>JADMNL010000025.1:84109375-85339687 GCA_016271365.2 Neoceratodus forsteri
TTGTGCATGTTTTTATTTGTTTACTTCATTTATATTTTGTTGGATTTGTAGATCTTATGCAGTCATCCAAAGCTGCAAAGGATTTCTCAGAATACTCAAAGAAAGCTGACAAATCATTCTGCTCCACACAGAAAGACTGCAATTTATTGATGTGCTGCTACTGAAGAAAGTAATGCATCAATAAACAGTTGATGCTGGAAAACTTTAGGTCTATGGAGTGAAATTTAATGTCTGCTGAAGGGCCATACTGCTTGAGAGAAATGTCAAAAGCTTTGAATTACACAGCAACACACCATAGATTTTGTTCTGTTTTCCTGCTTTTAAATATGTTTAAGATATATTTGTAACAAAACTGTATTAAATAAAACAATGTTGAAATGCTTTACTGTTTAGTATGGTCGTCACTGCTGTCTGACCTGAGTGGTCGGTGTTGTACCATTCTGGAGCAAACAGCATGATGTAAATTTGGAAATAGCTCAGTTTTTCTACCTCTGAAAGTGACACTCTGGTCTTGTCTTTCTTCACCTGTGGGCCCCAGAATTGCTCACAGTAGTCAAGGTGAAGATGAACCAGAGACCTGCACGGTGGTAAAATCATCTTTATTTCTCTGACTCCAGATCCATCTTCCTCTACATCCCAGAATCCTATTTGACGTCGCCACTGCCTTCCTGCACTGTGCTGATGTTTTTAAATTGTTTAATAATATTACCGTCAGGTCACTATCCTCAGTTGTACTTTTCACTGTTATCACCTTGCTTCTGTATGCCATTTTCACATTTGTTTACCCCTATTTTCATTAACTTGCACTTCTTAGCATTGAATTTGGCTTCATTGGAGACTGGGGGTCCACCTGGAGGGATGCAGGCCTATACTGGCATGATGGTCTGCAGCTGTCCAGGAGGGGAACCAGGATCCTAGGTGATAGGTTTAAATACTTCATTGACAAGTATTTAAACTAGCCAAGGGGGGAGGCACTGGAAAGGAGCAGGGAAATTCTAGCCCCCCCCAAAAAAATATCAGGGTACTAAGTGAGGTAGACACCAACATAGAGATGTCAATAGGGAGAAGTGCAGGGGTAAATGGAGAAAGTGACAAATGCAATAAGGACAGGGATGGGCAAAAAGGGTAAGGCCATCAAGAAATGGAGGGTAATAGTACCAACGCCCGTAGTCTGGGCAACAAGCTCCTGAACTGGTGGCCTTGATGGAAGAGGGATGCCTGGATATTGTAGCAGTCACAGAAACAGAGTACACAGAGAACCAATGACTGGGATGTTAATACACTAGGGCACACAACCTACAGGAGAGACAGGGAGGGCGGGGGAGTAGCTCTCTATGTAAGGGAAGGGATAAAAGCAACTGAACAAAAGAGTAAACAGGGAGGAGAGGAGGCACTGTGGGTCACCTTAGAGACTGGAAATGGCACCACAATCTGCAGAGGGGTTGTATATAGACCTCCATGTCAGGGGGAGGGAATGGACAAGGATATGATAGAAGGCATACTTAGGATGGCAGAGAAAGGGGAGATACTATTGATGGGGGACCTTAACATGCCAGATGTTAACTAGAGCACCTTTGAGGCAGCCACATCCAAAAGCAGGGCCATTCTTGATGCCCTTCAGGTGGCATGCCTCAAACAGCTAGTTTTGGAACCCACTCATGAGGGAGCAATCTTAGACCTCATACTCTCAAATGGGGACAGTGAGAGGATCTCAGATCTAGAAGTGGGTAGCCATTTGGGAACAAGTGACCACCAAACTGTGTGGTTCATGATAAACTCTGCTACAGAGTCAAGCTATACAAAAGTGAAGGTTCTGGACTTCAGGAGGGCTGACTTTGGCAAGATGGGAGAGTTCCTTACAAAAGCACTAGCAAACAGGCTAGAAGCAGGGGTGGAGCAACAATGGGCAAATATCAGAACTGCCATCACAGAGGCAACAAGCCTTTGTGTGAAGCAAATAAACAAATCAAAATGAAAGAAAAAGCCACTATGGTTCTCAAAAGAGGTGGAGGTGAAGGGTAGGGAGAAAAAGATAGCATTTAGGAAGTATAAGGAAACATAGAAGGAGCAGCACAGAAAACTATACCAGTTAAGGCAGAAGAAAGCAGGAAGGGTAGTCAGAATAGCAAAGACACAAACCGAGGAAAAGATAGCTAACTCGGTTAAGAAGGAGGATAAAACCTTTTATAGGTATGTCAGGGAGCGTAGAAAGACAAAGGGAGGGATAGTGAGGCTGAATAGAATGGATGGTGGGTGGGCAGAGAGTGACAGTGATAAAGCAGGGATACTGAATGAATACTTCTGTTCAGTATTCACAAAAGAGGAAGTGGGGGAGGTGCCTAATCCAATTAACAGAAGCACTCTGGAGAGGGGGGTTGATCCCAGTCCTTTCACAGAAGAAAGGGTTCTAAAAGAACTCCTAAAACTGAAGGTGGACAAAGCAATGGGGCCAGATGGAATTCACCCCAGAATTCTAAAAGAAATAAGTAGAGAACTAGTGACACCACTGACTACGCTTTTTAACAAATCATGGGAGGATGGTGTGGTACCTGAGGACTGGAAGAAGGTGGATGTGACTCCCCTTCACAAAAGTGGGACCAAGACGGAGGCAGGAAACTACAGACCTGCCAGTTTGACCTCTCTGGTAGGGAAAGTGATGGAATCACTTCTGAAGGAAAGAATTGTTGAGTACCTAGAAGCCAGTGAGGCACAGGACCCAAGGCAGCATGGGTTCACAGTGGGAAGGTCATGTCAGACGAATCTAATTGATTTCTTTGACTGGGTGACCAAAGTAGTAGACTAGGGAAGGGCTGTGGACATGGCCTACCTAGACTTTAGCAAGGCATTTGACACAGTCCCACACAAAAGATTAGTAGTCAAATTAACCAGCCTGGGAGTGGGTCTCAAGATGGTAGCCTGGGTAAAACATTGGCTGAACAACAGGACACAGAAGGTAATTGTAAATGGAGTCCACTCTGAAGAAAGAGAGGTTACTAGTGGGGAACCGCAGGGTTCAGTACTGGGTCCAGTTCTTTTTAATGTCTTTATAAGTGACATTGCAGAGGGACTTGAAGGAAAAGTATGCATCTTTGCAGATGACACAAAGATCTGCAACAGGGTTGATACACAAGGAGGCGTGGAAAGGATGAGAAGGGACTTGGCAAGGTTGGAGGAATGGTCAGAAGTATGGCAGCTTGGATTCAATGCAAAGAAGTGCAAAGTAATGCACCTGGGAAACAAAAACCCAGGGGAAGATTACACAATGGGGGGGGCAGTAACAACAACAAAAATGGAAAGAGACCTAGGGGTAATCATATCAGATGACCTTAAGGTTGGCAACAATGCGAGAAGGCAGTAGGGAGGGCTGGGGGATACTGGGATGTATAGGGAGATATCACCAGCAGAAAACAGGAAGTTGTCATCCCCTGTTCAGACAGTTGGTGAGACCCCATCTGGAGTACTGTGTCCAGTTCTGGAGACCCCATCTCTGCAAGGACATAGACAGGATGGAGGCAGTTCAGAGGAGGCAACTAAAATGGTGCAGGGTCTGCAAGAGAAGCCTTACGAGAGAGACTAAAGGAGCTTAACATGTATACCCTTGAGGAAAGGAGGGGGGACATGATAGAAACGTTATACCTCAGTGGAATCAACAAAGTCCAAGAGGGTAGCATCTTTCAGAAAAAGAGATGTGCAAGAACAAGGGACACGATTTTAAGATAGAGGGCAGGTTCAGGGGCAATGTGAGAAGTATTTTTCACAGAGGGGTGGTGGATGCATGGAACAGCTTTCCTGAGGAGGTTGTGGGGTCTAAAACTGTGGGAGAATTCAAGAATGCATGGGACAGACATAAAGTAATTTTTGTGGGGAGTAGGAAGAAATAGGCTGTTGGTTAAATAGGATCTGCAGCTTATCCTCTAGGTAGGGAAATGGGCAGACTAGGTGGGCCAAGCGGTCCTTATCTGCCGTCAAAGTCTATGTTTCTATGTTTCTATGTAATTTCAATTTCCAGATCGTTGATCAATTGTCCAGTCTTCCCAGGTCCTTGAGCCATATTTCTCACATCTGTCTCACAATCCCTTTTCTATGGATCTTAATATCATCTGTGAAAAGTCAGATCTTTTTCCTGAATCCCTATCTCAGTATCACAGATAAAGATGATGAAGAGGAGGACCACACCCAAGATGAATTACTGTGGCACACCACTGGTGGACTCCGCAACTGCCAAGTTTAATGAAGGACAACCCTCTGGGTTCTGTCACTTAGCCAGTTTACAACCCATCTTGTGATTTTTTTCCCCCACTTCCAGGTCACCCAGTGTTTCGACCAACCATACAGGGATCATACGGAAAAGTTCTCAACATTGTCTGTCCCCCCAGCAGCAAAGTTTTAATTTACTGCATCTCTAAGGGTTCTGCAAGAGGGGTAATGAGGAGTTTTATATCCAGATTGAATAGTCACAAATATCCAGTCTATTCTTAAGAAGGGGCCCAGATCATGGCTCGATAGTCCCAGATTTTTCATTAGGATTATGATTAGGATATATCATAATCCTTTCTGAACCCTCACATCCATGCCAGAAATCATAATTATCAAGGATAGTTGAATACTGTGTGACAGAAAATGACTCGGGAAGAGGGTACCACATTCCAGGTATCCCCAGATCGGGTATACCCGATAAAGTCCAGCGTTTGCCAGTGTCGAATTGGTATTTGAAGAATGTATGAACATTTAGCATTTTCACCAATGGTTTGGGGCTGTTAAAAATTTTGTGGCACTTCAGAACCTTCAGTGCTTTAAACATTAATAAAAATCTCTACATGGCTAACAACATGACCACCCACCTCCCTGCCACAGTCATGTACAAGCTGTCATCCTCTCCCTATTATTTATTTATTTATTTAGCTTTTGTTGACCGGGTAAGTGCACTAGACAAATCCTGCCTGTTTTCAGGCATGACCTGGGGGAGGGGGATACAGATGAAGGCCAACTGACTTTGAACTAGATTAAGCTGCTGGTGGTATTTATCATGAATTCATCATTTATCCCAGACTGTTTTTGTTAAAATATCTATAGTCTGTTTTAGTCTTTTTTGAGGGGTAGGGCTAGGTAGTAATTTGTGATTTTGTCCCCGTTGGGGTTGGATACTTATTACATACTGTTAAGTCACTATCTACTCTTATTCCTGTCTTGTATGGCAATTTGGCATTACTGTTAGAAACATAAGTCTGTGCCTAGATTGCTGTTTCTGTTTTTTCCTTTTTTTTTAATTAATGCTCATTCTACAGTTGTTATGTCTTGTATGCTCTGCTTTCTTATGTATGCGCCTGATTCTTTGTGGAAATAAAATAACATCGTTCATGTTAATATTTACATATATATATATATATATATGTATGTATGTATATATATAGATATAGATATATATATAAATATATGTTACCCACCTCTCCCCACCTCATTATTTAATGACGTACAATAGCTCTTCATCACCCCGTTTAGCTCACCTCCCACTCTCTACTTTCTTACTCTCTCCCATATCCCCTTATTTTCTCTCACTGTCCTCCCCTGAATCTTTCTACTTACCAGCCTTTTTCCCCCGCCCCTCTCCCTCAACCTCCCTCTTTTCCACTACCCCTGTATCCCCCTTCTTCCTATACCTACCACCTTCATCTTTCTTTACCTACCTAGGGAGGGGGGAATGTATCCTCCCCTCCCCTTCTTTCTTTACCTACCACCCTCTTGACCACCCCCACCCATTTCCTCCTATTTTTATTATTCCTCTCTCACTCTGACCCCCTACCTCCTAGGACAAAGCTTTCTCATGCTGTAACTATTCACACTACCTTACCCTAGTCCCTGTCTGGCTGCCTTCCCCTGCATTAGTTTGGGCTCCTTAATTTTTCACTGCTGAACCGTTCATTTCAACCCTGAACTGACGACTCCAGCCAGCAGTCTTGTCTTACTTGCCTACTTCATGAACTTAACGCTGAAATTTCCCTGAGAATTTCTAAGCACATGGGAATCAAAAGTGTATTCTTCGTTATATGATGAATAATTCTATGTGTGTAACCAGTGGAACCCTGAACCTGTGAAATCATTTTCTTTGCAATTTTATTTAGTACGACAGTTATATGGTGGTGTACCTTTGTAATTGCTGTTGTTGTAGAATTTAATCTGTATTGTACCATGTCTGACCTGTAACCTTTGTAAACAAGCGTATGGCTCAAAGGTATTTAGTCCCAAACTGAAATAAATGAAAAATAAATATATATATATATGTGTGTGTGTGTGTGTGTGTGTGTGTATATATATATATATATATATATATATATATATATATATATATATATAGTATATATATATATCTCCCAGTTCCTGGCACAGTGATATAGAGAGACAGCATTTGTTTTACAAAAGCAATCTGGAAGAATAAAGAGTGGTGTGGAGAATGGGAAGTGACCAAGATGGTGGGGAGGTACCATATACTCCTTCTGGTACTGTAGTAGAGATGTTGCAAAGTTTTACTTCACTGGTGAAGTTCCATCAAAGTCACCAAATTTGCTTATGCACCCCAAAAAAACCCAGATACCTACAAATCTAGCAGAACAAGGCCCTCTTGAACAATGTGTGAGCAACTTGGATTCAAAAAGCTCAGTTTTGAGATGTATTTTAAAAGTTTTTTTTCCTTAGACAAGCACACGCAGTCTCCACGCCTGCTCCTCAGAACATTGCACTGAAGACAGCCTCCTCATGACGTACAGCTTGTTTCAGCAACGTGACCTCCAATCCCATAGTACATTATAACCTGCCCCCAGTACCAAACTTCGCCGATGAAGTTACTAACTTTGCATGTTACAAAATTCACCTCTGTGCCAAACCCCGCTGGCAGAGTTACCAACTTTGCATTTTCAGAGTTATCAGTCTTCCATGAATTTGGACTATGCTGATTAACTCAGCGAAATCAGGCAAATTCATGAATTCATCTGCTGAGCGAAGTTTTCCAGCTTCACACAACACTATACTATAGCTGCTAGACTCCATGCCAGGGACCTGAAGTGTTTAGACCAAAGTATCAAAGGCGGGGGACCCTGTCTCAAGTGAATGCAGCTTGCTCCTGTCAGGAAAGCAAGTTTCCAGCCCACCAGGAGAAGCCTTTGCAACACAACATCAACTTACCTCTCTCCCCTGGCTGGGACATGCTGCCATCAGCAGTGCTGCCTCCCAGCCTGGCCACCTGGGTGTACCAGGCCTAGTTGGCAATGTGACTAACGTAACATGCTTAAATGCACCTGCCTTCTCTTCCCCCTTCTATATATCAACACACTTTGACATACACTGACAAGTAAGGCTCAGGTGGTTCACAACCAGTGAAAGGATTGTTGCTGAGTTGGTTTACACTGATTTTAAGACACTTCCTTGCATTTGAGAATTAAGCCCCCATTGCTTAACATCACTTTTCTTGTGCCCAAGGAAAGCTAGCATTACCCAGTCACAACGCCCTGGCATGACTTAATGGTTCAATTGGTGTTCAAAAGCAGCTGCGAATACTGATGAAAACACTGAGACAGCCATGAAGGCACCTTTGATTATTTCATATCTAAAAAATAACATAATCGCAGAAGACCCAATATAGGTTAAAAAGGGCATCTCCCTAAGACAAAAGAAAAAGAGAAATCTAAAATAGAAACAGTACAGCAGTTTCACTGTAACATGCAGTGCTGCTTTGACATGTCTCATGTAAGGATATATATTGTAAATAATAAAGGTTTTGTGCCTTGAAATGCCTTAATAACATTATGTTTTTGTTTGCAAACTTGCCATTTGCATTGCTTTCTTTTCAGTTTGCCAACTACTAGAAAATATTAATCCAACAGAAGCCTTGTACTATGATGTCAGAAAATAATTACTGGCAAGTCAGGAAGTGCATTTCAATAGGATAATGGAAATCTTTTTTGCAGCTACAGTATTTATGATGAAAAAAAAACTTTCATTGACTGAACTACTAAAGATTTGATATAGTAGGAATATATAATTTTTTTATATATGGAATATTAATGTATGTATTGCCCTAGATGTACAGTAGCACTTGCTGGCTCATCTCCTGTAAGCCGGGCATTGCTCTCTTGTCTGTCTTTCTGGCCCACTAACTTGCTGCAGAATCCTGTTCTGGACTCCAGAAGCCCCATGGCTTGTCCTTGAAGCATAACTTTTAATGAGTAGACCCCTACTTAAGTCTGGGAGAACACATTAAACTGAAAAGACTGGAGCATTCAGCAGCTCTGCAGTTCAGAAGGTAGTGGCACAAGGTCATCTGTTGTGACGGCTGTCATGTTTTCCAAAGTACCTTCCTCTCACACCACTGAATGGCTATTGTAAGGGAGACAGAAGCGAACTATAAGAGATGGGATGGCAGACATTGTTGGAGTTCCCACAGCATTAATACTGACAGTCAGCCTGCCATAGGAGCAACAATTATAGCAGACTCACCTGGTGCCTCCCTCCCAGGACCCATTTGCATTGCCTCCACATCACATACTGCCCCTCCAACCAATGGCTTGGGATTTGAAGTCAGTTGCTGATCCTGGGTCTCCAGAATGATAGTGCTAGGAAAATATGTTATTATCACCTGTGAGTTTTTGTTAGGATTTAACAGGTAAGCATTCATGCTGGGTTTTATCAGAAAAGAAGAAAAATAGAAAACCATTATTTTTTATTACAGTAACTGTAAATCGCACAGACTGCAAAATTACAAACATATAAAAGGCATAGTTTTTAATGATTAAAAGTGTGTATTTCTTTTGTAAGATATAGAAATAACCCTGCTCTGTAAAACCTTTTGAAAATGAAATGGATTTTTATTTCTATTTCTTTTCTCTCTCAAATTACCTAATGATTCACTATGACTCAAGATGAAGACAGCTGTATACAATTTAATGTATTTCATTGACTTTGAAATATTGCATCTTGAATTGCCTAAGTGCAGACTATGTTGATTACAATATTTTTACTACAACTACCTTTACTGTACTGCTAGCCTGCATTTGTGTCCAGATAACCTAAAGTCTCAGGAGTGTCAATCGAATAAGATGGAAGCACCCTTTCAGGTGCCAGGAGACTTGGGAGGGACAGAGTTATTTTCCTCCAAACGGATAATGATCTAATTTTTATGAAACTTCTTGCCTGAAATATTTTACTGCCCCTTCCAGTTTGTTTTTGTATTGTATCAATATAATTCTTAAAAGAACTATATTTTTTATTGAATTTTTTCTTGTTTTTAGCTGTACTATATAATAGTAAAAGATACAAAAGTAAAAAAAAGAAAGAGCACTACAGTTCCTCATCAAAATATTGTAGCCTCCTTTGTAGCTGGATTTTCTGATATTGCAATACTAGAATTCTACTGAATTTGGTTTTACAGCAGTTTGGCAAGTAAAGGTGGCAACCCACTAATTTCATTGCACAGACAATGCAATTGTTAAAAGTAGGATATTTTTACTAACACATTAAATTACAGTTAATCACATAGTCAGTTGAGTATTTAATAGATGCATCTCAGGTAACTCGTTGAGTGAGGGGTAAACAAACACGGTAGCTATGTAAAGACTTCCTGGCACTATTGCGTTCGAGAGATTAAAGCTGGCGGCATTACAAAATGACAGGTCTCCCAGCTGACTATATTTACTATAGACTGCGAAATTCATGTAAAAAGAAAGTCAGAGCTGTCAAAAGTGCCTATTGCAAAGGCCTATTACAAAGCTCCACTGGTGACCCTAAGACATTCTGGGCTCATGTCAAAACTTTTCTTGGGGCCTCCCAGTCTTTCTCCCCAGATGACATGATATTAAATGGTGCCCACTGCAATGACCCCAAAACTATTGCCAACTCCTTCAATTGGCTATTCTCTGATTTGTCTCAGCCCACCTCTTCCTTCCTCTCCTCTCAGTCAGGTGCACCTTACTCCTATGCATCATGGTCAATACCTCCTTGCTTCCATGCCACCCATTCGCCTACCACTCCACCTTTCCTTTTCAGGACAATCTTCAGACATGATGTGCTAAAACTTCTGAAAACTATCTCTGCCACCACTAGCATTGGGTCAGACACTCTTGAACCCAGGCTCCTGAAAATTGCAGCTCCTTTTATTGCCTCCCTGCTGGCAAAATATTTTACGCTATCACTTACCCACAGTCAAGTTCCAGACATCTGGAAGATTGCTCAGGTAATGCTAGTGTTCAAAAAAGGGGACTGCAAGGACATAAACAACTATAGGCCCATTGCCATTGTATCAGTATTAAGCAAAATTCTGGAAAAATTAGTTGCAATACAAACAACTGACTACCTAAGTATGGCCTCCTCTCTGACAGTCAGCATGGTTTCCAGAATGGTCATAGTACCTCTACTGTCCTACTCAAATTTACCATGGATATGCTCACTGCTATGGACTCAGGCCTACTAACTGGTGCTGTCTTCATTGACCTTACCAAGGCTTTTTGACCTGGTTAATTACTCGCTGCTCCTCTCTACCCTTCATCTTATGGGTTTCTCTCCCTCAATAGTTGACTGGTACCATAGCTACTTGACAAACAGAGTCCAAATTGTCCAATACAATTCCTCCTTAGCTGAACATGCTACAATCAATACTAGGATTCCCCAAGGCTCCATCCTGGGTCCCCTACTTTTCTCACTTTTCATAAATAATATAGCTAACAACCTTCACTCTTGCTCGTCCCTGCTTTATGCAGATGACCTGGTACTTTACACTAACTCTAAAAGCCTTGCTAACATAAACTTGTGTCTCTCCTCCAACTTTACTAAAGTCCAAACCTGGCTGGTAGCCCACAAACTGGTACTTAATGTAAAGAAAGACCGCCATATTATTTGGCTCTGCCCCCAAATTAAAGTCTTGCCAGAATGCACTGCTAGTGCATGGCTTAGGTGACCCTCCACTTTAATGTGTTACCTCATTTAAGTACCTGGGCATTCTTCTGGACCAATTTCTCAACTTCAATCTTCATATCCAGTCCACATGTAAAGCTGTGAACTCTAAACTAGAAGTGGCCTACAAAACCAGCTATATGCTTACTCCCTTGGCTAGACTAGGAATTGCTCAGAGTATACTACTCCCTACACTCACCTATGCTGCCCCCACATTTGCTGCTGCACATAAGACCACTCTTCACAAATGGGATGTCACCTATAACAACATCTGTCAATATACCTCCTCATCTCACCAGCTAAAACATCATGGCTGACTCTATAGTGATTTAAACTGGCTCTCACCCTCAGACATTAGGTGCTACTCCCTTTGTTCCCTGGTTGACTCAGTCCTTAGGTCTCATACCCCCTCTGCCCTTGCTGCCATGCTCCTCCCACAATCCTCTTGTTATGGGCGGTGCTCTGTGGATAAATCCCTTCTTCATGTGCCAAGGTGCAAGACATCTAAAGGCCTTGCAGCTTTCTCCCACTATGCCTCTTAGGTTTGGAACATCCTTCCCCTCAATCTTCGACAATCCTGCTCCCATGCCAACTTTAAAAAGGAATTCCAGAAATTCCTATCTGAATCTGAACCCTGTGCATGCTTTGACCCTCCTGAAAACTACAACTTGCCCCCTTTTATCCTCTTCAGATGTCCTATTGTAGCCGCACAATTAGCTTCCACTTATGATCTTGTGCTCACACACTGTATCATATGCTACATTGTAAGTAATTCCTACTGTTATTGTAAACATGCTGCTTATGTTATTTCTGTACAGTGTCTACCTTGTACCGTGGTCTATATTGACCAACACCTGTTTCCAATTGTAATGTATCATATGTGACTGCTTAGATCTACTCTGTAAGTAATTCCTACTGATTTTGTCAACATGCTGCTTTTGTTATTACTGTATAGTACCTACCTTGTATTGTGGTCTACATTGACCAATGTCTATTTCCTATTGTCCCTGGATCCCCACCCAGGAATAATTCAGACCACTCAATATTCAGTTTGGATGCTTGCTGGCAGAATTTTATTACAAGGCAGAGATCTCTCATTACATGTACATCCCCAAATCATGTCCCACAATAAGTATTTACAATTTGACATTACAGTCCACATACCCCTTCTCGAACATAATAGTCCTGTCTTCCCTATGGTGATTCTTCTTCAGGTGTCTTCTGATTATTTTCTTGGGGTCTGGATGCCATGATCCAGCCCCCCTCCTTTTCATCACCAGGAAACTGAGTACCACCTTACCCGGACCACTCCCCCCTCCCATCAGGTATGGACCCATTGATCCACCACCTAGCTCTATGTCCCCCCCCTCCACCATTACTCCCAAGCCTGGGTTCCTTTGTCCCCAGCCCATGGTACCTACCCACTTCAACCCTCTGCCTGCCCCCCCTTTTTCCCCTTACTCCCAAACCCTTCTCAAACCCTTCCTCCTTTTCCTTCTCCCTTCCTCCAGCAGGACTCCACCTAGTCACCTGGACCACTGGCCAGCCTTCTGTGGCTCCCTGGCCCATGTTGGGCTCCCCGGCCACCCCCACCTTGGTGACTGCCTCTCCAATGCCCCTTTCACCATCTCCTCTCCTCTCCTCCTCTCCTCTCCTCTCCTCTCCTCTCCTTTCTTACAGGGAGGGAGGGTGAGAGGCCACAGCAAACAGAGGTTTGCTGCTGGCTAGTCTGCCCTTAAACCCCCATAACCCTTGCTTGGCCCCTCCCTAGCCAATGGCCAGCAAGCCCTCTTGCCTGGTCATATGACCCTTCACCTGATGTCACCCCCTTCCCTTTCTTGCAACCCAATCCTCCTTCCCCTGCATTCCTGGGTATGTCCCAGGACAACCTTGCTTGCCTTTTAATGGCAAGCCTAATTGTCATGTATAACTGTTGTACTCTCCCAGGTCATGCCTGAAGATTGTCATTTTTTGGCTAGTGCACTTACCTGGTAAACAAAAAACTAAATAAATATATACATATAGAACCATGGGACTCAATTTCAGAAGCTCTGGCATGGCCCGGGGACTAAGTCCTGTATGCAACTTGCTGGTGTGAAGAAAAATCCCTGCACTGGTGAAAATGCTATGTTTAGCATTTTTCTGTTTGCAGGTGGTATTGTCTGTTTCTTGCACAGATACCATCTGTGCAAAAACGTTTGTACAAGCTGCTGTAAAATGTGGAAGAGGTTGTAAACAGGTAACCTTTTCAAAAATTGCATGCATGTGGTCAAATGGCAGTTGCAAAAGGACATCTTTCTTTGTGCAATCATTTTTTGCCATACATGCACACTTTTTTCACGTTTGAAAAATCTGGTCCCAGCTCCTTAAAACCTTAGCTACTGTATCTGCACTCAAGGTCAACTCTTTTAGCATTGATTGAATTTAGATTTTTCGGTAACCATAGCTAGAATAAGACTTTTTAATGTTTCCGAGTTCTAGAATGTTGACAGTTGATTCTGTTTCACTTTTACATGTCCATTGCCATCCAGGATACATTTGTGTAACTGAACTGCTTGCACCTGTGATGTGCTTAATAGTTTATTAGAATGTCCTGAAACAGCCAGTCTTTGACAGGCAGTGTTCTGTCTATGATAGGCAGAGGCACTCCATTTTTGTGGGTGGAGTTTGATGGTTGTAGCAGATGATGTCCTCTGGGTGGTCTCGGGACTGTGGTCTACCTACTGTACACTGGACCCTGAGCCAACCTGGCTTCTTCTCTATTGCTGGGGACCCTTAGACTAATTTTTGTGGACATCGTTGGGTGTTCTCTAGGGAAGGAGGTTTTTCCTACTGCTCCTAAAAGGGCAGGAGTGGATCCTCTTCATAAAGAAACATTTTTGGACCCCAATATTATCTCAAATTACAGGCCTGTCTCAAACCTTCCCTTTTTAGAGAAGTTAATTGAAAAAGTAGTTGTGATGCAGTTCGAGTAACACCTGAAGTAATATAACATCTCTCAGCCCTTCCAGACTGGATTCTGACCTCACATTAATACCAAGACTGCTCTAATCAGGGTGTACCATGATCTCTTCCTGGTAAGGGAAAGCGGATATAGTTCCATTCTCGTTCTGCTTCAGCTTTCTTCAGCTTCTGACAAGGTGGACCATGGGTGCTGTTGGAGGACTCATACAAATGGTGTTATGGTGGTCTGGTTCCTACGTATCCAGCAGGGTGCAACAGGTGGCACTTGGCAGTTTCATTTTGAGCAGTGTTGTGCTCTACTGCGGCGTAGTGTCTATTTTAGCTCTCTTTTTTTTCCAGCTGTGAACATGTTCCCATTGGGGGAGATCATTAGATGCTACTGCTTGGGTTTTCATTCAATTCGTTTATATATACACAGTTAGCTGGCAAATGCAATGTTACCAGAGAACTTTATCCCAGTAATGCGTTCACTGGCTAACATTGATTTTCTGCCAAGCCATGCATTTATATGCAGGTTTTTTATCAGGATACACCTGAAAACACCCGAAAAAATGTCAGTTTGCCGGTTACAAAAAATGCATATAAATGTACTGATTGCTATGCGGATGATACCAGCCATATGTGTCTTGTGCACCTGATGAAGATGCTGCGGTATTAGAACTGAATGAGTGCCTTAGGGAAATCTATGACTAGATAGTGGCAAGCTGGCTCAGACTTAATCCACTGAAGACAGAGGTACTACTGGTAGAACCAAGTCAGCATGGTTTGACACTGATGAGCGGGGATGCTGTCCTTCATCTTTAGATGGCATCATGCTCAGAGCAATAGACAGGGTGAGGAATCTGGGGATCATTGTGGACTCTAAGTTGAACTTAGAATGTTAGGTGTCAGCTGTTGTCCATGGTGGCTTTTACCATCTCTGGAACATCTCCAGGATGAAATCATTTATTAAACTGGCTGATCTGGTGACTCTGGTGAATGCCCTGGTTACATCTAGACTGGAGTATTGTAATGCTCTGTACCTTGGGTTATTTGTGAAGTTGATGCATTGATTGTAGCTGGTCTGGAATGCGGTAGCCCAGTTGGTTGCTGGAGCCTCCCTGCTCGAGCATATAATGCCAGTTCTTCAAGTTCTGTATTGGTTGCAGGTGTAGTAATGCATCAACTTTAAGGTGTGCTTGTTAACTTACAAGACCCTGCATGGTCTGGGTATGGCCTACGTGAAAGACTTCCTGACAGTTTACCCTGCTGACTGCATACTTTACTCAGTGGATGCAAGCAGTTCCACTATGCCATGGAAACAGGGATGTCGGAACCTCCCTTACAGTGACACATGGTCACCGACATCCCCGACACCACTGATCTGGACCACCGACTGGACACCACACCTACATCTGTTCGGCATATATGTGGGGTTGGGGCTGCACTCCCCTGCACCACCCCAAGCGGGGGGTTCTGCCCTCCCCAGATTTAAGGATTCCAACTGGGGGGGGCAGATATCAGGGAGAGCGGCCAAATTCTGGAGTTGATGACTTGGTCATCGCTCTGGAAACCCAGTTGATGCTGCAAGTGTTGAGAGGTTGGTGTCGTTGTAATAGCGTCACTGCAAAAACATTGCTGTTACAATGGTATATGGATTCAAGCCCCCTCTCTGTGCCTACATCCAGACTCGAGTCCTCAGGGGACTGGACATTCTGTGTGCTTGCTTTTGGAATGCCCTTCCCTTGCAGATAAGATGTGCTCCTTCACTGGGTCTTTTTAAGTCTTACTTCAAAACTGATTGGTTTTCTCTGAATTTTGGATCTGTTAATGCTTTATAAATCCTTAGTTATAATAATCTTATTTATTTATTTATTTGTTTTTGTTTACAGGGTAAAATACACTAGGCAAGCAAATGCCTATTTTCAGGTACCTCCCAGGAGAATGCATCAGGTAAAAAACACAAAAAGAATACATGATACAGTTAGCATCCATTGCAGAAGAAGACTAGACTAGAATGCAAAATCATATAACCAAAAGTTGCCAAAATGGATATATAGCCACTGATGGAAGTGAACATACAATAGCACATAGCAAGTGGAAGAACAAATATATAATAACATAGCCCAAACTTGATTCTAGTACAAGAAGTGGGAAAGTCAGGAGTCTAATCTGTACAATGTCAGGTAATCTGATTTTATAATTAATGTTTTTGTTATGTATTGTAAGGCTTCTAGAGCCCCTGGGATTGGGCACCATGTAAATAAAATTGCCTTGCCTTACCTTCCCTTGTGCTTTCTTTTCTGGACAAAAAATTCAAGTAAATAAATTCTTCCAACAGATAAGTAATGGTTAACACACAACAAGGTGCATGGTTATTTTATAATAACCATGTGCTATGGGTGAACTGTGAGGTGCAAGGTGCAGCTAAGGGCCTTCAACCAACAGTGCAGTGTGATGATTAGAGAATTACCATGCAACGTGTGTTATAAACATCTAATATGCATAAAGCTCACGCAAGTCCTAAATGCAGTTATGAAGCTTATGCCTAACTAACTAGAAAGTTGTTTTAGGCAGTTTTTCTCTACAAAAAAAAAAAGCATTAGGCTGCAGAAAAATCAATTGAGGCTACAAAACACTGCACCACTGTTAAGACATCCCCTAGTAGCAAAAGTGTTTGGATAAGCTGTAAACATTGATTTCCTTACCTTCCATATGACCAGGAGCAAAACTCTAGTATCAGGACACCAATAATACTAACTTTTCATCTGGATTTGGCAAAGAATGAAACAATGTAGCAGCTTTTGGATTAGAAGTGGGGGGAAGTAATCAGAAGAAATGATCCATGAAACACAATTAATGAAATTAGCTCTACTGGATCACATGCAGTAAAATGGGTTGGGCACAGCTGCCAGCCAGTTCACTGATACATCTATGTTCTAACGTCTGCCGGGGGAGTCGTTAGCCAGCAGCCTTTGTGGAAGGCCTCCTGCGCTTTAATTTCAGTGAATAATAGACCAGGGAGCTGGCTGACTGGAGCTTCACGATAATCATAAAATGGGAAAAAAGATAATGTAAGAAAAATGGTATGTAACATTTATGCAAAAAGTATTGTGGGGGCTTGACTGAAAGATGATTAAATAGACCATTAAACTGGTAACGTACTCACATGGACAAACAACATTAGCCACTCTTTTAGGCTAAAAGAAGTAGTTGTTCAACAGAGATCTTTAACTTGAAATGACATAATGCAAAATTATATCAAGGCAGTTTGTACTGGTTCACACCCACCATCTACCAGGCCCCAACACACAAAAGGCAAGAAAGCACATTTACCTTAGCCACACTTCCTGTGAAATCCTTAAGGGTGATATTTATCAAAATACTGTAGCATTATGTTGCTGGCAAGTCTCACTATCCCCCCACACACACACACACACAGGTGGCAAAACCTTTGACTTCCAGGGTAATGAGAGCTATAAGAGGTGAAAGGTTAACTTTTCACTGAACACTCACCAAACTGGTTTGTGAATTTTCAGCACCGTGTACTGTGTCACCACTGATAGCGGTTTTATCAAGATAAATCTAGTGCTGCTCAGGAGGATATTAATAAATTATCTGGTAATGAAAAATGTGAGGGAACCTTGCTTTTACATCAAAGCCCAATGATTGCTTTGATAGATGCATCGGTAAGGTTTTCCTGACAAGGCAGAAATGAAAAACATGACACATGGACCTTTAAGGGTGACCTCAGAGGGAAAAACACAAGTTACTGAATGATACAGAAGCAGAATCCGTAAGCAGAGGCTTAAAGGCACTCAGTGTCAACAGCAAGACAGATGGATAATGCTCCATCAATGATCACTAACCTGAGTGCCAAAAGAAGGGCTAAAACACAAGGATCTGCACACGGTTAGGGGATAGTATGATTCAGAGTCACTGACAGTGCTACAGTAAATGAGGGGAAGGAGAAAACAGCCAAATGGGTAAGAGTCCACTAGGATTCCATCATTCCACTTGCCACTACTGTACACAGGGCTTAAGCTAAAGTAACTCCTTTTTGGAAGTATTTGACTTTTAGAAGTATAGCAACATTTCTAGATTTTTTTTTTCTACTATGGCACTCAAAAATTACTGATTTTGCTGAAAAAAGAGTGTTTTACAAGCAATCTTTGTGTGAACTGTAACACATCTCTCTCTCTCTCTCTCTCTCTCTCTCTCTCTCTCTCTCAGGATACTGGAAATCTTGGAAGTTCTGTGACTTCCAAAAAACTGACATGATTTCTGTATTTGGACTTATGGAAGTTTTTGACATCCAACCAAAAAAATAAAATAAAATGGGGAAGACAACCCCTTAAACTTGATTGGTCAGTCCTAGGCTATACCCATGTGTATCAGTGTTGTCTGACAAAGACTCACACACTTTTTTTCTCACAACTAGCTCATTATGATAATCCTTTTTCTCCTGAGCCACTCTCTCTGTTTCATCGCTGGTGAACCAAATGATGCCGGTCTCTGTGCCCACACTCTCTCTCTCACGGGGCTGGCTCTTAACAGGTTGTCTGAGCCAGGCCTGGGGAAAACAAAGATGTGGAACTAACAGCTGCATATGCAGCTACCTAGCATTGTTCAAAGTGGGCAGAAGTGACAACTGTTCACTGCTCTCGTTCACCTCTCTCATTCCCAGGTCATCCCATTAAAGAGCAACTATCATGCTCTCTTCTAACCCCCCCTCCAAGAAACAAAAATAGTCCATACATGCCTTCAAATTAAATCGTTCATAAAATTCCTTTATAGAATTTCTCCATTTTGGAAGGGAAGGGATCATATTTTTGCTCCAAGGAGCTCAGCCACACCGATCCCTTCCACTTCCTGCTACCTCTGCCTAGACTGACCCACCCTGATCCTCCCCCGTGATACCACATTTTGTGACATCACTATTTGAGTAGTGCAGGGGCAAGCATCCATTGACTTATATGGGGCTGTTTTTTTTTTTAAGTTCTCTTTTTCTCCCCTGGGGCCCCCAGTCAGCCCTCCTATCTGCCCATCCTATCATCCAGCTGCTGTCCAACTGGCACCAGTGTCCACTGAGGGTGATCACCATACACCCCATGGCTTACCCCCCATGGCGGGTCAGCAGGGGTCAACCAACTCCCCTACCAAGACTGGATCCACACTGGTGATCCCCTCAGAACCAGCACCAATGTGATCGGATGACGATCAAACTGCAATGACTGGGATGCCCCTTTTCCTTGTTCTGTCTATGGAGGTGGGGCGTGCAATGCCGGCAGAGGGCACACCATGCATGTGTTCACAAGTCACAAGCCCGCTGGCTGCTCCACCCTCTGACCCCTTACGTGCTGGACCAGGTGTGTTGGCCCCCAGCCTCTGCTGGGTGGCAGGCTATGCCAGTCACTGTACTCCAGCCCTCCTCGGGAGAGGAGAGCTGTCCAATGGACTCGCCATCCTCTCCCTCCCCTGCCTCAGCACCACCGGGCCAGCAAATGAGGCTGTTTGAAAAGTTAAATTTGGTTAGTTTAGATGGCCAGTTAGAAAACATCATGGCCACTGCTTAACTAACAAGGGACCTTTTTAGTTAAGCGGTGGCCATGATTTATTCTAACTGGCTATCTAAACTACCCAAATTTAACTTTTTAAAACAACGCCATTCAAGTCAATGGACACTTGCCCCCGCGCTACTGAAATAGTGATGTCACAAAATGCAATAGCGCAGGGGCAGATGGGGCGGGTCAGTCTAGGCAGAGGTACCAGGAAGTGGAAGGGATCGGTGCAGTGGAGCTTCCTAAGAGCAAAAATAACTATCCCTTACCTTCCAAAATGGGAATGTTCTGTAAAGGAATTTTATGAAGGATTTAATTTGGGGGCAAGTAAGGGCTATTTGTGTTTCTTGGTGGGCACCAGGTAGAAAGCTGCTATTTAAGATCATCTTCTCTTCTGCATCATCCTCTCACTCTCACTCTCTCTCTCTCTCTCTCTGTTCCACTGCTGGAGAAGTAAACCATGTCTCTCTCTGTCTCTCTCCCTCTTTGCCTGTTCTCTCTCTCTCTCTCTCTCTCTTCCTCCTCCCCCTTCTCTCCTGCCTGTTCTCTCTCTGTCTCTCTGTCTCTGTCTCTCTGTCTCTCTCTCTCTCTCTCCAGGTCCTAACAGGAAATATAGCGGGAAGGAAAAATATCAGGGAGATGCAGACAGTCACATTATTGTGTGTTTGAGTACAAACTGACATGAAAATGTGGGTGAGAGTGTAGGGGTGCAGGCAGTTATGGAAGAGCACAATATTATGAAGTGAATATATCCCATCAGAAATGTAGTCATTTTAACAAAATATTTATTGAATTTTAATTTAAAACAGATTTTTAAATATTTGTTTCTAAGGGTTTATTTTATAATTGCAATAATGTACTCAAGGGCATATGTACAGTAGTTGTTGGATTTGCTCCTTTATCATGCGGTGAAGGTTACATGGCCTGCTGCCTTGTGTCACATCACATGAGGTGTGAGTAAATTCCATATCAACACATGCCCTGTCAGGCATCATTGTTTATACTGAACCCCTGACTGTATCTTCAATGCAAATGCATCACATACCAGAAGCAGACTGCTGTACTTCAGTGCACTTACTAAAATATGGACATATAGCCTATGTGAAAGGAAATGTAATAACTGCAAGTTACTGTACCTCATGAAAACTGCAGTTGTTATAAATATGTTTAACAAAACAGAAACCTGAATGTTCAGAATTCAAGTCATGTTACCACAGGGAAATGCATCAGATTTTTATTGAGATTCAGGCTCAAGATTCAGATTTGAACTCCATTCCTAGGCATTGTTTTTTGATTTTGGGGCCCAAGACTGGATTCAGATTATGGGATCCAGGAGTCTGGCTAAAATGCATGGCCCAAAATTTGAATTCAGATATGGGGGGCTGAGATATATATTTAATTTCGAGCATTATATTTGGCTGCAGATTCTAGGGCCCACAATTTAGATTCAGATTTTGGTGCCCAGGAGTCTCATTTAAATTTATGGCCCACGTTTTGAATTCAGATGCTTGGGCCTAAGATTTACATTCAGGTTCTGTGCATGATATTAGGTTTCTGATGCTCCATGGCAAGATTTGAATTCAGATAATGGAGGCTGAGATATATTCAAATTCACAGCTTAATATTTTGTTTCAAAATCTGAGGCCCACGATTTGGATTCAGATTCAGATTCTGGGACTCAGGAGACTAATTAAGCAATCACGCAGAACAGGGTGTGTGTGTTCAGCTGGGATAACATCACGTCTCAGGTGGTTGAAGCATAAGGCTGCAGGCCAAGTGCGTTCAACACCTGAGAAGTGACATTATCCCACATGACACACACCTGGAGTGCATTACTGCTATTATACAATAGTTTGTTTTTATACAGAAAAACATTTGGTTTTAAAATATCTTTTTACTTGATTCTTTCTCTGTGGAAGCATATTTAAATACAAAGAGGTTCCCTTGTTTCTGCACTATGTGGAGCTGTTTGTTCAGTAGGTAAATTGTGTCTGTGTTCTTCTCTGCCTCCAAGACCCAGTCACTTGCCCCCCACCCCCCATAGAAGGAAAAATGCTTTTAAAAAATATGTTGTTATTTGTTTTGCTGTAAAGAGCTGGAGTTTCTTTTTTTATCCTCTCCCTCCACTCTAGATTATGGACAGTCTGTACTCCAGCCTCCCCCCTCCACACATGTACATTACAGGTAACATGGCAGGGAAGTTGTGTTTTTTTTTATTTCTTTTACACTTTAGTTGAACAGTTTTGTGGTTGAGAATTGAGCAAGTGGAGCTGGAGTCATTGTGTTTGGGAATGGAGTAGGTAAGTGGTAGAGCCTTGTGTACTGTTTGAAGCAGTGTGTTGTGCACTGTTAAAGTGAGCTTAACAGTGAGGGAAATGATTAAAAATAAATTCAAATCTCAGTGAAAGCTGTCATAGTGATCAGCTTCACAACCACAGTGAAATGGAGAAATACTCTTATTTCTGACGGCTTTCAATGAAATACTTGTTTTTCTGACTGCATGCACCGTTTCACTTATGCTGCCCAGCGGAGACTGTAAAGCCAATTGAAATGATGGTTTCAGTTTTATTTTGCTCATTTGGGTAGAAAAAACATGTTACAATAAGGGGTAACTGAATAAAATCATATTTGGAGAGGGGATGGTAATTCAGTGTGACATGACAGAAGGCAAGAATTGGGGGTAGCCACATGATTTCTTGACAGAAGCCCATGACAGCTTCAAGATGTAGGAGTACAGTGATTTTCTTTTCTTTTTTGAGGTTGCCTTGGTACTGTACCTTCATACAGTGATGTTATGCTCAGAAAACATCACTGGTGAAGGTGTGCACTGGCCAATCAAAGAGCAATTGTATAATTTAATGTTTCAACCCAAGAGATGAATTCAGATGCTGGGTCCTAAGAATGTTATTCAAATTCAGGTCATAATATTTTGTTTCAGATTCTGGGGGCTACCATTTAGATTCAGAATCTGAGGCCCAGCAGTCTGATTTCAATTTGCAACCCAATATTTAAATTCATATGCTAGACCTGTGATTTGTATTTAAATTCAGAGCATAATATCAGATGCATTTTCTGGGGAGCAATATTTGGATTCAGGTCATGGGGCCTCAGACTCGTATTTAAATTCAGGGCTTAATATTTGGTGTCAGATTCTAGGTGCATGATTCAGATATAAATTTCAGGCCAAGAACTGGACTCATATTCTGGGGGACCCTGGTACATAGATTCAACTTCATTAGCATGACAAAAATGTATTTATTTTTACTTATTGAAAGGTTTTTACCAGCCATGCACACTGATCAGAAACTTGTTTCCAGTTGAAACTTTGGGAATGGATACATCAGAATTACAATGAAATACAGAAATAAACAGTACACATAAATCAAGAAAGCTATAACGTATAAATATAAAAATTACTATAAAAATAAGGGTTGCAAAGTTGATGTGTTATGCAGTATACAAATGAAAAACAGGGCATACTGCAACTGGCCAATGGGGAATACAAGACAAAAATATGTGAAGCAGGTAAAAAATTAAAGTTAAGGATTAAAGGTTAACATAAACATAATCATAACATAACCATACCATAACTATAGTACAATAACTAGCTTCCGCTTTTTTCCATAGGGAAACCATGGCATAATTTGCCTTTATAAAGGAGCGAGTAATAGCAAACATGCACGGTTTCCTTACTTCCGCGTGACAAGCGCCCAACTGACTTCCTGCCATTCCGACGCTGTCCACTTTCCTTTTCATGAATCGTGAACCGCCACTCAGACTCGGGCGGTAAGTGGTTTTACAACGTAAATTTTCAAAATTTATAGTCAAACAACATATGCCTGCCCTACCAAATAAAAAGTTAAAAGATGTGTCAGTCACAAGCGGCAGCCACCGGTTCGGCGCTGGAAACAGACCACGGTCGCAGAGCAACAGCTTTTTATTTTATAATATTTGCTGTGGCAAAAGGAAACCTAGCAATTATATAAAATAAAAAATGGGTCGGTGTGTAAACTCGAAGTTTACACACCTCAAGAGGTCAATAGCTTTAATCAAACCCCTTGAGCTTCACTCTTTGGGGTTTATGTAGCATCTAACTCCTCATGTGTAAACTTCATACACACCGGACCCATACTTATTCTCTATATAACCATAACCATAACCATAACATAACCATACCATAACATAACCATAACATACAAAAGCCATAACCTTACCCAAAACCTAACATAACTGTACCATAACATAACCATACCATACGAACATATGAAAAAAGCAAGCAGAAAAAGACCACCCAGTCTGTTGTGTCTGTGCGGTAAGTGATGCAGGGCTTGGCCTTACAATTTACGCCAATGACCCTGCTCCACCAACCATCCTTCCCTCTCCCCCTTCTCCCTTTCCCTTTCCCTTTCCCTGGTCCCAAGGGTTCCCTCTGTGTTTGTCTTCGGCTCTCTTCTTTTTATAATAATTATATTTTATTGAAAAAAAAAACAACCTTTTACAATCATCATAAACACACTCAATGCCAATTATAGAAAAGAAGGAGACACAAACCATAGCCCAGAAGTTATTACAATCTCTGGTCTCCGGTTCTCTTGGATACACCCACCATCCTTGCTGATACCACCTCCACTGGCAGCTCATTCCACATAGAACCACCTTCTCCATATAGAAATGCTTCCTTACATCCCTTCTGAACCTCCCCCCCCACCAATTTTAGGCTGTGCCCCCAGTGGTGCTGTTGTCTCAAATTTTAAAGAGACCCTTCCTTTTCACTCTGTTAATTCACTTCATGTACTTGAAGGTCTCTATCATATCACCCTCTGCTTCCTCTCATCCAGGGTGTACATCCCCAGGGCTCTCATAGAACCGATCCTATAGCCCCTTGATCATCTTGATTGCTTGATCTCCTCCAGTATGCTGATGTCCTTCTTAACGTAAAGATGACAGCACCTCACCACATATTCTATATGTAGACATATTCTATATGTAGTCTCACCAATGACCCATACAATGGTAAAATAATCTAGCTCTGCCTATTACTGAATACCCTTGCAATACACCCCAGCATCCTGTTAACCTTTGCCACTGCCTTTTTATACTGAGAGGTGTGTTTCAGGTCACTCGTAATCATTACCTCTAGATTTGTTTCCTCTTTGGTAGCAGTTACCTGAACCCCTCATATGTAATACTCTGTCCTAGGGTTCTTGGCCCCTATGTGCATCACTTTGCACTTTTTGGCATTGAAACCAATTTGCCAGACTCCTGACCATCTCTCTAGTCTGGTGATGTCCTCTCTCACATCCTGTATCCCCTCCTTGGTGTCCACTCTCCCACAGAGTTTGGTGTCATTCACAAACAGGCACATTTTGCCTTTAATGCCTTCCCCAATGTCACTTTTGAAGACATTGAAAAACACTGGCCCCAGCATCAATCCCTGCAGGACCCCACTGGTGACCTCCTTGGTGCTGGAGAACTCACCCCAACCACTAAACTCTGGGTTGTACAACTCAACCAGTTCTCAACCAATCTTATCATATCCTCCCCCAGCCCTATATCTCTCAGTTTTATTATCAGCCTTTTGTGTGCTACAGAATCAAAGGCATTGCTAAAGTCCAAGTATATGTTGTTCAACACCTGGCCTTTGTCCACTGCCCTCATGACCCAATTGAAGAACTCGTTCAGATTCATTTGACATGATCTGCCTGCCACAAACCCGTGCTGTATTTCATCCTGTAGACCATTCTCCTCTATGTATCTCACCAGCATTTTCTTTAGTATGGTCTCCATGAGATTAAATACGATTGAGGTCAGGATGACTGGCCTATAGTTACCCGGGTCATCCTAAAGTCCACTCATGTGGAGTGGCACCACATGTGCCATTCTCCACGCCACCAGCACCACTCCCAACTCCAGAGATTTATCAAAAAGAACAGCCAGCAGCCCAGCCAGAGCCTCCACTAACTCTTTTAGCACCCTGGGGTGTATTTTGTCTGGCCTCAGGGATTTGTCCACCCTCAGGGCCATCAGCCCCTCCCTCACTCTTTCAATCCTGATTACCCCTATGGCTTTCCTCCCTGTTCCCTCCCTACTTCTCCCTGCATGTGGCAGTAGTCCATCCTTTTGCTTTGTAAAGATGGAGCAGAAGTATTCATTTAAGAACTCTGCTTTACTCCCATCTTCATCAACCCAACCATCCTCCTTCCTCAGTCTAACCATGCCATCCTTCTTGTCCCACTTTTTCACTTATGTAGCAAAATAAGGTCTTTCACCATTCTTAATTCCTTCAGCTATTTGGAGCTCTTACTGTGCCTTTGCCTGCTGCAACTAACCATATAACATACCATTACAATACCATAACCATAATCATACCATAATGTAACCATAACATAACCATGCCCATTACATAACTATAACATAACCATACCATAATCAAACCATAACCTAACCATAACTATAACATAACCATATTCATGCCATGATTATAACCATAACCATACTATAACCATAATATACCATAACCGTAACATTACCATTACCATAACAATAATAACCGTAAGATAACCATAACATAACCATGACATGCAATAAACTAGACTAACCATAACCTACAATAACCTAACCATAACCATATCATAACCATAACATAACTACACCATAATCATGACATAACACACCATAACTATACTGTAATATAACTTAACCATAACATACCATAACCATAACATTACCATAATCATACCATCCAACAGCCATACCATAGCCATAACAATAACCACAACATACAATAACCATGACATACCATAACCATAACATACAATAACATGACATAACCATAACTATACTATACCATACGATAAACACACCATAACCATGACATTACACATAACCATACCATAACATACCATAACCATAACATATCATTACCATACCATAACCATAAACATACCATAACATACCATAGCATAACCATAAAATACCACAACCTAGCATAACCATAACGTAACAAGAACTTACCATAACCATTCCATAACCAAAACAATAGCCATAACATAACCATAACCATACCACACCCACAACATAACCATACCATACCATACCACACCATGCCATAATGATAACATAACCTGCCATAACATAAAACACCATAACCATACCACAGCATAACACACCATAACATTCAATAAACAAAACATGCATAACCATAAACATAACATAACATAACCATAACAATAATCATACCATAACCAAAACCATAACATAGCCATATCATAACAGAACAATAACCACGACATATCATAACCATAAAATGCCATACTCTAGCATAACTAGAACCATGACATAACCACACCATAACCATGACCTAACATACCATAACCATGCTATAACATACCAAAACCGTAACGTGCTGTAACATAACATGCTGTAACGTAATGTGCCATAATGTGCCATAACATAACATAACGTGACATAACGTAACATAAAGTGCTATAACATAACATAACATAACATAACATAACATAACATAACATAACATAACATAACATAACATAACATAACTGTGACATGACATGACATAACACAACATACCCTAGCATACCCATAACCAACCATCAAATAGCATAAACTAGCATGACCATAACCATGACACAACCACACCATAACCATGATATAATACAACTTAGATAATGGAAGAAGTGAAACTCAGATCCAGATTGGCTGAAACAACCTGCCATCCAGGCTGTTATTTCTTAATAACGGCCCAGTAAAAACAAGCTCCATTTCAGTGTGCCCTATTACTTAAATGATCCTTGGGCACCCTGAATTTCAAAACTACAAGCTGCCATTTTTGCCCCGCTCACTTAGCGAGACTCATTTCCATTAACACTACCACAGGATAGCCCCTAAAAAACAAAACTTACAACAGTATTTTCTTTTGTTTACTAATTTAACTTTGCTTACTGAGCGCGGTTGTGCTCCATCTCACACAGCCGACTCTTACTGACCTAAGAAATTCCTCCACATTTCAGAACACAATAAAAAAAGTACCTCTCATGAAATATACATAACGAGGCAACATTCTCCCGTTCTGATGAACTGTCAAAGCAGCTAAAATAAACATCTCTCCTCTCTGTGTATTTCCCTATTGCCTTTGTCACTGAACGAAAAAAAGTGAGACAAACTGAAACAAACTCACAAAGCAGCTCTCTGCTTTGCCAAGAAACAAAGCAAGTTCACAACCACATAGTGCACACAGAAACACAGCAGCGCCCTCCTGTGGCGATTCCACCACCACCAGGATTATTTTAGTATAAACTGTACCTTTTTAATTTTTATATATATATATATATATATATATATATATATATATATTTTTAAACAATGACTCCTGTACCCCATTATCTAAGTGTAATAATACCCTCCAGGGTGGGTGTTATGGGATATAACGGACCTTCCAGGGGCTATAAGGCCCTCCACCTGCGGCGTCGGGCCTTATTACGCCCCTGGGCGGTCCATTATATCCCAATAATGCCCATCCTGTCAGGTATTATTACTTACATATCATAAACATGGCATATCATAATATCATATAATAATTTAGCATAACCATAACCATACCATCACCATAACCATGCCATAACCATACCTTATGAAATGGCTTTCAATTTATACGTGATCTGATTGGCCACTGACTGTGTGCTACTTTGTCTAACACACAGGAAAAAGGCATGGCAATGCCCACTGAACATTGATATGGATGATGCTGCCCACTAAGAATTTTCAGAAAACAGACAGTCGCCATCTTGTTTTCTGCCTCAAATGATGCCACCCTTACTGTCAGGCTAACCACAAAAAAAACATTAATCAGTCACTTCACACTAAACTACAAGCAGTGTAAAAAAACAAGATGACCTACAGTTCCTGTTGAATGCAGCACATTTTAAAAAAATGCACGCTTGCCATGCACTCTCCCCAACCAGACCACTCTCATTCGCTGCCATCCTCAAACACTGCTTCCTCACTACTTCTATCCTTTATTCTGCACTTTTATACTTTTCATTTTTTTTTTTTTTTTTTTACTAAATAACGCAGACCCAAGACTCAGCATATACAAAAGAGAACGTCACACTAGACATAATGTCTCCCATGCTTGGCACTCGACTCATTCACTCACATCAATGCATTCAAAAAAGGAAGCCATGGCAGGCATGATCTCTCCTCCACCAGCCACTCACTCACTCTCCTTGTCAACAAATGATCTGCCTGCCCCTCACTACTTCTCTCCCTTATCCCCTCAGCTCCTTGACATTTTCTGTTTTTTCCCTGTATCCAAATATAAAGGCATTTGTTTCAACAGTGCTGCCCACATTCTCACTTACAGTGCAGTTCCCCGTCAAACTTCCACTCCCATTTTTCCTGCTCCACTGAAATAGCACCACCGTGCCTTCCCTGGTGCTGCCAGCAGTGCTACCCCATACAAATAATTAAAAATAGAACATATTTCATCTGAAATGTCTCCACTTACAGCATTTTCACACTGTAAGCTGCATGGGGGTACTGCCATGACAACCACACCAAAACTACAGAAGCCTTTGTAGGACAGATGTCCTTCACTCAAAAAAAAAAAACAAAAAAAACACAGGAAACTGGTGGAGGAGGAACTATTTTACTGAAAATTAAGACAAAGATCTATGTTTTTTCTCACGTAATACTATGCATTTTACACCAGATACATCTGCACTTCAGATGGCCACTTCATGAATGCAATAAGCCACTCCTGTGTGTGCATTAGACAGTTCTAATGCACAGCTAGGGGGCTGGACGCACTCAGCCTGAGGCATCGTGCCTCACTATGCCCCCAGCCATGTGTTAGAATTCTCTAACACACACCCCATCATGTCTTATTGCTTACATATCCATACCAAAACTATAACAATAACCATATCCATAACAATAACTATAAACATAACATACCATAACCATTATATACCATAACCATGACATAATCCTAACATAACCATAACCATAACATAACCACACCATAACCATTACATCATAAATATCATAAACAAAACCATCACAAATGAAGGTACTAGTACCAAAAGGCAGAGACCTAATGAAAATGCTGGTGATTATGGTGAGGATTGTGATGACTGGTATACAGTTGAAAGTAGAAACATATCAAACAAGCATTTGTCAATGCCCGAATGTTGTTGCGCTATGGTAATGCAGTGTGAGAAAACATTTTGGGCAGGATGTGAAAAATGACAGCTGTACAAGTTCATAAGGAGGTGTAAAAAAATGCCAGTGTTGAAAATGTGGCCTGTAAATATTGCAAATTTGCGAAGTTACAAGGGTGCGTAGGAAATGCACAATGCACGCTTGTAACACAGTAATTTTATTAGTATCAGTTCGGCACCAAATTTTCAACATAGGCATTTTAGCACCTCTGCTCATGTACAGTGTCACTGTTATTTCCTCAAACTGTCCCAAAACGGAGTTCGCACAGCACCCACACTATTCTGTGCCGGACATGTGAAAACACATTTTGGGCAGGATATGTGAAATGAAAGCTGTACTGTTCATCAAGAGGTGTGGAAAAATGCCAATGGTGAAAATCCAGAGTGAAAATATTACAAATGCACAACGTTACGAGCGTGCGTGTAATCTGCCAATGCACACTCGTAACACAGTCATTTTATGGAATATCGTTACCAAATTTTTAACATAGGCATTTTAGTACCTCTGTTCATGAAGAGTGTCACTGTCATTTTTGTAATCTGGCTCGAACACTGATTTCCCACAGCGATCGCGCCATTGTGCCCCAGAAGAGCGGAAACACATTTCAGCCAGGATGTGAAAAATGACAGCTGTACTGTTCACAAGGAGGTATACAAAAATGACAATGTTGAAAATCTGGCATCAAAATATTGCAAATTCGCAGTTACGAGCCTGTGTATTAGCTGCACAACATGCACTCTTAAAACAGCCATTTTTGGGGATGTTTCCCACCAAATTTGCAACATAGGCTTTTTGAGAGCCCACCTCATGAACAGTGGCACTGTCATCTTGTTAATCAGTCCCAAAAGGTGATTCCACGCAGTGACTGCGAAATCATCTTTTGGGACCGATTAACAATATAACAGTGCCAGAATTCATGAGGAGGGGTCCCAAAACCCCCATGTTGAAAATTTGGTGCAAAAATTCCCAAAAATGCCCGAGATATGCATTAAAGTTGAAAAACCCCTATTTATTCCATTATACAGCTTACCAGCATTTCCACAGTTTGCGGTCGGCTTTGAAGAGTGTAGACATGTTCCCAGTCCACCGAAGATCATTGCGCTGGACTCTGGAGGTAAGTATGGGGTAGGGGGTGTGGGGAGGCAGGGTGCACAGTGGGTAGGTGCAGTAAGGGGGTTGGAAGAGTATGAGGGACTGTTTTTGCTTTACAGGTGAAAAAAAAAAAGACATCGGGGGACCGTTTTCATTTTAATAGGTGCCTTGGCATGCTGGGTGGGCTCCCAGTGTGCCACCTGAGAGAGTGTGTGTGTGTGTGTGTGTGTGTGTGTGTGTGGGTGCTTTAGTTGATGGGGTATTGGGCACCTCTGTCGGCAAACAAGGAAAAGGGGGGTCCACAGGTGCCAAGAGGGATTGGGCACCCCCTCGGCAAGCAAAAAATGGGGGGGACCCACATTATGCTGATGGGGAGTGGGCTTCTCTATCAGCAAAATTCAAGGGGAAGGATACATGCCGATGGGGATTAGGCCCCTGTCGGCAAAGAAAAACTGTTGGGGGGAGCATGATGCCGAGGGGGATTGGGCACCCTTTTCGCAGTCAAAAAAAGGGGGGGTTACATGATGCAGACAGGGATTGGGCACCCCCACTGGCACACAATAAATGGGGGTGTTGACAGGCAACAGTGGCAGTCACTGCCACCATGTTGCCTGCACGTAGGGGGAGATGTGTGGTGGTCATGCTGCATGAGAGCTTCGCTCTCATTGCAGCAGACCTTTTCTCTCATGTCTTCACCTCATTAGCTTGGCAGGGTGGTTGGTCCCTGCTGCTGGCTGAATGAAGAATGCATTCGCCGAACAGTGACCGCACCTCCAAATCTGCAGTACCACAAGATGTTGGCTGTCAAGCGCACCAACATAAAAAGGGTCACAGAACATTGGGAAACAATATTGAATGATCCAATATGTATGCATCTCTGGTAAATCTTATTGATAACATTGACAATCAGGCACAGGAGTTATTAGAGATAGCAAATAATAGGAACCCCAATGTATCAGTGATAAATAGTCCAGTTAACAGCACACCCTACAAAAACCATATGCAGAGTCACTCACAGGAGCTTTTAGAAGCAACTAACTACATGGCTAAGGATGTCCCTCAGATAAATCCATCACAAATTATTCCATCACAAGGGGAATTGGAAGGGGAGATGGCTATATGTGAAACAATCCTCCCCTCCAAGACATGCCCAATAGCCAGTCAGGAACAAGAGCAGCTACCAAACCTGAACAAATATTTATCTTAGGTGATTCCATGACCAAATATACTGATAGGTATTCGACTAGGGGAAACAGATATAATACCACTAGTTGTTTCTATAGTGGGGCTTACATCAGGGACATTTCAGATATGATTCCAGGTATACTTTCTGGGATAGATAACCCAAAAATGGTGTTGCCACATGTGGGTACTAATAATTTAGGTACATTTTCTGTGGAAGTTACCATAAAAGAGACAGAGACAATATATGCGTCCCTAAACCAGTATAATAGTAAAGTGATCTTTTCCAAAGTATTATCAATTCCTAGGGCTAGCTGGGGGAGTACCAGTAGAATTAAAAACTACAATAATGGGCTAAGGAGATGGGGGCCTAAATAAAGGTATTAAGGTAATCAAAACCTAGGAAATATTTGATAATAGATATGATCTGTATAGTAAGGATTGTTTACATCCAAATATAAAAAGGGGTCTAGAACTTTGGGCAATCTATTTTTTACTGAACTTAATGAAAATAAAGATGGTACAAAAAACTGAATTACTTGGGGCATAGGGATTACAAACCATAGCAGGTATAGTATATGGCACCATCTATCAGTAAGAAGGGCATAGTTAAAGGGGAACTGTCAGCATTACTTACAAACGCAAGAAGCCTGAATGTAATAAAAAAAATCTGAATTAGAAATCATCTTAGAACAGAAAGATATTGATCTAGCAGCTATTACTGAGACCTGATGGTCTGAGAGTTCATTATGGAGTCAGCAGATACCAGGGTACAAAGTGTACCACAAAGACAGGGTTGGTAGACATTGAGGAGTAGTTGCCCTGTATGTAAAAGACACATTGCAATGTAGGCAGGTCTTGTGTGATGATGTTAATGAATAACACCATGATATATTGTGGGTGGAAGTATAAAGACCTAAGAGTAAGAACTTAATGGTAGGGGTCTGTTATAGACCACCTGACATAGAGGTAAGGGACAATTCTGCATTACTGGATAATATTTCTAAAAACATTATTAATAAGAAAGTTCCGATCATGGGGGATTTTAATACCCCAGGGATCAACTGGGATTTAGGCACAGCATCAAATCATCAGGAACAGTCACTCATGGACACACATACGTACTGAGAATGTCCTACAGTATGCCAGAAAGTCGACAAACCAACCAGGAATAATGCAATGTTGACCCTGGTTCTAACTGACAGAGAAGGAGAAGATGAGAATTTAATCATATTAGAACCTCTCATTTTCAGTGACCACAGGATAGTATTTTTAAATACTGTACCATGACGACACCCTTACAAGGATGTACCTTTACTAAAAATGATAGAAACACCGACTTCAACACAATAAAGGCAATTTCAAATGAATGTAATTGGGATGAGGATAATTTGACAGTAGAGTGGTTATGGAACAAAATTAAAAACAAACTATTAGAACTGGAAGAGACCTATATCCCCAGTATAGCAGTTTACAACAAAAAAGGGAAAATACCTCTGTGGTACACTAACAGCGAAAAACAACAATAAAAAAAAAGAAATGGGCATATAGAGCTATGATGCAGGATAATGCAAGTTACAACATGGAGAAATATAAACAGCAGTTAAAAAGTGTAAGTACAGTATCAGAAGAGCCAAGAAAATGGTTGAATTTCGATTGGCCCACACAAAAGATAACTGTAAATCTTTTTATGCCTATGTAAACAATAAGATGGTTGATAGGCCAGCGGGGCCAATCAAACTGGATAATATGTAATGCAATGAACCACAAGTAATGGCAGATGAATTTAATAAATATTTCTGTTCGGTATATGAGGGAAGGAATAGGAATAATATGATAAATGGTGGCATGGAAACCATTAACATAGTAACAATATAGAAGTTGTTAATATAACCAGGCAGGAAGTTGTAAATGTACTAAACTAAATTAATCCTGCAAAATCATCTGGCCTGGATAATTTACATCCTAGGTTCTTGAAAGAAGTCAGCCTATGGCTGGTAAAACCACTATTAAAATTATTCAGTCTATCATTATCTGGAGACATCCCTAATAACTGGAGGACAGCAATTGTAGTCCCCATCTTCAAGAAGGATGACAGATTGGATATGTCAGATTATAGACCAATAACTTTAACTGCTATAATTAGCAAAATGTTGGAGACTGTTATTAAGCAAAAGACAGAAAACGTACTGGAAAATGCAATACATAGGGATGATAGCCAGCATGGATTTAAGAAAAATAGATTGTGTACAACAAATGTGTTAGTGTTCTATGATTCAGTAAGTAAGCTCCTAAACAATAAAAAGCCTGTCGATGTAATCAACCTAGACTACAAGAAGGCCTTTGATAAGGTACCTCACAATATCCTAGTACAGAAACTTAGTAAACAGGGTATTGATAAATCCCTGGTTAGGTGGGCTGAAGTGTGGTTAAAGGACAGGACCCAGAAAGTCTGCACTTGAGGATATACCTCGCAGAGTGGTAGGGAAACCAGCAGTATCCCTCATGGGTCAGTTCTGGGGCTAGTACTTTTCTTTGCTTTTATATCAGTTATGAATAAAGATATTAAGAATATGTGTATTAAATCTGCAGATGATTCAAAACTGTGTGCTGATGTAGTTAATGCAGACCAGGCAAAATCACTGCAGCAGGATCTGTACACACTAGAGAGATGGACAAAAGAGAACAATATGCAGTTTAATATTGGAAAATGTGTGGTGATGCACTTTGGCAAGACCAACATCAAACATGACTATTCCTTGAATGGTAACTCCATAAAAACCTACAGATAGAGAAAAAGATCTTGGAGTACACATTATAAACAATCTGTCATTCACCACACATTGTAGGGAAATTATAAACAAATCAATCAGAATAATAGGCTGTATATATAAAAAAAAAAGCCTTTCTTACCAGAAATAGATCCTGTATAGTCCCCTTATATAAAACCTATGTCCAGCCTCATTTGGACTACTGTGCCCCTCTCTGGAGTCCATACTTGAGAAGAGACATAGATGGTGTGGAGAAACTACAGAGGAGAATAAAATAATAGAAGGCCTTGGTAATGAGACATATGAAATGAGATTACAGACTTTAAATCTTTACCCGTTAGAACTGAGAGGGACTAGAGGGGATCTTTTATAAATGTACACAATCTCAAGAGATTCTGATCTTGTAACTAGTCTAGGATTGTTACCTGCAACCAGCTAAGAATGCCTAGGGAGTCATAAAAAGCAGTTAAGGCTCACATTCCCTAGAACAAACTTAAGAAGAACATTTTTTCACACAAATAATTATCTCTCTGTGGAATAGCCTTCTAAGAGAGACAGCTGAAGCAGGAAGCTTTCCAATATTTAAGGAAAAACTGGACAGGTACCTTTTACCTATGTCAGGGTAATCATGCCCACCGAGCGTGAGACTTGCATAATGGGCTTCAAGCCTTCTGCATGTCTTAATTACCTAGTATTGAACATAACACATGATAATCATACCATGACATTCCATAACCATAACCATACCATAACATAACCATGATACACCATAACCATAACATACCATTACCTAGCATAACCATAACCAAATGAAAGCAAATACCAGCATTTGTGCTGGCTAAAGGAAAGGGAGACATTCCACAACTATGGCTGGTGTTGGGTGCCTGGGAAACATACTATACATCAGTTGCAGTAAATTGAACAAAAAGACATGTGATATCATTTGTATCTACAGAGTGTAACTCGGTATAGTATCTATCATACTGCTACCACCTTGGGAATTCTGGTAGAAGAGGGTCTTTTATTTCAGTGAGTTCATTTTCCTTGTAAAATAGAAAGGAAAACAAGCATTTGTCAAGGCCGAATGTTTGCTTGCTGGTATTAGCATTGAAAATGCAGGAGTTAGACAGATGCAGAGTAGGAAAGGCAGTGAAATATTGAACTTCACGCCAACCCCACCTCCACCCTGCAGAGACAGACAGGCATTGGGGGATGTGTTTGGGTTGTCGCCCATAATGTTCATGCCATTTCACCTCACCCTATCCTGCAGACACTGACAAGTGTTGAGGTGTGCCTTGGGATGTTTGGCTTTACAGTCACCCCACTCCATAAAGAGATACGCTGAAATGGGTGCAATATAGAATGGGGTGAACTGTGGGTCCGAAGAGTCCAAGGCACAGCTCAATGCCTGTCAGTGGGTGCAGGGTGGGAGGTGGGGTTGGAATGGCATGAATGTTATAGTCGGCAATCCAGAGGCACACCCCTGATGCCTGTCAGTCTGTACAGGGTGGGACATTATGGTTAGAAACCATAATGCCCCGAGCATGTGTTGGTATTTGCAGTATTAATTTTCAACATGGCCATTTTGTGGCCCCCACCTCAAGAAAGCATTTGGGTGGGACCTCTTCTCATGAACAGTGGCACTGTGATTTTGTCAATGTGTCCCAAAATTTGAGTTCCCACAGCAACTGTGCCATTGTGCGCCAGATTTATGAAAACACAGATCGGGCAGGATGTGAAGAATGACAGCTGTACCATTCATAGGGAGGTGTGAAGAGATGGCAATGTTGAAAATCTGTAGTGAAAGTATTAAAAATGCTCAGACTTCCAAGCGTACATGAAAACTGCGCAACTTATGCGTGTAGGTCAACATAGGCATTTTGTGACTTCTGCTCATGAACACTGTCACTATGATTTTCTTAATCTGTCCCAAACATTGATTTCCCACAGCAACTGTGGTATTCTGCGCCATGTGTGTAAACGCATATTTCGGGAAGGATGTGAAAAATGACAGCTGTACTGTTCATAAGGAGATCTGAAAAAATGCCAATGTTGAAAGTCTGGAGTGAAAATACCACACATTTGCGAAGTTACGAGGGTGCATGGAAACTGCATCATGCACGCTTGTAACACAGTCATTTTACGGACATTTGTCACCAAATTTTCAACATAGGCATTTTAGGACCTCTGCTCATGAAGAGAGTCACTGTGATTTTACATAGGAACATACATACGAACATATGAACATACGACTCTGCCAGCAGAACACACCAATTGGTCTATGTAAGTCTGCCTGAGTGTGCAGCTAGCACCCTAGATTGCAGCTGCCCCCAGCCTCCTCCCCTCAGTTCCTGCCCCGCTTGTCCCAGCCCCTGCCCCCCTGACTCTTCCTCTTGCTTTATCCCACTCCTCCTTAAAGCTATTGACTGTTCTACATGTTACCACCCCCTCTGGCAGGACATTCTAACTAGACACCACCCTCTCAGAGAAGTAGTGCCTCCTCATTTCCCTCTTGAAACGCCCCCCTTTCAACCTTAGTCCATGCCCCCTGGTTTCTCTTCCACTCCTCAGTTTAAACACCCCCTCAGTGCTAGGTTTATTTACCCCCTCAGGTATTTAAATGCTTCAATCATATCCCCCTATCCCTCCTCTCCTCCAGTGTGTACATGTTCAGCTCCTTCAGCCTAACTTCATATTCCTTTCCTTACATCCCCTTTAACATTTTTTTTGTGCTCCTTTGCACCCCCCTCCAGTAACTTTATATCTCTCCTCAGGTATGGCCTCCAGTATTGCACATAGTACTCTAGGTGTGGTCTCGCCAATGATCTGTAGAGAGGTAGGATCACATCCCTGTGCCTGAAAGAGAACCCCCTTGCGATGCACCCCAGCATCCTGTTTGCCTTACCTGCTGCTCTCGTGCAGTGGGCTGAGTTGTTTATGCTCCCAGTAACCAACACCGCTAGGTCTTTCTCCTCCTCTCTGATCCCCAACCAATAGTACCTCTTCTGGTTCTTAGCCCTAAAGTGCACCACCTTACACTTCTTTGCATTGAATCCTAGCTGCCACTGCACCGACCATGTCTCTAGTTTCGTTAGGTCACCCTGCAGTTTTTTCCCATCCGTCCTCTTCGTCCACCACCACCCCCCAATTTGGTATTATGTGCAGACTAACCCTGCTTCCCACTCAGAGTGCTATATCAGAGATAAAGTGCCCAAATAGCACTGGGCCCATCACTGACCCCTGCAGCACCCCGCTTGTCACTGCTCTGGGTGTTGAGAGCTCCCCCACCACCGTCATCACCCTCTGCACCTTCCCCTGTAACCAGGTCTCTATACATTTAGTCAGCTATTTTCCCACCCCCACTGCCGCCAGCTTCCCCCCCAGTCTCCCATGAGGGACTGTATCAAAGACCTTACTGAAGTCCAAGTAGAGGACATGTACCACATGGCCCCTGTCCAACTGTCTTGTCACCAGTCACAATACTCTATTAGGTTGGTTTGACAAGACCTCCCTGAGATGAACCCGTGTTGCCGCCCATCTTGGAGTCCATTACTGTCTAGGAATGCCACCAGCCTCTCCTTCAGTATTGGCTCCATAAGCTTACCCACTATGGATGTAAGACTTACTGGACGATAATTTCCTGGCTCCTCCCTAGGCCCACTCTTGTATATGGGCACCACATGGGCCACCCTCCAGTCCTGGGGCACACACACCGTTTCCAGGAAGGATTGAACAGATCTGCCAGTGGCTCAGCCAACAGCTCCACCATCTCCCTCAGCACCCTGGGTTGGATGGCATCGGGACTTGTCCACCTTTACTGCCCTCAGCCCCTCTAGCACCCTACTTCCTGTGATCACTTCGTCCGTCACCTCTCCCCCCCTTTCCCCAACCCCCAGCCCAATCTGGTAGTGGGCCATCCCTCTCCTTAGTGAAAACGGAGCAGAAGTACTCATTTAGAATTTCCTCTTGCTCCTCTGTCTTTTCCACCCAATCCCCTCCCCGCTTTATCCTCACAATATATTCCTTGCACTTCCTCTTTTCCCTGACATACCTAAAAAAGTCCTTTTCCCCTTCCTTTATGCCCTGTGCAGAACTTAATTGCCTGGAGGCCTTAGCTTTTTTCACCCTCCTGGCAACCTCCCTTGACCAACTCCCGAAAGCTTCCTTATCCTCTCCCTTCCCTGTTCTCCTATACTTCTGGTATGCAGCTGTCTTTGCCCTCACCCCTTGCAGCACTTCCTTGTTCAGCCAGCATAGTTTCTTGCCTCTGCTCTTCTTACTCCTGGCCCTGGTGCAGGCTACTGTGGCCTCTATTAGCCCAGTCTTTTGTTCTGCATCCATCCCCAGCCTTATATCCTGGAGTCTCCCTTGCAGTATTGCTCCCATCCCCCCAAAGTCCACCCTAATAAAGTCTACCACCTTAGTGCCCGTGCCTCCTATCTCCCTGCCGAGCGTGACAACGAGCCTCACTGTTCGGTGGTCACTACCCGCTAGTGGGTCCTCCACGCTTACCTTCCTCACTGCCTCCCCATTTGTAAGTACTAGGTCCAGAGTGCTACCAAGCCTTGTAGGCCCATTTACCAATTGCATCAGAAGGCTGTCCTGGAATACATCAAGGAGCACCTGCTCCCTGGTACTGCTAGTGGCCGGAGTGCTCCAGTCAACCCATGGTAGGTTAAAATCCCCCACTATCACCACATTCCCCCTTCTACACACCCTCTTTATGTGCTCTGCCCACTCCTCATTCAGTTGCCCAGATTGGGCTGGTGGCCTGTACACCACTCCCAGCCTCAGTTTTCTGCCCTTGGAGTCCAGGAGCTGCACCCAAAGCACCTCTGTCCTCTCCTCCCTCATCCCTTATGCATTTAATCCCTTCCGTCACATACAGTGCAACCCCCTCCAACCCCCTGGTCCCTGCTGTATAACCTGTATTCATGAATTGCCAAGTCCAAGTCATGGTACTCCATGGCCCAAGTCTCTGTCACTGCAGCAATGTCCACCTTCCCCCTCTGAAAGGAGCACCTGAAGCTCTGCAATTTTGTTCCCCAGGCTTCTTGTGTTGAGAGAGACCACCTTCCACCCATACCCCTCCTTCTCCTTACTCTTTTCCTCCTTGGCCTGTGTCCCTCCTACTGGTAGTCTGCACTCTTTCTCCTCCTTATTCTTACTGGGTGGTGGTGTCTTCTGTATTACACTCAGACCACTCTGCCCGGCCCCTCCCATGGTTGCCACGCCTCTGCCTTTACCTATATCTAGGGGGTTGAGCTCATTAGGCTCCTCTGTCCGGACCTTTCTACTAACCTCAGTCTTTTGGCCATCCCCCCACTAGTTTAAATCCACCTTAGTAGAGATATACCCCTCTAATCCTGCCTTTAATACTCCCCTTCCCTTCCTGCTCAAGTGTACCCTGTCCCCTGCGTACAAGTCGCTATTTCCCCAGACCCTACCACAGTTAGTCACTAACCCATAATTTTTGGTGTGGCACCAATCCCTCAGCCCCTCATTGAACTCCTTAATCCTACCTTTCCTCCCCGTGCTTGCACATGGTACCAGGAGTACCTCCAAGAATGCCACCGACTCCCCCACCCTCTCACACTGCCTGCCCAACTTCTCGAACCCCCCCTCACTACTTCCAGAGTCTCGCCCACCAAGTCGTTTGTACCCACATGCAACAGTAAATGAGGTTTCTTCCTCCCCCTCGCTGCACACTTGAGCAGTGCCTGCCCTGCCCCTCCTGCAGTCAACCTGGGCATAGCTTCAACCCAAATATGGCTGTGTCTTTCCCCCTTTCCACCCTATCTCACCCCTTTCAGTATAGAATCCCCCTAGGATGAGTATCCCCCCATCCCTTAGCCCCTTTCCCTTCTAATGCCCCTTCCACCACCCCAGTATTTGATCTTCCCTGCCCCTTACCCCCACCAGCTGCACCCTCTGTGGCCTCTGTATCTGTACCCCCTACTTCTGTCTCACCACTTTTCTCTGCCTTATTCCTCCCATCAACCTCCCCTTCTCCCCTGCTGATTTCCAACCCCTCTCCTATCCCCGCCATTGTCGATTTAGAGTTCCCATTCCCTTCTACCCCGATAGTGATGCCCCTCCCATCTTTCCCCCTTCCCTTAGCCTTCTCTCCTCCAGTCACCACCCCCTCCTTCCTTATTAGACCCCTTTCTACCCTTTCATCTTCGCTATCTCTTCCCCTAGCCGTTGCCATCCCTCTCATGCCCCGCTTGTCCTCCCTCCCTCCCTTCAGTATGTTCCTGCTCCCCCTCTCTCTCTCACAGCAGAGGCTCAAATCTATTCCTAATCAATACCCCTCCTACATCTCTTCCCCCTGTTGGTTCCCCCCTTTTACGTGTTCCCCTCCATGCCACCCCTGGTCCCTCCCTACCCTCAGCTATCTGCTCTCTCCCCCCTGGTACTCCTTGTGGTCTCTTCTTCCCCTAATAGGAGGCCTCCCCTCACCTCGGGCACCCCCTCCCTTCTCCTCTCTTTTCTGCTAGTGCATCTGATACTGGAGCCGGTTTCAGTTCCTAGTTGTTCTTCCTCCGTCCCCCCTTGCCATCCTCTAGCCCCCCAGCCAGGATGCTTACCATACTCATCTACCCTGCCACTTAGACTCCTCCCTAACCTCAACAGTTCCTCCCTCAAACTAGCCAGTCATCTACAGATCATACACCCCCCCCTCCTCTAAGCCCAGTCCCGGATCATGGTTGACCCACACCCTGTACACCCCACCACCCTTCCAAAGATGCCCGCCCTATTGACATGGGCACCTACCTCATTTTGGCCCCCCATCTTATGTTATGGGCTCTTACTCCCAGGTTCTGTACCCTACTACAACTGTTAGGCCCCTATTTATTCAAATTCCTGTTCCCCCCTCACACTAGTCCCCATACTGGCCCCTTGCTGACTGGGGTAATGCAGTCTCAAATCTCATCCATTAGATACTGTATTACTGTAGCAATCCTAAAGCCTCCTTGTCCATTTTTCACCCCTCAGCTACCATACGTTTTGTTCTCAGTTCTCATATAGTTTCATTTAGCCCAGTTAGAAATCCTATTGCACTCCCAAGTATTACTCAGCTCAGTTAGAGAAATAAACAGAACAAGTATATATGTATTATGACCGCAATCATAACAGTGTAGCTCAGTTAGAGAAATAAAAAAGAACAACCAAATCTGTATTAGTACAGCACTCCTCAAAGTATCCAATCATTGCTTTGTCTCCACCCCAGAGACCCTGCTGTAATATAGGACCACAGAGGACAATGGGTGGGAGCATGGGCAACTCTAAAGTCCTGGCAGAGCTCCATTGAGCACGCTTACTCCTCCTCTCTCACTTGCTCATTCCGTTTCTCCCGGCGCTGCAGACTGCCCTTTTGTACTGGGCTCCTGCCTGCATTGGTGACTTTTTCTGCCCACAAAGAAATCCACAGTGGTCCTGACAGAGCTCTGTTGAGCTTGCTCACTCCTCCTCTCTCACTCACTTATTCTGTTTCTCCTGGTGCTGCAGGCTGCCCTTCTGTACTGGGCTTCTGCCTGCGTAGCCATCTTTATCTGTCCACATAGAAATCTACAGCAGTAACGATAGAGCTCTGTTGAGCTTGCTCAGTCCCCCGCTCTCACTTGCTCGTTCTGTTTGTCCCACCACTGCAGGCTGCCCTTTTGTACTCAGGCCCTGCATGCATTGCTACCTGCCCACAAACAAATCTGCACCAGTCCCAACAGAGCTCCGTTGAGCTCACTCACTCCCCCTCCCTCATTCACTCATTCTGTGTCTCCCGGCGCTGCAGGCTGCCCTTTTGTACTGGGCTTCTGCATGTGTTGTCGCCTTTTCTTGCCCACAAAGACATCCGCAGCAGTCCCGACAGAGCTCAGTTGAGCTTGGTCACTCCCTCCCCCTCTCAGTCACTCGATCCTAATCTGTCCCAAACACTGATTTCCAACAACGACTGCAGTATTCTGCACCGGAAGCGCAGAAACACATTTCGGCCAGGATGTGAAAAATGACAGCTGTACTGTTCATAAGGAGGTGTGAACAAATGCCAGTGTTGAGAATCTGGCATGAAAATATTACTAATTTGCAAACTTACAAGGGTACGTGGCACCTGCACAACATACGCTCGTAACACAGTCATTTTATGGAGTTTCATCACAAAATTTTTAACATAGGCATTTTAGGACCTCTGCTCGTGAACAGTGTCAGTGTGATTTTCTTAATATGTCCTGAACACCGATTTCCCACAGCAACTGCGCAATTGTGCACCAGAAGAGCGAAAACACATTTTGGCCATGATGTGAAAAATGACAGCTACACTGTTCATAAGGAGGTGTGGCAAAATGGCAATGCTGGAAATTTGGAGTGAAAATATTGCAAAGTTGCAAAGGTACGAGAGTGCATGGAAACTGCGCGATGCACATTAGTAACACACTCATTTTATGGACTTTCATCACCAAATTTTCAACATAGGCATTTTAGGCCTCTGCTAATAAACAGTAGCACTGTCATTTTCATAATGTGTCCCAAACATGGATTTCCCACAGTGACCACTGGAATTGCAAAAATACAGTACCTTTGAAGAGTGCAGACATGTTCCCGGTCCACTGAAGATTGTCACGCCAGACTCTGGAGGTAAGTATGGGGTGAGGGTGTGTGGGGAGGTAGGGTGTGCAGTGGGTGGGCCCAGATTCCGGGGGGAGCAGGGAGACCGCCGTGGGACTGTTTCCTTTTTTTTACAGGTTACAAAAAAACAAAAAAGACATCACAGGACCGTTTTTTATTTTGCAGGGGCATGTGACACGCTGGGGTGGACTCCCAGCATGCCAACAGAGTCTTCCTTTTTTTGTTGGGGGGTAGCTGTAGCCAACATGAGATTGGGCACCCCTGTCAGCACACAACAAAAGCCAAAAGCTGGGGGTGGGACATAATGCTGACTGGGAGTGGGATCCCCCATCGGCAGCATACATATTGGGGCACTGCAGCCAATGGGGATTGGGGTCCCCATCGGCAACTAAACACAGTCGGGGGGGCACATACTGCCGAGGGGGATTGGGCACCCCCTCAGCAGTGGAGGTTAATATTGTTTGTGAACACAGTGGCAAGTCACCGCCATGTTCATAAACAAAAGATCCCACCCTGCAATGACAGGTCGCTTCCTCATTGCAGCGAATGACTGACACTGCAATGAGGTGGCCCCTGATTGCAACGGCTGATTTTTTGCAAGTTGGTGGCATGCTGGCTGAACTAGTGTCAGCAGCAGCATGCCACAGCATTGGGGGAAGCAGGACAAGCCTTTACAGGCTGTGGGGCATTGGCCACAACAGTACCGCGCCTCCACAGCCTGCTTGTGGAGAAACCATTCTACAACATGTTTCTCGAGCAAGCGCACAATCAACATAAAAAGGATATAACAATATTTTCAACAGAAACAAACAAAAAAAAACATTATTGCTGAACAAAAATACATGGTGAATATGATATAACAACTGCTGCTTTAAACAAACCAGTAAAAACAATGATAACTATTGTACTGGTATGCACCCACATTCCTGTAGGACATTTAACAGCTTACAAAGGCTTCATAATGCTATATAATGGGACTTCACTAAACGTGGTGATAGTGGTGGAGTGTCTTTAGTAGCAGTCTTCCTGCACTCCTCCTTGACTAACCACTAAGCCAAGGACTACTTGGGTACCTTGTTTGTGATCTAAAGGCTTTGCTTGTGCAACGTCTTTCCCAGTAGGCCCCAGATGCTTGTGCTGCACTCCCAAGTCCTGCAGCAGGGTATGACTCTCCTCCCACACTAGCATTCTTTCAAAATGCGAAACAACTGCTGCTTTTGCTGCTGAAGTGCTGCTGCAGTGATACCCAGCATAAGGGATCATCATCACAAACAATATCCAGATACTGCCATCACAAAGTCCACGGTCAGAACTAGTTGTAATGTTTGGTGTCACTTTTCATCACTATTTTTAAATGCTAAAAATATATGATTTCATCTGTAGGGTTGTCAAAGAGTCATCAGCAGGCATTGTACAGAAACGGTGTTGTGCGTGTGTGCATCTCCAATCCCTTCAGCCTGTAAGCTATAGTAGTCAGCTAGCAAACTGCAAGAAGACAGGTAAGTGAAAAGTGATGCCCTTGACTATTTCCAACTGCTCTTCTCTCAAGATACTGAGTGACATGAGGGAACCTGCTGCTGGGCACACTAGTAGTGCTCTTACTATTGCTATCTTTCAAAAAAAATGCAGCTTCAACTCTAAGAAGCAGGACTATACTGAAAACCTTTTAGCACTCACACAATCCAAAAGGAAAAAAATACTATATTATTTGCTTGCATTCTCCTTCATTCCTCGTTCACATCCCAGTCATTGGCCAGTGAAGATCACTCTAGAAAAACCTGTGGCTCTACTTCCCAGGAATTTGAACCTACCTGGTATATGTACATTCCCAAATACAAATACAAATTTACTGAAGTACATCATTATATTTAGCATTTAGGATTTGACTGCATATTCCTAACTTCAAAGCTATTCAAATTTATTTATCTTGATTCAGTACAGGAAACACTGAGCAGAGTACATTTTCAGGAACCCTCCTATGGATTTGAGGTACATCTATACCATAACCTAATGTTCTAAACAGAAACAATTATGTCCAGTGAATTTAGAGTTGTCCTTTGGTATGACACTTCATCTAGTCCCCTGGTCTGGCTTCTTCATGCATTCCTGTCCTGTGCCTTCTACTCCAGTCTATTTTCATTTTATTTCTCCCTTGCAGGTTCTGTCATGATTCACAGTTCAGATGTAACACCCAGGAAAATGTTATGTTACTAGTAATGTTGCCTGCGTGCTGATCACGTGATGAGCTAAGAGGAGAGAGGGCGTCCTGAGTAACGCTCCCAGGCCCCTGCTGATTTACTTAAACTACCAAAGCTACTAAGGGCTTTCTTTGGACATTAAACAAATCTGTTTGGTTACTAAGGCATCTCTGCAAACTTCTATCCAGCCGACTGGTATAAATTGCAGCTATTTATCACTGATTCTGCAATGTATACAGTAGGCCGGGCTGCATGGCCAAAATGGAGTGTGGAAACGCAGAGCCCTTGTCTGCTCATGTCCCAGCGGTGAATTGTCCGAAACCCCAATCACCCATACCGGAGAACCAGGAAAATGAAGCGGAACTTGATGGGGGAAAACAAATCATCCTTGGATGACATTTTGGAAATAAAACAAATGTTACAAGGGCTAGTGACAGATTTTTCCATGGTAAAACTGGCTCTAAATGCCCTGGCAGTGAGGATGGGAGATGTGGAAGCCAGGGTCTCTTCCCAAGAAAGAAAAACTTTGACACTTGACCAGGAGATGGTTGCCCTGTGCAAACAAATTAGAAAATCAGAAGATCGAATTGAGGATCAGGAATCACGCAGCAGGAGAAACAACCTAATAATGGCTGGGCTCCCAGAGAGGATGGAGGGGACAGACTGTGTATCCTTCATATAGGAGCTTCTCTTCAAGCTTCTGTGCCCAACACCATTCAGGGATGCATACAATGTGGAACAGGCACATGGCGCCCTTAGAGAGATACCCGGAAGCATGGCCCCATGTATTAATCATGAGATTTTTGAACTATAAAGAAAATTCCTATGTCCTCAGCAAAGCCAAGCAGATAAAAAATGAGCAGTGGAATGGGGCATCTATTTGGCTGTTTCAAGACCAAAATCCATCGGTTCGGGATCGCCAGAAAGAATACCTAGAAATTAAGAAGAAACTGTACCTAGCTGGGATTAAGTTTAGAATGCAGTATCTGGCGACTCTCATGGTGAAGCTTCAATCTGGAGACAAAAAATTTCTGACAGCGCAAGATGCCATGGACGGATTGCGGTTCGAGCTTCCATCACTTTTTAAATCTCCGACCTGATTATGTGCTGAGAACATGAGTTCTAAGTGAAATTTGGAACTGGTGAAGCGAGAAATTGGAATATTCTGCTGGGACTGAAGTGTTTTCTGCTATTTACAATTTATCGAAAGGTTCAAATGTGTTTGTGATGTGTTCTCTAGTTGTGTTGTTTTAGCTAACCAGAGGATTGAGTTGGAGAAGGGGGAGGTTATAGGCTGAAAAAGAAAAACCTGGTTGGGACTGGTCAGGGTTTGGGGGAGAGACTCTGTCCTTTGGAATAGCCTCGGGTCAAGACGAGGGGGCTTGATAGGATAAGCCACTAGGGGCAAGATGCACCTGTATGTTGGTTAAAACACCCGATTTCCCCAGGGACATAAGTGGATAATATTTGCAGGATTTCTGGTGGCTTTATTGGGGGGCAGGAGATGGTGTGGACCCCATAAGCTTGGAGGGGCTAGTCTAGAGAAGGTGGCAGAGTTGAGGGGATTGGTTTGTCTTTGCCTCCACTCACAAGGGAGAGTGCTTACAATTGGGTCGTGGCTACACCCTAGTCAGATGTTTTTAGCTCTCCAGCAATTACTTGAGAAGTCAGTGCACAGGCGTATGTTCTATCAAGAAGATTACTAACTTTCACCCGCCAACTTCTAGGGGTAGAGAAGAGAAAGTGGCTACCTATACCCATCCGGACAGGGTGGATGGTAAGTACCCTCTTCACAGTAGATGACTGCTTTCTCCTAATAGACCAAATAACATTTCTATAAACAGCACTTGGGGGGGAGGAAAATGGTTCCAATGTATGACTGATGGGGGGAAGGGACCTAGTTGCACCATATGTCCCCCTTCTTAGTTCTCTCCCCCGACTAGGAGCACTTAATGAGAGTGAGGGAAGATAAGGGATTCTACCTCAACCTGATGTTTCCTTGCTCTGTCACCTGACCCGGATGATGAGTTAGCACACTAGAGAAATACCCAATAGCAAGAACAGGGTACTTAAGGGGATATTGGGGACCAAGTAGAGGGAAGGGGGTGGCCTCCCGATGCACTCAAGAGACTAAACTGATGAGTACTGAATGGAGATAAATGTGTGGTCAACACCCCAAAAAGGGCTCCATGAGCTTTATATTGGGATTGAGGGGCTGGGTGGTACTCAGGGAAATGCTCACTCATGGATCCACATTTTCTAGGAGGGCGGTCTATACATCGGGGACTTGTGTGGGGAAGGGGTGATAGAGGGAACTTGGAAGAGAGAGAGTCCAATGTTTCAAAGAGGGATGGATGCAGATCCTATGAGAGTGAAGGGTAGTGGTATGAACATACATAATGTTAAATGTTAAAATCATTTCTTGGAATGTCAAAGGCTTTAGGGTAGAAGGAAAAGATTGGTGATTCTGAGACATATACAACAGATGGGGGCCCAGCTCACACCATTACAGGAGACCCACTTATTGACAGAAGAGCTGGACCTTCTTAAAAAATTATGGGTGGGCCAAGTGTTAGGAATGGAAAATGCAACAGCCTCGGGGGGGTGTAGTGATTCTTGTGGGGAAAGCATGTCCATATACAGTAACACAAGTGGTATCAAGGGAGGATGGTAGAGGGATCTTTATCTCAGGCACTATCTCGGGCAAAGATCTTTCAATTGCCTCCATTTATGGCCCCACACCATCTAACCCTGACCTCTTTGCCTCACTAGAAGTGGACATAGCTATGCTATGCACCCTTATTCTAGCAGAGAACTGGAACTTGTGTTTAAACAACTGGGAGGATAGGAAACCACCATCTAAAAAGCTACTAACTAGGGCCCATATGGCCATGAGTAGATTTTTAGAGGCCACGGTGCTGGTGGACCCTTACCGGACCCATAACTCGGGAACCAACAATATGATCTTTTTTCAGGGGCTCACAAAACCCACTCCAGGATTGACTTTTTTCTGGTCAATAAGGAAGAACTAGTGGGAGTTAAAGAAATGACTACCCACAGTAGAATTTTATCTGACCACTTCCCAATCCAGCTGACATGGGAGATTGAATCTTATCCGCCTAGGCCATATAGATGGAGATTGGATGAATCTCTCCTGACAGACACTAAAATCCAGGGTAAGTTAGAAGATGCTCTCTAAGAAGATCATCCAGAGTCAACTACCAACATTATAGGACAAAAAGTTAGCTTGGCCAACCTGTAAAGTTTTATATGCAGGAGTAGCCCAAAGATACACAGGAAGGAGAAATAGGCTGAGACGAGCTCGAGAGGAGTTTATCCAAGGGGCTATAGACTCTCTTGCCCCTCTAGAAGGGTCATCTAGAGATTTTGACGCCGAGCTCAAAGATCTTAGAGAGATGACGGCAGACATTGTTTATGGCAAGGTGAATTACTGGCTGGAAAAGATCCAAGCTAAATATTTAATACAAGGGGATGTACCTGGCCACCTCCTAGTGGCTAAAGTGAAAGAATGGAGGCAGCATGAACTATTACTCTAATAAGGGTGGAAGGGGAAACCATAATTGACCCCCAAGAAATGGCTGATGCTTTTGCATCCTATTATAAAGGGATTTATCAAGGGGGAGTGACTAGTAACGAGGATGAAATACAGGCATTTCTCAATAACATACCTCTCCCTGTGCTAGACTCAGCGTAGGCAAGGGAGCTGACAATCCCAATAAAAGATGGGGAAATTTTAGAAGCAGTTAACTCATTACCAAGTGGTAAAATACCCGGACCAGATGGTCTCACAGTCAAGTTTTACAAAACACATATCCCAGCTATACTCCCCCTGCTCAAAGATATGTTCACTAACATAATGCAGGAAGGAGTGTCCTATCCCCCACTTTACCAAGCATACATTACCCTTATCCTGAAACCAGACAAATCAAAAGAACTACCAGAAAGCTATAGACCCATAGCATTGATGAACCAAGAACTCAAGATACTGATGAGGATCCTGGCTTATAGAATCTTGAAAGTTGCTCCAGCTTTCATTAGTCAGGAATAGGTAGGGTTTATGCCGGGCAGGGGGGCACATGACGCACTTAGGAAGCTCCACCATATCCTCAACCGAGCAACTGATTCTGAGTTACCCATGACGTTGATCTCTTTGGATGCCGAGAAGACCTTCGACAGGGTCTTCCACGCCTTTTTATTTGCCACCAGAAAGAGGATGGGATTTACAAGAGCCAGCTGAGAGCTTTAGGCAGGCAGTAGAAATCATTCGGCAGTACTCTATAGTTTCGAACTACAAACTGAATCTGAACAAAACACAAGTTCTCCCCCTTACCCTGCATATGTGTGAAGCAGATTTTGAACCACTCCAGATTCACTGGGCTCCAAAACTAATCAAATACTTGGGCATATGGATTACTGCAAATACAGAGGAAGGAGCGGAAGCAAATATAGAAAAGCTGCTTTCAACAATCAGAGGAGACATACTTAGATGGAATAAACTCCCATTGAATTTTATAGCTAGGTTAGGATTGGTCAAAATGAACCTACTGCCCAGACTATCGTACCCAATTCATCTAGCTCCATATATTATTCCCAACTCATGCTTTATTAAAATCAAGAAACTCCTATCTGAATTTCTATGGAACTCTAAGCCTCCTAGGAAAAAATACACTACACTACAACTCCCACATGGCATGGGGTGTTTTAAACTTCCAGATCTTCAGCTATATTATGTGGCGGGGCAGTTGGGTTAAATGGGATGGTGGGGTGGACATTCAGAGGGAGAAGAATATGTGCAAACTTGGCTGCAAATAGAGAGACAGATCATAAAAGAAATAGGTGTTTCCCCAGAGGCGTTACTTTTCTCTAACCCAGAAGGGCTCCCTAAAAAATGTAAGATGACTCTGATAGGTAAAACGTTAAAGGCCTGGTGGTCATTCTTAACCCCGGCACAGAAGAGGGAACAAATGAAAGCCCAGGATCAACCTGTGTTAGGTAACCCAAACCTTCGTTTAGGGGGGCAAATAATTACCAAACAATGGGCCAACCAATTGGTGGGCCTTAAACTTTCAGATTTTATAAAAAGAGATAGGGCAGTTCTACCATCCAGGTGTGATGACATACAGTTTTTTAAGAGAATTCAGGTTACTAATCTACTGGACAGGGTGATGAGAGGGATGGAGGACCTCCCAGGAAACTTGTTCACCTGGGAAAAAATAATGGAGACGGACTTTATACTTAATCCTATCTCACAGGTCTATAGGGTGTTACTGGATTTTATGAGTCCATCCTCCCAAGTACAGACTCCATACTGAGGCAAGATCATGGTTCCCCTAAGGCCTAACTGGAAAGATATACGGTAGAGCTGTAAATACATACCTATACCTAAACATAAGAACATGCAGTTCTTTATCTCTTCTAATATGTACTATACTCCGGCTAAGCTTTGTGATAGACACCTCAGACAGACAGACCTATGCTTTAGGTGTGGTAAGAAGCCAGGGGACATCCTCCATGTGATGTGGGACTGTTCCAAAATACAACCCCTATGGGTTACAATTAAACAGAACATGGACCCCATTCTAGACTACTCAGAGTTTATACTACCCACGACCTGTGTATTGGGTGACTTGACTCAAGTTACGGGGGTTACTGCTAAATATCATCTTTCTTTAATATCAGCCCTGGTCAAATCCTTTGTTCTGAAGCATTGGAAAGATGAGCTTCCATATACATATGGCCAGTGGGTGGGAGATCTTATGTGGGCGCTGGGAAGAATAAAGAAACAAATGATTGGAGAGGGTAAGAAAGGGCTATATAATAAAAGGTGGATGTCTTTGGAAACAGTATTTTCAATACAAATTGAAAGCACATGGAGCAGGGGTCTGTCTGTCAGGTTGTGACTAGCTGATGATTAATGCTTTGACTACCGGATTAACTCTATATTTAATCTCCTTGTTTGAGAAGGTATATATACTCTCAATTGTTTCAATGATAGGTTGACACCATTGGAACATAAAGATCTGCTGAACACCAAGGGGTTGGGGAACTCTCTCTCTCTTTACCAGGGGACACAGCTGCACGTTCCTTCCCTCTACTTACTGGTAGTAAAGGAGCTACTTTAAATAGGTTAACTTTGGGGGAGGCAAGTACCTGCCTTAATTTGTCAATTTCAGATTGATATCTGCTTACCCTACATCATATGCTGGTCACTGGATAGCAACTTTATATGTATGGGAATGTCCATTGCAGCTGTGTATGTACATAGTTGTCATTATACATAGTAACCACAGCCAGTTTTAGGCTGCGGAACCAGGGCTACTCCCTGGTGTGAATGTGTGTATGTCTATTCTCTTATTGTCAAAATTAATAAACATGGTTAACAAAAAAAATATATATATATATTTTAGTTGTGTGATAGATAGGGAGAAATGAAAATTGCATTGCATTGCAGTCCCAGGCCTTTTGTATGAGCATTCTTGGGTTCTCACAGAGGTTTGGTAGGGACAGCAACAGTTTATAATATTAAACATCTGACCTACAATGAGCATCTAACACAACTTAATTTAACGTCCTCAGAGACTAGACAATTGACAGGTGATCCGTTGTTGTGTCATGATATTATGCAGGATGACTATTCAGCAAATTAGGATTTTAATTTAAGAATGACATACAGGGTACTAGAGGCCATCTATTACAGATTAGGCCTAAAACATTCAACACTAATAGAAGGAAGGCATTTTATACACAGTGAATAATGAGTTCTTAGAATAAACTCCCTCGAAAGTAGTAATTAGTAAGGACAGATTGGAGTTCAAAAATAAATTGGATTCATACATTTTGCATAGTAGTAACCTCTCTTATAATGGTTAAAGGACTGGAATGCAGAGCACTTATGGGTTCATCACCTTTCTCTGTTCCTGCTCACAATAGTACGCACCTGAGTAGTAGTGTTAATTCTTGTTCTGTAAATTATCTTTTGTTTTACTAAAACATCAGAGGGTTGGGCCACTTTTCATCCAAAGAGGCAATATTTTGTCCATAGACAAATGGCTGGTACACCCCATGGCACTGATGAGGCCAGAAGCTGGGGGGACAATGCAATCTGAAAGCAATCCACAAAGCCACTTTGGGCCCATTCTAGAAAAGGGTGGTCCTCAGAGATCAAAGGAATGGTCCAGGATATGATGTCAGGAGAGGCATGTATGATGATGCAGGTATAATGGGTCTGCTATCCAAAGGTATTTCAGTAGTATGTTTATTTAGTATGCTTTATCCTCTCACCCAGACCAGCCCACATCAGCCTGACCTTCACCCCAGCCCCATTACCTGTGCCATGACTTACTTCCCCAGTGTTCCTCCCTGGCATACCCCCCAGGGTGGGGCCTTTGAGAGGGACCCTTTTCCCCCATCAGCCCTTTAGCTCAGTGACCAGTGAGTGCCACAGGGCAATGGTGCAAGACCTACAGAACAAGGCAGGCAGCATACTGCAGGGTCGGCATTTTTTATGATCTGTCCCCGGGAGGCGTGGCATGCACTGACATTAGTAACATTCATGCCAATGTCTGCTCCACCTCCCAATCTAGGAAGCAACAGCTGTCAAACCCCCCAGCTTCTACCAGGGGTCTGTCAAGTGCTGATAGCTGACCCACCATCCCCCCGGAGGAGAAGAGCAGGCCTTGGGATGCTCAGTCTTCCTTCCCCCAGCCAGCCCTCTGACCCCTGGGTTCATTCCCAAACCCAGGTTGCTGGCATCACAAGTGGTAGCTCTACCAATGTGCTGATAGCCAGCCTCTCTGTAGTATGTTTATAATGAGTAGGCAGTGTCACAAACCCACTCAGCAGGTCAGCCCTCTACTCCCAAAGTGCCAACCTCTGAGCACAGTCTTGTGAACAGTTAACAGAAACAGGGTAACCCTCCTGTCTGTTTTGTGGGTTTGAATCAACCTTTGGTCTCAGTTCTGGAGGGATTCAAACTGTGAACCTCTTGCTAGCGTACACAATGCACAGGCTTAGATAATTCTGTCTTCAGGGGGCCAGATATCTTTGCCTATGGGCACCTAAACAGGTGTACAAAATGAACCCTTAAAAACTCTAATAAAGACCTCAGATTTCTCTTACCTTTTTTCAGTTTGGTATCATCATTCAAGCTTATGCACAGTGGCCCAGATATTCAAACTGCGCCAGTCTGAGGCGCAAGCCCCTGCGCTGCTCAAAATAGTTGCACAGGGGTGTGGCTGGGGTGATATTCAAAGGAGTTGCTGCTGAAGCAGCTCCTTTGAATCACCCGAAACCACAACACTTAGCGCGTAAGCGCGGTGGAACTGCGCTCGCCAAGTTGCCAGAGTTGAGCATTAAACTTGCGGTGGTGCAAGTACCATTGCGCCATGCTCAAATTTCCAATATTCAAAGGTGACATGCAAATGGGGCCATAATTTATGCAAAGGCGCGGGGGCTATTTGCATCTATTTATAGCCCCATTTGCATGCCATTTGCATGCAAGTGCGCCCGATCCAGGACTTGCTCCTGGCCACCCTGCCAGGCAGCAACCCGTCGAGGGACCGGCGCACAATGCGCTCCAATCAGCGGGCATCACAGTTACATGACACCCCACATCTCCACAGCCTGATCGTGGGCAGAACACGTACATGTCCCCCACAGACATCTCCCACAGCCCGATCGCGGGCAGAACACGTCCATGTCCCCACATCTCCCACAGCCCGATCGCGGGCAGAACACGTACATGTTCCCCCACATCTCCCACAGCCCGATCCGGGCAGAACACGCTACATGTCCCCCCACACATCTCCACAGCCCGATCGCGGGCAGAACACATACATATCCCCACACATCTCCCACAGCCCGATCGCGGGCAGAACACGATGTCACCCCAACATCTCCCACAGCCCGATCGCGGGCAGAACCTGTATGAACCCCCAGTGCCCGATCGCGGGCAGAATGTAACCCTCCCCCAACCGAATAACTCCCTGGTGGTCCAGTGATTGAAGCCCCGATCGCTGGCAGAATGTCACAAGAACAACCCCCACACATCTCCCTGGTAACAGGCAGTCTCTACTCACTATGAAGTTTTCACGCCTTGCCGCAGACGCCCGCCGCCGCCGAGATCCGACTGCCCGACTGCACGCCTTTGCGCAGAGTTGCCGCCACGGGCGCAGTAGCCCATGTCGCATATGACAGGTCCAGATTTGTGAATGATCATTCACAAATTGACTGTCACATGGTAGGCTGCACGCCCATTGGCCAGCCTGCACCAATGGGCGCAGCAGCCCCACCGACAGTCAGTCAGGGAAGGCAGGGCGGCAGGCGGGTGGATGCTGTCGCTCACTGCCGCGGGGGAGCGGGTGAGGGCTTCTGAGGTGGGTGTGGGGGACATGTACATGTTCTGCCCACGATCGGGCTGTGGGAGATGTGTGGGGGGAATGTACGGTTCTGCCCGCGATCGGGCTGTGGGAGATGTGGGGGACATGACGTGTTCTGCCCGCGATCGGGCTGTGGAGATGTGTGTGGGGGACATGTACCTACTCGCCCGCGATCGGGCTAGTGGGGGGCACAGGGACCGAGTTGGGGCCAGCCAGGGATGGCAGCTGCTGTGTTGGGCGCCTGCAATGCAGCAGCTCACCTGTGGTGGCCCTCAATCCTTCCTTTTTTGGGCTCAAGCTTGTGCGGGCGCAGGTTGGGGGTTGCGCATGCACAACTCTGCGCAACCCGACTGAATATCGGGTTGCGCAGGTTATGCTTGGATCCTCCCCCTCCTGTTGAGCATGCATTCATTTGCATTGCTCTCTTGCGCAACCTGTTGCCAGTGGCATAACTGCCTCCTGCTGAATATCGCAGAATGGCGCATTTTGGACTTGCGCATGCGCAACCCTGTTGTGCATGGCGCAACCCTTTTGAATATCTGGGCCAGTGTCTGCTTTAACCATATATACTTCACTTGTTAAAGAAAAGAAATTCAAAAACAGACCAGGTAGGCTCTAAAAATAGAGTTTTACTAAAATAGATAAAAGTATGTAAACCATAAAATACAGAACTATATATCACGAACCATACAATCTTTTAAAAGAACAAGGTTTTAACAGTGCAATTCCTACTACAGTACTTAGATTTTGTCTCTCTCTACCTGTATACTGGCTTAAAGTGCTCAAAGATGTTTCTTTGTCAGAGCGTAGATAAAAGTGTGTCCTTCAGAGTCCAAACATTTGTGTGTAAATGGAAAACAGAATACTGTTTAAAAGCTGGCTTTGCCCACCTCTTTGCATGAGGTCACCTAGCTCCTTCCTGTCAGAATATATAAAAAAAATATCTATACAAAAGCAGGATGTCTTTTCCAGAAGGTAAATTAATATTCTGTGATCTCAGCACAACTCATTTTCTTATTCAAATGACATTTCTTTGATCTTATGATCAACGTCTCCTTTCCAGGACATCAAAGCATCTTTCATGACTTTGCACTTACACGTCATAACCTGCTCTTCCTTCTCTAAGCATTATAAAAGTTTATGATTTTGGCAGTTAGGTATCTTCTAGCCTGTAATTAACTCTTGGCCTTCCAGGTAACACCTTGTATCTAAAACCTGTGTGGGTGTGTTATCTCACATGCTATTTCAGTATCTCTCATGAGAGACAGTCCATAACACATTTTTATATCACAAGAAAATCATAGAGTACTTAGAACTGGCTGTCCACATCACAGGCAGCTGTGTTTGGGATTTTGAACTGGCAACATCAGGGGTTCAAGTATGCCATGACTCATCAGTTCCCTGTTGTGGGAAAGTTTCTTTGGATCTACAACACCAGTTCGACAAAAACTTTGTCAATCGATGTGTTACAGTGATGGCTTTATGCCAACTGCAAATTGCAGTTGGCATAAAGCCATCAAGTAAAATGTTTGTTTTTTTCAGGGGCTTTCACCTCCCTAGACACCCCATGCAGGGGGCTCTGCCCCCGCACCCCCTTATTTTAATATAGCCAACTCCGAGTCAGAGTTGATTGAGAGAGGGGTGCAAAACTGGAGAAGCAGTGCTGGGGTCCCATGGGTACATTACAGTGGCAACATCGAATTGGCACTGTAATGTGCTTCACTGTTGAAATATCACTGTTGCATTGGCATGCAAGTTTCTTTTACTCTACTTAGAATGTAGATAGGGTTGAGTTAGATGTTTTTGTGTAACCTCTATCTTTTCAAATGTGTTTGTTATTTATCTTTGTACAAATACTGTATTCCCCATAGTCTTTTAGAGTGTTTTATCCTGTAACATATGTAAATACTGTGGAGTATTAAATGTTATTTTTATATACTTTATGCTCTCTATGACTGAGTCATTTCAGTTATAGATAATAAGGGGTAAATTGGCAAGTCTGTGATCTAGTTCTGAAGAGGCAGGCTACAGTTACAATACCTAAAACAAATTGTTCTTAGCTATAACAAAAGGGGTAAGTTATTTGCCTTTGGGGTAAGAGCAGTGTATGGTGTGAGCAGTGAGTCTAGTGGGATTCAGACCTAAAGACACACCAAGTGAGTGTCACGCTGAGTGGTGTCACCATACTAAAGTAATCCTTTCAGACATACAAAGGGTTGTGAAAACTGGTAGCAGGACATCATAGTGCACTAGCCTGAATTCTTTCAATATGCTGGATAACCACCTGCAATTGCTCTTAGTCTAATGTCTTGCCTCCTTTCTCTTTCCCCATCTGCTGCCAGTCCCCCAAGCTACTATACTACTAGTAAATATTTCAACCTCCACACTCTTACTGTTCCCTTTTTTCCCTCCTTTTCCCTCCATCTCCTTCTACTACCTTCCTCCCTTCAACACTGTTCCTCCCTATCTCCCCCCTTCCCTTCACTACTACCTCCAATATATTCACATGCTCTTTCATCCTCTCCCTCCTCCCCACTCATTACCCAGTTCTTACCTATCTATCTTTCTAGCAGTTTGTCATTTACATTAGTGCATATACTGTACATAGCTATGCCTTTTGCTTATCAGATTACTGTGCTTTGCTTACACTATGTATTTATTCACACCCCCATTCCCCCAGAGCACATCTGGAAATGAGCTTTATGGCTCAGTATGTATTTCCTGGTAAATCTCTTTCAATAAATAAATAAATAGAGCTCACTGGCTTAATGACTTGTGGAAGCACATACACGTGACACATTATTTGTGTACAGTGCCACATGCTGACTCTTTTACAGCCTTCTAGATAACAATGTATATTTTTTCTGTTTGAAAATAGTGGCACCAAGTAATGCCAAGCCTTACAACTAGCTACAACTTATGCCATTGTTACAGAAGTATCTGGATATCTTTAGTCATGATGGAACATGGTACTCGTCATCACTTTCGCAGGAATGTTGGAGGGGTATTGCAGGGCCATGATGCTAGTGCTAGTAAGGTACAAACATATGAACATACAAAATTGACAGTAGATACAGGCCTTATGGTCTATCTAGTCTGCTCGAGTGTGCAGCACATCAGTCCCTTAGACTGCAGCTGCCCCTCTCAATTTCCTTCCTCCCCACTCCCTGCCCCACCCAGTTTGTACTCTCCCTTTGAATCTGTCCCACTCCCTCTTGAAGGACACCACTGTCTGCAATGATATGATTGCCTCTGTCAGTGCCCTTGCTCCAACCCTTTCAGTGAAATAGTGTCTCCTCATTTCCCTCCTGAATTTGCTCCCCTTCAATTTCAGAGAGTGCCCTCTGGTTTTCCTTCCAGCCTTAAGAGTGAGCACACACATTGTGCCCACCCAATTCATTCTCTTCAGGCACCTGAATCTCTCAATCATATCCCCTCTCTCTTTTCTATCCTCCAGGGTATACATATTGAGCTTCCTCAGTCTTTCTTCATATGGTCTATCCCCCAACTCCAGGATATGTGTTGCTCTGTGCTGCACCACCTCCAGCAGTCTGATGTCCCTTTTTAAGTAGGGGCAGCAGAACTACATGCAATGCTCCAAGTGCGGCCTCACCAGGAACCTGTACAGGGGTAATATGACTTCACTACTCCTAGATTTAATCCTCCTTGTTATGCACCCTAGCATCCTGTTTGCCTTTGCTTCTGCCTTCTTGCACTATGCTGAGTAGTTCATTTCCCCAGTCACAAGCACACCCATATCCTCCTCCTCCTTCTTGGATGTGGATAACTGGACACCCTCCAACCAGTAACTGTATCCTGGGTTCCTGGCTCCCAAATGCATCACTTTGCACTTCTTGGGATTGAACCCAAGCTGTCAGGTGTACAACCATTCCTCCAGTTTTGCCAAATTCTCCTGGAATACCTTGCCCCCCTCACCCCCATCCACCTCAGCACAGGTCTTGGTGTTGTCTGCGAAGAGACTGATATTATTCTTGATCCCTATTGCTATGCCAGTGATGAAAAAGGTGATTCTGTGGTGACAAGTACTTTATGAAAGTTATATTCCACAAGTGGAATTCTAGTGGCATTACCTTTTCAGCAAATGTTGTCAATAAGTGTTTTCTAAAGTATCCACAATACATTTTAACCTACTAAAGCACATTTATCCAGCTCAGTAAGATTCCAGGACATGTTTACTTTGGTATGCATGCCAAATCTTGAGTGTACTGTATACCTTCAATAGCAATGGAGCAATAAACATGCAAATATTTTGAACATTTTCAAACATTTAACAAATAAATTATGACATTTTAAACTCCTATAACTTACAATTTGGACAATCAGTGTCCTCTCTTTTTAGCAGTTTTTTGACTCTTCCAAGAAAGTATGCTGATAAATGTTCAATGATCTAGCTCCAAAGGTGTCTAAGTTGTAAGTATAGAGATATTTTCAGAAATGTTCACATGAATAATAAATAGATTGCCAGATTTTAGAGCAGCTATAACTTCCCCACCCCTCATTCAAATGTCATGAAACTTGGAATCCTTTTAAGGCCTTTTCAAAGCAATATGCATTTCAGATCTCTAAGTGTTTTACTAATTGAGTTATGACCAATGAAACATTTCAGAAAATTCCACAAAATATCATACAATTTTGTACAATTTTATGCAAATTAACAAAAATTCCATAAAATTGGAATTTTCTAATTTTACCCAGCCCTACTATCAGGTACTGGGTTGGACATCCCACTCTGAGAAAAATGATTTAAAAGTACATTATAGCTGACCAAATCAAAGGCCTTGGAGAGGTTAATAAAAACCACACCAATGGACTCAGCCCTCTCTAGGTCTTTTGTGACAATAGCCATAAAAGGCAGCTGACTAACAATTTTGTCCCAGTATCTTCAAGTATGTGGAAAACTACTGCCAGACTTGTCTGCAGTGCTAGAGAGTGGAAAAGGTTTGAGAGAAGGGTAATGCAGCTTTAATTCCACTGCCTATAATTAAAATGTCATTTCAGTGAGTTGCTACAGGCATTATAAGGCTACTCAGCACACCATGTTGCACAGGTAAGAGGTACATTTTGGTGGTCATGAGTCATACCATGAGGTACCCAAAGGTTGTGCCCTTGTTCTCCATTGAGGCAGAAGAAATGGCTGACAAACTACTGTGGATATTTAGCTGGCTCAGTTTTCCCCAGGAGAATCTGTCAGATCAAGGCATCAATTTCATGTCTGCCCTAATGGTTAGTCCTTTGGAGAAGTGTGGGCTATGGCCACTCAGGGCCTCTCCATACCGACCCCAGACCAACGGTCTGGTCGAGTGACATAATGCATCATTTAAGTCTATGTTAATGGCATTCACCAACCAACATGGAAGAGAGTGGGACAAGTACTTTCCACATCTCTTGTTTGCATATACGGAAGTCTCCCAGGAGCTGACAGGGTTCTTACCCTTTGAGCTCCTATTCAGCCATAGGTAAGGGATCCCCACAATTTGGTAAGGGATGGAATGGAGTATAAGCTTGCTTCCCAATGGGAAATCTGTCATGGAGTACATTCTGAATTTCAAGTCACAACTGAAGGAACTGATGGGGTTTTCAAAGGAGCACCTACCCACTGATCAACAGAGACAGAGGACATGGTATGACTGTGGGTCCAGAGCCTGGGAGTACAATGTCAGGCAATGGATTATGGTACTTATTCCTGTCTAACAGAATAAATTACAGGTAGAGATGTTGTGAAATTAAATTTCAGAGGTGAAATTGCCATGAAATCGACAATTTCACCACACAAAACATTTTGCAAAATTCTGCCATTCCGCAAATTTTTTCATCAGGTGTGAAATTCACCATTTTCTGGGTGAAATTTCACATTTTGTGGGTGAAATTTTACATCTCATGGCAAAATTTTGCATTTTATGGGTGAAATTTTGCATTTCACTTGTAGAATTTCCCATTTTGCACCCACAAACTATTTCAGAAAATGTGTGAATTTTGCAAATTATTCCACGGAGCGAAATTTTCTAATTTCACACACATCTCTAATTACAGGTGGCTTGGGAGGGCTAGTCAGTGGTCAGGAGGGTGAATGATGTTAATTACATGGTGGAGATACCCAACAGGAGGCGCAAGTAGTGAATCTACCATGTAAACATGATAAAACCCTACCATGACCGAGGCAAGATGGTCCTGGCTTTGTGCAGTTATCTGGGTGAGGAGGCAGAAGCAGACCCACTGGTGGATTTCCTGCTAGATGTTAAGGATGACTCCTCAGTGGATGCTGTCACCCTCCCAGAGTGACTGACACTGGCCTAAGCTGTCAAAATACATGAGGATGCTGCATACATTTGGAGAAATGTTCACAGTGTTCCAAGACTCCACTGAGGCAGTCAACCTACAGAGTCACAGAGGGACTGAAACCTGCCACTGATGAGGAGGAGGAGATCAAGGAAAATCTAGCTCTTACAGTAATCCTGAAGTCCAGTAGTCCCTGGGCATCCTCGATGCTACTGATCCACAAGAAGGCTAGGACACCAGGTTCTGCATCAACTACCACAAGCTCAATATCTGTACAGAGATACACGCATCCCCAATGCCAAAGATGGATGGGGTTCTAGAGAGGTTAGGGGGAGCCATGTACCTGACCACCATAGACCTTACAAAGGGCTACTGGCAGGTACCGCTGATCTCTGAAACAAGAGAGAGGTTGACCATTATCACTCAGTTTGGCCTATTCAGGTTTTGAGAAATGCCATACCAGGATGAAGAATACACCAGTCATCTGTCAGTGGATGATGGACCACATTCTATCTGGGGCATGAGACTTTTCTCTGCACACACGGATGACATCACCATCTACAGTCAGACATGGGAGGACCATGTCAGGCATGTGACTGAGGTGCTCCACCAACTGAGGGCTGCAGTCAAGGTAAAGAAGTGCTAAGCAGGGGTGGCAGATGTGTCTTATCTCATGCACAGGGTGGGCAGTGGGCACAACTGGCATGTGCCAGTGGAAATTGAGGCCATACATGGATGGGCTACGCCTAGTGCTGAGTAAAAATAAAATTCCACCAGCAGAATTACTGTCAAAGTTCAAATTTTGCTTCCACAAATATTTGGAATGAACTTTGGCAACTTTCATGAAATTCTGACTTGGAGCTGCAGAATGAATGTCTGAATTGGGAATTGATGTATTAAACTACAGAAAGAAATTCTGCAGACTTGATCACTGAAGTGTGGAATGATTGCATATATTATGGGTTGATGCATAACTGTGAAATGGAATTCTGCAGAACTGTCATTCCTCAGTTCATTTGTATCATTCCTTAATTCAGTCAGAAAATTTCATGGAACAGGACAAAAATCTACCAAACACATTCAGAGAATTTGGATTTTGCCAAAGTTAGAATTTCAGCAAATCAAATGAAATTTTCAATATTTCATGACATTTCTGTGAATTCAGAATTTGCAGTTTCCACCCAGCACTAGACTTGCCCACAACAAAGAGAAAAGTATGGGCCTCCCTAGGGATATTGGAATTTAAGAATGCATGGGATAGACATAAGGGAATTCTGGAGGTCAGAGACCAGGCATTCTTAAATCCTGTGATTGTTTCAGCCCCCACCACTTCCTCTGGCAGGGTGTTCCACTTGTCCACCACCCTTTCTGTGAATAAATTCTTCCTCATGTTTCCTCTGAATCATCCTCCCTCTAACTTCATCCCATGCTCTCTAGTCCTGGAACATCTTTTTTTGCTGGAAAATAGTGTATTCCAGCACCTTGTTCCTCCCTGTAAGGTACTTGTATGTCTCTATCGTATCCCCTCTCTCCCTCCTCTCCTCCAGGAAGTACATATTCAAGTCCTTCAGCCTGTTTTCATAGGACTTGTAATGCAATCCCTGTACATAGAAACATAGAAACATAGACTTTGATGGCAGATAAGGACCGCTAGGCCCATCTAGTCTGCCCATTTCCCTACCTACAGGATAGGCTGCAGATCCTAGTTAACCAACAGCCTATTTCTTCCTACCCCCCACAAGAATTGCCTTATGTCTGTCCCATGCATTCTTGAATTCTCCCACAGTTTTAGACCCCACAACCTCCTCAGGAAGGCTGTTCCATGCATCCACTACCCTCTCTGTGAAATAATACTTCCTCACATTGCCCCTGAACCGTCCCCCCATCTTTAAATTGTGTCCCCTTGTTCTTGCACGTCTCTTTTTCTGAAAGATGCTACCCTCTTGGACTTTGTTGATTCCACTGAGGTACTTAAAAGTTTCTATCATGTCCCCCCTCTCCCTTCTTTCCTCAAGGGTATACATATTAAGCTCCTTTAGTCTCTCCTCATACGGCTTCTCTTGCAGACCCTGCACCATTTTAGTTGCCCTCCTCTGGACTGCCTCTATCCTGTCTATGTCCTTATGGAGATGGGGTCTCCAGAACTGGACAGTACTCCAGATGGGGTCTCACCAACTGTCTGTACAGAGGGATAACAACTTCCTGTTTTCTGCTGATGATGCCTCTCCCTATACATCCCAGTATACCCCCAGCCCTCCCTACTGCCTTCTCACATTGCTTGCTAACCTTAAGGTCATCTGATATGATTACCCCCAGGTCCCTTTCCTTTTTTGTTGTTGTTACTACCTCCCCACCCATTGTGTATTCTTCCCTGGGTTCTTGTTTCCCAGGTGCATTATTTTGCACTTCTTTGCATTGAATCCTAGCTGCCATACTTTGACCATTCCTCCAACCTTGCCAAGTCCCTTTTCATCCTTTCCATGCCTCCTTGTGTATCAACCCTGTTGCAGATCTTTGTGTCATCTGCAAAAGGCATACTTTCCTTCCAGTCCCTCTGCAATGTCACTGATGAAGACATTAAAAGGACTGGACCCAATACTGAACCCTGCGGTGCCCACTAGTAACCCCTTTCTTCAGAGTGGACTCCATTTACAATTACCTTCTGTGTCCTGTTGTCCAGCCAATGTTTTGCCCAGGCTACCACCCTGGGTCCCACTCCCAGGCTGGTTAATTTGACTATTAATCTTTTGTGTGGGACTGTGTCAAATGCCTTGCTAAAGTCTAGGTAGGCCATGTCCACAGCCCCTCCCTGGTCTACTACTTTGGTCACCCAGTCAAAGAAATCTATTAGATTTGTCTGACATGACCTTCCTGCTGTGAACCCATGCTGCCTTGGGTCCTGTGCTCCACTAGCCTCTAGGTACTCGACTATTCTTTCCTTCAGAAGTGACTCCATCACTTTCCCTAGCACAGAGGTCAGACTGACAGGTCTGTAGTTTCCTACCTCTGTCTTGGACCCACTTTTGTGAAAGGGAATCACATCCGCCTTCCTCCAGTCCTCGGGTACCACACCATCCTCCCATGATTTATTAAAAAGAGTAGCCAGTGGTTTCACTAGTTCCTCCCTTAATTCTTTTAGAATTCTGGGGTGAATTCCATCAGGCCCCATTGCTTTGTCCACCTTCAGTTTTAGGAGTTCTTGCAGAACCCTTTCTTCTGTGAAAGGACTGGGATCGACCCCCCTATCAAGAGTGCTTCTGTTAATTGGATTAGGCACTCCCCCTCCTCTTTTTGAATACTGAGCAGAAATATTCGTTCAGTATTCCTGCTTTTCACTGTCCCCTCTGCCCACCCACCATTCATTCTATTCAGCCTCACTATCCCTCCCTTTGTCTTTCTATGCTCCTGATGTACCTATAAAAGGTTTTATCCCCCTTCTTAACTGAGTTGGCTATCTTTTCCTCAGTTTGGGCCTTTGCTATTCTGACTTCCCTCCCTGCTTCCTTCTGCCTTAACTGGTACAGCTATCTGTCCTGCTCCTTCTGTGTTTCCTTATACTTCCGGAATGCTGTCTTTTTCTTCCTGACTTTCACAGCCACCTCTTTTGAGAACCATAGTGGCTTTTTCTTTCATTTTGATTTGTTTATTTGCTTCACACAAAGGCTTGTTGCCTCTGTGATGGCAGTTTTGATAATTCCCCATTGTTGCTCCACACCTCCTTCTAGTCTGTTTGCTAGTGCTTTTCTGAGGCACTCTCCCATCTTGCCAAAGTCAGCCCTCCTAAAGTCCAGTACCCTCACTTTTGTATGGCTTGACTCTGTAGCTGAGTTTAACGTGAACCACACTGTTTGATGTTTGATGTACCATCTTTGTTGCCCTCCTCTGAACTTTCTCTACCCTGTCTATGTCCTTACGTAGGTAAGTTCTCCAGAACTGTACACTGTACTCCAGGTGGGGCCTCACTAGTGTCTTGTATAGTAGAATTATGACCTCCCTTTTCCTGCTGATGATGTCCCTGCCTATGCATCCCAGCATCCTATTTGCTTTACCTGCTACCTTGTCACACTGTTTCCCTACATTGAGGTCATCAGATATGATAACCCCAAGATCCCTTTCTTGCTTGGTACATGTTATATCCTCACCTCTCCACTGATATGTTGTTCCAGGGTTTTTGTGCCCCATGTGCATTATCTTGCATTTCTTTGCATTGAATTTCAATGGCCAAACCCTTAATAGTGCACCCTTGTGGTCTTGCTTTCACTGAGACAGAAAAGTTCCCCGCTATTCACCTTATTTATACTTTTCAGGTACTTGAAGATTTCAATCATGTTCCCTTTCTCCTTTCTCTCCTTAGGTGAGTTTTCTCAGCCTGTCCTCATATGCCCTGCCCTGCTGTCCCTGAACCATCTTTGTTGCCCCTCTATGAGCTGCCTCAAGATGGTTTATATACTTTTTCAGGTGGGGGATCCAGTATTTCTTGCTGTACCCCAGGTGTAGATGCACCAAGGATCTACACAGCAGCAGTATAATGTCCTTTCTTCTGCTTGTGAGCCTTCTAACAATACAACCTAGCATTCTGTTTGCTTTGTCTGTTGCCTTCCTACACTGCATAGCCTGTTTACAGTCACTAGTGATGGCTATCCCCAAGTCCTTTACCTTTTTTGATTCAGTGACCTTGATCCCTCTAGACTGTACTTGGCCACTGGGTTCTTCCTTCCTATATCCATGACAGCTGCCAGATACCTGACCATTTCTCCAGCTTCAACAGGCCTTCCTTTAGGTCCTGTATCCTTTGTCTGTATCCTCATGCATACAGAGCATAGAGTTGTCTGCAAAGAGGCAGATCTTGCCTTGAACACCATCTTTTCCCTGTCATCAATGAACACATTAAACAGCACAAGGCTAAGCACTGACCCTTAAAGGACACCACTTGTAACTTTCATTGTTCCAAACTGTCCCCCACCACCACAGTCCTACTGCTGAGACAGTTTGCAGCCCCATTGTAATTTGCTTCCTGCTACTAGGTCTCCCAACTTTGTGATCAACCTCTTGTGTGACACTGAGTCAAAGGCCTTGCAGAAATCCAAATATAAAATATCAACCTCCTGACCCATGGCCAGCACCTTCATTACCCAGTCAAAGAAGTTGATCAGGCTGGTGTGACAGGCCCTCAGTGACATGAACTCATGTTGTTTCTTGTCCTGTAGCTCATTGGCTTCAAGTAAAACAACTAGTCTTTCCTTTAGAATGGTGTCTATCATCTTACCAACTATGGAGGTCAGACCAACCAGCCTGTAGTTCACAGGGTCATCCCTTTTTATTCCATGAAATACTGTCCCTGTACAATAGATAAGTGCTAAAGTACATTAAATGGGCAAGTAAACATGGAACCTGGCTTGTACATAAATAGGCAGCTTCAAATTCAAAGGGCCCAATTCTCAAAGGTGTTGTAAAATGCTGCAAGCCCAAGGTGTGCTGAACAGATGGCACATGGGACTTGCAGCATTCCCTGGGTAGCATTCCGGATTCTCAATCCCATGTGCCCCATGCTGTGAGTTAGACCGTTTTTGCTGGTCTGACTTTGCTTCAGTCATGGGAACTTTTTATGGGGTTTGCACTGAAAACTTGGCGCAAGCCACTGTAGAAATGATAAAGTGTCAGAAATGCAACCTATGAGAATCAGGCACAAGGTGTGACAATGTGTTGGGCAGAGCACTAGGTTTGACTCAAGGCTTGTCATAAGCCTGTGTCACCCTTTGAGAATCAGGCCCAAAGCCTTCATGCTGTTACCATTCACAAACAGTACTGATCAGACACACATACACACAAGCAATGTAAACCAAGGCATAAAAATCACAAATTAACATGCAGTGCAACTCAGAAAACCCATTGATTTAGGAAAGACTGAATTTTGTAGGACTGCCTCATACTTCATCCAGACAGTAAAAAATTTACACCTAGAACAGAACTCCTGTCATGGAGAACTTATGATGAAAAATATTGCTTTCTGCTCATCTGCTTAGTGTTCTTGTTTAAAGGATCTGGGGCACAACAGAAGAAAGAAGTCAAGTTTACATTTAAATTGAGATTTTATAGAAAAATATTACCATAACTCAATAAGCTATATTATTTCTAAATAAAATATTGCAATGATCTATGACTTCCATTATAGCTCTGCCTACCTCTCTGACAAGAATAATACAAAAATGGGATCTTCTCAGACTTGCTCAATGGAGCAGATTGTCTGAGATCTGACAGCTGGCATATTTGCTTCCATAATTAGTTAGATTAACCTTGACTGCTTTGAAAAACTGGTGGAAGTTCATCCTCTCCTTTGGAAGGCTAGTTACACTGAAATATTGCAAATAATATGGAGAAATGTTTCAAACATGTTCAGGTGCAGAGAGACTCAACATAATTCACATCTGTGACTGAGGCTGCAAAACACCATATGACATTTACATAATTACAAATGTAATTAATACTGTATATAGCTTCTGTGCTTAGGACTAGTTGTGCTGAACTGCCCAGTTCAACTCACGTTCACTAAAGTTCTACAAGCACTGCTGCTTGAAAGAGAAAGAACAAGCATAGGGTGTAATTCATGGACACCCAGTCGGGTTCTGTTGCAGGACTGAGAATGTCCAGTAGATAGAGCTGTGGAATTCCATTGACAGAATTCATGTGGAATACCGTTCTGCTTCTGAAATGCTTTTCAGAATTAGTTTTTTAATTCCACAGAATTCCAAAAAAGCATTTCTATGTAAACTGTGCAATAATATTTCTCATATTATAGTAGTCAATCAATCTGCTGTTTACATAAATTGATGAATACTATTCAATGGTTTTTATTTATTTATTTTATTTATTTGGTAACTGGGTGAGGTACTCTGATCCCAGGGGCCATTTAGATGGCACAAAAAAACACAGGCACAGTAAGAAGAAAAAACATAGCAAAAGAAAAAACCCACATAATTATACAATCATTGTGATGGAAGGAGCACAATAGAAAATACACATCCAGACTTCCGGTTCCACCATGGAGCAAGAAAGCAGTATTACAAATGGCTCCTTCCTAGTCTGCTAACAAAATCCTCCAAACCTGTATCAAAAAGGTTAATTTTGAACTAAAAATGTCAGTTGGAGGTGCACAGCAGGAGAAGGGCTCTCGGAGCAAAACATTTGTGCTCCAAAAGGAGAAAGAGGGGTCGGGTTCCCATAAATTGCTCACCAGTGCAAGGAGGCGGCCCACCACATGGCATAGATTCAACCATGGTATATGAAATGAACAAGGAGATCAAACAACTGTCCCAAAATAGAGTCGAATCCCTTATGAAACAGCTTCAGTGAAATGAGGGCTGAGAACAAGGCTGAATTTAAGCAATTAAACCAAAAACTTACAGCAGTTGAAAGTCGTATGCAAGAAGGCGAAGAGAGAATCTCGATTACTGAGGATGACCTGCAACATCTGGGCCGCACGGTGTATGCGCTGTGCCAGCAGACCATAGCAACCAAAAGAAAGTGCATTGGCCTTGAAAGCAGGTCACGAAGAGAGAACTTAAGGCTATACGGGCTGAGAAAGGGAGCAGAGGAAGGTGACCTAACTGATTTCCTTACAGATATGCTCAAAGACATGCGTGATCTGCCCCAGGATTACAAACTCAAGCTGGAAAGAGCCCAGCAGGCCCTCAAGTCAAAGTCCAAAGGTCCAACTTCCAGACCCAGGTCCATAATAATGAAGTTTAACAGCTACAGGATGAAGGAAGACATCCTGAGAAGGGCCTGGCAGAAAAAGGAGGTGAGGTACCTGGAGTCAAGGCTTTTTGACCATGACTACCCCTTGGATGTCCAGAAGCAGTGCCGAGAATATGCAGCCATTATCAAAGTGCTTAAGAGCAAACAAGTGAGAATCCAAATGCCTTATCCAGCAAAACTCAGGGTATTCTGGAAAGAAGGGACTGAGCTCTACTATACTCTGCAAGCTGCCTGTGGAGGCTCTACAAAAAAGAAAGATAGAGATCACGGACCCTCCCAGAGCAAATCACCTTAATAGGAAGGAACATGACCAGGACTGGCATTTAGCAACACCAAGAAAGAACAGAATCCCAACCAGCAACACTAGCTCTGAAAATATACAATTCCTCAGAGACTTCATTAAAAAACTTACAGGTATCACATAACAAGAGCTTAAGGCAGATGAAAGGTGAACTGATGTATTTATTGATGTTTTATCCCTATTTAGAGGGTGTGGTTGAAAGACTGGAACCCCTGTTTAGAAACTTTGTCAAATCCTCACGGCGTACAACTTTTAAGGCACCCGCTGGGTTTAATGCATAGGGTAGATTTCCTAATTCTTTAGTTCAAGGAAAGAATTAAATTGTGGCTAGGACCTCGTATCCTATTAAATACTCAGGATTATGTTAAAGGGACATGAATAAGATCACACTAGGCTTTTGTTCATGGCTTGGGGGGGGGTTTGAAAAGAACACCGGAATATCTGTGAGTCTCCTCTCTACAAAGATAAGTCCAGCTGCTGTTTTCATGCTAGATCAAGTTATAACAGGGACCAGCCCTGCCCCTTGTTTTGGACTCCGCAAGACCTCCTCAAGCCTTATATGAAGCTAACCCATAAAATGCTCATTATGCTACAGTAAACTAACCCCGAGGCTTGTAAATTGATTTACCCAGGACAACCAAGGGATACAAGAGGTTTTATCCTTATGTGGATGGTGAGGATGGGGGAATTTCTCCCCCAGAGTCAGGGACCGGGGTCCCAATGTCCCGAGACAGCTAATATAATCCATACAAATAATGCGGAGTAGGCATCATGGGCACTTTTGACCTCATGGCGATGATTATATCGGATCCTGAATTTCTTGGATTCAGGAAGAGGTCTCCCTAAACCAGAGGAAGTACAAAGTCCTCTTCCACCTACCTTCTCCAACTGTAAGGGTGGCTACAGGGGTCGATGGGATTTTTTTGACCCCCTACCTTGGAAGCAATTAAAAGTTTTCTTGTTATGTGCACTGTTAGAACCAAGTTGTTTAGTTTTCTTTCCAGCAGCCAGCATATTCTGTTCTGATAAAACCTTGACAATGTTTATATTGATTATTAAGTGGTACAATCTATGGTATGGAGCCCCTTCATTCTACTGTAAAAGTGGGAGAATTGCATATTTAATTCAACAAAGTGATCATGGGTTATACTTTCTGCTCATATAATGTACATATACCAATGAGTCCAATTAAACATTCAAAGGTTCTAGCCTCTATGCTGCGATCCAATGTAGATTTCCTCCTTTTGCAGGAAACACTCTAGACCCCGGGAGACCATGAGAAGTTTGGGCAATTGGGGTATGCACAAGTTTATGCCCCCTCATATAAAGGTGGACGAAGGAGAGGTACAGTTATCCTGATACCTCCTAGGGTCCTGTTTGAGTGTCTAGATCAGATTTTGACAAAGAGCGTAGGTACACCCTAGTTAAGGGGAAACTGAATGGTCAGCAGGTAACTATAGCCTCCACATACTTCCCACCAAATATGGACATAAGGACCTATAGATTTTTATTTTATTGTTGTCCCAATGGGGGGAGGGAGTTATGGTCTGTGGGGAGGGATTTAAACATTAATCTAGAGGAGATAGGAGGACGGGGGGAGTCGGGGGGAAGCAATGAAAAGAACAAAAGAACTCAATAGACTGTTGAAGGAATTGGGTTGGCAGATACATGGAGATGCTTTAATGATTTGAATAGCCATTATACATTTTATTCACAGACCCATTAGAGCTATTCTACCACTGACTACTTCCTAACCTCCAAGGAACACTTGGAAATAACCAAAAAAAACCTGGGTGAGAGATTTTCTTCTTTCAGACCATGCCCCAGTTTTTCTAAAACTAAAGTTTGATAACTTTCAAAACAATACCCTCTGGAGATTGAATCTGTCACTCCTCTGGAATAAGGAAATTCAACAGGAAATAAAAGATACTATAAAACAAGCCACATTGGAGAATGATATCCACGAAACTGGTATTCCCATATTGTGAGACATTATTAAAGCGATATGTCGTGGCAAATTTATTGAGCTATCTGCAAGAAATAAAAGGGTGAGGGAAAGGGGAAAAACAGACCTTTTAACCAAAATACAAACCTTAGAAGAACAAAGGAAAATTAAGAATAATGTGAAGCTATCAGAGGAATTAAAATCATTAAAACAGAACCTCAATTCAATATTAGACTACCAAATTGAACAAAACCTATTATACCTAAAGCAGAAATACTATGATGGAGGACCTAGATCCCTAAAACTTCTAGCTGCCCATCTCTGAGCTAAATGGGCTAGGGCAACTATTACCTCCCTGAGAAAGAATGGTCAGAGTGCCCCCCAATACACGGTATCGAAAATTTCTGAAATATTCAAATATTCTTACAGTACTACTCCCAACTATATGGTTCCCGGCAGCCCCGAAGGACATATTCAAACATTTTTAAATTCCCTTAAACTGCCCAAAATACCAAAACATCTCTCACAGATGCTCACTGTTACTGTAATGGCTCAAGAAATAGCAGGGGTAATAGGAGGGCTGAAGACAACCAAATACCCAGGCACTGACGGGCTCCCGGGGAATTCTGTAAAACGTTTAAACCAGAGATACTTCCCCTCCTACACAGACTATTTCAAAACATAACTACCACTGAGGCAGCTATTCCCCCTTCATGAACTATGCAGTTATATCCATCATACTTAAGACAGGCAAGGACCCCTCACTCCCGAGCTCTTACTGCCCTATATCAGTCCTCAATACAGATTATAAAATATTAACAGCGATTTTGGCTCATAGACATAAACAAGTATCCCCCATTCTGATTCATCAGGACCAATGTGGATTAATACCAGGCAGACAGGCCTCTGATAACATATGGCACAGTATATATTTAATAGAACACATCCAGAAAGAGAAAACATCAACAATATTCATCAGATTAGATGCTGAAAAAGCATTTGATATGGTATTCTGGTTGTATCTTAGGGAGGTGCTAGTGGCCTTCGGCATTCCAGAACAAATAATAAATCTAATATTTAAATTTTATGACAGCCCAAAAGCCCACATTAGATCAAATGGATATATATCCCCAAGCTTTCCTTTATGTAGAGGCACAAGGCAAGGATGCACGATTTCCCCCCGCTCTTTGCTTTCTATATTGAACCCCTAGCCCAGTACATCAGCAAGAGAGAGATGTGCAGGGAATAAAACTGGCAAACTCAAAACATAAACTGGCTCTTTTTGCCGATGACGTCCTGGTAAACCTCACCAGCCTGAATTCCTCCCTCCCTGTCTTATTTCAAAAATTGGGTAAGTACTCTGAATTATCTGGCTATTCCCTAAATACCTCTAAAACTGAAGTTCTCACCTTTAATTACAATGCCCCCCCCCGATCAGACAACAATTTCAGTTTAGATGGGACCTACCAGCAATGAAATATTTAGGGGTTAAAATACCTACAGACTTAAAATCCTTGCATAATTTAAACTATAGCCCGCTTATTGAAGCCCTAAAATTTGAACATGAAAAGATGGACTGTGCTACCACTATTATTCTACTCTAGGAATCAAGCTATAAAAATGAATGCCCTACCAAGATTTTTATATTTATTTCAATGTGCATCTTCCACTATCCCTACTAGAGAATTAATGTCATGGCAGAGAATGTTGTCGAGGTTTATATGGCAGGGGAGGAAACCACGTCTTAAGTTACAATTACTGACCCTCCCTAAGGAGATGGAAGGCAAAGCTTTTCCAAACCTATCCCATTATTGGAATGCATCCCAAATGAGGCTAGCCTTATTATGGAGCAACAAAAATTATAAAGCCCACTGGAAACAAATTGACCTGGCTAGACAAATGACTTAACCCCCCCCCATCAATCTTGTTTGCCCAGTCTGTACTGAAGCAAGCTGCCAAAACTCTCCCAGCAGGCTTGACTGCAATCCTGGAGGGTTGGAGGAGTGGTACACAACAACGGGACTGTCAGAAACATACCTGGAAATATATGTGTTTTTTAACCAATCCTGATTTCAGCCCAGCAAGTGTATATTCTTGGTATAAAGACCAGGCCTTTGATGGTTGTGTAGCACCCTGTCAACTACTATGCCAAGAGACCGTAATATAATTCGAAGAAGCCAGAGTGGTATTTAAGTGGGAAGGTAAAGATTTATTTTTTTACTATCAGATCCAGGATTATATTAATCAGCATCTGAGAAAAACGCGGAAATCTTCCTGCTGCTCAAAGACACCTCTCCCTATGTACAGATATGGAGATCTCTAGAGGAGGACCATGCTATATCCCATCTATATAAATTTCAGACATTGCTATATGCCCATGCAGCTGAACCTCTTAAACTTCGATGGGAAAAGGACCTACAAATTCCCCTATTTAAGTATATATGGCCAAAAATCTGGCAGTCGACCTGGAGCACCTCCTCCTCCCCAAAGTGGAGGGAATTTGTGTGGAAAATTTGCACAAGATTTTTCTTAACACCACAGTTTCTGTTGAAGTGTAATCCAAGAATTTCCCCAAGCTGCTGGAGGAAATGTGGTGAGGATGGGGCGACCCACGCCCATATTTTTTGTGTGCCCCAAGCTGTAGAACTTCTGGCAAAAGGTGACACAATATTTAGTAAAGTTATTCTCTTTGAAAGAACAGTTAACCCCTGTTAATTTGTTGCTGGGTCTTTCCCCCAGACTTTTAAAGGACAGAGACGAGAGATACTTATGGTCAGTTCTCCTGATTACAGTGTACAAGGCCATATCTAGGAAGTGGCTCCAAACTGAAACCCCTACAGTGCAGGATTGGAAAGTATAATATAACAGGTTCAATGATATGAGCAATTATCACGTAACATACAGCAGAGGAAGGAGATTTATATAAATAGATGGGTGAGATGGGAACTACACCTGCCCAACATTTAGCAATTACCCCATCTAAGTAGGTTAATAGATAAAGGAAGTGCTACCAACATAAAGTAAACACTCCCAGTTGGTAAATGGGATTTAAACCCATGGTTACAAAAGAGGCTCTAGCTAACTGTGAGCAGGGTGAAGGTATTATTCTTTTCTGTTACCTTAATTAAGTAAGAAATATCTTGTTGATAAGTTAGTAACTAAAATGGACAACTTGCTGACTGCCCTTAGTTAGGTAAATAATAAGGTTTTTTTAGTTGCTGTTTCTGTTATTAGTTTTTATAGCTTAAATTAATTACTACTGGAAATTAGAAGCCATTGTAAGTTCTTAGGTGTAACAGGGATGAACAGTTTGTTAAGATTAGACCTATTAGTAAATAAAAATATACTTCTTAAGAAATGTGTTCATATCTGATGTAAAATACCTGTGCAAATCATTAACTTCTGTGTACATGTATAAGAATGTGCATTTTATGCCTTGTTATTATAAGAAGTCATCAAATAAAGAAGTATAAAAAAAAGAGAAAATAAACATCCAAAAGGTACACTGTTACTTTGTCAGACATGAGAGTTAAAATATACTGAGATTTTCTAAACATTACAATATTTCCACATCAGATCCTATTTACAGTAAGTGCATTGGACTAACAAAGACCTACAGGTAATACATCAGACAAGCATTTACAGTCATTTGGAAAAGCATCTACATACAGATCTATTTATCATTGCTTCCAAGAAGTGCATTCTGAAAACTGGAGATGAGACTGGTGCCTGCAATCTGTTAGGAAGGGAGTTTCACCGCTTGGGTGCAGCATAGGAGAAAAGTCTCCTACCCATCTCTGTGTTGCATCTGGGACAATCAAACAGCATGCCATTTGAGGATATTAAGTCACAACTGTTGCATTTTTGTTTTAGCAGCCCAATCAGTAGTGATGCTGTCCCGGTTTGCCATGTTTTTGAGATGAGTGTTCCAAACAATAGTCCCCTACGGTCAGCGGGGGAGAGCCAACCCAGAGTCTGGTACAGTTGACAGAGCTTGTGTGATGAATCTACATATGTTATTATAGGCTATGTTCATACAATTTAGTAGTTGTGGGGATGTGAGGGTCATTACTGGGAAGCAGTAGTCTAATATGGGAAGGAGATGTCCCCTCCCAATAGCAAGTCTTCCCTCAGGAGACAGAAGGTGCTTGAGTTGATAACACATTCCAATCTGTTGGTTTACTTTCCTAATTGCTGCACATATGTGATACTCAAAAGTAAGAGCTGGGTCGAGAGTGACCCCCAAGTATTTAAAGTCTCTTACCTGCTCAAGGCAAGAGCCATTCGTGGTCAATATACAAAGACCTTTTGTTGGATTGGGAGTGCACTTAGACAACTTTTGTTTGGATCCAAGCAACATACACTTGTTTTTTTGGCATTGACAATGAGCCTGTGCTGTGTGAACCAGTGTACTTTGTCACTAAAATCCTTGTTTAGTTCCATGTTTAACAGGGAAAGGTAATTACCACTTCCATAAATGATGAGGTCATCTGCCTACATTATTTTTTTGCTGTTTGTGGGTTCAGCTAGTAAGGGGTAGACGAAAAGTAAGTAGGGTAGGGGACCTAGTATGGAACCCTGGTAGATTCCATTTTGGACATTGAGAGGGCTAGATAGTGTACCGCCTAGCCTCATCATCTGAGTTCTGTCCTTTAGGTAGCTTTGGATCCATTTAATTGTGTTTTGGGGGAAGTTTAGGGAAGTCAAGTTATGTAGCAGTATTTCATGATCCACCATGTCGAATGCTTTTGATAGGTCCACAAATATGGCTTCTGTGAGATTACCCTTGTCTGTTTCACTGAGGACATGGTCTGTGAAATTAGCAAGCACTGTGGTTGAGCTAAAGCCTTACCTAAAACCATGCTCGTCTGAGGATAGCAATCCACAATTCTTGATGCACTCCGATATTTGACAATGGACCACTTTTTCAAGTATTTTACCCATGTGGGACAAAATGGACACAGGCCTGTAGTTTCCAGGATGGTGTGGGTCACTTGCTTTGAATATTGGGACTATTCTGGTTCCTTCCAGAGTGTCTGGATAGTAGAGGTAATCAGAGATAGATTTATTACATGCAAAAGTGGTTTCACAGCAAATTCCGCTGCAGGCTTAAGGAATTGCGGTGCTAACCCATCACTTCCCACACTGCCCAAGTTTGGTAGCTTCTTTAGGAGGCAGTGTATCTCGGGTTTGGATGTTACTTTAAAATAAAATAGTCCTCCTTCCCTGATTGTCAGTAATCTCTGATGCGGTGGGTAGCATGGCTATGTATGAGTCTAGATTTGAGAAATTGTTGTTCAGTAGGTTAGCCACGGTCTCATGGTCAGATTGGAGGCCCATATCAGTATTTAAGGAGACAGTGCTGTTTTGTTTAGTAGGTTTGAGAACATGAGTTCACTGCTGACCAAAAACTCCTGGGATTGTTAAGGTTCTGGGTTTGCTGGGACTTGTAATACAATGATTTTAAGGATTTAGCTTCCCTCTTGCACATGTTCCTTAGTCATCGGTACTCTGCTCAATTCCCTGAAGCGGGTGCCAGTTTGTGATTAACCCATGCCCTATCCCATGCTTTTGACAGCTTAATAAATTCCTTAGTAACCCATTGTGTATTTCCTCCCCTGACATACCGCGTAATGATGGGACAGTGTTTGTTCTGGACCAAGGTTAAGGTCGCAATGTGAAAGCCCACGGCTGTGTTCACTTCTTTCAGTGGGAATAAGGTAAACCAATTTATTCCCCTTAAATTATTTTTTAGCTCCTCCACATTTACCTTAGTAAATTTCTGAAGGAGATTAGCCTTGGTGGGGGCCTGATTCTCTGGCATGACCAAGCAGAAAAAGAAGGGGAGTGATCGCTTATGGAATTTGACATAACTCCAGTGATACTGGCTCTGTCCTCTCTATTTGTGAGGATCCAGTCAAGTAATGTATGGTTACCTGTTCTGGAGTTGTGTCGAGTGGGTGACCTAATGATCTGTGAAAGGTTAGCTTGTTTTAGCAGTTCTGCATAACTATGTTGTTTATTATCCAACCAATTTAGGTCAAAATCACCTGTTATAATAGTGTCCCTTACTGGTGAGAGGCCGGCCATTTTGGTGATAAATTTCCTTAGGCCATCGTTCCCTCCCAGCAGAGGGTTGTATATGCAGCCCATATGCATTTTTAGGGTTGCAGCAATAGTGACCTCCATTATCAGCCATTCAGGAGCTGATTCCAGGGCTGTGCTGTGGGCAATTATAACCCTAGTCAAGTTGTCCTTCAGGTAAAACATCACCCCACCTCCCTTTTTTAGTCCAGGCCTATCATTCTTAAAAATGTTATAGCCCTGTATGTGGCAGAGTGAGCCTGGGGAGGTAGGTGGTTTTAGCCAAGTTTCACTAATATCTAGGACATCAGGCTTATGAATTCCTATCCAGGCCTCCAACTCACGAATCTTGGGTATAATACTCCCTACATTGATATGAGCAATTCTTATACCTTGTCCATGTGGCCATGGGGAGAAACTTTGGGTGGTTTTGGTATGCAGGAGGCCTGGGTTAGCTTCTACATCCCCACACTGAAGGAGTAGAAGATCAAGGAATAGTAGATAGTATCTGAAATCTCACTGGATTACCTGTCCAGGGTAACTTTGTGCAATCTGCAGCATGCATAGGTAGTGAGTTTTTTTTCTGCTCGAATGAGTTGATGTGACAATTTTGTACTTTAGGGGTGTAGGCTGATCCTCCAGAGGGGATCCCCCATTGGTTGTCAGTGAGTAATAATTAAATGATGAGTATTCCTTGACAAGGAGACAGCTGGTCATGTCACATAGAAATAGAGTAGCTGTCACTCTGATGGTCATAATGCAGCATGCCGTGATGAACTTAAAATGTTGTTTTCCCTTGGTATCCATGGTGCTAGCCTCACTTTAGCTTATAGGTATGAGATCAGAGAAAAAGGGAAAGAAAACATTACTCTGTTCCTAAGTCAGCCATTGCTTTCCTCCAGGAAGTTCAGGCTACCAGTATTAAGTGTTTCTGATTTAAAAGACAGGGTGTTCCTATTTTACCAATGTCCTCACTGAAGAGAAAAGAAATTCAATGCCTTCTGTTGGTGATATTTTATAAGCTGCAAATGAGAAAATGGGTAGTTAGTCACATGACTAAACTCCTCTATAAACGGACGACCAGTCAAGGGTGGTGTGGTGGGTGGTGGGAGCAGCCGCACAGTGGCTGTGGGAATAACTGGAACCTAAAACTAATTTGCTTTAGAATGAGCTCTGAGCACTGTGGCCCCAGTAAATTGCAGTAATTATTGGTAAGATGTATTTTTTTTCTTTCTTAAAAATCTAACTTTCAAAATGGCAATAAATAATGTTCCCTTATTTTTTATTTTTTGGTTACTTAATAGTGCAGCTACGGTACTCAGTCTTGTTTCTGTTGTCCAGAGGTCGGGTGGATGACCAAAAAAAAGGTGTCAACTTTCTAAATGAATTTTCAGTGTGCAGTGGCCGATTTCATAGCTGTTTTTCCTCCAACTCGGATCCTGCACAGCGGCTGCCCATGGGGGTGGGGGTGGAGGTGGGCAGACTGTCTTTCCTCCGAATTGGATCCTGCAGTGGTGGCCACCCACAGGGGGTGGGGGTGAGCAGGCAGAATGCCTTTCCACTAAATTGGATCCTGCGGTGGCAGCCACCAATGGGGGTTGGGGGTGAGCTGTAAAGCATGGACTACTTATCCAATTTTTTTAAAATAAATTCTTCTTTAACAATTTAGGAATTCTGCTTTTGATGAAATTCCACAGAATTAGGCAGAATTTCTGAAATGCCATGGAATTACAGTAGAGGCAGGATTTGAAAATTCGACACAGCTCTTTTAGTACTCTAGTTCAAGATGGGTTTAAAGGGAGTAATCACAAAACAGTTATTTATAAGCACAACACCCTCAATTTAAAAGCAAAGAAGCAAGGGATTATGCTGACAGCAAATTGGCTGTGAATCTAAGTGATATAACAATATAAAATGGCTTATACCCCATAATACAAAGTATCAAAGGTACTGTAATATATGCAAATAACTAAGATGGAATTTAAGTTACCTAGATTTAAAGCAGGATTGTATGGTGGCAAGTAACCTCACTATCATAGAAGTGTCTGTAACTTGTGCCATTATTAACAACGTCTATGATTCTATACAAGGAGAGGGCAGCTTGGGATAGGCATTAGGGCTAAATACAACATGAAATGAATGGGAAGGGTAGCCACACCAGCAAGCAGAGGACATAGAAGGGAGACAAAGACCATATAGAGGTGCATGAAGAGGAAAATAAGTTGGATTGGTGTGTGACTAGGGCCAAGAGGCAAGACAGGAGGCCAAAGGACACACTGTCTATTGGCTGTATGCCTTTACTTTACACATAAGTCAGTCTGTTAATCATTTTGCTTCACTAGTGTTATTCACTAGGGTTATTCAGGTACTGTACTAGCTATTCAGTTAGAAAAGTGTATTCCATTTGGAATATAACAAAGGGGAAAAATATTAAGCACCTGAGTTAGATCAGTGCAGGCTTGAGTGTCAAATATGTGAATCCAATAAGATGCTCTCTATCATATAAAACACTTAGGGATGGCCAGCCCAGTTGTGTGGAGGGCTTAGGCATTGTGCCTTACCTCCTGTCACACCAGCAACCCATGTTTGATGGGGAGTAACGGTTGTTGGGGGCTGGCCATGGAGGGAGAGGATTGAGTGTCTGGAGGACAGCTCTCCTCTCCCCGGGAGTGTGGCTTGGTAGTCCTGCCAAATGACTGCCCCAAGGTGGAAGCCTGAGGGTAGAAGGGTAGGGGGACACCGATTATGGCAGGGTGCTGCAGGACTCCACAGCATGCGTACATCTCCAGGTACATGCGCTGATGTGTCATGCCCCAGTAATGGGGGGAAGGGAGAAAAAGGGTGGAAAACACCCTAGGGGCAGGATGATGATCAACCCTCCACAGACTCCATACCAGTGGTGGGGCACAACCACAGTCCTGTGGCAGAGGACAACTGTCAAGGTAAGTCCTGAAGGAGCTGGGTGATGGTGCTGGGGGGATAGATCAGATGGGGGCCACTGGGGAGAACTGGAAGATAAAGAGAATAGAGAAAAAAAACTTAGGGATGTTGCTGGGCCAGAAACTCAGCTTTTGCACCCACATTGATGCCATGCATAAGAATATTTTCCCTAAACTTGGTGTACAGTGCTGAAACACATTCAGCCTGCCTCTTCCAGTCTGCTGAGGGATCATCTTCAAGTTGATCTTGCCAGTGTTTGACTGTGCAGATATAGTCTACAATGCTGCCCCAATGTCCACACATGGCAGGATGCTCTCTCTTTTTCATTCCTTCTGCCATGTGCCCTTTGTGCTCCATCCCTCATTCATCACTGTTCTCTCTCTATGCGAATCTCTCATTCCCCTCTCTTGAGGTCTGGTGTTTCTTACACTCTTCCTACTTCCTGACCAAATACTGGCTTGACACTGTTTCCACTTACCTCTCTTCTCCTCTGTCCTTTACCCTGCCATCACATCTTCCTACTCCCACCAATCATATGCTGCTCATTCCTTTAATATCTCTTGCACAACATCTGTATCAGGGCTGTCTGCTTTCTCTCTCTCCTCATTTCAGCACTGTGAAACAGCCTGCCTCTCCCTATCCATCACTCCTCCACCCTGTACTCTCTAAAATAACTGTTAATTAACTTGTTTCAATAGGGCTATTCAGCTACTCTTACTAACACATTTTTCAAAAACATGCAGCTATCCTTTTTCCTTTTCTGTCCACATTACAACAATCCATGCCTTTTTCACCCCCTCTACAGTTTATCCATTGTGCCTCTTGCCTTACTGTATTGCTTAAAACTCCATGCACTCTGTAACATCAACTGCATGCAACAACTACACCATAAGGAGTATGTCCAGATATGCCCCGCAAGTCCCCTTTTGCAAAACTAGTCAGGGTAGACAAACATTTAATATCCAAGCTGCACCGTGGCTTAATGAACTCCCTGAATCCATAGTGGACCTTTCCAAAATTGTACCATTTAAACATTCCTTAAGAAAGGAATGCGCAGTTAAATCTGCTTGCTGTTGTTTTTTATGACCACTTTCCTCTCTGTATAATGATGTGGCTTGATTGCCATCTATCAAATCTCTATGCTGATATACCTCATTTGCAACCCCAATGTCTGTACTTGACCTGGCTCCCTTGAGTTGGTGACATCTTGTAGTATACAGTATATCTTACCTATGACAATTTATCTGTTTGTCACTAATGTGGTTCATGTGTCTCAGTGTCTTGTATGCCTGTTTGTAACTCACGTGGAACCTTTGGGAAGGAGCACTTGTGCTCAAAGGTGTCATATGAGAAAGAAAGAAAGAAAGAAAGAAGAAAAGAAAGAAAGAAAGAAAGAAAGAAAGAAAGAAAGAAAGAAAGAAAGAAAGAAAGAAAGAAAGAAAGAAAGAAAGAAATTTGAATAGTATGCCACCATGATTCTGTTACAAATACCTTACTATAAGTTGGTGTCACACTTCCCTAGTTCTCATCCTTAATGCACCGATAACTGATGTACTCTGTATACTTTCTATATTGTTTCTGCTTTTGTCTGGAATTTATTACTTGCACCTTGCTTTTGTTGTTCATGTACTTGCACTTGTTGTTGTCACTTTGTGATGGTTGTTTTACTCCCAGTTATATTCCCTTCCCCTTTCACACATAGAAATTGGCTCTGGCTTAATATGCCTATCCTAGCCACCAAATTTTAATTACTAAATAAATAAATAACTACATAAATAAATAAACAAATAAATAAATATTGACAGTTGATATAGGTGAGTTTCGCTAGAAACGTTTACTACTGCTAGCTGGCGTGAACAGGTCCTACAATTTTTATGTTCAGTGTCTGGATCAGATTTCCATAGGAGCAAAACATTAGTGGTTTCTCAGTCCAAAGAAAACTTACCTGTTTCTAGGCAAATTGAACAGATATGCTAATGGTTAAAGCAATAACTGGAAAGGCTAGTTGTAACAGTGCTGACTATAAACTATCTACTCCCACTGATTTTTCAACATCAACTTAAAGAAGATTCCTTGATGATACAGAACATCAGTATGGAAAACATTATCTAAACTTAAATCCTTTTCTATTATAATCTAAACTGCTAGGGCCACATTTTCAAAAGATTGGGTGGAGCATCCCATGATGTGCCACCCAAACCTGGAAATGCACCGTCTGTCATGCGTGCTCATATTTAAAGGGCACAGATACATGGCACTACTACCAGGGACATGAATATTATTATACAGATCAGGGCTGGGGAGGGAGGACACACTTGACTACCAGGAACCAGGGACATGAATTTTATTATATGGATCAGAGCTGGGGAGAGGGGACCTCTAGACTACCCGAGATAAGGGGATTGGGCAGGGATTTATATTCAATTTACAGTGATCAGGGCTGGGGGAAGGGGTTCACTAGACTACCAGGGATAAGGGGATCAGGTGGAGATTTCTGTGTTTAGAACAGTGACCCTTGTCTGTGGGGGACTGACCCGGCACACTCCACAGCTGCACTGGCATGCAGATGAGCCCATAATGGGCATGCAAATGGCCCCTTTGTGCCATGCATGCCCAATAAGCTTATCAGCATGTTTGAACTGAATATCACCCATGGGGGCCATGGGGCAACCCAGTGTGTGCCATGTATTACCCCTAGGGGTGGTCCTCAGCCCTGCACCCTGGTTGCTCTGCATGGAACATGGTGACCCCAGCTGTGGCTTCTGCATCCAGGATCTGATATTCAAACAGATTGTGTGGACTGTTTGGATAGCGGAATCTGTTTGAATATGGTGCCAGAGCTGACCAGCCCAAGTTATATGTGTGGTGCACCATTTTGCATGCGCATCTGGCCAGTTCTACATGTGGGGGCCCTATTGTCTAAGGTGCCATCTAGATAAACTTGCTTTGTGAATGGTGAAATGCTGAAAACATTACATGACTCTAAAGCTAGAGATAAAGGTTGGATATATAAACCCAAGCCCAGGTCTTGAAAACAGTTTTACTTGGATTGTTCATGCAAATTTCAAAACAATTTTTTTGTGTGTATGTTGAGGGAATTGACTCCATTTTTTTAACTCTTTTTCTTCACTGCCTTACCTCTGGCCTCTCTCCAGCATGGTCACTTGGTCGGCAGCTCTGCCTGTCCAGTCTGAAGCATGGTCTGCTCATTCTCCAGTGGGGCCCATCCCCTCTTCCCTGTGCAGCTTACCCATGCCCCCTGAGTCTGTGTCCTCCGGGAAAGGACCACCATCTCCTACCGGCACCCCAGGGATGTACTGGGGGGGTTGGGGGTTGAAACCCCCCTGAAATTTCTGAAAGATAAATGTGGGTGTGTGTACTGTAGTGCATTTCCAAGCCTTCTGTGTGTGCACGGTGCATGCCACAATGCATTTGCGAGTGCCCGAGTGCCCAGTCTGCTGCCCATCTTCAGTTTTGAGGCAGAGCTGTGGGCAGGCATCTAGGTGTGTGAGTGGCTGCCTTTTTGGGCTGGTCACATGGCTCACAGACTGCTTAGAAAGAAGGTCAGGTGATGGAGGGGTTGGATAGACTCTGCGGGCGGGACTAGTCCGTTCAACCTGCCTTCCCACCTCTGCGCCGCACAGACGGTGACCAGCCAGAGCAGCAGAAGAGCAGCAAGGTAAGCCCACAGCGAGCCCTCCCTCCTCCCAGAGTGTGCAGACATGGTGCGACAATAAAGCACCACTAGTCAGTCACTCTGAGGTTCACTGACTGAACGGTTGCCTCATGGCATGCTGCAGCTCTTTTCTACATAAAAAAGCAGCTCAATAGCTCATCTTGTTTGTGTAAAATCTAAATAACTAAAGGGACTGTGACACTACTTGAAATTGGTACTGCAACAGAAGAGTTACAGAAGGCAGTAGGCAGTGGTAGGGTGTGTGTGGGGGGTCTTGGTCGCGTTGGGGGGGGGAGGTGAGACTTGAAGTAGAGGAGTGGAGTGTGGAGACCTTACTATTCTGTTCTTGAGGCTGAAATAATTAATCCTTGTTTTTTGGGGAAGTATCATAATCATACTGTAGCACTAGCAGCTGTAGCTGACCTGACCAGATTGAAATAAGGATGGGAGCTTCAGGCAGCAGCTGATGCTTGGAGGAAATATGAAGGAGACGTGGACCATCTGTCTATGGGGGACAGGCACCTCTGTGTTTGTATTATTTGGTAAAAAATCCTAAAAAAAAAAAGAAGTAAAGGAGACAGGAGAGAAAAAAGTCCGGTGGCAGCACTGGAGTCAGGACACAGAGAAAAGTGCGTGTGAGAGCAGTGGTGGTGGTGGTGGCACTATCTGATTTTTCACTGAGTCCACTTTCTGTCTGATGTGTGTGTGTACAACTAATTAGTTGTAGAAGACAAGACCTGCAGTAACTTGAGACCTCCAAGCCCTGCCTGCAAGATTTTTCTGCTTAAACTGAGAGCAAGAGAGCTCTATGATCTGCATGTGACTGTCACTGTACTGTACTAAGTAGTAGACCACCGTGACAAAGCCATCCCTTGCCAGATTTTTTCTTATTAAACTTTGAGAGATCAGACTAGCACTATCTGCACTGTGACTGTCTCTGTGTACTAAGTAGTAGCCAGAGTACATGACCCCAGTGCTAGATTTTTTCTGATTAAACTGAGAGATCAGAGCACTATCTGCACTATGACTGTGTGTGTGTGTGTGTGTGTGTGTGTGTGTGTGTACTAAGCAGCCTACCGTCCTTGCTAGATTTTTTCTGATTAAACTGAGAGATCAGAGCACTATCTGCACTGTGACTGTGTGTGTGTGTACCAAGCAGCCTATCACCTTTGCTAGATTTTTTCTGAATTAACTGAGATCAGAGCACTATCTGCACTGCGACTGTCTGTGTGTGTATACTAAGCAGCTTACCGCCCTTGATAGATTTGTGTGTTGCTTGCATGCATGTGCAAGAAACACATTGCGTCAGCTGTTAGGGAGCATGCCACAATGCGTAAAGAAATTCGGCCACGTTACCACACAATCAGCTGTTCTGGTGCATTACAAGCTACCAAAACAGCTGATTGCATGGTGTCCCCATGGCGATGGCTTCTCGTCGGCCTCTCACAGTCCCCAGGAAGCCAACGGAAAGCCGCTGCCCACCATTCAGTGTGCTTTCCTAGTGAAACATTTCAATAAATAAAAAAAAATGGAGATGGAGTGCCCAATCCCCTTCTTGGCATGACCCCCTTCCCAGTTCATTTGCCAATGGGGTAGCCCAATCCCTGTCAGCATAATGCACCCCCCATGGCTCATGCTTCCCCCCAGCACACTGTATGGCCGATGGGGGTGCCCAATCCCCCATCAGCTCCACTGCCTCTCCCCCAAACAAACTTCCATCTGCCACACTGGGAGCCCACCCCAGCATGGCAAAAGTCTCCTTGGCCAATGAGGGTGCCTGATCCCCCATCAGCTCCACTGCCCCCCCAAACAAATTGCCTGGTGCCATGCTGGGAGCCCACCCCAGCATGGCAAATGTCCCCCGTCATCTTTAAAACAAAAAAAAGACCTAGAAGAAAAAAAAATTCCTCGTTGATTCTCTTGCCCCCTCCCCCAACCCGCGCCCACCCTCTGTGTACTCCACCTCCCCACACCCCACCTCACCACATACTTACCTCCGGAGCCCAGCGCAACGATCTGTGGTAGACCGGGAACATGTCTGCACTCTTCAAAGCCGACCACAAACTGAAGAAATGCCGGTAAGCTGTATAACGGCACAAGTGTTTTTATTTTCAACTTTGATGCATATCTCAGCTATTTTGGGGAATTTTTTCACCAAATTTTCAACATGGAGTTCTTGGGAGCCCCCTCATGAACTCAGTCACTGTCATTTTGTTACTCGGTCCCAAAAGGTGATTTTGCGGTCACTGCATGGAACCATCTTTTGGAACTGATTAATGAAATGACAGTGTCACAGTTCATGAGGTAGGCCCCCAAAAACCCTATGTTGAAAATTTGGCAAAAAAATTCCCAAAAATGACTGTTTTACTAGCATGCATCATGCAGTTCCTACACACGCTCGTAACTTCGAGCATTTTTAATATTTTCACTCCAGATTTTCAACATTGCCATTTTACCACACCTTCTTATAAACAGTACAGCTGTATTTTTCTCATCTTGCCTGAAATGTGTTTTCGGACATGTAGCGCACAATGGCACAGTCGATGTGCGAAATCAATGTTCAGGACAGATTCAGAACATCACAGTGAAACCGTTCATGAGGTAGGCCCCCAAAAGCCCTATGTTAAAAATTTGGTGAAAAAATTCCCCAAAATGACTGTTTTATGAGCGTGCGTTGTGCAGTTCCTACGCACGCTCATAACTCGAGCATTTTTAATATTTTCACTCCAGATTTTCAGCATTGCCATTCTACCACACCTCCTTATGAACAGTACAACTGCCATTTTTCACATCTCACCCGAAATGTGTTTTCACACATGTAGCGCACAGTGGCATGGTTGGTGTGCAAAATCAATGTTTGGGACAGATTAAGAAAATCACAGTGACACGGTTCATGAGCAGAGGTCTTGAACTGGCTATGTTGAAAATTTGATGATAAAAGTCCATAAAATGACTGTGTTACAAGCGTGCATTGTGCACCACCTCCCCCAACAGCTTCTTTCTGCCCCCAAACAGCTTCCTTCTGCCCCCCCACCTGTTCAACATCACTGTTCCTTTGTTCCAGGGGTAATCTGTAGACCTCACATAGACTGAGTACTTACAGCTGCCTCTCTCTCTTCCACCCTAGATTCTGACCGCAGGATCGGCCAGCCATGTGCCCCATTGGCACGGCTCGGGGCCCCCCAACGCCATCACCAGCTGCCGTAAAACCCTCAGTAGCCAGGTAAGGACTTCTCTGGGCTGGGGAAGTAGGGATCCTCTGTGATTGGCTGACTGGGCTCTGAGACACTCGCCCATTGGCCGCTGGCTCCAGACACTGTATTCCTATTGGGGACATAGCTTGTGTGCTGTGCTGGGCTCAGAGCCCATTCACTTGCACTGCTCTTGGACCAATTTTTATGCCCCCCACCTTTATTAAATAGGTCCTTCGCCCCACCTCTGCATATAGGTATCCGCCCCCTCACCAACCATCCAACCTGCTTCCACAGCCTAGTTCCCTCCCCCTTCCCGAGGCTCTGCCTGTCTGACCTCTCTGCTCAACAAAGCACGCCCCTTCAAAACCTCTATAAACTACCTTAATTCTCCCTCTTCCTACCTTGGACTATTCTAACCTCATACTGCGTCTTACACCTAGTTCCCAGTGCTGTACTTACTCACTAAAATGCTTTCCCATGTAAACCTCCTCCTGTCTTTTCTATCTCTCTCCATTTGATATCCACTATGTCAACTTCCTCCCTCCTCCTACCCCACACAACCTCCCACTGTATGCATCTTGACATCCTACCTTCATCATGGAACCATGGCAAATACCCTTTATTTCTATCTGAGGCACCCCATTACTAAGGACTGGGTGCAAATAACTGCACTGGCTGGAAAAATCAATTTTGAGCACCTGTCGCTAGCAACTCTCATTTGTTGGGAACCTAGGCAACTGCACTGTATCCAAACCTACAGCATGCAGAGGAAAAACGTCACATGGTATGAACTATGGGAGATATCCCTCAAACTGCTGCTCCTCCTACTTCTCATGTCCAGTGAGATCCACCCAAACCCTGGCCCTGGCTCGAACATTAAGATAAAGCCTGCAAAAACTGAAAACGGACTATCCATTGTTACCCTAAATATCTGCAGCCTCCTTCCTAAGCTGGCATCTCTTCAAGCCTTTATTGGGCAACATAATCCTGACATACTTGTAATTGTTGAGACCTGACTAACACCTAGCACTCCAGATCATGCAATCTCGCTCCAAGGCTACAAACTCTTCAGACTTGACCGGGTAAAAAGAAAGGGGGGACAGATGTGTTATCTATAGGACTACCTCTCATGCCACACTGCCAGTTTTTCCCCAGAAAACACCCTAATACAACTTCTCCCTGTCAAGCTTCTACTTGGTGCCCAAAATAAAGTGCTTAATGTGACTGCAGTCTATATCCCCCCTAAAGACCCATGAGCTGGCTCCAGTCTATCCTTGAATTTGCAAGATTACAACCTCCTGACTCTGAGCTCCTCATTCTCGGTGATTTCAATATAAACTGGCTTGCTTCAGATATCGGACCCAGCAGGGATACTATCCTAGCAACCAACCTAACACAGATGGTCAACTCCCCTACTAGAAAAAACTACAAGACTGGAACCAGCACTCTCATTGACTGGATACTTACTAATCACCCGGACCGGATAAAAAACACCACCGTTTTCTCTGACTCCCTCAGTGACCACTCCCTGGTGATCTGTACCTGGACAAATAAATTCCACAAACCACCTCCAAAAACCATCCAAAGTCGAATGCTACCACACGGAAACCTTGCTAAGTTAAAGGCCTGCCTCCTACAACAAGACTGGTCCCCTATCTACAATATGCTGGATGTTGATGCTGCCCTAGACTTCTTCATTAAAACTTTCAACATTGCCTGTGACACCTACGCGCCTTTCAAAAAAAACGTAAAATCAAAGCCCTCTCTAATCCTGGCTAACAGCCAAACTACTGGCTCAGCTTAAAGCACGTGACCATCTCTGGGCTATAGCCAGGGCCACAGGCTCCATAACAGACTCACTTAACTATAAACAGGCGCACAACCTATGTACTTCACAAATCAGGCAAATGAAGAGCTCCTACTTCAAGAATGCTCTTGAAACCACCTGGGGTGATGAGAGATCCTGCTGGGATAATATACGTAATATTACGGGCAAACAGTCTAAATCCTCTCCCACGGCAATGAACATTGATGGCTCCACTACCCATGACCCTAAGGCTATGGCTGATGCCCTAAATAAAACCTTCACAGACCTCAGTGGTGTCCTCTCACCAGATTTTTTCCATGACTTGTCAATTCCAAAACTCGTATCCCAAACCACCTCGCCAGACAAACCGCTATTTCACTTTAAAATAGTTAAGACATATGAAGCCTACAGATACATAAAAAAGGCCTGTTCTAAATCTAGAAATAGCAGTGACACCATTGATCTAAAACTTCTGTCCCTCACCTTGGAAGAAGCGATCCACCCCCTCACCAAAATTCTCAACCTCTCCCTGTGCCAAAGTCAATTCCCCAACACGTGGAAGGCCACAATAGTCACACCAGTGCATAAAGGGGGTGACAAATCCACACCTGGGAACTATCGGCCCATATCTATACTTCCACCCCTCTCCAAAGCCCTTGAATAGATCGTGGTGGATCAACTATCAGACTACCTGCAAAAGTACGATCTACTCTGCATTCAGCAGCACGGATTTAGGAAAGGACACAGTATGACGACGGCCCTACTAGATTTCTCTAGTGAAACTGGTATCACGTCAATTCATTGCAAACAAAACAGCGCACGCATTACAGCGCAGATGAAATAGCGAATTAAAATTCAGCGTAATTGGTAAATCATCGCAAGTGTCAGCTCAGCGCATCAGACATCAGTTCAACAGACCAATCATCGCTAAGCTAAGAAATCGGCTATTACAATGCAATTTACGTTATTTTAGCTTATCATTATTGGAAAAGGACACCACGTCAATTCAGGTCACAAGCTTGACTTTAGCATGCATAATATTCCTGGCATCCTAGAGTTTGCTCAGTAAAGGCTATTCTGGCAGAGCTGGTTTCCGATACCCCTTGCATGTGTTCGTGTTCTTTAGTTCTTTTTTTTTTTCTCTCTCTTTCTGTATTTTTTTTTTTGTGCACTCATTCAGTTGGTGCTTGGATCCTTTTCTTTAGTTATAGCTCTCTGCTTTATGGCTTCTGCTTTAGTAAGTCTAAAGCTAATGCCTGCTTTTTGGTTTTCCCCTTTATATCTATGTCTGTCAGTTCGTCTCTATAGGGATCCACTTCTTTTTCTGCTGCCGGCTTCCTCGGCATGGGAATTTTTTGTGTTGCTATGCAGCGAATTAGTGACTTGCAGGTTTTTGCGATGAGATGGCTATTTGATGAATTGATGTAACGATGAATTTACATGCGCTGATATTGACCGCGCAGTAATTGTATGCGCTGAATTATTTTGCGATGAGTTGACATGGAACCAGTGAAACTCACAAAGCCTTGGATAAGGGTTATTTAACCGGAGTTGTCTTCATAGACCTCACAAAGGCCTTTGACACTGTTCACCATAGCATCCTAATCTCTCTTCTGCTCAAAACTGGACTAGCTGAGAAACCAGGAACCTGGGTAAAAAGTTACCTAGCACAACGTTCTCAAACAGTAAAATTCTCTGAGGTTCTATCTGACTCCAAACCGGACCTCTCTGGTGTCCCCCAGGGCTCAATTCTAGGTCCTCTCCTCTTCAGCTTATTTCTAAATATGCTTCCTAAATCCTGCCCTGAAAAATTAATACTCTATGCTGATGACGCTGTAATTCTCTCCTCTCATAAGGATCCAAATCCACTACGACAGAGCTTGCAGCTTGCTTTCTCATGTGTTGAAAAGTGGTTCCTTGAGCACAAACTGGTCCTAAATCAAAAAAAAACAAAAGTCATGCTTTTCGTCAGTCATCAAAACAGAAATAGGCATACCTCACTCGTTATAAAAACTTCTCTAGGAAATACACTAGAACAAGTGAACACCTTCAAATACCTTGGTATCACTTTTGATGAATGTCTTACTTTTGCAGCCCATATCGATAACACTGCAAAAACAGTGCACCAACGCATGGAATTTTTACCGGAACCGTCAATTTTTCAACCAAGCTGCCTTGAGGATTGCTGTTCAAAGCTCCATCATCTCAATCATAGACTATGGTCTAATTGTCTATGGCTCAGCAACTACCATTGCACTAAAGCGCATCTCAACAGCACTAAACAAAACCTGTCGACTCCTCACTGGAGCACACAGATGGACCCACACTTATGACTTCTACATGGCAACCGGTTGGTTACATCTCTCCAATTGCCTCATGTATCTCACCTGCATGATGGCAAAAAAATCAATCCTGGGACTCACTCCTCCATGTATCCGGGACCTTCTCTGCCTGAACAATGGCTCTCGTACCACCAGAAGATCGGACCACCAACCTTTCCTTGTCCCTAGATGCCAGACTGCTCAGGGACAAAGATCTTTTGCCTACCATGCCCCTACCTGGTACAATGCCCTTAACCTGCCCTCTCTATCCTCCACGACATTGGGAGCTTTCAAATCCATACTATACGCTCACCTCACATCCTCCAGCTCCTGTGACTGCTTTGACTAAAGTCTCATTCCCTCTTACTGCACTTACTTTTTGTTTCACTCATCCACCATGGTTTCCTCCTTGACAAAGACAACCTGAGTACCACTAACCTGGTTCTGTCTGCTTCTAAACTTCTTATTTCTCCCTCTCTTCCCCCTCAAGCTCTCCAATCCTTATTCCTTGCCCTTGACACTGCCTCTGGGTTCCTTTTTCTTTTCCGTACATAAATGTTACTGTTTAAGTTGTGGCCTTGTTAAACGGCTTACTGATTGTTTGTAACACTGTCTACTATGTTTTTGTACTTAATGATGTGGAACCTTTGTAAAAGAGCCTTGGCTCAAAGGTATTAATTCCTGGAACAATAAACTAAACTAAACTAAACTAAAATTTCCATGCACTCTAGTAAGTTCATGAATTCATAATCTTTTCAGTCCAGATTTTCAACATTGCCATTTTTCCACACCTCCTTATGAACAGTACAGCTATCATTTTTCACACCCTGGCCAAAATGTGTTTTCACACTTCTGGTGCAGAATAGCATGGTCGCTGTGGGAAATCACTGTTCGGGATAGATTAAGAAAATCACAGTGACACTGTTCTTGAGCGGAGGTCCCAAAATGCCTATGTTGAAAATCTGCTATAAATCCCAAAACTAATTACGTTACGGTTGTGCGTTGTGCAGTTTCTACGCACACTCATAACTTCACCATTTTTTAATATTTTCACTCCAGATTTTCAACATTGCCATTTTTTACACCTCTTATGAACAGTACAGCTGTTGTTTTTCACATCCTGTTCGAAATGCGTTTTTGCACCTGTGGCGCCAAATGGCACGGTTGCTGTGCAAAACCACCTTTCGGCTAATAAACTAATAGTGTCAATGGTCATGCAGTGGGATCACAAAAAGCCCATGTTGAAAACTCAGAGTAAAAATACTAAGAAAAGCCCTGGGTGTTAGGGTTTTCGACCATAATGCCCTACCCTGTAGGGACTGACAGGCGTCAGGGGTGTGACTTGGAAATGTCGACAGTAATGCTCATGCCATTCCACCCCCACCCTGCAGTCAGTGGCAGACATTAAGGTGTGCCTTGGACCCTTTTGCCCCAGAGTTCACCCCATTCTCCTACACTGCACCCATTTCAGTGTATTTCCTTATGGAATGAGGTGAGTGTAAAGCCCAAATACTTCAAAGCACACCTCGACACTTGTAAGTGTCTGCAGGGTAGGGTGAGATGTTGTGACCGTTATAGGTGATGTCTCAAAGGCACACCCCAATGCCTGTCCATCTCTGCAGGGTGGGGCTGGAGTTGGCATCAGTTCAATACTTCACTGCCATTCCTATTCTGCATCTGTCTAACTCTTGCACTTCCACTGCTAATGACAGCAAGCAACACTTGGCATTGACAAATGCTTATTTCTGATTAAACTGAGAGATCAGAGCAATATCTGCACTAAAACTGTCTATGTGTGTACTAAGCAGCCTACCGCCCTTGCTAGATTTTTTCTGATTAAACTGAGAGATCAGAGCACTATCTGCACTATGACAGTCTGTGTGTGTACTAAGCAGCCTGCCAAGCTCTTGCTAGATTTTTTCTGATTAAACTGAGACTCTGAGAGCACTGCCTGCACTGTCTGTGAGTGTGAGTGTACTTACTAAGTCGACCACCAAGCCTTAGCCTGCCCTTCTGCCCTTGCCAGATTTTTTTTGATTAAACTGAGAGTTCTGCAGTGAACTGACTCTGTGACTGTGACTGCGTGTACTAACTAGTGTTAGTCTTTATGTAGAGAGACTCCAGAGACAGAGACAGAGAGAGAGAGAGAGTAGGACTTTAGAGAGAGATAGAGAGAGAGAGGCATTTATTTACTACAGTCAAAGTCGAGACTGAGAGAGAGAGAGAACTTCAAGGAAGAGAGTCAGACCTATCCTGGAGGATTGAAAAATAAGAGACAGACAAGCAGCAGACAAGAGACAAGTTACCTTTCCCCCCAAAAAAAAGTTTATTAAAGAGACAAGTTATATAATTCTAAACTTGTTAACTTTAGTTTACTCAATAACTCAACTGCAGGGGTCGATCTTAACATTGTTATACTAGCCCAAACACTAGTGCAAATTGACCAGGGCTAGTGCAGCTAACTCTCTACTTGCCCATCTTGACTAGTGCAGATTTTCATGGCTGTTAATGAAGTTAAAAAAGTCTCTACTTTAGCATTCTCTAGTCCTCATGCTAATCTCTCTCAATGTTCCAGATGGCCAGGTGTGATTAACAGCTCATCAAGAGCTGCAATTATCTGGCAGTTCAAGAGAGGGATCCCACAAAAGACTCAATGTGAGTTATTATCACTCCACTGTTAACACTTTCAGCTAGTGTCCAAGGTGTGATCAAGGGTAGAGTGCTGTTAAGTCACTAGGTTCTAGTTTTCTGAATGTGTCTGTGTCTAACAATTTGTCGAATATTATTAAAACCAGTGATCCTTATATCTCTACATTTTGAGTGCTTGTATCCAACATTTCAGTGACAAAATGCAAAGAGGTATAAAAACTGTTATGGCAGTGCACCTCCATGGAGGAATTTAAGAGGGGTATAAAAACTCATCTTTATCAAATTGCCTTCTTATAGTATCCTGCATAAGTTGTTGATGAAACTGTAGTTTTTACCTGTGTTTTGTACTGAATTATAATGTTTGATTTTATTATGTGTTTTGTACAGCGCCTTGAAAATTTGAAAGGCACTTTAAAAATAAAATGTATTATTATTATTATTTATACAGGATCAGCCCTGCAAGTGGTGGGTTTTAGCCTAGCCTCACCATAACTTTCCTCTCCCCTCCAAATCTCTTAACTCCATTCTTTCCCTGGACACCACTGCAGACCAGACTCTGACTTGACCATCCATAGATCCATAGCTGCCATTACTGGCAAGTGTAATGGGTCCCCAGCTCTTCTAATTGGACCACGCCAGCCACCACCATCCATACAGTTCCACCCTTATCCCACTCAGCATGTCCTTTCAGCCTAAAAACAAAGCTTTGGATCATATATGGTACAAAAATAAACCTTGATAAAATACAAAATTTGAAACCTTGAAATAGGCATTCCTGGGTTGCATAGCTCATCCTATACATAAATAAAAATAGTATAGTGTTATGCCTGTGTACTGTTTCCCCTGGGCTGATGAATGGACAATGTTAAAGACAAATCTGTTATTGTTGGGGCAGAGCATATTAAAATCAATGCTTTTACAAATAAACATGTCATAGTTTTCTATTTCCCAAGCTCCTTAGCTTTGTCTAGCCCCCACCCCAAACAAATTCTTAGATGTGCTCCTGGCTCTCTTGAGACTGTACAAAAACTTTCAAAAGTGTAGGTCTCCAGTTGACTATAGGGCGGGGACTGAGAGTGTCTTTCTCTGCCCAACTCTGTTCATTTCCCTGTGGGTGGTGGTGACAGTGTGGTGAGGTGCATGATGATGTCAGCTATTGTGTGCGCAGAGCTAGGACTGCTTTATTGAACAAATGCTGTTGTGATAGCCTCTCTGTTTAGTGTGGGGGGCAGAAAGAGGAAGAGAGGAGGCTTTGATAGAAAATAATGGGGGGGCTCATTGTCTGTGATGGCACTGCAGTTTTTTTCTGCTGGGGAGCTGGAAGCAATGTAGGAGCAGGATAAATGTGCAATAATCAAAGTATTTCTTAGCTTTGCTTGCATTAGTTCCTGTAAAACTGATCAAAATTTACCATTATAATTAAGGGCTAGTGCAACTATCTGCGGGCTAGTGCAATTTTGAATTAACTTGCCCTGCTGGCTAGTGTAAGAAAAGGTTATGGTTGACTCCTGCTCAACTGTGTTATTAGCTAGCTGTGCTCCTCCACATTGCCCTAAAGTTTGTTTCCCAATCTCAAATATATTCATTCCCTTCCAGACTATTTTAAAAGCCTTGTAGCATTATTGGTTGGTCATCTCACACTGGCTGCTGGCTGGCACCTTATGGCCTCACCATCTGATCTGTTCGTGCTGCTCTGTGCCTGCCCTGCTGTATCTGGTTCGTATTCTTTGAAAGTTTCAGGTATAAAAAAAAGAAAAGAAATAGTTGCTAATTACTATTTAAGTTAGAGACTAAAACATATAATTCTCTCCAGTTACATACTTGTGAAGTTTATATTTTCTTGGCACTGTCATCACTAGTCATCTCTGTCATGTCTGGTCCGTATACACTATGCAAAACAGGATGGACTAGTCTAGTATACAGTAGTAGTGTCCATGCAGTACAAAAGAAATGTACTACTGTACTACTGTCCCATCCTAACCATAACACTCAGACAGTCAGTGACCCTGAATCTCACCCAGAGGACCCTTACTCTCTGAGTATTAAAGTAAAAAAAAAAAAAAAAAAGGCAAATGACTCTGCTTATATGTTTAGTGAAAGTGGAAAGAAAGCTAAGTCCATAACTGAAAGCGTGGTCAATGCAGCCGCAAGAGGTATGGATGTGGAAAGCACTGTTTCCACAACAGTTGAAACTGAAGCTGTAAATGTAGTACATTCATGTTGTGATTCTGAATCTGCAAGCACTTCTGACTCTGTTGCAGTGCCACTTGCAGTGACCATTACTGAAGCTTCACTTTCATCCACCACAACCATGACATGCTGCCTACCACCCCCCTGTCAAACTACACCTACTGCTCAGGTCGGGAACGATGCAAGTGAACACATAGGGATAAGACTTACTGTACTGATGAGCAATGGTTTAAAATAATGAATGCATTGTATAAACCTGACAGTGGTGACAAGTTTCCTGCAAGTGGCAAGAGAAATCTCCTTTTCCAAAAGCACTGGTTTTCACAGTACAACTGGCTTGCATATTCGTCTATGATAGATGGTGCTTACTGTAAGATATGTGTTGCTTTCTGCAATGACGAAGCTGGTAAAGGAAGTAATCAGCATCTTGGACAGCTTGTCTGTGATCCTTTAAGACACTGGAAAAATGCTAAAGAGCTTCTTGACTTACATTCTCGTACTGAGTATCATAAAAACAGTTTATTGAAAGCTGAGAATTTTTGTTGCATCTCAAGAGGTGAATCAATAGCAATTACAGAACAAATAGACTCCTATAAAAAAACTATAGCAATAGAGAATCATAATAAGATACTTGTGGTGATAGATACAATAATTTTATGTGGTCGCCAGGAGATTGCACTCCATGGAAATAAAGATTCAGGGCCACTGGCTCTTGAAGACATGATAAAAAATGATGGAAATTTCAGAACTCTAATTCGGTATAGAGCAAATCATGGAGATGAAGCACTCTGAAAATCATTACAAAGTAATTCCAGTAATGCCACGTATTTAGCCCTAAAATTCAGAATGAAATCATTGAGATTATTAGAGATATAATGGTTGAGAAAATAGTTACAAGAGTAAAACACTGCAATCCTTTTGCTGTTTTAGCTAACGAAATGACAGATGTTAGAAATAGAGAACAGTTGTGTATCTGCGTGCCATATGTTGACACTGAAGGGTCAAAGCCTCAAATCAGGGAAGACTTCCTCACTTTCCTGATGGTCACAAACTTGACTGGTGAAAGTCTGGCCAATACCATCATGTCAAGCTTAACAGATTTAGGATTAAATCTTAGTGATCTCAGGGGGCAGGGCTATGATGGAGCTGCTGCATTTAGTGGTAGGCTAAATGGTGTACAAGCTAAAATTACTATGTATGTTCACTGTGCAAACCACTCATTGAATCCTGTGGTTTCAAAAACCTGTTCAGTGAACTCCATCAGAAAATGTTTTACAACAATATCTGACTGCTGCACATTTTTTAAGAGTCCTGCTAAACTTAGCAAAGTTCTTAGGAACAAAATATCAAGCCTATTACCAACTGAGAAAAAGAGGAAAGCTTGTCAGTCTTTGTGAAATACAATGGGTAGAACATCACGAATAGTGGTTGGTAAAGTGGGCAGAATTCGCTTAGCGTAGCAATCCAATGGTTATTACTGGGTGGAGGGGAGGGACCACTAGCCACCATGGATAACTGAATTACTTTTACAATTACATGTGGAACAGGTAGAGGGAGGGACTGCTAGTCACCAGGGATCTACTTATTGTGCTTTTACCCTATTATAAAAACTGTCTAACTGGTGAAATTTTGCCCGTGGAGGGAAGGCGAAATTTCATTGTGGAAGGTGAAATTATGCCTCGGCAAAATTCTGACTTCTGCGGGAAAATTACACGAAGTGCTCTGTGAATTTGCCCACTTCGCCGGCACTCGGCAGGCAAAATTTAAATTCACTACATCACTAGTCACAAAGTAGTGTTCACCTTCATAGATCTGTTCCCTGCAGTAGTTGCAGCTCTTGATGAGATATCTAATACTTGGAGAGATGATGCTTCATCTTAGGCTGAGCAGCTCCAGAACACAATTGAGATAGGATGTTTTCTAGTTGCTTTAATTATTTCGGAAAAACTCCTTTCGGTTACGTACATACTATCAATAAATCTGCAGAAGGTTCAGACATATATCTCCATGTGTGTTCTGATGGCTGATGATGCTTTGAAACAGATTCGTACCATGTGTCATGATGCAGAAACACAGTTTTCAGAACTTTTTTCAAAAGCCAAAGCATTAGCTCAAGAGCTTAATTTGGAAATTACAGTCCCAAGAAATTCACAAACAGGATCGAGTTTGCAAGAAATAGAACAATACTACAGAACAACAGTGTTCATTCCATGCCTAGATTTCTTTGAGCAGCAAATGACAGACAGGTTTCTCACACACAGAAAAATCCTGACTTCCCTTGAAAAAGTCATCCCTGATTGCTTCTTGAGTACTGTGGAGGTGGAATTTCTGTCAGAACTAAAACATTTCTACAGTGATGTTCTCCTTGATAATATTCTCGTTATACAGAGTGAATTCCGTCTTTGGCATGACAGATGGATTGATGCAAAAGACAAGAAAGAATCCATTCCGATTACAGCTATTGATGGTTTATCTAACTGTGACCAAAACTTTTACCCAAACATTCACAATTTATTAAAAATCCTTGTGACACTCCCAGTCACTACTTCAGAAGCTGAACGTACCTTTTCTATGCTTGATCGCATCAAGACCAAGAGGAGAAATTGCACCAGAGAAGATAGACTGAACAGCCTGGCTTTACTTGGTGATCATCGCGATGTCCCTTTATCAGCAGATGAGGTCTTGGAGAGATTCACAGTAAAAAGTAGACGTCTTGATTTTATCCTTTAAGTTCTGCCAGCTGCAGGTGCTGGTTAGTTTAGGTTGTCTTGATTTTATGTACACTTGCTTGACTTCTTCTGCCTGGCACAGCTGCCTGCAGCCTTCAGATTCATTGCTTTGTCCATCTTGGCCATGGTGGGTGGAGCCAGGAGGCACCGCCCTGTTATGCAAATAAATCATGTGACTGACTAATTTGCATACCATGGGTGGACCCCCCTCAAAATGACAGTCTCGGTACATCCTCGCAGCACCCTATCTATAGTATTGGAAGGGTAGCTGACACAGGGGGAGGGATCCAGATTGAGCATCCTGATGCCCAGCAGTGGACGTGGGGCTGTTGCCACTGGGCCCACCTTCACCTACCAGAGGAGGGAGTTTTTTTTCCTCTTGTTCTTTCCCCCAGACGTGGGTCAAGCAATGCAGCCCAGCCCACTATGTGCACATTCCCACACACATCCAGAGGGCGACCACCCAAAGTTCTCCCCAGCGTAGTCCCAACATCTTGTAGTGCACCCAGTCTCCACTGGGTGCCGCTACTTGTGCGGGACATTCCCCTTGTCCCTCCTCAGGCGAGGAGAGCTGTCCAGTGGATGCTCAATCCTCTCCTCTCCTCTCCCGCCAACCTCTGATGGCCCGAGCTTATTCCCAAACCCAGGTTGCTGACATGGTGCTAGGTGTGGCATCCAGCACCTCAATCCTCAGCACCACCGAGCCGGCCCAGGGAATTGACTCCATATAAGCTCTATGAAAAGCATCAAAATTTATGACTGTTGTAAAGTCTGATGATGTCCCTAGAAAATTCCAAAAAGTACTTTTTCTTCCCAGAAATGTATGTTAATATTTGTAGGAAATCAAAAGTTGCAGATACAGATATGTAAAATATCTGGCTTCTGGTTTGTATGTGGGATTATGTCCACTGAAACAACCCTACTTTTATGACTTAGGACTGATCCACAAAAGGCATGCAGCCCCTCCGCATATGCTGATGGCCTGAGAAAGTCACCCCTACATGTCATATGCACACCATCAGGGTATTCCATGATATCCACACCCCTGGCTGTGCACCCCCCAGTGCTTGACTCTCCACCCTGTGTGCTGCTCCATGCCTGGTTGTGTGAGAACTAGGCAAGGCGGCAGGGGCATGAAACATACCTAATCCAGAGCACTGTGGTGATGGCACATATAGCTGACAAAGGGGCAGAAGCTGCACAACCCTAAAGGCTGCCATAGCCCCTGTGCAACCCTCTCTGCCTGGCCATGCAGTCCTGTACTGGGCCCAATTGTCCCTTCCTGTGCTGGCCCTCAGCCCCAGGAGAATCTGTATGGGGCTAAGATTGTCTCTGGCACAAACTGGTGTACTGTTATACTGTACACAGTGTATGTTTGAGATATTGTAGTCCATGGGGGACTGAAATGAACTGTCTTATCTCATGGTCCCCCAATCTATGGTGATCAAGGGATCCACTAGAGTGCCAACCTGGGTTTCCAATTGGATACCCAGCATTCTTTTTGACACTGTCCCTGGTGCTGTCCCTAGTCCCTGCACAGAGCTCTGCATCTGCAGGGGGCAGCAGGATGGGACTGGGGATTCCATTAGTCCATATATGGTCCTGAGTTGCATGGTTGTGCAGCTGGAATATGCTTAATTGAGGGTATCCGGGTCCCCATTTTGGACTGAGCCCTTAATCAAAAATGGTCCAGGCAGTTAATAACTCTCCAACTGTTTTTGCGATCATAACAAAAAATCCACAGTAGTACTGAGAAACACATTACATTTTTCTTTCCTTTTAATATTGTAGCTTTCTTCCCTTGGATGTTTGTGTGTGAGCTCATCTTTTTGATATTTTGTAGTTGACACCTGTATCAGCCTCCCAGCAGAGGTGGAGGGTGTTAAAATGTTAATAGGATTCAAGCATGCATAGCATAGATACAGTGGGACCTTAGAAGTAAGGTAAGGGAGCTGGCCTGGCGGTGCAGAGGGCTGAGGCATTATGTCTTACCTCACGCTATCCCGGCAACCCGGGTTCAAGAATGTGCTCTGGTCGTCGAGGTGCCAGCACGGGGGGGTTGGGGTGGGAGCAGGACTGAGCAGCCTAACAGCAGCTCTTCTCTCCCAGTGAGGTTGTCACCCCTCTCTGTAGTTTCACTGCCACCATGTAGAGGTCCGGTGGCCATGCAGGCGGTAGGGGGCGGCAAGTCAGGAGGGTGTCTTGGACCACGATGTGTGCATGCCTCCACATGTAAACCAACATACCAAAGTAAGGGGACAGGCAAAAAACAGGGAACAAAACACCAAAAATGTAAAAAAAAAAGAAGTAAGGCAAGTGGGGGGGAGATCGGAGATCGAGTACGATCTGTAGTAGCACAGTAGATAGGGAATATAGGGCATACTAGGTGGACCAAGAGGTCCTTATCTGCCAACAACTTCTATGTTTATATGTAGTTGACCTATGAGGCAAAGTATAATTTGATGCATTTAAGAGATGACTGGAGTACTGGGTTAACTGAAACCTGGTTCAGAATCCAGGCTTGATCTTGAGGAATTTGACCTGGAAAAGCCCAGCCAACTTGAGTCACTCTACCTCAGTGGGGTTCCAAATCTGAATCTGAACTGGACACATATTAGTGTAACATCAAGATCTCTGAAATTCTGTGGTTCTGGGGCTGCAGATCTAGACACAGAACAGCAGTGGTGCTGCAGCATTCCGCATTTTGTTTTGATTTGCATTTAAGATAATAAACAAGCATTTGTCAATGCCGAATGTTGATTGCATTGGTCCGTTGAGCTTGCTCACTGCCCCTGTGTCACTCGCTCATTCTATTTCTCCCGGTGCTGCAGGCTGCTCTTTTGTACTGGGATTCTGCCTGCATTGGCACATTTTTCTGTCCACAAAGAAATCTGCAGCTGTCCCCACAGAGCTCTGTTGAGGTGGGTCATTCCCCCTCTCTCACGTGCTCATTCTGTTTCTGCTGGCGCTGCAGGTTGCCCTTTTGCACTGGGCTGGCACTTCTGTTGGTGGGCTTTTTCTGCCCACAAAGAAATCTGCAGCAGCCCTGACACAGGTCCGTTGAGCTAACTCACTCCCCTCTCTCGCTCGTTCCATTTCTGCCGGCGCTGCAGGCTGGTCTTTTGTACTGGGCTTCTGCCTGTGTTACTGCCTTTTTCTGCCCACAAAGCAATCCGCAACAGTCACGCTAGAGGTCTGTTGAGCTCGCTCACTCCGCCTCTCTCACTTGCTCATTGTGTTTCTCCCAGTGCTTCAGGCTACCCTTTTGTACTGGGCTTCTGCCTGCACTGGCATCTTTTTCTGCCCACAAAGAAATATGCAGCTGTCCTGACAGAGCTCTGTTGAGGTCGCTCACTCCGCCTGTCTCACTCACTCATTCTGTTTCTCCTGGCACTGCAGGCTGCCATTTTGTGGTGGTCTCCTGCCTCTGTTGGCACCTTTTTCTGCCCACAAAGAAATCTACAGCAGTCCTGACAGAGCTCCGTTGAGCTCACTAACTCCCCGTCTTTCACTCTCTCATTCCGTTTCTGTCGGCACTGCAGGCTGCCCTTTTGTACCGGGCTCCTGCCTGCTTTGCCACCTTCTTCTGGCCACAAAGAAATCTGCAGCAGTCATGATACAGCTCCATTGAGCTTGCTCACTCCTTCCCTTCTCTCACTTGTTTGTTCTGTTTCTCCCACCGCTGCAGGCTGCCCTTTTGTATTGGGCCCCTGCATGCATTGTTACCTTTTTCTGCTCACAAGAAAATCTGCAGCAGTCCCAACAGAGCTCCCTTGAGCTCACTCACTCACTCACTCACCCTCCCTCACTCGCTTGTTCTTTGTCTCCCACTGCTGCAGGCTGCCCTTTTGTACTGGGTTCCTGCCTGCATTGGCACCTTTTTCTGCCCACAAAGAAATCTGCAGCTGTCCCGAGAGAGCTCCATTGGCCTCACTCACTCCCCCTGTCTCACTTGCTCAGTTCTGTTTCTGCCAGTGCTGCAGGCTGCCCTTTTGTACTGGGATCCTGCCTGCATTGCCGCCTTTTCCTGCCCACAAAGAAATCCACAGCAGTCACGATACACCTCCGTTGAGCTTGCTCCCCCCTCACTCTCTCATTCTGTTTCTCCCAGCGCTGGATGTTGCCCTTTTGTACTGGGCTCCTGCCTGCATTGGCACCTTTTTCTGCCCACAAAGAAATCTGCAGCTGTCCCGACAGAGCTCTGTTGAGGTCGCTCCCTTCCCCTGTCTAACTCGCTCATTCTGTTTCTCCTGGCACTGCAGGCTGCCCTTCTGTACTGGGCTTCTGCCTCTGTTGGCATTTTTTTCTGCCCACAAAGAAATCTGCAGCAGTTCCAACAGAGCTCCGTTGGCTTCACTCACTCCCCCGTCTCACTCGCTGGTTCCATTTCTGCTGGCGCTGCAGGCTGCCCTTTTGTACTGGACTCCTGCCTGCATTGCCACCCTTTTCTGCCCACAAAGAAATCTTCAGCAGTCATGATAGAGCTCCATTGAGCTCACTCACTCCCCCTCTCTCACTCATTCATTCTGTTTCTCCCACTGCTGCAGGCTTCCCTTTTGTACAGGGCCCCTGCATGCATTGCTGCCTTTTTCTGCCCACAAAGAAATCCACAGCAATCCCAACAGAGCTCTGTTGAAATCACTCACTCCCCCTCCCTCACTCGCTCATTCTGTGTCTCCCGCTGCTGCAGGCTGCCCTTTTGTACTTGACTCCTGCCTGCATTGGCACCTTTTCCTGCCCACAAAGAAATCTGCAGCTGTCCCGACAGAGCTCCGTTGAGGTCGCTCACTCCCCCTGTCTCACTCGCTCATTCTGTTTCTCCTGGCACTGCAGGCTGCCCTTTTGTACTGGGCTTCTGCCTCTGTTGGTAATTTTTTCTGCCCATTTCTTTTTGCCCACAAAGGAATCTGCAGCAGTTCCGACAGAGCTCTGTTGGCCTCACTCACTCCCTCCCCCATCTCACTCGCTCATTCTGTTTCTGCTGGTGCTGCAGGCTGCCCTTTTGTACTTGACTCCTGCCTGCATTGGCACCTTTTCCTGCCCAAAACGAAATCTGCACCTGTCCCAACCGAGCTCTGTTGAGGTCGCTCACTCCCCCTGTCTCACTCATTCATTCTGTTTCTCCTGGTGCTGCAGGTTGCTCTTTTGTACTGGGCTCCTGCCTCTGTCGGCATCTTTTTCTGCCCACAAAGAAATCTACAGCAGTCCCAACAGAGCTCTGTTGGCCTCACTCACTCCCCCATCTCACTCGCTCGTTCCGTTTCTGCCAGTGCTGCAGGCTGCCCTTTTGTACTGGCATCATGCCTGCATTGCCACACTTTTCTGCCCACAAAGAAATCCACAGCAATCGCGATACAGTTCTGTTGAGCTCGCTCACTCCCCCTCTCTCACTCGCTCCTTCTGTTTCTCCCACTGCTGCAGGCTTCCCTTTTGTACTCAGCCCCTGCATGCACTGCTGCTTTTTCCTGCCCACAAAGAAATCCACAGCAGTCCCAACAGAGCTCCATTGAGTTCACTCACTCCCTCCCCCTCCCTCACTCGCTCGTTCTGTGTTTCCCGGCATTGCAGGCTGCCCTTTTGTACTGGGCTCCTGCCTGCGTTGTCGCCTTTTTCTGCCCACAAAGAAATCCACAGCAGTCCTGACAGAGCTCAGTTGAGCTCGGTCACTACCTTCCCTCTCTCAGTCACTCACTCCTAATCTGTCCCAAACACTGATTTCCGACAGCAACTGCGCTATTCTGCGCTGGAAGTGCGGAAACACATTTTGGCCAGGATGTGAAAAATGACAACTGTACTGTTCATAAGGAGTTGTGAACAAATGCCAGTGTTGAAAATCTGGAGTGAAAATATTACTAATTTGCAAACTTACAAGGTTATGTGGAACCTGCACAACACACACTCATAACACAGTCATTTTATGGAGTTTCATTACAAAATTTTCAACATAGGCATTTTAGGACCTCTGCTCATGAACAGTGTCAGTGTGATTTTCTTAATATGTCCCGAACACTGATTTGCCACAGCGACTGCACTATTGTGCACCGGAAAACGAAAACACATTTCAGCCAGGATGTGAAAAATGACAGTTGCACTGTTCATAAGGAGGTGTGGCAAAATGGCAGTGCTGAAAATCTGGAGTGAAAATATTGCAAAGTTGCGTAGGTTAAAGCATTCCTGGAAACCACGCAATGCACATTCGTAACACACTCATTTTATGGACTTTTGTCACCAAATTTTCAACATAGGCATTTTAGGACTTCTGCTAATGGACAGTGTCACTGTCATTTTCATAATGTGTCCCAAACATGGATTTCCCACAGCGACCACGCTATTCTGCGCCGGAACTGGGAAAACACATTTCGGCCAGAATGTGAAAAATGACAGCTATACTATTCATAAGGAGGTGCAGAAGAATGGCAATGTTGAAAATCTGGAGTGAAAATATTATTAATCTGTGAAGTTACAAGCATGCGAGAAAACTGCACAACGCACACTTGTAACGCAGTCATTTTATGGAGTATCGCCACCAAATTTTCAACATAGGCATTTTAGGACCTCTGCTCATGAACAGTGCCACTGTCATTTTCTTAATCTGTCCTGAACACTGATTTTCCACACCAACCGTGCTATTCTGTGCCGCAAGTGCAAAAACAAATTTCAGCCAGGATGTGGGAAATGACAGCTGTACTGTTCACAAGGAGGTTTGAAAAAATGGAAATGTTGAAAATCTGGAGTGAAAACATTGCAAATTCGAAAAGTTACAAATGTGCGTAGCAACTGCGCAATGCACGCCGAAAACAGTAATTTTGGATTTTTACCACCAAATTTCAGAATGGCTTTTGAGAGCCCACCTCATGAACACTGGCACCGCTGCTTCATTAATCGGTCCTGAAAGGAATTCAACACAGTGACCGTGGAAATCACCTTTCGGGCTGAATAACGCCATGACAGTGCCAGAATTCATGAGAAGGGGTCACAAAAACCCCATTGAAAATTTGTGCCAAAATTCCAAAAAATGCCTGAGATATGCATCAAAGTTGAAAAAACCCTATTTATTCCATTATACAGCTTACCGGCATTTCCTCAGTTCGTGGATGGCTTTGAAGAGTGCAGACGTGTTCCCGGTCCACCGAAGATCGTCGCACCAGACTCCGGAGGTAAGTATGGGTGGGGGTGTGTGGGGAGGCAGAGTGTGTAGCGGGTGGGCACAGGTTGTGGGAGGGGGGCAATGAGACCGCTGTGGGACCTTTTCCTTTTTTACAGGTTAAAAAAAAAATGACATTGCGGGACTGTTTTTGATTTTACAGGGGCATGTGGCATGCTGAGATGGGCTCCCAGCGTACCAATGGAGTCTTGCTTGGGGAGGGCAGCTCTAGTCAATGGGGAATTGGGCAACCCCTTCGGCACACAACAAAAGGGGGGGTTTACATTATGCTGACGGAGATTGGGCACCCCCATCGGCACACAACAAAAGGGGGGGTGACATTATGCTGACAGGGATTGGGCACCCGTCGGCAGACAACAAGAGTGGGGGGGTTACACAATGGTGACGGGGAGTGGGCTCCCCCATCTGCAACATAAACCTTGGGCCACTGAAGCAGATAGGGGTTGGGTCCCCGTTGGCAAACAAACATGGTGGGGGGGCACGTGCTGCTGATTGGGATTGGGCACCCCTTCAGGGGGGGGGGTAATATTGTTTGTGAACACGGTGGCAAGACACCACCATGTTCACAAACAATATCAGTGTTTCAAGGTTCCACCCTGCAATGATGGGTCACTCCCTCATTGCAGCGAATGGTTGACGCTGCAATGACTAGGTGGCTCTTGATTGCAATGGCTAAATTTTTGCAAGGTTGTGGCACGCTAGCTGAACTAGAGTCAGCAGCAGCATGCCACGGCATTGGGGGAAGCAGGCCAAGCCTTTAAAGGCTGTAGGGGCATTGGCTACAACAGTGCCACGCCTCCACAACCTGCTTCTGGAGAAAGCTGCCGTAATATGTTTCTTGTGCATGCGCGCAATCAACATAAAAATGTTGAATGAAAATGTATTTATCTGTTTGTGGTGACCTTTCCTGGAGAAAGCTGCCGTAATATGTTTCTTGTGCATGTGAGCAATCAACATAAAAATGTTGAATGAAAATGTATTTATCTGTTTGTGGTGACCTTTCCTGAGGGAAATGACCATTGGTCCATCAAGTCTACCCTGTTCTGAACACAATCACAATTCTGAACCAGTTCGCTCATCACTAGACAATCCCAGTTTACTAATTTTAAGTAACATAGCTATTAATCTACTAAGCCAAACCTATTTTTTACATTCCATTTGTCCTTCCTTATGTAGTGGATTGGGCTTTCCTCCATTCCATCAGCAAGTTCTTGATTGCACGCTTACTACTAGAGAGGCAGTGAATGCTCCAGATACCAACTGCTTATCACATCAGATACTGCAGTGCCCTGGACATTAGAACTTGGGGTTGGGGCAGCAGGGGTCTCAGAGGTTAGAGCACCACAACCAGTCAGGAAGTGAGGGCAGCATCATCTACCTAAGTGCCAGTGTTGTGCCCAGCTATTTGTGAAGCTCCCTAAGTCCCCCCTTCACAACACTGGGGAACATTCTGAAATTAGAGACCTCTCTGGGCAGTCACAAGTGGGCTGGGAAAACAGACAGTATTGATAGCCTTCCTTTCAACAAACTTATTACATAAGTAACATTCATTTTATGGCGCAGGAGTGGACATATGGGGCTCGATTTTCAAAGAGTCTATAAATCACCACAAGTTGAAGCCATCTAGGGCTGTGGCAATCTCAGAATGCATCAGGGACCCTACACCATATTAAAAAAAAATGAGGGTCCCTGAGCTCAAGACCCAAGATTTGCCACTTCTGCAGGGTTGTGCCGAGGTAGTGGTATACCTGCAGGCTTTGACGGAATGATCCGTCCACCCCCTGCCTGGCTCAGTACTTGCTGGGTCATGAAGGTGGAGGGAATGCTTGCCAGGAGGGGATTGGGGGGCAGAAGATGCATGGGGGTGACCTTGGGGGCAACAGGGGCAAGGTGCTAATGTGTGGGGGATGAGGTGGCACCCTGCAGGGGTATCCTGTGCTAACAGAGACAGCCAATTGGACTGGGTCAGAAGCCTGGCAGTAAGGGTCCAGGACCTGACCTCAGGAGGATACAGCCCTGGTACCTGATCCTGAGGTGCCACTGACCACAACACCATCATCGGGCAGCAGCCTGTCTACATGAGGGTGGCATGGTACCAGGGGAATTCCACGGTGCCCAGGGACTGTTCCCAGACACCAATTGCACCCCACAACCTGTAATCAATGCTGTCCACTGATGCTGTTGTGGTCACTGGTACCTATGGGTCAGGGGCCAGAGTTGTATCATCCCAAGACTGGGTTCCAGTCCCTTTCTGCCAGTCCCCCTGTTCCAGTCTGATACACTATATTGAATAGCACAGGGCACCCCTGCAGGGTGCCACCTCATCCTCCACACATTAGCACCGTGCCCCATTGCACCAAATGTCACCCTCCATGGTTCTTCTGCACCAGTCCCCTCCATGCAGTGCAGGCCCCCCCAATTGCTGCCTTGCCAGGCAGTGGCATATGGCCCTTAGACCACCTTCTGGATGGTCTGAAGGCAGCCCTTTTTTGAGACCATGGCAGGGCATGTAGAATCGCAAATAAGGGCCGGGCCCAGTTTACCAGGAAAGACATACAGTGCTGCCAGCCAGGATGCAACATGGTAATGCTGCAGTATACTGCAGAAAACAATGTAATTTAACAGCAATAAAGCCTTCTTGTAATGCAGTCTTTTGTGACACATCACTTACTTCAAGTCATTGTGTTGCATTGTGGATGACTCTGCTATACTTAGCTGATAAGAGCTCAATTCCAGATGTGTCCTGGGGGGCTGAGAAAGATACGACAATATGGTGAAGGAATGAAAAGTACATTACAAGATATGCATCAACAATAGTCAGTGCCAAGCAATAACAGACCATTAAATAGAAGCAGGGTACAAAAACATTACAGATGTGCAAAACAACATTCAGTGTAGGGTAAAACAGTACAATAAGGTGTTCATGGTAGAAAAAATTGTGCTTGGACGGGTTCAGTGAAACAACCCCAGCTGGGTGTTTTGGTGAGGAGGGACTCAAAAGAGTATATCAGTGGTGGGTCAAACACAGACACATTGATTGTCAGCATAAACAGACCCAGAGGCCCATTTAGTTTGGCCATTTCCCCTGCCTAGTTCCATGCTCGGCCAAATGCCAAGCTGGATTTAAAGATCTAATAGCCCCAATCATTGATTCTCACCCCTTTTCTCAGGTATCTGTTCCCCTCTTCTGCCTGCGAGTACCATTGTTCCCTTATCTCTGTCCCACCCAAGGTTAAACCCCTACGCAGTCATGGCTTCAACCATCACTCTGGGCAGTGTATTCCATTCATTCACCATCCACTTCTTAAGGAACAACTTCCTCCCATTCCTTCTAAATCTCTCCCCCCACCAGCCTCCACCCATGTTCTCCAGTCACTGTTTCCTCATTCCTCAAGAACAATTCCTTACAAACCAGTCTGCTGAGTCCTTTCAAGAACGTATATGTCTCAATTATATCCCTCCTTTCCCTTTTGACTTCCGGTGCATATATGATAAGTTCTGTCAACCTTTCCTCATAGGACCTTTTCAGCTGCCCCGGATGATCTTTATGGCCCTCCTTTGTATGGCTTTATGCAGTTTATTTATTTATTAGCTTTTGTTGACCAGGTAAGTGCATTAAGCAAGTAGACCTGCCTATTTTCAAGCATGACCTGGGAGACTACAGAATACAAAGTTGCAAAAGTAGAGAGCATAAACAGTAGATAATAATACATGTGACAAGCAGAACCCCACACAGGAAGGTCAGAATACAACATCATCTATTTGTACAGAAAGACACCCACGCAGGAGTGAGACTAGAAGAAAAAACAAGTAAGCATAAGCCAGCCCAGGACCCCAACACAGGAAGGTCAGACAAAATGGCATACATACAGACATAGGACACCCAGAAGTAAGAGAGAGAGAACAGCAACAGGAAGCAGTATAGGGAGAGCTCAACACAATGGTAATTGCAGACAACACAGGCAACAACAGATGCACAGGGTTAAGAGCAATTGCAGACACCATGAGTCTGTAGGTGAGAGAAGAGTGTTTTCTTGAAAGAGTCGTGAGATGTAGATCTCTGAATCTGGGGAGGTAGGAAGTTCCACAATTTGGGAGCAAAGTGGGAGAAAGCTTGTTCTCCCATTTTTATAGAGCAAGTGGGGGCAGAAAGCAGAAGAGAGGCAGAGGACCTAATGGAGTGAGAATAGGTCACAGGAATTAACATAGCTCCAAGAGAGTCAGGTCAGGGGATTCTGGTTACAGAGTCAATAAAGCATCCAAGGGTGTAAGAGTGCAAATCATTGGGGAACAGCCAGTTTATGGAGGAGTAGAGTAAACAGTGGTGGGTGAGTTGAGAAGCAGATAATATTATTGTAAGTGACATCCCACTCATGGAGAGCACCGACATTGGCCTGGGACAGGACAGGTAGAGCATATTTGAGCCCCAGGAGGAGGATACCTTGGGCTACAGAAATCCTGGCTGAGAGGGTCAGGGAATGGCAGACTTTGTAGGCAACTCCAGTCTTTATGTTGATGTGCTTACAGACCTAATTTATACGAGAGGAAAAATTAAGAGAAGGGTCAAGCATCACTCCCAGGTATTTAAAGGAGTCAGTACTGGATATAATTGATCCATCAAGGCAACAAACCTGCAGGTGGGGGGTAACTGTCTGGACTTTTCTAGATGACCCAAAGAGCATAGCATACATTTTAGGAAGATTAAGGATTAGATGATTCAAGGAGATCCAGGACTGGATGCATTGGAGGGAGGAAGATAGTTGATCACTTATGTCCCTGACAGATTTAGAGGCAGTGAAGAGGACCAAGTCATCAGCATACATAATGGTACAGCAGTGAGGTATAGTTGAAGGAATATCATTAATTTTTTTTTATCATATAAGATTTTATTAGTTTTTCCAAGTACAACCAACCAAGGTAGAAACACCCAGGCATTAACCATACAAGTAAACAAGACTACCATTGCCATGTTTAGAACATTCCATAACTACAACTCCTAGAAGGGATTTACATATTGCCTCCCATCACTTTTATGGACCATATAAACTTACATTCTGCTTGAGCTAGTTTTATACATATCTAAATATAACAAGCACTTTTTAGATTAATAACTCCTTCAACCAAGGGGATCTCTAGAAACTAATTGCTCAGAGGATAGTCATAAGTATCATAGGTCAGAGTCCTCATACCTCTTCTTATTAGTCAGACCACCTAAGTCCCTTCAGATTGGACATCTGAGACCTATGACATATAGATAGCTAGTAAAGGTAGGTTGAAGATAGTGTGGACAGTGTGAGGTAAGTAAACAATCTATACAGACACTGGGCAACAACAGTCTGAATAGGGAGTAGAGATAAAGGAGAAAATAGGGGGAAAAGAGAGGAGGCACCATGGTTTAGAATAACGATGGGCTTTGGGGGGGAGGGGGTGGGACCGCACAGACATGTGAGTGCAGATATCATCCCATTTCTTGTGAAATCTGGAAAGACGGCCTTTCCCGATCACGGAAAGTCTTTCAAATGTGGCCAGCTGAGCCATTGCTGCCCACCAGTGGGAGATCATGGGGGGAGTAGGCAACCTCCACTTCATCAATATAGATCTCTTAGCTTCCATCACTGCCACCAACACCCAGGCCTTAGTTGACACAGGCAATGGGCCCAGGATAGAGACATCCCCCAGCACCAATGAGGGTTGGCCAATTGATAGGGGTCTACTGATAATTTTAGAACAATCCTCTAGAACCTGCAGCCAAAACCCCTGGAGTAATGGACATGTCCATAGTATATGGAGTAGATGGGCAGGGGAGGTATTACACCTCCAGCATTTATCATGTTTAATTATGTTCAGTTTGTGAAGCAATGCAGGTGTCTTATACCACCTGAGGTGGATTTTCAACTGAATCAGTTGAGTTTTGGCATCCTCATATGCCAAGTGGTCAGCTTTCAAACACTCATTCCATTGCTGCTGTGAAAGGGGGCATCAAAGTTCAACTTCCCAAGCTGTTCTTCTAGTCAGAGTAGTGTTGGGTTGGGCATCCCTAGTCATCTTATACAAAGTTCCAACCAAACCAGGAATATCATTAATGAACAGAGAAAAGAGCAAGGGGCCAAGTATAGAACCTTGGGGGACTCCGCAGGAGGGGACTGCAGGGGAAGAGAGGACTTTACAGAAAGAGACAGCTTGTATACAATGATTAAGATAGCTGTTAAACCAAGACAAGGAGGAGACTGTCACACCAAGCATTTGGAGTTTCCTTAAGAGCAGAGGGTGGTTGACCAGGTCAAATGCTTCAGTGAGGTCAATCAAAACAGCCCCAGTAAGGAGACCTTTGTCCATGTTCGTCTTGACTTCACTAGTAAACAGAGTCAGGGCTGTAGTGATGTTATATCCAGGACTAAAACCATGCTGGGCAGGTGCTTGGATGTTGAATTTTTGGATATGGGAAGAAACCTGACCATGTATTAGTTTCTCAAGTAATTTGCTAAGAATAGGCAGAATGGCTATAGGTCTGTAGTTAGATAAGATCATGTGGAGTCACCTTATTTGAGTACAGGAATAGTCCTCACAGTTGTCCAGAGCTGTGGTACAGTGGAGTAGGATATGGATCTGTTAAAGAGTCTAGTAATAGGTGTAGCTAGGATGGAGGCTACCAGCCTAAGAATCCTAGGTTCAATGCCATCAGGACCTGCACTACCATGGATAGGAATAGTTTTAAGCAGTTTCAGAACTTCCTGATGGGAGACAGGGGCTACCGCCAGTGGAGGCGGAACATCATTAGTATATGGCTCAGATGATGGAGAGCATTGGGATAGAGAAGGAGAGCTCTTGGGAAGCATAGTAAAGAGGGAGTTGAAGGCACTGGCTATAGTAGAGGGGTTATTACAGGAGATATTATCAACCATCATCTCTTTCAGAGCTTCAGACCTAGTGCTTCTTAGGATCTCTTGTATTTAGGACCAGTACCACCTATGATCAGATGAAGAGGAGTGAAGGAGTTCATGGTAGTAGATGCTTTTTGCTAACGAGTCTCTTTCTTGCAGATATTATGAAGTGAGTGATAATTCTCATAATCAGAAGGAAGAGAGGAGGATTTCCATGTAGCCCATAGTTTGTCCCTTAGTTTCAGCTGTTGTAAGAGAAAGCACTTAAAGCCACTTCATGGTTTTATCCCAACCCTCCACGTGGAGAGCAGGATATGACTCTTCTGTAGAGAGAGTAAGGTGCTGTTGAAGTATTCAGCAGCACAGTTGATATCATTGGTAACAAAGATGGGAGACCAGTCAACATGATGCAGGTCTCGAATATGGGAAACCAAATCAAGTACAGCAAAATTTGAGAACTTTAGCACTTTGGGTGGATATGAAGGGGTAGAGGCATCCCATACACAGTAAACTGGGCAGTGGTCACTGATAGAGTCCTAGAGTACACCAACTGAACTGAGTCAATCTTTTCTGTTTGTTAATACCCAGTCTATAAGAGTTCGACTGGTACCATTGGCAGAGATCCTTGTGGATGACCGGACGAGCTGGGTTAGATTCACCTTGCTTATAGCTGAGGTGAGGTAAGAGATGTTAGGGCCAAGCCAGCCAAGGCTAAAATCCCCCAGACATATGATTTCATTTTTCATAGCCACTGTGGGTAGTAGGTCAATGAGTTCCTCAAGACCGAGTTTTCTATCATGAGGGGGTAAGTAAATGTTAAATATATGGAGTTTCTTTGCGCCTCCCAGGAATAGGAGAAAGTGTTGGACTTCACAGTTGTTCAGCTATTGCTTAGGTATAAGGGTCCCATTTGGGTGGGTTTTGTGGTACAGGGCAAGACCACCTCCTCTTTTGGAGGTGGGTCAGTCGACCTGAAGCAAGTTGTATCCTTGAATTGTACATAAAGAGCTGGGGATAAAGGGCTTCAGCCAGGTTTCAGATACAGCTAGAATGTCAGGGTTATTAACTTGCATCCAAGCTTGTAGTTCAGGGAGGTTAGCAGTTAGACTCCTGATATTGAGGTGAGATAAGGTTAGACCAGACGACTGTGGAGCATATGAGGGAATACGGGGGAATTGGTATGACCCCTCAGGCCCAGATTGGACTCAATATCACCAGATAGGGCTAGGGATAAAGTTATGAGCCAGGTGATGGCGAGAGCAAATGAGCGAGATCTGCGCCCAGAGTAGGTAAGCTTCAAATGTAGTAAGAACTTAATTAGAAACCTTGTAGATTTATTACTGAGGCCCAGGAAGGGTACTGCAGCTGTAGTTTGATGTACTAGCATATTTGAGTAGGCAAAGTCATTTGTGGAAGTGGTGGGGTAGGTAGAGGTGGACACAAGACTCTGTCCCAAGAGGTCTAGGGTCAGTAAGGCAAGAAAAAAGAGGATACAAAAGAAAAGTAGATTCATACTTAGGTCAGGAGCAGAGAAATAAGAGAGGAGACAGATTTAGGAGTGCAAGCTAGAGGTAAAAACAGAAACAGTGGAGCAAGACTAAACAACCCACAGACAGAACAGAGAGAGAACCGAGAGAAATAGCAACCTCTAATGGTTGTAGAATATATCCTGTGGATGAGAAAGTAGGGAGAAAGATATTACATCAAGCCGTCACCAGCATACGTGATGTAGACCTATAAATTCAAGGACAGCTAAGGGTGGGAGGGTATTGGGGCGGGCGGGGAGCACTTGTACTGTATTTCATGAGGCATGGACTGCAGAACTGTCTGCAACACTCCAGGTACATCCTTACCTGGGACCTGTACAGTGGCAGTATCACCTCCTTCCTCCTACTGCACTGCCAAATCCCTTCCTGTGCATCCCAGCATCCTGTTTCCCTTCCTGTACACTTTGTTGCACTGACCAGTGGACTTGAAGCTGCCTCTAATAATGACCCCATGTCTCTTTCCTCAATTGTCTGCAGCACCCTTAATTCCCTTACCCAGTAGTTCATTTTAGGATTCTTTCAACCAATGTGCATCTCTTTGTACTTTTTTACATTAAACTTTAGTTGCCATAATCTGGACCACTTTCCCAATTTTTTCTGGTCTTTTTTCATTTCTCTAACTCCCTCTTCAGGGCCCAATGTGCTGCAGATTTTAGTGTCATCAGCACAGAGACACACCTTATTCAGGATCACCTCTCCTATATCATACATCAGTATATTACATATTACAGTGTAGTATGTATTTTATTATTTTTAAGGGTTGTTTGTTATGTTTTTGAAGGTGTTCATCCATTCATGAGAACAGAAAATGGACAAAGGCATGGGTCACGTGTGAGTAGTAAATAGTAGAATAGGGATGCTCTGTATTTCCAGTAACATGTTTAGTGTGGAATCCAGCACCAGGCCCATAGTGTTTATATACAAACAACGCAAAGAAATAAAACATCTTGGACTAAGAATATTAGATTTACAAATGGAATTGGGTAAAAATAAACACATATGCTTAAAGTGGAGACATGTATTGCAAGACATGACACTTCTACTGATGTCACTCAAGGTAATACTTGCCACTGAGAACTAAGTAGGAAATGCCAAAGGGGAAAAAAATGCAACTCCAATGATGAATGGAAGGAAGACGGGAGAAAACATACAGCAACAAAGAGTGGTGAGTGATGGAGTCTGAAACTCTACTAAACAATAGTTTTGAGCCACTAGTACAACCCAGTACTCAAGAGATACCAGAATAACAAACAAACTAACATTAAAACATGGTAAACATTTATACTGTATTCTCACTGTATATTCACTGACAGATACACGTGTGCAGCTGACAAAGAGAATAGAACTACTAGTAACTTTTCTGGAGCTTAAGAGACAGAAAAAATGGCACCCAATATATTAAAGAATTCAGCGGATAGACTGCTCATTATAATCCAATCCATGCTGGAACTAATGACAATGGGAAATCAAACTGATTCAGATATTAGGAAGGACTTCATGCCATATGGAAAAACTTTAAACAAAAAGGGCTGCAAAGTAGTCTTTTCAGAAATTCCCGCTGTGCCAAGAGCCAGCAGAAGCAGGCAGAAAGCAATACAACATTTATATGAATGTCTAAGGTACGGATGTTAAGAGACAGATACAAGTGTATCACCCATGGGGAAAATTGTGAAAATAATACCAACCTATTCAATTTGGATGGAAGGGAGTGCTAGCCTAGGGAAAAGGATTGTGGGGTCTATTAACAAGCTTTTAAACTAGAGCATAAGGAGACTCGCAATATTACAATGATCAAAAGCTATAAAAAAGCAAGAGTCAAATCCAGGGGTACAAAATTGTTATAAATGCCCATAGTTTCAAAATGTTAAAAAAATTAAAACATGAACTTGAATGTATGCTGAAACAACATAAAGTCAACATAGCAGCAGTAACCAAAAACTGGTGGGAGAGAGAAAAAGGCATAGAGTAGAGATATACTGGACTACAGGCTCTATCATAAAGACAGACAGCTTAAAAAAGAGTGAGGAGTAGCCATTTATATTAATAGTTAACTTGAACATTGTGAACTGAGTGACACTGGTAATGCAAGTACAGTCACTGATAGCTTCCTTTGGACTCTCAGTAATAGAGCTTTCACTACTAAGTAAGAGGCTGACTCACTAGCCTTGTGAAAGCAAAAACACTTTTTATTTACCTAATGATTATTGCAGTGTAGTAGATTGTATCAGGCTAATTTCATTGACTTGTAAGCTAGCATTTCCTGTAACCAGAAATGCCAGACTTCCCTTCAGCTGACATCAGAGGAGGACTGCAACAGTAGGAGATTCAATAGCCTACAGTGGATGTTAGAGTTTTTTTTAGAAGCTGGAATCTTCTTTTTGATTGTCTACTGTTCTTATGTGGTAGATATAGTCACAGAGGACTGTACTAAGCCCTATGAGCACAGCAGGACAAGCAGGACCAGCAAACATTTGATTTTAGCTTACACAATCTTTAACATGTATATTGTGGGCTACTGAGTCTCCCAGCTCTGCAGTCTTCCTCTGATGTCAGTTACAGGGGATTCTGGTATTTCTGGTTACAGGAAATGTAATCTTAGAAGTCGGCAAAATTAGCCTAATGTATTCTACTGTACTGTAGCAAACAGTAAGTAAAAAAAATGTTTTTAACACAAAGTGCAAATTGGAATCAGCCTCACACTTGGGAGCGAGGCTCTTATTGCTGACAGTTCTCCTTTAAGTAAGATCAAGTAGTAATGGGAAAGTAATAAAGTGTTTGTGTTATCAACCACCAAGTAGTGAAAATGACATTAACTTGGCATTAATGCAAGAACCTATGAAAGTATCTGAAAAGAGAGCTATAACAATTATGGGGACTTTAATCTTCCCAGGATCATCTAGGATCAGATGACAACTTCATCAAAAAGTGTGCTGGAATGGTGCAATTAGACATTCTTACCCTAAACTCACGATTCCCAAAAAACTGGATGGCATTCGTCTTCCCAGTTTTTTTCTATATTATTTGTCTCTCCATGGTTCCAAATATTTTTTCTGGGGCACGCAAGCTGAGCCTTCTTTATCAGGCTATTGCCCTGTATGGCTCACCTTGCCAGACATTGAATTTGGATCACTCATCTTTTCTGTTTGTTCCCCCCAAAGCTATTCCTCATCAATTAAAGAAGACACCAATATACTGGTTGACTCAAGCTCATGCTCAGTTTTGCCAGCACTTCTGTTTTGAGGCCAAAATTTGCCCTTCCCAACCTTTACTGGCTAATCCAAATTTTTGTATTGACATAAATCTCATCCATACTTCCTTTCTTCCATTACTACCTTCTACTCTGGTGGCTGCATTGTTGCAGGCAGATAATTTATCTGACTTTCCCATATTCCAAAGGAATGATGATTTACATCCCAAGTTTTTTTTCCCAAGTATTTACAGGTGTCCCGGTCAGCTCAGGCTTATCTTGGGTCCTCACCATGGGCAGATTCCTTTTCCCCCCATTTAAATTAGTTGAGGCTTGCAGATTCCTCTCTGCATGCAACCTCTCAGTTGTACTGTCTGTATCAATCCCTTCATCCTTCAACTCCCACTGGAATTGCATGTTATTGGCAAAATACTTTATCATTAAATTGAACTTCTCAGAAATGGGGGTTTATCTGGTAAGATTTGTACAAGATTATAAAGCAGGATCGGTACAGGCAGATGCAGTTCAAGATTCTTCATAACATGTACTTTACACCGATTAAGTTAAAGCAAATGGGACACCAAACACATTCTACTTGCCTCAGGTGCCAACAGATGGATGGATCATTGTCCCACATTTTGTGGAATTATGATAAAGCCTCCCCTTTCTGGTCGGTCAATAAGGCATGAATGGATCCTTCCTTTTACTTAGACACAATTTTTATTCCTGATGTTTGTTTATTGGGCTGGTATTGTGATATTTATTTTACCTACCAGTGAAACTATATTGCCCTCATGGCTACCACTACCAAAATGGTCTTACTAAGACATTGTCTTGACTCAACAATTCCAACGTGGGCATAATGGCATAAGGTATTCCTGAGTACCTTAAATTTAGAATTGCATGTCACTAATGTAAGACAAAATCGTGTGGGGTTTTCGCAGAGTGGGGCCCTCTCTATGCTTGGCTCTTCTCACTTTAATACTCACTTTGCTATTATATTCATTGTTTACTTTTTACATAGCACATTGTTTATAATATAAGTTTTTCTTTGATAGGAATACTTTAATTTTAGACATGTTCAGATATGTGAGAGGCATTCTGTGTTGGGGGAGGGTGGGGGGCTCTTGGGGTTTCTTTTGGTTTTCATCCCCAGTTTCTGTTTTATATCTAGTTTTTGTCATTTTGCTGTTTATAATTCAATACTGTATTTTATTTTATTTCTTTTTTATGTGTTATAAGTGGTTGTATTTGATGTTTATTCTTGATATAAACTACAATAAAGTACATTTAACTGAAAAAAAGAAGCAAAAAGGAGCTGGAGTTTATGGACCTTATATCAAATCATGGCCTATAACAAATACAGACATTTCTAATCCTTCTCTATGCAGGGAAGCAGTATCCTTGATTTAGTTATTGCAAACATTCTTGATAATATTCAGGACATAAGGGTAAGAGACAATCTAGGATCGAGTGAGCACAGTATGATCGAATTAAAAGAAAAGAGGGTATTTAATAAATGCACAGGTACTACAACTGTGAAAAATTACAATAAAGCTAATTTCAGCATAATCAATAATGAACTAAAAACATTTTTTTTAATTTGAATCTAGGATTACAAGTACCTTTGAGCAAAGGCTCTTTTACAAAGGTTCCACGTCAGATGAGGAACAATTCAAACAAGACATTGAATAACAGTATAACAGTGTGTTACAGGCAGTTACATACAGTTTTATACATTCAATACAGTGGCAAAAATGCCAGAAGGAGGTCTGGTAACAAGGTTACCATGGTATGGAAGAGAGACACACACTAGTGGGGTGCAGCCATAGGCACTTGTCAAATATCAATTAAAGTGCTACAAGGGGGTAGGGAAGGTGGGTGGGAGGAGGGGAGGACGAGTGTGTGTAAGGGAGAGGGAGCTTGAGGGGGAGAGGGTTAAGTGCTAGGTGGAAAGAGCAAATAGGAGCGGGGAGAACAATTAGGAAGGAAAGTCACAGGAGCTAGATGCAGACAGGATGTGATGGAGACTGGATCTGAATGGACCAAGCTTTGGCACTGAGGTAATATCAATGTTGAGACCATTGAACCAGCTGGGAGCTCTGTGTGCAAAGGATCTTTGCCCTTGTGTAGCATGGAAATGCGGGATATGCAGTAGTTGGGATTCAGAGCCCCTGGTGATGCGAGAAGTTCACGTTGAGCAGAGGAGAGCTTGGACACCTGGGGGAGCAAGGCCTAGTGTTATTTTCTTTGCCATAAGGCAGGTTTGGTACTTGATCCAGCTTGAAAGTTGAAGCCACCCAGTCTGTGCGTAGAGATCACACATGTGGGTGAGGTGATGGGTGCTGGTTATGAGATGGCAAGCTTTGTTTAGTGCAATGAATATGCACCTGAGGGTGATGGCAGAGGCAGAGCCATAAATGATCAGGCCGTAGTCGATTATTGAGATTACTGAGCTCTGTACTGCAATCCTTATGGCATCTGAGGTAAGGCATTTCCTGTGCCTGAAGAGTAGGCCAATGCAAGTGTTGGCAGCCTTAGCAATGTTGTCAATCTGCACAGCATATGATAGGTTACAATCGATGGGAACTCCTAGATATTTAAAGTATTGAACCTGTTTGAGGGTTGCACCAAGGCAGTTTTAGATCGTGATGGATTGAATCTGTGCTTGTTGTGCAGGCTGCAGAAAAGCATGGACTTGGTTTTTTTATAGTTGAGAACCTATTTATGTATACTAAACCAAGTTTCAATTGAGGTGAAGGCAAGCCGTAGAATCTTTTGAAGGTGGCCCAGTTCCTTGTGAGTGGAGTGGATGATGGCATCGTCAGCATAAAGGAGGATTTGTGCAGGACACAACTGTGGAAGATCATTCAGAAAGAGGTTAAAAAGAAGCGGTCCAAGAATGGAGCCTTGAGGAACTTCTGAGTGAATAGGATGTGCATCTGAGAGAATATCAGCTATTTTCACTCTTTGGGAGTGGTTCTCAGAGTAGATCTTGAACCAGGTAGTGGACTCAGGTGAGAGCCCAGCAGAACATAGCTGTGTGATTAATACTTTATGATGTACAGTGTCAAAAGCCTTGGTTTGGTCTATGAAGACCGACCCAGTTAGGAGGCTGTTGTCCAACAAGCTGTGGATGGTGCCGGTGAATTCAAGGAGGGCTGATGTAGTACTGTGACCTGTACAGAAGCCATGTTATTGGAGGCAGAGGCGGTTGTGTTTATCCAGGTATTCCATTAGCTGGTCAGATACCATATGTTCAATGGTCTTAGAGAGGGGGGGAGTATGGAGATAGACTGATAGTTCACATGCAGGTCCTTGTCCCCACTTTTGTGGACCAGGGTTACTATGGCTGATTTCCATCTGTCAGGGAACTCGCTGAGGACAACGGAGAGGTTGAAAATTTTTGTTAGTGGAAGCAGCACTTTATCAAGGGTGAGGGACCCTAGCTTGAGGTCGAGTGAGCCCCCACTAGTTCTGGATTTGGCAATTGCATTAGAGACATATTTACAGACCTCATGCACCCTGACTTCCTTAAAGTAGAATGGTGGGTGGTTGGATGGAGGGGGTTGTGGGCTGGGGGTAGGAGAAGGAGGGTGGTCATCATTGAAGAAGTCCGAAGGGAGAACACTGCTGAGATCAGAGAACACAGTATTGAAATTATTTGCAATTGTGCTAGGGTCGAGAATTATGCCACCATCAATGACCAACATAGTAGGTAAGGTTTTTGACTTAAGATTGTCCAATAAGGATTTTCCTTTTCCCCAAGTGTTCATGAGGATATCGCTGCAGTATGCATTTTTCTTCTGGTGGATTGATTTAGTGCAGTTGTTTCATGCCCGTTTGTAGTTCTGAATATCGACTTGATTGCCAGTGGCCTGTGCCCAAAGCCAGAGGAGGTCCCTTGCTTTCAGATCTGTAAGTAGTTCCACAGAGAGCCAAGGATTGCAAAGACCTTTGATTTTATGTCTTTTGAAAGGGGCATAGGTGCCACAGGCAGCATTGAAGGAGTTGATGAAGAAACCCAAAGCCGAATTGACATCAGAAGCGTTGAATATAGGAGACCAGTTGAGCTGTCGGAGGTAGGATTTGAGGTGTTTCAACTGACTGCGTGACAGGACTCTAATATTGATTAATTTGGGGGGGGCTTGCAGAATTTATTCGACCATTCGCAGATGACTGAGGAATGGTCACTTAGTGTATCTGGAAGGACAGAAACATTCGAGATGCAGGAGGGATGGCCGGTCAGTATCCAGTCCAGGAGAGTGCTTGCACCAGTTTTATAATTATGTCTGGTGGGGGAGACTACCAGCTGTGCCAGGTTGGCTGCCTAGATGGCATCCTTGAGGCCCCCTGTGTCAGTGGCTAGCCAAATGATGTTAAAATCACCCATTAGGATTGACTCCGAGTCAGAGGATTGGGCACAGATGAGGTCCAAGACTATGTTGTGGCCTTTACCTTGTTCTTTTGGAGGAATGTAAACAGCAGCAACAGTCAGTTCTTTGTTGTAAGCCCCCAACAGAATTTTAATAGGTAGGATCTGTGTAGAAGAAACTGAGAGGGGGAAGGTAAGTGGTGACCCAGGATGGTGTCATTGAGATATATAGCACAGCCTCCCCCTCTTTTTGTACTCCTGTCAAGTCTGAAGAAATTGTACCCTGGCAGGGCAATAGCCATGTCTGGAATTTTGGGTGATAGCCAGGTTTCAACGATTGCAAGGATATCAGGGTTGTGTTGGTTAGTGAATATTTGCAGGGTATCAAGTTTAGGCAGAAGGCTGCAGATGTTGAGAGATGTAAGGGTGAGAGTCCCAGGGTGCCTCAATTGATGGCCGGAGCAAGGAATTTTAGGCCCAGGATTTGGGTGAACATTCCCAGATAGCAGCAGCAGGAGTAGCAAAAGCTTCAGAATGCACCATCTTAATTGTTTTAAGGCAGATTTGTTTACCCATTTCATGCACAATCTACTGCAGTGATTCTGTCTTAGGTCCCAAAGTGAAGTAATATGAGCCAGTGTTGAGAACGGCAACAGGTGAACATACAGTACACCACCCTATTATGGTTCTTCAGGTGTTGCCAGCTATCCCCAGAGGAGAATAGAAGAGTATAGACTAGCTCAGTTGGAAGTGTACCAGAGTGGGTATAGATAAGGATTGGAGTGGAAAACTGAGATAAATGGTAAAACTGTGGAGTGGAGCTGGACTATGATTAAAAATAAATTAGTAGGTCTAGAACAGACATATGTACAAAATAAAAATATATATAATTATAACAAAAAGGATAGAATCCCTATACGTTAACCAGCAATGTACAAAATCAAATTAAAAAGAAGTAAAAGGCATACAGTAAACTTAAAATGACACCAACGCTGGATAATGAACAACAGTAGAAAAGTGCATGTGAAAGAGCAAAAAAGTCAATCAGGAATTCAAAACAAACAAACTGAATTCAACATTGCTCATGCTACTACAGTATAAGGACAATACCAAATCACTTTTACACTTATGTAAATAACACCAAAAGCACCTATACAACCGTAGGACTGTTGGTGGACCATGGTAAACTTGTAAACAAACCAGAGTGAATAACAAACTTATTAAATGATTATTTTTGTTGTGTATTTAATACCAGCAGGTCATTAACAGGATTAAATGAACAGACAAAAAAAATAATTGGACCATAAATAAAACCTTCTCGGAAAATGTCCTTCTGTTTTATTGGGTAAAATAAACAAACAAATTGGCAGAACCAGATAATCTCCACCCAAGACTGAATAAAGAGGTCAGAAATTCTGAAGTATAGTACCAAGTATAGTAAACTGCCAAAAGATGACTGGATACTTCATTAGCACTTCTGGATATGACCACATTTCAAGAGTGTGGGCTAGATTGGCTAATACAGACATCTGGTTTATGCACCAGGGTTACTGTAGCTAGTTTTTTTTTCCAAAGCAGAGCTTCAGGATATCTAAAGTCTGGATTATGTGCATGTCATTATGAGAGACACAATTGGTCTTAGGTATTTTCAAGTCAACTGGTCAGCAGGCTCATTATAACCACTGAAATTAGCAAGTGTGACATTAAGAGAAAGATAGCTGTCTCAGAACTCTCTGCTATCAAGCCAGCTTTCATAGAAAACATTTTGGATACAGAAATAAAAATAAATTTAGACACTGTACAACTACAGCATAATGCAGGCATTATTTCTAACCTGTGACATTGGGCCTGCACTCCATACCTTGTCCCCATAGTTATGAATATACAGCCCCTTTACCCTGGCCCAAGGAGCACTCATCCCCTTCTTCCACAGACCCAATCGATATACAAATGGCCCACTTCCTCCACCACACATAGCACCCCATTCTTCCCTCCTCATTGCCCCCTGGATGGGCAGAGAGTGAACCATGAGCCAACAGCAACAGGCACGGCCCACTTACACCACCTCAGCTGATCACTGTCTAACTTACAAAGACCCTAAATCAATATATTAAGGTTTATATCAATAAAGTAGTTGTGAGATATGAAACTTCTGAGTGACTTAAAGATCTCCTCCATGAAATGCAAAATCACTCGGAAAATCTAACATTGCAAAACCACACTCCAAAAAAATACAACTAAAGGAACAAGAAAACAATTCACTAAAATAAAATACAATAACCATATGCTGAAACTGCCCACACAACTGAAACAGATCAGGGACAAAATCTAACTACAAGCATCCAGTACAAACACACCAATACTCACAGAAAAACAAATTCAAACAAAATTTATTTATTTATTTATTATGCTTTTGGTAACCGGGTAAGTGCGCTAGGCAACAATCCTGCCTATTTTCAGGCATGACCCGGGAGGGTACAAAGTTGAGAATACAGAAATGACAACAGTACAGTTCAAACAATATTGGAGAATACAGAAATGACACCAGTACAGTTCAAAAACAACAACTCAGGTGGAGTTGTAACAGACTAGATTGAGATAAACCGAGGAATGGGCACAGAGATTTAAACAGGCACCAATAAGTTAAACAATAAAGTAACAACAGAAGTAAGATATGCTTGAGGGAAAGCATGCTCAATCAGACTTATTAGCCAAAGCTCAGTGGAAATGGAGGCCACATAACTCAGATGCAGCAAAGTAAATAATACAATAGAAGCTATAATAGCATGGCGACATAGGTGGCGACTCCCAGTTAGGTGCAGTTGCAGTTACCTAGGGCATAGAGGTGTGAGAATAGAGAACACTTAAATGAAAGGTGGGAGGTGGAGTTTTTGACCTGAGGGGGAGTGAGTTCTAGAACCTATGGGCAAAATAGGAGAAGGCCTGTACTCCCATTTTGGTGGTACAGGACAGTACCGAGAGCATTGGAACAGAAGAGGACCTAAGTGAGCGGAAGTGAGAGACCGGGGTAAGCATGTCACCAAGAAAGACAGGTTGAGGGGTTCTAGTAAGGGAGTCAACAAGACACCCTAGAGTGTAAGACCGGAGGTCTTTGGGAGACAACCAATTTAATCCGGAGTAGAGTAGGCAGTGATGAGTCTGGCGAGATGCAGATAAGGCAAACCTACAGATATTATTATTATGGGAAGTGTCCCACTTGCAGAGCATGCTAGCATTGGCTTGGTAGAGGATTGGAAGGCCATAAAAGAGTTGAGGAAGTAGTACATCTCTAGCTACTGATTTCCTGGCTGTCGGGGTGAGTGAGTGGCGCACTCTATAGGCTGCACCAATTTTGGCATTGATGGACCGACAAACCTCATTGACATGCTCCAAAAAATCCAGAGCTGGGTCAAGCGTTACCCAGAGGTATTTGAAAGTAGGGGTATTAGTGACATCAGTTCCATCCTGGCAGCATACAAGGAGCTTAGGGGACTCAGAGGGCACTTTTTTAGAGGACCCAAAAGCATGGCCTGAGTCTTACCTATATTTAGCATTTGATGGTTGGCTGAGAGTCAGGATTGAAGGGATTGAAAGTCTTGTGAAAGGTATAGGTTTATATCAGCAATACACTTGGAGGCATAATAAAGCACAAGATCATCAGCGTACATGAGAAGGCTACTGTGAAGAGAAGGACTGGCGATATCATTAAGGAAGAGAGAAAAGAGTAGGGGACCAAATATAGATCCCTGTGGAACACCACAGGTGATAGAGATGGGGAGAAGAGAACCTTACAGAAAGAAACAGCCAGAGAGCGGTTATCCAGGTAGCTACCGAACCAGGATAGGGTAGAGTCAGAGGTGCCTAGGGCTTGTAGTCTAGTCAGTAGTAGCGGATGATGAACAATATTGAACACTTTAGATAGGTCAGTAAACACAGCACCCGTGAGTAAGCCCTTATCCATATTACCTTTGACATCATCGGTGAGCTGGGATAGAGCAGGGGTAGTGCTATGCCCAGCCCTAAAGCCATGTTGAATAGGGGATAGAAGATTAAACTTAAAAAGGTACTCGGAGACCTGACGATGGACTAGTTTCTCAAGTAGCTTACTGTGTGTGGAGAAAAGACAGATGGGGTGTAGTTGCTCAGTAGTTTAGCATCCCCTTTCTTAAAAACTGGCATAGTTCTTGCCATTTTCCAAGCCAAGGGGACAGAGGCAGGGCAGATAGAGATGTTGAATAACCTAATTATGGGTGCTGCAAGCCAGGCAGCAAACTGCCTAAGAATCCAGGATGAATACCATCCGGGCCTGTGCTCCCACTAGTCGGAACAGTCTTGAGTAGGTTTAGCACTTCGAGGTATGTGACTGGAGCCAGCTCCAGAGTATGAGGAATGGGGACCAGGGGATGAATCAGGCAAAGCATTGGGGGGTGAGGAGGGGGAAGGGGTCGGTAGAGTAGAAAAGAGGGAGTTGAAAGCCTTAGCAATGGTGAGTGGGTGGTTACAGTGGGCATCATTTATGTACATATCTTTAGGTGTCAGAGGCTTATTGTTCCCAAGAATCTCTTTAATGTGAGATGAATACCACTTTGGGTTGGAGGCAGAAGAACTAAGGAGATTCCTGTAGTAAGAGCTTTTAGCCAGGCGAATTTCTTTTTTGCAAGTGTTCCATAGGGCTCTATAGGCTTCAAAGTCAGTAAGTAGGTGGGGGGGCTTCCAGGTAGACCACAGTTTATCCCTGGGTTTCAGAAGGTGGAGCAGGGGACGCTTAAGCCATTTGGTGACGTTCCCTTTTACCCTTCTCCTGATGACTGAGATATGTTTATTTTGTAGAGAGAGTAGGGAAGAGGTGAAATAGCCCGTAGCGATGTTAATATCATCTGTATAGTAGAGGGGAGACCAGTCAGCCAGGTTAAGATCATGACTGAAAGCTTCTAAATCCAGGTTGGAGAGGTTGGAAAAAGTTAAGACTAGATGGGAAGGAGGGGGAGGAGGTTTCCCATATACATTAAACAGGGTAATGATCACTTATTGTATCAGGGAGAACACCGGTCACCGGGAAAAACTCCTTCCTATTTGTCAGGATCCAGTCTAGGAAAGTGGCACAGGTGCCACCATTGGAGATCCTAGTGGGTTCTTCAATTAGTTGAGAGAGATTGGCCTTACTTGCCAAGGATGAAAGGAGGAAGGAGCAAGGTCTGGCCCAGTCACGGTTAAAATCACCGAGGCAGATGATACCGTTTTTTCCCAGTTGCAGATAGCAAATATTCCATGAACTCCTCGAGCCTTTGTCTAGAGTTTCTGGGAGGTATGTAAATGCAGAAGATATGGAGTTTTTAACACCCCCAAGCAGTAGGAGGGAATGGAGAACCTCACAATTGGTGAGGGAGGGAACATGCAATATTGCAATGTTCAGATGCGCTTTGTAGTAAAGGGCCAGGCCACCACCTCATTTTGCCCTAGGTCAATCAGCCCGAAGCAAGTTATATCCCTGTAGGGAGCACTGGGAATCAGTAATGGAGGGCTTAAGCCATGTTTCAGATATGGCTAGGATATCAGGGTTGTTAGCACTAATCCAAGTCTCAAGGTCTGGGAGGCTGGCCAAGAGGCTCTTCATATTAATGTGAGCAAAGATGAGGCCAGATGATTGGGACAGATAGCATAGAGGAGGAGACTGGATAGGATTTGGGGCCAAAGCAGGACCAGGATTTGACTCTACATCCCCTGCCAGAGTAAGATAAAGGGTGCATATCCAGATAGATGCAATAACACAAGCCCAATCTACTTGCCCTGGGGAAATAGAGAACCTTAACTGGATATAGTTAGTTAATAACCCCAGAACTTTGAAGATAAGCACAGATGGGGGAGAAGGTTTAGGGATGGGGTCATTTAGGAGGTTGGAGAAGCAGAAATTATCCAGTGAGTATACTGAGGTGGATGGTGAACTTTCAGCTGTACCAGTGAGAGCTGAGAGTACCCATAACATAAGCGCTAAAAAGCAAAGGGTGTGTGTAGACCTGAAAGCCATTATAAGGTAGTGGTATGATAGGGGAAAGAAGGGGGAGAAAGTGGGTATGAAGATAGAGAGGAGCTAGAGGTGGAGGTAAGAGGGAGTTGACAACAAACAGAGCAGCGATGGAATAAGCAAGAATGAAACAGTAAGGGTGACCGCTAGTGGACAGAGAATATAAAGTGCAGATGGGAAACAAGGGAATTTGAGGAAAAAAACATACCACCGTCACATGGGATGCACAAGTTATCATGAGGGACTCCTAAATAAAAGTAATTCTGGCTAAGCATTGGAGGGTATTGGGGGAGGGTGGGTAGCAGTTGCTAAGCAACTGAGGAGCGTGCTAGTGCAGGGAAGCTCTCTTCATACATGCTGCACAGATGTCCGTACCTGAATTCGTTTTGGGGGTCGGCTTCTCCAGTGGTCCCCTCACGACCTGGACCCTCGACGGATCCCTCAGACTGTGGAGAAAGAAAAGGTAGGATATTTATACTAAGCCCCAGTTGGTCATTAGCATAAGTTTCAATGGCTTTTAGGCAGAATAAGTAAATTCACTTCCTGACTGTGCAGCTACATTTAGAGTTTAGACTAGCACCTGATTTTAGCACAGGCACAAGGGGATTGGGAAACATTGTATAGAGATCTTATAATTTTATATTTATTTGTTTGAATCTCAGATGGAGGTGCACAGACTTGGTCCTGGATTAAAGGAGTTTCAGAGGTGCAGATTTAGCACTAGCCTCGGGGAAAGGGGTCTCAAATTACTATTTAGATGTTGCAAACCTTGGGGAACAAGCTGGAGCAGTTTCTATTTCACAATTTAAATAACAGCCAGAATTTCTTGCAGGTGCTGGTAAGCGTTTAAATAAATGCCTAAAACAAGGCTAGGGAGATAAGGTGAATTAAAGTCAAGAGCACAGAGACCTTGCAAATCACTAATAAGACACACTTAAAGTACACAGTTTAACAGTAAAAAACTGATAAAAACCCCAAGACTCCTTAAGGTGTACAGACAATGATGTCTAAAATCCCCTATAGTTCCAGAAAAATACAGTTTAGGAAAAACTATCTCCACTGTTGGGTCGACAGAAACCAGCATAAATTCGAATTCAGAAAAGACGCTAAAAGCTAGTGCAGGGAAGCTCTCTTCGTACGTGCTGCACAGATGTCCCTACCTGAATTCATTTTGGGGGTGGGGCAAGGGCTTTTCCAGTGGTGCCCTCGCGACCTGGACCCTCGGCAGATCCCTCAGACTGAATTCATTTTGGGGATGGGGGGAGGGCTTCTCAGTGGTGCCTTCGCAACTGGACCCTCAGCGGATCCCTCAGACTGAATTTGTTTTGGGGTGGGGAGGGCTTCTCCAGTGGTGCCCTCACGACCTGGCCCCTCAGTGGTTTCCTCAGACTGAATTCTTTTCAGCGGTGGGAAGGCTTCTCCAGTGGTGCCTTCACGACATGGACCCTTGGCGGATCCCTCAGACTGAATTCGTTTCGGGGGGTGTGGGGAGGGCTTCTCCAGTGGTGCATTCGCGACCTGGACCCTAGGCAGATCCCTCAGGAAAATAAGTCACACCATCTTATTACATATGGAAACAAAGTGCAAAAATGTCACAACAAGAGAAACAAGCAAAATAAACAAGCAAACATACCACAAAAGCAGTGGCACTCTTTCTTAATGCTGGAATGCTTTACTACATAAAAGACAGTGGGCAGTGTCACCAAACAGGAAGTACTCTAAGATCTCAACATTAAACTGTCACTTTACTTTGGTATACTCTAACTACTCTAACACCTTTTCCATCATATCTTATCTGTTACATTTCATTAGCCTAGCTATTAGGTATTAGTCATGTGCCTTCAGTCAGAGCAGCTATCACACAGACCATGCATATTAACAATGACTGGAAATTATTCCATACTGTATGTATACCATATATCATTAGACTAGATACAGTATTTATACGCTGTTTACATACATACACACAAATACATAAACATATATATATATACATACATATATATATACACAAACACACACACACGTAAATACATATATACATATATACATATATATATATTTATAAAATGGGTAGGAAAAATTATGTCTGCACATTGGTTGCAACCCATCACATGACCGTGCGTATATCAGTGCGTGACCGCACACCTGCACTTTCACCCCCTTCAAATCAATTTTGCTATTTTATAAGATGGATAACCCACTCTAGGGTGTGTGGTCACACTCTGATATACGCACATCTTGGGTGGTTGACGCACTCAGCCTGCGGCCTCATGCGTAACAACACACATCAAGGTGTGCGTATATCAAAGCATGACCGCACACCTTAGAGTGGGTTATCTATTACATATATACTGGTATTCTTTACAAACATCTGCATTAATGCACCAGTTAGGTTTTGATTTAATGCCACAAAAGTAGGGAAATGTGAAGTTAGGGTTTCCAACCCTAACTCCCACCACCCTCCCACCCACACCCCACTCCACCCGCCCTTTCCCCACAAGCAGCAAAATGACATGACTGCACAAGCAACCACAGACAGCCATCATCAGGTAAGACAAACAACATACAACTGTTTCCAGATTACACAAATGCAGTAGCATTAATGTGCTAGCTTCATGGATTTGTATTTGTGGCATGCACATTACAAGACATACACATTCACTTGTCACTACAGATAGAAATACATGATACTGGGTGGAGAAGCACAGGCCCCTGCAACCACAGCTACAAATCCACAATACCCAAATTACTAAAGTTCTTTCATCTGCAGAAGTGCAGCCCCCATAGGGCCTGAACTTCTGTGACCTCAGGTACTCAGGCATACTGTACAACATACACACACTTGGTGAACTTGCACTTAAGACATACACACTGACCTTTGGACCTTTGCAGAAGTGCAGGTGCCACAAAATCCAAGATACCAAAATTGCAACAGTATTTCTGCCTGTAGAAGCGCAGGCACCTGAGGGGTCAGTGCCTTTTCAGCCACATGTATAAGGCATACAAACCAACTTCTGTATCCAGAAGGGCAGGTCCCTATGAGGCCTGTAGTTTTACAGATGGAAGCACTGTTGCAATATGGGTATAATGGTTTCAGCAGCAGATCTAGAAGTTGTACAAGGGGGTAGCAGTTTTTTAGTTATGCAGATACGTATAGAAAACCATGCACTAGCAGATCATGCTATCTAGTGAGATACTTCCTACAACATGCATGAATGCATTGTCATTAAATAAAAACCCTTTATAATTCTCAGCTCTGGTGTGTGCCCAGTTTTGTTCTTTGTTTGCCAAGCATACATGAGTACCTCTGGGTACACAGTGATGGGCCCCATGGGGTCCTCTGTCTGCAGAAGCACAGGCCTTCATGGAGCCTGAACTTCTGCAGCCACAAATACTCATGCACACTGTGTGATATGCACACACACACAGATACAAATCCACAAAAGTAGTACATCAGTGCTACTGCATTTGTGTAATCTGGAAACAGTTATATGTTGTTTGTCTTACCTGATGATGGCTGTCTAGTGTTGCTTATGTGGTCTTGTCCTTTTGCTACTTGGGGAGGGGTGCAGAATTGGCATTGGAAACCATATATTGCATAACAGACTAACAGTGCACCAAAAAATTCTAATTGTCATCTTGCTTATTCTTAGATGCAGGATATGTAATACCAGTGAAAGGAAATGTGTCCAGGAACTCAAAGTCCAACCATGTGAGGCTGTAGCTCAGTGGTTACAGCGGGTTCTATTCCCAGTAGGTTACATTATTTCCTTCTAAATCTGTGATTTAAATTGCTTAGCAGTGGCCAATACTGCACCAAAAAGCATCTAATTCTCATGTTGATTATTCCTAGTTGCAGGACATTCAATACCAGAGAAAGGAAGTGTGCCCAGGAATCTAATGTCCAGCCATGTGAGCCTGTAGCTCAGTGATTAGAGCACCAAAATGGTATTCTGTGGGCCTGGGTTCAATGCCCAGTAGGTCATATTACCTTTTTCTCACTACAGTTAGTGGAAAAATATTGAAACATAAACATGGACAATGTTGACAGAAAAAGATCATTCATCCATGCATCCAGCCTGCCCATGACACCCTGTCATACCCTGGTACCTTTTGTCTATGTAAGGTTTTATCCCACAGCATCCAACCTCATATACCCTGTTTTATTGATACCACCTTGAGTAACTACCAAGACCTTCACTCTGCCACAGCCATGCTTGAAACCTTTAATGGTATGGGTGCCCACCACATCAGATTGCTCAACCTCCCTCCTGAACCTCCCACAGCCAGTTTCCACTCATGTCCTCATGTTCTTGATCCACTATGCCTGCTGAAAAGTTCCTCACAGTCATTGTCTATGTTCTTGTTGTTACATCTATGTTGGTCCATTAAAAGGTATCAAATCATTTGCTTCTGTATCACAGTCATTGTTCATTCATTTCAGGAACTGGAAGGTCTCTATCATGTTTCCCTCTCCTATCTGGCCTTCAGTGAGTACATCTCCAGTGTCTTAAGTCGATCATCATAAGATCTGCCCTGCTGGCCCTGAATCATTTTGGTTAAACCACATTACACCACCTTGCAACCTGTTCTTATCTTTCCTCAGCTGTGTATTCCAGAGCTGAACCTTTGCTGAAGGTACATCCAAGAACAGGGTCATTCTTGATGCCCTACAAGGGACATCCTTCAGACAGCTAGTATTGGAAGCCACTCGGGAGGGATCAATCTTAGACCTGGTACTCTCAAATGGGGAAAGAGAAAGAATCTCAGATCTAGAAGTGGGTAGCCATCTGGGAACAAGCGACCACCAAACAGTGTGGTTCACTATAAACACAGCCATAGAATCAAGCCATACAAAAGCAAGAGTATTGGACTTTAGGAGGGCTGACTTTGGGAAAATGAGAGAGTGCCTCAGAAAAGGACTAGCAAACATGAAAGAAGGAAGCGTGGAGGAACAATGGGGATCAATCAAAACAGCCATAACAGAGGCAGCAAAGCCTTTGTGTGAAGCAAATAAACAAAACACAATGAAGGAAAAAATTGTTATGGTTCTCAAAAGAGGTGGCAGGGAAGGTTAAGGAGAGAAGGATAGCATTCAGGAAATATAAGGAAACACAGAAGGAGCAGGACAGATAACTTTATCAGTTAAAGCAGAAAGAGGCAGGGAAGGCAGTCAGAATAGCAAAGGCCCAAACTGAGGAAAGGATAGGCAACTCTATTAAGAAGGGGGGATAAGACCTTTTATAGGTACATTAGGGAGTGAAGAAAGACCAAGGGAGGGATAGTGAGGCTTAATAAAGGGGAGGGAATGTGGGTAGAGTGTGACAGTGAAAAAGCAGGGATACTGAACTGACATTTCTGCTCAGTATTCACAAAGGAAGAGGAGTGGAGGTATCTAAACCAAACAAGAGAAACACTCTGGATAGGGAGATTGATACCAGTCCATTCACAGAAGAAAGGATTCTAAAAGAACTAGTAAAACTGAAGGTGAACAAAGCAATGGGGCCTGATGGGATTCACCCAAAAATTCTAAAAGAACTAAGAGTAGAACTAGTGACACCACTGACTACTCTCTTTAACAAATCATGGGAGGATGGGGTGGTACCTGAGAACTGGAGGGGGGCGGATGTGATGCCTCTTCACAAAAGTGAGAGCAGGGCAGAGGCAGGAAACTACAGACCAGTTAGTTTGACCTCAGGGGTAGGGAAAATGATGGAATCACTTCTGAAGAAAAGAATTGTCGAGTACCTAGAGGCCCATGGGCACAGGACCCAAGGCAGCATGGATTCACAGCGGGAAGGTCGTGTCAGATGAATCTAATAGATTTCTTTGACTGGATGACCACAGTAGTAGACCAGGGAGGGGCTGTGGACATGGTCTACCTAGATTTTAGCAAGGCATTTGATACAGTCCCACACAAAAGATTAATATACAAGTTAGCCAGCCTTGAAGTGGGTCCCAAGGTGGTAGCCTGGATAAAAAATTGGCTGGACAACAGGACACAAAGGGTAATAGTAAACAGAGTCCAGAGTGAAGAAAGGAGGGTTACTAGTGGGGTACCACAGGGTTCAGTACTGGGACCGGTCCTTTTTAATGTAATTTTAAGTGACATTGCAGAGGAACTGGAAGGAAAAGTATGTCTCTTTGCAGATGACACAAAGATCTGCAACTGGGTTGATACACAAGATGGAGTGGAAAGGATGAGAAGGGATTTGGCAAGGTTGGAGGAATGGTCAAATGTATGGCAGCTTAGATTCAACGCAAAGAAGTGCATGGTAATGCACCTGGGAAACAAAACCCAAGGAAAGAGTACACAATGGGGGGTGAGATACTGACAACAAAAAAATTGGAAAGGGACCTGGGGGTAATTATATCAGCTGACCTCAAGGTGGGCAATCAATGTGAGAAGGCAGTAAGGAGGGCTGGGGGGATGCTGGGATGCATAGGAATAGGCATCAACAGTAGAAAACAGGAAGTTATTATTCCTCTGTACAGACGGTTGGTGAGACCCCATCTGGAGTACTGTGTGCAGTTCTGGAGACCATATCTCCACAAAGACATAGACAGAGTGGAGGCTGTCCAGAGGAGGGCAACCAAAATGGTGCAGGGTCTGCACCAGAAGACATATGAAGAGAGACTAAAGGAGCTTAATATGTATACCCTTGAGGAAAGAAAGGAGAGGGGGGACATGATAGAAACTTTCAAATACCTCATGGGAATCAACAAAGTTCAAGAGGGTAGTATCTTTCAGAAAAAGAGATGTGCAAGAACAACGGAGCACAATTTGAAGATAGAGGGGGGATGACTCATAGGTAATGTGAGGAAGTATTTTTTCATGGAGAGGGTTGTGGATGCATGGAACAGCCTTCTTGAGGAAGTCATGGAGTCAAGAACTGTGGGGGAATTCAAGAATGCATGGGACAGACATAAGGCAGTTCTAGTGGGGGGTAGGAGGAAGTAGGCTGTTGGTTAACTAGAATCGGCAGCATATCCATCAGGAATGAAAATGGGCTGACTAGGTGGGCCAAGCGGTCCTTATCTGTCATCAAATTCTACTATGTTTCTATGGGCACAGTACTCCAGGCACAGCCTCACCAGTGATCTATTGAGAGGTAGTAATACCTCCCTTCTTCTGCTGTTAATACCACTCTCAATGCACACCAGCATCCTGTTTGCCTTACTGTAGGCCTTGTTACCTTGATTGGCTTATTTAAAGGAGTCACATATGGTAACACCTAGGTTTTTTTCCTCAAAAGTGGTGGATGAAGGGTGAATCAGGAAAATGGCCCTATCAGTGATCACTGGATGACAAATGACCCTGGCACATCTAACGTCACTCCCTGCTGACTGAGAAGTGCCTCCTGACAAGATAACGTGAGTTCAGGGGTAAATCCTCTCCCCATCTTACCCAAGAAGCATGTCAAGGCAGTGTGAGAGGACGGCAAAGTCCAATCATGTGAGGCTGTAGCTCAGTGGTTACAGCAGGTTCAATTCCCAGTAGGTCACATTATTTCCTTCTAAAGAGGATGACACCTTGGATCAGATAGAGACACCCAGATTGTGCACTGGGAGCTCTGTACGGAGTTCAGAGGGTAGTAATGAGACAGGGGCGTAAACAGAAAAAAAAAAAAGAAAACAATATTTAGATGCAATTCAGCTTGTATTTTATTTATCTTCTATAGATTTCTCCTCCCCATTATTTATTACTGAGGACGTTCCTACAAAACAAAACCTTTATCCAGTTGAGTCCATCTGCCTCTACAGTATATGTGAAAAAGTTTGGGAGGGATATGAGGGAGCACTTCTTCACTGAATTAGTGGTGGAAGCCTGGAACAGTCAACCAGTAGAGGTGGTGGGAGCAAAAACAGTGGTGGTCTTCAAGTATGCATGGGATAAGCACAAAGAAATCTTAGTAGAAAAGTGGGGAGGGGAGTAGCAGGAAATCAGGTAGGTTTTCCAGTGACAACATATCAGGGACAAACTGGGCAGACTAGTTGGGCCAAGCAGTCTTTACCTGCCAACAAAATCTATGTTTCTATGTATTTTCCTGTTTCCTACATAACTCATAATTCTCTGTTTGATATCACAGTCTGCCAACAGAGGAAATGACAGTGATGTCACAAGCGGACTGTTACGACATCAGGAGCCCGATATTCAAAGAAGTGCAAAGTGGAGTGCAAAGGTTTGCAAGGCACTTTGCAGTTGCCCAGGGGAGCTGTGAAGAGGGCAGCACTGGTCACTGTATTCACACCCATGGCACCAAAGATACTAGTAAGGTGGCTGGAGGGGTGGGTGCTTGATGCCCCAGTGGGATGGAGCTGCTAGACACCAGGAATTAGGACTTGTGACAAGAGGTACCATGTATCAGTGTCGGGGGGTATCCACTGGACATTCTGCTACAGGCTGGCGATCAGAGAGTGAGGGACAACTAGTACCAGGGAGTTGATTTTATTTTTTAAATATGGGCTGGTGATCAGAAGGAAGGGGGACCACTAACACCAGGGAGTTATTTTTAAATACAGGCTGGCAATCAAAGGGAGGAGGACCACTAGAACAAGGGAGTTCTATTTTTACATATGGGCTGGTGATTGGAGGGGGGTGTCATGGACCACAGAGGGCAGGTATGATCTCCCAGCGGCCAACTGCTAGTTGGCTGCATTACCTCTGGCAGCACTAGGGTTGTGCGGAGCAAGAGGGGGTTTTGTTCAGTGGTATTTGGGCCACATAAAAGGACAGCACTAAGCCATTTTGCATAGCACAAATTTGCTGAACATTGGTTTGCGCCAATACTCCTGTCCCTGTCCCTCATTTGCATATCCCCATTTTGGTTTGTGTGGGTACTAACCCTGTTTGCCAGAACAACTGAGTCTTTTGAATATTGGGCTCCAGCGCAAAACCCAGTTTGTGTGGGCAAACACTGGTTAGTGCCCGCACAAAGTTTTGAATATCACACCCCAGGCTTCAATAAGCAACACGAGCTGATGGACTGTCAAGAAACCAATATCCTGCTTTAATGCCTATGACCTCAGTAGTAAATGATGGGGAGAAGAAGTACAAAGTTAATGAGAAATATAATCCTGCTTTGTGTTAAAATATTGTTTCTCAATGTTCTCCTGGGGGCATCAGCTGCTGTTTAAGGTGCACAGAGAATGATTTGGTCAGGATCTCACATAATGAAAGTTCCAGTGGACTTTCACCTGCTAGTTGACAAAACAGCAGAGGACTTATATTTGTTCAGATGCAGACGTACAAAACTAAATTGTCCATCTGTGCAATAGTGGTGCTCAGTTACTATCCTGCTAAGTTGGATAGTGCCAGATAATACCCACAAACTCAGATCTGGATGTCAACAATTAGTGCTGACATTCTAGAATGAATATGGCTTGGTAGGATCCCTTCTATGGACCCAATCAGACTGGTCAGATCTTGTGGTTAATAAGTTTTATTGATTTGACTTATTAAGACGATACAAACATTAAAACAGTTGGATACATTGCAAAGATCTTACAGACTGTTACATATGTCTGTAGAAGCAGAGAACAGATCATGCTGGCCAAATAGTAACGAACTGAATATACTAGCCAGGTAAGCAGTAGGATAATATTCTGTGCCTGGATGTACAACACCTATCCAGCTGGAGATTAACTTTGAAAGTATTAGCAGTTAGTGCATTGCATTATGGCTAACTCATACAAACATATCTTACCTGGCCCCATCCTGCTAGTTTCTGCAGTATTTGACAAAGCATCAGAAATTATGAGAGGTCCAGGGCTGCTGTCCTCTACTTTATGCCAACAAAATACAAGAGATCACACACACAAAGCAAACAGGTCTTCATTGTCAGAGAAGATACTATCCTTTACTGATTTTATACCATGTCATTCGTAGAGCAGGGTCCCCTATAACTCAGTAACAATCTCTCCAGCACTTTCCCCTAAATGCACCATGAGAGGAGACCATTATAGTAGCACGGTTGTACCTATTCAGCTGATTCCCTTCCTAGGTTTCAAAAACAGAAGAAAGGGAGTCCAGAGGGCAGTATATTTAAAGAGGGTATTGGTCACAGTATGTGATATTCTGGCCCAGTTGGCAACTTGAGCCATGGAGGTAAGTACCTCCCCCAGGGAAGGGATTATCTGGGACCGCCATTTTCACAGAAGGAGTCTTTTAACCTGCATACTGAGTGTCAGAAGTAGTTTCAACTCGAAGAGATGAAGGTGAGGGTCTGGGGTCAGGGAGTCCTAATAACAGCAACTCAGGGGACTGAGGCACAGACTTCCTAAGTATTTTGGACCCCATCTCACAGGTAGCCTGCAGGTCCAAAGTATATGGAACAGGTCACCTGGGAGTTCCTGACACTTCCAACACAGGTCAGACTGAGCCAGCTTTGCCTTGGCGAGGACTACAGGAGTCCTGTACCAGGAGTGAATTATCTTGTTCTGTATTAATTGACTACTGGTGTCAGGATATGCCCTGTGAGCTAGTTTTAGACAAGACTTCCACTCCAGGTTCGTAATAGGGGCATGCAGTGCTTTCTCCCATTTACGCTTGGATTCCTCTGCTTGGGATGGGATGTTGCTCCGAATGGCTGCATATACCCACCTTGACTGTCCTCTTTCTAGGGCCTGCCATGACTCTACCTGGGAGATTTGTTGCTCTTGGTGCTGCTTATGCCTGTACATAAGGATGGCACTTCTTATTTGGAGGAATTGCCAGAAGTCTTCGGGAAAGATCCCATAAGAGCTCCTCAGGCCTTCAAAGGAATTAAGGGTATCTGTACCAGGAATGAGCATATGTCGAAGCAATGAGATACAACCACATTCTCATGAGGGCCATGCAATTTGTTGTTTATTGATGGTAATCTCATTATTGACCCATAGTGGGGTAAGTCTTAGGGGAGATGGGGAGGTGCCCAACTTCTTATGAACCTTGGCCCTATATTCCAGAGAGGGACCTATAGTAGGATGAGAGTGACTGCCCTTAGGGGGATGCTTAAATAACAATAGTACCAAGTGAGTACACTGACATACCTCTCTCTCCATATCCAGCCACTGGGGAGCGTTGAGTTCAGGGAAAAGGAACCATTTTAACATCTGAGCCAGCTGAAAGGCCCATTTATACCCCTCTAACCACGGAAGACCCAAGCTCCCTTCCAGCCAATGAGCTCTGTGCTTATTTCTAATGTACCTAGGTTTCTTACCCTCCCACAAAAAGGATCCCAGCAGGGAGTCTAACTTAGTAAACCAATAACGAGGTATTTTCAAAGGAATGTGGGAGAGAAGATGCATCATTTTTGGTGCTGTAACCATTTTAATTGCAGATATTTTACCTACAAGTGGCAGTCGAAGAGATTTCCATCTGTCCAGTTCTGTACAAATGGACGCAAAAAGTGGTTTCATATTCAGGTTCCAGATTTTATGCAGATTAGGAGAGATAGTAATGCCCAAGTAGAAATCTAGATTTAGTAGTTGCCGTATTGGTCCTTGCAAGAATAGATCGGGAAGCAAATGATTTGATATCTTTTAATGGACCAATATAGATGTAACAACAAGAACAAAGTGCTCTAGCTTTTGGACCAACCAGTCCTTCTTCAGAAGCTAATGGCAGTTGTTTAGAAAATACAATACTTATAACAGCTAGATCATGCAGTAAAAAACAGAAAAAAATCCCCATTGGTTTAAAATACTCATTTAAAAAATACAGAAGATGATGTCAGAGAAGTTTAACAGTACCATACTGCCTTCAGCCAGGAGGGTCCCCGGGACAAAGGTGCTTGGTGGAACACACATACAAAGAATCCTACTGCATATAAATTTAATTGACATAAGATAACACTGCTGAAGCAGATTACTCTTAAATCAAGCTATGAGTGTCACAGTTTGTGTAAGGATGTGATTACTGAAAGGCAACCCCCAACCAGATTAAAGACAAACTAAGATTGTCTTAGGGCTCCAAGAAGTTTCAATGCCTGCATTATAGACAAGAATTTACCAGTAAAGTTGTCTTAAAAATATCAGTGCACACTGTATGATGTATAAAACCTAGCTGGACCTGTTACCCAGCTGTACTCTCAAGCTAGATATAAGGCCCAAGAAATTTCAAAAACCTCTAGTGTAGTGACAGGACTGTATAAATGATAATTTAAATATAAATTGACAATATTAGTGTCAAACAAAAAACTCTAGCCGAGGAACCTCAAGGAATTAAGATCATGTAGCCTGATATGTACTGATGTCACTATACACTGAGAATGTAACAACTTAATGTACCACAAGTGTCAAAGGAATCTGAAAAAGAGATAAAAGTGTCATTTCTCTCCTGCTCTTCATACAAACAATACACCCTACCCCACCCCACATCACCATAATGTTGGGGGGGGGGGGGATACCTAGCTTTAAGGAGATGGTCTCTCTCTGTCTCTCTCTCTCTCTCTCTCTCGCCCACAGACACACACACACACACACACTCTCCTAGTGAACCTTTATTCACATCAGTCACTGCAATTGTTCCCCAAAGGAATTCAAAGTGCCATGAAATCCTAAGTGAAAGAACTCATGTCTCCTAATACCTACAGAGCAAAAATGTGATACTATTTAACCGTACTACTATCTGCACAGTAACATTTCCAAGGATTCTGGATAGAACTACCATGAAATAAATCTGCCACCCTCCCCAGGATAAGGTAACTAGAAGAAAATATAAAGTATGTGTGTAAGACCAGAGGTCTAACATACCTACATATCCACAAATTACTATAATATTAGCCTAATGTAAAAAAGATCTGTCCAGGACACTCATGCAAATGAGATCATGCACCCCAATATGTATAGAGTTAAAAAAATATATATGTGACAGTATATGATAACACTCCTGTATGCACAGTAACAGGCTAGGTAATCTGAATATGGTGCAATGGAATCAATCCCAACCCCGGGCAAAGATAAAAAGTAAGGAGGAATTAATATTCATTATGTGTGTGAAGTAAGAATAGTAACACACTATAACTCCATATATCTAAATAGAGCCTACCTCAATGTGACAGCAAGCAAGCCCCACACCTGTTATATCACATACCTCACAACACATACCCACACACACATACATACACACACACACACCCACATCCCACACATGCTGAAGTCCTATAATATGCAAGTCTGAAGAAGAAGTGATCTGTGGATGTCAGTTTCTGTAGTATCCCATAAAACCAAGATCGACGTTCATCCCATCTGCTACCATATTGAGATGTAAAATAAATTTAATCTCAAAAGCTCGTCTCTGTTGAGTGTTTTTGAGATTTCCTTTTAAGACCATTACTGGCATATCTGAGATTGAGTGGTCAGGCTGGGAGAAGTGGTGCCCCACTGGTTTTTCAGTCTTCTTTGCCGTAATAGTATGTCTGTGTGAGTTCATCCTAGTGCGGAGCTGTTGGCATGTCTCACCAACATAACCTGTTTGTGGACATCTCTTGCACTGGATGAAATAAACAACATGTCGTGACGTGCAGGTATGACTCCCATGCACCTGGAATTGTCTGTTTTGTGACGTAACCACACAGTCTGAGGTAGAAATGAGCTCACAAGTCCTACAGATGCATTGATTGCAGGGTCGTGTGCCATTGTGTGACATGGTATTCTGTTCTGGTGAAAGTTTGCTCCTAATAATTAGGCTGGCTAAATTTGGTGGTTGTTTAAAAGATTGTAGTGGAAGTTCCTTAAAAATACAATTAAGGGTTTCATCCTCACTAAATATTGGGTGGAGGTCTTTAATAATCTTACGCAGACGTTCAAGATCTGGATGATATGTGACTACTAAGGATATTCTGTCTGTAGCTGTCTTTTCTTTATATTGAAGTAGTAGTTGCCCAAGTAGGTAATCCCCTTCAGGGCCCATCGTAGCCCATGCTGAGTAACCATTTGAGAGGTACACTTAGAGTTTAAAGGTAGGACCTCCATTTTGGCCTGGTTAATGTTGAGCCCTGAAAATGTAGAGAAATCTGACAAGGTGGACAGTAGGGGAGGGAGGGAGGTGACGATATTGGCTATAGGGAGCAACATGTCATCCACATACATAACAGTAGGGTATGCCCTTGTTCCCACCTGGACCCCAGAAATTAGAGGATTTTGCCTAACAGTGGCTGCCAGGGGTTCTACTGCCATTACAAAAAGTAGTGGGGAAAGTGGGCAGCCCTGATGGGTACCCCTACCCAGTATGAATGGGGGAGACAGCATCATATTGGTGAGTATCCGTGCAGCTGGGGATAAATATATTGCCCCAATCCAGGCCCAAAACCCCGTCCCCAAGCCCATAGTGTAAAGTACTTGTTGGACATAGTCCTCCAGGGAATCAAAGGCCTTTTCGAAATCTAGCAATAGCAGCAGTGGGGGAAGATAATGTTTGGGCCTTATGGATTAAATTTACCAACGATCTAATATGGTCCTTGATAAAGCGGCCCTCAACAAAGCCTACTTAGGATGGGTGGATCAAACTGGGAAGGAGAGGATTAAGTCTATTAGCTAGTATCTTAGCTAGCACCTTGCTATCAGCATTCAATAATGAAATAGGGTGGTAGCTGGACGCTTTAAGAGGGTCTTTACCTTTATTTGGTAGGATAGTAATAGTCGCCTCCCCAAGGGATGAAGGGAGAGACCCTGTTTGCAATGACTCAGTAAATACTTGTTGCAATACCGGAGAGATTATGGGATGCAACAGCTGCCACACTTCAATAGGGAAACCGTCCCCTCCTGGGGCCTTTCCCTTTTTAAGGGAGAGGATGGTGTCTGCCACCTCCTGGGATGAGATCGGGGCATCTAGGGCATTAGCTTGGGCTTCCAAGATTTTGGGGATATGTAGGGACTCCAGAAATGGTTGGACCCTCTGGGGGTCTGGGGCTCTGGAGGATTTATATAACAAGGAGTAAAAATCCATCATTATTTGATTAATACCTTGCGCCGAGGTCTGGGTCCTACCCCCTGCATCCTCTAAAGCCGCTATATGCCTTTCGGCTTGCTGCTTTTTGAGACGGTATGCCAGTAGCTTACCCCCCTTTTCTCCCCTTCCCAATATTTATGCTTGAGTCTAATGATTGAAATCTCTGCCTTTCTAGAGACCAGCTCATTCACTTGCATCTTCAGAAAGGTGACCTTAGATTACATAGAAGTTGACGGCAGATAAGGACCACAAGGCCCATCCAGTCTGCCCATTTCTTTTTCTACCTTATAAATGTGCCATCAGCCTTTGCTCTGTCAGTGGTCTATCTATTTACTCATTTGTATTGCTCCCTTATGCCTATCCATGCCTGTTTGAAGCCCTGCACTGTATTCATAGCCACCACTTCTTGAGGTAGGCCATTCCATGCATCCACCACCCTTTCTGTGAAAAATAATTTCACATTCCCCTTAATCGGCCCCCCTCTAATCTCATGCTGTGTCCTCTTGTCTTGCTATTTTTCTTATATTTAAACATGTTAGACTCTTTCACCTTGTTAATGCCCTTAAGGTGTTTGAATGCCTCGATCATATCACCTCTCTCCCTCCTTTGCTCAAGGGTATACATATTGAGCTCTGTTAATCTGTCCTCATATGTCTTCTGATGCAGTCCCTGCACCATTTTGGTTGCCCTTCTCTGGACTGCTTCAATTTGGTTAATGTCCTTGTGAAGGTGTGGCCTCCAATACTGCACGCAGTACTCCAGATGGGGCCTAACCAGTGTCTTGTAAAGAGGGATTATTACCTCCCTCTTACGACTTGTGATACCCCTACTAATACACCCTAACACCCCTAGCCTTACCTACTGCTTAGAGGTCTGCTTGGATGATTTCAGGTCATCAGTGATGATGATGCCCAAGTCTCTTTCTTCCTTTGTGACTGCTAGCAACTCCCCTCCCAGCCTATAGGTGGCTTCAGGGTTTCTCTTCCCTATGTGCATGATCTTGCACTTCTTTGCATTAATCCCAGTTGCCACTCTTCTGACCATTTTGCTAGTTTATCCAGATCTCTTCTCATTCTGCCCACCCCATCTGGATCATCTACTCTGTTGCAGATCTTGGTGTCATCTGCAAACAGACAAGCCTTACCCTCTAGTCCATCTGCAAGGTCACTAATGAAGATGTTGAAGAGGACTGGCCCCAGGACTGATCCTCAGGTACCCCACTTGTGACTTGCATCTCTTCTGACTGTATACCATTTACCACCACTCTCTGTTTTCTGCCTGTCAACCAGTTTGCCACCCAGTTGACCAACTTCTGACCCACCCCGAGCCTACCCAGCTTATTTATCAATCTTCCTTGTGACCTGCCTCTGACCTAAGGGAAGGGACATGAAGGGCCTTAAAAGCAAGCTCCGCTTCTTGGAGTTGTAGTTCAAGCCCCCTCAAATGTTGTTCCCTCCTCTTTTGGTGCCTGCTCGCATACCCTATTATTGCCCCTCTTAGAGTAGCTTTGAATGCCTCCTTCGTGGTACCCACAGAGGTATCTGCTATGAGGTTATGCCGAAAACATTCTGTTGCTTCCTTTGAAGCCAGGGGAAAGTCTGGGTTACGAAGTAGCAATGGGTCCAGCCTCCATGCCAGAGACTTAGGGAAAGGGGGGCCCCATGTGAAGGCAAGATGCACAGAGGAATGATCCAAGATAACTACGGGATGAATAAGGGTATTAACAGTGTTACTAGTAATAGTAGGAGAGGACAGCCAGAAGTCTATTCTACTAAGAGAACTATGTACTGGGGAATGAAAGATGTAGTCCCACTGGGAGGGGTGAAATATTCTCCAGATGTCCGTAAGGGCCAAATCTTGTTGTAATTGAGCCACTGCCATTACAGCCCTGGAGTGGGGCTCAGTAATGGAAGGGGATCTATCCAGGAAAGGGTCCAGAGTAAGAATAAAATTGCCCCCTAACAAAATGGGGGTGTCTTCCAGAGCTATGGATCCCAGCACCAACTTGTGAAAGAAGGAGGGCGAGTCCTCATTCGGAGCCTATACATTACCCAGGATCAGAGGTCCCTCCCCCAGTATCCATGAGTACCACCACCCATCTACCCTCAGGGTCTCTCACTTGTCTCTGCAATTTCCATTGTAGTTGCTTGTGAAGCAGAATCACCACCCCTCTCTTTCTAGAGGAGGCCGAGGCATGAATGACCTGACCTACCCACTCTCTCTTCAGTCTCTCAGGATCCCCCCCCCAGTAAGTCTGGTCACCTGCAGGAAGGTGACCCTCGCTCCCAGTCTCTTAAGGTGGCCCAAAACTTGCTTCCTCTTGTTTGGGGTGTTAAGCCTGCTGATGTTCCATGTCAGACAAGTGATATCACCTGTTAGTAATAAAGAGCAAATATTTAATTAAGAGATATATCAAGAACAACCAGCAGATAGGGGGCGAGGGCAGCCCAACCAGAAGAGGCAAATTTCTATAGAACGCCACCAAATATGGAGAGAGTGGGTAAAGCCCATATACCCTGTCCCTATCAGATGACCTTATACTAACAAATAATGAAACATCTGTATGTGTCTCTTGTGAAACAAACATACATAAACACATTAACAAACTATATACATTGTGCACAGTGTACCATGCAATTTGGGGATATAGAGGCATCTCTTCAGCCGCAGAGCCCTGCTGTAGTCCAGCCCCTATTCCCAGGGCATTATCAAGTGGTATCCATCCTTCCTTAGCACTACGGTGAGTGCAGGGGGGAGGTTCCCTCCTGAGGGAATCGAGCAACCCAATAAGAAGGTAGGACCACGTGGCTCATTGCAACCCCAGAGGGTTGAGAGAGATGCTCCAGCAATGCAGCTCAGAAGCTGGGGTAGTTAAAGTGGGACTACACAATGCTTCTAATGAGGTGGGAGTTTGCAGGAAAGAAAGTGGGGGGGACTGCCCAATATTTCGGCAAGCCTAGGGTTATTGCTGATGGGTGCCAACGTGTACTCACAACAAAAATCTTGGTGAGGTCAGGCTCGTCACACCTATGAAGAGTGTACTGTAAGCCACCCAATGTGGGGGCTGGGATAACTCCCCTTGATAGAAAATAATAATTAAAAAAAAGCATACCAGAGGGGCACAGGCCTGTGCCATTCACCACTTAGGGCCTCACGTAAAACACAACCTGGCTACCCATTCAGCACAACAGTTTACGCATGCCGACAAATACTTTCATATTATATGACACAGCTTCCCAGTGGACCTCACCCCCCCACACACAAGTAAGCAAGGTAGAACACATAAAAGTTCTGCTGTTTAATCAGATGGTACAAAAAATGCCTTCTTTGCCATCTAGAAGTGTCTGGACCTTTGATCAGGACGTCCACTGAGAGCTTGTTGGTAGGCCTCGTTGAATCCCTCCCGGTATAGGAGTGAGGCATCTTCTCTGCCATATGGCAGTGCAAGTCGGGGGTCAAGATTGGGGTGAAAAGGGGCTCAAAAGTTCCCTTACATGGGTAACATGGAAAAAGGGTAGCAGATGGGTCAGCCAAGGAGATTGTCCACTGACGATCAATTTAGACACCCCAAACTCGACCCCATACCTACAACTCCCCGGGGGATTAAAAGAACAGGAATAGAAAGAAAATAGAAGGATGGCTACTTATCTGACCACGCTGGTGGGTTTTCTCTAATTGATTGCCCTGGAGATGTAGAGCGATCAGGACGGTCCACACTGAAGATGAGATCTCCGCTGGTAGATGTGGCCTCCCTCGTAGCCTTTGGTGGACGCTCCGTTCTGTGGCTGGTGAGGAGTTACTGATGGGGACAGGTAGCTGGGCTGCAACATAGGAGTAGGCCTGCCTTCCACAGTCGAATCCACAATGCCTGGGTGTTGATTCGGAGAGCTGGGGCATAAAGCTTCATATCTATTAGCAATGTGGTAGGCCTGTAATGGATCTGGATCAACAGTGTCCATGCTTGTGGCCTCCTCTGTGTCATCTTGCCCTCTCTCTGAAGGATGCTCCCAACAGCCGTGTTTCTTTGAGGATTGCCTCTTTCAGTGTGCTTTTGGGGGGAGTTCCCAGTGTTGCTCTCTGAGGTCATGCCAAACTGCAGGCCTGCTCACTGACGGAGAGGAGTGGCAATCCAACCCATCGGTAGCAGTTTTTGCCGAAGGGGCTCCCGGGGTAGTGGTGGTGAATTCTTGTGGCCAGTTGCGTCGTAAAAAATCCATGAGTGCATCAGGAGATTCAAAACTGTTCGGGACTCCATTATGCATAACCTGCATCATGTCTGTGTAACGTAAGGAGAAGGACAGTCAATACTGTGCATTTTATGCCTTGCCTCAGTATGCTCAGCGTTTGTCCGACAGATTCTTAGAGAAGTCCTGAAAGATGTGGATCCTATTCGATCTCCACACTACATGCTGTAACTCATGAGCTCTAGTTAGGACCTTCTCTTTGTCCCTAAAATCAATGAATTGGGCTATGATAGGTTGTGGCCTGTCCTGGGCCTGAGACATGGGGGCTACCGTACGGTGTGCTCGTTCCATCTGGAGTGGTATCAATGAGTCCAACTACAACATTTCAGCGATGGCTAATTGTAGAAATCCCTCGGTATCTTTGCCTTCTACATGCTCAGAGAAGCCCAGGAAGCGAAGATTATTATGGTGACCTTGATTCTCGAGGTCATCCATCTTACTGCGCAGAATCTGTATGGTCTGTTGTTGATCTCTTAATTCTGTCCTTAAGTCCTGAACATGCCCCTCTGTCGCAGAGATCCGCTGTTCGGTATGCAGCATCCTGGCTTCTAAATTTTGAACCACTTGGGTGTTTCGATTAGTTGCCACTGTGACTTGTGCCATCTGGGCCATAAGTTGGCTGAACATCGCCTCAACTGACGGTTGCTCCCAGGTTTGTGGTAAGCGGCCTTCAGCCATATTTTCAGGCCTACCTTGTCTAGGAGACTTTCAGTAAAATAGCAATTTCCACACAGCAAAGGAAGGCTTTTTGTATAAATGAAGCTAAATTAGTGTAGCTTGAGTATTACCCCACAAGTTACAGTAGAGTGAGGATATAATACCAGCTGGTAGAAAAAGGATTTTAAAGGATATTTCCCTCTGGGTTGTGGAGCTGATCTTTAAGCTGACATCCTATTTAGCGCCCCTAGTGGCCAGTCCAGACTAGTCAGATCTGATGGATTTGACAGTCAGATCCATGTATCTGTCCAGTGGATCCAACTGTCTGACTGGTGGGTCCAATGGATCCTACCTAGGATATCTGGATCTTACCATTGAATGTCTAGATACAACCTCAGGTGCATAAATATAGAGTATAGTGCAGTGGTTTAAGGCTCTGTGGCAGTATAACACAGTGGTTTAAGGCTCTGAGCTGCAAACCTGGAGACCTGGGTTTCAATCCCACAGCCCCTACTTGCATACTGGGTGACCCTAAGCAAGTCACTTTATTTCCATGTGCTCCTAGGTCACACCCGGAAACAGATTTTGGCTTAGTGTGCCTTTCCTGGTTAAACAATTCCCACTAAATATCTGACCTTGGATCCTAGATTGAGTTTGGTTGGATATTTGCTAGATCCTAGGTCAAATACCTGCACTATCCAATGGAAGCTAATCAGATCCACTAAGGCACTGTCTGAGCACCACTACCGTGCACACAAGCCCACTTACTGTATTTGCACACTGAAGAAATACACCTTCTGCTAACCTGCACACTTTTTCAGTTTTCAGCTTCTTTTCTCTAATTTCTCCTATTTAAAAAAAAAACTGATGAATGCACACATCCTGCTAAAGTGTACAGTTGGAGCTGCCTGAAGATGACCAACTGCAGTTTGTGTGAACATTACTAGGGTGGATTGTGGTGTTAATTTTCCTATTTATCATAGATTAATGCTTTACCTTGTGCCTGGTCACAAGTAGCTGTATGTAATACATACATTAGGAATCCCAAGTATATATACATTTTTTCCTATGTTGAAGGCATACTTAGTAAATATTATGCTTGTATTATAGAAATTGAATAAATAAAAAAGTTATGAGAAAACTTTGAGTTAAGCTGATTTGACAAGCAGCAGGTTGGTTCCACTTGAATGAAAATAAAAATATGTATTAAAACAATATATGGATTACATTTTATTTTATCTTCTAATTAGACCACCAAAACTCTGATGAGGGTTAGGGTATCGGGAAGGTATTGAAGTGTTAGTTTGTTATTGGCTGAAACAATTGTTCTAAAAGAAATATATAATTGGGAAGCACAATAAATAAAAATAATTTTCAGGTGAATGGTGACTCTGGATTAACATCATTGAAGGGACACTGTCAATCCTTTTTGCATCATATTACTTGTAATTGAAAACTCAGATTTTATGATTGCTTACCTTCTCTAAAATTCATGGAAGTTACATAGAAACAAAGAACATGTCAGCAGAAAAGGATCGCCAGGCCCACCTTGTCTGCCCAGTGTGCCTAGCAAGCTGCTAGGTCTTTGTTATTTCCTACCGTACCCCCTCCCAAGGTACAACAGACCCATGTGCCTGTTCCACACTTTCTTGAATCCCCCCACAGTCCTTGCCACCACCACCTCCTCTGGGAGTTTGTTCCAGCTACCTACTACCCTCTCTGTGATGTAGAATTGTTCAATGTTTCCTCTGAACCTTCCCCCTACTATCTGCATATCATGCCCCCTAGTTTTTGATTGGTTCTTTAGCTGGAAGATGTCCTCTACTGGTACTCTGTTGATACCTTTAATATATTTGAAGGTCTCAATCATGCCCCCCCCTTTCCCTTCTGTGCTCCAGGGAGTGCATGTTGAAGTTCTTAAGCTGTTCCTCATAGGACAGGTGGCTGAGACCATTCACCATTTTCATCACTCTCCTCTGGACCTGTTCCACTCTATTCACATCCTTCTTGAGGTATGGCCTCCAGAACTGGACCCCATATTCAAGATGCAGCCTGACCAGTTGCCTGTACAAGGGCATTAAAACCTCCCTCTTCTTGTTAGTAATTCCCCTGATACAACCCAGCATCCTACAGCTCTCATCACTGCCTTTTCACACTGCTTTCCCACCTTAGGTCCCGAGAAATGAGTATACTGAGGTCCCTTTTCAGCTCGGTTACCTCTAGGGTATGCCTCCTCCAATCCAGTACTCTGCTCCCTAGTTTTTTTTACCTACATACATGATCTTGAACTTTTTTGTATTGAAGGACAGTTGCCAGTTATTGGTTATTTGATTTGTTTCCTTCTTAGTAGAACTAAAATGCATGGGGAATAGTGCATTTATACCCAACCTTGTTTTGCTTCAAATCCATGATCTTCTCTTATTGCATATTTCCTAAACATAAGGAACTGGCACAAATACGGCAGCCACTCATGATGCAATAGTTTCCTCTCCTCCAACAGTATTGTGAGAGGCTAGATTGTCTTAGAGGCATTCCAAAGTCCAGGAAAGATGCTGTGGAACTGGAACAAAGAATGTAAACAAACATTTTTGTGTGGTAACACCAGTATGGTGGGCAATGTGTTTTTCACATTTGAAAAGAAAAAAAAGGAATCAGAATCAAACTATCAGCTACATCAGCATTCACTACATACTGTAATATGAACAATCACATCATTTGTTTTTAATCTAGGTACAGTCTGAGGTCTAAGGGTGTTGACAGTGTCCTTTTAAAAGTGAAATATTTTAACTATATTAAAGTTTGCCAGGTACGATGTCTTGCAGGAATTTGCTAAATAAATGTGTATGTTCCTGGTATCCTGAATGGGACTCCCTGGATATTAAGTACCTTAAAAGGGACAAGGGATAAGGATTAATATTTGAATTTAGTCCCAGGTAACCCCTCCTGGAATGTTTCTAGTTCTGTGGCATACCTGAGCTAAACATGCATCTGGTAGAGAAGTTCCAAGGTAGAGCTGGTGGGAGATGGAAAGAGCGGCTACTGGCAGCATTGCAACTTGGAAAGAGTCACAGGGGCTAAAGGACATTTGCTGTAATGGACCACATTAAAGCAGTCGGGGGCATTAATAGGACTTTGCTATGACAGACAACATGCAAGGAGTGTAAGAGACATCCAGCTGTAATCTGTGTAGTGGGATAACACATTGTCTACTTACAGTAGATGCAGAGCCCGCTTAAGTGTGCAAGAATTCTGTTTCCCCAAGGGTGTGCACAAAATAGTTACACTGTACGCTGACTCCTCACCTGTGACACGTCCAGAGTGAAATTCAGATCTCTGATGTATAAACAATATTAGCACACTTGCACACAGGCATGGCACACACACATGGGCCTTTGTGCTCAGGAGGTGTGGGAAGGTACAGTAATTAGAATGACATGTAGGCATTTTTTTGGGAAGCAGGAGCAAGTTACTGCACCCTCCTTCAGCAACGCTACCTTTAATTTGTTCCAGTCAACCTTTTTCTTCATTTTGGATCACTTTGACCTTGGGCCAGATAATTAAAAAATACAATTCTAGCCCTTCCCAGGTGGCCTGGGCTAGTCTTATCTCCAACCTTTTGCCACCACAGTCACTTCTCCTTCCTCACCCTTCCCCACACTTTGTTTTTATAGACAAAAAAACCCTCAAATTTATGGCTTTTGACACTGACAGGTGCTCACTCATTTTTTTTTAACTGACTGGGAGAATGAGGAGGGTGGAAGAAGCTGAAAGAGGTAGGGACTGATTAAAATGAGCGAGGGGTGGTGTAGGGGCCCTTCTTACCACTTGGACCGACACTGAATATAGGAAATTATGCATATTTGTTATTTTAGTTCAAGTGCACCTTCTTTGCACCTGCCTTAATCTTCAGTATCACCTTATTTAGAACTGCATTGAATACAGTAAATGTAGGTAATTTGTAATTCCGTACAAGTATATTTTATTGCTATTCCATGCTTACTCCTGTTACCTGGGGTGACATTGTCACTGTATAAGTACTTATTTATTTATTGAAAAGTTTAACCAGGAAGTACATACTGAGCTGACAACAGCTCATTTTCAGTTGGGCCCTTGGGGAGGGGGAAGAGAGAGGTAGCTAACAATATAATAACAGGGTAAATGCAAAAAAACATAGTAATACAAGCAGACTAATAAATATTAAAGGCAAAATAGCAGACAACAGCAACTAGAAAATAAAGCACTCTCAAATATATACAGATAGAAAACAATAAATAGAAACAGCAAGAAGAGGATGAGACCAGAGAATAAAGAAAAAGAGGAAAGGGTCAAAAACATTTACAGGTAGGATGATAAAAGTCAGAAAGAAGAGACTTTAGAGAGGAAGTGGAGGAGGCAGAATGCATAGAAAGGGGAAGGGAGTACCAATGTTTAGGAAAGTGGTAAGAAAAAGCAGATTAGCCAGCAATAGATTTTCTATGAGGGATATTTAGAGAATGGGAAGCATTGTTATTGTAACCCCTGGTGGCGCTATCCCAAGGGCTACTACCCCTGCCTGCTTAACTGCTAACAGGCTGAGGGGCCTAGGTTCTATGGCAGGTGCCTCCACCCAGAGGTCAGAGTTTGCAGTAGTCAGACTAACTTGCTCACAGCCCTCTGGGACACTGAGACCCCTTTTTATTCCTACTAGTGGCCCACACAGTACATCAAGAGTATCTTCACTATTTACACTTACCCCCAGGACTGGTTCGGTCAGCTTGACTCTGGGGACCCCCTGTAAAACAAGATAATGCAATACGATAGCCACAGTACAATACTTTAACACAAATGAATACCTCAGTCAGTGTAACTTTGCTGAAACAAACAGATTTGATTTATTTAAGGGGCTGCAACAAGGACAAGGGGAAATCAGGTTAATTAGATTAGGCACATTAATAATCACAGTACTGTGTACATATTCAGAGTCCTAAAATGTCACTTTACTGGGTACCCAGGATGGTGAGGGCTAGCCAGGATCGGTGCAGCTGGTTGGGGCCCTGTGATGGAAAAAACACTTGCACAATACCCAATTGTAATCCGGAGCCGGTTGGCTCAGTTCATGAAGAAAGAAAGAAAATAAATCAGATGAAACACTTGCAATTAGATGGACAGATGGCAGGGCGCTACCCTGAGGAGTACTCACAAACTCAGTGCTGAAAACTGGCGCAGAGGGGGTCATGGATTGCCAGACTCCCTCACACAGCAGGGAGATGAAATTCTACTAGCCAGGCACACAGCTTTGATCAGCAATGGATTCAGTCCGCATGCATGCTTTTGGCTTTCCGTCTACACCACACAGGGCAAGAGAACCCATTTAGCTGTCCTCCACAAACACTCCACACATTTATATGTAAAGGAAATTACTATACCAGGCAGCTGCTCTCAGATCCCGATCGCACTTACTGCTAACCCGGGAGTTCACACTGCAGCTTCACTTTCCTGACAGACCGAGCGCGATTAACCAATTTCTCCAGTCCTCTATGGGGTGAGCCTGGTTCCCAGTTGTTCAGCCTCTCTTCTCCTCAGTAGCTTCGGATTCAGTCCAAGTCACAACAGCTATGCGCCGTCTGAGTGTGTGGCACAGAAGCTCTGAGCTCCTTCCCTGATCACGGTTACAATGGATATGCTTCTCCAGGCATAAAGCAGGGCATTCCATTTGGGCGCCACCCAGTCCAATTGGTGGACTCAGTTGTCAATCACAGAAAACTACCCCTGTTGGTGCAAATAGACGTCAAGGTCCAGAACTTCACTTCCCAGAATTACTAGCCATGTTTCTTATGGTAAGCTGGCTCCCACGCGAGTCCTGATCCTGGTTGGTTCACATAAACTCCAATTTAGAGGCCCCCCCTTGTACTGATTGGATCTATTCAGTAGTCAGGATCGAAAATGGAGGGGTAAAATACACAGAGTCCCAGCTGCAAGAAAGGCAGGTTAGACAAATTACATTTCCACTAATACTCTAAACGATATGTGTCAAACAGTTGCAACTTTGAAAAGCACTCCCTCTACCCATTTAGTGACAGCAGAAAAAGAGCGACTTGTCAGCAGCCCGAGCAGGACTCGAAGCAAGGAAACACACAGTCCCCCCATACAAACTAATCATGCCTGCAAGCAGACAGCTCTTAAAGAGACAGCACCAGAGGCTCTAAAAGCACTCACAGATACACAGCTTAAACGTCAAACACCATTCAGGCTGGGAGCACTCAGTCAGCTCCTGGAAGACTTTTGGGAACCCCCATTTGCAGGGGGGTTACATTATGAAGAGGATAGGAGGAAGAAAGGAGAGAAGAAAGAAAGATTATGAAATAGGAGGGAAGGGAGCCAAACCAGAATTTGGACAAAAAAGAGACACAGTGGGAAAGGTGCCTAGAATCAAGAGAAGAGAAAGACAGAGCTGAAGAGAAAGATCAGTGGTGAGTACAAGAGGATTCACGACTGGTCATCAAGAATTTTATCGAACGACCAGACAGCGAAACCGACAGGTCGACCACATTTTGCCATCGGCTGCTGGTTTCAGACAAAAACAAGTGTTTTCTTCAGGGGGGCTTTGCCCCCTGCACCTCCCACATGGGGGGCTGTGCCCCCGCACCCCCCCCACTTAGGATTCTCAACTCTGAGTCGGAGCTGATTTGGGGGTGGGGTGCAGGACCCCCGACAGACAGTGCCAGATTCCAGAGGGTTCCCTACAGCACAGTGGCACTGTAGTCGCTGTAGGGGACCACACTGTCGAAATGTCGCTGTATCTACGGTATGCCAGTATGAGAGGGGCAACTCTACTGGACTGTTTTCTCCCTTGTACCTCCTCCACCTAGGATGCCTCTTATAGTGAGCTATTTTGGCTCAGTAGACCTTTCCTGGTAAACCTCTTTCAATAAAATATAGAATAACATATGGGGTGGTGTGTTGAATGAGATTTTGCACACACCCATGGTTGGATGCTACATAAACGCCAAAAGCGAAGCTCAGTGTTTTTTTTTAAAGCACCCAACACACAGGATATGTGTAAAATCTCAAGGTAAACACACCACCTCGTGTTTTATTTTATATAATATTATATAATATATGAGCAGTCTTTTTTCACCACAATCACAGTATATCAAAAAAAAAACATCCCTGTGCAGCTGCTGTCCAGTTGCGTTTCAGCAGGGTCTGTAGTCAGAAGCAGTTGGTGAAACAAAATGTTTCACTTTTTTCATTTCTTTTAAAAAGCTTAAGCTTAATAGCAGAAAGAGCTCAGTTAATGTTTTTTTAAGTTAACTTACCACCATGTGCCAGTGGTGGTAAAATGTCCAGTGCTAGGGAAAGACAGAGAGGAAGGGAAGGGAAGGCTGGCACATGTGTGGACGAAGGGAAACTCAGTGCATGTTCACCATTATAACTTGCAAGTTATAACAGTGAATTATAACCGGGTGTCCCTATAGGAAAAAATGCTAACCAGTTATTATTATACAATTAAATACATTTTTAGCCTGCTAAAACCCCATATGAAGCACCCAAAGTGTTAAAACTGAACAAAAGACAGGGACCAAATTTTCAAAGGTCCAGAACTGATGCAGAGACCTCACCTCAAAAGAATTTTATGCAAGGGGCACCTTGTGTCAGAATTTGTGGCAATCCCAATTTTCTAAGGCAGCTTGTGGCAGCACTGAGGTCCTCATGCCGAACCACCTTATGATGTCCTAGGGGCAGCCATAAGGCTGTGCCACAGTAGGTGGGGGCTTTCACTGTATCTGGGCTACCACATCTCCAAAAACAGAACCCCCCCCCAAAAAAAAACTCAATCTCTGCATGGGCAATTGGAGTTAGACTGGCAAATAGCTGGTGTAACAGCCCCAAGCACTGTACGTGACCCATGTCAGTAGTCTTACAGAGGAACTGGCAGGGTCCAGGAGGTGCAGCATTCCTATGGATCACAGTTGGGTATGGTGTCCATCCTGTATCATTGGTCTGTGACCCCCAGTGCCTCTTGGCAAGGAGCAAGGGTGGTGGTTGTGGTGTGCCACAGGGGGCCCTGGCAGTGGCAAGGCATCACAGTGGCATGGTGTGCCTCACTCCATTGACACACAGTGTAATATGTGGCCAGTGGGGTGCCTCCTATCCTAAACATGTCCTGGTTGCAGTATGTAGCAGTCCCCCTGAGGGCCAATAGGTGGACACCAGTACCACCATGTAAACCGGCCGTGCCCTCTCGCCACAGCATTGGTGATCAGCAGACATTCCTAGGCCCAACAGTCTACCTGCGCTGGCAACATGCTGGGATGGGCAGTGAACTGCACTGCAGCAGGTAAGTGTCCTGCATCCCCAGGGACCAGAGGCCATAGTGTCCGTGAATGGGGATGGTGGATGCCTCCATCAGTCAAAAAATCCAGCAAAATCAGCACTGCTCATACTGAAGGTAGTGTAAGGCTTTACTGAAAATAAAATAGCATACCAAAAATCAGCTCAACGAGTAGTTATTTTTTGCAGTTTAACTTTTTATTGAATTATGGAGCTACAACCAATACCTCTATTGTAATGGAAATACAATCAATAATTCATATGGTACATACAAAGCATAATGAATCACAGACATCAAATAAGCTCATATTTCCCATTCAATCCCAAACCTATGGTATGGGTATTTAACCAGTCAGGTAAAATAGCCTGAGATCAATAGTAGTGGTGGGTGAAGTGGCCCCAATTCACTCCGCGAAGTGATCCGCGGAGTAAAGGCGGATTCGCGGAGTGCTCCGCAATGTGAAGCGGAGTAATTCACGTTATAATGGGTAACGCGAAGTCCATTGAAAACAATGACTTCACGTTACTCTGCCTTCCCAAACCGCTACTCCACCAATTCTTAAGGCGAAGTACATTGAAAAGATATTGATTTTCCTTTTCCCTCAATGCACTTTCCAACTCCCTGTACTCTTCTTCCCTCTGTTTCCTGTGATGGGAGGCATAGCTTATAATTCGGCCTCTCAATGTAGCTTTAAATGCCTCCTATATGGCAGCTGCCGAGGTGGACCCTTGGGGGTTATCTGAGAAGTAGGTCTGTGCCTTACTCTGAAGCCATTCCCTAAATTCTTTCTCTTGTAATAGTAAGGGGGTCTAGCCTCCAACTTACTGATCTAGAGCCAGGGTAGAAGGCATCAAGGAGAGCGTCAGTGGGACATGATCGGACATATACAGAGAGGCTATTGTAACATCTAGAATCTTTCTGTAGATATTCGGGGAGGTAAACCTCTAATCAATCCTGCTGGCAACTTTTTTGGCTTCAGAAAAATAAGTATAGTCCCTCACATCTGGATGGGCTACCCTCGAAATGTCTTGCAGCTTGTACAGAGTGAGTAGGTCCTTCAGAGCCCTGATGGACTGGGGTGTGCGTCAGGCTTGGAATTGGATCTATCCATGAAGGCATCCATTGTTAGATTAAAATCCCCCCCATATAAGATATCCATTTCTCCTGTTGCCAGCTCCCACCGACCATGTCTTATTCAGGCTTGAACACCTCCATAATTCTTTCCCCCCTCCCAGCTCTTTAACACCTATACCATACCCTTGTCTAAGAGGGTTTCCCATAACAACCTGGCCACCAAAGAGTTTAGTAGCCCAGTGTGGGATAGCCTCTCCTGGGTGTGGAGCTTGGCACTTCATCCATATTCTTCATCCTGCCCACTAGTTGGGGCTCTGATACCCACATAATCTCAATCAGACCACGGGATCTTGTGACCCCCTAAATAAACTGCTTATACAGTAACAAACAGTTACTATCATAACATTCATAAGCCAAACTATTTCCCTTAAAAAGGGATAAACTGCACCTGCTTGCAAAATAACATACCTCCTTGCAGGAGTGATCCCCGTTGACATCCTGGGCAGGAAGAACTGCCTCACTATACAAGTTGCACATGAGTAGCACGCTATCTCTTTTCTATCCCCTTTCTGCATAGCCGCAGATCACAACTAGGCAGCAGCCTACGAGCGGGAGAAAAGCCGACTCACTCCCCATGAGAATCCTGCCATGTATAACAAATTGCCCCTGCCCTTGATGTCAATCTACTGTTAAAAACAGTAGAGGAGACTAATTTAGGAGCCTAACAGAAGGATGCCATCCCTGAAACTCATTGCCATTTTAAACAAATGCACAAACAACGGCAGAGCTGGGGACAGCCATAAGACCACTGAGCTTCCTCTAGCCTTGGGCGAGGGGGGGGTGGGGCTCCTGCATGAAAAAAAAAAGGCAAAACAATCAGTAATACAGGGGTCTATCAGTGCAGAAGGAAGTCAAGGCAACCAAGAATATCTACTGGTCACACAGTTGAGATGATCAGGGCACGATCAGAGCTGTACTCAGGCGTTCAAACTGGAAATCCAAACCAAAAAGTTTTGACAGAAAAAACAAAGCCCGAGTAAACAGCCTGATGGCAACCAGTTCTAATTGTCTCTGGACCATGTGTACCCAGAAGGAGAAGGAATTCCCCTCCATTGGCTCTGGGAGCACTTCATCCTGTGCTTAAGGCAGGGTCACATCATGTTTAAGCCTCATGGCAGTAGCTGAGTCTCTTTTCCCATCTCCCCCCACATTCAGGCCAATCCTTGCATGGGGGGGCCCAGTCTGCCAGCGAGCTCTGATCTGCGAGGTCCTCGGGGCCATGTATTCCAGTTTACCTGTGAGATCTGTTAAATCCAGGGCTGTAGAGACTAGGTCTCTCAAAGGTTCAAATCTGTTGGAGATCTTGACTGTAGTATTCATGGGGGAGATTGTGTTGTCATCGGACAAATTTTGTAACCGCTGGCAGCTCCTGGACTGGTTCCTCTTGGAGATGTTTTTTTTGTTGGGAGTAGCCCTACCCAGTTTTCTCGGTAGACCCCTCTGGACTTTGCCACTAGTCATCTTGCCCGGTTCTGTTGGCGCTGCTCCAGAGGTAATTTTCATGTGCACAGGAGAGCACTCCATATTCTGCCAGGCGGCACCATGTGGTGGCTGTAAGGGATGCCTCAATTCTTGTCCTTTAGGCTGGATTGTCAGGAGAAAATGTTCCCTCTCCCCCTGGATATTAAACATATGGAAACCCTCATTATATTGGACTCTTAGCATAGCAGGGTACCTAAAAGAAGTAGCGATGCCCATCTTGTAGAGTTGCTGCTTCACTCCTGCATAGGCCTGTCTACATCTGGCAAGCTCCTGTGAATAGCCTTGGTACAATTGGATCGAACAGCTCTGCCATGACACATTTTTCCACTCCCTTGCCAGCCGCAAATACCTTTCCTTCACTGGATACCTCAGAAACTTACACAGAATGGGGCGAGGGTGCTCGCCTTGTATAGGTTTGGGGGCTAGCAAGAGATGGGCCCTCTCGAGTTCTGGTGGTGCCTTATGCTCCAGATTCAACATCGCCGGTAGGGCATTTTCCAGAAATTAGATCATGTCTTTGCCCTCCGTGCCTTCCGTTATACCCACTATATGTATATTTTGTCTCCTTGCCCTATTCTCCACATCATCCAATTTGGACAGCAGGTATTGAATCTGTACATGATGATCCCATAAGTAGCCATCCTGTTGAGGCAGTTGTTCAGCCTGGACTTTTGCTGCATTCTCTGTACCCTCCACCCTGCAGACTAGTAGTTGTAAGTCCTCGTTTAGTTTGGAGGAAGAGTGTTCAAGTTTGACTGTGTCCTGCAAAACTTTGCTCAGCATCGCCGTCATTTTAGCGATGTCCTGAGCCATGCTGGAAGTGGAGTTTGATGCAGCCATTGCCCCCTCTGCCACCTACAGACTGATGCCTGGCTTTCACACTTTCAGATGGGCACCATGAGGACTGGAAGACACTGCTGTTGCAGCCTAGAATGTGGGTACCATGCGATGGTACCAGTCCACTAGTACATGACGCAGCTGCCCGATGCCTTGCTCGATTCAGATGGGAAGTGGCTTGTTTTGCAGCGTGGGTGCTCCGGTAAACGGTCTTCAGTTTTACATACTCTAAAACCTCAGATGGGACATTCGGATGGGCACTTAGGGGTTCACAAGGTCTCTCCCATTAGGTTTAGTGTGCCACCATGTTGGCTGCCAGGCTCCGCCCCCCAACGAGTGATTCAAATGCAGAGCGAGGACCCCGACCAGCTTTGCACGTTTGAGTTTGACATCAAGGTTTCCACCCCTTGGTCCCAAACAGACTTTTTCAACCCCACAAAACTTGAAAGTATGGCCAATGTTACCCACTATCCTACAATGATTTGCCAATGCATTACCCACATTCGGTGCCAATATGGAATGTAAATGCTCTCCTATTCGCAACTTTAATTGTCTAGTAGTCTTGTCTACATAGCATGAACCACACTCACATGTAGCTAGATAAACTACATTTTTAGTGTTACAATTAAAAAAGCTTCTCAGTTCTAATGCTCTAGTACTGTTACATGTAGTGAATTTGTTAGTTCTTTGCATGGATGTGCAAAACTTACATTTGCCACAGATCAAGTTCACTCATTTGAACCAGCCATTTACCACAATGGACTGCTTTTGGCTAAGGTGGGGACTTTGGCTCCTGCCCTGAATTTCTTCCAGAATTTGGCACAAGGGCACTGGCACATGGGACATTGATGCAAGCTACTGTTGGGTGCAGCTAGCATTGCTCTTTTGGACCCTTTGAAAATCCGGCTCAGGGAGTCCAAATGGAGGCAGAATCACAGTTGCCAATTTTCACATTATCTCATCCTTATGTATCACTGAGCATTATAGGGCTATAGGAATTCCTATATTTTATAGGGAAATGGCTTCCCTAGACATGTATTGTGCTTAAGGGGAAAACTGGATAAATCAGGTTGCATAAGAAATAATGTACATTACAGGAAAGCATGGACAAATTCCCCCAGAGGTATAGGAGAAATGCAAACCTGTCTGGGAGCTCTGGAATAAAAGACATCACATGCCAATATATTTCTTAAATATATGTTGTATGTACTGTAGTTTGACTTTGAGACTTGTGGAAGAAGGAGTTAAATTCAGAGGTAGAAGAATAATGAAGGTGGTCACGCAAGCTCAGGCACTGAGTCTTCAATAGGGCAAAATGTGTCTTTTTTTTTGTAAGAGTGCTGTCTGACATTAACAAATAATTATTTGAGCTCCTCATGCCATGTTTCATTAATGGAAGAGCTCAAATAATTACTTTTTAATGGCAACCGGAGCTCCTGTGATAAAATTAATTTCCCTCTGCTGATGACAGAGGACTTGGTTTTAGAAACAACCTTCCATGCATGCAGCCACTTCCTATTTGTCCTAGGACATCTGGAGGTGGTGGGTGTTCCTTTTATTAACCTGTGTGGTGATGAGGTAAGAACACACTCGTAGGATTGGCCCCCAGCTTACAAAAATCTGCTGATTTTGCAAGCATGCGAATAGCAGCATGCACCAATTGTAGGGTCATACATTTTGAGGGGGCTCTTAATATCTTATATATGATATAGAAAGGGTTAAAAGTCCACAAGCTTCTTGAACAAAATAACACTACTAAGAAAGCTACTGCCCTCTGTAGCAGAATTATCTCTTAGGTCAGAACCAGAAAAGTAAGAATAACTAATAAATCCTATCATTTCCCAGTTTCATGATAAACGAGCCCTGCAACTAATACCCCACCTCTTTTATGAACATACAAACATACAAATCTGCCAGCAGAAACAGACCAAGTGTGCAGCTAGCACCCTAGATTGCAGCTTCCCCAACCTCCTCACTCACTGTCCCTCCCATACCTGTCACAGCCCCCGCCACCCAGAACCTCCCTCTTGCTTTGTCCCCCTTATTCTTAAAACTTCCTACTGTCATACATGATACTACCCCCTCTGGTAGTGCATTCCATGTATACACCACCCTCTTAGTGAAATAGTGCCTCCTCATCTCCCTCTTAAATTGTTCACCATCCAATCTTAACCTTTTCCCCCTCATGTCTCTACCTTTCCTCAGTTTAAACACCCTCTCGGTGCTAGGTTTATTTATACCCCTCAAATATTTGAACATTTCAATCATATCCCCCATCCCTCCTCTCCTCCAGTGTGTACATATTCAGTTCCTGCAGCCTGTCTTCATAGGCCTTTCCTTCCATCCCCTGTAACATTTTTGCTGCTCTCCCTTGTACCCCCTCCAGTAATTTTATACCCCTCTTCAGATATGGCCTCCAGTATTGCACACAGTACTCCAAATGCAGTCTGACCAATGATCTATAGAGGGGCAGGATCATCTCCCTGTGCCTGGATGAGAAACCCCTTGCGATACAACCAAGCATCCTGTTTGCCTTAGCCGCTGTTTTCCTGCATTGGGCCGAGTTGTTCATGCTCCCTGTTACCAACACCCCAAGGTCTTTCTCCTCCTCAGTGATCCCCAGCCTCACCCCACCTAACTAGTAGTCCCTCCTATGGTTTTTTGTCCCAAAAGGTGAATAACCTTGCACTTTTTCGCATTAAATCCCAGCTACCACCTCTCCGACCATGCCTCCAGATTGGTTAGGTCCCCCTACAATTGTTTCAATCCATCCTCTTCATCCACCACTGCCCCCATTTTGATATCATCTGCAAACAGACTAATTCTGCTCCCAATGCTGTGTGCAATATTTGAGAAAAAGAGCCCAAATAGCACCGGGCCCAACACTGAATCCTGCGGTACCCCACTTGTCACTGCTCTGGGTGTTGAGAGCCCCCCCACAACCACCCGTTGCACCCTCCCCTGTAATCACGTCTCTATCCAGTTTTTCAGCTTTCTCCCCACCCCCACAGCAGTCAGCTTCCCTCTCAGTCTCCCATGAGGCACTGTATCAAAGGCCTTGCTGAAGTCCAAGTACAGGATATCTACCGCATGGCCCCAATCTAGCTCCATTGTCACCCAATCGTAATACTCTATTAGGTTTGTCTGACAAGACCTCCCCGAGATAAACCCATGCTGCTGCCCATCCTGGAAGCCATTTCCCTCGAGGAATGACACCAGCCTCTCTTTCAACATTGTCTCCATAAGTTTCCCCACTACGGAAGTGAGACTGATAGGCTGATAATTTCCTGGCTCTTCCCTAGGCCCATTCTTATGTATGGGCACCACATGGGCCACCCTCTAGTTCTGAAGCACACAACCCATTTCCAGGAAGGTGCTGAACAGATCTGCCAGCGGCTCAGCCAACACCTTTGCCATCTCCCTCAGCACCCTGGGGTGGATACCTTCAGGACATGGTGCCTTGTCCACCCTTAACACCCTTAGCCCCTCTAGCACTCTACTCCCCATGATCATTTTGTCTGTCTCCTCCTCCCCCCCTTCCCCCACCCTCAGTCTTTAGTGGTAGTGGTCTATCTTTCTCCTTAGTGAAAACAGAGCAGAAGTAGTCATTCAGAATTCCCGCTTGTTCCTCTCCCTTTTCCAACCATTCCCCTTCCCACTTTATCCTTACTATGTGTTCTTTGCACTTCCTCATTTCCCTGACATGTCAAAAAAAGTCCTTCTCCCCTCCCTTTATGCCCTGTGGTAACCTTAGTTCCTTGGAGGCCCTGGCTATTTTCACCAGCCTGGTCACCTCCTTGAACCAACTTTCATAAGCCTCCTTATCCTCTTCCTTTCCTGTTCTCCTGTACTTCTGACATGCAGCCCTCTTCACTCTCACCTCCCTCAGCACTTCAGTATTTAGCCAGCATGGTTTTCTGGCTATGCCTTTTTGCTCCTAGTCCTGGTGCTGGCTACTGTAGCCTCTGTTAGCCCAGTTATAATAACTTCCCCACTTTTGCTCTGCATCCATCTCCTGCCTTATATCCTGGAGTCTCTCTTTCTGTATTGCTGTCATCCTCCCAAAGACTACCCACTTAAAGTCCACCACCTTAGTGCCTGTGCCTCCTGTCTCCCTGCCTATCGTGAGTATGAACCACACTGTTTGGTGGTCACTACCAGCTAGTGGGTCCTCAACCCTTACCTCTCTTGCTGCCTCCTCATTTGCCAGTACCAGGTCCAGTGTGTTGCAAAGCCTTGTAGGCCTTCTTACCATCTGTGTCAGGAGGCCATCCTGGATCGCAACCAGGAGCACCTGCTCCCTGGTGCTGTTGGTGGCAGGGGTGCTCCAATCAACCCCTGGTAGGTTGAAATCCTCCACTATCACCACACTCCCCTTCCTACACACCCTCCTTATTTGGTTTGTCAACTACCCGTCCAGTTCCCCTGATTGGGCTGGTGGTCTGTACACCACTCCTAGCCTCAGCTTTCTACCCTTGGAGTCCAGAAGCTGCACCCCAAGTGCCTCTGTCTCCCCCTTCCTCCCCCTCATCCCTCGTGCATTTGATCCCTTCTCTCATATACAGTGCTACCCCACCCCCTCTTCCAACCCCCTGGTCCTTCCTGTAAATACTATACCCCAGGATTGCCAGATCCCAGTCATGATACTCAGTGGCCCAAGTCTCTGTTACTGCAGCAATGTCCACATTCCCCTCTGAAAATAGAGCCTGGAGTTCTGCAAAATCTTGTTTCCCAGACTTCTCACATTTAGGGAGACTACCTTCCATCCGTACCCCTCCTTCCTCTCTCTCCCCTGTTCTCCTTGGTCTGCTCCCCTCCTCTCGGTAATCCACACCCTTTATCCACTTTGTTATTACAGGGTGGTGGCAAATTCTGCACTCTACCCAGGCTACCATGCATACCCCTTTACTGTGTCGCTTCACCTCTGCCTTTACCCATAACTGGGGGGGTGAGATCACTAGACTCCCCTTTCCAGACCCTTTTACTATCATCAGTCCTCTTTCCACTCCCCCTCCTAGTTTAAATCCACCTTAGTTGCTATATACTCCTCTATTCCCCCCTTTAGTACTCCCCTCCCCGCTCAAGAGTAGCCTGTCTCCTGCATATAAGTCACTATTACCCCAGATCCTACCCCAGTCTGTCACTATACCATAATTCTTGGTGTGGCACCAGTCCGTCAGCCACTTGTTGAACTCCTCTATCCTTCCCTTCCTCCCTGTGCTCACACATGGTACTGGGAGTACCTCCGAGAATGCTACCAACTTCCTGCCTCCTCACACTGCCTGCCCAACTCCTCGAACCTCCTCTTCACCACACTTTACATCTCCCCCACCAAGACTTTTGTACCAACATGCAACACTATGTGAGGTTTCTTCCTCCACTTCGATGTGTACTTGAGAAGTGCCTGCCCTGCCCTTCCAGCAGTCCTATCTCATTACTTTCTCTAGCCCATCTTTCCCCTGCCAATTAAGGATGAGCTGCTGCTGAATTTGTTTTCAGTTAATGTGCCAAACATTAACAATTTTACCCTTGATTCCGCCTAGTCACACATTTGGACCACATTGGGATCATTTTGATCAATGGCCAGTTAATTATAAAAATACTTTAGCCCTTTACCACATCTCAAATGCTTTTTAGAATTTCTTTTTTTAATTCCACTGAACTCCAAACAACATTTCTATGTAAACCATGGAATAATATCCTGCTCATTTTCAGAAAATGAATATGCAGTTTAAAAGAAAATTGTGGAATACTGTTCCATGGTTAACATTCTCCTGTCAAAATTTCAGAATTCCATATCAGCCAGAATTCCATGGAACTTCTGCAGAGTTCTACTGAAGTGTCTTTGGCTGAAGTGTCAAAGCCGAACTGGGGAGAGGGGGTCTGAGTAGAAGCCAAACTGAAGTTGACAATTTTCACATTCGCTCACCCTTACTCCCAACCATGCTTATGGTGTCCATCTTCACTGTGCCCACCTCTTCTCTTTTTTCCTTTTCCAACCCTTGCCCAACACTCTGTGTTTACTTCCTGGTCTATAGCCCCTAAACTGATATAATTCCTTATATCCTTCCTGGGTAGTTTTTTTTCCTGTCTTTGCTCCCTGGTCTATACAGTAGTAAGGCAGGGGAAAAGTTAAAACATTTTTCCTTTGGAAAATTATGATGCCACAAAGTTTTGCATTTTGTGTAGTTTCCACTTTGCAAACTATGTACTTTGTGTGTGTGTAACAAAAGCCATAATGTGTGGAACTTCAAGTAAAAATTCCACAATTCATGCAGTTTGTGAAAAACTCTACAAGCAATCCACAAAAGAGAGTGTTCTGTGGAGTTTTTTCACCAAATGCAGAAATGCAGTAAACTGCAACTTCCCACAAACTGGTAACTTTGCCTGTCCCTAGATGATGAAATTCCCTCTGGCCCTCCTGGGCAGTGTTCAACCTCCCCTGGATTTCAAAAGGGCTGACTTTGCAAAGATGGATGAATGCTTCCGAGAGGACCTGGTGGGGGGAGATGTTGACGGGGGTGGAGGGCAAATGGGCCAGATTAAAAGAGAGTATAGTAAAGGCAACAAACTTGCACATCAGGCAAAAAAGCAAAAGCAGAAGGAAGAAGAGACCTTTATGTATCTCAAGGGAAGTAGCAGAAAAGATAAGAGCAAAACCAGTGGCATTCAAAAGTATAAGGAGACCCAGAGAGAAGGATAGGGAAGTGTATCTGGGAAATGGAGGGTGTCAGGAAAAGCAGTAAGGAGCACAAAGGCACAAGATGAGGAAAGAATAGCCCAGACAGTATCGAAGGGGGACAGGACATTTTTCAGCTATATTAATGAGAAAAAGAAGACCAAGACAGGGATTGTAGGGTTGACAAAGGGGAGGGAGCTGTGCAGAGGAGGACGAAGAAAAGGCAAACATCTTAAACAAATATTTCTGCTCAATGTTCACAGTAGAGGGGGGAGGGACCACAATAAGCAACAAAAGCTGGGAAGAGAAGGAAGTGGACAGCAGTCCCTTTTCTGAGGAGAGGGTCTGGAAAGCACTCACAAATCTGAGGGTGGACAAAGCCATAGGGCCAGACGAGGTGCATCCAAGAGTGCTAAAGGAACTTAGAGAGGTGCTAGCTGCATCCCTGGCAGACTTGTTTAACAGTTCACTGGAGATTGGGTTGGTCCCGGAGGACTGGAGAAGTGCAGACATAGTTTTACTTCACAGAAGTGGTAGCAAGCTGGAAGCTGGAAATTACAGGCCTGTCAGCCTGACATCTGTTGAAGAAATACTGATGAAAACACTATTAAAGTAATTTAATCACATTCTTCAAATGCTTGTTTCACATAGTATGCCATTGCCACCCTTGCTTCAGATGCTAAAACTGCAATTTGCTTTGTAAAAAATTCTGTCACAGTAATTTTTTTAATTTTGTGTGTAACCACACCACCAGAAAAAATATGAGACAACAGCACTATCAATCTTCTATACACAAAAACAATAAATTATAAAGTTAATGTAAATGTTCATTATTCAGAGGTGCAGTCCCTTATTATGGTAGTGGGGACTGTAGAATAGCACCTAATATGTAAACATATAACCTAGTTCTAGAGAAGCTTGAAGAAGATAAGTGCATGCACACATGGACAGACTAGACGGGCCAAGGGCCCTTATCTACTGTTACCATCTATGTAGATATATATATATAACAAAGCATTGTGGGTACAGTGCATAGCTGATTTTTCTGTCTCCCTTATCAAAGTGCATTATCCTATGTTGATAGTGTTTATAGCAATACAGTCTGGAGAAAAAGTTTCTGGAAAACTGTTTTTGTGATGCAGATAGGCCAAAATGATAGTTTGCCAGTCTGTGTAGATGTTGTTTGACTTTTACTGCTTGCTGGTGAAGTGACAGGTCTGAAGTGGCAGCTCCTGTCAGAATGTTGGAATGTGATGATATTTTTCTATGTTTATGTTATAGGGCCTGAATGACTATAAGTGGTTCAGGAGTGTAATTATGGGTTAGACTTCTTTCTTTTTCTTTGGTGTCCAGCTTCTGCTATGAGTTCAAAATTGTGAAAGAAAAAGGATGTCTGCAATATCAAGACTGACCAGCTGAGGTCTCTGTTTCAACACAGTGCTTAAAAACTTTGTTTCCCTTGCATGATGACACGGTTAGGGTTGTAGCACTGAGAAACAAGCATTTGTCAATGCCGAATGTTTGCTTGCTGGCATTGGCATTGATAGTGTAGGAGTTACAGAGCTGCATAATTGGAATGGCAGTGAGGTATTGAACTGAAGGCAACCCCATCACCACCCTGCAGATAGTGACAGGCATTGGGGTGTGCCTTTGGGTCATCAGGCATAAACTAAGCCCATGTTTCACCACACCCTGGATTGCAGACACGACAAGTGTCGTCGTGCCTTGGGTCTTTGTTTCATGCGCACCCTATTCCCATCAGGAAATATTGTGAGATGGGTGCGGTATAGGAGAATGGGGTGAACTTTGGGGCTGAAGAGTCCAAGGCACACCTCGATGCCTCTCAGTGGCTGCAGCGTGTGGGTTGGGGTGGAATGGTATAAGCATTGCAGGTGACAATCCCAAGTCACAGCCCTGATGCCTGTCATTCTCTACAAGGTGGGGTGTTATGGTCGGAAACCCTAACGCCTCAGGCATTCGTTGGTATTTTCACTCCAAATTTTCAACATGGGTTTTTTGTGACCCCCACCTCATGAACAGTGGCAATATCAGTTTGTTAGCCGAAAGCTGCTTATGCACAGCGACTATGGCATTTGTTGCCACAGGTGCAAAAACACATTCTGATCAGGATGTGAAAAATGACAGCTGTACTGTTCATGGGGAGGTGTAAAAAATGGCAATGTTGAAAATCTGAGGTGAAAATATTAAAAAAACTGGTGAAGTCACGAGCGTGCATAGAAACTGTGCAACGTGCACCCGTAATGTAATTAGTTTGGGAATTGTTTACAGCAGATTGTCAACACAGGCATTTTGGGACCTCCGATCATGAACAGTGTCACTGTGATTTTCTTTATCTGTCCCGAACAATGATTTCCCACAGCAACCACGCATTTCTGTGCTGAAAGTGTGAAACACATTTTGGCCATGTTGTGAAAATGACAGCTGTACTGTTCATAAGAAGTGCGGAAAAATGCCACTGGTGAAAATGTGGACTGAAAATATTACAAATTCATGAACTTACAGTGCGTGGAAACTGTGCAATGCTCACTAGTAAAGCAGTAATTTTTAGGAATTTTTTCACTAAATTTTCAAAATAGCCATTTTAAGACCTCTGCTCATGAACAGTGTCACTGTGATTTTCTTAATGTGTCCCATACATTGATTTCACACACCGACTGCGCCATTGTGCGCTACATGGGTGGAAAAATGTTTTGGGCGAGATGTGAAAAATGACAGCTGTACTGCTCATAAGGAGATGCAGTAAAATGGCAATGTTGAAAATCTGGAGTGAAAATTTTGAAAATCTGCGAACTTATGAGCGTGCGTAGGATCAGCGCAACAAACGCTCATAAAACAGTCAGTTTTGGGAATTTTTTCACCATATTTTTAACATAGCCATTTTAACACTTCTGCTCATGAACAGTGTGACTGTGCTTTTCTTAATGTGTCCCAAACATTGATTTTGCACACCTACTGTGCCATTGTGCGCTACATGCGAGGAAACACATTTTGGGTGAGATGTGAAAAATGACAAGTATACTACTCATAAGAAAGTGTGGTCAAATGGCAATGTTGAAAATCCAGAGTGAAAATATTGAAAATTTGCGAACCTATGAGCGTGCATAGGAACAGCGCAACGCATGCTTGTAACACAGTCATTTTTAGGAATTTTTTCACCAAATTTTTAACATATGCTTTTTGAGAGCCCACCTTATGAACACTACTAACACTGTCATTTTGTTAATCAGTCCCAAAAGGTGATTTCGCACAGTGACTGCAAAATCACCCTTCGGGCCTGATTAACGCCATGACAGTGACATAATTCATGAGGAGGGGTCCAAAAAACCCCATGTTGAAAATTTGGTGCCAAAATTCCAAAAAATGCCTGAGATATGCAGCAAAATTGAAAAAACCCTATTCATTACATTATACAGCTTACCGGCATTTCCTCAGTTCGCGATCGGCTTTGAAGAGTGCAGACGTGTTCCTGTTCCACCAAGATCATCCGACGAGCCCGGAGGTAAGTATGGGGTGAGGTGGGGTGTGGGAGGCAGGGTGCGCAGTGGTGGGCGCGGGTGGGAGAGGGGGTGAAGACAGCAGCGAGGAAGGTTTTTCCTTTCAGTTTTTTTATTTGGACTATGCGGGACGTTTGCCACGCTGGGGTAGGCTCCCAACATGGCAGCTGGAAGGCTGTTGGGGGGGCAGTGGAGTCGATGGGGGATTGGGCACCCCCGTCGGCCATAGGACCTGTTGCCATGCTGGGGTGGGCTCCCAGCGCAGCACCCGTAAGTCTGGGGGAACAGTAGAGCAGACAGAGGATTGGGCACCCCCGTCGGCCATACAGACTGCAGGGGTGGGGAACAGTAGAGCTGACGGGGGATTGGGCACCCCCGTCAGCCATACAGTGTGTGCGTGGGGGAGGTAGGAGCACATGAGCACACAATGTGCGTGCATGGGTGTGTGTGTGGGAGGGGAGCGCTGCTCACTCAAGCGGTGCTCTCCCTTTCAACTGTACGGCACTGCATTTTGGATCGTCGCACTATGTTTCTTGCACATGCGTGCAAGCAAACATAAAAATTGGGTAGGGTTATATAAATGAAGCAGAGCAAAGAAATAAAAGTACAGAGTAAATGTCTGCATATTTGGGAAGTAGAGAGAAACAGAACAAATTGCAGATTCAACATCTGATGCAATGGCATACTATGTGGAAAAGGCTTTTGGGGAGCTTGCAGTACTCACTTTGCACTGATCATACCTCTAAACTGATGGAGTCGTGACATGACTAAATTAGCATAAATGCAGACATTTACTTCCATTGCAGGTTTCAGTATATTTCTTTGGCATCCAAAATGGCTGCTGCTCTGTTCTGATTTTCTGTGTGTGGTCACTGTGCAGTACTGCATGGCTAGGTAGGGATATAAATTTTTTTTGTTTAAAGAGCAGGTGCTTAGTAAAGGTGCTTATCTTAAAGGGGCACTGTCAGCTTTTCTCCCTTGTTTTTGTTAATATTTGTGCAGTGTGCCTTTTGGCACACACCTAAGTAATTTGCAATGCAGAATAACCCCATTGACACTGAAGTTCTGCAAAGATACCCGTTTTATGAATATTTGGCTAAAATAGTTTTTCCCTCTGGCATCCATAAATCGACTGACACAGGAAGCATAACCCCCACTGAGGACGCGCGCCAGGACCGAGTGCAGTCATAATGTGGCATTTTACACCAAGCCTGCTTTAGTAACATGCTTCCCTTATAAACTATTAAATCGTGAATGGCTCCTGGTACTTCAGAATTAAACCGAGCCCTGTGTCGCTCACATTTTCTTTTTAAAAACTGGTGCTGTAATCCTGCGCATGCGTGGAGTAAAGATGTGTGGAGATCCCACACATGTGCAAGAGCATGCCGCCACTGCACACGTGCGGGATTTTGGCACCGGTTTTAAGAAGTGAATTGCGAGCCACACAGGGCTCGGTTTTAAGTCTAAAGTACCAGGAGCTGTTTGCGATTTAGTAGTTTATAAGGGCAGCATGTAACTAAAGTAGGCTTGGCATAAAATGCTACTTCGTGACCGTGCATGGTCCTGGCACGCGGCCTCAATGGGGGTTATGCTTCTGGTGTTGGCGGATTTATGGACGGCCTGGCTAAAAGACGAACTATGCTAAGTATTTATAAAACAGGTATTTTTGCTGCACTTCTGTGTCTATGGGGTTATTCTGCATTACAGATTACTTCGGTGTGTGCCAGAAGGCACACTGCATGGACATTAACAAAAACGAGGGGGTAAAACTGACAGTGCCCCTTTAAAGAATGAAGATTTGGGGCCTTTAGATGCCTCTGCAATCATTCAGTTTGCTTTTACTTGTTTATTTACTTACATTTCCATTTTTTTGTTTGTATTTTGCTAAGTGCTAGTGAAAAAAAAAAGAGTCCAAAGGAGTCCCTGTGTGATGATGTCAGAAAACCCTTGCTATCAAGCCTGCCAGTGTATCTCAAAGGGAAACTACAACCTTTCTACTTTTCAGATATTTCTTTCAGACTGACGTATAGGTGGAGCTGTAAGCAGACACAGCCTGCCCCTGTACTTCCAGACTGACCTACAGGTTGAGCTGTGAGCCGGCCTATCCTGTCACTTTACGTTCATACTGACCTACAGGTGCATGTCTGTGTGCACTGGGCTGCTGTTTTGATTTGCACTTCCCGGATGCTATATGCATAGCTGTCTTATTTGCTGGCCTATTATTGCACTGCACTCCCAGCCCTGCTTGCATGACTTCATTTGCACACTATATTCAGTTGATTTAGCCCCAGGGCTGTGCCTTTCAATATAGCATGCAAATGGTTCCAGGCCAATTTAGCACACTGTGCAGTGCTAACTTCGCTCCGCGGCTATGTTTTGAATATCTGGCCCCACATATTATCAAAAATCACATATGTCTATTAAAATTATAATATTTTGGTGGCAGGAAGTGTTATTTTTCCAGGAAGGTAAAGGTGAACTTTGTGGCCAAAGTGTGTGCTAGCAGAGAAGTGGATGCACTAAAGCTGCAAACAGCAGTAGAGGCCAAATACTGCAGAACTGTGTTATGGTTCAAGACAGGTTTGCGCAGCACAAATACATTTGTGCAGTGTTTGTGCAGAACTAACACATTCACCCAGCACTAGGACATTTTCCCAGGGTAAACATTTGCTGTATTCAAAAGTGTTATACAAATGCTCTTGCTTAGGCAGTCAGTGGGCAAACTCCTTATTAGCATCTTATTATGACCTGATTTGCATGTGGATTGCACAGTGCAAATGCAGGGTCTCACAATGCCACCTGTAGGTCAGTCTGAAAGTACAGGGGCATGCTGGGTCAGCTCACAGCTCAACCTGTAGGTCAGTCTGGAAGTACAGGGACAGGCTGGGTCTGCTTACAGCTAAACCTATGGGTCAGTCTGAAAGAAATATCTGACATGTAGAAAAGTTGTAGTTTCCCTTTGAAATACACTGGCAGGCTTGCTAGTAAGGGTTTTCTGACATCATCACACAGGGACGCCTTTGGACTCTTTTTTTTTTTCACTAGCACTTGGCAAAATACAAATAAAAAAATGGATAAGTAAGTAACTAAACAAATAACAGCAAACTGAATGATTGCAGAGGCATCTAAAGGCCCCAAACCTTCGTTCTTTAGGATATGCACCTTTCCTAAGCACCTGCTCTTTAAAGAGCAGGTGCTTAGTAAAGGTGCATATCTTAAAGAATGAAGGTTTGGTGCCTTTAGATGCCTTTGCAATCATTCAGTTTGCTTTTATTTGTTTATTTACTTACTTGTACTTACATTTCCGTCTTTTTGTTTGTATTTTGCCAAGTGCTAGTGAAAAAAAAGTGTCCAATGGAGTTCCTGTGTGATGATGTCAGAAAACCCTTGCTAGCAAGCCTGCCAGTGTATCTCAAAGGGAAACTACAACCTTTCTACTTTTCAGATATTTCTTTCAGACTGACCTATAGGTGGAGCTGTAATCAGACCCAGCCTGCCCCTGTACTTCCAGACTGACCTACAGGTTGAGTTGTGAGCTGACCTAGCCTGCCACTGTATGCTCGGACTGACCTACAGTGGCGCTGTGAGACCCTGCAATTGCACTGTGCAATCTACATTGAAATCAAATCATAATGAAATGCTAATATGGATGTTTGCCCACTGACTGCCTAAGTAGGCTCATTTGTATAACACTTTTGAATATAGCAAATGTTTGCCCTGGGAAAACGTCCTAGTGCCGGGTGAACGTGTTAGCCCTGCGCAAACACTGCACAAATGTATTTGTGCCACGCAAACCCATCATGAACCATAACACCGTTCTGCAGTATTAGAGCTGCACTGTTGTTTGCTTCTTTAGTGTATCCACTTCTTTGCTAGCAAACACATTGATCACGTCGTTTACCTACACCTTCCTCCACGTCTGTGTGCACTGGGCTGCTGTTTTGATTTGCACTTCCCGGATGCTATATGCATAGCTGTCTTGTTTGATGGCCTATTATTGCACTGCACTCCCAGCCCTGTTTGCATGGCTTCATTTGCACACTATATTCAGTTGATTTAGCCCCAGGGCTATTCCTTTGAATATAGCATGCAAATGGTTCCAGGCTAATTTAGCACACTGTGCAGTGCTAACTTTGCTCCGGGGCTATGTTTTGAATATCTGGCCCCACATGTTATCAAAAATCACATATGTCTATTAAAATTATAATATTTTGGTGGCAGGAAGTGTTATTTTTCCAGGAAGGTAAAGGTGAACTTCGTGGCCAATGTGTGTGCTAGCAAAGAAGTGGATACACTAAAGAAGCAAACAACAGTGCAGCTCTAATACTGCAGAACGGTGTTATGGTTCATGACGGGTTTGCGTGGCACAAATACATTTGTGCAGTGTTTATGCAGGACTAACACGTTCACCCACCACTAGGACGTTTTCCCAGGGCAAACATTTGCTGTATTCAAAAGTGTTATACAAATGTGCCTGCTTCGGCAGTCAGTGGGGAAACTCCTTATTATGACCTGATTTGCATGTGGATTGCACAGTGCAATTGCAGGGTCTCATAGCGCCACCTGTAGGTCAGTCTGAAAGTACAGGGGCATGCTGGGTCAGCTCACAGCTCAACCTGTAGGTCAGTCTGGAAGTACAGGGGCAGGCTGGGTCTGCTTACAGCTAAACCTATAGGTCAGTCTGAAAGAAATATCTGACATGTAGAAAAGTTGTAGTTTCCCTTTGAAATACACTGGCAGGCTTGGTAGTAAGGGTTTTCTGACATCATCACACGGGGACTCCATTGGACTCTTTTTTTTTCACTAGCACTTGGCAAACTACAAATAAAAAGATGGATAAGTAAGTAAAAGTAAGTAACTACACAAATAACAGCAAACTGAATGATTGCAGAGGCATCTAAAGGCCCCAAACCTTCGTTCTTTAGGATATGCACCTTTACTAAGCTCCTGCTCTTTAAAAACAATTTCTCTGGCTGAATGCTGCATTATTCAACTTTTTACAAAGCAGTTAGTTACAATTGTAATCTGGGTCATGGTGATGAGGTCAGCGGCAGACGGTTTTGAAGGCCAGAAGGAAATGAATTTACTACACATATTGCTTAAAAAGTAAGGACATTTATGACAAAAAACTATGTTAATGCTCATTTGGGTCATTGCCACACAAATCACACAAAGTAAGGAAATTATCTGTTAGGATTACAAAACACAATACCCACAACATTTGGAAATGTGCTGTTAGGGTTCTTATGTCTAACCCCACCCACCCTAAAATGTTCCCTACCCTCATGACCAAAGGGCAGTCTAGAGGTATAAGGCCATACATCATTAGTATGGTACATCATACAGCACTGACAAAGTCAAATTGGTGTATAGCAACCTTAATCTCCACCCCACTCCTACCCTCATGACTAGAGTGGGGCAAATCAGTTAGCTAGATGCCCAATGGCTAGTAAAACAGTTCATTTTGCTAACATATTTTGATACTTATTAGTCAACTGGGCACCTGCCAGTGTAGTGAGTGTTTAGCCTTGAAAAATGATGGCCACTAAATATATTATATTTTAAGCTTATTTACTGAACTGATCACCAGCTTACAACTTGATTTCTCTCATCATGTTGGTGACACAAGGCCAAGCTACAGATCTAGAGTGGTCCTACAAGACTATGCTGGCAGTTTGTTTATTCAGCTACAAGACCCTGCATAAAATAGTATACATGTCCTAAAACAGTGTACATTGTTTTGTGCATGCGGCTTGTAAAATGCCATTTGTGAGCCACATTTCTTCATCAGCTGTTTAGATGAATCATTTTGGTGGAGTGTGAAACCAGAGCCGACCAGGCTCAATTTGCCAGTTGGACTGCATTGGAATCTGTGGTTTTTGACTGCCTGCTATGCTCTTGCACTGCCCTGCACCTCCAGTCAGGATGTAGTGCTGTTCCTGTGGAAGAAGCTATTCTCCCTTTTTTGGTGGCTTGTTCCTAGTAGTCCTCTGCTGCAGTCCTAGGGCTCAATTCTCAAAGCTCCTGGCATGGTAAAAGGGGCATGTGCCACAACGAATGGGGCAAAGTGCTCCTTGTGCCAAAAGGTACACCGGGAGTGATTCATAAAGGCAGACCACATCGCCCACATGCTGCCTGCTCCAAACCAGGCTTATGCCACCGGTGCACCTCAAAATGGGCTGTGGATTGACACTAGGGACATGAGGCTACCATAGCTGCACAATTAGGATTCACAAAATTCACCCAGAGGGTGACTTTCTAAGTATCCTTAGACCCCAGTCCCAATCCACCATAAGAATAGTAATTATAACCCTGATGGTCTAGTGCCCCCTCCACCAGCTCCGATCGCCCATAAGAATAGGTATTATAACCTTGGTGGTATAGTGGACCTCTGCAGCTCTGTATCCCATTAGGTGAAACTCCGAATTACCTGGTGGTCTAGTGGACCCCCACCCTGCAGTGCTGTACCACAGTACTACCCTTCATCCCATACCCAAGCCATTGACTGGCACAGCCCACTGCTCACCACCATGGCCAGCCACTGACTGGCTCAGAATGAGCATATACTGCATACAGTACTCGCTCAGTGATTGACAGAAGCAGTCATTCACTGAACGCATACTATATACAGCATGCGGTCATACCGAGCTCTGTCAGTGATTGGCCATGGTGGTGAGCTGTGGGCTGTGGCAGTCACTGGTTTGGGTAGGGGACGGGGGGACCAGGGTGGTAGGGCACTGCAGGGTGGGGATTCCATTAGACCACCAGATATTTCGGGGTTTTGCCTAATGGGGGTTCGGGGCTACAGCAGTCCACTAGAAAACCAGGGTTATAATAACTATTCTTATGGGTGATCGGGGCTTGGGGTGGGAACACTACCTCACCAGGGACTGGTGCATAGCCACCCAGCTGCTTGCGCCACACCATGCAGATGCGCTGTCCATTAGGTGCACTGCCATGGTTGCTGCAAGCTGCTGGACTTTTCCACTGGGACCCTACCCAACTGAAAATCAGGCACTGGGTTTCTGGCACAGATAGATTTCATACAGCTCTAGATCACTGCACCTTGTGGTGTTCTAAGGTCTGTATGAGAATCGGGCTCCGAATGCTTAAGGTCTGTAACTAAAGGGCATCATGGAGTCTGCATGGAGACAGCCATGAGTTTGCTGTCAGCTGACCATGCTGTTCCCCTGAGTTTCTATACTGAACCCCCCTCTGGAGTAATTACTTATTTATTGTTGAAGTTAAGTATAACCAAAGCCCCTGGAATTGTGCGATTCCACGGTTGTGGAGTTTCCACAGAATTTGCATTATGCTGCAGAATATGATATATATATATATATATATATATATATATATATATATATATATATATATATATATATATATATAGCTGTGGAGGGTTTGTGGGATAACAGATGGACCAGACACCAAACTTCAAGTTCAATACACAATCTCTATATATAGGAAAATCTGGTCAGTGAATTAAACAGGAAACAGCTTATTCTGGATCAATTAGGTATTCATCTTTGTATTGAAAATATCAGAAGTAAACCTGATGATTTTTTTCCATCCATCCAGCAGAAAGGAAAACGTTGGGAGACTATGGTTGAGACAGCCAATAGATATGAAATGCTATCTTCACTGAATCAATGACAGATCTTGTTAGAGGGAGGCCACAGGGATTAACTTCTAATTTTTCATTTATGCCTGATTTTAACAAATCAGATTTGTCTATGCTCAAGATTTTGTCTTGGAACATGACAGGACTTGGGGAGAAGTTGAGGGATCCAGAAACTATTCAGTATTTGAATTTATTTGATCTGATTTGTGTGCAAGAAACATGGGCACTTTCTAATTTATATTTGGATGGGTTTAAATCTTATAACAAATTGGCTAGTCAAACTAGGAAATTTGGAAGGGGCTCTGGAGGGCTAACTATTTTCATTAAATTGGATATTGATATAAAAACTGAAAAAACAAGTAGTAACAGCAATGGTTTACAGGTAGTTAGAATAACGGATAGAGACAAGAATTTGTGGTCCATAATTAATGTCTATCATAATCCTGTTAGAAGTAAATATAGTGATCCAGACTTGTTTACGTCTCTCAATGAAGTAGTGGTAAACATTCAAAATGATTTTCCTGAATGTGGACTGTTAATTATGGGTGACTTTAATGCCAGATTAGGCAATTTAAGGGCCTGTAATGAAGATATAGAGGAGGTTTTGTCTTTAAGAGAGAATTCTAAAGTACAAATGATAAGAAATGCAAAGGATCTCATAATAAACAAATGTGGAATTGAGTTGCATAGACTAATGATAGACAGGAATTTGTGTCTATTGAATGGAAGGATACTGCAGGATTTAGAGGGTGAATATTCATTCAGGGGGAGTAATGGCTCATCAACAATTGATCTTGTATGGGTAGATTTAAATCTAATTGACCAGTGCCATTCATTGTATTTGAATCCAAGACCTGAGAGCCAACATTTAGGAGCTGAATTTAGTTTAATTAGGAAATCTGGTATCATTAAATCTACCAAATATGAACCATTAATGATTCAGTTAAGGAAGAATAGAATTGAGTGGGATATGATTGAAGCACTAAATTTTGAAGAGATCCTACAAAATGCAGGTATCCTAAAAAGATTATTAGAATCAGTGGGTAATGCTTGTGTTAATCAAATAATATTTGATTATAATATCATTATAAATGCTGTAGCCCACGTGATAATGAAAGAAATAAAAATTAAAAAGAAAGAAGGACAACCATGGTATAATATAGAATGCAAACAAGCCAGGAAACATCTTAATAAAGAATTTAGATTATTAAAACAGCATCCGAATAAAGAGAATATTAAAAAATGAATCAAATAAGGAGAACCTATAAGTTTGTGTTAGTTAAAAATAAAAGGAATTATGGCAAACAATTGTGGATGGAATTAAAAAGGGCGGTCCATCTAAAGGATAATAAATTGTTTTGGCAAATTGTTAAATTTGGAACCAAAATTTCTGATAAAATTGAGGCACATATTGAGCCCAGCACATGGGAAATTTATTTTAAACAAATTGTTTGTATGGATGAACCTGATTATCTTTTAAAAACAATACAATCGAAGATCAGCGAACAAAAATATAGACCCACTAATGAGATAACTATAATGGAGATAGAAAATGTGATATATTTATTCAAAAAAAGAAAGGCACCAGGACCGGATGGGGTACCTTTGGATGTTGTAATCAGGACCAAACAACATAGGATTCCATTTCTTTATAAATTGCTTAATTATGTGTGTACAACTGGATTATTTCTGAGTAGTTGGAGTTTAAGTATTATTGTCCCCATTTTTAAGAAGGGTGATAGAAAGGATCCTGGCTGTTACAGGTCATTTAGTTTACTTGACATTATAGGAAAATTATTTACTAAAATTATTAGTAGAAGACTATATTCATGGGTAGAGTCTAACAATATAATCGATGATGCACAAGCTGGATTTAGAAACAATTATTCAACAATTGATCAGATTTTTGTCTTGGCATATTTAATCCACAAGTATAAAGTAGTAAAAAAACCAAAATTATACTGTGCGTTTATTGATCTTAAGTCAGCATTCGATAAAGTAAATAGAATTCTTCTTTGGGAAAGACTCTCAGACCTTGGAGTAGATCCCTCATTATTGGAAATAATTAGGTTAATGCACCAGGACAACTATGTTAGTATCAGATATCACAATAAAGGTGAAATTAGTAAATGGTTTAGTTCAAATATAGGAGTCAAACAGGGTTGCTCACTAGCACCACAACTGTTTAATTTATTCTTTTCACTGTGTTGAACAAAATGTATAATGAAGAATTTCATTTGCCCAAAATTGGTCAAAGAGTATTACCCTATCTGGCTTATGCCGATGATGTAGTTTTCTTTTCAACTAGCCATCTAGGTTTAACAAGAAGTCTGGATAATTTCTATGCAAATTGTGTTAGTGCAGATCTCCAGATAAATTATAAAAAAACTAAGGTATTGGTATTTGGTGAAAATAAGAACAAATATAAATATTATATAAATCACAAAAAAATAGAAGAGGTAAAGAGTTTTTGTTACCTAGGTATAACCTTTAGCAAACAAGGGAATTGGAATGAACACCAGAGGGAAATCAAGATAAAGGCAGAGAAGTTTGTCCCTGCTATCTTGTCCTTTTTGTCAAGGTTTGGTGAGAATTCTATTAAAGGGAATTTGATGGTCATTGATGCCAAAATTAGATCCCAGCTCCTTTATGGAGCTGAGATATGGGGTATTAATTATAGCAGCAAAAGGGGACTTAACCCAACTCTGAATAAACTTTATAAGAAGATGTTGGGACTCCCAATCTCTGCCCCATCTTCGTTAGTGAGGGTAGAGTTAGGTAAGGTCTCAATTGAATGTTATATCCAGCAAAGGCTGGTAAACTACTAGTTAAAAGGTTTTAGAATAAGTCAGAATAGACTTCTTAGAATTTGTTTAGAAGAAGGCCTAACATATTTTCATTCTTATAAAATCTTCCCCTGTATGCAAGTGGTAGAAGAAATTATCAAACCACTAGGTTTAATGTAAATTATAACAAATTGCTTAAGATTTTCACCAGTTCAAATAAAAGAAGAAATTAACTTCAGGATAACTAATGTATATATACAAAAGGACCTGGAGTTTTGTAGATTGTCAAAAGTGTGCCCATGGTTAGCTGAAAATAAAAGATCACATAAATTTGAATCATATTTGGAAATATTACAAAATCGTAAACACAGGAAAGCAATTACTAGATTTCATTTTGAATGTTTGACTAGTAACGTTAGGAAAGGAAAATTTGAGAAATATAAAAATATGGATACCAACTGTAAATGTGGATTAAGTGAAATAATCTATTATATGTAGTTCTGCTGTGTCCTCTGTATAACAAAATGAGGACTTCTCTCTTAGTTGGTTTAATCCAAAAACTTACATATCAACCAGTCCATATTCTGAATTTCTTATTAAAAATGCAGAAAAAAGAAGTGCTTGTCCCTGTGGCCTCCCTCCTAAGATATATGAAACTTAAATGTCTCCATTTAAAAATGTTACCTATGTGAAAGAATGTGACTTTGTGCAATTGACGGTGACAAAAACTATATATATTTTGTATGCTTAATTGAATTAGGATAAATATAAGAAAGTTATATAGCAAATGGATTTAAAATGTAAAAACAGAACTGTAATGGGTCAGTGATAACTTGATACTATGCGGTTCTTAGATATGGTTGATGTATTTTTATTGTTGTTTTTATAATATGTTATTTTAATCTGATTTTTATTAATCTGATATTTATGTCTTGATTTGTAATGGCATAAAATGCCGAGCAATAAACTTAAACTAAAAAAACTAACACTCTCTATGTGATTTTTATTCAAAATACAGCAGATAACCTTAAGCAATGGTATATCCTTTCTTCAGTACATCTGTTTGCAGCAGCAGACCATGTATGTCCTTTCTCTGCACTTAGCCAGTACCTACTAATACTAATCTCTGATCTAACTTAGCAATTGAGATTCAGCCTCCATCCCTATGTGGGCTTTGTTTGCTTGAGTGGTGGGGCTCAAATAAAAACAAAAAGCTAAAGACAAAGAACTTCATTGCAGAAGTACTGAAATATGGGTTACCCCAAAGGACATTGACAATAAGCCAAGTTTCAAAGAAACACAACATCACATATACTTCCATAATGCAAAGCATCATGGGATATATGCAAATCACCACGACATTCCAGACTTGTTCAGTTTACAGCAATTTACATGTATTTTAAATAGTACAACTAACTTAATTTTTATAATAGTCACCTAGTACTTTTTACCATTATCAAAAACACCTAGTGCCATGGTATTTTCAACATTTACAGGTTTCATAAACATAAGGTATATACATCAAGATATTTTATGACATAATGCTATTACATACTAAATCCAACAGTGATAAACACAACTTGTTTTACATAGGCTTGGAGGTCACCATGATAACCTCCCTGTACGAGGGCCTAAGAGGGAAAAGGAAAATTAAAGAGGGCACTATAACATAGTCAAGAAAGGGAAGGGGGTGCACATAGGTGGCCAACCTTATGGACTAGAAATTGTAAAGGATAGGTTAAGCTAAGAAATAGAAGAACTGTTGCAACAGATTTAAGAAAAGGTCGGTCCCCAAGAGTGTCAGGAGCTGCCTGTCACAATTGCCACAGAATTCACTGTTTTTATGAATATTCATTCAAAAATACATTTTTCCATAGTGCCAAGCTCCCTTCCCCATCTCATTTATCCTGAAGCCTGTCCTCTGTGCTAGGCATGTGATGTGATCAATGACATCCCATCATATTTAGCCAATGACAGGACTACAGTCTGTCACAGAAATGAATAAATCAAGCTGCAGAAATCAGAATATGCTGCAGCAGAAGCCCAGGAGTCCTGTCACAGAAATTAGGACAAAGTGCCACAGAGCACCAAGGGCTCTTGAGTATAACTTGCAGCGAAAGAGTGTTCCTGCCTGCTTTGCAGTTTTTACTGAGCTCTTGTGAACCCTCACATCTGTTATTGATTTAATTGAGTTGCATATATCCTGTTAATCTGCCAGTTTAGTTTCTAGCTTTGTTAATGTGCCTAAATCTCCAGTTATCCTAGTGCACCCTCTTTGGATATTCACTTATTTTTGCTAATCAATTTGTTTATTTGCTGTGATTTCTAATTCTCAGTTGGTTTACTGGAGTAACCTATTGTGTAGTAATACTTAATTTGTACAGTATTTTCAAACTGCCAGGGTTATTTCACCAATCCTAATTAGGCCTGCCCTGTTATACAGTACTTTTTCCCCATTTTGTTTCACTTGTTTTGTCCTCAAAAGGTTGAGTTAATTTATGTTCCTCCCTGGTTAAATTGTTTATTCCGAGCTTCCTTGAAATTAATTCTGGTCTCCCAAATAGTGTTGTGTGAAACTGAGAAATTTCATCATGCGAAATATTTCACGAAATGCGCACATTTCACAAAATATTTTACGGGTGCAAAATTTCACCCAAAAATGCTTCTGGACCCAAAAATGGAGAAATTTCACCTGCAGAATGGTGAAAATTGCCAATTGTGGGTGACATTTCACCATTTTCAGGTGAAATTTTGCATTTAGTGGTGACATTTCAAAAGTTCGCACCATGCAAAATATTTTGAGGAACGGCAGATTTTCGTGAAATATTTCACACTGTGAAATTGCCGATTTCGCAGGAATTTCACTGGCAAAATTTTACTTTACAACATCTCTACTCCCATATTTAGTAGACGGCATTCACCTTACTCAGCTTTTGCTCCATGGAGTGAAATGTGTGCCCCCATATTACTTGTACACTGCAGTGTGCGTTTTTGCCTTGTTTACATTTCCACTATACTGATTCTATCACTTTTTCTCTTACCTTTCTTGTTTTTCCTCATCTCCCTCCCCTTTCATCCTTCCCCCTACCCTTTAGCCTCCTTTCTTCACCCTCTCCTACCCACCCATCCTTTTTTCTTCCTGCATTACCTCTCCCTCTCTCTCTACCTGGCATCCTGGTTACAATCTCTTCTCACCATCTTGCCTTCATCTCAAAACCTTTGGGTCCTTCCTATCTTCCTACCTCACAAACTCTTATTCTTCTAACTCTCCCCCTTCTTCCTCTTCCCATAACTGTCTCATAGGTTCCCTTAAGCTCCTTGTCTCCCTGCTGTTTTAAGTTGCAGGAGATACTGAGCTCAAATGTGGCCTGTCCCTTCTCCTTTCCCCAAAGGTTTGGAAGTGGGTCATGCCAATATCCACAGTCTTCTCCCTAAGACTGACCTGTTGCAACACTTATGGTTAACCTTAAACCTGATTTGTTGATGATCTCAAAATCTTGGCTATCCTTTAAGATCCATGATTCCTCTTTTCCCATTCCTGGTTTCACCATTATTCGCCAGGATTGAGAAAGAAGGATGGTGGTGTAGCCATCCACTTCTCCTCAAACATTCAGCTTGATGCTGTGCTCTCCTTCTCTATCCCCTCTGCCTATGAGTTGCTTCTTCTTAAACTCTCCCTTCCTTCCCTTCTCTGCACCTGTATATATTGTTGGTGTTTACTGCTGCAGTGGCATGTGCCCACCTTCAGTAACTGAGTTACTCACCTCCGTCTGCTTCCAGGCCTCCTCTGGTGAGTTTCTTGTACTAGGTGATTTCAATTTAAATTGGCTCTCACCCTCTCTTCATACATTTTGCCTCTATGTGAAGTCCCTCCTTTAAATTCAGCTATTTTCTGTCCCTACTTATTTTATTTTAAATCTCTGGATCACTCCCTTTTGGACTGAGTCCTCTTCTCTCATCTCTATCATATTGTGGATGTTAGCATCCTCCCTGATGTCCTCAGTGATCACCATATGGTCTTTTGTGTGTGTGCAAGATTCATCATTCCAAAGCTCCCTCCAGATTCGTCCAGATCCAGTCATTCCATTCACTAGACTTATCCCAGATTTGTGCTGACCTGCTAGCCACTGACTGGTCTTGATTTTCTACAGCTGTCAATATGGACAATGCCCTTAAATTCTTCACCTATAAATTTATGTCTGTCTGAGATCATCATGTCCCTACTTAGAAGAACCAAGGTCAGAGGTTCACACCTCCTGTGGACCCCAGCTGAGTTGCTGACTTGTCACCATGTGCTTGACCTTGCCTGGAAGACCTATACATCCTCTGGCTCCAGTTTTGATCTTATTAATTACCAAACCCTTCATAATGTCTGTGCTAAAGCTACTAGGCTTACAGATTCTGAACACTTCTCATCCACACTCCAGAACAACCTTAATCACCCTTCTAAGTTCTGGAAGGTTATTCATGCACTTTTCTCCCCTCTGACTCAGTCCCCTCTCCCTGTTCTCTAGATGGATGATAACACTATCACTGACCCCGCTGCAATTGCCTCATCTTTCAATTCCTTTTTCACCTCTTGTGCCCCTTCACTACTCTTCCTCCTCCTCCTCTCACTTTCTTCTTCTCTTCCCTATCAATCTTCTCCTCTACCTATCCTACTGCCCCCTCTTTCTTTTACCCATTACCCCAGCTAATGTTCCTAAGGCCCTCTTGGCTGTAAAGCTTCACCAGAGTAGGAGCCTTGATGGTTTTGACCCTGGACTCCTATTTCTCTGTGCTCATGCCATTGCCATCCCTAATACCTACCTCCTCCACCTCTCTTTCTCCTTATCCTGTGTTCCTAAATTTTGAAAGTTATCAACTGTCATTCCCCTTCCTAAATGGAATGACCTCTCATCTCCTAATAACTTCTGTCCTATCTCTCTACTTCCCACTCTGGTTCATCTCCAGGAACACCTTGTATCTGTATCTCTTCTTCTTTCTTCCCATTCCCTCCAGCATGCATCTGGAAATGAGCTGATACCAGCTCAATATGACTTTCTTTATTAAAATGTTTTACATAAATAAATTAACAAATAAATAAACATATAACTTGATTTGAATCTTTCTAAGTACAGAATGCATCTTAAAGAAGGCAACTCACAATTATGAAATGTGTATAGTAGTTTTACATTTGTAATAATTCCATAGCTTTGTGGATGGTCTACAATACTGCATGCCAATTAAGACATGGATTATAATGGCTATAAACCTTCACACCCCAAAGATCTGCAAGATTTGCAATAACAGACCTACAATGTGCATGAAACCCAAGACCCCATGTTACATGACTCAAGTCATTTAGTCTGCTCATCAGTCATGAGGGTATGGGAGGGGGAAAGGATGGGATTAAGGCTGCAATATTCAAGTTTTGCTATGTTGACCCTCTAGGAGGTACCATACCATTGATGTATGGCCATGTGCCTGTAACTGTCCATGGATCATGAGGGTAGGGAACAAGGTAGAATGGATGGGAGTTAGACATATGAACCCTAATAGCACATTTTCAAACTGTGTGGGCCTTGTGTTTGCAACCCTAATAATTTATTTCCAACCTTTGTGCCATTTATGTTTTGCATGGTAGCAACCCTAATATAAGTTAGTAGGACCTCTGAGGGATGCCTCCTATGGTGTAATAGACTCTGAGAAAGAGGTTTGAGTGAGAGGACTGCCAAGTGAAGCCGAGTGGTTCTGTCTGCCAAAACCTCATGAAAGGTGTCTCTTATACCACAAGAGACACCCTCCTGGAGACTCTATTAACTTTATTATAAATCACTTGAGTTTGGAACAAATGTCTTATCACAACACACACACACACACACACACACACACACACACACACACACACAGTACACCACAAGGTTAGAAACAGCTAATTGTAACCACACACCACACAATTAGGATGGAACAGTGACTGATCTCTCAACACAATCACATGCCATGTGTAGTTAGGAACAGCAAGTGATCTATCAAGACCAACGCAGTGTACTGTAGTTCAGCTGTCACTTATGTCACTGAATGTCTGTCTGTCTGTCTTTCTGTCTGTCTGTCTTTCTTTCTTTCTATCTATCTATCTATCTATCTATCTATCTATCTATCTATCTATCTATCTATCTAATATACCCACCTACCTTCCTATCTACCTATCTAGCTGTCTATTTTTATTTATTTATTGAAAATTTTGGAGAATACCTTTGAGCACAAGTGCTCTTTTACAAAGGTTCCATGTCAATAACAGAGATTACAAGGAAACATAACAAACACAATGGGGCCTATTCACAAAGCCCTGGCCACAGATGTGTGGCATGTAAGTGATATGTGCAATGGTATATGATAGTATACTGAGCATGCTACACCATGGCAGCATTCATGAACAACAGTGCACCCTGTGCAGGGAGGGCAGACACATAGCTATTTGCCACACAAAGTATGTGCGCACCTGGGGGGGCATGGCCTCAAAGTGGTGTGTGCACAGTGCTGTATGCACATGCTTAATCTGCATTTCATCATCCAGGTGCATGGACCAGGGCATGCAGCAATATGTGGGGAAGGGCAGCAGTATACCCCACACATGTAACACAGGCACACAAGGTGCATCATGGAATGGCCAGTGTGCACAGCTCCAAGGGAACAGCACCTGGCAGATGCAATGGTGAGGACACCCCACAGCATGCAGGACACACGGTAACACCCCACAACCTGCCCACTGTTTGGGGTGGCATACACTGGTATCGGGGAATGTGCAGGACATCAGGCACATCACTGCAGTGGAATAGACAGCCACAGAAGAAAACACCCATAGTATGGCACACCATCAATCGGAAAGCATCAGGGACTGCAACAAAGGGCACCATGAACACTGTCTGATAGCCACACAGAGGAGCCAGCACCCATGGGTGTGGCTGACCATCCTCCACTCCACCCATGTGCCCATACAGTGCCCCTGGAAAGCAGGGTAGGGCAGCAGACAGGAAACCATGGATGTAAGTGCTCCCCCGCACCCAGCCATCAATGCAGGTGCATGGATCATGAGCGGACCAAGGACAGAGCCAGTGCATGCCACCACCATACATGGCAAGTCCTGAGAAGAACACAGTCACACCCCATAAGCCAGATGGGTGCTCCACTGTAGGGACTACCAATGTATGTCAATGGCATGACCACACCACAGGCCACAGTGATGTATGCAGGGACAGTGCACCCCCCCAGAGCACAACCAAGCACACCTGCCAAGCAGTGGCAGGTGCAGTGGGCTGCCAGCAGAGTTGTATTATGTAGTATCCTCCAACCCCGATGGTGGACACACACCACTACCAGGAATGATGAGGACACCAGTGTATGCAGAGCAGACATCTTTACTGAGAAAATAGGCACAATGAACACCACAGGGACCAAACAAGTGGACAAAACCAAATGTGAAAACTCCCCTCCCCCCACTTATGCAGCTTCGGAGCCCCCCCAGAGCCTTGAGGGAGTGGTGGTGGTGTATCCCCAGAGGTGCAGCACCAAGCCTCACAGTGGTCCATGATGCCCCTGGATGAGAAAGGTGAGAATACAGCCATGAGTGATGAGGACATGATGGGACAATGCTGACAACAACAGACACACACATGCACCACAGTCACCAGCATAACTTACCTTTAATGGTTCAGCAATGGCCCACATAGAAACATAGAAACAGAATTTGACAGCAGGTAAGGATCAATTGTCCCATCCAGTCTGCTCATTTCTCCCTACCTACACTATTAAATCAGATCATGCCTGATTTACAGCTCTTTCTCCCTCACCCCTTTTATTTTCACTATTATTCCTTTGTGCTTATCCAATGCATTCTTGAACCCCACCACTGTTTTTGCTACCACCACCTCTGCTGGAAGGCCATTCCAGGAATCCCCCCCACTCTTTCTATGAAGAAGTACTTCCCCACATCCCTACTGGATCAACCCCCTCCAGCTTCATAACATGTCACCCTGTTCTTGAGCACCATTTTATCTGAAAAATACTCTGCTCCTGTACCTTATTTACCCCCATGAGGTATTTAAAGGTCTCTATCATATCTCCCCTGTCCCTCCTCTGTTTCAGGGTGTACATATTGAGGTCCTTTAGTCTCTCCCCATAGGGCTTTTGATACAGGCCCTGCACCATTTTAGGTGCCCTCTTCTGGACCACCTCCACTCTATGTCCTTCTGGAGATGTGGTCTCCAGAAGTGGACACAATACTCTAAGTGGGGTCTTACCAGCAATCTATACAGAGGCAACACCACCTCTCTCTTTCTGCTGGTGATATCCATCCCTATTCACCCTGGCATCCCACTTGCCCTCCCTACTGCCTTGTGGCACTACCTGGCTATCTTTAGATCATCCAATATGATTATCCCCAAGTTTCTTTCCTGCTTGGTGGTCGTCAATACCACTCTACCTATTTTGTACTCTGCTTCTGGGTTTCTGTGCTCTAAGTGCATTATTTTCCACTTTTTCACATTGAAACCCAGTTGCCATAGCCTTGACAACTCCTAAGTTTTCTCAGGTCTCTACTCATCCTTTTCATATCTACTGAAGTGTCCACCCTATTGCAGATTTTGTTGTCATCTGCAAAGAGGCAGATCTGCATTTCTGGGTCCTCTGCAATGTCACGTATAGAGACATTGAAAAGGTCTGATTCCAGCATTGAACCCTGAGGCACACTGCTGGTCACCATTCCTTCTGTGGTGTGAACTTTGTTTACCAGTACCCTCTGTGGTGGTAAACAGAGTTCACTCCACAGAAGGGAGTAATCTGCCCCTGTACCTTATTTAATTTCTTACCCAGTTTACTACCTTTGTGCCCACTCCTAAGCTACCTAGCTTGCTTACTAATCTCCTATGTGGAATAGTGATGAACACTTTACTGAAATCTAGGTGGTCCATGTCCACCCTGATCTAGTTCCTTGGCCACCCAATCAAAAATATCTATCAGATTCATTTACCATAACCTCCCCCATGAAACCATGCTGCCTTGGGTCTTGTAACCCACTGGATTCAAGATATTCTATCATTTTTTCCTTCAGCAGTGATTCCATTAACTTTCCCAAAACTGAAGTCAGGCTAACTGGACTATAATTGCCAACCTCCTCCCTGCTCCCACTTTTTTGTAGTGGGACTACATCCAACCTCTTCCTGTCTTCCGGAACCACTCCTGTTTCCAGTGAACTGTTAAACAGAACTGTCTGAGGTGCAGCTAGTATTTCCCTGAGCTCCATCAATACCCTTGGATGCACCCCATATGGCTCCATTGCTTTGTCCACCTTCAGATTAGCAAGTTCTTTCAGGACCCTCACCTCAAAAAAAGGACTAGTGTCCAACTCTTTCCCTCCAAAGCTTTTGTTACTTTTTTGTGTCCCCTCCCCTTCTCTTTTCTCTGTGAATGCTGAATTAAAGTATTTGTTCAGGAAGTCTGCTTTATCCTGGTCCCCCTCTGCACAGTTCTCCCCTTCCATTTTTCATCCCTACAATCCCACCCCTGGTCTTCCTGTTTTCACTTACGCATCTAAAAAATGTCTTGCCCCCTTTCATTACCTCCTGAGCTATTTTCTCTTTGGTTTGCATCTTTGTACACCTTACTGCTTTCCCTGCTTCCCTGTTTTACCTGATATACCTCCATATCCTCCTTTCTGTTTTACCTGATACACCTCCATATCCTTCTTCCTCTGTGTCTCCTTATACCTCCTGAATGCTACCCTTTTAGCTTTTACATTTTCAGCCAGCTCTTTTGAGAACCATAGTAATCTCTTTTTCCTCTTGCTTTTGCTCACTTGTTTGATGCAGAGGTTTGTTGCCTTTACTATGCTCACTTTTATGTTCACTGTTCCTCCATCCCACCCAGGTCACCCACCTCCACTAGGTCATCCCAGAGGCATTCACTCATTTTTTTAAAATCTTCCTCCTGAAGTCCAGGATGCTTGCCCTTGTGTGGTTTGATTCTGCAATCATCCTTATATTGAACCACACCGTACGATGATCATTGGTTCCCAAGTGGCCTCCTACCTTGATGTTTGAAACACTCTCCCTGTTAGTAAGTACCAGGTCCAGTACTGAGTCATCATGACTGCGTTCACTGACTAGTTGTCTGAGGAGTGTGTCCTGCAGAGAGTCTAGGATGTCTCTGCTTCTAGCTGAAGCTGCTGTTGGGAGGTTCCAATCCACATCTGGCAGGTTTTAGTCCCCCACCAGCAGCATCTTCCCCTTTTCTACTATCTTGCCAGTAGCTTCCACCAGTACCTTATCTAATTCAGTCCTTCTGTGATGGAGGTCTGTAGATCACTCCAGTGTCAATAATGACTCCATTCCCTGTTTCAGGGTGACCCACAGTACCTCTGCCTCCCCCTGTATTCCCTGTAGCTCTGAAGCTTTTATGTTTTCACATAAAGCACCACACCTCTTCCTTTCCTTCCTACCCAGTCCTCAGTGAACAGAGTATAACCTTGTACAGCCATGTCCCAGTCATGATTTCAAGTGCACAGTGACTCAGTAATGGCCACAATATCCAGGTCAGCCTCTGCCATGATGGTCTTTAGGTCCAGAATCTTATTTCCTAGACTTCTAGAATTCACACACATGGCCTTCCAGATTTTCTTTTCACTCTGATTGTTGCCCCCTTTTTCCTTTTTGTCCCCTTTCTTGCCCACATCTCTTTTTAATGCTCCCATTCCTTCCCCCCTTTATTTCTAACACCCTTCTCCCTTTATTAATTTTCACCCTGGAGGATTCCTCTCCCCTTGGGTTTTCCTTACTCTTTACTTCAGTGTGTTGGGCAGGCAGTTTCTGACTCCCTGATTCCTTCTGCTTCCCCCCAGGCAAGTTTAAATGTTCATCAAAGTAACATTTAAGTTGTCCACTGAGGACTGGGGTTCCCCTCCTGAATAGATGCAGGCCATCACCCCTGCATAGGCCCTTATCCTCTCAGGTGGGTCCCCAGTCCCCAATGTAGCTGAACCTTTTCTATCTTCACCATTTCATCAGCCATAAGTTGAAGCTCCTGGTGCAGAGTTCCCTCTCCTGTACCCTGTCATAGACAGGCAGCACCTCAGAGAAAGCCACTGAGCAAGCTACCTAAGACCCCTCCCCAGCTCTCTAAACTCAGCCTGCACTATCCAATCCTTGTGCCTAGACAGATCGTTAGTCCCTAGGTGGAAAATTACATCCAGCTCTCCCTCCCACCCTGCTGCCCTAGAGCTCCTAAGGATTTGCTTCCCATCTCTCCCTACCATGGCACCAGGTAGGCATGTAACCTGCCTCCCCCTTCTTATTCCAAAATCTATCCCCCACACATTTGAGTCACCCACCATAAGTTGTTTCCTCCTCCTCTGGGGTCCTCTACCACCCTCCTCGGGGTCTCGACTATGGAGAGCCCGCACATTCCCCTTAGTCACTACCACAGGTGCTTCCTCTTTGGCAGTCACACCCCCCCAGAGTGGTGTAGAAATTTTGTAGTTCTGCTTGTTGAGGAATGTGTCTCTGGCATCCTCTGAGTTAAAGATGGCAAACCTGGTGGCCTCTGGGTGGTGGGAGAGGTGCCCTGAATCCTAGCCAACTTGGCCTGGAGTCTAGCAACCTCTCCTTCAACCCAGAGAGGCATGTGCACATATACCATGCCTCATCCTTGTAGTGGACATTAGGCACACCCACCTTCCAGAACAGATGGTATGGTAGGCTCAGGGGAATGCTGTGCCACAAAAGCACCACCACAAGTGACACAGCCCCATATAGCTGTGCCTGCCAGGATGATTATGTCCAGCTACCCTTGGAATTCTTGTAGAGACACAAAGAGAGAGCAAATGGTTAGCAGTACAGCACAAAACACCCTGAACACACAAGGACACCTCCAGTAATTCAACACACAGAGCACAGCACACAGGGGCACCCATGATGGACAGCACAAGGTGTTCACCACAGGTGGGCATGCAACAGGTAACAGTTGTACACATCATGGGTACCCTGTATGTCCAGGACCTGTGGGACATGGACAGTACATTAACACACTGTAGGGTAAGAACACATCCACTCACCTCTTGGGGCACTGTCACTTCTCAGAGGGTCCCCACCCCCTGGGGGCCATCAATGTATGTGGTGGTGGACACCAACTGCAGTTTGTGGAGGTACACCCGAGGCTGCCCAACCACGGGTGTAGCAACACCTCCACAGAGTGCAGCACTTATAGCCACCATGTCAAGCACAGAATGGCATGCCAGGTGGCAATGCTTGACAATGTGCATGACCCCGCAGGTGTGTCAGGTCATGGTCCACCTAAAGGGAGACCTGCAGCTGTGACAGCAGCTGCTCCACATTGTACACAGCGCAGTGTATGCTGAGCTGTAATTTTCAGACCAAGAGGTGCAGCGGCCTCAGGGGATCTGCAGGATGTGTCCTGGGCAACTCATGAATGTTCTCCTATGGGAGAGGGAGAGGGAGAGGGAAAGGGCTTGGAGGAGATGACATAGGCCCAAGATATTCAGGCCCCATGCCACTATGGCTCAGCTTTGTGACAGACAGTGCATTGAGCAGTACTGCCTGGACCATGACACAATCTCAGGGCTCTACCACATGCTGCAGAGCTGTCGACACTTCCAACATGTAGATCACATGCCATGTCTGTGGAAAAGAACGTCCTCTGTACCCTGGTCATACTATGCCATGGGCTCTTTCCAGAGGGTTGTGGGGGATGTTACAGGTTTCAATCAGTTGTCCATGTCAAGGGCCCTACCCCAGGTCACAGACACCTTACTTCAACATACACATGACCACATGCAGTTCCTCATGGCTGATGCAGACATTCATGCATGAAGGAGACATTCCATGCCCAATGCATTGGGTGCTATAGATTGTACCCATTTGGCCATCTTAGCACCAACCATGGATGTGGAGGTGTACAGGAACATAATGGGTTTTGGTTTCCGCAGCATCAACTGCCAGATAGTATGTGATGCAGATCATATCATCACCAGTGTGTGTGCTAGGTACCCTAGATTGACTCATGATGCATACATATTCAATGGATCCAGGCTGAGTGACCACCTCGTGGCACATGGGGGTGCCAATGGGTGGCTACTGGGTAAGCATGGATGCATCACATATGCAACACAGCTGTGCACACTGCCATTCTAGATGATGCCATTCTTAGAAGGGAGGTGGAGGCATATAATGAGGCACACAGGAGGACATGTACCATTGTCAAGAGGATCATCGAGGTGCTGAATATGCAGTTCCATTGCCTGGATCACACCAGTGACACAATGATGTCCCCTGGCAAGGCCTGCAGAGTGATCACCTCATGTGCCATGCTGCATGACATGGCTGTTTGCAAATGGCTACCCATGCCTGATTACCAGGGTGCTTTCCCACAGGGTAAAAGGGAGGGATGACCTGCAGCACTGTTGTCCTGAGACACTGTCTGGCTGGGTGGCATGCCATATACTCATGTGTGGGTCATTCAGAAGATAGGGTGTACACCATAGTGGCACTCTGATGAGGTCTACACATCCTGATTGTCCATATGGGGGGAATGCATGTCCCATCCTGTGTGTGCTGCACATTACTGTTCATGTCAGGGGGCTGTTGTGATGTAGTTCAGCTGTTGTGGGTTGTGTAGGCTGGGTACCTGCAGCAGTGGCACTGGTCTGATGGTGGCAACAGTTAGCCCCCTGTCCTGGAGGGCATGGTTCAGAGGTGTGGCCACTGCCCTGGGTAGAGGGGTACATGGGTGTGAATCCTCTCCGGTGGTGGGATACAGAGGCATGGCCCCAGGGTTCATATGTGTGGCCCCTGCACTTGGGGAAGGGTGGGATTCATGGGTGTGACTCCCAGACTGGAAGTATGGGTTCATGGTGTACAGTGCAATTCCAGGAAGGGGCCAGGAAGGAGCGTGTGTGTAGGTTTGTGTGGTGGGGCCATGTTGGTTGTGGGTGCAGGTACATAGATGCTACTGTGCATTGTGTGTGGGCCACATTACAGCCTTCTAGCAGTTTCCCCAGATGTGCAGAGGAGTGTGTGCCCATGTGGCATGACTGTACCTTCACCTTTCCCCCTCTGCATGGCCTATGGTTCCCGGATGGCCCAGGGCCTTGCTGCCTTTGTGTGTCCCCCAGGTCCCTTGGTGTGCAGGTGGCCTCTGACCCCTGGGATGTGGAACCTGCCCCCACTTCCTGTGTCCCTGGTGGACTGGCAGATGCCTCTGTGCTGACAACCTGCACGTGTGTCCTAGAGCCTGTGGGGCCAGCAGTGGCAGCTGGTGCAGCCTGGTACTCTGTGCTACAGCAACCTGGAGTTCATGCGGGTGGCAGTGGAGTGGTTGCATGTGGCTCTGCCCTGGGCCCTCTGTGTCCACCTGGCGACATCTGGGATGTCACATGTCATCCTTCCAGGGAGTTAGGCTGGCTGTACTGGACCCTGATAGCAGATGGTTTACTATCCACTCCAGGAGCTTCCCTATTCATTTGTGGGCATGCTGCAACCCATACACTTCCACCATCAGGTCCCGCAGGGCATCAGTGTTTTCCCACTGGGCCAGCAGGTGGTCCCATTCCAGCTGACACAGTTCAGGACAGAAGATCTTCAAGACAGACCATGGTGCTGTCCTGCATGCCCAGTGGGTCTAAGTGCTGAGGGTTCCTTGTCCCCACTGTTTCAATGCCTTTGTGGGGTGGCACGTTGGCCCCCTACACCCTCAGACCATGTGTGTGGGATGGGAGGTCATCCTACATGGCTGGGCATGTAGGGCTGTGTCAGCTGCTCCTCAGGACCCTGTCACACAGCACTGGGTGGCTGGCTGTGTGGTAGTTGTGGGGTTGGTTTGGGGTGGAGGTGCATCTGCTGGCTCCCGTCATGTGTCTGGGCCACATCCTGCACTGCCTACTGTGTCCCTAGCATAGTCTCAGAGTCAGTGTCCTCCAGTTCACCTTGCATATCTCCAGCATTGTGTCCTGTGTCCCCCATGCTGCACCTGTGGATGGAAGTGCATTGGCTAGTTACTTACAGGTGAACTGGCAGGCACTCAGTTGGCTACAATGCAATCCACATATCTGCACCATTCATGTCTGTGTCCCTCTGTGTATCCTCTTGCATGGTGGTCACCCATGATGCATGGGTATTGGCCACGGTCTCATGCTATGCAGGGTGTGAGACAGGATTGTTGGTTATGCCATTCATTCATATAACATCCCACCTGCACTGTGACCCATACCTGGCAAGTTGTGATTGCCCTCCATCTCCTTGTGTAAGCTGACCTCCGGGAGGGTGTCAGCCACCATCCTTTCGATGATCGACACTGTTGATGCCTGCATGAGTGGTCCTCCACCTGTGCCATGCTATGCCTGTTCCATGACAGCAAGCTTTTGCTTCATGGCCGACTAGAGGTCATGCCACTTATGCTTGATTGTTGCAAGTGTCTGTGCCTCCTGACTGTCCACATTCACTTCAGACTGGATGTCAAGCTATATTCTGGCCTGAACCTCTGCAGGGCTCTTCAGGGACTCCGCTTTATACAGCACCCCATAGTAGTCTCAGATGTTCAAGACCATGGCTGCCACCCAGTCGCCCATGAAATTGCTGGACAAGACCCTGGTGGTACCACCCTCCACAACCCTTGGCCTGTCCCTGACTGGGCGTGCAGCCTCTTATGGGGGGACATTTGGCACCAGCGTAGCACCTCCATCTCTGCATCCCACTGTTGTGTGCTCCTCCATCATGGTGTTCATTTTCTTATGTCCATGCAGAGCTGTGCAAATGTCCATAAATTGTTGGGTCAAGGGATGGGGACAAGTATTATGCCCTCCTATCCCTGTGTACGGCACTGTGGGCTCTGTTTGCCATGCCTCTGCTTCGGATCCTACTATGCATGCCATTGTAAATCTTGTGTTTTTTTTCAGCCAACTGGTATGCGAAGCTGCACCCCTGCGTTACATTGCATTTGCACACAGTTTCCACGCTTTTATGAATAAGGCCCAATAAATGAGTTCCAGTGGAATGAAGTCGAACAAGTATAATATACTGCAGTTGAACAATTACAAATTAGTAAGCTTGATTAATTGCATACAATTTTACAATAAGGCAGGCAAACAGAAACAGTTTAAAGCAAGCATAGCAATGGTACTGTACATGGCTGCAGAGCCAGAGTCTAACACGGTTTAAAGTTTATACTGTGAGGGACTGAATTATGATGATTATCAGTTTCCATTGCATTGAATTATTAGGGTTGCCAGCAGCATTATCTTAAACTGGTCAAACTTAGGCAGATTAAGCAAGATGTCATGCAGCCCATTTAAACAGCCAGTCATCCTAACAGTGAATGAACGCTTGTTGAGCTAAGTATGGCAAAAAGGCAGTTCAAGGGTTTTCTGAGCCATGTTGTAAAGATTGGTGACAGGGCGGAAGCAGTGAGTTAGGTGTTTGGAGGGGGGGGGTTAGGCCCAGTAGCACTTTCTTGGCTAGCAAACATGCCTGGAACTTAATTCTGCTAGGTAGGAGTAATCAGTTTGTTTGGGTGTAGAGGGTGCAGCTATAGTTATGCTTGTCAGCCCCAGGCACAAAGGAACAACCCTTATTACAGATCATAGAAACATAGAAACATAGAAGTTGACGGCAGATAAGGACCGCAAGTCCCATCCAGTCTGCCCATTTCTTTTTCTACCTTATAAATGTGCCATCGGCCTTTGCTCTGTCAGTGGCCTATCTATTCATACTCATTTGTATTGCTCCCTTATGCCTATCCCATGCCTGTTTGAAGCCCTGCACTGTATTCATAGCCACCACTTCTTGAGGTAAGCCAGTCTGTGAAAAAGAATTTCCTCACATTCCCCCTTAATCGGCCCCCCTCTAATCTCATGCTGTGTCCTCTTGTCCTGCTATTTTTCTTATATTTAAACATGTTAGACTCTTTCACCTTGTTAATGCCCTTAAGGTGTTTGAATGCCTCGATCATATCACCTCTCTCCCTCCTTTGCTCAAGGGTATACATATTGAGCTCTGTTAATCTGTCCTGATATGTCTTCTGATGCAGTCCTGCACCATTTTGATTGCCCTTCTCTGGACTGCCTCAATTTGGTTAATGTCTTTGTGAAGGTGTGGCCTCCAATACTGCACGCAGTACTCCAGATGGGGCCTAACCAGTGTCTTGTAAAGAGGAATTATTACCTCCCTCTTACAACTTGTGATACCCCTACTAATACACCCTAACACCCCCTGAGCCTTACCTACTGCTTTATCAGATTTATTCTGCTGAGAACTGAGTCATGGGCAGTTGTGTAGACAGGGAGGCCATAGTTAACTATTGACAGTACTGAGCTTGCCACTATGAGGTGGCTGGCATCAACAGTGAGGCTGACCTGGTTATGGTAAAAGGCTCCCAATTTTCTGTTTGCCATTGACGCATGGTGGTCAATGTGTGAAGCAAAAGATAAGATACGGTCCAGGATCACCCCGACATATTTAAAGATGTCCACCTGCTCAAGTATATTTCTCATGTCATTGTGGATGACAAGTTTGGTACCTTTTCCTTCATTTGTGGTTCTTGTGACAATCATTGTCTTAGTTGTTTTGTAATTTAGAACTGTTTTTTTTGGGGAAAACCATTTTTCAAGGGCCTCAAAACTACCCTGGAGGACAGAGGTAAGGCTGCCAAGGTTAGGGTTCTTGGAATAGATAACAACATCAACTGCATAGAGAAGTACAGTTTCAGACTGACAGTCATCAGGCAAGTGGTTTTTGAATAAGCCAAATAGTACGGGGTTCAGAATGGAGCCCCTGGGAACACCAATGGATACATTCCTAAAATCTGGCAAGAAGCCATCTACTGTATTTTAATGTGTTGAGTGTGATTAGTGAGATAACTCTTGAAATAGGTGACTGTGTCTAGTGACAGACCCAGGTCATGGAGTTTATAGAGAAGGTGACTGGCCAAGTCAAAGGGTTTTGTCAAGATAATATATATGGCACCAGTCTTGTCTGCATTGTTAATGGTCTCAAGGATGAATTAGGAATACTCAATTAGTACTGTATTGGTGCTATGTTTATTTCTACAATCCATACTGTTGGGGACACTGTATTTCATATTGTTCAAGATATGAGACAAGTTGATTGGACACTGTTCTTTCAAGGGCTTTGGACAGGGAAGAAAGTATAAAAATTGGCCTGTAACTGGAAAGATTATAATGGTTGCTGCTTTTAAAAACTGGTGTAACAACACAGATTTCCACTTTTCAGGGAACTGGGAGTAGTGCAGAAAGAAGTTGAACATTTTGAAAATTGGGTAGGAGAGTTCCTAAACAAACAGGAAAAACAGCCTCATATCAATTAAATCAACCTAATTCTGGTTTTACCAAGCACCTTTCTTATATAATTAGAGATGTACCTTACTGAGACAGGTTTAAAACAGAATTTAGGATATCCTGGTTCCAGGTCCAGTGGTTGTGTATCAACAGGACCAGGACCACCACTGGAGGGCAGGGTTGGCTCAATGGGGATGACAGAGCTAAGGTCAGTAAAAGCAACATTTAATTTGGTGGAATCAAGTACCTCATGTCCATCAACCATGTGCATTTTTAGTGAGGTTTTGCACCCCTTACCAAGCAGATCTGAGACATTCTTTCAGAATCTTTACTATTGCTCCAGTTCTGTGTCTGCTTGACCTTGCTGTAGCTGGATTTGGGCAATTGAATCCTAGCTGTGCATTTATTCCTGCCTTCCTTGTATTTTTGAAGAGAGACGGGGACCCAGTCTTCCCTGCCAGTGCCCACAGATTATCCTTCTCTCTGAGGGCAAGGAGTTCTGGGGTGTACCTCTTACTTTGCACCTTTTGAAGGATGCAAACTTATTGCATACAGTTAGGAGTTCCATGACAAAGAATTATAGGGCCAAATCAATATCACAGATGGCATCAAGGAAGCTCCAATCTAGTTGGAGCACATAGGATTTGAATTTTGGCATTTTCATTTTTCTTATGACATTGCTGTTCATGAACTGGAAGGGGAACTGGGCTCTTTTACTTTCCACAAGCACTGTACCAGGGAGTGGTCACTGAGGGTATCAGACAGAACATTGACCTGCTTGACCCTGTCTCAGTGAGTTACAAGTACCCAGTCGAGAAGTGTCATAGTACCTGCTTTATAGTGAGTTCTGGTGTGCTTAGTGACCATTAGTGATAAAAATACACTGGCAATCTTATCACTGTGCCTGGTACTGCACTTTGTGTTCCAGCTAATATTAAAGTCACCAGTTACTATGAATTCCCAACTCTGATTACTTTTTTTTATTATTTTAATGAGGAGAGACACACTAAGCTGAAGCTTGTTTACAGGTGCAACCTGGGAGCACAAGAAGTTAAATGACTTGCTCAGGGTCACACAGTATGCACATGGGGGTTGTGGGATTCAAACAAAGGTCTCCAGGTTTGCAACTCAGAGCTTTTAACCACTGCACTATACTGCCTCCTAACATAGTTAGAGAGGGACTCTATATCTGCTTGATGTTTACCAGGTGAGATAATAACCATCAGGGGACAAGACATTTTTGACATTGTTCCAGCAGCAGTTTAATGGACAGGCATTCACTGTCCTTACCTGGACAGGTTTTTGATTTCAAGTTTTCAGATTTGCCCGGCCTGGTGACACTGAGGGTTGAGGCGCTGGACGCCACACCTCGCGCAGCACTGACAACCCGAGTTCGGGAGCGAGCTCGGGAGTCGAAGTTCGGCAGGGGAGGGAGACGGATTGAGTGCCCTCTGAGCGGCTGTCCTCTCCAGGTGGGAGGGATAGGGAAGCCCGGTGCTCTTGCGACCCCCAGTGGAGACTGGAGGCACCATCGAGCTGCCAGGCTGCACATCAGAGCGTGGCTGACATAGGCAGGGTTGCCATGCACCAGCGTCAGACATGCCCATGCAGGGGGGAGGGGGAATCTCTGGCTAAAGCTACCAGAAATACCTCCTCCAGTCCTGGAGAGGTGACGGTCTCTGCCACAGCCACTGCCACACTCCCAATGCTGGTTCCCCGCCACTGCCCCGTGGTCTTTCCGGGCTGACCTGCCCTATGCGGAGAACCACAATGACCTTGAAGTTGGTCAGGGAACACAGCGGGAGGTAGATCTAGCTGGCATGAGTAGGAGGCCTGAGAGAGTTCCAGGCCGAGGAGCAAGAAATACAGTTAAAAAAAAAAAAGTTTTCAGATTTGCAGGTTAAATCAGACAGCCCCTGCCTCATTTGCCTAGTCTGTCTTCTCTGAAGATATTGAAACCTGGTAGGGAGATGGCGGAGTCAGGTATTTGGGGGTTAAGCCAAGCATCTGTATCTGTAACTGTAACTGTACCTGTACCTGTACATCTGTCTATATCTATATCTATATCTATATCTATATCTATATCTATATCTATATCTATATCTATATCTATATCTATATCTATATCTATATCTAATTATACACATATCTAAAGTGAGCTGTCTCATGTCCCCCAAACAAATTGACTTACCCCATGTGTTGAGGTTCAGCTGCCTCCTCTGGTGTGCTGTTCCTGGTTCCCCTCCACTTGTATTTTTGGTCACAATTCAAGAAAGTCCCACTCACAAAAGAAATCCTAGGAAGAAGGCTTAGTGACGGCTCATGATACTTTTTTCGTGAGCCAAAATTTTTCTTTCATGACTCTCACAGAAGAAGAACATTGGCTCATGAATAGAGAGTTTGGACTTAGTTTTCATCTCACAGTTCTTTCATGTGACCTCACAAAAGAACAATGATTCTTTTGCATGATCTCACAAAAGAATTGAGAAAAAACTAAGTTTACATTCTTCTTTCATGAGGCAAGGTTCTTCTTTTGTGAGACTCATGAGAGAAGGATTTTGGTTTACAAAAGAAGAAGAATCGGGAGCCCTTGCTAAGCCTTCTACCTAGAATTTTAAGGATGCCACAAGCCATATATATTTTTTTCACAAAACCAACAACCATACTCTAACCATACTCTGGCTAAACAGGTACCATTTAGCTAGATTAATGTGTTAGTGTTTTTCTGCATGGCATCATTTCTATGGGTTCTTAGTTTTTTTCAAATGATTTGGCGAAAAATGGTAATCTGTTCACAAGTTATAAGGATTTATAATTTCAGTTCTGAGCATGCTCAGTAGGCTCTTTCATTTATATGTCTGATACAAAAGAAGAATTTTTGGTTCGCAAAAGAAGAATCTTCTTTCATGAGCTGAAATTCTTCTTTTATGAGAAAAAATTCTTCTTTCGTATGGCAGCCATCTTGTTTTTTATTTTAAAAAAATTGAAAAGACATAAAAATAATGTCCCAGACAAAAACACATACTTCAGTCTAGCTAAACTGTAACAATTTAACTAGATTCTGTTGTTTGTTTTTTGAACAAAGACCTGGATTAAGGTGGGGTTATAAGAAAGTTATGTTGAAGATTTGTGGTCAAAGTATTAAAAAAGAACTGCATTATGAGCATATGTAGAAATTTTTCTACTATCACTCACACATTCTGTAATTTTCATTATTTTGAACTTAAATTTTCAACATAGCCATTTTTTCACACCACCTCATGAATGTGACAACTGCCATTTTTTCAAATACTGTAAAAATGTGTTTTTGCACTTGTTGCATAAAATGACATTTCAGTCCAGATTTGAGAATTTTCACCTACCAAGTTCATGAGGTGGGATCGTATGAAGGCTATGTTTCAAATTTGGGGTCAAAATACAGTAAAATGAACAAGTTATGAGTAAATGTCAATTTTTTCCTTTTTTTGCACTTCTGTAGCCTGATGAATTCCACATTTGGTGCAGGGCCCAAAGGGCTCTGCACATATGCATCTGTAGCCACATGGAAGTGCAGGGCCAGTAGGGTCCTGCATTTCTGTAGCTAGATGGACTCATCACTTGTAATGGAAGGATGGGACCCACAGATCCCTGTGCTACCAGGCCCAGGCAGATTTCTCACTTGGTGCAGACCCTCCAGGCCCTGCTCATCTGCATGTGTAGCCATGCAGAAATTCAGGGTTCAGAGGGTCCTGTGCTTCCTTAGCCTGATGGACTCCACATTTGGCATGGGGCCCAAAGGGCTCTGCATGTCAGCATCTGTAGTCACACAGAAGCACAGTACCCCTCCCAACAAAGTTACATGCACACATTGAAATTCTTCTACTTTTGCTCATAAGTTCAGTCATTTTCAATATTTTGACCTCAATTTTTAAAATAGCCATTTTTTCACACTTCTTCATGAATGTGACAGCTGTCATTTTCCAAAGCCTGGCCAAAATGTGTTTTCATATCTGTGGCATGGAATGATGTTTTGGCAGAGAATTGAAAATGTTCACTTACTGGATTCATGCAGTGCAGTCATAAGAAGGCTGTGTTCAACGTTTGGCATAAAAATACAGTAAAATGAACAAGTTATGAGTAAATGTTGAAATTCTTCTTTTTGCACTTCCACAGCCTGATGAACTCCACATTTGGTGCAGGGCCCAAAGGTCTCTGCACATCTGTATCTGTAGCCACATAGAAGTGCAGGGCCAGTAGGGCCCTGCACTTCTGCAACTAGAGGGACTCATCACTTGGCATGGAAGCAAAGGACCCACTGGTCCCTGTGCTTCTGTGCCCAGGCAGATTTTTCACTTGGTGCAGACCCTCCAGGCTCTATTTATCTGCATGTGAAGCCATGCAGGAATTCAGGGTTCAGAGGGTCCTGTGCTTCCATAGCCTGATGGACTCCACATTTGGCATGGGGCCCAAAGGGATCTGCAAGTCAGCATCTGTAGTTGCGTGGAAGCACAGTACCTCTCCCATAGCCTGACTGAGTCCTCACTTGGCACAGAGCCCAGCAACCCTGTACATCTGCATCTGTAGTCACAAGGATCACAGGGCCAGGAAGGCATTGTGAATTCACAGCTAGATGGACTCATCACTTTGTGCAGAAGCATAGGCTCACAGGGCCCTGTGTTTCCACACCCTAATGGACTTCTCACTTTGTGTAGGACCCTCCAGGCTCTGCGTGTCTGCATATGTAGCCACACAGAAGTGCAGGGCCCAGAGGTTCCTGCTCTTCAACAGCCTGATGGACTCCACATTTGGCACAGGGCCCAAAGGGCTTTGTGCATCTACAACTGTAGCCACACATAAGAACAGAGCCAGCAGGGACCTGTGCTTCAACAATTAGATGGACTCCTCACTTGGCATAGAAGGGCAGGGACCACAGGGCCCCTGACCTTTCATGCCCCCGATGGATATCTCACTTGGTGCAGGGTTCAGAGGGCCATGTACATCTGCATGTGTAGCCACATGAATGTGCAGGGTCCAGAAGGTCCTGTGCTTCCACAGACAGATGAACTCCACATTTGGTGCAGGGCCCAAAAAGCCCTGCATGTCTACATCTGTAGCCACATGGAAGTGCAGGGCCAGCCAGACTGATGTGTTCATACGGGACATCGAGGATATGATTTCACTATCTCAAAAAGAAAGGAAATTCATTGCAAAAAACTATGTTAATCCACAGTTAGGGTTCATCCTAAAGCAGTAAAAGTAGGTAAATGTGGCATTAGGGTTTCCAACTCTAACTCCCTACCCCCCAGCACCAAAAGGACAAGCACAGACAAGTAATCACAGACAGTCATCATTAGGTAAGATGAACAACATAAAATGCAACTGTTTCCAGATGACACAAATGCAGTGGCAAAGATGTTTCTAGTTTTGTGGATTTCTAGATTTATCCAAATCTGCCCCAAAGTTTGAGTCTATCATGGTTCAGATGTGCAGAGCCCTCTGGGTCCTGCACTTCCATGTAGCTATAGATTCAGACATGCTGGGCCCTCTGGGCATTGCACCAAATTGTGAGTCCATTAGGCTGTGGAAGCAAAGTCCTCAGGGCCCTGCACTTCCATGCAGCTGCAGATATGGATGCACAGAGACCTTCTGTGCAACTCCAGATAAAATGCACAGAGCCCTTCAGCAGTTGTCATGTCCTCATTTTACCGCCTGAGAAACATTTCCCAGATAAAGCACCTTGTTCCACATGATGACCTCCTTATATTGGCTCACACCTTTGTGTCCTCTTGTCTTGATTACTGCAATGCTCTATACCTAGGGTTACCAGGGGTGGATCTCCATCACCTGCAGCTGGTGCAGAATGCTGCAACCAGGTTGTTGACCGGGTTGTTAAGAACTTGCCATGTCACACCTGTGCTGTGCAAACTGCACTGGCTGCCGGTGTGGTAGAGGATCAACTTCAAGGTCGTGTTGCTGACTTATAAGACCCTACATGGACAGGGACCAGCTTACTTGCAAGACCTCCTTCTACCCTACAGCTCCCTCCATCCAATCTACTCCACCAATGAGAGATTGCTAGAGGTTCCCAGGGTCCATCTTCAGTCATCTGGGGCCAGGGTTTTTTCCTTTGTGGCCCCGACCCTGTGGAACTCTCTATCTCATCGGATTACAGAGTGCTTGTCCACTGAGACTTTTAAAGCCTCTTTGAAAATGTATTTATTTACTCTGGCTTTCGGAGATAGTGCTTAGTTTATTTCTGCCTTTTTATTTATATATATATATATATATATATGTTTTTATTAATTGAATGTTTTGTTGTTTTGTCTATGATGTATTCACACTTTGATTTTTGAAAAGCACACTATAAATAAATATTGATTGATTGATTGATAACTTTGTTGTTTTTTAATATTTTGACCCCACATTTTCAACATGGTCTTTTTATGACCAACATCATGAATTGGTCAGGTGAAATTATTCAAATCTTGCCCAAAAGGTGATTTTTGTAGAACAACCACAATATCACGTTCCAGCTTACATTTCAAAAATTTTACTTTTCTGGTTCATGAAGTATGGTCTAAAAGCACCACACTGAAAATTTGGAACAAAAATCTTTTAAAGCTACCTTTTTATAAACAAAAGTTGTTTTTCTCTACAAAGACAAAGTTTCTTTTGTGAGTAGATTTTCTCCTAGTCTCATGAAGGAAGCTCATGAAAGAAGAACCTAGCTTCATGGAAGGAAAATAGGTCCCTAGATGATCCTAGATTCTTCTTTCATAATCTTTTTTTGATGCAAAAGATTACAAAAGAAATTCTTTTGTGTGCTTCGTTTGCTACAAAAGATCATGTAACAAGAAATTCTTCTTTCATGACCTTCTTTTGATTTGAATGAAGATCACGAAACAAGAATTCTTCTTTTGTGAGATTCATTTCTTCTTTCGTGAGCCAAGATTCTTCTTTCATGAAATTACAAGAGTCATGAAAGAAGAATTTCAGCTCATGAAAGAAGAATTGGGAGCCCTAGCTAAGCTTTCCACCTAGAATTTTAGGGATGTCACAAAATCATACTTTGGGGTAATTTTTTTGAAAACACAGGCTCCACAATTGTACTAAATGGATCCAGATTCATGTGTTTGTTTTTCTCCAGTGTATTATGTTATGGGTTTTCATTTTTTTTTAAATGAAAAATAAGATGGCAGCCATATGAAAGAAGAATTGTTTCTCACAAATTAAGAAGTTTGGATTAAAAGGAAGAATCTTATTTCATGAGCAAGAAATTCTTTCACATCAGACTTACAAAGGACAGACCCTACAGATCATGCTCAGGACTGAAATTTCAAATGCTCGTAATTTGAGAACTGATTAATAATTTTACACCAAACCAAAAAAGGGCCCCTTTATGGGGCAGGCCCCTTCTACCCTGAAAATTGCAAAACAAAATTCCAAACCATATGGGCTGTAGGTGAGAGCAAACAAATGACTAACCCCCCCGATTTTCCACTTTTTGCACTATCCAGATCTCAGAATCACCAAACATCACAAAACTTGCAAAACTGACAGACCTTGCTTCCCAGTCTATGTATGTGAAATTTAATTCAATTCGTTTGAATGTGGGCAAAGTTATTAAGGTGCAAAGCTAAGAGTTTAACATTAAACACCCTACTCAACCCTAACTGCATCTATCTATCTATCTATCTATCTATCTATCTATCTATCTATCTATCTATCTATCTATCTATCTATATCTGTCTGTCTATCTATATCTATCTATCTATCTGCATATATATATATATATATATATATATATATATATATATATATATATACTGTATATATTGCAAATAATGACATTAATGCATCAGTTAGGGTTTTATTAAAGCATCAAAAGCTCGAAATTCAATGTTAGGGTTACCAACCCTGCCACCCCACCCACTCCCCACCCTCCATCGCCAACAGGTGTTGAGGTGTGCCTTAGGAGTTATTGGGCCTAACTCTCACTCCATTCCATGTGTAAACAAGCTGAGATGGTACAGTATAGGAGAATTGGGTGAGAGTTAGGCCCAACAACCCCAAGGCACACCCCGACAGCTGTTGGTGTGTGGAGGGTGGATGGTGGGGGGTGGAGTGGTAAGGTTGGTAACCCTAATGTTGAATTTCCCAGCTTTTAGCACTTTAATAAAAACCCTAACTGATGCATTAATGTAGTTTTTTGCAATGAACTTTCCTTATCTTTAAGAAAGCATAATATATCTGATATGGGGATGTGGGAGTGTTGGTCCTCCAGGCCCTGCACTCCCCTCACGCTACCCATTGTTGCATAATGATATGCATAGGTGGAAGCACAGGGCCAGAAGCCCTGCGCTGTCACTTACACATAAGTAGGGACATACCGCAGCCCTATAAGTATGAAAAGTAACCCTTATAACACAAATTTGGCAATATCTCAATAACCATAAAAACTATAGATAAAATCCACTGTAATTGTAATCATGACTTCAAAACTTCCATGGGTGCTTAAGCTGCAGAGAACAAAAAATCCGTATCTCGAATTATTTTCGAGATATGGCCACCAAAAGGTGCCATGGGTGTCACAATTCAATGGACGCACGTAACCCGGCATTTTCTTTTTTTAAACTTTATTTTTAATAGTTTGCAGTTATTATTACAATACTGCAACCATATCCAAGACAGACAAGATTCACATTATACAATACACATTATACAATCTAGATGGAGAGATCCCTTTCCCCAATCCAAGGATAGTTGTATCTAGAATACTGAGATACCACATGGGGTTACTCTAAATAATTAAGTACAACCTAAAAGAAGTAATTTTGCTGTTTTTTAAAGAACCCACGAGCAGTATGACTAATCTTCGATTACTCAAGTCCTGAATGTGAGAGTCCAACATAGTTTGCCCCTGAAAAGGGCGTACGGTGTCATACTTTCTACCTAAAGAGAACAAACATGAAACCTATGCATTTTGTAAGGCAGTAAAAACATTAGGGCCCAGATATTCAAAAGGGTTGCGCCATGCGCAACAGGGTTGCGCGTGCGCAACTCCAAAAATGCACCATTCTGCGATATTCAGAAGGGGCCAGTTGCGCCACCGAAAACATGCTGAGCAACAGCGCAATGGAAATGAAGGCATGCGCAACCGAAGGGGGCGGGTCCATGCATAAAGTGCGCAATGCGATATCCGAACACTTGCGCAATGCGCAAGAGTGGCTTAGCCGGAAGTTGCGCAGTACCGGATTTGAGCCAAAATAAAAAGGCTCAAGGAAGCGGCGCAAGAACCCTAGCAGGCCGCAAACTGGGGAGAGAGACAGAGAGAGAGAGAGAGACAGGAGCTGGAAGGGCAGAGAGGGACAGTGGGTCCAGGAGGACAGAGAGGCCAGTGGGGGGTGCCCGGTGCAGTGGAAGCAGCAGTGGGGGCAGCGGGGGTAACACAGGAACAGCAGCGGGGGCAGAAGCCGGGAGATGGACAGTGCCAGCTTCCACAAGAAGCTGTAATGAGGGTGAGACACCATGCTGCAGGGGACATGGCAGCGGAGGGCCTCGGTGGTATGTATGCCCCGACAGGTGGTATCGCTGCCGCATCAGCTTCGAGCTGTACACAGGCGCCGAGATTGTGGGCGGTACCACCTGAACAGGGCAATACTGAGACGGCTCTGCGAGCTGTGCAGTGATGTGATGCAGGCACCCACACAACGGAGTCACGCTCTGTCCGTGGAGACCAAGGTGACAGCCTGCATGTGCCTGCTCACCACGGGCACCTTCCAGAGGCCAACTGGGGACACCACAGGCATTACACAGTCAGCCACGTCACGCATCCTCACCCAATTCCTCAGCACACTGCTGCCTCATGCTGCGGAGTACATCCAGTTCCCCAGCACCGTGGCAGAGCGTACAACAAACATGCAGGAGTTCCACAGGGTAGCACGTATGCCTGGCATGCTAGGGGCCATAGACTGCACCCATGTGGCCATTGCAGACGCCCCTGGCCCCGATGGCCAGGCATATTGGAACAAAGGGTTTTCCAGTGTCAACTGCCAGGTGGTGTGTGATGCCACTGGGCGCAGTATCAATGTCTGTGCCACACACCCTGGCGGAGCACATGATGCCTTCATATGGCACCAGTCTGCACTGTGCCATCTGATTCGAGAGTGGGGACATCCCCACGGGTCATCTAGTGGGTGAGTACACATGTATGGAATGCAAACTCTGGGCAAGGGTGGGAATGACACAGGTGCCATGATAGTGGCACACAAGGATATGGGCAATATGGACCTGACATGACACTGATCTCCACTATCTCCACACAGGTGACTGCGGATACCCACTCCGTCCCTGGCTGCTCACACCGTACCGGCGCCCCACGACCCCAGCGCAGCTATGCTTCAATGAGGCACATGCCGCAACACGTAACATCATAGAGCGGGTGTTTGGGATGCTCAAGGCACACTTCCGATGCCTGGACACCTCCGGCGGAGCCCTACAGTACAGCCCCCAAAAGGCCTGTGGGATATTCCTGGCCTGTTGCATCCTGCACAACATGGCCAAAGACCATGGGATAGTCGTACAGGTCCAAGAGGGGGACAGCGTGGGACGCCAGTGGCGCCGGTGATATTAGTGATGAGCAGCCCCCCCTAGGACGGAGGGACCCCCGACTGACCCGGCAGGCCCAGCTGCACCGGGACACCATTGCAGAAGAGCACTATGCCCAACACAGGTAAGTCAGGGGACATTGCAGGCAACACTGTCCATCGCAAACCACAGGCACACAGGGGAACACACCGTGCATGAAGGTCAGGGAGTTGAAGGTTCCAGGCATACCAACACACCATCAGAGAGGGTGAGCACTCATATGGACACACACACACCAGGCAGCATACATGGGCAGCAGCGCGGCACTGCAAAATGACATTGCCAACACACAGCACCACCAACCACCCCCACCACCTGGACTGTCCACGTACATGTGTCAGGACCTGGGCACACTTGCACCTTGGTGTACAGTGCAATGCAGGCATCATCATGCACACGCACCTGTGGACAGCAGTTGGGAGAGTGTGCAGGTGGTCCGTGTGTCAGCGTGGTGAGCAGAGCACCCAGCAGTGCACTGCCCACCATGACACACATTGCACACAGGGCAGCACCAGACAGGGCCTGCACTGGGAGACAGCTCAGTCAGGTAGCACTGTCCCACGGCCACCACGGATGCGTGGGCAGCCCCGCCATGGCCCAGCAGCACTGGCAGGCTGAGCAGGGGCCACATCGGGTGGCGCTGGTGCACCACCAGGGGTCCCACTGCGCGAACGTGACCTTGCCCACACAGGGGTCTGCATCCTGCCAACAAACTTGCACCAGGGGTGCTCGGATGCCCACAGCGAACCCAGTGTCGACAGGCCTGGTGTCGCACGCACGCCAGGAATGGGGAGTGAGGCGCACTGTGTGGGTGTGTGGTACAGGGCACCTGACAAAGTGTGGCCAACGCGCTCCGCGACAGACCACTGCCTGGGCGCCTGTCAATGGCAGCGGTCACATCCGTCCGCATAAGGACCAGCTCGGCTCAGTCCTGAGCACACTCCCTGCTATGCTGCTCCACAGACACAGACAGTGCCTCCACGGACCTTGCAACCCCCCCCTGCAGCTGTACCGAGTCCTGCAGCAGGCGGGTGTGCACGTCCAATGGGTACTGTGCCCCAATGGCATCGTGACCCCCAGGGTGTGGACGGTCCTGGTGCACAGCACCCCTTGAGGGTGGGCGCTGTTTGCCAGGACCAGGTATGGGCAGATCAAAGGGCGGTGGACATGTGCCACTGCTTGACACTGTACCCCCAGACCTGGTGTGCGACTGCTGCTGCCGCCCCTCCAACTGCTGAGCCCCCAGGTCCACCTGTTCCACCTCCATGCTGACAACAGTGCCAGACACCTGCACAGCCACCAGTGCTGCCCCACCGGTGCTGACAGGCACAGCCTGGGACTGTGATGGCATTCTGGTACACAGGTGTGAACCAGGAAGGCCCAGGGGCATGTGCTGGCCTGCCATGTGTCCTTCATGGGACACACACCTATCACTGCCCATTGCAGGCCTGCTATCATCAATGATGCAGGTGCGTGCCACTGCCATAGGCACAGCATGCTGGCATACCTGCATGCCAGACTGCTGTGACACAGGCTGTGCACCCCTGCACCCGTATCACTGACACCGAGTTGTTGGCCCAGCATGCATGCTGCTGCAGTGCCTGCAGGCTGGTGGCGGAGGTGGATGGTCCCTCCTCCACGTCCAGCAGGTCTGCATCACTGTCTGGACCCACCACCACCGTCTCCTGAAGATGAACAGGATCTGTAACAGAAGAGAGTACATGTGAGTGCATGTGAACAACAGCCCCCAACAATACCACCATGTCATACCGTGCAGTGATGGGCTTCCACCTGTCTGGAATCCTCCTTAATCGCCCGCAGAGGCACTCAGCTGCATGGCTGCAACCAGTGTCTCCTCTGTAGGGGTCAGCTGCAACACCACTGGTGGGCCCCACCAGTGCCAGCACGTGCCACCCTGAAGGCTGCCACCTTCTCCTTCAGCCTCCTGCGGTCAGTCCCATCTTCTTCTTGCATTCCTGCACGGAGCACTGGTGGCTTCCATGCAGGTTGACGGGCCCAAGCTACCCCTCCCATGCAGCTGCGTTCCTGAGGGGTGCCCTCCGTCCACTCACTAGTGGCTCATCCTCCAGGTAGGCCTGGAAGAGGCCTCCGTCTCTGCGCAGTGAAGTTCGGCCTCCTCTCGCCGCCCTCCACCCTCAGTTTGGCTCTGGTCAGTCATGGTGATCTGTATGGGTGGAAGTGGACACCTGTCACTGTGCAGTCGACAGCATTTCCCATGAGCATAGCTGCCGCCCGGGCGGAAGCCCCCACTTTCCTCTCCACATGGCAGATACTGATAGAAAGGGTGCCCTTGTCCCTTTCTAAGTGCCCTTTCATGCTCAGCCCCTCAGCCTTTATCATCCTCCGCCCATGAAGCATTGTCCTGAGCATCACACAGCATGTAACTCACCTCTCACCTGCAGTAACCAAATCTGGCCAGCACAACCCACTATCGCATTTTTATAGCGCAACACATGCAAATGAGGTGTGGCGCAACTTTACTGACATGCTAATCGCGCCACTGCACCTTTGAATGGCTGATCGCATGATTTGCATATGTCGGCTGAATATCGCGTATTTGCGCTTTGCGCAATACGGAAGGTCCGGCTGAGCCAATGGCGCAGGTTTGTGGCTGTGTGCCACACTGCATTGCGCATGCCCAGACAGCTTATGCATGCGTCTATTGCGCTGCAGACCTGCTGAGAGCGATAGGCGATTCAGACCATGGTCACCATTGTGCCAGTGGTGCTACAGCACTGGGCACTGTATGGCGCTGTGGCAGTACTGCGTGATAGTCCACTGTGGCACTGGTGCACAGCTTGGCAGTCGCGCAGGATGCCTATACGTCCGATGGCGCTGTGCGTAGCCTTGCGTCATTGCCGTTACCTGTGTATGCCTCTGACCCTGGCGTTGTTGGCATGCCATGTGTACGTCCCTATTGTGCTGTCTGGTGACAGCGCCATGAAGGACGTTTCGTTCAACAGCATGATTGGAGCCTGCAGTGGCCCATTGTGCAACAACCCACGCGGGGTTACGGCGCAGCCGGGCACCATATTGCCTGCTGTAAAGTTGGTGCCATGGCTAGGAGGAGGCGGTGTCCTGGAGCCAGATTGAAGTGGCCAACCTGGTGGCCCTAGTTGAGCACACTATGATGGCCTGTATGGTGAGGCACCCTCACCAGTGCCAGGACTCAGCTGTGGCAGCAAGTGGCCACTGACCTGGTGGAGATCACTGGATGGGGCCGGTCTGTTGAGCAGTGCCGCACCGCACAGTGACCTCCACCGAGGGAACCAGAACTTTGTCGCGGCTGCTGGTCGGATGCCAGGCAGGGCGAGTGCCTAGGGCCAGGTGAGTGTACCATCTATGCACCTATATTTTCTGTAGGGTGTGTGTGTGCTTGGGTGGCTGTGCATAGGTGCCGGCTCGGACACGGTTGGCTGTGTCAGTGTGTGCAGCTGTGCGATGGATGGTTATGGCTGTGTGGGCAGGCACTCTCACTGGGGCAGGGGGCACTCTGCTTTTGAGTCACACTGATGTTTGTCTCAACATATGTCTCCTACAGGCCGGATTTTGAGGACGCAGGGCGAGGGTGAGGTGGGCCGTGCCAGGGCCCCGGTGCCAGGGGGTGTTGTGCCCCAACCGCAGCAGCAGCAGCAGCAGCAGCAGCATCAGCAGCAGTGACAGACCCAGCTGCTGGAGGAGTGTGAGTATCATTATTTCATGGATGCTATTGCATGCTGGGGGGGGCAAGACCACCAGCCATGCACAACACAACCAAAGGGGAGGTCATAATTCCACTATACAAGACACTAGTGAGGCCCCACACTGGAGTACAGTGTACAGTTCTGGAGACCATACCTACGTATGGACATGGACTGGGTAGAGAGGGTTCAGAGGAGGGCAACACGGATGGTGCATGGATTGCATCACAAGTCCTATGAAGACAGGTTGAAGGAACTGAACATGTACTCCTGGAGGAGGGAGAGGGGATATGATGGGGACATACAAGTATCTTACAGGGGGAAGAGTGCAGGAAAACACTATTTTTAAGCGTAAAGATGTTCCAGGACTAGAGGGCATGGGATGAAGTTGGAGGGGGACGATTCAGAGGGAACATGAGAAAGAATTTCTTCACAGAACGGGTGGTGGACAAGTGGAACACCCTGCCAGAGGAAGTGGTGGGGCTGACTTGGTCCACGGATTTAAGAATGCATGGGATAGCCATACAGGAATTCTGGAGGTCAGGGTGAAGGTGCAACAGACTTATAGGAAAACAGAGTGAACTTACAAGGTCAAATGGCCAGACTGGGTGGCCCATAGGCCCTTATCTACCGACACTGTCTATGTATCCATGTATGTAGGCACGACACAGGTGACATGCATCACAGTGCAGTATCACAGCACGTCTGTGTATGCGTCACTGGTGGTCCAGGCATGCACTGGGCACATAGCTGTGTAACTGGCATCGCACCACGTTGCCACATCACTTGCCAGCCTAGTTTGTACTGTGATTGATGTGGGCAGTGTGTGTGGGCGGTGGTGTCATAGCTGGTGCCGCCTGTTTGTGATGGCCATGTGCATGTTCACTGTGGGTGGGTGCATGCCATCACAGGTGCGGGACATTGGGCTATGGCTTGCAGGTTGGGTGGTGTTCAGGGTTGTGGTCAGTCACAGCCATTGACTGTGTTCCCATTTTCCTAGGCCTCGAGGTTCTCTGGCGGATTTGCCACGATATTGGGGCCTCACACGGTGTTGATCAAAAATCAGGCCATCCTCCAATCAATCAGATGCCATGGCGCCTCGGGAGGCGGCACAGGATGGTGCAGGACCAGGTGGAGGATAAGCAGCCAGCTGGGCCATAGCGGCTGCTACCCTTCCCACTTCTCCCATCCCTACCACCCTGCCTTCCCTCTCCAAGTTGTTCATCCCTACCCCTTGAACACCCCTACCTTGTACCCGCCCCCTTGTAAATAGTTGTTATTGCTTTGTTTCTTTACTAATCGATATTTAAATATACATTTCTATTTTGATATGAATACTGTGTTGGTCTCTGATTTGCAGCTGGCTATGGGTGCTCAGTTGCAGGGGTGTACATGCCATCTGGGGTGGTATGGTCCTGGGTGTGTGTGTGTGTGTGTGTGTGTGTGTGTGTGTGTGCATGGGGAGGTATCTCCAGCATGGCAGTGACTTTCAGTTGGTCTTGTCATCTGCTGCCACCCAGTGCTGGGTGCACAGGGTGTGTCTGGCTTGTAGGCTTCTGTGTTGCACGGGGCTGATGTGTGCTGGGGGGACTGCATGGTTTCCTGCAGTGCCAGTCACTGAACATGGGTAGTGTCTTGGGGTCACAGTGCAGGGTGTGCTGTGCATACGGGGGGCTGATGTGCACTGTGGTTGTCAACCCCTGTGTGTGGCACTCCGCCTGCCAGTGGTTGTGCTGGGGTGTCAGGGCTCTGCTATGCTTTGTTGGCTTGTCCCCATGGGCACGTGGATCATCCGTCCCACCTCCAGTGATGCTGTGCTTGGGGTGTGCCGGTGTGGTGTGGGTTCTGCAAGTGTTCCTGTGCCCATGTGTGGCATGGCTGACGGTGGCCCCAGCCTGCCTCCCTGGATGTGCAGTTCCATTGCTCTGGGGGGGCTGTGCTTGCATTATGGCAGCTCTGGAATGCTCAGCTGAGCTTCCCTGGTTGCTCCATAGCGCAACATTTTGGCTCAGCTTCTCCTTCCTGGTTGCACGATGGCGCAGTATGTGCGATATTCAGACGTTGGTAGCTTGCGCAATTTGCTCTGCTCCATGTTTGAATATCGCACCTGTTGCACATTTGCGCAACTGGTTTGTGCTTGCTCCTGCTGTTGCGCTACTTTTGAGTGCAGTTTGAATATCTGGGCCTAGGAGTAAACACTCTCCACCCCTTTTTTAAACCTGAAGTAGGAAAGTTGTCTATGGGAAAAAGGGAAAATTAACTTTATTTAACTATGCTGCAGTTTCTCCAAATTAATCCTAAAGCTGAGTGCTTCTTAACTGAATTTAACCATCAACATCATGTATGTTCCTCAAAAATATTATTGGGGATAATGTGACTACAGAAGTTTACCTGAAAACGTTATGTTTTAGAGAAGAATGCTTATGTCTCAGTGTGTCAATCTTCAGCTGAATCCTCAAAATTGCTGCCTGTAGTGCCCAAATGCAGTTGTTTAATGCAAAGATTAGATTTTCACCAACAGACCCACTTTCCTGCTTCCAGTGGGTCCAAAAATGCCCAGACCTTCCCCTCTTGAACAATTCACAGGTGGGCAGGGAACACAATAGCATGGGAGATGATGGCCTCTTGAAGTATTTTCCTGACTGAATCAAACTTCTTATGCCTCATGCGCATGGCAAAACAGGAAATCAGTAAAAAAAATAGATGGAGCAATAATCCTGCGTTATCGGTCCCACTTGCCTGACCATCTTCAGAATTCTGTCTCGGTCCCAACACCTTTTGTCACCAGTAACATAGTGCGTGGAAGGTCTGCATCTTCATGATACCCTTTGGGAGTGATCCGGTAAGCTTTTTGTAGATTAAATACAATTTGCTGCCCAGCTGGAGCAATTTTTTCTTTTAGCCAGTCCTGCAGAAACATAAGGGGATCATCCCCTTCAATTCCCTGGGGGAGACCAAAGATCCAGACATGCAATGATCGTGCCTGATTTTCCAATGTTTCTAGTCTGGCCCTGGGATGCGTGTTTTCTTTTACTACCAGAGAGGTGGCTGCTGAGGTAGTTTCCATTTGCCTTTTAACATTGGCCATCTCCGTCTGCAATGCCCCAGCAGTGGTTTCTACCACCAAAACTCTGGTACAGAAAGTGTCTATTTTGGCATTCATATCAGACACAGTTGAAGTTTTATTCCAATTGAGAACATAGTTTCCTCTGAGTCTGGCGTGGTTGAGACCTGCGTTTCCACCTCAGACCTCAGAGGCTGTGAGCTTCCAAACACTTTACCTCCTGTTCCAGTTCCCTTATCTTTTTGAGGATTCCCCATTTTATAAATCTTCAGATCATCTTTCCAGCACGATCACTTTGTTGCCAAAACTGTAGATCTAAAAGGGTGTATTTTGTGAACGTAAATTATTTTATCTGAGCTACTAGATTTTGCTGCCTTCTGGCTCGGGCTCAACAGCGCCCCCCAACTCAGGCATTTTCAGTATTTCTTTCACCCAGTTTTCAACATAGCCTTTTGGAGACCCCACCTCATGAACAATGTCACTGTCATTTCCTTACTCTGTCCCAAAAGTTGAGTTTTCACAGTGAATGTGCCATTCTGCACCACAGCTGCAAAATCATGTTTTGGGCAGGATATGAAAAATGACAGCTGTATACTGCTAATGAGGAGGTGTGGAAAAGGGTAATGTTGAAAATCAGGAGGTAAAATATGAAAAATGAGCGAAGTTACGAGCGTGCATAGAAGCTACACAATGCATGCTCATAACATGGCCATTTTGGGGAATTTTTTAACAAAATTTTCAATGTAGGCTTTTTGGGAAACTCCCTAATGAACACTAGTACTGTTATTTTTTCAATCCATCCCAAAAGTTGATTTCACACAATGACTGTGCCATTCTGCGCCACAGGTGCGAAAACAAATTTTGGGTAGGATGTGAGAAATGACAGCTGTACTGTTCATGAGGAGGTTTGAAAAAATGGCAATGTTGAAAATCAGGAGTGAAAATATAAAAAATTGGTGAAGTTACAAGAGTGCATAGAAACTGCACAACGCATGCTTGTAACACAGCTGTTTTCTGGACTTTTTGCACTAAATTTTCAACATGGGCTTTTTGGGATCTCCCCTCATAAACACTGGGACTGTCATTTCTTTAATCAGTCCCAAAAGGTGATTCCGAGTAACAACCACAAAATCACCCTTCAGGACTGAGTAACAAGATGACAGTGATGTTGTTCATGGGTGGGGTCCCAAAAACCCCATGCTGAAAATTTGGTGCTAAAATCAAATGGTGGCTATACTAACATAAGTTGACCTTCCCCCATTGACTGCCATTATACTGCTTACCTTTGATTTCTTCAGTTCCTGGTTCATCTTTGAAGAGTGCAGACGTGTCTCGGTCCACTGAAGATCGCAGTCGCCAACCACCAGAGGTAAGTATGGGGTGTGGGGGGTGTGGGGAGGTGGGGAGGTGGGAGGCACAGATGGAGGGTGGGGATGGGGGAGGAGTGACTGGGGAGATGATGAGGGACCTTTTTATCTTTTACAGGTAAAAAAAAATTAAAGACATCGAGGGATGGTTTTCTTAATTTACAGGTATTTATCAAATAATACATTTTTAGGCACACTGGGGTAGGCTTCCAGTGTGCCATAATGCTCATATTAGTGGGGAGAGGGGTGCATATATGCCGACATGGGGATTGGGCACCCATGCCAGCAATTGCAAAGTATGGATTTGGGGGGCATCATCTGACAACCAAAGTGGGCATCCGGTGTTGCAGCATTAATAAATATATATATACTGTGTATATATATATATATATATATATATATATATATATATATATATATATATATATATATGTATATATATATATATATATATATATATATATATATATATATATATATATACACATATATATACACATATATATATATATATATATTTGGCACACTGGGGTGGGTTTCCAGTGTTCCATATTAGTGTGGGGGGGGGATATATGATGACACAGAGACTGGACACTCCAATGTCGGTATTTAAATAATAAGTATTGGGGCCAGTTTTTGCAAGGGGAAATCTATCCCTGTTCATCACCCAATCCCTATTCACGAGGTGGGATGAGGACCAGATGGCCCTATCTGATCATCATCTCATCACCAGATAGCCATATCTGACCATCTGGTCTTCATCTCACAAACAGGGATTTTGACACCTCATGAACAGGGATCGGCTGACGAATGGGGATTTTGGCACCTCATGAACGGGGATTTTGTTTGTATAATCCCCATTTGTGAAGTGTCAAAATCCCTGTTCATCAACCAAATCCCCGTTTGTGAGGTGTAAAAATCCTCATTTGTCAGCCGATACCTGTCCGTGAGATACAGCCATCTGCCCTTATCTCATGAACAGAGATTTTGACAGCTCACAAATGGAGATTGACTGACGAACGGGGATTTGGACTCCTCACGAATAGGGATTAGAAGCGAGTGACGAACAGGGATTTCCCCCAGCAAAAAATTGCCTTTTCTTAATACAGTGTGGAAACCATAGATATGGGATTGTAGAGGGCATTGCCCTGAACATAAGCCATACAGTTGTTCACAACAAATACATCCATGGTGCAAGATACAAGAATTTGTTTTGGGCAAAAAGTAAAAACAAGATGGCGGCTCACGAACAGGGATTTTTTTCCTCACGAATGGGAACTTAATGAATCCCCATTCATGAGCTGTCAAAATCCCCATTCTTGAACCGAAATCCTTGTTTGCAGCTGTGCATCTATCCAAAATAGTGAACTGAGCATGCTCAGAACCTGGATTTTCAAAATTGATTAACTTTGGATCTGATTAATATGTTTTCACCAAACCAATGCTGGCGTCTTCCCTAGGGCAAGCTCTTTCTACCCTGAAAATTTCAGACTAAAATCCAAAACAGTGCGGGTGCAGCATGGTGAGGAAAATTCATGAAAAATTGGTGACAAAAAGTGAAAAACACACTTTTTTTTACTATGCACTGCACAAAAACCACATATCTGATCAAAATGAACCTTGGCACAGCTGGAGATTTACCCCACTGCAAACCAAATTTCATGCAAATCCATTGAACAGTTGAAAAGTTATTAAGGTGCAAAATTTGGGGTTTAACATTAAACTGCCTATTCAACCCTAACTACAGAGGAGCGACTTCAGCTTTATAATACATATATATATATATATATATATATATATATATATATGTGTGTGTGTGTGTGTGTAACCCCCCCTACAAATGGGAGTTTCCGAAAAGTCTTCCTTGATTTTGCCTAAATGCTCACTGCCAGGGTGGTGTCCTGCATCTTAGCAGTTTAAATTTGATTGCCAGAGAGTGCCTGTATAGCCTCTGTGTACTGTCTCTTTAAGAGCAGCCTGGATTGCAGTCATAAGTAATCTGAGAGGGAGCTGTGTTGAAAGATGTAATTATTTGCTGAAAATCATTTAGAGCGATAATGATAATGTAGTTTGTCTAACCTGCCTTCTTTGCAGCAAGGACTGTTTTGTTTATCTCCACTATCTTGGTCCTGGACTGCCTAATTGGACCAATCAGTACTGGTTGGGACCTAAAATGGAGCCAGACTACAGGAGCTGTCTGGAGTCAAAATCTGTAGGAATTGTAGTTTTGGGCTTTTGGCACCGTTTTGCACCTGAAGGGGATCCTTTGCTGTGACTGACTGACAGACAGATCAGCCAACCGAAACTTTTGGATTCTGGGGAAGTCCCAGGCTTGCTGGCAGTTGAGTCAGATCTAAGTTGGGAGCTGAAGAAGCAACAGCTTGAGACAGTCAAGCAGCCGTCTGAGTAGTTTTGTGTGGGAGAACTGTGGAAAGGCCTGAGTTGTAGCCTGCATGTCTGTCTGCTGCCCCTGAGAGGGAGAGAAGAGAATTATTTCAGACTAAATCCAAGTTTGTGAAAACAAACTAGGCTCATACCTGAAGAAGACCAAAGATTTTGCTGAATGCAATTGGCCTGTCAGGATTTCCAGCAGCTTCTGAATCCCCAGTTTGTATAGAGATTTTGTGATAGTGACCAGAGAGCAGTTTGCCTGGTATAGTAAAATTTCCTAACATGTAAATGTGCTCTGAGTTGTTAGTGGGTCGTGATTTGGTTCCCCACTGTGTGAACTGTGTTCTGCTTGCTGGAGGCTGTATCCAACCCAAAATGGACTGTATCCAAATTTGTTTCCATTTGACCGGGGTCTTGCCACACTGGCCCAGCCAGACTACCCGCTGCACAGAGGAAAGCCATCAAGAGACCTGCCTGGGGATCAGCCCCCTGCTCCACCCTTGAACAGGAATGATGCCTCAGTGATTCGTGTGGGCCCTGCTTATCCGGTCACTCCAGATTAACCACCTGCTGTCTCAATTTTTGTCCAGCCTGTGTCCAGTCTTGGGTATCGTGCGTAATCATCAGGGTAGCTCCCTGCAACAACAGCCTATTCTAAAAGTGTGTCATCTGATTGTCTTGTTGTTTTCTTTTCATGAACTGAGCTCTCTGGCTCCAGATTACAAATAGTGTGTGTTGTGCATGTTGTTTTCTTCCATCACAGGGCCCCAACCAGCTGCAATGTTCCTGGCTACCCCACCATTCTCTATCTGGGTACCAAGAGTGTGTGACTATTTATGGACCCTGAAGTGCATGCATAACTGTTTGATTGATACAGCCTTTAAGCAAATTAACCTGATTACACCTCTCCCTTGTTCAAGTCTCTTAAATAAATCAGATCTAACTCTTTTTTGCATTTACCCTGACTGTGATTCCAGTTTGTGCAAGAATACTGTACTGCTGTTGTTTGCTGTGTATAACCTTGTCTTACAGGGGGTCCCCAGGGCCGGGCTAGAGGAAAGCCCTGATGGTAAGTGCAAAGAGTGTGAGTACTTGTGTGGTGTATCTGGGGTATTGTAACAGTGATTAGTGTGTATTGTTCTGGCCACTAATAAGGAAAGAGGGGGGTTACAGTGCCCAGGAGCACTGTGCCAAGGTTAGCTTGACCACTACCAACCCTGACCACTGGAGGGAGGCACCCATTTCTGAACTCAGGCCCCTTAACCTGCTACTAGCCAAGCAGGCAGGGGTAGTAGCCCTTGGGATATCGCCACCTAGGGATATATATATATATATATATATTTCATATATATATATATATATATATATATATATATATATATATATATATACATGATGGGCAGGAGTGTGCTATGGAAAATATTCTCACTGGTGCAGAGCTCTGGATACTCACGAGTGCCAAAGGCATGGTGAGTATCAAACTCTCTGAGGTGAGAATATTTTCCATAACTATAATCTGCACATCATGTGTGATATTTATACAATATGGGGTAGGAGCTTCAGAAGTATTTTTATTTTTTCCTGTGTGCTTTTCCTGTTTCTGTGTACTGTCTGCTTTTTCTGTGTGTGGTCTGTGTGTGTATGAGTTTATCTGAATGGGCTGTGAGTCTCAGAAACACTGTGGGAAACAGCTGAATGTCATTTGCAATGCTAATTTAATTAGTTGTAGGTAGCAGTGAGAAACTGTTTTATGAAGTAATGTTATTTAGAATGCAAGCTGTAGTGAAGTTGAGATCAGTATAGTAATGGGCTGGGAGTCTCAGAAAACACTATGGGACACTGGTTAGTGTCTTTTGCAATTCTAATTGAGTTAGTTGTAGGTAGCAGTGAGACACAAAAGCGTTTTGTGAAGCTGCTCCATTTAGAATGTGGGCTGTAGGGAAGCTGACATCAGCAGAGTTTGATAAATGGCATTTATTTTAACTCTGGTGATGTCATCACCATTTATCACACTGTAGTGAAAATAACTGAGGTTATCATGCTGATGTTGCTCTCTCGCCCCCATTGTATGAATAGGGGATACATGATGGGCATGAGTGGAATATGGAAAATATTTTCACTCCTGCAGATTGAGCCTGAATATTTCGCTAGTGCCGAAGGCAGGAGTGGAATATACAGTGCTCACGAGGCAGGAGTGAAAATATTTTTCATACTCCACGATGTGCACATCATGTGTCCAGTTTATACAATGGGGTCTCACTTTTGCAAAATGTACAATTTGCGTGGCTTGCATGGGGTTAGCACGGGTTTAGAGCAGCTTTGCATGATTGCGCGGCTTTGTGTGGCTTTGCACAGGTTTAGCGCGGGTTTCAGGGGTGTAATAAATGGTATTTATTTTAACTCTGCTGATGTCATCAGGATTTATTTCACTGCATTGAAAATAACATGGTTTATTTCATTGGAATATGTCTCACCCATTGTATAAATATATATATATATATATATATATATATATATATATATATATATATATATATATATATATCTAAATATTATAGTGGCAGTAGTACTACTATGAATAAAGTTAAGGAGCCATTTACATGTTAAACCAAAATTTTGCACCTTAGTAACTTTGCAACCATTTGACTGATTTGCCTGAAATTTGGAACACATGATCAAGATCCATACGCCTTGGGATCTGCCAAGTTTTGTACCAATCGCATATACAGCTGCGGAGTTAAGCATGATTCTGCGTGCATTTACGCTTTTCTGAATTTTACTGTCATGCTAATTTATGCGAACCAGTCCGAATCTTCAGGAAATGTGCGGCCGGGTTCCCCTGATGTGCTCTGAAGATTTTGTGGAAAATATTAAACGGTTCAAAGTTATTCAAAAACAAGTTCCCATTATAAGTCAATGGGAAAAGTTAACAAAAAGTTCGACATTAGTCATAAATGCAGTTTTACTTTAGCAAAAGGCCCTTTTACTGTCGCAAAGCCGCCATTTTGTTTTCAGTTAGCGATCAGAATAATGCTTGGCATTTAAAATTGGGACCCTCTAGCAACCTAATTATTTTTGTATTCACCTAGTCGGACCCTGAGGATGCTAGCCATGTCTTTATTTTGGGGCAAAACACCCCAGAAATATGTTTTTCAAATTTCTGAAAAAAGTGCTTTCACACAGTACTGTCGCACTTGCGACACTGTCGAATGAATTTGCGAAAGCTTTCACAAACTCCGACGGTACTTTTCTAGGCTGTGGGAAAATGACAGCAATTCTTTGGCACCCTGCTGCAAAAGAACGGTTTGGTGTTTTGGCCTGAAATTTGGAGAGATCACAACCAACATCTCACAGATGTGCCTTTCAGAGTTTTGTTGAAAAAATATTACATGGCGGCAAAGTTACAGCACTCCAAATTTGACGCTTTTTCCCATAGGATAACATTACGGCATCCGACTCATTACAGGAATCCTTTGGCGCTCTGCTGCAAAATAACAGTTTGGTCTTTTGGGCTGAAATTTGGAGGGAAAACAGCCAACATCCCACAGATGTGCCTTTTTGTGGTTTGATGAAAAAATGTTACAGGGATCCAAAGTTATGGCACTCTGAACTTCTCTTTTTTTCCCATAGGATAACATTACAGCGTTTGCCGCGCCTTTCAGGGACCGTATCTCGGAAACGGTGCGAGATACGGACTTTTTGTCAGAAAAATACTTAGCCCCCTAATGAGGGCTAAGTAAAAAACTAGCCATGAAAGTCATAAATCATATGACTTTTAATTTTTTTTCTATGTCATACGGTTCCTGAGATATAAGCAATTTAGTATTCCAACTCCTCGTTTTCTGCTCCAAGAACCATTATTATGCATATATTTTTTGTACTCACTGTCTTTCTTTATGCAGCTTTTGGGGAAAACTACCCTGTGTGCTTACATTACTGTTACCGTTACTGTTTTCGCTTGTGGTTCCGTTCCCGGTTCACTTACTGTTCACGTCTATGCCACCATGTGCGTTACCCTTTGCATTTTCATTTGCACTTGCTTTTGAGTAGTTTTTAACATTTCTGTCTACACTACTGTTTCTCTTTCTGTTTCACTTTGCGTCACCATGTGCATTGCTATTTGCGTTTGCGGGCACAATGTTACTATGTGACAAGACATCTTGTGGTGGTCCTGCTGCCGCATTATGTGGCGGGAGCATGGGGCACAAAGGACCCCATGCTCCTGTCGCCACTTTACATTCACTATTTCTCATTATCATTCTCAAAAAGAAGGGAAATTAGAGGCAAAAAACTCCATTTAATGCATTAGTTAGGATTATCTCCACACCAACAAAAAGCGAGAAATTGATTGTTAGGGTTGAAAACCCCCTTGGACCCCCTGCCCACACCCCAACCGGCATTAGGGTGCACATTAGGGTTGTTGGTCTAACACTCACCACATTCTCCTACACCTCTGCTTCTTTACACATGTGATGGGGTGAGAGTTGTGGCACGACAACCTAATCACCACAATGCCAGTTAAAGGTATGGCAAAGGCTCAAATGATTTCAACTAACACCAATTTCACTGTAGATGGAGACAACACTAACTAATGCATTAAATGAAGATTTTGCCTCTAATATATATTATATATCTATCTATTACAGGCAAAAACTCCATTTAATGCATCAGTTAGGGTTGTTTCACAGTGACAAAGTGAGAAATTTGGTGTTAGTGTTGAACGCCCTTGGACCTCCCAGCCCACCCCCAACCGGCACTGTGGTGTGTTTTGGGGTCATCGGTCCTAACTCTCACCCCATCACATGTGTAAAGAAGCTGAGGTATAGGATAATGGGGTGAGAGTTAGGACCAATGACCCCTAAAGAAGCTGAGGTATAGGAGAATGGGGTGAGAGCTAGGACCAATGACCCCAACGCACACCCCAATGCCAGTTGGTGGGATGGGCTGGGGGGTCCAATGGAGGGTTGTCAACCCTAATACCAAATTTCCTCACTTTTGTCGCTGTGGAACAACCCTAACTGATGCATTAAATGGAGCCTTTTGCCTCTAATTTCCCTTATTTTTGAGAATGAGAATGATAAATAGTTAATGTAATGCAGTGGTGGGAGCGCTCCCACCATTGATGTCTTGTCACATAGTAACAGGAACAGCAATGGAAACGCAAGCACCAACAGTTACGCACATGGTAACGCAAACGTAAATTGTAAAGTAAACATTAATAGAAATGCAAGCGCAAAGTGACACCGAAGCAAACAAAGATGCAAATGGACATGCAAGCACATACAAAAACACAACTGTTAACACGCACAGTGATGGCAGCAGTATTTTAAATGCAAATGTTAAGTGTTACAGCAAAGAGAATGCCAAAAGGAACAGAAACAGAAATGAGAATGCAAGCGTGCACGTAAATGCAAACTGTAACACGCATAGGCACGGTACCGCAATTGTAAATGCAAATGGTAAAGTTAACATGAAGAATAACGGCAAGGGAAACAGAAACAGAAACAGGAAGAGAAGCACGTATGGAAACGCAAACCATAATGTGCACGGGCACACAGTACCGCAATTGTAAATGCAAATGGTAATGGTAACAGCAACAATAACAGCAAAGGAAAGAGAAACACAAAAGGAAATGCAAGCGCATATGGAAACACAAACCGTAATGCACACAGGCACAGTAACACAAGTGGAAACACAAATGGTAACAGTAACAGCAACGAAGATGCAAAATGAAAGACAAATGCAAATGCAAATGAAAGGGCTGCCGGAAACACAAATGGCAATGCACACGGTGATGCAAACCAAAATGCAAACACAAACAGTATTGGAAATGCAAATGGTAACAGTAATGCAAACGCAAGTGCAAACGAGAATGCAAAGGATAACGCACATGGTGGTGTACACGGGAACAGCAACGCAAATGGGTACGGAAACACAAGTGATAATGCTAAGTGTAACAGTAACATAAGTGCACACCCTGTTTTTGGCCAACAGCTACATAGAGAAACAAAGTGTGTACAAAGAATGTATGCATAATCACTGCCCTCAGAGCAGAAAATGAGCTGTTGGAAGACTAAATTGCTTATATCTCAGGAACCATACGACATAGAAAAAAAAAATTCCCATGATTCATGATTTTCCTGTCTGTGTTTTGCTAAATGTGTAGCCACAGGCTATGCATTGTCGTAATGAAAATTCCATATCTCGCACTGTTCCCAAGATATGAGCCCCGAAAGGCGCGACAGATGCCACCATGTTAGTCTATTGGAAAAAAAGTCAACTTTGGAGTACTGTAACTTGACTGTCATGCAATATTTTTTCACCAAACTACCAAAAGGCACATCTGTGAGATGTTGGCTGCCATCCCTTCAAATTTCAGCCCAAAAGACCAAACCGTTTGTTTGCAGCAGGGTGACAAAGAATTCCTGTCATTTTGGCTACAGCCTGAAAAGTAGTGTCGCACACATGACATTTTCACAAATGTTTGCGAAAACAGTTGCAAATTGTGACACTGCTTTTCAGGCTATGGACAAAATGATAGGAATTCTTTGCCACCCTGCTACAAACAAACGGTTTGCGATGCTACTTTTTCCAGAAATTTGAAAAACATATTTCTGGGGTGTTTAACCCCAAAATAAAGACATGGCTAGCACCTTCAGGGTCTGACTAGCTGAACACAAAAATAATTGTGTCCCTAGAGAGTCCCATATTTAAATGCCAAGTATTTTTCTGATCACCGACTGAAAACAAAATGGCAGATTTGCGACACTACAAGGGCCATTTGCGACACTAAAAAGTGCATTTGCGAAAGTGTCGAACTTTTTGTTAACTTTTCCCTTTGACTTATAATGGGAACTTGTTTTTTGAATAGTTTTTGAACCGTTCAATATTTTTTCACGAAATCTTCAAAAGGCACATCGGGGATGCCGGACGCATGTTCCCTGAAGTTTTCAGACCAGTTGCGCAAACCGTGTGACCTGTAGATGAGAGCAAAGAATTTGCAAAAAAGCATAATTGCACATTTTGTTGTTGCTTAATAACTCTGCAGCTGTATATCCGACCAGTACAAAAATTGGAAGATCTGAAGATCTATCATGCCCAATTGTGTATACCAAATTTCTGGTAAATCTGTTGAACAGTGGCAAAGTTATTAAGGTGCAAAATTTGACCCTTTAACCTTAAAAGTGCTACTCAACCCTAACTACCTGCTACCATTTTATATATATATATATATATATATATATATATATATATATATATATATATATATATATATAGAACAAAAAACTCCATTTAATACATTAGTTAGGGTTGTTCCACAGTGACAAAGTGAGAAATTCACTGTTAGGGTTGAAAACCCCCTTGGAACCTACCCACCCCAACTGGCATTGGGGTGTGCATTGATGTCATCAGCCCTAACTCTCACCCCATCATGTGTAAAAAGCAGCAGTGCTATGGGAGAATGGGGTGAGTTAGGACTGTGACTTTTTTAATGCACACCCCAATGCCGGTTAGAAGTGGGCAGAATGTCCAAGGGGGTTTCAACCTAACAATAATTTCCTCACTTTTGTCACTGTGGAACAACCCTAACTAATGCATTAAACGGAGCTTTGCCTCTAATTTCCCTTCTTTTGAGAATGATAGCGATAAATAGTGAATGTAATGCAGCGGTGGCGGGCGCAGGGCACTTTGGGCCCCAGCGCTCCCGCCATGTCTTGAGGCATAGTAACAGGAACAACAGCGCAAACAGAGCGCTAACAGTGGCGCACATGGTAACACTAGCGTGAATGAGAACAGAAAGATGCCTTATTGCGGTGGCGAAGGAGCAGGTCTGCCACGTGATGTGTTGTCACATAGTAACATGGTGCCTACAAATGGAAATTTCAATGGGAATGGTAGCGCAAACTAAAACAGAAAGAGAAACAGTACTGTAGACACAAATGGCAAAAATAACAGAAACACAACCAAAATGAAAACGCTAAGGATAACGTGACATGGTGGTGCAACATCAACGGTAAGTGAACGAAAATGGAACTGCAAAGAGAAAGGGCAACAGTAACAGTAATGTAGTGCACAGGCTGGTTTTCCCAAAACCTGCATAGAGAAAGACAGTGAGTACAAATAATGTATGCATAATAATGAGTATCGGAACAGAAAATGAGAACTTGGAATACTAAATAGGTTATATCTCAGGAACCGTACGACGTAGAAAAAAAATTTAAAAGTCATATTATTTACAACTGTCCTTGCTAATTTTGTAATTAGCCCCCTTTAGGGGGCAAAGAAATTTTCCTACAAAAAGTCCGTATCTTGCACCATTTCCGAGATACGGGCCCTGAAAGGCGCGGCGAACGCCATAATGTTATTCTATGGGAAAAAAAGAGAAGTTCGGAGTGCCATAACTTTGTCTCCCTGTAATATTTTTTCACCAAACCACTGAAATGCACATCTGTGGGCTGTTGGCTGTCTTTCCTCCAAATTTCATGAAAAATGACCAAACTGTTATTTTGCAGCAGGAATCCAAAGGATTTCTGTAATGCGTCGGGCACCGTAATGTTATCCTATGGGAAAAACTGTCAACTTTGGAGTGCCGTAACTTTGCCGCTGTTTAATATTTTTTCAATACATCACTGAAAGGCACATCTGTGAGATGTTGGCTCCGTTCCCTTCAAATTTCAGCCCAAAACTCCCAACGGTTCTTTTGCAGCGCAGTGCCAAAGAATCGCTGTCACTTCCCACAGATGGAAAACTACTGTCGCAATTTGCGAAAGCTTTCACAAAAAAGTTCAACACTTTCGTGAGCACGAAAGTAATTTACGAAAGTACTTTTTCCAGAAATTTTAAAAACATATTTCTGGGGTGTTTTACCACAACATAAAGACATGGCAAGCATCCTCAGGGTCCGACTAGGCGAATACAAAAAGAATTAGGTTGCTAAAGGGTCCCAAATTTAAATGCCAACCATTTTTCTGATCACCAACTGAAAACAAAATGGCTGATTTGCAAAAGTAACAGGCCCATTTGCGAAAGTAAAGATGCATTTGCGACACTGTCGAACTTTTTCTTAACTTTTCCCATTGACTTATAATGGGAAATTTTTTTTTGAATAACTTTTGAACCGTTTAATATTTTTTCACCAAATCTTCGAAAGGCACATCGGGGACCCCAGCCGCACATTCCCTGAACATTTTGGGCCAGTCGCACAAACTGTGCTACCTGTACACGTGACCGTAGAATTCCAGAAAAAGCATAAACACGCCCGCAAATCACGCTTAATAACTCCGCTTAGGGTGCAGAGTTTTGGGGTTTAACATAGAAATGGCTCCTCAACCCTAACTATGGTAGCACGTGCTACCATAATATGGCCTTATATATATATATATATATATATATATATATATATATACATATACTATATATATATATATATAGGATACATGATAGGCATGAGTGTGATATGGCAAATATTGTCACTCCTGCAGAGTGAGCTCTGGATATCTCAAGAGTGCCAGGCACAGTGAGACTATCAAGCTCACGATGCAGGAGTGACAATATTTGCCATAGCACATGATCTGCCCATCATGTATTCGATATATACAATAGAGCCAAAAGTTTCAGAAGTTTTGTTATGCTGTCTTGTGTTCTGTTCCTGTTTATGTGTTTGCTCATTCTGTGTGTGAGCTTTTCTGAATGGGCTGGCAGTGTTATAAACTCTGAGAGACACATGAGTGTGTTTTGCAATGCTAAATGAGTTAGTTTTAGATAGGAGTGAGAAACATTCTTTTGTGAAGTTGTATTGTTTAGCAGTCTGGCTGCAGTGAAGTTAAGAGCATCACAGTAATTGTAATGAGCTGAGAGGCAGAGTGTCAGAACAGCTGATACTGTTTTCAGTGGTAATTAAGTTAGCTGCAGGCAGAGTGCAGAGTGTTCTGTGAAATTGTGCTCTTTAGGATTCTGGCTGCAGTGAAGTTGAGATTGTCACAGTAATTGTAATGGGTGAGAATCAGAGTTTGAGGAACAAGTGAGAGTGTGTTTCAGTGGTAGTTTAGTTAGCTGTAGGCAGTAGTTTAGACTGTTCTGTGAAGCTGTGCTGTTTGGAATTCTGGCTGCATCAAGTTGAGAACATCACAGTAATGAGCTGGAAGTTGGTGGGGGGTGGAATAGGTGTGTTTTGTAATGCTCTCTGAGTTAGCTGTAGGCAGCAATGAGACCTCTCAGGTAGCTCTGCATTTGTGTCTATGGTAACAGCACAGGTGTTTCTTGCATGCTGAGGGGAAAGCTGCCTAGGGTGATGATATCAGTGACCTTTTGTGACCTGTGTGTGTAAATGTCTGATATCATCACAGTAGAGCAGAGGGTAAAAATATCACACTGCAGTGGATGATACGCTGTTTTATCTCACTCATTTACCACTCACCCCTATTGTGTGTGTGTGTGTGTATATATATATATATATATATATATATATATGGGATACATGATGGGCAGGAGTGGACTATGGAAAATATTCTCACTCCTGCAGAGTGAGCTCTGGATATTTCACGAGGGTCAAAGGCATGAGTGAAATATACAGTGCTTACGATGCAGGAGTGAGACTATTTTCCATATTCCATGATCTGCCCATCATGTGTGCTATTTATACCATGGAGGTGAGACCAATTTCAGTGAGAGAGGTATGTTTGTTGTTATGAGGATCATGTCACTTTAAATAATGCTGGTGCTGTGGTAGTTTGTGAACTTTTATGAATGGCTTGTTGCAGTGAGCTGTTGTTGGTTGGTGTGTGTGTGTGGGTCTTGATTATGTGTGCTGTGTTTTGGTAATTAGTTGCCTGAGGGAGGTTCTGTTCTGTGACAATGAGGAAGATGGTAATGATTTCTTTTGGCAGGTGTGTGTCTTCATGTTTTGCTCTTTAAGATGTATTTAAACATTTCAGGCATCATCTGTTTGATTCAGTAATGTACTAAACTTGGGTTCTGAAATATAGCACAAGAGATTTGGAGATTGTTACATTTAGAAGGAGTGCTGCAGCTGACTGTCATTATCTATCTTAATTGTGTTAATTTCAATGTAGGGCCTGTTTTAGAACTCAACAAATTACAGGGGCATTTCTTAGTGTTTTCAGATGCATGTGAGTAATGTCATCAGAGTAGGTATAAATGGTATTTATTTTAACTCTGCTGATGCCATCAGGATTTATTTCACTCCAATGAAAATAACATGGTTTATTTCACTGGAATTGCTCTCACCCTCATGGTATAAATACTGTGTATATATATATATATATATATATATATATATATATATATGGCAAAAAACTCTGTTTAATGCATCAGTTAGGGTTATTCCATAGTGACAAAGGCAAGGAAATTCGGTGTTAGGGTTGCCAACCCTTGCACCCCATGCTCACCCCGCCCCCACCAACAGGCATTGGGGTGTGAGTTGGAGTCATCAGCCTAAACTCTCACCCATTCCATGTGGCAAATAAGCTGAGGTGGTGCAGTATAGGAGAATGGGGTGAGAGTTGGGACCGATGACCCCATCGCATGCCCCGATGCTTGTTGGTGGGGGCGGGGTGGGTGTGGGTAGCAAGGGGTGGCAACCCTAACACCGAATTTCCTTGCTTTTGTCACTGAGGGACAACTCTAACTGATGCATTAAACAGAGTTTTTTGCCATGAATTTCCCTTCTTTTTGAGAATGTGCACTATAAATAGTGAATGGAATGTGTGTCCAGAATTGTGTGTACATCCATTCAACAGTTGCACAGCACCACGAGCAAACAACGTAACATGCACAATTCAGCAACTGTAAATCCCAGTGACCGGAAAATTGTCACAGTCAAAGATGTGTTATTAATCTTTACACATTCCAAATGCCAGGCAAATCGGACACACAGTTCAGAAGTTATTGAAGCATAATAAACCAAATTTTCATTCATCGGAGTGGCATAATTCTGTACCTGTTAATGTTTTACACACCAAACCACTGCAAGGCACCTCTGTACTAGTAGAGCTACCTACACTATAAATTTCAAACCAGTAGCACCATGCAGAATGCTATGCACAAAACGTTAACTGCATCACACAGTATCTCTGCAATGAATTATTTTTCAAACACCTAAACAACATGTCACATCTCCAGGACATCCACTCAACACCCTCCAAATTTCATGTAAAAATAACAAACCATTCCAGAGATATTCAATTTTTACATTTCTGCACCTTTAAGAAGTCTTCCACCACAGAATGGCAGAAATCGCAGCTGAACATGCACTAAAATGGCAGACCTGGCAGCCAAAAAAATCAGTAACTGCAAAGTGGGTCAACTTCAAATGGCTATAACTCTGGAACAGAACAATGTTTGTTCACCAAACAAAAACTGGCATGTTCCTTGAGCAAAGGCCTTTTCGATGTGCCAAGGTTCAGACCAATTAACTACACACTGGCTGCGCTATTCATCATGGAAGACAGTGCAGAAAAATAGCAAAAACAATGTCTTGCACTGCACTACGAAAATGCAAAAACACAAACAGTAACGTTAACGCAAATGGTGATGGAAACAGGGAAGTAAAAGAAAATAGTAATGCTAACTGTAACGCAAATACAAGCGCAAATGGTAAACACACATGGTGATGCAAATGGAAACAATAACACAAACGGTAAGAGAAATGCAAGTGCAAACATAAATGAAAACAGAAATGGTAATACAAATGGTAACGCAAATGCTAACGGCAACAGAAATGCAAACGGTAACAAAAACAATAATGAAAATGCTAACGGGCAATGGAAACAGTAATGAAAACGGTAACAGAAATGCAAACAGAAATGCAAACGGTAACGGCGATGCAGAAGGAAACAGTAATGCACTTGACAATGGAAACGCTACCAAAAATGCAAACGCTAAGGCCAATGGAAATGCAAATGGTAACAAATACACAAACGGTAATGGTAATGCAATTGGAAACGCAAACGGTTACGGTAACACCAACGATGACACCAAAGGAAACACTAATGCAAACGCAAGCGTGTACACAAATGCAAATGGTAATTCACATGGTCACTGTAACACAATTGGAAATGCAAACACTTACAGTAACACCAACAATGACTCCAAAGGAAACACAAATGCAAATGTAAAGACAAATGCAAGTGCGTACGCAGACGCAAATGGTAATGCACATGGTGAAGCAAAAGTAAATGCAAATAAAAACAGTAACGGAAATGCAAATGGTAACAGTAATGCAAATGCAAGTGCAAACACAAACGCAAAGGTTAACGCACATGGTGACATAAACCGAAACGCTAACGCAAATGGTTACATAAATGAAAATAGTAACAGTAATGCAAATGCAAGCGCAAACGCAAATGTAAAGGGTAATGTACACAGTGACGCAAAAGTAAACGCGAACAAAAACAGTAATGGAAATGGTAACAGAAATACAAATGCAAACACAAAGGGTAACGCACACGGTGATGTAAATGGAAACACTAACGCAAATGCTAACGGAAACACAAGCGGAAATGCTAATGGTAACAGTAATGCAAACGCACACCCTTTTTTTCACAAAAAGGTGCATTCAAAAGCACAGTGAATACAAAGAATGTATGCATAATAATGGACCTCGGAGCAGAAAATCAGCACTTGGAATACTAAATTCCTTGCATCTCAGGAATCGTACAACGTAGGAAAAAACTTAAAATCTCATATTATTTATGACTTTCCAGACTAGTTTTGCACTTAGCCCCTTGATGGGGGACTAAGCATTCTTCAAATGAAAAGTCAATATCTTGAACCGTTTTCGAGATACGGGCCCTGAAAGGCGCGGCGTACGCCGTAATGTTAGCCTATGGGACAAATTGTCAACTTCAGAGTGCAGTAACTTTGCAGACCTCTAATATTTTGTCACCAAACCACCAAAAGGGACATCTGTGGGAGCTTGTCTTTCTTCCCTTCAAATTTCAACCCAAAAGACAAAACCGTTCTTTTGCAGCAGGGTGGCAAAGATTCCCTATTGTTTTGGCCATAGTGTCGCAAAGTACTTTCGCAAATCACAACACTTTCGCAAATGAAATCACGAAAGTGTCACATATGCGACAGTACTTCACAACACTAATTTTACAAAAATTTTAAAAACATATTTCTGGGGTGTTTTACCCACCCCCCCAAAAAAAAGACATGGCTAGCATCCTCAGGGCTTGAATAGGTGAACACAACAAGAATTGTGTCCATAGAGGGTCCCAAATTTAAATGCCAAGCATTTCTGTGACCACCAACTGAAAACAAGATGGCACATTTGCGACACTACAAGAGTCATTTGTGACACTAAAAACTGCATTTGCAACATTTTCGCATATTTTGTCAACTTTTCCCATTGACTATGATGGAAACTTGTTTTTTGAATAACTTTTGAACGGTTTAATATTTTTTCACAAAATCTTCAAAAGGCACATCAGGGACCCCGTATACATGTTCTCTGAAGGTTTCAGACTGGCTGCACAGATCGTGTGACCTATAGGCACGAGCAAAGAATGTGCAAAAATGTGTAATTACCAGATTCTCCAGTGCTATGTAGCTCTGCAACTGTATATCCGACCGTTACAAACCTTGACAGATCCAGAGATCTGTGGTACCGCTCCGTGCATGCCAAATTCCAGGCAAATCTGCCATACAGTGACAAAGTTGTTAAGCTGCCAAATTTCAGAGTTTAACCTTAAATGGGGTATTCAACCGTAACTATAGTGGCACACATATATAATATATATATATATATATATATATATATATATATATATATATATATATCTATATATGTGTGTGTATATCAGTATATCATTCCTCATTGTCTCTGGTGGTCCAGTGGCCCCAGGATCATGTAGTGTGGTTGTCCATGACCCTTGAATCCAGTGGATACCCCTTCTCTAGCTTTGTTTCCTTCCACTACTGTTGTCTGTAGTGCCTAACACTTCCATCTGCCTGAAGTATTTATTAACAGAATATAAAAGCAGCCACTGTTGGCAGCAACCAACTCTTGTTTGATGTTGTTCCTTATTATTTATATATTTGCACCTTGTAGTTTTTATGTTTTTGTTCGCAGAAGGTAGCGCTCGCTATTATGCTGAACACTACCTCCATTTTCAGCGATATGCCTGTGTGGTTGTTTACCATGCTGTTAGTGTTCGTGGCATATCGACCCAGTGCCCAAGTGAAGCTATACAATTAGTTCAGTAGTGGGTTTCAAGTCAGCACAAAGCAACGTGACAGCAATGGGATAAACAAAATACCACACAGGTGCAGAGAAGGACTGTATATACTGTAAATACATTGCAAAAAACTGTGTTGTTGTATCTATTAAAGCTGAGCCACATACTGTATCACAAAACACAAAGGAAAAAGTCAAGGGAAGTGTTTTTCATAATTTCACATTTTCCCCTTTATGTTTGCCCTAAAGCCCCTCCCCAGGGTCAATGCATTAATAGTAATCATAACGTTTATTGATTGAGGTAAAGGAACCCTCTGTGGTTAAAAATATATTTTATATGGGAGGACTGACCAAGAAGTAACCTTACATTCTATTTATGATATACAGAACATAGCCACAGAGATCACTAGATTATACATGTACAGTGAAATCTTAATTAGTTACATGCAGACAAAGACCACATACATGACTGTGCCATGTAACTGTTAGATGGTGGTCAGCTGAATAGATGAGAGGAGGGCTGTGGTAGCTGCTGCTTTCACTAGACTGGCAGTCAGGGTGGAGGGTGTTTAGCCTAGGGTTTTTTGGCAGGTGGGGGTTCTGTGTACAGTTGATGTGGGGGAACTATTGGACTGCAAGGCAGTATCAAAATACATGTCAACGGGCGATCTGGGTGGTGGAGAGATTAACTGGACCACCAGGGAATGCTTTATTAAGAAACATGATGATTGTGGATTGGGGAAACCACTGGACCACCAGGGAATATTAACCCTTGAGCTGCCAACATAATTAGAACGTATAGGGATTCTGAACTGATATATCAGTCCGTGGCACAGAAAGGGTTAAGAAATATGACAGTGGGTCATCAGGGGGTGGAGAGCCACTATGCCACCTGGGCATTCATGGTTCACTGAAAGGGGGTGTTAAAGGGCTGCTACATTGCATGTAAATGAACCCATAATGGCCATGCAGTTAGCTCCTTAGTACCTTGCATGCCCAGTTGGCTCATTTTCATGCTCAAGCTGAATGTGGTCCACAGGAGACCTGGCATTATCCTGTTTCAGGCAGCGCTATCTCCTATGGCCATATGTAGCCCTGGTCCATGTTGGTGCACACAGATCCACTTAGTGCGATGCCAACATGGATCAATATTCAGTCGCATAGTTCCGCTGTGTCGGTGAGCACTGTCCATCTGAAAATTGCTCAGAGCCGGACAAGCGCAGCACAAATGAATGCACTACACTTGTGCCAGGCTCTGAATATTGGGATCAAAGTCTGATCTGAATTGCAAACAAGAATTACAATCGAGAGCATATTTAAATTATTTGCAAAAACTTCATTAATGCACCATCTTGGGTAACAATGGCACAAAAGTAGGGAAATGTGGCTTTAGAGTTTTCAACCCTAACTACCAACCCCCACCCCACAAGCAGCAAAATAAAAAAATATTAGGGTTGTGGGTCTCTGGAGTCTTGGTAAATCAGTGGTGGGGTTTTCCTTGGGGTTGTCAACTAATGCTCCCCCCTTCACCCAGCCCATAGCCTATAGTCCTAAGCACACGGTACAGCTCCCAATCAGTGTCTCATAATAATACACTCTCCAAAGGTTGAGAAGTATGCTTCATCACATGTTGCCAGCACATTTTGTTGTAACTTTCTTCCCTCAGGGCCCTGCAGGCTCTACATGAAGAATGGAGATCATGTGTGAAGTTGTTATTTTTGACAGAACACTTTGGTTTCAGAGCAAGATACAGCAGTCTAGAACTACAGATGTTTTACTGATAAAATCACTTCTATCTCTGAAGGAATTAGTACCTGTTTGGATTAAGCAAACAGGTACTTTATTAGAAGAAGGGGGTCTCATTTAAGTAAAAAAACGGAGAAGAAAGTCACTGTGTGTTTCTCTGAGGAAGGGGCTGTATCAGCTTAAGTTACTGAGTCAGAGCAGAGGGTGAATCTAATTGGGAGTGTGGCTTAGCAGCTTAATAGTACAAAAGCAGTTGTCTCTAATTACAGCTTCCTGCTGTTTTTGACAGAACACTTTGGTTTGAGTTGCCTCAAACAACTGGTACAACAACCCACAAGAGACAAGGCTATCCTAGATCTAGTACTGACTAACAGGGAAGGGATCACAGATCTCCAGGTAGAAGGTCACCTAGGGGCCAGTGACCATCACATGGTATGGTTCAATTTGGTCACTACATCTAAATCATCCCATTCCAAGGCAAAAATATGGGACTTCAGAGGAGCTGACTTTGATAAGATGGTCAACAGAATTAAGCTAGCCCTGGCAAAAAGAAACACAAGTGAGGGGGTACAGGCAAAGTGGGCAAGCATTAAGGATGCAATACTTGAAGCAACATCCCATTGTGTTAGACAGAAAAGGAAGTGCAAAAGAAGAAGGAAACCACTTTGGTTTTCAAATACAGTAGCAGAAAAGGTCAGAGCCAAAAGGCTGGCCTTCAGGAAATATAAGGGAACACAGCGGGATGAAGATAAGGAGCCATACCAAACTGCCCTAAGGGAAGCAAGGAATGCAATAAGGCAGGCAAAGTCCCAAACTGAGGAAACACTAGCACGAACAGTAAAAGAAGGTGACAAGACTTTCTATAGCTACATTAGTGAAAGGAGAAAGTCCAGAGGAGGTATTGCTAAGCTCAAAGGAGAAAAGGGGGCATGTGAGGAAGAGGACCCTGTAAAAGCATTTATCCTAAATAGCTACTTTTGCTCAGTATTTACTGAAGAGAAGGTAGGGCAGGGCCCACAGCTCAGCCCCCATGGACACAGGGTGGAGGGAGGTGAGCACTACTCCCTTCACAAAAGAAAGGGTCCTACAAGAGCTCGCTAAGCTCAGGGTGGACAAGGCAATGGGACCTGAAGGCATACATCCCAGGGTACTCAAGGAGCTAAGGGTGGAACTAGCAGAGCCATTAGCAGAACTGTTTAGTGAGTCTCTGAGCACAGGAGAGGTCCCAGAAGACTGGAGAAGGGCTCATGTGATCCCACTCCACAAGAGTGGTAGCAGGGAGGAGGCAGGGAACTACAGGCCAGACAGTCTTACCTCAGTAGTGGGCAAGATTATGGAGGCACTCCTTAAGGAAAGGATAGTGCAACACCTGGAATCCATAGGGGCACAGGATCCAAGACAGCATGGATGTACAAAAGGAGGGTCCTGTCAAATTAATCTCATAGATATCTTTGACTGGGTAACCAGAGTGGTGGACCAAGGGGGAGCAGTTGATGTCGCCTAACTTGACTTCAGCAAAGCTTTCGACACTGTTCCACATAGAAGATTGATAAATAAGCTGGGTAGGCTCGGGGTGTGTCAGAAGTTGGTCAACTGGGTGGCAAACTGGTTGACGGGCAGAAAACAAAGAGTGGTGGTAAATGGTATACAGTCAGAAGAGATGCAAGTCACAACTGGGGTGCCTCAGGGATCAGTCCTGGGGCCAGTCCTCTTCAATATCTTCATTAGTGACATTGCAGATGGACTAGAGGGTAAGGCTTGTCTGTTGGCAGATGACACCAAGATCTGCAACAGAGTAGATGATCCAGATGGGGTGGGCAGAATGAGAAGATATCTCGATAAACTAGCAAAATGGTCAGAAGAGTGGCAACTGGGATTTAATGCAAAGAAGTGCAAGATCATGCACATGGGGAAGAGAAACCCTGAAGCCACCTATAGGCTGGGAGGGGGGAGTTGCTGGCAGTCACAAAGGAAGAAAGAGACTTGGGCATCATCATCACCAATGACCTGAAATCATCCAAGCAGACTTCTAAAGCAGTAGGTGAGGCTAGGGGGATGTTAGGGTGTATTAGTAGGGGTATCACAAGTTGTAAGAGGGAGGTAATAATCCTTCTTTACAAGACACTGGTTAGGCCCCATCTGGAGTACTGTGTGCAGTACTGGAGGCCACACCTTCACAAAGACATTAACCAAATTGAGGCAGTCCAGAGAAGGGAAACCAAAATGGTGCAGTGACTGCATCAGAAGACATATGAGGACAGATTAATGGAGCTCAATATGTATACCCTTGAGCAAAGGAGGGAGAGAGGTGATATGATCAAAACATTCAAACACCTGAAGGGCATTAACAAGGTGAAAGAGTCTAACATGTTTAAATATAAGAATAACATCAGACAAGAGGACACAGCATGAGATTAGAGGGAGGCTGATTCAGGGGGAATGTGAGGAAATTATTTTTCACAGAAAGAGTGGTGGATGCATATAACAGCCCACCTCAGGAAGTGGTGGCTATGAATAGAGTGCAGGGCTTCAAACAGGCATGGGATAGGCATAAGGGAGCAATGCAGATGAGTATGAATAGATAGGCCACTGACACAGCAAAGGCTGATGGCACATTTATAAGGCATAAAAAGAAATGGGCAGACTGTATGGGCCTTGCGGTCCTTATCTGCCATCAACCTCTATATTTCTATGTTTCTATGTTTCAGAGCAAGATACAGCAGTCTAGAACTACAGATTTTTTATTAATTGCCCTCCTTCCCATACAAAGCCAGTTCTACTTTTATAGCCACTGGATTTGACTGACAACAAGAACTTCCTGTTTGGCAGTAGGACGGGAAGGATCACTGAGACACATTAGTTTCATCAACCTTGAAGGAACCTAAAAAAAAATAACTCTCTCTACCCTCCGGCTGCTGGAGGTCTGAATCCAAGCATGGAAGAAGGAGACTGCTGAAGGCTACAGAAAGTTTCTGTCCCAGAACAGGAAGGGTAAGAGTTGTAAGGGCACATAGTCAGTAGGGAAGTAAGTGTAAAAATACATAGAGGGAGGAGACAGTAAGCATACAAAGCAACAGGAGAGGGGACACAAAAGAAGTCAAGATGGGAGTGGTGCAGTGCAATGGCAGTGGGGCTGCAGTGTTCCGGGAGACATTCTGGAGGCTGCGATACTGCCCTGTTTGCAGGTACCTCTCTGGTCTGAGGGAGGAGGTTGCCCGTCTCCAGGCTGACCTGGCTAGGATTCGTGAAACCTCTTCCCCCACCCAGGGACCACCAGGGCCACCACTATTATCTCAGAGGTTGCCAAGAAAGAGGAGTGGTTGGTCCAAGGTGGGCTCAGGGAGGGAGATAGTGGTGGAACAGATGTGCATCCCTCTAGTTGTACCTCTCCACAGTTCATATGCTGTTCTGGCAAAGAGTGGTTCCTCTATGGATGCACCTGCAGTGGAGACCATGGAGGATGCTGGGAACCTCCACAAAGGAGACCCACAGGAGGGTGGCATGAGACCCCACAGGGGAAGGAAACAACTCCTGGTGGGGGACTTGATCATTAGGGTGGTAGAAGTGGGGGATGAAGGGGATAGGGAGGTAAGGTGCCTGCCTGGCATCACGGCTTGGAGGGTCAGGAAGTGAATTCTCAGGATTACAGGAGCAGCTGCACGAGGGAGGGAGTTGGATGTCATTGTCCATCTAGGGACAAATGACCAGGCTGTTAATGGGATCAGAGCAGTGCAAGAGGAGTTTGTGGAGTTGGGGAAGGGCCTTAGACAAGTAGCATGTACGGTAACCTTCTCGGAGGTGCTGCCTCTCTTTGGCAAGGATGATGCTAGGGTAGTCTGCATCATGGGATTCAATAAATGGTTGAAAAACTGGTGTGGAGCTCAGGGTTTTGGCTTCATTGGGGACTGGGGAGCCACCTAGAGGGATGCAGGCTTATACTGGTGTGATAGTCTGCATCTGTCCGGAGGGGGAGCCAGGATCCTAGGTGAGAGGTTTAGATGTTTCATTGGAAAGCATTTAAATTAGCCAAGGGGAGAGGCACTGAAAAGGAGCAAGGAAATCCCAGCCTCCCCCCACAAAACACAGTAGTTAGAGAGGCAAACAACAAGGGAGAGAAGTCAGTAAGGAGCAGGACAGGGATAAATGCAGAAAAAGGCGGTAAGGGCAGGGATGGGGCTAAAAGGGGTAAGGCCATAAAAAATACATGGAAGGTGATGAGTACCATTGCCCACAGTCTGTGCAACAAGCTCCCTGAACTAGTGGCCTTGATGGAAGAGGGATGCCTGGATATTGTGGCAGTCACTGAAACATGATACACAGAGAACCTTGACTGGGATGTCAACATACAAGGATACATAGTCTACAGGAGGGACAGGGTGGGTAAAAGAGGAGGAGGAGTAGCTCTCTATATAAGGAAAGGGATTAAAGCAACAGAACTAAAGAGTAAACAGGAAGTTGATGAGTCGCTATGGGTCACCCTGGAGACAGGAAATGGTACCACAATCCGCATGGAGGTTGTGTACAGACCCCCATCTCAGGGGGAGGAAATGGACAATGAAATGATAGAAGGCATCCTTAAAATGGCAGAAAAAGGGGAGATATTGTTGATGGGGACCTGAATATGCCAGATGTTAACTGGAGTACCTTAGCAGCAGGCACATCTAAGAGTAGGGTCATTCTTGATGCCCTACAGGGGGAATGCCTCAGACAGCTAGTGTTGGAACCCACTCAGGAGGGAGCAATCTTAGACTTGGTATTCTCAAATGGGGAAAGAGAAAGGATCTCAGATTTAGAAGTGGGTCACCATCTGGGAACAAGTGACCACCAAACAGTGTGGTTCACAATACACACAGCCATAGGGTCAAGCCATTCAAAAACAAGAATATTGGACTTTAGGAGGGCTGACTTGGGAAAATGAGAGAGTGCCTCAGAAAAGCACTAGCAAACGGGCAAGAAGGAGGGGTGCAGGAACAATGGGGAATAATCAAAACAGCCATCGCAGAGGCAACAAACCTTTGTGTGTAGCAAATCAACAAAACAAAATGAAGGAAAAAACACTATGGTTCTCAAAAGAGGTGGCAGGGATGGTTAAGGAGAAAAGGATAGCATTTGGGAAATATAAGGAAACACAGAAGGAGCAGGACAGAGAACTTTGTCAGTTAAATCAGAAGGAGGCAGGGAAGGCAGTCAGAATAGCAAAGGCACAAACCAAGGAAAAGATAGCCAACTCTGTCAAGAAGGGGGATAAAACCTTTTGTAGGTACATTAGGGAGTGAAGAAAGACCAAGGGAGGGATACAGAGACTTAATAAAGGGAAAGGAATGTGGGCAGAGGGTGACAGTGAAAAAGCAGGGATACTGAATGAATATGTCTGCTCAGTATTCACAGCAGAAGAGGAGGGGGAGGTACCTAAACCAAACAAGGGAGAAACACTGAATAGGGGGGTCGATACCAGTCCATTCACAGAAGAAAGGGTTTTGAAAGAACTCTTGAAACTGAGGGTGGACAAAGCAATGGGGCCTGATGGGATTCACCCAAGAATTCTAAAAGAACTAAGGGTAGAACTAGTAACACCACTGACTACTCTTTTTAACAAATCATGGGAGGATGGGGTGGTACCTGAGGACTGGAGGAGGGCAAATGTGATTCCACTTCACAAAAGTGGGAGCAGGGCAGAGGCAGGAAACTACAGACCAGTTAGTTTGACTTCAGTGGTAGGGAAAATGAAGGAAAGAATTGTTGAGTAACTAGAGGCCAGTGGGGCACTAGACCCAAGGCACCATGGTTTCACAGCAGGAAGGTTATGTCAGACGAACCTAATAATAATAATAATAATAATAAATTTTATTTCTAAAGCGCCTTTCAAATTTTCAAGGTGCTGTACAAACATAATAAAACACAGATAAAAATTCAGTCTCATCAATAATATAACACAATCAATAATCCAAGAAGGCAGACTGATACAAATGAGTTTTTAAACCCCTCTTAAATTCCTCCATGGAGGTGCACTGCCACAACTGACAGGGTAGATAATTCCAAAGAGTGGGAGCAGCATAGGAAAAAGCTCTGCAACCAGATGAATTTAGGCTCACTCTTGGAATCTCTAGCAACCCCTCGTCAGCTGAGCGGAGCGATCGGCCTGGGCAGTAAGGGACTAAAAGATCTTTCAGATAGACTGTACCCTGATCATGTAGGGCTTTAAAAGTCAGTAAACAGACTTTAAAGGTGATCCGCCACCGGATGGGAAGCCAGTGCAGATCGTGCAGCACCGGGGAGATGTGGTAAGACCAGCTTGTACCAGTCAAAACCCGGGCTGCTGCATTCTGCATTAGCTGAAGGCAGTGGATTTCAACCCCAGAAAGCCCAAAATACAGGGAGTTGCAGTAGTCCAAACGCGAGGACACGAAGGCGTGGACCAACGTTGGTAACGTGTCAGACGGAACAAGGTGCTTCACTCTAGCGATATTCCTAAGATGGTAAAAGGAAGTCTTGACGACTGCTGACACCTGTGTCTGTAGTGTCAGTCTGTCATCCAAGATAACCCCTAGGTTATGCACCCTTTCAGAGGTCGGAAGTGACACACCCCCAAGAAAAATTCCTGAGGGTGCACCAACAGGTGGCCTCTCTATCCGACAACCCGGATCCACTACCAAAACCTCTGTCTTTTCTGAGTTCAACTTCAGCCAACTAGAATCCATCCAATCCTGGATTTCTTTCAGACAGTTGTTAAACACTGAGAGAGCTCCATCCTGGTCAGGAGCAAAAGACAGGTATAGCTGGGTATCATCTGCATAGCAGTGAAACCTCAGCTTATACAGTCTTATAATGTCTCCGAGGGGCAGCATATACACCGCGAATAACATGGAAGATAGCACAGAACCCAGAGGCACCCCATACAACAAAGGAGTTGGGCCAGAGAAAAAAAGCCCTGACACAACTCTTTGTGATCTCCCAGTGAGGAATGAGGTGAACCATCTGAGGACGATTCCCAATATTCTGCAAATCTGCCTCAGGCACGCTAACAACACCACGTGATCCACGGTGTCAAAAGCCGATGAGAGATCGAGAAGAACTAGAATAGAACATCTCTTCTGGTCTCTCGCCCCCAGGAGATCATTAAGCATCCGAACCAGCGCAGTCTCGGTGCTATGTCTTTTACAAAAAACGGATTGGAAGGGTTCGTAGATGTCATGGATGGTTAAATGGTTCTCCAATTGGACCGCCACTACTTTCTCAATCACCTTCCCAATAAAGGGTAGGTTTGAGATGGGTCTGTAGTTTGTGAAACAGTCTGGGTCCAAGGTAGCTTTCTTCAAGAGTGGTGTCACCACCGCCTCTTTCAGGGAGCTAGGAAACTCGCCCGACTCCAGGGAGCACCAGACTATTTGCACAAGGATTGGACCGATGATGTCACAACAACCCAATATTAGGGAGGTCGCTCCAGGATCCAAACTACAGCTTGTAGGGTGCACACCATGGATAATCCTCATGACATCCATGAAATCAGGTCTGCTGAAGGAACACCAAGAAAACTGAGGCACTGTGAACTCACGCTGTTCAACAGCATCCTCCTTAGAAGCCGCTGGATGCAGATCTGCCCTGATGTCGGCCATCTTATTAGCGAAGAAACAAGCAAGCTCCTTACACTCTAATTGCAAAAAAGCTTTCCGAACTTGTAGACAAGCTGGGTTGCACAGCCTGTCCACAGTTCAAAAAAGCTGAGCCAGTCGATTCCTAGCAGCTGCAATCTCCCTGGACAGGAATTCTGCCTTCTTATGGGAGATTGCAGATTGATAGACAGAGTAATGGTCTATCAATTTAAGGCGGTCGGCATCAAGGGCGGATCTGCACCAGCAGCGTTCTAATCTTCACCCCTGTCTCCGCATCTCCCTCAATGTCTCATCAAACCAGGGCACCTTGGGACGAAGGGAGAGGGGGCGTACATGAACAGGAGCAATAGTATCCAGAGCCAACACAACAGCCCTATTATAGGCCATCACCAAGGTCACTGGACTACTGCTCACCAATGCGGGGGATGAGAGGTCAAGGACCACCACAAGGTCTTGGGGAGTAATATCTCATAAAGGGCAGTATCTCACCATCTCCACAGGGGTAGGCCTTCTCAGGGGGGGTGCTAAAATTGAACCTCATGGTGTAGTGGTCTGACCACATGACTGGTTCCACCTCCAGATCAGTAATATCAATCCCTAGGAGAAAGACTAAGTCCAAGGAGTGTCCAGATTTGTGGGTAGCAGTGGAAACCACCTGTGTAAAGCCCAAAGAAGTCATTAATTGGAGGAAGTGATTACCAAATTGCGAGAGTTCATCGTCGACCCAGGCGTTAAAGTCACCCAGAATCATCAATCTGGGTGACTCCAACGACATGTCAACGATGAAGTCTGCCACTTCCTGTAAGAACCATTTCCCATCTCCTGGTGGACGGTAGATGAGTACGATTTGAACGCCAACACCCGCTACCACTGTACACTCAAAGGACTCAGCCTCCCCCACTACCATACTAGTGAAATCCAATTCTGTCTTAAAACAGACTGCAACCCCCCCAACCCTGTGGTCCAATCTCAGGCGGTGTATCACCAGAAGTACCCAGCGGAGTCGCGAAGCTTCAAGCGTGGGGCCTGGATTTTCATCCAGCCAGGTCTCGGTGATGCGGCTAAGTCCACCGAACCAACAAGATCAGCAATAATGCCGGTCTTGTTTCTGATGGACCTAGCATTGCATAACACCGCCGAAGTTGAACAAACCTTGGAGGCTGTCAAGCCCATCTGCCTACCAAATTCCGTAGTGCCCGTGGGTATGGGCACCAGACAAGGTGAACCATGGTCGGGATTCCGTTTCACCCCAGGGCGTCTTCTAGATCTAACTACCCGGATACGAAGGCCCCCTAGTCCATCCTCCGTGGTTCACAGCCCTCCACCCTCCCCCCCTCTCCTTCGAGCAATTCCCAATGCTCTACAACGCTGGTATGTATCATAATGGAGAGGGGGAGGATAAAAAGGGCGGAGGGTGTGAAGAGAGGAGGATGAATAGTGCACCACCATGGGGATTGTAGGCCGACACATGCCGCTACAGTACAACTAAACCAAAGCAGTAATACAAAATATTTAAACTTAAAATTAAATAAACCCCCAGAATAAATCTAACTAAACATATGAAACTAAACCAGAATAAGATTACTATCCCCACCTCAAAGAAAAGTTAAGTCAAACCCAGTGAAAAGACTTCTTAAAAATAATATAAATATAAATACATTCAAAATCAGATCAGATAATTCAAACTCAAAAATACAAAACACATCCCCCAGTTCTCTCACGACCAGGGAGTAGAGGAAAACAATAAAATAAAAGCTAATAAAAAGTTCACACTTAGCCAAAAGATGTCACACGGTATCTGACCTGCACAGTCTCTCACAAAGGCAGAAAAGAACTAAAGGCTAGGTGAGAAGGATAATAGTCCAGGTACTCAAGTTACTCACGAGGAACAGTACAGCAAAATATCCCCCCTGCACAACTTCTCAAGAAGACAGGTTTAAACTAAAAATAATAAAAGACAAATTAACCAGGCACTCTCACTACCCGGTAAATTTGAAGCAAAGGCTCTGACCAAATTACCTCTCACATAGAAGACAGAGCCATAAATATTGTTAACAAAAATAAAGTGCATTTTCACTGTTTCCAGATATAACTCATCAAAATCTGACCGTAACCAAAATCTAGGACTTTATCCAGATGAGTCTTCTTATGGGTCTTCAAGTGGGGTATCAAGCTCTCAAAGTAAGCAAAGACCAAGATCACCAGCCACCAGAAACGCTAGCAAGGGCCCAAGTAATCTGACCCAGGAAAACCACTGCCAGGAATATTCTCCCACTGTAACTTTGGTCTTCAATGAGAAATGGCCCACCGGCCAATTCCCGAAGATCTCAAAGCCCCAGGCCAAGCCAGTTGGCTCCCCACTGGCACAACCCCGACTCCTGCACAGCAAGGAATCCGGCAATGGAACACCCAGGAACAGAATAGACTCCTGCTTCCACGTCAGCAAATAGTCAACAAATAGCCCCACACAGACGAGATCGAATCAATACTATAGTCTCCACAGCCCAGGGAGGATCAGCTGGGATCCCCGGTTCTTCACCAAAACAGGCAACAGGCAGACAACAGCAGGAGCAGTTCACAGTAGCCAGAAGATGACAGAACATGGCTTCTTTGGAAAAACTCCCTCTATGAAGAATACCAAGCCCAAGATTCCCTTCAATAAAGGGCTCCTCCTCTAAAATCCGTCCCACAGACCAAGTCCAAATGTCAGGCGAACAAGGAAAACAATCCTGGTAATTTCCCTGAGGAAAAACGGCACTCAAAACCGTAAAACCTGAAAAACGGCACTCAGACTGTGGCACCCGAAAGAGGAACGCTCAATTAACAGCGTCCAACAAGCTATTCAAACTGTCCAAACTTCTTTCGAATAGTAAACCGGGAACAGAAATAGTAAACTGGGGACAGAAATAAATAAAAAACAATAAAACGCTCAAAGTAAAACGTTCTAAAGTAAAACTCAAAGCTCACGGCATAATGCTCATACAATCAGCTAGCCCAGCCTGGTGGCCATCTTGGATCTTTCTTTGACTGGGTGACCAAAGTAGTAGACCAGGGAGGGGCTGTGGATATGGCCTACCTAGATTTTAGCAAGGCTTTTGACACAGTCTCACACAAAAGATTAATATACAAGTTAGCCAGCCTTGGAGTGGGTCCCAAGGTGGTAGCCTGGATAAAAAACTGGCTGGACAACAGGCGCCAAGGGTAATAGTAAACGGAGTCCACAGTGAAGAAAGGAAGGTAACTAGCGGGGTACCACAGGGTTCGGTACTGGGACTAGTCCTCTTTACTGTCTTTATAAGTGACATTGTAGAGCACCTGAAAGGAAAGGTATGTCTCTTTGCAGATGACACAAAGATCTGCAACAGGGTTGATACACAAGGTGGAGTGGAAAGAATGAAAAGGGACTTGGCATAGTTGGAGGAATGGTCAAATATGTGGCAGCTCAGATTCAATGCAAAGAAGTGCAAGGTAATGCATCTGGGAAACAAAAACCCAGGGGAAGATTACACAATGGGTGTGAGTTAATAACAACAACAAAAATCGAAAGAGACCTAGGAGTAATTATATCAGATGACCTAAAAGTGGGCAAGCAATGTGAGAAGGCAGTAAGGAGGGCTGGGGGGATACTGGGATGCAAAGGGAGAGGCATCAACAGTAGAAAACAGGAAGTTGTTATCCCTCTGTACAGACAGTTGGTGAGACACCATCTGGAGTACTGTGTGCAATTCTGGAGACCCCATCTCCGCAAAGATATAGACAGAGTGGAGGCTGTTTAGAGGAGGGCAACCAAAATGGTGCAGGGTCTGTATCAGAAGACATATGGGGAGAGACTGAGGCAGCTTAATATGTATACCCTTGGGGAAAGGAGGGAGAGGGGGGACATGATAAAAACTTTCAAGTATCTCGAAGGGAATTAACAAAGTACAAGAGGGTAGCATCTTTCAGAAGAAGAGATGTGCAAGAACAAGGGGGCATAATTTGAAGATAGAGGGGGGACGGCTCAGAGGTAATGTTAGAAAGTATTTTTTCACAGAGAGAGTTGTGGATGCATGGAACAGCCTTCCTGAGGAGGTTGTGGAGTTAGGAACAGTGGGAGAATTCAAGAATGCATGGGACAGGCATAAGGCAATTCTAGTGGGGGGTAGGAGGAAGTAAGCTGTTAATTAACTAGAATCTGCAGCTTATTCATAAGGTAGGGAAATGGGCAAACTAGGTGGGCCATGCGGTCCTTATCTGCCATCAAATTCTATGTTTCTATGTTTGCTCAGGGAATGGGGAGAACATTAGGGCTGACAACCCCAAGGAAGACCCCACCACTGATTCACCAAGACCGTGGAGACCCAATACCCTAATATTTTTCTTTTTGATTTTAGAGGGTAGGGGTTTGGAGATAGAGTTGGAAACCCTAACACCACATTTCCCTACTTTTGTGGAATTAAGTTACCCATACTGGTTTACTTGGTTTACTTGGTATTAAGGACAAAAGAAGGCCATAGCCCATTGAGATTGTCCCTCACAATTTGTAGGTCATTTTCGAACTTAACATAAGTTCTCCTTTATCCATAAATCCAAATTGTTTTTTGAATGTATCAAAGCTACATATAGTGATTAATTCTTGGGGCAGAGTGTTCCATAGCCTTGGTGCTCTTATGGTGAAAACATTTCCCCTTTTGTTAGTTTTAAAGGATTGTATTTCTAACTGCTTATTGTGTAATCTAGGGACTATCCTTCTGGTTGAGTAAAAGAGTCCACATTGGTTCATAAGAGTGTGTGACTGACATAATTTATAGATTAATAATAAATCATCTCTTTTTCTCCTAGTTTCTAATGAATATAGACCATTAAGTTTCAATCTTGTGGTATAATCAAGATGTGTAAGTCTTGGAACAATTTTAGTTGCCCTTCTCTGTATATTTTCCAGGCAAGCTATATCTCCCTTAAGACAGGGGTTCCAGAATTAGGAGCCATAATCAACAGAAGGTCTTATAAAGGTCCTATACAGGGTAATAATACATTGTTCAGTACGAGTAATGAAAGTACGTTCAATTTGCTCTAAGAGACCATTGGTCATTTTGGCTGTTTTTAAACAGTGTTCCCTAGATGTAAGTTTGTTAGATATCAATATCTCCAAATCTTTTTCACAAATCAATGTTTTAAGTTTAATATTATTAAGACAATAATCATGCATTGGGTTATTTCTTCCAAAATGAAGAACCACACACTTATCATGATTAAAATACATTTCATTCTCTATTGCCCAGTGTTCTATTTTCCCTAAGTCAGTAACAAGAGTTTCAAAATTTTTGGGATCATTAACTCTACTCCACCCCCAATTTGGTGTCATCAGCGAATTTTGAAAGATAATTATTTGGTCCAGCTTGCATATCATTAATGAATAAATTGAAAAGTGTGGGCCCAACACTGAGCCCTGAGGAACCCCACTCATAACCAAGCCCCAGTCAGATAAGATGTCATTAAATTTGACTTTTTGGGTTCTACATGTAAGCCAATCAGCTATCCAGTCAACAAGGTATGCTGAGATGCCAAGTATTTTTAATTTCTGTAGGAAATTAGTATGTGGTACCTTATCGAATGATTTACTGAAGTCAAGTTGTATTGCACCTGTAGAAATCCCAATATCAAGGTGTGTACTAATGATATTATAAAAAGCAATTAAATTTGTAGTACACGAATGACCTGGCATAAAGCCATGTTGAGTTAAATCTGCAATGCCTCGGGTTTTAACCTCATCCTCTAACTTTGTTTTAATAATCCTCGCCATAAGTTTCCCTACAACAGAGGTTAAACTGATGGGACGGTAATTTTCAACATTTCCTCGATTTCCCTTCTTAAATATTGGTGTAACAATTGCTGTACAACAATCTTTAGGTATTAGACTTTCTTGTAGTGATTTATTGAAGATGATTAACATTGCAAGGGAAATAAATTGGGAAGTTGCCTTAAGAAATTTTGGGTGAATGTTATCAGGGCCTGGGCTTGTCGTTGATTTCAATTTACCAAGTGCTTGCAAAATGTCAGACATATTAATTACTTGAGTGATTGAATAAGGTACAGAATGAGATGCTCTATAAACATTTTTATCAGGTGAAGAGAAAACCGAACAAAAGTATTTCTTAAAAAGATTTGCAGTATCAACATCTGACTCACATTGAGTTCCCATATTAAATATTGGGCCTATTTCCCTAGAGTTTCCTTTTTTATTATTTAGATACGAATAAAGTGACTTGTGACAGTCCTTTGTATGGGCTAATCTAAATTCCAAATTAACTTTCACTGTTTTTATCATTTTTTTCAATGTTTTAATTGCTGTTCTATATTTAGTTAATAATATGTTTTTATGAGGTTGTGAACTGGTTTTCAATTTACTAAACAGTTTAGTTTTAAGTCTAATCTGGGATTTAATGGCTTTATTGAACCATATTGGGATCTTCCCTTTATTATTATAAATTCTTTTAATAGGTATATACTGATTTTCTAATTAACTTATTTTGTGTTTAAATAAGCTCCATGCCTCCTCAGTTGGTAATTTAGAGAGCAAGGCTTCCCAATTGATATTTGCAATTTCTTTATTAATAGCTTGGAAATTAACTCTGTTATAATCTTTCATAAATGGGCACCCTCTAGGGGGTACAAATTCATAGGGAATTTCAAATAAAATGGAAAAATGATCGCTATTTCCAAGGGGTTCCTAATTTGAAGATTATTAATTTTTTGTTCAGTATTAGTAAGGAGAAGATCTAAAATATTTTGACCCCTTGTAGGATCCTTAACAAGTTGCTCAAGCCCTGCTTCCAATATGATATTTATTAGATACTTTTCAGTATTGGTATGTCCAACAAGAGTACTCCAATCAATTGATGGCATATTGAAATCTCCCAGGATGATAACATCTCCCTTATCTGCCAGTTTGGGAATTTCTTCAAGGAGATTAGAGGTATATTCCATATTTGCTGATGGAGGTCTATAACAATTTCCTATGGTAATATGTGACTGATTTTTCAATTGAATGTTAATCCAGAGATTCTCAGTGGAAGAAGGAAGATGAAGTTCATAAGAAGGGATGTCAGTCCTAACATAAATACATACTCCACTACCATGCTTATCAAGGTGGTTTTTATAATAAAGTTTATAGTTAGGAATATTTCTAGAGCATATAGATGCAGAGTTCCACCAGGTTTCAGTCACTGTAATGACACCCTAATTCATTACGTTACATTTAGCTTCAAGTTGTGTTGATCATGTTGACCACTCCATCCTCCATTCCACTCTACAGTCCATTGGATTATCCAACTGGGCCCTTGCATGGTTCTCTGACTACCTTGGGGGAAGGCAGCAATATTCTTGCTTCAACTGTGCCCTCTCTGCCCTTTTCCTGTCACCCTCGGAGTCCCCCAGCGATCCGTCCTCAGGCCCATTCTGTTTTCCCTGTACATCAACATCAATGGGCTGCCCTCCATTGCTACCCATGGGCACATAACCTTATATGCGGATGACCTTGTCTTATTGTACAGTTCTCCAGACATGTCTAGCATAAACACGTGCCTGAACTTTGACTTCTCTAGTATCCAGAACTGGCTGGTGGATCACAAGCTCACCATCAACCTGGATAAGACCCTGGCTATGCTCTTTGGTTCTTTGGCCAAAACCAATGCCTGCCCCACACCCCTAAAGATTTATGGGGCTAATGGAACCCCCTGTCAGTCCCTGTTGCCGTGAAGTACCTAGGCATTACCCTCGATCTGCAGCTGGATCTTACAGTGCACCTTAGAAATGTCTGTATGGCCACTAACGGGAAGCTTGGACTTGCGTACAAGGCTAAAGATTGCCTCACCCCGGCTGCTTGTCTTGCCATAGCCAGGGGGATACTCCTGCCCACACTCTGCTACAGGCTTGTAGCCTTTGCCCCATTCCCGAACTCTAGCCTAGCTAAGTGGGATACAGCATACAACAACATCTTCCGCTTCGCCCTCTCTGCTCCTCACCTCACGCATCATTGTGAGCTATACTCCAGGCTGGAATGGCTCCCCCTGGAAAAACACTGTACATTTGTCCTGGGCAACTTTGTTGACAACATAGTCAGAACATCCACTCCTTCTGCACTAGTCCTCCCCCTCAAGCATGACACCCTTGCCTACAACCTACGATCTGGCATTACTCAGGTCCACCTGGTTCCTAAGACCCGCACTCTCACTGGCGACCGGGCTTTCTCAGCCTGCGCACCTAGGCTGTGGAACTCCTTTCCTGCACTTGTACGTGCATCTCCCTCCCATCACTGCTTCAAAACATCATTCTGAAACTTCCTCAAATCTGCAGCTGCCTGTCTTTGTGCTTCATAGCTCCAGAAATGTCCCCTCCTCCTCTGGATACTCTAGGGAGACTGTGGGTTGGTTCACTGCCTGCGGCTAATCTATGATGGTTACCTGCACTATTGTACTTAAGCCCTCCTGGGGCAGGGGGGCGACCCTGGCTAGCACTTCTCACCTCTAGCTGCTCATGGAGGGTAGCGTTTCTCTCTAAAGATAGGCGCTCATGATAGGTCATGTATTTTGTTGTACTCCCTGTCATTGGTGTTTTCCTGGTGCTCACCCTCCTCCCTACTGCCGATTTATAACTTGTTTGCTGTATACCTTACCTTACTATGTTACCCTGGTTACCCGATTTTTATCTTGTTTGCTGTATACCTTACCTTGCTATGTTTTCCTGGTGCTTACCCACCTCCCTACTGCCGATTTATATCTTGCTTGCTGTATACCTTACCATACTATGTAATGACATGGTACCTTATTGCTGTTCCACCCACTTGCTCGTGGGCCTGATTGTACCCTGTCCCTGTATTGCGTCTCCTATGTACTCTGTAACCTCCTGGGTCTCACCTGAAAAGAAGCACATGCTGTCTAGTGTGCTAACCTGGTTAACAAAAGCAAAATAAATAAAAAAATTAAAAAGTTCCCCCATTTTAAGTAGATTAAGTGACCTTGCATTTAAACTAAGAAATTTACAGATGTTGTCAGGTGAGGTTGCTAAATTGTGCTTTAGAGACTTGGGCAACATCCCATTCTCCCCCATCCTTTTTAGTTTAAATTCTGATTTATAATGGCTGTAATACTCTTACCCAACAAAGAGCTACCCCTTTGACTAAGGTGCAGGCCATCCAAGCAAAAAATGGAGTTTCTTTCATGAAAATTCTCCCAGTGTGTAATGCACGGAATATTTTGTGAAAAGCACCATTTCCTAAGCCACTCATTTGTAGATTTGATTTTTTGTGTAATAGTAGGTGTGGCTCTGGGTACTGGTAATATTTCTGAAAAACATACTGTACATCCAGCTTCAACTAGTAAATTGTTTACTGCTACAAAGTCCTGCTGTAGATGTATTAAATCAGAACGGTTTATATCATTTGTACCAGCATGAATTACAACAAAAGGATTTGTTTCTGTTTGTTTAATAATATCTGGTACCATTTTAGTAATGTCCGCTACCTTTGCACATCTGAAGCTAGAACATGTACGATTTAATTTATCCGGGTTGCATATAGCTCTGTCTATATGTTTAATTATAGGATTCCCTAATACTAATACCTGTTTTGGGGGAATATTAGTAGATGAAGGGCAGGTTAATGCATGACCAGATAAATTTGAAGGCTGATAGTGGGCTTTGAGATCTTGCAAAGTAGGATCTTTTGGTGCAACCTTAATTTGGGCTTGCATAATATCTTTCTGATTTATAGTTACAGATGATGACTGAATAGGACTGTTTAAAGATTTGTTAAAAGATGGAACATGGCTGGATGTACATAGTTTTTGTTTTCCTAGTATAGAATTAGTGACAATAGTGGACTCTGATTGAGTTTCTAAATCAGACAGATGCTCATATATATTAAAGAGTGAGATGGGTGCACTATTGAAGACCTGCCCACCTCTCTTTTTCTTGGGATGTTTGGATACAAAGGCCCAGTCATCATTGTTGGTGATGGGTAATTTGTAATCTTGATTAGTAAGAGGGGAGATGACATCACAAGGGGAAGGGATGTGCTGAGTCATGTGCTAGTGCACTAATGAAGATTTTTGCAAAGCATTCCATTTCTTTTTGAGACAGTGGAATGATATCCTCATTCACATAGGTCCCTTCAGGACCTAAGTGAACAGATGCAGATGTGCAGAGCTCTTTTGGCTGTATAGTATGGGAAGACTCTGTCCACCTAGAGAAGTGCAGGTCCTGGCACATTTACTCTTTATGCATTCACTTATCACACATTCAGTGCACATTCACTCTTCACACATTCAGTAAATATTCACTCTTGATACATTCACTGTTTACATGTTAGGCTCAATTTTCAGAGTCCTTAGAGTGATGCAAGTTGAGTTGCTCCAGGGCTGTGGCAAACCCCAGATGAGCCAGGGACCCTGTGCCCGATTTTACAAAAATCAGGGTCCCGATGCCAAACTCCCCAGGTTTGCCACAAGCTGATATCTGTGGCAAACAGTTGACACACCTGCTGGAATTGCCACAGGGATCCAGTTCCCCCCTGCCCAGTGCAACACTAGAGGGGTGGGGACAGTTGGGTGGTGGTGAATGTGCTGGACAGGAGGGACATGGGAGGTGGCATGGGGGAGTCAGGGTGATAGCTGGGCATGACAGGGAGTGTGGTAGCACCTGGCAGGGTAAGTCTGCTTTTGTGTTAATGTTGTTAATGTCCATCAATCCATAGCAGTGATATACAAAGTACTGCATCTATTACTGATCCTGTAAATATATACACTGATCAAATTCAAGTTCAAGTTTATTGTAGGAAAACTCCATTGAGAAAGCTCATTCACAAGGAGGTCCTATGATACAGAAAGGTAGTTACAGATTGCATAATCGAAAAAAGTACAAATTCAAGTACAGAATTATGGGCAAGCATTAACATGTTGCATAAAAATGACAATGACATAGATCAAATCCAACACAGCCATGGAGGGGCAAGTGATATATCTGAATAACATGACATCATATTGATATGTAACTTAGCAGACCTTACAGTCTGTATAATGTAACAATTTTGAAGTATGCTGAGTTATGTACCGATACGATACTGTGTTATTTGGATATATCACTTACCCCTCCATAGCAATGTTGGATTTGATCAGTGTATATATTTACAGTATCAGTAATTGGTACAGTACTTTGTAGATCACTACTGAGGTTTGATAGACATTAACAACATTAATACAAAAGCAGACGTACCCCACCGGGTCCCACCACACTCTCTGTCATGCCAGCTATCACCCCACCTCCCTTGCTCCTTCTGCTTCCTGACTCAATATTCAGATCCCCCTCTTATTTGCCACAGTGTGTGGCACTGGTACAAGTCACTTAGATCACCTCCTGGCTGGTCTAAGTTGAGTACCTTGCTGCATCCATGGTGGGACCTGTAAGATCCCAAAGAATGGGATTCTGCAGCCCCACCATGGTGCAAGCCCCCTTCCAACCTAGCGCACCAGATTGTTTGATACAGCCTTAATGCAAAGGGGCTTTGGCACAGCTGCATCAGGATTTGGCACAGACTGCATTAGAAAATTGCAATTGCTACAAGTTGTGATGCAATTTGCCCCTTGTGTCAAAATCTTTTGACGCAAGTCCCTTGCATGATTCTGACCCCTCTGAAAATCAGGCCCATTCACTCTTCACACATTCACTCTTTTTTTTTCATTTTGACCCCAAATTTGCAAGATAGTCATTTTATGACTGTCCTTGTAAACATGACATATATATAATTTATAGTATATTGGCGGAAATGTCATTTTATACCACAAGTGCAAAAAGACATCTCAGACAGGATTTAAAAATTACTACTGGCACAATTATGAGATGATGTGGAAAAATGGATATGTTGAAAGTTTGGGGCTCGATTTTCAAAGGGTTCCAGAAATGAATGCAAGCTGTGGCAAACAGCTGCTTGCTTTGATCACCAGTGCCCTGGGGACCCCCCACCTGATTATCGTACAGGTGGGGTCCCAGAACCAAAGTCCTGTAGGTCAATGCACTCACTTCTGTGAACCACCACACAGAAAGCACATGGGAGAGTATTCTGTAAGCTGTGGGATGGCCCCGCACCATGGTGACCAGTGCCAGGGTCCACAGGCTGTGTACCACTATGACTACCAGTGGCCATAGGGATGGTGCCTAGCAGGAGCAGAGTGGGTGGGGGTAGAGGACTCCAAAGGCCATAGGCCATGCCCTATGGAGACACAGCCAGGACTTGGATATGCAGTACCGTCATGGGGATGATTGGAAGGGCCAGAGTATGACTAGGATTTTGGAGGTGGAGCAGTGTATGTCTGCAATCCATGGTGGAACAGTCTTGCTCAGGCATGGCCATGGTGTGGGTGTGCTACAGTGAGCAACCCTACAGCCTACCCTGGTAGCCAGGAAATGCCCCGTACAAATCAAGGTGGCAAGAGCACCTGTGCTGGACCCAGAATAGTCCAACACCTTCCCCCCACCTTGTGGCAGGGTGGTGGGTGCTGCTTTGGGCCATTCTCAGCAGGAATGAAGGCTCAACTCCCACGCCGCACCTCTGCCATGGCTGGCGCATGGGCGGCTAGACCAGCTTTGGGCTGATCTAACTGCCAGGTCTGTTTGCCCTTGGGGGGGGTTGTAAATCCCAATGTAGGAGATACTGCAACCCTGCCCAGGCACAAGCCTCTTTCCACTGTGATGTACCAGTAAGGCCATCGCAGGGATGGCAAAGCCCGGTTGATGTCAGTGGTCCTCCACATGGTGCAGGCTATGTTGGAAATTCAGGACTGGCATGAGGTGCTTCAACAGGAGCCCCTTGTACCATTTCTTCTTGATGCAAGCCCTCTTGCACCAGTCCCAACATTTGAATATCAAGGCCTTGGAGTCACAATGTTGAAAATCAGTGAACTTATGAGTGAACATTGAAATATCGCAACGTTCAGTCATAACCTAGGCATTTTACCATATTTGTACACAACATTTCCAGCATAGCCTTTTTATTACCCCACCTCATGAACCCGGTAGGTGAACATTTTTAAATCCCCACCAAAACATCATTCCACGTGACTGAAACATCATACCACGCCACAGGTGCGAAAACACATTTTAGTCAGGATTTGACAAACGACAGCTGTCAAATTAATGAGGTGGTGTGCAAAAATAGCATGTGGAAATGTGGGGTCAAAATATTTAAAATTATCAAATTTAAGAGCGAGTGTTGAGAAATTTTAACATGTGCGCATAACTTTGGCATTTTTAAATATTTTGCCCCAAATTTTTCAACATAGCCTTCTTATGACCACTCCTCATGAACAATTGTAGTGAATATTTTTAAATCCTGCCCAAAAGGTGATTTCACAATATGACTGCAAAACAACCTTTTTGACCTGATTTGCATAATTCCAAATTCCATTGTCCATGAGGTGGGGTCCTACAAAGGCCATGTTGAAGATTTATAGCAAGAATATGTAAAAATGACAAAGTTATGCATTGAAGTTCAAAATTACGATGACCTGCACATACCTTAGTTTCTCATACTGCAGTCACTGGTTCCAGCAGCAAGATGTGTCCTCTATCAGAGAGCAAACATACACCGTGGGACCTGTTCAAGTAAGTGAGGGTGTTTGGGATTGTACTGGGGTGTGTGGTGGTGACTGCTGAGTGGAAGATCAGGGTGCCAGTGGCCAGATTGGCAAGGGACCATTTTTTTTACAGGTTTGAAGAAAAAAAAAAACATTGAGGAGGGTTTTCTTTATTACTTGTCAGATTTGTACAAAATAATGGGGGGTGGCAATCAGAGGGTGGCGGTGCCACTAGACACCAGGGAAACATTACAGAAATACAGAGGCAGTGATTGGAGGGTGGGGGCCACTAGACTCCAGGGAAACATTATGTAAATAGGGGGCTGATGATCATAGGGCAGGGGGTGCCACTACTAGACACCAGGGAAACATTACAGAAATACAGGGATGGAGATTGGAGGGTGGGATGTGCCACTAGACACTAGGGAAACATTACAGAAATACAGGAAAGGTGATCAGAGGGTGGGTGGGTCACTAGACACCAGAAAAACATCATGTAAATAGAGGGCTGGAGATCAGTGGGGGGGTGCCACTAGACACCAGGGAAACGTTATATAAATAGGGGGCCAGTAATTGGGGGGGGGTGCCACTAGACACCAGGGAAACATTATGTAAATGTGGATCCAGCAATCAGATGGTGGGTGGTGCCACTAGACACCAGGCAAATGGCAGCTCACTGTTTTCACTGTAGCTGCTAACAGGAGTTCCAGCTGCGGCTGCAGAACTCAAGAAAGTCTCTCTGATCTCATATAGAGAATGTGGGATAATGGCTCCACTCGCTAAGCTGGGCACCCTGGATGTTGGGAGGCCCAGAAAATGTATTTCTGGCCAGTTTTAAAAAAGAAACAAACAGCAGAATCTAGCTAAACTAATCTCATTTAGCTAGGTTCAGGTGTTTGTTTTTAGATATTATTTTTATGCATTTTCAGTGTTTGTGAGTTTACTTTACTGTTCGTGTGAGGATATTAACTCTAAAATCATTATAACTCTGTAATCATATAATATTTTTTCATGATACCTTCTAAAGGCATACCCTTGGCATGGGCCCCTTCAATCCAGAAAATTACATGAAAAAATACCACTCCATCTAGGCTGTAGGTGAGAGTAAAAAAAAAAACAATGTCTTTGCCCCTAAAGAAAATTAGCATATTTTTATGTAATGTTAGTATTAGTTTGGCGTCTAGGGGAATATGCAGGTTGTCCAGAATATAGAGGATCTTGGGGGCCACCTGCTGGAGGCAACATGTCTTTCTGCATGTTAGAACTTAAAGGATTCAGGTTGTGCTTCCCTGTGGGCAATAAGTTCCAGGAGAATTTGATCCCTAAAAAATGTTCATGATCCTTTGCTGCTGACATATTCCTTGAGTAGTTCTGTACAGCTGAGGCAGAACTGTGCAAGGGCAATAACATGGATTATAATACATTTATTTTGCAACCTGATAGCCTTCCATATGCTTCGATTAAAGATATCAGCTGCAGAATCAATTCCTGCAGGTGGATGAGCGTGAGCATAAAGTCATCCACAAATACCATGACTTTGTATTCCCTTCCCATGTGCACTCCATGAATCTGAGGGTGCTGGCAGATGGCCTGTAGCAGTGTTTCCAGGGTGATGATAAATAACAAGGGAGAAAGGGAACATCCCTTCCTGGTGCCCCTTCCTAATGGAAAATTTACTGAGGAGATTCCATTTGTGATCACTTTGGTCACTGCCCCTTGTACAGAACAGAGGTCTACAGCTGTATTTGCGATCCAAAACCAAATCTGTCCAAGCTATGAAGGAGAAATTTCCCTTCTACTCAATAAAATGCTTTTTTATCATCAAGGGAGAGCAGATCTGTGGGTGGATGGGGATGAGACACCTTACAGATTAGATTTGTCAGGCACCTCTCATTATTGGTACCATGCCTTCCAGGTACAACTCTGACCTGATCGGTGTCCTCTAGCCTTGGTATCACTTCTTTGAGCCTCATGGCTATCGTCTTTGCAAACATCTTGCAGTCTACCAGAATCAGAGAGATAGGGTGGTGACTGCCACAGAGTTGTGGGTCCTTCCCCAGTGTAGGGATTAGTGATATCAGTGCCGTGCGCACAGAAGGTGGTAACTCACCCTGGCACTTGCCTCCCTCAGGGCATCAACCAGCAGACCCTGGAGACTGTCCATGAAGGAGTTAAAGAACTCATCAAGCTGACCATCTTCTCCAGCGGTCTTCCCTGCTGGCATGCTGACCGAGGGCTTCCATCAGTTCATCTTTAGTGATTGGTCTGTCCAACTCATCTCTCTCTCTCTCTCTGTCTCCTCAATGGAGGGCAAATTAAGGTTTGCTGTGAAGGAGTTCATCTCCTCCATGGATGGGAGCACCTCTTAGGTGTACAGGTTTTCATAGAATTTCTGAAACGCTCCATTGATGCCTAGTTGCTCCTTAACGACTTCACCATCACTGGACCTCAGACTTGAGATTCAGGAGCTTTGTCTGTGATTCTAGAGCTGATATGCCAGGGGCCTTCCAGGCTTGTATCCTTCCTCCCAAAAGGCCTGGCAAAGCCTAAACAGGGCAAATTCAGCTTTTTGGTGAAGGTGCATTTTGATCTTAAATTTTGTGCCTACTATCTGAGATAGAAGCTCCTGGCTTTTGCAGTTGGTATTTCTGAATTTAGTTTCTAAGTCCTGCAGTGAGGCCTCCTTCTCCTTGAGGTTCCTATCTTTAGACCTCTTTGTCCTTGCAGAGTTTGCTATGCAATTGTCTCTGATAAAGGCTTTGAGAGCATCCCAGCAGACTACTGCAGATGTGTTCATGGAATTGTTGTGCTCCAGGTATTCAGTGATGTCTTTACTCAACTGAATACAAAAAGCTGGTCCCAGAGGAAGATCATATTGAAGCACCATGTGTCTAGAATTATGTGTGTCTGAGTCACAAAAAAGGTTATGGACTGTGGTCTAAGGCAATGGCTGGCTCAGTCCTGGCCTCACTTATGTCTCCTAGCCACTCAAATGGTGTGAACAAGATGCCATTCCTGCTGTACACTTTGTTTGGAAATGACTAAAAGGTATAATCTTTATCTTGAGGATGTATAACCCACCACACATTTACTGTATCTATCTCTTTTGCTAGGTCTTGTAAGGCAATTGATGCCTGTGGTCTTGCACCAGAGGTTGATATACTCCTATCTAAGAAGTAGTCCAGGACCACATTTATGTCTTCTCCTATCGCCACCTGTCCCCTGGCACTCTCCGCTAGTCTCCGAGTGATGGAGGAGAAAAAGGAGGGATCTGGTTGGTTGGGCCAATACATGCTACAGAAAGTGACCTCTATGTTTCACATCTGCCCCCTATGATTACATTTCTGCTTTGGGGGTCTGTGTGGACAAAGGAGGGTTGGAAGTCTATGTTTTTGAATATTAAAACAGCCACTCCTCTACTTGTTGTGTCGTATGACCTACTGAGTACCTGGCCCACCCAGCCTGACTTTAGCTTTTCAGCTTCAGGCTTTAGTAACTGTATTTTCTGAATGAAGGCAATTCCTGTTCTTAGTCTGTGGAGGTGATCTAGTACCATCCTCCTTTTAATCAGTGATTTAATGCCTTTCACATTTCCTGATGTAATGTTTGTGAGTTTACTAGCCACATCTAATGATTTTTTGGGGTAGGATGGTGGATAGGGTGATGTTAGTGGTATGCAATTCCAGTTTAAAATGGTATCCTGAGGGTTTACCCAGATCCTCCTTGGTTGACAGGGAAGTGTGTTGTAGGTATAAGAGTCATCCCTCTTGGGCATGGAATGATTCAAGGATTCCTGTCCCCTATGGGGTCTACATAAAGAATCTTTAGATGAACATTCAGTAAGTAAGCAATAATACCCAACAGGGTGGGCAGTATTGAGCTATATTGGAACACCCAGGGGCATAATGAGGACTGGCACCAGATGTGGAGGGTCTTATGGCCCCTGAAAAGTCTGTATAACTCATACCACCCACCCTGGAGAGTATTATTGCTCTTTGAAAATGGGCTACTCTATTATATGTTTTAAAAAATAATTTTTATATTTAAATGTTAAAACTCCTAGGTTTTTCATTTATTTTGTAATAAAATCATTCCTCTGCCTGCATTATTTAGAATGCTGTGTTTTTCTTTTGAGTTAGGGAGTTTTAACCAACTGGAGCCTCTGTAGTTGTGTCTTTGGAGCTGGTTGTCATCACACACACACACACACACACACACACACACCTTAAAACTGCGCTCATTGGCCGTTACAGAGATGTGTCTCTGGGATTTAGTAGTGTTTCCTTTCTTTTTCATACAGTTTACAGGCTCAGAAAAGAAAAAAAAAAATCTGTGTGTGTCTAATGGTGCTTTTGAACAACTGCGTCAGGATAGAATGGTGAGTTTCGTGCTGTGGCAGGCTCATGCTTATTTTGTTGAAATACACACACACACACACACACACACCCACAGTAAAAATTGTGTTGTGGTTTTAATTTTACTTTTTTTTTAGTTATTTGTTTGGAATTCTTTTTCTGGTTGTTGTGATGGTATTGGGAATGGTTTCAGCTGCGGTGAAAACAGGATCAGCTCTATTGGGTATGATTGCTGTGATAAACAATGTTACTGCTTTAGCTCAAGGCACTTCTTGTACTGTGTGTCATTAATAAAAAAAAAAAAAGAAAAGCAGCATGAGTAATTTCACGTTTTTAGTCTGTCACACTGTTACTGTGACAGGCTGAATTTCAAACTCTGACAGCTAATGTCGGGTGGGGGGAGATCTTTTGCTAGCTAAGTGAGAAAAAAAATCATGGCAGTGTTAGCCTTTTAAACATTCTACTGGCCCATTAGTTTTTAAAATGGTATGAGTCAATAGAGATGGAAACTGCTTATTTCCTGGTCTCTGTTATTTCATACCGGACTGGCAGATTGGCATTTTCAGCCAATCAGCAGTAAGAATAGACTTTACCCATTTTATAACAAAACATAGTAAACACTTAATTCCCTGAGTCTAGGGTAACTTTCCAACTATACATACAATACAAACTGAAAGTATGACAAAGAGCATTTCTCTTTGTTGGGTCCTGATGAGAAAATCAGATGGGGGGGTTGGGTCTCCCTATATCTGCACAATCAGTGCCCTGACACGTGCCACTTGATTGGTTGCCTATACTACTGCCCATAAACCTGTATTGGGAATTGGCCTATGTCTGTGGTGGCATTTCTGGTGAAAACTCCCCTTGCAGGTCCCACCTGTTATTGTGGAAGGGGCATGCTTTCTTCCAGATGTCTGTACCCCCCTTGGTCAGGCTTTGTAGGTTGGCCCTATCTCTGAGGGGCCTGAGAAGTAATATCATCTTCTGAAGCATAGTGTAGACCTACTCCCCAACAGAATCTCAGTGGTCATTTATGAAGGTCCAGATGGTGTAATCAGTGAGGTCATGCCCCCTTCCCTCCTTCCCAAGCCCTTGAGTTGCTGTCGGCTGTTAACCCCCTATTAATCATCTTGTTTGCTGATTTGGGCTGCAGAAGCATTTGTACTAGCTTAATTTATGTGTCTTGTTCTGTCCCCCATGCTCTGCCTGGGGGAAATTGCTACTCCATCTCCCTGCAGAGGTGAGTGTCCTATTTCCCCCATGTGGACTATCATAAAGGCACCCACATTTTGGCACAGCATGTGGGATGAGATACTAGCAATTCTTAGGGCTACCTGCTGCGGTATGACAAAGGGGGGACTGGGGAAGGGTACCTTCTTGCTAGAGCTTGCATGCTTTGCTGTTTCACCAGTTCCCTGAATATGAGAATCCCCATTATAGCTGTTGAGAGCTAGTGTCATCCCTCCTTCTCCGAGCCCAGCACATCATGCCATCAAGGAGCACTGGCCCCTTAGTGTTGCCATCACTGGGCATTAATGGCTGCAGGTATCTCACATCTGCACTAATATTCCAGACACTAGAAACTGCCCAAGGAGTGACGTCACTACATGTATAGCAAAGCAGTCCTCTGTGCAAGGGCCAAGAGTGTTGTTGCTTCCTCCTGGCTCTGGCAGGAGTTGAACCTGGTGATGTTGCGGAAATAATTGCACAAAGAGTCTGGTATCACAGTTCTGCCAGCAAGTCACGGTTGGTCAAATTTGTAATAAATGTAACTGTGATTTCTGTAAACTAGCCAGGACTGCAACCGAGGGTGAGTACACAACTATCAGAATGGGCAGGTGAGGATTCGATGCTGCCACTTAAGTCCTAAGGAAGCTGGGTCAGGAAAGGAGCATCGGGGGACCAAGATATTTAAGAGGATGATGGAGTGCCCTCTTCTGAGCCTTCATTCCACCCTCCTGCCCCTCGCACCTGACCCGAATGTAACCATGTGTGTTTTCAGTTCCAACTGACCAGGATCCAGCTATTCCAGTTAGGCCACCTCACAATCCCTAGATGTTGCAAGGTCGGTGCTTAATTGCATACTATTTCATTGTCTGCTGGGGGAGATCACCACCATAGTAATGTGATGCAATGTTGTCACATAGATGGGAAAGAGATCCCCAGGAGGTTCTCCACCAAATGACATTTCGAGTATTACCACAGTTTGCACAGCTGTCCAGTCCCATTGTTCGTGATGGTTCATGAGGGGTGTGGCAAGGCAGGGAGCAGCTGTTCAATTACCTGCATGGATTCACAAACAACCACTGCAGTAGTGGTGGCAACTGAAAGGAGTATTTCCCCCTTCCAACCGCTGCTCAGTCAGCCCTGGCAGAAAATCCCTCTTGTGAATCCCCAGCCCTTGCATTTGACATGTCCATGCAGCTGTGGTTGTGCCAGCTTGTGAAACCCCCAACCCATGTCTTTGGCCTAATTCAGTGATTCCCACCTGAGAACACCTCTATTATGTACATCAGTGAGACTATTGCTGGATTAAGTTTAGTGCTCAATATCGGGGTGTGAGCGATCTATGAGATGCGTCCCTTCCATCCATTGCCACTGGCTGAGCGACCAGACCTTACAATTCTTAACCCATCCCCTCTTTCAGAAATGCAGCCTGGAGGACACTTCTCACTCTGGGGCATTAGTTATATGTGGGAGGGGGGCCCAGAGAATCAGAATGGAACTGTCAAACGTGTTGGAAAAGGAAGAAAAAAAAAGCACTAACAGTTCTACAATACTAGAGATAATTCATCAATCAATCAATCAGTCAATCCAAAATCTTTATTTTACCAGACGAAACACCTTTGAGTAAACTCATTTATAAGATGGACAGGGACAAGTACATGATCAAATATAGAATAATATTACAAAAACTAAAATAAAGGTATTACATACAATATAATAAGATACATTTGTAAATATGTACACTAAGTGAACACTTATAGATAGCAGTCACATAGCAATATATGCATTGAACATACCAGCATAACCATGCAGGGAAGGACAATGGCTACATGGAACAACTAAGTTGGAGAAGGGAGGGAGGAGGATAAATGTGAGTAAAAATCACATTGGGGGGTCAGTGGAGGTCAAACAGAGGGTAAAATGTCTGATGTCAGTATAACATTAGCTAAAAATCAAGGAAAGCAATTGTTTCCTGTAAAAGAAGAAAAGATTGGTTTGTTGCATTCAAAAATATCTTTTTTCAACAGGACCTCCTAGCAGGCAGACAGATGTCCAGTTTGTCAGCTTATGTGTCCAGTAGCAATTATGTTTGCTTAACAGAGTCCACCAGGAGGGCTTACCATTCTGGACCATAAGTCTGGCAGTTCTGCAGGGGGGGGGGGACATAGTGTGTCCCCCACTATGTCAGCCTATGTTTTTTTGGAGTCCTGTCCTTGAGCTCTGGGCTGTGGAGGTACTTGCTTCATGGATGCTTTCAACTCACTGTGTTGGGGGTCTGGTGCCTTTTCCTGGCCTGGTCTCTTAGATGCTGGTTCTCCAGCTGAGTTCAAGCCATGTGAAGATAAGCCAGCGTTTCTGCTGTCATCTGTTCCTATTGTTGGAGGGGTAGCAAATTTCTTTTTATACTGTCCTCTGGCTGTCTTGGGCCTGCTGGTCTGCCACTCCATTTCAGCCAAGTCTTTTGAGTTCTTTGGAATGGCAAGCTGGATTGAGTGCTGAGATGGGGGTACAAATTTGGGGGCAACTTCTTGGGAGTAGTTGCTCTGCCTGTGGGATCCAACTGTTGTGCCATCTGGCCAGCATCTCTGAGTGTAGTGGGCCACTTCAGCAGGTGAGTCGAAGACATTGACCACTCCATTCTAAATTACTTTAAACTTAGCTGGGTACTGCAGTTCATAGGGGACCTGAACTCTTGTAGCACTCTTCTGACTGTTGTATACTCTTTCCTTTGGGTGATCACCTCAGAAGAATAATCATTAATAATTACAATGCGATTACCCACCAAGGAGAGAGGGTCCTTCTCTTTCACTAAAGCCAGTTTCCTTCCCTTTTCTGGAAATCTCAAAAGCTTCATCGTGATCAGTCAGGATTTTCCCCCTGCTTTGTGGGGGGCAAGTGCTTCATGAGCCCTTCAGACCTCAAGTTGTGGCTTCCAAGTACATCTCAATAATCTTGGCAATTCTCATTGCAGGAATGCGGCTACATCCAGCCTGTCAGTGCCTATAGGGAAGCCCAGGATCACTAAATTATTTTGGCAGCTTCTATCTTTGAAGTTCTGTACTCTTTGCCACAACAGCCCCACTAGCCTCCCCAGCTTCTGTATTCATGATTCATGGTGAGAGTCATTGTCTTCTATGTAGGTGAGGAAAGTGTCTATATTTCCTTGCCTGTGCTCAAGCTCTATACATTTTTCTTGTAGGTTGTTCATGGACTGCTTGAAGAAAGAGGTTCATTCAACACCTGCTGCAGCATGGCATTTAACACCAACCCTTCACTTGCTGACATGGGAGCCATAGGGGTTGCTGCGGTCACCATCCTGTTGCAGACAGAGCAATGCTGAGGGGACAAACTTCTCATGACTATTTCACTGCAACCACAGATCACAGGTGAGTGAAGAAAATGAACTTCATTAGCTCTTGCAATACTGTAACAAAATAATCTGTGAGGAGTTTGCAACATAAAGTCCAATTTCAGATGGTTTAGGATTTTTTTCACTGGGCTGTCAGAGCAATCGTTCAAGCTGCCATCTCGTAGCATGACCAGCGCATGCCAGTCCTTTTGTAACTTTTTACCATTTCTACCACAAACAATCTAAACACCTGTTGTATAAATCTAATATGATATGAGCTGACTAAAGGTATCATTCTTATCTTCATTTGAGGGTATTAGTCTATTGCTATCTTACTCGTGGCTTTGCCACTCGAGAGATATCAACAGGCCAATGCTCGTTCATGAAGATAAAAATGATATCTTAATTCAGGCCATGCCATATCCCCTATATCTGCCCCCTGGTCTTGGTAGAGCACCTCCAGCTCTTGCTGAGAATCTAATGTGGCACACCGAGTCCTGCGGCCAGCCACTCTAACCATTTGGCTAAGGGACAGTACCTCTCCCTGGGAGATTAGACAGTGCCACTTGACTTATATACATTGCAATCTCAACTTCCACCAACAAAAGTCACATTACTGCTACAGTACTACCATTCAGCACCATAGAGCTCTGCCATTTGCAGCTCTTACTTCTAGATGGCATGACTTTGCACAGACTGACTTTCTGGCACATTCTACACATGCTGCCATCACATGGTATCATAACTGATGACTGATAGAAATATGTCACAGAAGGAGTTTATTCCTGTCACAGAAGCTTAGAAGCCCTGCCATAACATGTAGGACTGCTGTTCAGCCAAGAATCTGAGGCCCCTGGATAAACACTCTAAAATTATTTTTATTTTATTAATTGAAATGTTTCACCAGGAAGGCACGCTGAACAATAAGTTGCTTGTCTGCTGGCATTGCCTGGGGGGAGGAGGTACAGGGAGAATACATATAACAGATACATAATAGTCGATAACATTAGGAACAAGTACAGTTTCAAATTATTAATAATATGTATTATACCCCAGTAAAAATGGTTAAAATGTGTACGACCCCTACTTCAACTTGTAAACATTGCATTGCATTGTGGCAGGCTACTTTCTTTATAGCTGCTAATGGAGGAGATTTGCCCACAGTAAGCCATGAGTGCTGGATATTATACATTCATACAGATTACGTGGAAAGAGCTGAAGTTCACCATTTGTATGTACTGTAACACTGCAGATCAGTGCAAACTGTAGCTGGAGTGGGTGGCACTTTGAAAGGGTTTGCCATCCCAGTGCCCATGGAGAAAGATATTGGGTGAGTAGGGGGGCACATCATATTAGCTTAACTTACTATACCTAAATCAACCAACCAACCTTCCTTCCTTCCTTCCTTCCTGTCTTTCTTTCCCTCCACAATGTTCAGACACACCGTAACTGTGTCCTCTTTTCTCCTGCAAGGAGAGCCTTCATAGCTGATACCAAGTGCTCCTTGGTGTACCAGTTGGGGTAGGATGCACTCAAATGCCAGGTAGCCACCCAATTCCTCTCCGGGAGCCAATTGTTTCCCCCACATGACACAAGTGACTGCCAGCCAACTGTATTGTGGAACTCTGGGACTCATGTGTAAACCCCCGTCTCCCAGGTACTAGCAGGACATGCTGTCATCAGTTGCTCCACCTCTGGACTAGCCATGAGTTTCTATTTGGTGTGAGCCAAAAAGAAGAGTCCTGTGTGAAAATGTAGATATCTGCTGTGCACAAAGAATGTCAGCCTAGAAATCTTTGGGCTGTCCCTTTAACATGTCACAGGGCCTGTTTCAGCATAACCCACCAAAGCCTCACAGTGCTTAGGGGAAAAAAATGTCAGAAAAATATCAGCTCTGTTAAATTACTTTTTCAATAGCAGATGATTTATAGTTGATTAGGTAATTAAATCAAATACAAGTGGCTGAAAGTAAATCTATTTTTATCATCCCTGTAAATTAAAAGTCCCGCATCATAAAAAATCATGACCATCTTGAAAATGACTAGTCAAGTGCCTTTTATAGGCAAGCAGGATTTATTGTCAATTAACGTATTGAACTGTATAGTCAGCATAACCCTGTGCTGAGGACTTTTTAAATTATTGGCTCTCACTATCAGACCCTTCCATATCGCAGTAATGAAATGTATCTGGCCATTCATATATTGAACAATTCGTTAGGTTGGGTTTATGTATGTATATCGCTATCACACATTTTCATTTTATTATCTCCTTGCTTCCTCTAATGAATATAGATAAATTCTCTTTTTCATTAACGCTTTATCAATTTTCATCGATTCAGCTATATCATGGAAAGAAGAGCACAGGGCTCGTTTGCACTACAGTGGCCTTAACTTCAGAAGCTTGTTAAGCATGCTGTTATTATATAAAAAAAGTCACCTCTTCAGCAATTATTCTGGGCTTACTGTTTCTGGGAATTTCTTTCAGCTTCTATTTAAATCAGTACCTGCATCTGGGCCAGAGTTCTGATTACATTGTAATGGATTAGATTTTTTTTGCAATAATCATAACATAATAAAATAATATATAGGCTGGCGGTATGGCAGCAGCTCATTGTGCCAACACCAGAGAGACCAGGATTTGCCTGCAAGCCTCTGACTGCTACTTTAGATATGGCTGAGGATAAAGGTGAGGTAATGCAAAAGGGGATTTTGGTGAATGTACCAAAATTCTGCACTTTGAACACCCTCAAAGCTGGTCCAAACTTTCTGGGCCCCACTTTGGCTGTCTGTCAATTTTATAATTTATTAAAAAAGTCTATCCTTTCCTAGGTGGCTTGGGCTAGTTCAGTAGTCACCACTCCCCCATCAACCCCATTGACTCCCTCTTCCTCTGTTACCCCAAACTTATTTTTCAGGTTTAAAAAATTCCAGCTCTTGACACTATGCTGGGTGTCAGTCATGTCTTTTAAAGGAATCACTCTGCCCTACCTTGACACACCACAGTCCCCAAACCTATTTTCTCCAGAACCCATATCCTTGGTTTTGGGTGGATAGTGAAACATAACTCAAATTAGTGCAATCACCACCACCGACAAAAAACACTTTTCTCAAACCAAAGTTGCCTCAGAGGCAGACCTCACCTGCCAGGGCTGCCTCTGAGATAAGTCTGTCACTGAAGCAGATATTATTCATTCATTTATTCATTCATTTGTTAACCAAGTTAGTGCACTGATCTGAAGACCTTTTTCAGGCAAGGCATGGGCCAGATACTGGCACATACAATGGTAAGAATACAGTGTGAACAACAGTAGGGAATCATACATGGATCATAAACGGGCAATCCAATGCAAGTCAGGCTAACAATACAGAGTAAGTGAAAATACATACAGGTAAACAGCCAAGCACATCAACAAGGTGGGTGTAATAAGATATATGTAAACAGTTGACAGGGCTATGTAGCAGCATTGTCTAACAATAGGATGGATAAACATCAGCAGAGCCAGCAACATTAGGTAATGCCTAGGCTGCAGCAGAAAATACATACAGGTAGAAACACAGCCATGAATCAGGACGAAAAAATGGTCAGTGAGCCAGTATTCAGGACAGGAGAAGACGGCTACTAGTGTGGGGAGGAGGTAAGCGGGGGCTGCATAGGAGGCATAGCAGTGCTATTGGCCTGTGGACAAGTGCATGTTGAGGAGGACAGGAAGTGGGTTTTTAATAGGGTATTTAGATTTAGAGGGGGGCCAGGGGAATGCAGTGAAGGGGGGAGGTCATTCCATAGTGAGGGTCCAGACATAGAGAAGGCTCTTTGGCCCATTCTGGTGGTAATGTTAGGGCAGACGAGTTGGAGGTGGGATGTCTGATGAAGAATGTGGCTGTAAGTTCTGGGCTGGATCAGGAGGGATAGTGGAGAGTAAGTAGGATTATATAAGGCATCTCCAACTGTCCGGGCCAGTAGGTAGGATCGTTGTGATTGGGGGGGAGCCAGTTAAGGGACTGGTAGAAAGAGCAGTGGTGAGTAGAGAGAGGGGCGTGAATGGCAAAGCAGCATATCCTATTATAGGTAGTGTCTAGCCAGTTCAGATTGGCAGTGGAGGTAAGGGAGTACACCGAGCACCCATAATAGAGGAGGGAGAGGAGGTTGCCATGGGCTACAGCAAGGTGAGCTACAAGCATAAGGTGATTGATTAGGCAATAGCAAAGCCCCATCTTCTGATTAATGCACTGGATCAGTAAGGTAATGTGGTCAGAGTATGTAAGGGATGGGAACAGCGTTACCCCCAGATACTTTAAGTTGGGAACAATGCTGAGGATTCATCCAGGGACTGGACAATGAGAAGGAAGCCAGAGTGGGCAAGGGTGGGAAGTTTTGGTTTGGAGCTGAAAAGCCTGGCTTTCATCTTGGAAGCATTGACCAATAGTTTGTTGGAGGAGAACCAAAGATGGGCTTTGCAGAAATTGGCAGTAAGGGTGGCAGAAAGTGAGGAGGGGGAGCAGGAAGGAGGATTATAGATAGGGCTGCCTCCAAGGAGGCCTTTAACCTCTAGAGCTGAAGAGCTGAGCTGCGTTACTGTGCCAGCTGTAAGCTGTAGTGGAATGGTGTACTACCTGATAAATAAAAGGCTGAGAGTTTGAATCCACACATGGTCCTTTAACTTCTCTTTTTTCAGAAATTCACTTGAGTGGTGATCCATGGTGGTGTGGTATTAGTTTAGAATAGTAAATATAGAAGAGAAGGGACTTAATGTGAGAAAGAGTGCAGCGAGGTCTGCTTCTGAGGCAACTCTGGTTTAGTCTGCCCACTCCATGTGAATGTTCTTTATGAATGCAGTGAGTGGGCATGCAATTAGGATGAAAGGGCCTAAGTAATTATGTCAATAGTGAAGCTAGGCAGACTGTTGGGTCAGTCTGTCTAGAGTCACTACAAAAGCAATTGCTGCAGCACACCTTCCCTCCCAAATGCACATGGACATTCTCCATTCACAAAGAGCATTCTGACAGAGTAGGTGTGCCATGGCAGTGCACCCCTGCAGGTCGACACCCCGACAGTGAAACACGAAAAAAGACCATTACGGCGACAGTTGCTGTAATGGTCCTTTTTTGGTGCTTTGCTTTCCACCAGTGTTCCACCATCCTGGACCAACTCCGACCTGGAGTTGATAATCCTAAAATCCGAGGTGTGTGGGGGGCACAGCCCCCCACAGAAAACACTTGTTGCATGGGTGGCACAATACCTGCATCTGTATTGTGCTGTCGCTGTGGTGGAGGTCGGCATTTTCACTGTTGACCTCCCTTGGTGCTTCCGTATCATGGAAAGGGGTAACTGAGGTAGCTCAGTTTATATTTTTCTCTAGTCTCCCCCTGCCCCCCAAAAAGTAAGGATGGGGACTGGGGGGGTTAAGTTAGGGACAATGAGTTCATTGAAAAGAAATGTTCAGCTAGTGGCAAAATGCAGAAATCAGCATTTCATAAACTGTAAAAAAAAAAAAAAGTCTTGGGGAATTGGGGAAGGGCAGAGGGTAGGAAGTGACTATGCAGGTGGTGGAGTGGCCTTTTATGTCTGCTAGACCCCCATAACATAGACTGAAGTGTCAGCTGAATCAAAGACAGTAGGTTCAGCTCTAATCTGAACCAAATTTGCAAGTGGCCCACTTCTCTTATCCTTAGCTGGCGGACTGACTTTGTCACACAGGTGAGTCACATGACATGAGGAATGAGGGCTTAGGCTGCTCAGCATTTGTGCCTTCCTTGGCAGCCAAACATGGAGTGACATTGGCATGGTCTGAGAAGGCAGCTGCTTGACTGTTCTCTTGGTTGAAGAAAAGTGCTGCCATTACTGCCTTGATTGGTGCATGAAACTGAAACAAAAGTGGAAGAAATCATGGAGAAAATTGAAGTACGAAAGTATAATAATAGATTGACCCACAACAAGCAACCATATATTTTTTTTATATATGGCAACAAAAATGCCTAGTGGGCTTAACCCAGTTACCAAAGAATAAAAAAAAATAGCACACAAATGATTTGAATACTGAGTCCCATATACAAGATGTTGCATTACAGAATTTGTAATGTGCTGTACTCTAGCATTTCTAAAGGCAAAGTGTTGCCACAATACATGTCCCATTTTTATTTCAGTGGTGTTGGATGTGTGGATTCCAGTATTCAGACTGTGAAAAAAGTAAAAATAATCGCTGTTTTTTGCTTTTTTTTTGTTATCACCCAGTGCCCAGACAGTATGAAATTTTGGTCTGAAATTTTCAGGAAAATATCTTTTTCCATAATGTTGCCGTCTTGTTTCTGTTTGAAAAAAAAATCTAAACCAACAAGAGTGACATCCTGCACACACACAAACACATGTATCTTTCTAACTGGGACCCAGTTAGGTAGATTCTGCATGCACTTAGCCATCCCTTCATGTTTTGTACATTTCCCCGGTGTCTAGTGGCACCCCCCACCCTACCATCTCCATCCATACATGTCTTGCATGTTTCTCTGGCATCTAGTGATGCTCCCACACTCTGATCACTGTCCCATCAGGTATTCTATATTTTCCTGGTGTCTAGTGGCACCCCCCCACCTCAGATCACTGTCCCCTTAGTTACTGTATGCTTCCTTGGTGTCTAGTTATGCTCTTCACCTTCTGATCACCATCCCCTTGGGTATTGTATGTTTCTCTACTGTCTAGTGGCAACCCCCATCCTCCAATTGCCATCCCTTTATGACATGTTATTTTTTCCTGGTGTCTAGTGATGCCCCCCCACCCTTTGATCACCATCCCCTCCTGTTTTGAACATTTCCTGGTGTCTACTGGCACTCCCACCCTCCAATCACCGTCCCCTCATGTTTTGTATGTTTCTCTGGTATTGAGTGGCACCACCCACCCTCCCATCACCATACCCACATGTTCTGTACATTTCCCTGGTGTCTAGTGGCACCCCACCCTCTGATCACCATCCCTGCATGTTTTGTACTTTCCTCTGTTGTCTTGTGGTACCCCACCCTCCCGATTGCCATACCCACATGTTTTGTATGTTTTACTGGTGTCTAATGGTGCCCCCAACCTCTGATTACTGTCCCTCATGTTTTGTATGTTTCCTTGGTGTCTAGTGGCACCTACCCACCCTCCAGTCACCATCTCCTCAGTTATTGTATGTTTCCCTGATATCTAGTGGTGCCCCCCACCCTCTGATCACCATTTCCTCATGTTTTGTATCTTTCCCTGGTGTCTAGTTGCACCTCCCCACCCTCCAATCACCTTCCTAGCTGTAATAAAGAAAACTGTCCCTCTATGATTTTGTTTTAAACCTGTAAAAAGAAAACGGTTCCTCGATGATCCGATCTTCCACCCTGACCTCCCATTGAGCACTCACCACCCCCCACTTACTCCCCACATACCCTCACTAACCTGAACAGGTCCCAGGGTGAAGATCCACTCTCCGATCAAAGACACATCTTGCTGCAGGAACCAGCGACTGCAATATGAGAAACTATGGTAAGTGCGGTTCAATATATTTCAATGGAGTTTTCAACTTTGATGCATAACTTTGTAAAATTTGTATACTTTCACCACAACTTTTCAGCATGGCCTTTTTGAGACCCTAGCATATGACCAGTGGCAGTGGAAGTATGCAAATCAGGCCAAAAAGGTGATTTTGTGGTCACTTGGCGAAATCACCTTTTGGACAGAATTTGAAAATTTTCACTGCCTTTATTCATGGGGTGGGGTCATAAGAACACTGTGTTGAAAATTTTGGGTCAAGTTATGAGCGTATGTTGAAATTTTGCAATGCATGCTCATAACTTTGTGAATTTTACATATTTTGACCCCAAATTTTCAACATACAGTAGCCATAGTTTTATATCACCTCATGACCATGACAACTGCCACCAAGGCAACAGGAAACTTGACCATCCCATAGCACATTACTATTTCTCCAAAGCATGACCTAGTGCTGCACAGATAAGAGTGGAGAAAGGAGTAATGTAGGATGGCCCAGTTTCCAATTGCCTTGGTGGTGCAGCTGGTAACACAACCAGAATTGTAATCCAGGTGGCCTAGGTTCAAGTCCCAGCTTAGGCACTTTCTTCTTTTTTTTAACTCTTTTTCCCTCTGATCGCTGTCCTCAGGGGCATTCCTCAGATATCCCCATCCAGTTGCTCCCACCAAACCTGAGAACCCCCAACACCAGATCCCCCTAGAACTCCAACCTGTCACCCCAGTCCCACAGCAGACCCCCACCCGCATTGTACCACCCAGGGCGGGACTGCTATCCACTTACCTTGGCACTCCTTGAATCAAATTTCCTTGTGGGCAGGGTGCAGGCTGGAGGACACTGGATCCAAGGGAAGGCAGGATCTGATGATGGGTGGGGGGCTGATGGTGTGTCATCAGCTCCACCTGAGGTCAGAGTTGTCCCTTGTTCGAGCGTGACCATGATCATGATTCCTCTGAGTCACAGACATGCAATGACATCCAGCATGTGATGGGCCGGCTCCTGCCCCCAACCCATGGATGTCTGCCATCACTTCCATCCCTGTCCCTGATGTGGCCCCACTTTTATACCCTCAGCCTCCATTGGAAGTCACTGAAAGCTGGGAATCACAACCTTCCCCTTTCCAGGAGAAGAGAGCTGTCCATGGGTGCTAAATCCTCTCCCTCCCAGCTAACCCCAGCAACCCAAGCTCACTCCCGACCCTGGGTCACTGGCATTGTAAGAGGTAAGGTGCCAGGAGCCTCAGCCCTCTATACCACTGGGCCAGCCTGAGGTACTTACTTCTTTTTCTCCTCTGTTTGTATGTGTTCCATAAATATGCACACCACTATCCTGTGATTGAAAATGCAATTATCTGTACAGCACCAGGCTGTGCACAGCTGGTAGCACAACCAGAATGGTATTCCATGTGGCCTGGGTTCAAGTCACAGCTGAAGCACTTACTTCTTTCTCTCCTCTGTTTGTAATTGTTTCCCATGTAGTTGAAGGACTTTAGGGAGGCGCTGGCATTATCAATCAGGTAGTTTAGCAAAGTGATACCTTTTCCTTGCCAGTCCAAACATATAACTGGCTTGCAACCAATGGTAGTTATATTGTTGGTCCATAATGGGAGTAGAAGGGAATTTTCCTAGGATCACTTTGTGAGTTTTACTCCTTTGTTCCATTCAGCATCTGAATGTGTGACCATGGGATGGGATTTGAGTTCCTTAGGGAGCTGAACAAAATATACCACCATCTCCCAGGGCTTTGCAAGGAGTACTTCTTTGCACTCCACCCATCTATGGGGTCCCTCAGGCAGTTTTCAAGTTACTGCATGAATGTAGTTTGATGGACAGGTTGTGCCAATCTTTTCAGGCCAAAGTCCTGCATGTATATTTCTCCCCTTGAGAAGTCTTGCACCAGTTTCTTGTAGCTTAGTCACTTGGGACCAGACTGCCAGAAAAAGGACAACATATTCTTTTGGATCCTTGTGCTATGAATGGATTGTATAATAATAGGGATATTTCCTATCACATACTGGATTTTTGGTGCTGCCTTCATTTTGTAGGTGTGAGCTGTTACGCAGTGGGACAAGTGTAGATATTTCCCCAAAATGTGTCTCTCGGGAAAATCCTTTACTGTGCATGTGTGAAGAGGGTATCACACATGCACAGTAAAGGATTCTCCCCAAATACACAATCTAAAAGTGTTAAATCCACTGTATGTAACAAGTCCCTATACAGATTCCATTATTACTCTGGAGCCCTGTCGATCTGATGACATCATCATGTTAGCATGTCACGGCCATCTTATGGTGCTACCAGAGTGCTGCATTTAAAAGCTCTGGTTATTTGTTTATATATTTTAAAACCTGATGAAATGGTATAAATATGAATTGAGACTGTAAGAAGTTCAGCATGTAACAGGTAGAGGGTTATACTACAGCTCTGTTTCCCAATTTTGGGAGTTGCAGTTGGACTGTAAACCATTTACCTGACATTTACAGTATCATAAAAGTACTGGATTGTCTTGGTGTCCTGGCAAACATCCCCTTGTCATTAAAACAGGTCCATGCAACCCACCCCCAGGACACACCTACAATGGATTTGCTACAGCTCAGCATGCCTCTCTGGGTCAAAAATTGCACATGAAGGCAAATAAACAATTATTTCAAATATATTTTATCTTTTTAGTGTACATTGTACAGAGTAGATTTCCTTCATTCCATAAATGTAAACACATAACAAATGCTGTTTAGTAAATCCCATGAAATCCAGATTCTAAACTAGCAATCACAGGTGCAATCACAGAATTTTAAATCTTCCTTACTAAATTGGATCACTTAAGACACTTTTTCTACATAATCCTTTGCTCATAAGGTAACCCCTGCCTTTGTTTGATCAAGCCACCCTTTGTAATAGAGACCCTGATATTGGTCTACTAGTACCTGGTGTGACATGGACTGCCAGTTCTGAGTGCTGTATCATTTTTTTTTTAATATAAAATGTATTACTGACTATCTCTGCTGAAAAATCTGGTGCTCTTAGAATGATCTCACTCATCCCCCCCCCCCCCCCCCAGGTTTCAGCTGAAAGATGCAAGCCATGAGAAAATGCTGAAAACAGCATGTGAGATCACACACACAGTTTTAGATGCTAGGCATTACATGGAAGGCCTTAATCAAGGATCCTGTTTGCCTGAGTTAATTACAGCTGTAGTTGCTATATCATATCCATTTTATGATGTTGGAGGAATAACCCCAGGTTATTACATAGAAGTGCAAAATCATAAAGATGATTTCATGTCCTGGAAAGTGAAAGCTTATTATGAGATCAAAGTAGTGTAATTTGAAGGACATGAATTATGATGAAGTTGCAGAATGTAATAGTTTGAAAAGACATCCTGTTTTTATATAAGATATATATTTTTATATATAATCTGACAGAGGAGGAGCTAGATGACCTCACACAAAAAGGGTTGGCAAATTCAGTTTTCTTTTGGAATATTCTGTTTTACTTCAGGGACACTTTTATCTAGACTCTGACAAGGACACATCTGTGAGCACTTTAAGCAGGTATTTAGAGACTAAGTACTGTAGTAGGAATTGCACTGTTAAAAACCTGCTTTGTTTAAGATATTTGTATGTCTTGTGATATAGCAGTTCTGTATTTTGTGTTTGACATATTTTTATCTATTTTTAGTAAAAACTCTTTTTAGAGTTTACTTGGTCTGCCTTTGTTTTTTTTCTTCACTTGTAAGAAGAGTATATATGGTTATAGCAGACACGAAGCATACGCTTGAATGGTGGTACCAAACTGGAAGGAGAAGCTTTTGAAATCTGAGGTCTTTATTCAAGTTTTTAAGGATTCATCTCTGTATACCTGGTTAGGTTCCCGTAGGCAAAGATATCTGGCCTCTGAAGACAGAAATATCTGAGCCTGTGCATTGGGTACACTAGCAAGAGGTTCACAGTTTGAATCCCTCCAAGACTTGAGACCAAAGGTTGATCTAAACTCACAAAACAGACAAGAGGGTTACCTTGTTCTGTTAAACTGTTCACCAGACTGCACTTGGAGGTTGGCACTTTGGGAGTAGAGGGTCTGACCTGCTGAGTGGGTTTGTGACAGATTGGTTGGCAGTGGTGGCATAATTTTGGTATCACAAGCTTTTATTGTTCGGTGTCAGCTGAGACTGTAAGCTCTCTTGCAAAGAAAGAAAAAAGGCAGAGTTTTATTTTAAAAGGAAACAGAACTATATATCACTTGGTGTACAGTCAAGTTCCTATCTGTTTTATTTTTTTTCCTAAAGTGCACGTCAGAGTAGCATTAGTCAGGAAAGATGACTTCTAACTACAGCAGACACACTGTAGATGACTTAAGACAGTTGTGTGGGGACAGAGGAGTCCTGTTTGAGGTGAAAGCAAGCAAGCAGAGCCTCATAGATGCCCTGATGGTAGCAGATACCCAGAGCAGCGAGTCACCAACCATGACTGGAAAAGACCAAACCTCAAGTGTGGAAGGGCTAGCGGCCAGTGAAGGGTCCAGAGCCAGTGGGAGGACAGTAGGGCCACTGTCAGTGAAGGGCCACAGCAGCAGGGAATGGTCGCCAGTATCCTGAATCCAGAGGTACTCAGACTGCAAATTGAGTTGCGCAGGATGGAACTGGAGGCAGAGCGAGAACAGAGGGAAGCAGACCGTGAGAAGCATGAGCACCAGTGAGCTGCAGAGAAGAAGAGAGAAGAGTGCAAGAGGTAACACAAACTGGAGAAGATATGACTCCGACCAGCAGCACCAGAGTAGGTAGGTGGCTTGGGTTTAACTGGGACTGCAGGACTGGGTTACAAATTGAATTCTAAATTAATAGCTGAGTTTAAAGAGGGGGAGGACATGGATGCCTTTTAAAATTCTTTTGAAAAAGTTTGTATTCAGGCTAAAATTCCTAGAGAGTCCTGGAGCTTCCAGCTATCCCTACTACTTACCGGGAAAGCTCAGGATGCATTGGGTCAAAATGACAATGAGGACAGCAATCTTTACAGCAAGCTAAAAGCTGCACTGTTAAAAAAGTTTGAATTAACTGCTGAATCATACAGAGCTAAATTCTGTAAGCTCAGGAGAAGCCCTGATATGAGCTATGAGGAGCTAGCCATGAAACAATGTCAGTTTTTTAAAACGTTGGTGGGAAGGAATTGAGGCAAAATCTGTCGATAAAATTGAAAATGTGATTTTATTAGAACAGTTTTATTGGGCATGCCCAGCAGAGCTAAAAATCTGGCTAGTGGACTGAAATCCCAAAACAGTGCAAGAGGCTTCTGAACTCTCAGACCGCTATGCCAAGAGCAGACCTGCTCTGAGAGCAAATGGGGCAGGCGTGGCAGCGCAGAAAGGGAAAATCGCACCTTCAGGGCAGCTAAAACCCTCACTGCCTCCACCGAAACCAGTTAGCCCCAGGTTTCAAAGAAAAGATTTCTCTGAGAGAAGAACTGAATGTTGGTTGTGTAAGGAAACTGGGCAAATTGCCAGACAGTGTCCCAAAAAGGCAAGCCATAATACACAACAGGGTGCTAGAAAATAAGTAGGTTATTTGTGTGTCCCAGGAAGCATGCCAGTGAACATGAGGGAACACATGCACCCAGTCATGGAGAATGGTGTGCAGACATAAGGGTTAAGGAACACAGAGGCATCCCTGATGTTAGTAAAGGGGGAATCTGGTACAGCCTGGTCAGCTTATACCCAATAAATACATCTCTGTCCAAGGGTTCGCTGGTGAAGAGAAAACATTACCCCTCTCTAGTGTTCTCTTAGACTGGGGTGAAACAGGGGGAACTGTGCAACTGGTGGCTGTAGCCAAATCATTAGCAGTGGATGTGATCCTGGGTAACAATCTCCAGCAGGGGATGGTATGTGCAGTTACCCATAGCCAAGCAGCAAGGGAAAATAGTAGTTCCCAGAACCCCACAGAAGCCATTGTGGAAACCACTGAGAGGCTGGTTCCCCAGCCTGTGTCTCTTGATATGGAGATTAATGAAGAGGGGGGGTAGAAATTTTCCCAGTAGCAAGTAACCACACAGTTACAGAGGGTTACTCCAATGAGGGAGGAGTGACCCCTTGTCAGAGGGTTGGGATTGACAGAGATCCTGAGGCCCCTGACGCTAGTGCTAGGGACCCTAGTTTAGTGACTGAAGGGGACCTGTCCCATGCCTTGGGAATGTGTGAGGGGTTTGCAGCTACTCAGAGGATTGACTCTAGTTTAAAGAAGCTGAGGGCTTGGGCAGACTTGGACAGCACACAGGGAGGTGATGGAAAACATAAGGTTTATTGGGAAAGTAGACTTATGTATACTCAGGCAGTACAGACAGAGGGAGGGATTCTAGGCAGGCAGCTTGTTGTTCCCCAGGGATATCGTGAGCAGTTGCTCAAAACTGCACATGATATTCCCTTGTCTGGTCATCTGGGAATCGCACGCACTATGCAGCGGTTAGCCCAGAATTTCTACTGGCCTAACTTCACCCAGCAGGTGAAGGAGTATTGTACGTCTTGTCACCAGTGTCAAGAAATAGGGAAGGCAGGCAAGAAAACCCAAGACACCCTGATTCCCTTGCCCATAGTGGAGAAGCCATTCCAGAAGGTGGGAATGGATATTGTTGGGCCTTTAAATACCCCCAGCTCCTCAGGGAAGAGATTCATCCTGACTGTGGTGGATTATGCCACCCGGTACCCAGAGACAGTCACCCTATCCTCACTGAGGACAGAGAAAGTGGCAGATGCCTTACTTGGGATTTTCACCCGTGTTGGGTTTCCGCCGGAGGTTATCACCGATCAAGGGGGTTCCTTCATGTCGGACCTGATGAAATGTTTATGGGAGAAGTGTGGGGTGGTGCAGAGATGCACAACACAGTATCATCCACAAGCCAATGGACTTGTGAAACGATTCAATGGTACCCTAAAGTCAATGCTCCAGGCGTTTGCTGAACAGCATGGGAGGGACTGGGAGAAATACCTTCCCCACCTGTTGTTTGCATACAGGGAGGTGCCCCAAGAGTCGACAGGATTTTCCCCCTTTAAACAATTATATGGACACCGGATATGTGGGCCCCTAGACTTGATCCGGAAGGACTGGGAAGGCAAGCACACCACCCAGGGAACTCCCATTGTGGATTACGTCCTTAGGTTTAGGGAAAGGCTGAAGGAGCTTATGGGGACAGCCCAGAGCAACCTGACAGCTGCCCAACAGAAACAAAAAGTGTGGTACAACTGCAGAGCTAGAGCTTACTCGTACATGGTGGGTCAGGAAGTCATGGTCCTTATTCTGGTCCAGAAAGACAAGCTGCAAGCTGAGTGGGCAGGACTGTAAAAAGTGGTTAGGAATGTAAATGACGTGAATTACATTGTGGACTTACCTGACCAAAGACAGACAGAAAGGATGTACCATGTCAACATGATGAAGCCATATGCAAATAGGGCTGACATGATGTTTGCAGTGTGTAGTCATGGGGAGGGGACGGACAAGGGAGACCCCCTTCTGGCCTTGCTGGAAGAAAGTAGGCGAGAGTCCTCTGTGGAGGCAGTAAATTGTCTCCTCAGCTGGCCCCGGACCAGATCCAGAAAGTAAGGGAGGTTTTAGCAGACTTTGCCCCATTGTTTAGCACCAAGCCTGGACTAACCCCCTTAGCGACACACGATGTGGAGACAGGGACACAAACGCCCCTATGGCGGACAGCATATCGGGTGTCAGAGGCTGTCCAAAAGGACATTAGGAGGGAAGTGGAGGAAATGCTGGATTTTGGGGTAATCCAGAGATCCCACAGCCCCTGGGCTGCCTCACCCGTAGTACTTGTGCCCAAGCCAGATGGCTCAACTCGTTTCTGTGTGGACTATCATGGACTGAATAAAGCCACAAAGTCAGATGCCCACCTGATGCCCCATACAGATGAACTCCTGGGCAAGTTGGGAGGGGCGACCTACCTTACAACCATTTACCTGACAAAGGGGTATTGGAAGATAGAGTTGACAGACAGAGTTAGGGAGAGGTCAGCCTTCATCACTCCGATTGGCTTATTTGAGTTCAAAGTAATGCCTTTCAGAATGAAGAATGCCCCGGCCACTTTCCAAAGGTCGGTGAACCAGGTGTTAAATGGTGCTGAGGAGTACACCGTGGCGTACCTGGATGACATTGCCATCTTTAGTACCATCTGGGAGGAACACCTATCCCACCTTAGGGAAGTGCTGGGCAGGATACAGAGGGCTGGGCTCACTGTCAAAGCTGAGAAGTGCCAGGTGGCCATGGGGGAAGTGGCATACCTCAGGCATGTGGTAGGCCGGGAAGAGCTCCATCCTAACCAAATAAACATAGAGGTGCTCCAGGCATGGCCCAGACCAGAAACCCAGAAGCAGGTCAGGAGTTTTCTAGGGACAGCAGGGTACTACAGGAAATTTGTACCCAATTACAGTGCCCTGGCTGCTCCCCTATTTGACCTGACAAAGAAAAAGATGCCAAAGAAAATTACCTGGGGCTCAGCCTGTGAGGAAGCCTTTACCAGACAGAAGGAGGCACTGTGCAGTGCTCCTGTTTTGACAAGTTCTGACTATAGCAAAACCTTTATAGTTCAGACAGACACCTCAGACATGAGTATTGGGGCAGTATTGAGCCAGACATCCAGCCAAGGGACAGATCACCCAGTAGTATACCTGATCAGGAAGTTACTTCCCAGGGAGCAAGCATATTCCACAGTGGAAAAGGAGTGTCTTGCCATACGGTGGGCCCTAAAGAAATTAGAGCCATAATTGTATGGCCAGCATTTTGTGGTGCAGACGGACCACAACCCCCTGGTTTGGCTGATGCAGATGGGGAAAAACAACGGGAGACTGCTAAGATGGAGTCTTGCTTTACAAGGGTATGATCTGACAATCGTACTTAGGGCTGGAGCGAAGAATCAGAACTCAGATGGGCTGTCTAGGGTCTATGAGAAGTGAACTGATTTGGGAAGCTCATCCCATGTAGGGGCTAGAACCCCCAAATTCAGTCTAGGTGGAGAGGAATTGTGATGTGGACAGCCAGTTCTGAGTGCTGTATCATTTTGTTTTTAATATAAAATGTATTACTGACTGTCTCTGCTGAAAAATCTGGTGCTCTTAGAATGACCTCACTCATCCCTCCCCCCTTCCCCAGGTTTCAGTTGAAAGATGCAAGCCATGAGAAAATGCTGAAAACAGCATGTGAGATCACACACACAGTTTTAGATACTAGTTGTTACATGGAAGGCCTTAATCAAGGATCCTGTTTGTCTGAGTTAATTACAGCTGTAGTTGCTATAAGATATCCATTTTATGACATTGGAGGAAAAACCCATGTTATTACATAGAAGTGCGAAATCATAAAGATGCTTTCATGTCCTGGAAGGGGAAAGCTTATTATGAGATCAAAGTAGTGTCATTTGAAGGACATGAATTATGCTGAAGTTGCAGAATGTAATAGTTTGAAAAGACATCCTGTTTTTGTATAATATATATTTTTTTATATATAATCTGACAGAGGAGGAGCTAGATGACCTTACACAAAAGGGGTTGGCAAATACAGTTTTCTTTTGGAATATTCTGTTTTACTTCAGGGACACTTTTATCTAGACTCCGACAAGGACACATCTGTGAGCACTTTAAGCAGGTATTTAGAGACTAAGTACTGTAGTAGGAATTGCACTGTTAAAAACCTGTTTTGTTTAATAGATTTGTATGTCTTGTGATATAACAGTTCTGTATTTTGTGCTTGACATATTTTTATCTATTTTTAGTAAAAACTCTTTAGAGCTTACTTGGCCTGCCTTTGTTTTTTTTCCTTCACTTGTAAAAAGAGTATATATGGTTATAGCAGACACATAGAAACATAGAGGTTGACGGCAGATAAGGACCGCAAGGCCCATCCAGTCTGCCCATTTCTTGTTCTATCTTATAAATGTGCCATTGGCCTTTTATGAAGCATAAGCTTGAATGGTTGTACCAAACTGGCAAGAGAAGCGTTTGAAATCTGAGGTCTTTATTCAAGTTTTTAAGGATTCATCTCTGTATAACTGGCTAGGTGCCCATAGGCAAAGATATCTGGCCCCCCCGAAGACAGAAATATCTGAGCCTGTGCATTGGGTATGCTAGCACGAGGTTCACAGTTTGAATCCCTCCAAGACTTGAGATCAAAGGTTGATCGGAACTCACAAAACAGACAAGAGGGTTACCTTGTTCTGTTAAAGTGTTCACAAGACTGTGCTTGGAGGTTGGCACTTTGGGAGTAGAGGGCCTGACCTGCTGAGTGGGTTTGTAACACCTGGTACAACAAATGTTAAACAACAAAAAAAGAAAAATGTCACTTTAACACCATTTGGCTGGATCTTCAATTGGGTAGAGGCAGGCACATTTCCTGATGTTGAGTTGTACCTGCATCACAAAAAGTAAGCAATAACCCACAACAGGGTCTGGGGATAATGGGGAATAATCAAAACTCCAGATGCGCTGTGAGGCACTAGGCCACAGGCTGAGGGCACTCGCGGCACCCAGGGTGTTGATTAATCCCCAATAACCCCATACCCAGGAGTGGATTATTGTGCTTATAACATGGGGTATCTTCAAAACAAGAAGAAAACACCCTAAAGGGGGGTTATCCCTATTTAAATACCAAAAAGTGACTGTGTCCTGCCACCTGGAAAAATAGTCCCAAACAAATACTCCATACGTGACTGCTTTTATGCACATACAAATGTCAGAAATACACAACTGACATGATTTATGACATTTCTGGTGCATAAAATATTTTCTTATCCTTGCAACACCCGGTACTGTGTGCCCCACACACACACACACAGTCACACATGCAGTATGGAACTGCACAGAGAGAGAGACACACACACACAGACTGCTAACAGTGTGTCTCTGTCCAGCACAGACAGGCACTTTTTCTACATAAATCCTTTGCTCATAAGGTAACCCCTGCCTTTGTTTGACCAAGCCTCCCTTTGTAATAGAGACCCTGATATTAGTCTACTAGTACCTTGTACAACAAATGTTAAATAACAAACAAAGAAAAATGCCACTTAAACACCATTTGGCTGGATCTTCAATTGTGTAGAGGCAGGCACATTTCCTGATGTTGAGTTGTACCTGTATCACAATAAGCAAGCTATAACCCACAACAGAGTCTGGGGATATTGGGGAATAATCAAAACCCCAAATGTGCTGTGAGGCACTAGGCCACAGGCTGAGGGCACTCATGGCACCCAGGGTGTTGATTAATCCCCAATAACCCCATACCCAGGAGTGGGTTATTGTGCTTATAACATGGGGCATCTTCAAAATGGGAAGAAAACACCCTAAAGGGGTTTTCTCCCTGTTTAAATACGAAAAAGTGACTGTGTCCTGCCACCTGGAAAAAATAGTCCCAAACAAATACTCCATACGTGACTGCTTTTATGTGCATACAAATGTCAGAAATACAAAACTGACATGATTTCTGACATTTCTGGTGCATAAAATATTTTCTTATCCTTGCAACACCCTGTACTGTGTGTCTCCCCCCCCCCACCCCACACAGACACAAGTGCAGTTTAGAGCTGCACAGAGAGAGACACACATACAGACTGCTCACAGTGTGTCTCTGTCCAGCACAGACTGGGGCTTAATGCCAGTCAAGAGGCAGAAACACAGAGACTGAAGAGGCAGAAAGAGAGAATGGATATTGCGGGACTTCTGCTTCTCGTGGCCTGATCTCGCTCTTTAATGTGTCTCTCTCTCTCTCTCTCTTGCTCTCTCTCACTGCGACATGATGTATGGCTGGTGGGGGGGGCAACAAGGTTCAGCTCTGACAGCAGAAGTTTAACCAACTTATTAGCGCTGTCTCCACTGTGCAGCTCAAAAGCTGAAAAATTTACATGCAAAAGACCATGCACATTGAATGTGTGGAATACAATGTTTAAATGCAAGCATTCTGGGGAAGGGGAGATGACCACAGGACAGGATGCCTGGACAGTACGGAGCATGGGGGGAACACTACAGTTAGACATTGACTCTGTGTCTTTTGCCCATACTGGCTGTTGCTCACTCACTATCTCTCTCTCTCTCTCACTCTTTCCCCTGCTGGATGCATGACCTGTTGGAGCTCTTGAACACTAGTGGGATCGGAGACACTGCGAGTGACAAAATGTCGAGACTCAGGACACTGCAGCAATTCTGCATGACATATCCTGGTGTGTCTCTTCTGATGTCACAAATCGTTGGGGGGTGAACACAGGACAGGGTGTTTGCTGAGTATTGGAGCATGGTGGGGGGGGGACATCAAAGTTAGATACTGACTGTCTGGGCCCGATTCTGAAATGGGATACACCTGTCACAAGGCAACTTGTGCAGGGACACTGGTTTACCGGGATTGAGAAAAGGCATATTCCGTTTTGCACATTGTAAAAACTGGTACTGTCACCGGTGTCTGCTAAGCCAAAATCCGCTTTTACCGGTGTTTGGTTTTGTGTACTTCATTTAACAATTTTTAACTCTGCTAACATGCATTTTAGCAATTTTGATTTCCACCATTACACATCCTTCCATCCTTGTACCAATTTAAAGTTATTTTAGGTACAAGATGTGATGGCAGCAGCAACACTACAGCCCCCATCTCTAAGGTGTGATGAAGCAGTACTACGGCCCCATCCCTCAGGTATGATGGCAGCACCAACGGCACTACAGGCCCCTATCCCTCTGGTGAGATGGCAGCAGCAAAAGCACTACAACCTCCCTCAGGTGTGACAGAAGCCGCAGCACTGTGGCCCCCATCCCGTAGGTGTGATGGCAGCAGTACTACATTCACCATTCCTCCGGTGTGATGGCAGTATCAGCACTGTGGCCCCCATTCTTCAGGTGGGACAGCAGCAGTACTACATTCTCCATCCACCAGTGGTGATGGCAGAAGTACTACAGTCCCCACCCCTTTGGTGTGATGCCAGTAGCAACAATGCAGTCCACATCCCTCTGGGATGATGGCAGTAGTGACAGCACTATGATCCCCTTCTTCAGCACCCACACTCCACATGCACAAGTTACAAATGACTTGGTCTCTTTGCTTGTTAGAACTCGGATGTGAATTAATCTGAACCATCACGATTAAGGTGGACTACCTTTGTTTTGTCCTATCTATAATTTGCCTGCCTAAATTGGATTTCTGCCTGTGACACTGCTGACCAGGGTTAGGAAGCAGACTTGGGTGTTGGAGAGCCAGCTGGTGGGTGAAGGCTTGAGTGCCCAACAACCACTCACTTTCTCCTGGGAGGGAGGGTGGGTTCATGGCTCAGCATTTGCTGGCCCGTGGTGGAGGCCAGAGGCACGACAACATGTCAGCCCTCACTGCAGGAGGGAGCATGACGGACATCAGCTTGTGCCTTGACATTGTGTGGCCTGTCACGCGTCCCAGAAAATGGGAAAACACCCACTGACCAACCGAAGGACAGCTGTTGGTCCCTCCATAAGACAGAATCCCCAGACATGTGTCTGTTCTGACCCCTGCCATGTCCAGGATACACTGGAAGCTCTTTAGGGCAATTCTCCTCCCCCTGGTAGCCTCCCACAGGGGTAGGGGCCCACTCAATGAAGGGTTACTTTGGGTTACCTGGTAGCACAGCAGTAAGAGGCAGTGGATGGTGGTTGGCACTCAGCAGGGATGGTAGGGGGCCTTGGCAGGCCTGAAGGAGTGAATGGCCAGGGGGTAAAAAAATACTTGAATTTGCTTCTTTGAAATAAAATGTCTTCACCTAAAAAATCAACACCTGACTAAAATCTAAAAACAAGTTTATAAAATACATAAAATGTATCTGAACATTTATCTTCACCTATACAAAATCATTTCTGCCCAAGTAAAACTCAGGTAAATTACATGGTACCCTGACTACTATTCTATAATGTAGTAAACATATATTGGTATTTTATTTTTTTATATTCTTTGGAAAGCAGGTAAGGCCCACTAGGCAGGACTGTCTGTTTTCAGGAGTGACCTTAAAGTACTGGGGAGGTTAAGTGACTTGCTTGGAGTCACACAGTATGCAAGTGGAGGTTTTGGGAATCAAACCCAAGTCTGCTGGATGTACCCAGTTCATTCACTGCTTGTTACTCTAACCACTAGGCATGGGTGGTTAAACTGAATGGCTGATTACAACAAAACAGAGCGGGTGATTTCCTTACTGACTCTATATGCAGCAAAGCAGAAAGAATGCAAAGCACAGCAGCATTCATTTTAAGATACTGAAATCTGGGTCGACCTGCTGGCAGTGCAGTAGCTCTATTACTTGCAATGCCAGCAACCCAGGTCAGGCGAACTTGAGTTGCTAAAGGTTTGGCCATGGGAGTAGGATCGAGCACCTGGGGACTGCTCTCCTCCTCCTCCAGGGAGGTTCTGCTGCAGGTCCTGCTGCTTTCCCGTGGGTGGTGGTACAATGGTGCTGCAGAGTGATCAGGAGGGGAGGACCCTAGCCAGGATGTGGAGCAGTGGCATGTCTCCATGTGCCCTCCCTCCTTGGATCTCCTCTAGTTTTCCCCTCCCGGGTCGTGCTTGAAAATAGGCAGGATTGTTTGCCTAACGCACTTACCTGTTTACCAAAAGCTAATAAATAAATAAATAAATACATAAATAAATAAATAGTGGCAGTGCCCTCAGAGACAGAGACCAGAAAACCAGGAACGATCACCCCCCACATTGGCCACTGGCAGAAGGGACCCAGGTGCCTCAGACTTCATAACCAGGCTCCATGAGGTACCCACTGAGCTGCCCGATACACACTAAGGGAGTATGAAAGGGTCCTGGGTTCCCCTTCCTTTCCACCTGGCAGGGGTACAACCCAGGCAGGATAGGGGCAGGACCACAGGAGCTCCTGAGCATTATCTGGGGGTGAAGCTAAGGAATACTCAGCCTGAAAAGTGGAGACTGATGCTGTAAGAAGGAGACAAAGAAAGAGAAAATAAAAAAAATACTGAAATCTTAGAGATTCTGTGCAGTGACTTGCAATTTCCGTGAGGCACCGGTACAAGAATTCAAAATCCGCAAACCAAGCAGGATTCCGTGATTGTTACCGGTGTTACTGGTAAAAATGGAAAACCAGGGTCCCTGAACTTGTGCCAAACCCTATGGTGCAAATCACACTTTGCGACATGTGATGCAAAAATCGCAGTTCTAAGACGTGGCCTGCGACATGGTGCTAAAGGGTGTTTATGCCACCCATTACACCCGCAACCCCCGTGACAAGGCACAAGGAGGATTCCAGCATAAAGTACGCTGGTATTCTAAGAGGGCAGCTGGTGAAATCACAAATCGTGATTCCAAGTGGGACCTGGCAGACCATGGCATAAGTACAGTTAGACCAGCTACTAGCTGGTCTAACCGTACCTACGTCCACCAAGGATGCACCACCGAGCCTGCAGCCCCTCCAGCCAAGCTTCCCACAGTCTCCCATGGGTGCCCACCACACCACCTGTGGCAGGACAGCCCTCTGTGGGCCACTGGCAACCCCTCACCCCATCCCCCGTGTAGTGCCCCTACAGGGCAGTTCCTGTACCCCCAAATGCCAGGTGCCCTAGGGTGGTCCTGTGGCCCCCAGCCCCATCCCAGCCCTGTGGGGCAGTGCCATGGTGTTGGGGTGTGGGCTCTGGGGGGGCCATGCCTTGCACCACTTATGCCCTGTGATCTGCGGCTTGTGGCACCCATGTCAGGTGCACCCTTCCTGTGATGCAGCCCTGTGGCTGCCGCAAGTTGCAGGGCACAAGTGCAGGGGACTCTGCCTGTTCTGGAATAGGGCACAGGGTCCCCGGCATAGCAGCACATTTTGCAACTCGCATATGCCTACGAGTTGTGATATGTGTCTTGGAATCAGGCCCCCTGTCTCCCTCCAGTACTGCCTGTCACTCACTCACTCTCTCTCTCTCTCTCTCTCTCTCTTGCACTCCATTTGTTACTGGCTGCATGACCTGTGAGATCTCTCACTGCAGAACACAAGGGGAAGACTACACTTAGGCACCTCATTACTGCCACATTACTTTTATAACCTGGGCTGCTGCACAACGCTTACTGTTACTGTCCTCTCCCCCATGATCAATGGCTGCCATCCTCAGTTTCGTTTGCCTAGAAATAACGAGTATCACTATGTCGAGGGATTTTGCTGTAGGGGCCGCCGCCTCACATCAACTGTGTGTATATCAGGGATTAATCAACAGTCACCTACTGCTGTTCCACCAATGACATGATTGCATTTTAGTACCCCATGTTATAAATGAGCCATAATGTTTGAACACTATTTTCAAATGTATTGAGACAATTGCACCCATTTTATGGCAATGCAAATGGGGGCCAACGTGATGCAAATTCCAGCAGTTGCACCAGAACACTTAATCACCTCTTAGGCAGTCTAACCTGTTTTCACACATTGTGCAATTACATGAGGAAAGTTGTGCAAATTCTAGATGACGCTGAAAATCTGGCTCATACAGTTTAAAAATTATGTTTTGAACAACTCTGAATTTTCAAATCCCACCTTGATCATCACGCATTAAAAGCAATCATTTAGGAGTCAATAACTGACATGTTTATTTCCATTCAAAGTATGTTTCACTGACAAAAGTCCTTTGCATAGTGTTCAAACCAGCAATTCAAATCAATGAAACTCTCATGCCCACTTTCACTGCATGAAATTGGTATATTTATTTAAATGAAATATGTAAAGATTTACAACCTTCAAAAAATGTTATTTTACATAACGATTTTACAGTGAAAGCATGGTTTTAGCATTGCAATTGCTCTAGGCAAATAACTGTCCTGCTAAGTCAGCTTGATGCTGTCTACTTGTCAGCTGGAAGAGCATCAGGAGTGGGATGAGATGAAAGGTACAGTTGATGGCTACTTCTTGCCCTGCTGCTGACCTCAACTAATGTCCTAGTCAACAAGAAGTGTGTGGCATGAGGCAGAAACAGATATACTAACACAGTACTGGTGATGTGAGCACTTGAGGCAAACTAGAGTTGGCTAAATCTGCACATCAGTGAATTTGAGACAGAGTATACAGAGAGATATCCCTCTGGTTTCAACAAATCAGGTAGTCTTCTCAGGGACTGATTCTTCACATAGCCTCCTGCTTGAAAAAAAAAATGATGCAGAATGAGGTGAGTGTCTGACAGACTTAGAATAGTGTGTATATGTATGTGTGGGTGTATGGGAAGGGGCTCTGGTCTTGTTTGTGGCCAATTGTGGAAACAAAAATAAACTTCTGCCTTTTTACATTCCCTTGCGAGCACGCGCAAGGAACATCTTGCAACAAAACGACTTTTGGAGGTGTGTGACCCTCCTCCTGAATCCAGTGCTCAGTGTAACAGGCATGATCCTACCAGACCAATACATGATGAGCTGTGTATGACAGCATTTTGGCTGTGTTGGTCTTCGCTTCAAAGAAAAGGTCCACTGCAATCAGCAGTGTTTGCGTGTATGCAATTTGCATACTGATCAGCTGAACTGCTGTCATGCACAGCTCAGCATTAAAAAAAACTCCTGCTTCCTCCTTCTGCTAATGTCCTCCCCCTTCCTTGTTAGTGTTCTCCCTGCCCCGATGTTGTGAGTCGAGGGGGGTACCCAATCCCCCTCAGCTCATGTACCCCCTGAGCACACTGTGTGGCCGACGGGGGTGCCAAATCCCCCGTCGGCTGCAGCCTGCCCCAAAACAAACACCCAGTTAGCACGCTCTGAGCCCACCCCAGTGTGCTCATGCCTCCCACCCACGCACACTGTATGGCTGGTGGGGGTGCCCAATCCCACCTGCTCTAGTTCCCCCTCAACAAACAGGTAGGTGGCACGCTAGGAGCCCACCCCAGCATGCTAAAAGCATCCTTTTTTTTCATTTTTTTTAAATCCTGTGAAAGAAGAAAATGGTCCCTCTGTGAGTCCCTGCCCCCCCACCAACCTGCGCCCACCCTCTGTGCACCAACCTCCCCACAGCCCCTACCCCATACTTACCTCTGGAGCCCGGCGCAATGATCTTTGGTGGACTGGGAACACATCTGAACTCTTCAAAGTCGACCGCGAACTGAAGAAATGCCAGTAAGCTGAATAATGGCATAAACAGGGTTTTTCCAACTTAGGTGGATATCTCGGCCATTTTCTTTTACTTTTGACACCAAATTTTCAACAAAAGGATCTTGACACACCTTGTCATGAATTCAGTCACTGTCATGGCGTTATGCGGTCCTGAAAGGTGATTTTGTGGTCACTGTGCAGAATCACCTTTCGGGACTGATTAACAAAATGACAGTGCCTGTGCTCATGAGGTGGGCTCTCCAAAAGCCTATGTTGCAGATTTGGTGAAAAAATCCCAAAAGTGACTGTTTTACGAGCGTGCATTGTGCAGTTTCCACGTGCACTCATAAGTTCGTGAATCTGTAATATTTTCACTCCAGATTTTCAACATAGGCATATTTCCACACCTCCTTATGAACAGTATAGCCATCAATTTTCACATTCTGGTCAAAATATGTTTTGGTGCTTCCGGCGCAAAATAGCATGGTCGCTGCTGGCAGTCAGTGTTCGCCACAGAGTAAGACAGTCACAGTGATACTGTTCATTAGCAGAGTTCCTAAAATGCCTATGTTGAAGATTTGGTGGAAAAAGTCCATAAAATGGCTGTGTTACAAGCGTGCATTATGCAGTTTCTACACACACTCATAAGTTCGTGAATTTGTAATATTTCCACTCCAGATTTTCAACACTGCCATTTTCCCACATCTCCTTATGACCAATACAGCTGTCATTTTTCACATCCTGGCCGAATTATGTTTTCATACTTCCGGCATGCAATAGCGTGGCAGCTGTGGGAAATCATGTTCGGTACAGAGTAAGAAAATCACAGTGACACTGTTCATGAGCTGACATTCTAAAATGCCTATGTTGAAAATTTGGTGCAAAAGTCCAAAAAATGACTGTTTTACGAGCATGTGTTGTGCAGTTTCCACGTGCACTTGTAACTTCGCTAATTTGTCATATTTTCACTCCAGATTTTCAACATTTGCATTTTTCCACACCTCCTTATGAACAGTACAGCTGTCATTTTACACATCCTGGCCAAAAACTGTTTTCACACTTCAGTCGCAGAATAGCGCGGTTGCTGTGAGAAATCAGGGTTCAGTACACAGTAAGAAAATCATAGTGCCACTGTTCATGACCAGAGGTGACAAAATGCCTTTGTTGAAAATTTGATGAAATAATTCCACTGAATGACTGTGTTGCAAGTGCAGCTTGTACAGTTTCCACACAGGCTCATACCCTTGAGCACAAAAAGGGCGTTAGGGTTCCTAAGACAGACTCTTAAGAAGTATGCGGGTGAAATGTTACTCAGATGCAAGAGGAGTTACAGAGAGGTACTCTGTTGGGATATGGATGCTGAAGGGACATGGATATAACTGGGGGGGCTGCACAAATGCCAAACACCAATGCAAATACCAGCAAGTGAACGTTCAGCATTGACCAATGCTTGCTTCAATGTTGTCCCAGTCAAACCTACACCCAGAACTTACAGTATGGTACAATACCAAGCCAAATCATAGCTGTGTTCAAATCACTAACACTCAATAAATAAAGAATCCAACATTAATAAATATAACAAGAGGGAGAATGATAGAGAATATTTTCTTGCCTCCTGTGTTTGCTCAGGACACCTTGTCAAGTTATAAGTTTCTAAACATCAAGGAGTCTCTTACACCTAGTGAAGATTCAGGATATAAGGCTGACTGTTGCTGAACTACTGTAACCATACTTTAGCAGCAATGAAGTCAAGAATAAACTTTGCAGTCATAGAAAATGCCTGGCATACAAAACCCTGTACAGTCACTGGAGCATAAGTCTACACTGCCATGCTTGAACCCATTAATGCTTTTTGTGCCCACCACCTCTGCTGGCAGGCTGTTCCATGGCTCAACCACTCAGTTCCATGAATTACAGCGAATACAGTACAGCAAATGCAATTTCTGTGACTTTATCTTAGCGATGCCAGTTTCAGCGAGCAGGAATATTGGCAACTGTATATTCAGCACGCATCTTTACACCTACAACTATTTGCTGTTGTCGCACATCTGGTAACATACGAATGATAAGCAGTGAAGAAAATGGCAAAAATCTTTATAGAATGAGCCATCTAGATGATGATCACTGGCAGCCTCTTGGGTCTCGTCTTGTGGGAATCCCTTTTGGATGTAATGGGAGGAGAGCAGCAGTACAGGTTAGGAGGGTGCGGAGCCCTGAAAATGGAGGAGTAAGGTCTATCTGTTCATGCAGGGGGGCTATGCCCCCCTGTGCCCCCAACCCCCCTCCCATTTCTATTATAACATGCTCCAAGTCACTCATTGACTCAGGAGGATCGCTGTATTATGTTGTCGCTGAAATGCTGCATTTACTATAATTGCCATAGCTGAAGATCTTTCGCTGAATTGTATTCACTGTAATGTGCTTCCTGTATTGACGTGCTACCAACCACTCTCTCCTTAAAATTAACCTTTCTTGCATCTCTCCTGATTCTCCCCCCCACCACCACCATTTTACATTCATCTCCCTTTGTTTTCGTCCCCCACATTCCTGCTGAATGGTTCCCAGCAGTTTACATTGTTTGTTCCTTTCAGGAATTTGAAGGTGTCCATCATATAGTCCCTCTCCCTCTGGCCTCCAATGAATACATGTTCAGTACTTTCCTCCCGTGTTCATAAGATCTGCTACACTGGCCCTGAATAATTTTGGTTACTCCGTGCTGCACTGTCTCTAGCCTGTCTCAGTCTTTCCTCAAGTAAGGACTCCTGAACTGGGCACAGTATTCCAGATGGGGTCTCATTAGTGATTTAGAGAGCAGTATCTCTTAGTACAACCTCTTTCTTCCTGCTATCAAAACTCTTTCCAGTACAGCTTAGCATCCTGGTTGCCTTGTTGCAGGCCTTGTTCAATCGGCTAGTTTGCTTTTGGAAGTCACTTATGAGGACCCCCCAGGCCCCTTTCCTCTGAAACAGTGGCCAGCTTAATCCTTTTCTATCTAGTATTGCTTCCTGGGGTTCTTGCACCCTATGTGTATTCACCTTATACTTACTTTTTGGCATTGAATTTCAACAGCCAGACCTTGGGCCACCTCTCTAACCCTTGCAGGTCCCTCTGCAAAACCCTTAACCCTTTCTTGCTGTCTGCCCAGCCACAAAGCTTAGCATTATCTGCAAAGAAGCACATGTAGCCCTGTGTACCTTCACATAAGTTACTGATGAACATATTGAAAAGGACTGGTCCCAGGACTAACCCCATGCAGTACCCCATTCGTGACTTCTCTTTCCCTCAGTTTGATCCCATATACTACCATCCTCTACTGTCTCTCCCTTAACTTCTTATCCATCAAACTAGGTCCTTAGCTACTCTCAAATCCTCTAATGTCTTCAACAACCTCCTGTGTGGCACTGAGTCAATTGCCTTGCTTCAGTTCAAGTAGAGAAATCTACTACTTGTCCCTTATCCACTGGGTGTCCCATCAAAACAGTGAGTTAAATGTAGCGACTCCAAAACAGCGAGGCAAATACAGTACTTGTCATTTGAGTGATGTGGTATTTACAGTGCATGTTAAGTTTAGCACTCTCTGTGGTACTGCTCTTGTGGTCTGATTTTTGAGGCTCTGATATAGTTATGTTTAGTTGATGGCATTCTGGGGGCCCAGCCCAACACAAATGACTGATCACAGGGGTTTCACCATCATTGTTCGGCGCTGTGTTGCAACACACCATTATAGTTCTTGCTGTTTTTGAGTTGCTGTATTTTCCCCATGTGGTTTTGACATGGAACCATCCATCGGCCATGTTACCCAGTCAAAAAATCTATCAGGTTTGTCTGGTAAAACCTCCCTGCCAAGGAACCCATGCTGCTCACTGTCCTGGAGCCCATTTCTCTTCATGTAGTTCACTGGTCCTCTTTCACTGGTATCTTCATCAGTTTACCTACAATGGAGGTAATTAATACAATACCTGCATTGACTGAGAGCATTGCAGCTTTTAAAGTGGGGCCTGGATGCATTTTAAACTGAGTGAGAAAATACTGGCTATGACTTGATTTAAAGCCAACAGAGGGGCAGTCATACTAGTCAGAGCCTTCTTCTGACTTAACAAATGTTGTGTAACATAAATTATAAGTCTAACTAAATATTTATGAGCCTAGTGATGCTCCAGATTGGCTACTGGATAGGTAATTAAAAAGTAACTCTACTATATTTAAAAAGCTTAAAACCAGTAGATTTACACCTGTTAATTTTTTTTTAGCTATTTGTTTAGCCCCCTTTCGTCCGTCTAACCCCCACAATCCTGCCATCCGGGCCACGTTGACCTGAATTTTCCCTGGTCTTACCTTCACTAGTTTGCTCCCCCATGTGGTTGGCGATGCTTTTCAATCACTGGCAAGACATGGATCCTGTGAGATGTGGTGCCCAAGTCATTGCATGCAGGGCCTGCAGATGACCAGAATTGTCCTGCAGGCCTTGGTAATTCCACCATTTTTTCTCCACTGTTCCCCCAAGGTCAGCAAAGTGTGCAATGATGGGGGTATGTGACACCTCAAAAAGGACAATATCCACCTTACAACAGGAGAAGATACTACTTTAGTGAAAGGATTATTAATACATGGAATGCACTTCCACAAGAAGTCATGAATTCAGAAAACATCACTGAATTTAAAAATAAACTTGATACATATCTATTTCAGGGGTAGGGTGTTAAGCCCCCTTGTTTGAGGGGAGTCAGACATAATAGGCTATAGATTCTTCTGTCTGTCTTTTAAACCAAGTATAGTATCAAGGATAGTACCAAGTAACCTGCTGAAGAATGTCCAGAAGAGGGCTACAAAGATGATAGTAGACCAGCAGGGTAAGGCATATGAGTAGAGGTTGAGGGCACTGAACATGTAATCCCGGGAGGACAAGAGAGAAAGAGAGAGACAGAGAGACAGAGAGACAGAGAACATGACTGAGACCTTCAAGTACTTGAAAGGAATAAAATAATGTGGATAAGGAGGGTCTCTTTAAGCTAAGTGGCAACCATAACATGAGGGGCACAGTCTTAAGCAGGAGGGGGTAGGATTACGAGGGACGTCAGGAAGCAATTCTTCATGTAGAGGGTGGTGGACACTTGGAATGTGCTGCCAAAAGAGGTGGTCTTGTTGAAGATGGTGGACAGCTTCAAGAGAGGCTGGGATAGGCATAGTGGTAAGGTAAGGATCATGGGTAGGGAGGATGGAAAGGATTGGGGGTGCAGGGTCAGTAGCGCAAGTTGTGGACCCTGCAATACAAGCAGATTAGATAGTCCAAATGTCCTTCTTCTGCTGGCTTCTTTGTATGTTCATGTGTTTGTATGAAGATGCCATGCATGCTCTGTGCCTGCCTCCATCCCTCCCAGAGGTGGCCGCTGCTGTACCACCTAGCCTCTGCTATGTGGCAGCCAAGCAATGACACGTGCTGTCCCCCCTCTCCACAGGAGAGTTGTTTGTGGATGTTTAATCCTTCCTCCTCTGGCTAGCCCCTGAGCAACACTGGTCCATTCCCACACCTGGGTCATCAGTGTGGCAGGTGTTGTGGCAACCAGTGCCTCATCCCGCCGCACCACTGGGTCAGCATCACACCAGTTATGTTTTATCTTTATTGCTTTTTAGTTTGTTTTTTTTGTCACTTTCACCCATTGTTGGTTTACTGCATTTTTCAAACTACACAGTACTTATTTCATTGAGTCTTTCAGAATGTATTTGACACTCTCCTGCTGACCTCACAATTGCTGGTTATGACATCACAGTCTGTTTTCATGGTGAGCATTATGATTTCATAAACTAAAGCACTGTGAGGTTAACTGTGGAGAGTAAATTTTTTTTTATACAGACTTTTTGGATAGACTAATAAGATGTGTTGTAAACCTTGGAAAGGATAATCAAAAATGAAAACAAAAGTATTCTGTAGTAAAGTGTAATAGCTGAAACATCCTATTTATGATAGCAAGTGCTGAAGTGAAGAGTTACCTAGAAACACAGAAACATAGGACTTGTCAACAAAAAATTACAACTTGGCCCATCCAGTCTGCTCTGGTGGTCTCTGTCTAGTTTGTCTCAGCAAACCCTAACTGTACCCTGGCAAACCTCCCTCCCTCCTCCCTGCTCATTTTGTAATATTCCTCTATGTCTATCCTACGAATGCTTGAAGCCCCCTACTGTTTTTGCCTCCACCACTTCCACTGGAAGTCTATTCCAGGCATCCACCACTCTTTCAGTGAAGCAGTACTCATTCCTGATTTGAAAGAGGCTGTCTTCCTGCACCCTGTTCACCTCGTGAGGTATTGTATGTCTTTATCACCTTCCCGCTCACTCTGCTATCTTCCAGGGCATACATGTTGAGATCCTGCAGTCTCTCTTCATAGGGCTTTTGGTGCAACCCCTAAACTATTTTAGTTGCTCTCCTGTGGACTGCCTCCACTTTTCCAGCTGGGAAAAACAGGACACTCTAAGGTTTATCTAGAAACAATAAAACAATGCTTCTAACCCAGTGTGTCACTGAACTCACAAGAGTGGAAAATATCTTAGATTTAGTCTTGGCCTCAAGTGAAATTCAATTAGAAAACTCTATTGTTAAAGAACCACTACCAAACATTGATCATGCAATAGTCTGCTTTAGTATATCTTTGACAAAAGTAAAGACCATTGGATGTATTAAGTTTTAGCTTTATAAAAAAGCTGATACATATGGAATTAATAGGGATATAGGTAGAATAAATTTGGAAGAAATGTTGAAAAACCCGAAACAGAGAAAGTACATGTACAATATTTAAAAACATCATCTTTGAAATACATGATAAAAAATATTCCAAAAACTAAAAAGTATAATGCAAAGGGCAGAAAACCCAAGTGGGTAACGTGGCAAGTCAAACTGGAAGTCAAAAAGAAGTACATTGCTATTAAGGAGAAGAAACAACATAAAACAAGCTAAAATATAAAACTTTATTTAAAAGATGTAAGAGCCTAATAAAGAAGCAAAAGTGGAGAATTAAATTAAAAATGGCCAGGACAGCAACTAGGGAAAATAAAGAAAATCTTTCATGAGTACATAAATTCTTTGAGACAAAACTTGTCAGTGGTAGGCCTGGAGTGCTGTAATGTTGGTGAGCACAAAATGGCAACTTGCAGAAATAGCGGGAACAAAACAGCGACCGCGATTTTGGTGACTTCACCATGCCCCCCTCCTCAACTTGCACCCCCCCCGGAGTCAGATATTTAAAGTAGAGGGATGTAGGGGTCAAAGCCCCATAAAAACTGTGGTAGTTGTTTCTGCCGTTGCCATTTAGAGCTTGCTATTATCATATAGAACCATAGGCCCACTCAGGCAAGAAGATAAACTATTACTGCCTGACATGGCAGAGCTATTTAATAAATATTTTAGTTCTGTTTTCTCAAAACAGGATATGTCAGAAATGGTATCACCAAATACAAATACTGCCACTCAGATAGATACTAGATGGATAACACAGGCAAAGACTTTTGAGAAAATCAAAGTTGGAAAAAGTAACTCAACATCAGGCCCTGATTAGATATGCAGTGAAATTTTACTTCATGGGTGAATTCATTGCAAATTCACCAGCTCCGCCTCTCTGTGCCGTTTCATGAAGTTGCCAACTGTAGTGGAAAATTTGCCAAAATGGGACAGGGAACTTTACCTTGCTTTGTTTTTTTTTAAAGGGCAAACTGTACTTAAAAAACCCCAAAGCAAGGAGCACCACATCCCTAGTGTCTGTGTCTACTCACACCTGCCGATCTCCAGCCCAACATGAAGAAATAAATCCCCCCAATTGCCAGACAATCCCTGGTGTTCTGCCACCTGCAGTGTTGTGTGCCCCCTCTGCCAATCGCCTGCTTGTTGTACAATAAATAAAAACATCAAAGGTTCACTCCCCCTATTGTGGAGCACTTGTTTGAAATAATTTCCCTTGTATTCAGTGGACCCACTGCCCCTGCATCTACTAGTGCCCACCACCCTGCTCCCCCCCACCTTGACCCCGAGTGAGTGACCGGCACAGCCCCCTCCACTCTCCTCCACAGCTGACCACCTAACTGAGCTAAATGATTGAGCGCATGTTTGTAAGCACGAGTTCATTCATTGACCTCAGTCAGGTGACCGGCCATGGAGGAGAGTGGAGAGGGCTGTGCCGGTCACCCGCTTGGGGTCAGGGTGGGGATGTGGTGTGGTGGGCACTAGTAAATGCAGGGGTGGGGGGTTCACTGGACACCAGGTAAATTATTTCAAACAAGTGCTGTGCAATAGGGGGAGTGGACCTTTGATTTTTGTTTTATTTTACAACAAGCAGACGATTGGTGGGGGAGGCACACAACACTGCAAGTGGAGGGACACCGGGGATTGCCAGGCGATTGAAGGGGGTATTTTTTTATGTTGGGCTGACAATCAGTGGGAGAGGGAACCACTAGACACCAGGGAAACCCACATTTTGCAGAGTTTTTCAGATGGCGAAGCTAGGCTTCGCACACCCTGCTAAGTGGGGAGAATCCGCAAACTTTTTTGCGGAGTGAATTTTTTCCACTTCACTCATCACTAGCCCTGATGAAACAACAACTAATATGCTAAAATTAATGGTTATGGATATCACTGCACCTTTACAAATAGTATATAGCCAATACTTTAGTGGATGTATGGTTCATGAAGACTGGACAGATGCACATATTACACCAATACATAAAAATGCATCCAAGGATGACATTGCAAACTATAGGCCAGTTAGCCTCACCTCTGTATCTGGAAAGCTCCTGGAAGCAATTAATAAGGATGAGAGTCAGGCTCACAGGGGAAAAAAAAAACAATTCCTCAGTTAGTTAAGTTCAAGTTACAGTTTATTTATTTTGGATAAATTCATTGAGTGAGCTCATTTACAATGATGTCCCATCATAAAAAATAAAAGAAATACAAGTTGCACATAAAATACATATATACATACATTTAATGAACAATATAACAATGACAACTTAACAACACATAATAACACACAATATATTGCAAGGAAGTCATATTTACACATATTGCCCCTAAGTAACCCCTACTGAGGGATAACTACATCCCTCACAGTAAACAGTGACAGGCAGGAACCAAGCCTTTATAGCTGCTTGTAATGGAAATTTTGCATGCTTCAAATGAAAGCTAGCTGTTAAGGAATTCCATTCATGGGGGATCATGTGACTGTAAAAATAAATAGCCCTTAATGTGTTGGACCTTGGGATTACCAACTCCACTAGATTTGAATTCCTGAAGAAACCTTTCCATACCCTATACTCTAAATGTTCTACCTAACAATCAGTAACATCTCCCCAAATACTTTTCAATGCAAACAGTGTTTTATGTAACTGTCACATTTCATGAAGAGAAGTCCAACCTAATTGGTTAAATAATATACATACATATCAGACATCAGGGATGGTATAGGGTGTGAAATGAGTCTCTTCGCGGATGACTCCAAGATGGGAGCAGTAGTTGAGGGAGAAGAGGGGAGGTTGGCCCTGCAAGGGGACCTGGACACCCTGGAAAGCTGGGCTCACACATGGAAATTAAATTTCAATATCACCAAGTGCAAGGTGTTGCATCTTGGTCGGGAAACCCTAAACACAGGTACACCCTGGGAGGGAGGTGCTGGAAGCCTCAACAGGGAAAAAGACCTGGGGTCATGGTGGATACATGTATGAATAACACTGAGCAGTGCAGGAGAGCAGCTTGCAAGGCAAACAGGATGTTGGGATGCATCGCAGAGGGATCACCTCTAGGAGCAAGAAAGTGATTCTGCTCTGTACAATGGACTGGTTAGACCACACCTTGAGTACTGTGTACAGTACTGGAGACCACACTTGAAGAGGGACATACAGCTCCTGGAGAGGGTAAAGAGGAGGGCAACAAAGATGATACGAGGGCTAGGGGATTTGACTTATGAGGACAGACTTGAGGAGCTCTGCCTGTTTTCATTGGAGGAGAGGAGAGACAGGGGGACATGATTGAGGTCTCAAGCACCTCAAGGGAATAAATAGGGTAAACATGGAGGGGATCTTTAGACTAAAGCAGGGAGGCATCACCAGAGGGCATGGTTTGAAGTTGGAAGGTGGAAGGGTGAGGGGGGGAAAGAGGAGGAGGTTTTTCACTGAGAGGGTGGTGGACCCTTGGAATGCTCTGCCTGGTGAGCTGGTTCAGAGATCCACAGTGGAGAGCTTTAAGAGAGGGTGGGACAGACACAGAAAGTGGATGTATCAGATGATGGCCTGTCCTGGGTGGGGTGGGGATGGATGATAGGGGTTTCTGGAGCACAAGGGATGGGAGGGTCTTGGCACCCAACTAAGGATCTAGGTTCGAGCAGACTTGATAGACCATAAGGCCTAATCTGCTGGCAAATAGTATGTTAGTATGTAATATACATCTATGTGTATCATATGGGCCATTTAGCACAAATCATGCCATCCTTTGATGCAGTACATCCAATTTTGTAAGCTTATCATTTGTACAGTACTCGTACACAATATCTGCATATTCTAAAATTAGGAAAATTTGAGACTGCACTATCTTTAACCTAGTCTCTCGATCCAAACACACCTTATGTCAGTATAGTGCTCATAAACATTTCCCAACCTTTTTTTATCAACTTAGCCACATGTAGATTTCCTGATCCTATCATATCCATCTAATACCCCAGATACTTATAACCATCTACTTGTTCCAGTTTTACACCTTCCAATTTACAAATATCTAATGAGCTGTTAATATAGTTGTTCTGTTTTTTTGAGGATCCAATCAACATCATATTTGTCTTGACTGAATTCAACTTCAAATGAGTCAGCTTAAAAAAAGTTTGAAGTTTTCAAACATCCACTGTAGTTTTGGCAGAACTTCCTTAACTGAGACATCAGAGGCATACACTACAGTATCATCCACATATAGCTGGTAGTCCATACCTCTGATGTAACTCCCCAACCCCCTCAGATACATTATAAAAAGAAGGGGACCCAAAACGGATCTCAGTGGAACTCGCCTTCTAATAACCCTGGAATGACATCCATTCACCATCGTACTTTACTGTCACTCAGTCAAATAGTTTTGAAACCAAGTTAAGGCCTCCAATCACAACACAAGATCACCCAATCTCTTTAACAGTATTGAATGGTCCACCATGTCAAAGGCCTTGGCGAGGTAAAAAAAGATGGCCCTGGTGACTTTCTCAAATTTCATAGCTTTGTTGACATTATCCAAGACCTTTGACACAGTGGGTACTGTATTTTGTTTTTTGTGGATGCCCAATTGATATTTATCAAATGAGTTCACACTGTCTATAAAGCCCTACAGTTGAATAGATATCAGCCTTTCCAGAAGCTTAACTACAATACAAACAAGGAATAAGGGCCTAAGTCAGTCATTTGGTCAGGACTACCCCCATTAAAAATGGGGATGACCCTAGCCCTCTTCCTTCCCTAAGGTATCTCACCTGTCCTCAGTGACCAATTAAACATGGATCCATGACACTGGTGTGACAACCCCAACCATGAGGTCCGCTACAGCACCAAGAATGCGTCGACACCCCTGACCACGATGTGACCCTGAACTGACCAGCAACATCTCAATGCATAATGCAGGGAGGGGCTTGAACCCCCAGCACCCTCATGTGGGGGGCTGTGCTCCCCCATACCTCCTACTATATATATCTAACTTCACATTGCACAGACAGTGGAGTTAGATATTTACCCCCATTGCCCTAAAGTGTCTCGATGCAAAACCCCCATCACTGCCGATTTAGGCATGGTGTGGGTTTTGCTCTGGGGAGTTTGCTGTGTGGGCGTCGCTGTAGTGGTGACATACCATTAAACATATATGTTAGATGTTTTGCAATTTGTAATGCTGAATACTTTAGAAATCTAGAAGTTAAACCATTGGATCTGCAGCTTTTACCTATATTTAATTTCAAAAGTTGGTCCCTAATCTCTTCAACAGAAACCTTGAGAAAATTAAATCTAGTACCTGTTTCTTGGACACAATTGTTAATATCCACCTTCTCATCCTGCTCCACATCCCCAATGTGTCCAACATTCACAAACAATTCATTGAATTGTTCTGGATGTTCCTCATCTAAGATGGAATTTCTTCCATCCGCTGATATTTTAATGGCTTCCACACTTTTACTTTTTCCATTCAGAATATTAAAAGTATTCCAAAATTGTTTGGAGTCCCCCACTAATGCACTAGTCTTAGTCTTAAAGTAAATTTCTTTAGCCAACTGGGCCTCTTCAAAAAATTCATTCCTAGCATTCCTATATTTTTGACAATCTTCAGGCAACCCTGATTTCCTTGCCACTTCCCAATATTTATTTTTTTCCCTCCTTAAGTTCAGTAGGTGTGAGTTAAACCACACCTCAGATTTTTTTTTTAAACTTTCTTTAGTAGAGGAACATGCCTATCATATAATATACTTAATTTGTCCAGACAAAAGTCCCAAGCATCATTTAAATCCAGTATTAAATATAGTCTATCCCAATTTAAATTATCCAAATCAGCCATCAATTTAAAATAATTAAACTTTTTCAGTGATCTGAATTGTACTCATTTAGGAGGACCTCATACTTTCATCCTTCCTGTCATACAAAAAATAACATGATGGTCACTAGCAAGATCAGCCAATGTACCTACTTTTAAATAATGGTGTGGGGAACTAGTAAAAATTAGATCAACCATTGATTGAGAAGGGGGAGATTTAAAATGCAAGTATGTTGACTCAGTAAATAACTGTTCTAAGCCCAATCTCAAAGCAACATTACATAAATGCATAGACTTAGCTGAATTTGCCCAGCCAAGATTAAAGTCACCTATCAAAACGAATTCATGAGATTTACTGTAAGGTAACAAGATAGTAGATAACCCCTCTATTTTTAATGTTGACAATTTTGGTGGCCTATAACATCCTAAGAAGAGCAATGGTTTTCCCAAAAAAAATATTTACTTCTAAACCCAGACTATCACAGACATCAGTAGGAATGTTTAGGTTCAGTTTCCTAACTACAAACTTATTTTGATAGTAAATAATAATCCCCCTAGTTTATTTCTATCCTGTCTATAAATGCTATACCCTTCCATTTTTGAGAGTCCGTCATGAACCTTTTTATTTCACTATGATTCAGTTAAAATCAAATACTTGGGGAATTCTCCATTACAAAATTCCTAACCAAATCCATTTTAGGCAAAATACTCCCAACATAAGCATGAAAGAAAGAAATATCATTTTTACTAGTGATATCATTTCCAACATTTGTTGTGCCAGGATTAAGATTAACATCCCCACACAATATATTAATATAATGCTGGGCTTTGGCAATACATTTTGGAAACACTTTACATGATCCCCTTAAACTGACACTACCTTTACTCCCACCCCTTACTTCACATAAACCAAATCATGTTTATATTGTGCCTCTATTTTTAATGTCCATTTACGCGACAACTTTTCTTGTCCAAAATCTTCCTAATTTAATGCAATTATATGTCCATTCAAGCCCTTATTTAATATAGAATAGTGATTAGTAAATAGGCCAGATTTCCAATGTAAATTCTGCATATCAAGGCTACAGTTTGTCTTCCTCCTATTGTTTTCTTTCTAACCTTAATGTGGCATAATAAAAGGAAACAAAACACACTAGACATTTTCTAAGAAAATCCCCAGCATCCTTAAAATCAACAGTTGCATACTTATATGTATGCATATAAATTAAAGAATACTAAAAAAGGGACACCATTAAATAAAATGTTTTCCTTAAAAATACAAATATTAGATTACAAATTCTGTGCAATTAGCTACAGCTAATAGAAACTAACCTTGTAATCCCTCTCCTCCTAGAGTGCCCCAACTGCCAGCTGGCAATTAGCAGCCTTTAAAAACACAGAGTTTTTGCAAACCAAGCAATATAATAAGAGGCAGTTTAAAAATATCAAACAGTTCTTTAGACTTGCTCTCTATTTCTGTGTCAGCACTACAGTCAGCTAATATTATCCAACCTTGTACTACCCCACCCACTGGAGCACCACAACTACCAGCTGGTAATTAATAGCATTTAGTAACACAGCAGTTTTTATAAATCAAACAAGATAATGGGAGACAATGTAAATGTATCAAACAGTTATTTTAACCTGCCCTTTACTTCAGTGTTAGCACTATAATCAAGATGGTCAGGAGACGGTTTAGCCGTAAACATCAAAAATCAAAAATTTAGATTGTAAAATCTATTTTTGAATTAACCTTTCTTAAACCATTTTACAAACAGAATGTCTTTGTCCATATCCAGTGTACCCAGCGGACATGGCAGACAGGGCAGACATGCCTCCCTGCTGTGTCTCTCTGCCCACTGCCACTCTGAATGCTGCAACTCTCAGGGGTATGCAGCCTTTTAACCTGGATGGCTCTTACCTGGCTTCAATGCCTGGCAGGTAATGATCTTCAGTTTCTTAGCATTAACATTTCACTTCTGCTGGCAAACTGATGGTACACAGCACACAGTGCTAATAGGTCAATTCAGGCTGCAGATAGATGTTACACGAGACACAGCGCTAACAGTTCAGTTCAGGCTGCAGGTGAAGTTCACGCAGGAATACAGTGCTAAAAGTTCAGTTCAGGCTGCAAATAGATGCCACACATGTCAAAGTGCCACTAGTATAATTCAAGCTGTAATATGCAAGTACACAGCAGCCAGTCTCTTCCAAACACAGTGGTCCACATGCACTGCAAGTAAATACTAGGCACTAGCTGTCATCAGTTTACAAGGCATAGGTGGCTATCATTACTGGTATAGCAAGGATGATAAAATGCTGCTTGCCACCTCTGCCATGTCTCTCTGCCTGCTTCTGCTAGTTAGCAACATGGACTCTGCAGAGTTTGATCTTGAATAATGAACGTGCTGACTTTTTTTGAAAATGTTAGTAAGGAATTAGATGGACATCACCTCATTGACATCATCTAGCTGGAGTTTGAAAAGGTCTATGATTTTTGTGCTGCACTGGGCTATTATAGAAAGATGAAATTAACATAGGCTTAACAACACATAAATAAATTGGATAGCACCACAGAGGGTTAAAATAAATGGACACCAAGGCCAGCCCAGTGGCATGGAGGGCTGAGACATTGGTGCCTTACTTCCTGCCACACCGGTGACCCATGTCCTCAGTGTGAGCAGGCCACCGGGGTCAGCCAGGGAGGGAGAGGGCTGAGTGCCCAGAGGACAGCTCTCTTCTCCTGAAGAGGGTGGGTTGGCAGTCCCACCAAATGATTGCCCCCCCGGTGGAGACCTGAGAGCAGAATGGGTTGGGGACACAAACGAAAAGGAGGGAGGGTGCTGTGGGACTCCGCAATGTGCATGCACCTCCATGCATGTGCATTGATGTGTTGCACTCCAGCAACTGGGAGAGGGGGAGTGGAAAAATGGTAAACTGGCAGCATGACACTGGTCCTCTGCAGGCTTCACACCAGGCCAACTGGGCACCTCTGTATCATCCAGGTAAGTCCTGGTGGATGCCAGGGTGATGGGGCTGGGGGGGGCAGTGGAAGTGGGATAGTTAACTCAGAGCTGGAAAAATGTGGATAGAAAAAATTAAATAAATGGACACCTGTCCTCAAAAATAAATGTGACTAGTGGGGTGCCTCAGGGATCTGTATTGGGACAAATATTGTTTGGCATCTTTATTTCTGATATAGATCACAATCTCAATAGTTGGAACTGCAAGTATGCAGCTGACACTAAAATAGGTGGGGTATGTGAAATTAGTGAACAGGCAGACTGCATAAAATCTGAACTGAACAGCATAATGAACTGAATCATAAAACGGGGGATGCAATTCAACATGGACAAATGTGCAGTAATGCACCCAGGAAGGCAGAACTCATTGTCAGCAATACAAATTCAGCAATAATATACTAAATAGCACAGAGTGTGAAAATGACCTAGGGATCAGAGTAAATAATAGGTTTGATATGGAAGACCAGTGCACAGTGGTCACAGCAAAAGCAAATCCAATGCGGTAGAATAATAAAAAAAACTATTAAAAGTAGGCATAAGGCCATTATAATTCCTCTCTACAGGTCTTATATCCATCCATTACAGGACTATGACACTCAGCTATGGACTCCTCACAAGAGAAAAGGAATACTAGCTGTTGAAAGGGTACAGAAGAAAATAAAACCAATCACAAGCCTTGCAGACTTGTCATATACAGGCAGATTGGGAGATATAAAACTGTAGTCCTTGGAGGCACAGTGATTAAGGGGGGATTTGTTATTTATGTTTGAGGTGATTAACGACCTGCCATTGAAGACAGAACTAGGTTTTGATTTTAAGCATGACATCAGAGTTAGTAGAGGATATCCCTTACAGATTAAGGCAATGAACTTTATTACTATCAAAAATATTTCAGCCATCCTCATGGTCATGAGGGCCAGTGGGACTCAACCCTCTCCAAAGCTGCAAACCCCCTTAAGCAACAAAGAAGCAGCCATCCTCACAGTCATGAGGACCAGTGGGACTCAGCCATCCCCAAAGCTGCAAGCCCCCTGAAGCAACAAAGAAGTGTTGCTGCTAGTTATTTAACCTGCTTTTTCTCTCTTCACCTTCTGTCTAGATCCCCCTTTCATTTCTACCAACCCCTCCCCTGTTCCAACCCCTCCCCACCATGTACCTGTTTTAATCCCTGGTGTTTTTCTTTGTTCCTCCACAGCCATCCTCGCAGTAGTGAGGGCCAGTGAGACTCAGCCCTCCCCAAAGCTGCAAGTCCTCTGAAGCAACAAAGAAGCAGGTACACAATGCTATAGTGAGGTGTGAAAGGGGCTAGGAGTTCAAACTCTATTTTGGCCCCACCGACACTTTGTGTCGGCTCCCCACCACCACCAACCATCACACTTGGTTGTCCGTGTTTTTTATAGGGGTGATCATGTGAAGGCTATAGCTTATCAGCCCACTTTACCATTTGTTGGTTATCAGCATTCACCACTAGAGACAGCAATCTTCTGTAACCTCCACCTACTGGTCCAAGCCCAAAATGTGGACTGCAGGGATAGCAGCAATTTTACTTCTTGCTCCATTAGTTTCATTATCTCCCTCCTCCTTCCCAGAGGAGCAGCCTTGCCTGCCATGACTTCTCTCCCTAGCATCTCCATCTCCACCCTCCCATACCTCAACCATACAACTATCCCCTGCCCCCCTGCAATTAAATGTGTTTGCTGTTCCTTCTGTCCTCCCACCCTCCTTCCATGCTGGTGTAGCCATCCTAAAAGTTCATGCACAAGCCTCCTCTACAACACCAGAACAGTCATTGTATACAAGTCAGAAACCCCTTTGGGCATTTCCAAACAGTAGGTTCCTGTTTACCATACTGCTCCAGCTTTCCGAGGACGTTGAACACAACCCTGGCCCAACCCCCCAGTTGCCCAAATCCTTCCCTCTGCCTCTCACTGCCTCGTGGCCTTAAACTCATGCACCTAAATATCTGCAGCATTGTAAACAAAATTAGTCTACTGCAACCAATTGTCCTCTCACTTAGACCAGACATACTGGTCATTACCAAAACATGGCTGAAACCACACAATCTAGATGCAGAATTTGCTATTTCAGGCTACTCCCTTATTTGCCAAGACTACCCAGGCACCAAAAGAGGGGGTGGCATTGCCATGTATATCAACTCCTCTCTTCAGTTTACACCAGTACTGCTGCCCAGACCCTAGCAATCCATCGATGCCATACTAATCAAACTCTCCTTCACCCACACCTTCCCCATATTTATGACTGGATCCTATTGTTCTCCTGACTCAACCCCACCCCCCCATCCTGGAACACCTGAATACCCTTACTTCACTGGCCGCTGGGGGCGAGTTCAAATCCTCAGTGATTTCAACCAAAACTGGCTCTCCAGTAGCAGCTCCAGGTTGTGGAATCAGGTGGCTGCATTAAACCTATCCCAACTAATCACCGAGCCCACTCGCCTCAACCACAAATCATCTAATCACTCTCTCCTGGACTGGTCCCTTACATCACACCCACATTATATACTTGCCTCCATCTGCTACTGGACTCTATAAGATATCATAATATGATCTACTCAGTTAAAAGAATCCATCATCCTAAAGCACCCCCCCAGAACCATCCTTACAAGATCCTACAAATCCTTGGACCTTGCATCTCTCCTGTTCTACTTGTCTAGCTTGGACTGGTCGTACATCCCCAGGGCCATTTCTATTGATTCAGCCTGGGAGTTATTTAAGACCAGGTTCACCACAGTCTGGAACTCATATGCCCCTGTCAAACATGCTCGGATAAAGGGTACCCACCTGCCATGGATCACTACAGACATTATAATACTCCTTAAAGTCAGGGATGTAGCCTGGAATGCTTTCAATATTTCCAGCTCTCCAGTGCACCAACAAAAGTATTGTGCCTTTTGTAATGCTTGTACTAGAAAGATCTGCATGGCAAAGGCAAAATACTTTAGTGACGCCTTCAAGTCTAACCTAAGCCAGCCTTCCATGTTTTGGAAGGTGGTTAAATCTCTTTTTGTCCCTCATGCTCAACCCCCTACCCCTGCCCTTAACGTAGGTAGCTCCATGATTACAGATCCCTTTGAAGTGGCCTCTCATTTCAATTCCTTCTTTACGGACTGCACCTCATCACTCCTGGGTTCCCTCAACCCTCAGGCCACCCAGACCCCCCATGTCCCCCCCAAAATTGGTCCCCCAGGTGGCAACCCCTTTGCCTTCCACCAGATTACCCCTGCTGAAGTCTACAAATCACTACTCACCTTAAATCCTGACAAGGGCAAATGCTCTACTCGCTTGGGCTCTAAATTGCTATACTTGTCAGCTACGGCCATCGCCGTCCCCCTGGCATCTCTTTATAACCTCTCATTCTTTCTAGCCGCTATCCCCACCTACTGGAAACATGCTATAGTCATCCTGCTTCCCAAAGGCGGTGACCCCTCTGCCCCCAGAAATTACCACCCAGTATCCCTGCTACTTATCTTGGCCAAAATCCAGGAAAAACTAGTGCTCTCTCAACTCTTCTCCTATCTTGATTCCTCTTTCTTTTTCACTCCTTACCAGTCTGGCTTTAGGAAGGCCCACTCCATCTCCACCTCCCTCCTAAGACTCACAGACTCCATCCTCACTGGTATGAATAGGGGCCTATTCACCTCAGCCATTTTTATTGATCTGGCTAAAGCCTTTGACACTGTCTCCCACACACTCCTGCTATTGAAGCTGTCTCATGCAGGGCTGTCAGGTGTGGCCATCAGTTGGTCCTACCTGTTAGGCCAATCCCAATCCATCAAATTTCTTCCCTTCCTGTTACCTCTGGTGTTCTGCAAGGCTCAGTCCTTGGCCACTCTTGTTCTCTATCTTCCTAAATGACCTGCCCACTGCCTGCCCTTACACATCCATTCACATGTATGCAGATGATACAGTTTTGTACACATCTGGCCCCTCAACTTCTGATGTAGCAACCAGACTCCAGCAGGACTTCGATGAAGTTCAGTGCTGATTTTGCTCAAATCAGCTTTTTCTCAATGCCAAGAAAACTATCTCTATGACCTTTGGCATAAGGCAGTGACTTTCAAGGCTACCCTCCACCCCCTCCTTCCACACCCTGGATGGGACTTCTATTGAGACTTGCTCCTCCTGCAGATACCTTGGGGTCTGGCTTGACCAGCACCTAGACTTCTCTGCACATATAGGTGCACTGTATCACAATCGTAGAAGCGTCCGATTGCTGGCTTGACATGATAAAGTGCAGAAAATGATTCTCCCCATATTCAACTATGGGGATGTAGTCTACAGTGCTACATCAAAGTCCACCCATGCCAGACTGGACCCCCTCTTCCATTCCTTCTGTTGCTTTGAGCTTGACTGTCCTCCTAATACTCATCACTGTGTCTTGTACTGCAACCTAGACCTCCCCTCATTCCAGTACAGGAATCTCCCCACTGTGCTAGCCTCATGACCAAATACTGGTTGAAGTCCTTCCCCTCATATCTCACCATGGTCCTCTCAGCCCACACCCCCAGGACTATGCACTGAGGAACAATGACTCATGTCTACTGGCCATTCCACTCATGTCAACCTCAGATGGCCAGTCAACTTTCAATTTTTGCATGCCCAATCTCTGGAACTTGCTCACCTTGGATATCTGGCATGCCCCTCCCCCCAGATAGCACCTTAACTCCCTTCTCAAAACATACTTCCACCCCACCTGCACATGGACCCATGTGAGCTCATTAACCAGGTGACCAGTGTCACACACCCACAGAGCAGATCAGCTCTCTACTCCCAAAGTGCCAACCTCTGAGCACAGTCTTATGAACATTTAACAGAAACAGGGTAACCATCCTCCTGTTTTGTAGGTTTGAATCAATCTTTGGTCTTAGTTCTGGAGGGATTCAAACTGTGAACCTCTTGCTAGCATACCCAATGCACAGGCTCAGATAATTCTATCTTCGGGGGGCCAGATATCTTTGCCTACGGGCACCTAACCAGGTGTACAAAATGAACCCTTAAAAACTCTAATAAAGACCTCAGATTGCTCTTACCTTTTTCCAGTTTGGTATCACCATTCAAGCTTATTCACAGTGTCTGCTTTAACCATATACTTCACTTGTTAAAGGAAGAAATTCAAAGACAGACTAAGTTGGCTCTAAAAATAGAGTTTTAATAAAATAGATAAAAGTATGTAAAACATAAAATACAGAACTATATATCACAAGAACCATACAATTTTTTAAAAGAACAAGGTTTTAACATTGCAATTCCTACTACAGTACTTAGACTTGTCTCTCTCTCTCTCTCTCTCTCTCTCTGTCTCTCTCTAAAGCTTGGCAGAAGACACCAGGAGGAAGGAGTGCTGTATGACTGGACTTCTCTACTGGGACTAAAGAAGTAGAACTCTTGTACTTGGACCTTTAATTTAGGGTAAAAAAAACAAACTAACAAACAAAACAAAACAAAATAGTGTGTTTGTCTGAGTTAATTGAACTGAATGGTTATCTGAACAGTTATCTAGGTGCAGATCTCAGGTGATTGAAAGGGCTTGATAGCTGTGCAGTTTAAATTACTTGTAGAAAGATCTAGTAAGTAGTGGGATTGGCTTAGCTAGAAGGAAGCTAAATTTAAAGACTGCCTTAGAAAGATTCTGTTAGTAGCTTGGCAGAAGACACCAGGAGGAAGGAGTGCTGTGTGACTGGACTTCTCTACTGGGACTAAAAAAGTAGAACTCTTGTACTTGGACCTTTAATTTAGGGTAAAAAAACAAATAAACAAACAAAACAAAAACAAAATAGTGTGTTTGTCTGAGTTAACTGAACTGAATAGTTATCTGAACAGTTATCTAGGTGTAAATCTCAGGTGATTGAAAGGGCTTGATAGCTGTGCAGTTTAAATTACTTGCAGAAAGATCTAGTAAAAATATTGCCCACTCTCCCACTCAAAGGTAGTTCTGCTTTTATAGGCACAGGATTTGACTGACAACAGGAACTTCCTGTTTGGGAGCAGGAAGTGAGTGATCACAGAGCCACCAAAGACCCACCATCCTAGAAGGGTAAGAGTAGCTCTCTGGCCCCCTTTAGCTGCTGGAGGCCTGCCTCTGAGCAAGTAAGGGGTCTACTGAGAAATATAGGATATTCTTGTCACAGAACAGGACAATCAGGAGCTTAAAGGGCACACAGGCAGAAAGTAAGTAGAGAGAGAGAGAGAAGAGAAAGAAAAAAAAACAGAGGAAAAAGTAAGGATTCCAAACAACAGTTAAGGGGCCAGAAATAAGACATGAAGGGAGAGTGCAGTGGCTGTGGAGCAGCAGTCTTCCGGGAGACGTTCTGGAGGATGTGGTGTTGTCCCATCTGCAGACACCTCTCTGGGCTGAGGGAGGAGGTTGCTCATCTCCAGACTGATTTGGCAAGGATTTGTGAGACCTCCTCCTCCATCCAGGGACCACCAGTGCCACTGCCGTTGCCTCAGAGGTTGCCAAAAAAGAGGAGCGGTTGGACCACAGTGGGCTCAGGGAGGGTGAGGTGGTGGAACAGAGGCTCATCCCTCCAGTTGTACCTCTCCACAATTCCTATGCCATTCTGGCAAAGTGTGGTTCCTCTATGGAGGCACCTGCAGTGGAGACCAAGGATGCTGGGAACCTCCACAAAGGAGACCCACAGGAGGGTGGCATGGGACCCCACAGGGGAAGGAAACAACTCCTGGTGGGGGACTCCATTGTTAGGAAGGTAGAACTGGGGGAGGAAGGGGAGAGGGAGGTAAGGTGCCTGCCTGTCGCCATGGCTTGGAGGGACAGGGAGCGAATCCTCAGGATTGCCATAGCAGCTGCACAGGGGAGGGAGCTGGATGTCTTTGTCCACCTAGGGACCAATGACCTGGCAAAGAAAGGAATTAGAGCAGTGCAGGAAGAGTTTGTGGAATTGGGGAGGGGCCTTAGACAAGCAGCACGCATGGTAACCTTCTCGGAGGTGCAGCCCATCTATGGCGTAGGAGAGGCTAGGGTGTTCTGCACCATGGGATTCAATCAGTGGTTGAAAAACTGGTGCAGAGCTCAGGGATTTGGCTTCATTGGGGAATGGGGGTCCACCTGGAGTGATGCAAGTCTATACTGGCATGATGGGCTGCATCTGTCCAGGAGGGGAACCAGGATCCTAGGTGATAGGTTTAAATGCTTAATTGGCAAGCATTTAAACTAGCCAAGGGGGGAGGCACTGGCATGGAGCAGGGAAATCCTAGCCTCCCCCAAAAATCATGGTAGTAAGTACGGTAAACACCAACATAGAAGTGGCAATAGGGAGAAGGGCAGGGGTAAATGGGGAAAGTGACAAAGGCAAGAAGGACAGGGATGGGGCAAAAAGGAGTAAGGGCATCAGGAAATGGAGGGTAATGAGTACCAATGCCCGTAGTCTGGGCAACAAGTTCCCTGAGCTGGTGGCCTTGATAGAAGAGGGATGCCCGGATATCGTAGCAGTCACAGAAACATGGTACACAAAGAACCATGACTGGGATGTTAACATACCAGGGTACATAACCTACAGGAGAGACAGGCAGGAGAGAAGGGAGGAGTAGCTCTCTATGTAAAGGAAGGGATAAAGCACCTGAACAAAAGAGTAAACAGGGAGGAGAGGAGGCACTGTGGGTCACTTTGGAGACTGGAAAGGGCACCACAATCCGCACAGGGGTTGTGTACAGACCCCATGTCAGGGGGAGGGAATGGACAAGGATATGATAGAAGGCATTCTTAGGATGGCAGAGAAAGGGGAGATACTGTTGATGGGAGACCTGAATATGCCAGATGTTAACTGGAGCACATTTGCTGCAGCCACATCCAAGAGTAGGGCCATTCTCGATGCCCTACAGGTGGCAGGCCTCAGACAGCTAGTTTCGGAACCCACTCATGAGGGAGCAATCTTAGACCTCATACTCTTAAATGGGGCAGTGAGAGGATCTCAGATCTAGAAGTGGGTTGCCATCTGGGAACAAGTGACCATCAAACAGTGTGGTTCATTAAACTCAGCTACAGAGTCAAGCCATACAAAAGTGAGGGTACTGGACTTCAGGAGGGCTGACTTTGGCAAGATGGAGAGTGCCTCAGAAAAGCACTAGCAAACAGGCTAGAAGGAGGGTGGATCAACAATGGAAATCATCAAACTGCCATCACAGAGGCAACAAGCCTTTGTGTGAAGCAAATAAACAAACCAAAATGAAAGAAAAAGTCACTATGGTTCTCAAAAGAAGTGGCTGGGAAAGTCAGGGAGAAAAAGATAGCATTCAGAAAGTATAAGGAAACACAGAAGGAGCAGGACAGAGAGCTCTACCAGTTAAGGCAGAAGGAAGCAGGGAGGGAAGTTAGAATAGCAAAGGCCCAAACTGAGGAAAAGATAGCCAACTCGGTTAAGAAGGGGGATAAAACCTTTTATAGGTACATCAGAGAACATAGAAAGACAAAGGGAGGGATAGTGAGGCTGAATAGAACAAATGGTGGGTGGGCAGAGGGGGACAGTGAAAAAGCAGGGATACTGAATGAATATTTCTGCTCAGTATTCACAAAAGAGGAGGGGGAAGTGCCTAATCCAATTAACAGAAGCACTCTTGATAGAGGGGTTGATCCCAGCCCTTTCACAAAAGAAAGGGTTCTGCAAGAACTCCTAAAACTGAAGGTGGACAAAGCAATGGGGCCTGATGAAATTCACCCCAGAATTCTAAAAGAATTAAGAGGGGAACTAGAGAAACCACTGACTACTCTTTTTAATAAATCATGGGAGGATGGTGTGGTACCCAAGGACTGGAGGAAGGCGGATGTGATTCCCCTTCACAAAAGTGGGGCCAAGACAGAGGCAGGAAACTACAGACCTGACAGTTTGACCTCTGTTGTAGGGAAAGTGATGGAGTCACTTCTGAAGGAAATAATTGTTGAGTACCTTGAGGCCAGTGGGACACAGGACCCAAGGCAGCATGGGTTCCAGCAGGAAGGTCATGTCAGACAAATCTAATAGATTTCTTTGACTGGGTGACAAAAGTAGTAGACCAAGGGAGGGCTGTGGACATGGCCTACCTAGACTTGTGCAAGCATTTGACACAGTCCCACACAAAGATTAACAGTCAAATTAACCAGTCTGAGTGGGTCCAGGGCGGTAGCCTGGGTAAACATTGGCTGGACAACAGGACACAGAAGGTAATGTAAAATGAGTCTACTCTGGAAGAAAGAGGGGTTACTAGTGGGGTACCACAGGGTTCAGTACTGGGTCCAGTCCTTTTAATGTCTTTATAAGTGACATTGCAGAGGGACTGGAAGGAAAAATATGCCTCTTGCAGATGACACAAGACCTGCAACAGGGTTGATACACAAGGAGGCATGGAAAGGATGAGAAGGGACTTGGCAAGGTTGGAGGAATGGTCAAGTATGGCAGCTAGGATTCAATGCAAAGAAGTGCAAAATAATGCACTTGGGAAACAAGAACCAGGAGAAGATTACACAATGGGGGGTAGTAACAACAACAAAAGGAAAGGGACCTGGGGGTAATCATATCAGATCACCTTAAGGTTAGCAAGCAATGTGAGAAGGCAGTAGGAAGGGCTGGGGGGATACTGGGATGCATAGGGAGAGGCATCACCAGCAGAAAACAGGAAGTTGTTATCCCTCTGTACAGACAGTTGCTGAGACCCCATCTGGAGTACTGCGTCCAGTTCTGGAGATCCCATCTCTGCAAGGACATAGACAGGATAGAGGCAGTCCAGAGCTGGCAACTAAAATGGTGCAGGGTCCGAAAGAGAAGCCGTACAAGGAGAGATTAAAGGAGCTTAATATGTATACCCTTGAGGAAAGAAGGGAGAGGGGGGACATGATAGAAACTTTTAAGTACCTCAGTGGAATCAACAAAGTCCAAGAGGGTAGCATCTTTCAGAAAAAGAGACGTGCAAGAACAAGGGGACACAATTTAAAGATAGAGGGGGGGCGGTTCCGGGGCAATGTGAGGAAGTATTTTTCACAGAGAGGGTAGTAGATGCATGCAACAGCCTTCCTGAGGAGGTTCTGGGGTCTAAAACTGTGGAAGAATTCAAGAATGCATGGGACAGACATAAGGCAGTTCTTGTGGGGGGTAGGAAGAAATAGGATGTTGGTTAACTAGGATCTGCGGCCTATCCTGTAGGTAGGGAAATGGGCAGACTAGGTAGGCCAAGCAGTCCTTATCTGCCGTCAAAGTCTATGTTTCTATGTTTCTATGTTAATACCTGCTTCAAGTGCTCAAAGATGTTTCTTTGTCATAGTGCAGATAAAAGTGTCTGAAGGAAAACAGAATACTCTTTAAAAACCTGTCTTGGCCAACCCCTTTGCATGAGGTCCTCTGGCTCCTCCTCTGTTTATGAAAAATCATACACAAAGGATATTTTATCATATTAGAAGGTAAGAAAATTAAGGTCACATAATCAGAAACTCCTTTCCCCATGTGACTTCCCCAATCAAGTCTGTAAATTTCCTTTCATCTATGAGCAGTATCCCCTCTCACACAGACATCAAAGCATTTATGATCTCGCACCAGAGTGCCAAACCTGGTTTCCTCCTCGAAACATCATAAAATGGATACTGATTTTCCCTCTTAGCAGTTAAAGCTATATTTTACTTAGAAAAACAGGAGATTCTTGATTAAAGCCTATTCTAGTCTATAATTAGCTTCTGGCCTTCCAGGTAACACCTTGGCCCAGATATTCAAAAGGGTTGCGCATGGCGCAACAGTGTTGCACCATGCACAACCCACTGATGCGCCCTGGCGCAATATTCAAAAGGGAAAAGTGCGCCGCACAAATCCCGATGCGCCGGACCGCATCAGTAATGTATGCAGGCACAGGTAGGGGGGACATGCCCATGCATAACCTGCACAGCCCGATATTCAGCCGGGATGTGCGGATTGTATCACACAACCTATGCACAAAGATATGTAAAAAAGGAACAAGTGATGGCCACCCACAGGTGAGCTGCCGCATTGCAGGGTGCAACACAGCAGCTGCCACCTGTGGGTGGCCACCCGAATTCCTGCCGCACCTGGCGGTGCCCTCCCCATGCCCCATCGCAGGCATCCATGTAGCGAACTCCCCCCAAGTTCAATATTCCTGGTGGTCCAGTGGACCGCACTGAGCCCGATCATGGGCATCAGTAATAGAACCCCCCCCAAGTCCAATATCCCTGGTGGTCAGGGGACCGCACTGAGCCCGATCACGGGCATCAGTAATAGAACCCCCAAGTCCAATATCCTGGTGGTCAGTGGACCAATTGCTGCCCAATCATGGGCATCTGTACCTCATCAAATACCCCTAAGACCCTGGTGGTCTAGTGCCCCCACCCCACCCGCCCACTAGCCCCACCACCCGCTCCTCCCCGTCAGCGGTGGGCAGCAGCACCACCTGCCTGCCGCCCTGCCGGCTTGCCGACTGACAGCTCGGTGCTGCACACCCAGTGGTTCACAGCGTGAGCCAATGGGCGTGCAGCCCATACCATACTACTCAGTTCAGATATGTGAATGAATTCATTTTAATATATTTTTAAGGCCCGTTTGAAGACTTTTCTTTTTTCCCAAGCTTTTGATATCTAGATTAGCATATACAGTAAAGATTGTGATTGTAATAGATTTATTTATTTAATTTGTATAAAATTCTGTGTTTTAAATTTTTGGTGCTTTTAAAACTCTGCTTAAAATTTTGTACGGTGCCCAGAGCCTCCGGGATTGGGCATCTTTTAAATAAATTTCCCCTTTCCTTGCCTTGCCACTGGACCACCAGGGATATTGGACTTGGGGGGGTTCTATTACTGATGCCCGTGATTGGGCTCAGTGTGGTCCACTGGAACACCAGGGATATTGGACTTGGGGGGGGAATATACTGATGCCTGCGATCGGGCACATAGAGGTCCACTGGACCACCAGGATATTGGACGGGGACTATACTGATGCCCACAATCAGGCACATAGAGGTCCAGTGGACCACCAGGGATATTGGACATTTTTTTGTTTTACACGAATGCCCACGATCGGGGTGCAGGGGGCGTCGGTCCCCGATGGCTGCTGCCTGGCAGGGCACCAGGCGCAGGTCCTCGGGGATCGGCGCACCTGCATGCTAATGGAATGTAAATGGGGCCATAATGAGATGCAAATGGCTCCCTGTGCGCCTTGCATAAATTATGGCCCCATTTGCATGTCCCCTTTTGAATATCACAGGTGCTGTGCATGACACAATGGCACTTGCACCAGCACATCTCCATGCTCCACTCTGGCCACTTGCACTGGCGCAGTACCACTGCGCCATGCACAGTGGGGGTGGCCAGGCTGCGATATTCAAAGCTGCTGCGCCATAGCGCTGCTCTGTTGAATATCACCCAGGCCACACCCCTGCGCAACAAAGTTGAGCTGTGCCCAGGCTTGTGCCACAGCCTGGCGCAATTTGAATATCCCAGCCCTTGTATCTAAAACCTGTGTGTGTGTGTGTGTCATTTCACATGCTGTCTCAGTATCTCTCATGAGAGACAGTCCATAACACATTTTTATATTACAAAAAAAATCACAGTGTACTCAGAACTGGCTGTCCAAGTGTCACAATCCTCCCCACCTAGACTGAATTTGGGGTCTCTATCCCTGGCATGGGATGAGCTTCCTAAATCAATTCACTCCTCATACACACGACACAGACCATCTAAGTTCTGGTTTCTGGCTCCAGCTCTATGTATGATTGTCATATCATACCCTTGCAAAGCAAGACTCCATCTTAGCAACCTACTATTGTTCTTTCTCATCTGCATCAGCCAAAACAGGGGATGTGGTCAGTCTGCACCACAAAATGCTACCCATACAAGTATGGCTCCAACTTCTTTAGGGTCCACGCTATGGCAAGACATTCTTTTTCCACAGTAAGGTATGCCTGCTCCCTGGGAAGTAATTTCCTACTCAGGTATGCAATTGGGTGATCTTTCCTTTGGCTAGATGTCTGGCTCAGTACTGCCCCAATACCCATGTCTGAGGCGTCAGTCTGAATTATAAAGGTTTTGCTATAGTCAGGACTTGTCAAAACAGGAGCACTGCACAGTGCCTCCTTTACTTTGGAAAAGGCTTCCTCACAGGCTGGGCCCTAGGTAATTTTCTTGGACATCCTTTTGTTTGTCAGGTCAGATAAGGGAGCAGCCAGGGTGCTGTAATTGGGTACAAATTTCCTGTAGTACCCTGCTGTCCCTAGAAAACTCCTGACCTGCTTCTGGATTTCTGGTCTGGGCCATGCCTGGATTACTTCTATCTTTATTTGGTTAGGACAGAGCTGTCATCAGTCTGCCACATGCCCGAGGTATGCCACTTCTCCCATTGCCACCTGGCACTTCCCGGCTTTGACTGGGATCCTGCCCAGCACTCCCCTAAGGTGTGATAGGTGTTCCTCCCAGCTGGTACTAAAGATGGCAATGTCATCCAGGTATGCCAGGGCATACTCCTCAGCACCATTTAACACCTTGTTCACCAACCTTTGGAAAATGGCCGGGATGTTCTTCATTCCAAAAGGCATTACTTTAAATTCAAATAAGCCTATCAGAGTGATGAAGGCCAACCTCTCCCTAGCTGTGTCTGTCAACTCTACCTGCCAATACCCCTTGGTCAGGTCAATGGATGTAAGGTAGGTCACCCCTCCCAACTTGTCCAGGAGTTCGTCCATCCAGGGCATCAGGTGTGAATCAGACTTCGTGACTGCATTCAGTCCATGATAGTCCACACAGAAATGAGTAGAGCCATCTGGCTTAGGCACAAGGACTACAGGTGAGGCCCAGGGGCTGCGGGATCTCTGGATTAACCCGAAATCCAGCATCTCCTCCACTTCCCTCCTAATGTCCTTTTGGACAGCCTCTGATATCCAATATGCTGTCTGCCGTATGGGTGTCTGTGCCCCTGTCTCCACATCATGCGTCGCTAAGGGGGTTAGTCCAGGTTTGGCACTAAACAATGGGGCAAAGTCTGCTAAAACCTCCCTTACTTCCTGGATCTTGTCCGGGGTCAGCTGGGGAGACAATTTTACTGCCTCCACCAAGGACTCCCACTTACTTTCTTAGAGCAAGTCCAGAAGGGGGTCTCCTTTGTCCATCCCATCCCCATGACTACACACTGCAAACACCATGTCAGCCCTATCTGCATATGGCTTCATCATGTTGACATGGTACATCCTTTCTATCTGTCTTCTGTCAGGTAACTCTATAATGTAGTTCACATCATTTACCTTCCTAACCACTTTGTACGGTCCTGCACACTCAGCCTGCAGCTTGTCTTTCCAGACCGGAATAAGGACCATGACTTCCGGACCCACCATGCACGAGTGTGCCCTGGCTCTTCGGTTGTACCACACTTTTTGTTTCTGTTGGATAGCTGCCAGGTTGCTGTGCGCTGTCCCTATAAGCTCCTTCAGCCTTTCCCTAAACCTAAGGACATAATCCACTATGGGAGTTCCCTGGGTGGTGTGCTTGCCTTCCCAGTCCTCCCAGATCAAGTCTAGGGGCCCATGTACCCAGCATCCATATAAGAGTTCGAAGGGAAAATCCTGTCAACTCTTGGGGCACCTCCCTGTATGCAAACAACAGGTGGGGAAGGTATTTCTCCCAGTCCCTCCCATGCTGTTCAGCAAACACCTGGAGCATTGACTTTAGGGTACAATTGAATCTTTCCACAAGCCCATTAGCTTGTGGGTGATATGGTGTCATACATCTCTGCACCACCCCACACTTCTCCCATAAACATCTCATCAGGACTGACATAAAGGAGCCCCCTTGATCGGTGATAACCTCCTGTGGAAACCCAACACAGGAGAAAATCCCAAGTAAGGCATCTGCCACTTTGTCTGTCTTCAGAGAGGATAGGGTGACTGCCTCTGGGTACCGGGTGGCATAATGCATCACAGTCAGGATGAATCTCTTCCCTGAGGAGCTGGGTGTATTTAAAGGCCCCACAATATCCATTCACACCCTCTGGAATGACTCCTCCACTATGGGAAATGGAATCAGGGCAGCTTGGGTTTTCTTTCCCACCTTCCCTATTTCTTGGCACCGGTGACAAGACCTTCAATACTTCTTCACCTGCTGGGTGAAGTTAGGCCAGTAGAAATTCTGGGCCAACCACTGAATCATGCGCATGATTCCCAGATGACCAGACAAGGGAATATCATGTGCAATCTTGAGCAACTGCTCACGATACCCCTGGGGAATGACAAGCTGCCTGCCTAGCATCCCTCCCTCTGTCTGCACAGCCTGAGTATACATAAGTCCATTTTCCCAATAAACCTTATGTCTGCTGTCACCTTTCCTGTGCGCCGTCTGAGTCTGCCCAAGCCCTTAACTTCTCTAAACTAGGGTCACTTCTCTGAGCAGCTGCAAACCCCTCACACATTCCAAAGGCATGGTACAGGTCCCTTCAGTCACTAAACTAGGGTCCCTAGGACTAGCATCAGGGCACTCAGGATCACTGTCAATCCCAACCCTCTGACAATGAGTCACCCCTCCCTCTTCGGTGTAGCCCTCTGTAGCTGTGTGGTTACTTGCTACTGGGGAAATTTCTACCCCCTTTTCATTGGTCTCCCCATCTGGAGACACAGGCTGGGGAACCAGCCTCTCAGTGGTTTCCACAATGGTTTCTGTGGGGTTCAGGGAACTACAATTTTCCCTTGCCACTTGGCTACGGGTAACTGCACATACCATCCCCTGTTTGAGATTGTTGCCCAGGATCACATCCACTACTAACGTTTTGGCTACAGCCACCTGTTACACAGTCCCCCCTGTTTCACCCCAGTCTAGGAGAACACTAGCGAGGGGCAATGTTTTGCCTCACCAGTGAAGTCCTGTACAGTGACATAGTTATTGGATATAAGCTGACCAGGCTGTACCAGATCCCCCTTTACCAAGGTCAAGGATGCCCCATTGTCCCTTAACCCTTCCGTCTGTACACCATTCACCATGACTGGGTGCATGTGTTCCCTCATGTTCACAGGCATGCTTCTAGGGACACACAAACAACCCACTTCTTTTCTAGTACCATTCTGCGTATTATTGCTCATTCTTTTGAGACACTGTCTGGCAATATGCCTAGTTTCTTTACATAACCAACATTCACTTCTCTTTTCAGAGAAATCTTTTCTCTGAAACCTGGGGCTAACTGGTTTTGGTGGAGGCAGTGAGGGTTTTAGTTGCCCTGAAGGTACGCTTTTCCCTTTCTGCACTGCCACACCAAACCCATTGACTCTCAGAGCAGGTCTGCTCTTGGCATAGCGGTCTGAGAGTTCAGCAGCCTCTTGCACTGTTTTGAGATCTCAGTCCTCCAGCTAGGTTTTCAGCTCTGCTGGGCATGCCCAATAAAACTGTTCTAACAGAATCGCATTTTCAATTTTATCAACAGAGTTTGCCTCAATTCCTTTCCACCAATGTTTTAAAAACTGACGTTGTTTCATGGCTAGCTCCTTGTAGCTCATGTCAGAGCTTCTCCTGAGCTTACAGAATTTATCTCTGTATGATTCAGCAGTTAATTCAAATTTTTTAACAGTGCAGCTTTAAGTTTGCTGTAATCATCACTGTCCTCATTTTCCATTTGACCCAATGTATCCTGAGCTTTCCCAGTAAGTAGCGGGGATAGCTGGAAGCTCCAGGACTCTCTAGGAATTTTAGCCTGAATGCAAACTTTTCAAAGTATTTAAAAAGGCATCCATATCCTCCTGTCTTTAAATTCAGCTATTAATTTGGAATTCAATTTGTAACCCAGTCCTGTAGTCCCAGTTAAACCCAAGCCACTTACCTGCTCTAGTGCCACTGGTTGGAGTCGTAACTTCTCCAGTTCGTGTTGCCTCTGGTGCTCCTGCTCCTCATGGTCTGTGTCTCTGCAGCTCACTGGCGCTCACGCTCCTCATGGTCTGCCTCTCAGCATTCTCGCTCTCTCTTCTTCTCTGCAGCTTGCTGTTCATGCTTCTCTTCTCTCTGGAACTCCTGCTCCATTCTGCGCAGCTCAATTTGAAGCCTGAGTACTTCTGGACCCAGGATACTGGTGACCTTCCTCTACTGCTGTGATCCTTTGCTGACAGTGGCCCTGTTGCCCTCCTAATCAGATCTGGAAACTGCCTTGGCCACTAGCCCTGCAACACTTGAGATTTGGTCCTTTTCAGTCATGGTCTGTGACTCGGTGCTCTGGGTATCTGCTACCATCAGGGCATCCACTAGGTTCTGTTTGCTGGCTTTCATCTTGAACGGGCCTCCTCTGTCCCTGCACAACTGTCTTAAGTAGTCTACAGTGTGCCTGCTTTAGTTGAAAGCCATCTTCCCTAACTACTGCTACTCTGACTTGCACTTTAGGAAGAAAAAATAAAATGGGTAGGAACTTGACTGTACGCCAAGTGATATAGTTCTGTTTCCTTTTTAAAAATAAATCACTGCCTTTTTCTTTCTTTGCAAGTGATCTGACGGTCTCAAGCTGACACACTGAACAATAAAAGTGCACTGTGTACTTCACTTGCCTTTGTGTCTCTTATCATGTATCTTTATGTGTATTTGATGTTTCCCCACTCCCCACCCCCAGGATGCATCTGAAATTGAGTGCCGTACCGCTCAGTATGCCTTCCTAGTAAAACTTTTAAATAAATAAATAAAAAAAGCTTGTAATACCAAAATTATCCACACCACTGTCAACCAGTCTGTCACAAACCCACTCAGCAGATCAGCCGTCTACTCCCAAAGTGCCAACCTCTGAGCGCAGTTTTCTGAACAGTTAACAGAAACAGGGTAACCCTCCTGTCTGTTTTGTGGGTTCGAATCAACCTTTGGTCTCAGTTCTGGAGGGATTCAAACTGTGAAACTCTTGCTAGTATACCCAATGCACAGACTCAGATAATTCTGTCTTCGGGGGGCCAGGTATCTTTGCCTACAGGTATCTAACCAGGTGTACAAAATGAACCCTTAAAAACTCTAATAAAGACCTCAGATTACTCTTACCTTTTTCCAGTTTGGTATCACCATTCAAGCTTATGCACAGTGTCTGCTTTAACCATATACTTGACTTGTTAAAGAAGGAAATTCAAAGACAGACCAAGCAGGCTCTAAAAAATAGAGTTTTACTAAAACAGATAAAAGTATGTAAAACATAAAATACCAAACTGTATATCACAAGAACCATACAATCTTTTAAAAGAACAAGGTTTTAACATTGCAATTCCTACTACAGTACTTAGATTTGTCTCTCTTTCTAAATACCTGCTTAAAGTGCTCAAAGCTGTTTCTTTGTCACAGTGTAGATAAAAGTGTCTGAAGGAAAACAGAATGCTTTTTAAAAAACTGCCTTGGCCAACCCCTCTGCGTGAGGTCACCTGGCTCCTCCTCTGTTTATGAAAAATCATACACCCAGGATATTTTATCATATTAGAAGGTAAGATAATTAAGGTTACATCAGCAGAAACTCCTTTCCCCATGTGACTTCCCCAATCAAGTCTGTAAATTTCCTTTCATCTATGAGCAGTATCCCCTCTCATACAGACATCAAAGTATTTATGATCTTGCACCAGTGTTCCAAACCTGGTTTCCTCCTCGAAACGTCATAAAATGGATACTGATTTTCCCTCTTAGCAGTTAAAGCTATATTTAACTTAGAAAAACAGGAGATTCTTGATTAAGGTCTGTTCTCATTTGTAATTAGCTTCTGGCCTTCCAGGTAACACCTTGTATCTAAAACCTGGGGGGGGGGGATCATTTCACATGCTGTCTCAGCATCTCTCATGAGTAGTGCTGTAAATTTTTTCACAGGGGTCACGGATTTCTTGATTACCATGAAATTGGTAGTCCCCAGTGAAAATCCCCCAAGTTGTAGTATGTACTGTACCGAATGACGAGGTTGCTGCTATGTGTTCACGAGCAGGACTACATAACGTGTAATTTTTATTTATTGAGCTTTATCAGATAGGAGGAAAGTATGTAAACAGTAAGACAGTGGACTGCCAGAGATGGGAAATGGCTGAAAGCGTGGAAGCACATTAAAATTAGCTGAGGATTCTAAAAGCTAACCACTCGTGTTACAGTCTTTGAGTAGCATTTTAAAAGCAGATTATCTGCCACATTTCTCCAGCTTCCGAAAATGGCACACTGATCTCCCTCCCTCGATACTTTTCTTGTCTCTACTACCCAGCTCCTCTCTCATGCTCTCCACAACTCAAACTCACTTTCTTCCTCATAAAAACTCTGGTTAACAACCACCCAATTCACAACTCCTCCTTGAGACTACTGCTGCATGTGTCTCACTACAACCACTGAGGAACGTGCCCATGAAAATAATACAGTTTCTTGATGTCTCCTGCTTTCTGTCAAGCATTACACAGATGTCTGGAAGCACAAGATCAGTTGGGAGATCAGTCAGGAGCACTTCTCAGTGTGGATTTCTGTTTTAAATAAATATCTATTTTTTTTTACCTTGAAGTGCCATGAAATTGACCAGTTTTTGCCATGAAAAAAGTACAGCCCTACTCATGAAAGACAGTCCATAACACATTTTTATATTACAAAAAAAATCATAGTGTACTCAGAACTGGCTGTCCACGTGTCACAACCAGTACCTTCTACATCAGGGCAAAACCCCCTACTATGCAGCACTCCTAATTTCTGTTTCTTGCCTATACCTGATGCTATAACTTACCTGGAGTTAGTCTCCTGTAATGTGCCTATTCATCTGCCTATCGAAATTACACTCTATCTTGTATATGTTTTATCTTGTATGTATATCATGTAACTGACTTGAATATGTATTTATGTATGCACTCCCTCTCCCCCTACTCCCAGGGCGCATCTGGACTTAAGCAGTAGTCTACTCAGCATGCCTTCCTGGTAAAACCTTTAAATAAATAAAGAAAGAAAACACTTCTACATATAGAGGTTGGTAGCATTTTGGAATGGCCATCCAATGGAGGTTGTGATAATTGGAATTAAGGAGATCTTTAAAAGGAGGTTGGACAACTACATGGCCACAACTACTTTGAAACATTACCACTGAAATAGTGGGGGAGTAGTTTATGTGGGTCTCTGGCTTTTACTTTCTCCTATAAACCTTGTATATGTCCTTTATGAGATGCAGCCTCCAGAATTGGACACAATACTCCAGGTGGGGTCTCACCAGCAAGAAATATAGTGGCAACACCACCTTCCTTCTTCTGCTGGACATACCTGTCCCTATCCATCCCAGCATCCACTGGCCCTACCCACTGCTTTGTTATATCACCCAGCCACTTTGAGGTCAACAGATATGATAACATCAAGTTTTGTGGGCATGCAAAACTTAGTGAGGAGTTGTGTTTTTTCAACATTGTTGATAGTCTGAAGGTTATTAAATGAATGTGTTGTTTGACTGTTATACTGTATGTGTATACTTTGGCCTTTCGCCACTCTCTATCCCATGGGGGGGACTACCACCCTGTTGGGGAAACGGAAGGCAAAGCAACTCTGTTGAGGATGGTTCCACCCCTAGAGGTGCCGTGAGAACATAATTCCTTTAGGCTAAAGGTACCTTAGGAAGGTATTCCAGGTATTCCAAGGAGAGAGACATGCTGCTGGAGGAAGAGGGAAGGATAGCAGAGCAAAGAAACAATGCTTCTTAATGAGGCTGGCTTAAATAGCTCAGGAAGTGGGGGTGTGGCTGGTAGCTTGAGCCCACTGAACTGCAAGCATAGCCTTTGTGTTCAGTGAGTGTACACACCTTAGTGAGGAGTTGTGCTTGTGCAACATTGTTGAAAGTCTATAAGTGATTGAATAAATGTGTTGTTTGACTGTTACAAGTGGATACTTTGGCCATTTGCACTCTTTGTCCCATTGAGGAGTACTACCCTCTCAGGGTACCACAATGCAAGGGAACCCTCTTGAGGAGAGTTCTATCCCTAGAGGTGCCACAGAAATATAATTCCTTTAAGTTAAAGGTACCTCCGGAAGGAGCCTAAAGTACCGCACAGCAGGTGGTGAACACAGAGCCTGAGTGAGTACTAACCAACAGCAGCTAGTGACAACTAATAACAGAAACTGATTTGAGCAATGACTGACAGCAACTGGCAACTGATGGCAGACAGAGGCATGACTTCTGTAAGGAGAGAGGGAATTGCAGGACTGAAGGATTTGAGAGCTACCATGCAATCCCAGCTCACAGCAGAAATCTGCTACTAGGGTAAATGCTATACTTAAATACATATACTGTACTACATTATGGCCTTTGGCATTCAGGAAAGAATAAACCCTGTGGAGGAAATCTCTGGAGATCCATGGCCTTGGCTGCCATCCTTCGTGGTATGGAAACTTATTACTGTGACAAGTCAAAATGCTAATTTGGAGTTTGAAATTCGGGCAAGTTATTGGTGGGCCAAACACAAAAGGCTCCAGTACAAATAGCCAGCTCAATGGTGCCTGTTTCCCAAAAATAACAAGAAAGACAAAAAAGGACCAGCACTCAAGAAATGTCATGCTTACATGTTTAATGATTTATGTAAAGTGCGTACACATGTTGACCCAGAATACAGAAGAAAAATACCCCGTGTGCATTTGGATCATTCTGATCCTTCCTCGGGTAGTGGAGCCCCACTAAGCTCCCATCCAATAAATAGCAAGATTATTTGCATAAAATACATATTCATACAATAAGGTGGCTAGACATATTCATCCTTTAAGGAAACAGTATTAACCCTGTCCATATCTCGTAGCAAACAGAGGACACTTGATAAGGGCATACAAATGTGCAAAGTGCCCCACCAAAAATGAAACCTATATTTAAAAACCATTAAACAACAGATTGCGGATCAAAACTATAAGTATTCCAAAATGCAATATTCATCAGGAATTTATAATCAAATAGAGATGATTACATTCCAGCAAAAGCAGCATTAGAAAATTGCAAATAATATAGCAATTGATACATAAATTAACTATTCAAATCATACACTTCACCATAGCAAAGGAATGAAGCAATATGAAAACGTTCCACTGTTCACTTTAAAGATTGCACTGATAAACATAACATACTGTAATACAAAAATCTCACAAAGGGAGACACTTCCCTTCCCACCAAGTCTCCAAAACTGGAAAAAGGGGAAAATATCAGGCAAAATGCAAGTTTATTCTCCATATATGGTCTAAAGAATGGAAACAAATCAATCATTAGATTGCAAAAATGGTTTTAGATCTAATATTTCATTCAGTCCAGATGGGACCAGGCTGTGAAGGTGGAAAATCCACTGTGAGTCACACTTTAACGTTTCTAAAATCTGTTCCCTTCTTTTATCAGTTTTGGAACATATTCCAGAGCCAGAGATTTCAAACAAGAAATATTGCTTCTACTCATACTTATAGTGCGCCCCAGGGCACTCTTTTTGGAATCATTTCTAATGGCACCTATGAGTTCCAACATGCAGATTTTCAGCTGTCTGGTGGTCCTCCCAACATAAATTTTATTGCAGGGACACCAGACAGAATAAATAACATAATCTGTAAAATGACTAGCAAACTGTTGAATTTCCACTAGATTTTCACTGTTTTATTTATTTATTGAATTGTTTCATCAGGAAAGGCACACTGAGCAACAAGATGCTCATCTCCCGATGCGACCTGGGGGACAGAGGATTGGATAACATGCAGGTTATCAATTGAGGAACATTTAATAGAAAATACAGCAGCATGAGGTTACATTTTGTGACAGGATAACATGTAGGTTATCAAGTGAGGAACATTTGGCAGTAAATACAGCAGCAGGAGGTTACATTTTGTATGAGTTACAGATGAGATCATTGAACAACTAGGTTACAGATAGGCACATAATACACATAGATGAATTACTGTAATAAGGATTACAAGGGTTGACAACTGCAGACATAAACTCACAAGAAGCAAGTAGTGAATAACAATAAGTGCGTAGGTTCAATAAGTGCATAGGTAGGGCCAAATAAGCAAGCTTCATAGCATTTGTTATGTGCCTGTGGTCAGGCAAGATGGGGGGAGTAGAGGCAGTGCCTAGTGGAGTAAGGTGCAGGAGCAATTTACCGTGAAGTAATTTGCCAGCATGGTAGAAAGAGAATGGCCAGAGGAGGAGTGGCAAATTTGCAGCTCATTCCAAAGCTTAGGGAAGCAGTGAGAGAAGGCTGCTTGGCCAACAGTGGTCCTCCGCCGAGGGATTACTAGTTGGCGGGAGTAGAGGGATCTAAGGGCATGAGTGGGGGTGATGGCTGACCAGAGTATGGTGGAAAGGTAAGATGGGAGGGCACCTAGCCAGAACTTTGAGACAAATTTAGTGCAGTGCATAATGCGTCAGTTTTTGAGGGATGGAAATACCAGGGACCGGTAGAGATCGTAGTGATGGGTGAGGGGAGGGGCATCAAAAGCAAAGCAGCAGAAAGCATTGAAAAGAGTGTCTAGTTTTGATAAGGTGGACTTTGGAGTGGCACTGTAGACATTGTTGCAGTAGTCAAAGGAGGGAAGTATCATCTTCTGGCCTAGTTCACGGCACATGGTTAGAGGGAGGCTACTACGGTTTCTGTACAGGGCACTGAGCTTGGGGCGCAGTTTTTTGTGATATCGTCAATGTGGTCAGTGAAAGATAGATGCCAGTCAAGCCATACCCCTAAGTATTGGAATGAGGTGACCTCCTCAAGTATTTGTCCATCCAGGGTGCAGAAAATGGGAAGGGAGGGGAGCCTGGACAGACATTATGTGCTGAAGGTCATGGTGACAGTTTTTTTTAGCATTGAGGGAGAGCTGGTGAGTGCTGAACCAGTTTTGAACTTTGACAAAATCAGCTTGGAGGTCAGATGCTACTTCATCCGGGGAGGTGCCTGAGGAGAAAAGTACTGTGTCATCTGTGTACATGTGGATCGAAGAAGGAGAGCAGAAGTGTGGCAAGTCATTTAGAAAAATGGAGAACAGAATGGGTCTGAGAACCAACCCCTGAGGGATGCCGGTAGTTATGGGAAGGCTGGCAGATATGGCATTGGAGATTCTTACAGATTGTGTTCTGTCAGTGAGCTAGGCACTAAACCAGGTGGTGGCAGAAACTGAGAGCCCAGATTTAGAGAGGCACGAATGTAGTAAGGTATATGAGATAGTATTGAATGCTTTAGCAAGGTCGACGAAAATGGCAGAGGTAATCTGCCCTCTTTCCAACATGAGCCCACTTGCCATGCACTGCATACTTTTTATTTATTTATTTATTTATTTAATTATTTATTAATTTAATTGTTAGGAAAAAAAACTTTGAGCAAAAGCTCTCTTGCAAATATTCCACATTGTGGCATACTTACATGCAGTGCATGTCTTATAGGGAAAGAAATCTGCAGGCTTATTCTGAAGCCAGCACTCAGTTTTTGGCTCAGTACAATGGGTTTGTGTCAAAATGTTCCCCAGGTTAGGTACCCTGGGGATAGTCACCCACGGCCTTTTCCCCACAATCATAGCCAAATCATGGTCTGTCAACAGAATGGCCACCATTTCAGAACAAGCGGCCATATTTTTAACTGGCTTAGATTGCCGCAAGCCATGTGTGTGCCAATAATATGGTGCACTGGGCTTGCAGCAATCTAACAGGCTTTTCTATCCTGTTCTGCAATTGCCAAGAGATAGATCAACGTTTTGTAGTCTAACTTGCATGAATCCCAGTGGCCATTTTTACAGAACTTGCACCAGATATTTGGCACGAGCTTCCATAAATCATGGAAACTGTCACAACTGTGCCCAAGATTATAAAATCAGGTGCAGTTGCAGTGAAAGGGTTCAGTACACCACCAAAACCTAAATGTCGTGGCACACGGCTTGATGCAAGCCCTGCATCACACTTTAAAATCCAGCCTAATGTCTTTAAAGAGGGAGTCCAGCCAAAATGTCATCAATAAATTCAAAATTTGGATCAGCCTATCCCCAATCAGCCTCATGCCAAAATGAGATCTCAGATTTACTGTGTTTAAAAGTTACAAGTCATTTTGTGTCCCTAAATTCACTGCTTGTTCAAAAAGGCCAGTTTCATTGAACAGCTACTGATGATGTCACAACCAGAACTCACAGTCTAGTGCTCACTGCAAGCTACCTTATAGGATTTATCTCTCCCTCTTTATATAAAACTGAAGCTGTAGTAAACACCTCAGTAAGCAAAGTTGACATTGGGTGGGTCAGTGTATGTATTTCCATAATGTGCAGATGCAAAGTACATGACTTCAGAATGTTACAGGGAGTTTGTTATTACTGTATAATAACTGGCTCTGCCGTTTTCCCATGGGGAAACCATGGCATAATTTGCCGTTATAAAGGAGCGTTTATAACGGCAAACACATGTACGGTTTCCCCCACCCCACTCTGTGCATGCCCTGCTGCAGCTTGTCCCTTCCAATCACCGACTGTATGTTTTCCCCCAGAAGACTGAACCACCACTTGGACTCAGTGGTAAGTGCCAATTTAAAAAGAATATCTGCAAGGGAAATGTAAAGTAGTCGTACTACAGACTGAATTTTTTTTTCAAAAAAAAAAAAAGAAAACCGAACGGTGAGTCATGGGCCAAGCATGCTCAAATCTAACCTCGTTAGTGCCTTTAAGAACCTTTATTTTATATAATTGCTGCAGCGAAAAAGGCAAACACAGCAATTATATAACATAAAAAATTGGTCTTGGTGTATAAACTCAAAGTTTACATGCACCCTCGGGGTTAGATGCTTTTGATAACCCCTCAAGCTTTGCTCTCGGGGTTTATGTTGCATCTAACCCCTCGGGTGTGTGTAAGCTTCTTGTTACACACCCTAACCCATACTTTATTCTATATATATTGTTTGCCATATATAGTCATTTCTAAGTTTAGAAAATGTTGTTATATAGATTAATTTACAAAAATTAAAAAATGTAAGACTCAATCATGATGTCACTAAAGTGGGTGTATAAATGATCATCCTTACTCTTGTAACTCCACCCCCTGAAGAATGTCAGTGGACCGAAGTGCTGGGGTATTGCTCTGGCTGTATCCTATACTGTTGCTGGCTAAATAAAAAGCAAGCTAGATTTTTCCTTTGGATGCCTTATCTTCTTTTGAGCAGAGAATTGGAGTGCAGCCATTGTGTTGTTGTGCAAAGGAGAAAGTCAAATGGTACTGTTGGCATCTTCCCTTGTTGCCTATGCAGTAAATGGCTAACAGCTTCCAAGCCCAGGTTATTTGGTATGCTTGTATAAAGAGAAGCCACATCAACTGTCACAAAGTCATAAGTCTCTCACCAACCCATGTCCTGTATCTTAGTAAGAATATCCTTGGAGTCTTGGAGGTAGGTCGGTATCCAAGAAACAATCTCCTTTAAAAACAAATCAGCATATGTTAACAAATTCTCAGACACCAAATCTATCTACAAGTCAGTTCTACCTGGCAGACTGGCGAGATACTTATGAACTGTGGGTAAATGGTAAAAAGTATAATAAACTGGAAATTTGGTTTTGCTGAAGTTTGCCTCATCAAAACTAAGCTGGCCACTCCATTATGCTTTATTGACCATCTTATACAGCTCCTTTTTGTACTCTGTTGCTGGATCATTTCAAAGAAGTCCATAAAAGTTTGATTTTTAAGTTGACTTAAAGAGCTCCTGACACAGTTGAGACAACTTTGACTAAAATGTAATATTCGGGCAGAGATGTAGCTTATATTTCATATTTTATTCTATAATTCTCACTCTTATGTCCTTATTACTAATGGTATTTGCATGGATACAGTATCGCTGCCCTTTTTGCTCTGGCAGCCTGCCTACACCTGACATCATAATTCTGTTTATGACATCAAAATATGTTGCTGTGGAGATAATTATGATGACATAAATGGGGGATTGTGATGTCACATGTAGAGAAACAGCCAGAGCAGATATAGACTAGGGCAAAGGGCAAGTCATACAACTGTCTTCAGTAATAAATACAATGGGGAATTAATTACTGAAAATATATGAAGTAACAAAGAAAATGGGATGGAGCTAAATTTAAATCTTAACTTTTTTTCAAAGTTGTCCTAATGTTGTCAGGGGCTCTTTAAGGCATCCATTTTATATTCCTCACATGACATCAGCACAATAGGCCCAGTTCTCAAAGACATTAGAGGGACACAAGGTGCCTGCGTCAAACATTTCTAACCCAAGTGGTACCTTGCATGAAAATATTCTCCCATTGCTATTCTAAAAAGCGGGCTGCATTAAATGCAGGCTGCCTGCATCAAAGGGGGCTTGCACCAGCCTTGCCCCACAAAATGGGCTGCGGCATGGTACTAGGGGGCCTGCGGCAGATGCAGATTGCCATATCAACATATTTCTAATTCTCAAAACCCACCCAAATTGCAATGGTCTACTTACCCTTAGACCAGCCAAAGGCTGGTCTAATGGTACTTAGCAATCCTCTGGGAGGATGCGCCAATGTGCTTCCATCCCCCAGCCTGATCCCAGGTACAATATGTAAAATAAACTCCCTAGTGGGCTAGCAGACCCTACTAAGCCCTGATCTCCCATTATATTTATTTAAATCTCCATGGCGGGCTAGTGGACTGCCCCAGCCCTGATCCACCTGTAAAAGATATTTCCAACATCCTGGTGGTCTAGTGGACCCCCATCCCGCAGTGCCCTACCACCCTCCCAAACTGTAACCTAGCTGGAAACTGGCACAGCCTACCAAACATCACTGCAGCCAGCCGCTGGCTGAGCCATGAATGAGCATGTACTGTATATAGAACGCATTCAGTGATTGACTGCTCATTCATAGCTCAGTTGGTGGCTAGCCATGGTGGTGAGAGGTGGGCTGTGCCGAGTCAGTAACTGGGTTATGGGATGAGGCAGGTGTTATGGCACTGCAAGTGAGGTGCAGGGGTCCACTGGACCACAAAATATTCAACTTTCACCAGGGGGATGGGGCTGCAAATGTTGTATGATGGGCGATCAGAGCTGGGGGGTGCCACTAGACTACAAGGAGTATTTTCTAAAGCATGACAGGTGACTGGGGTGGGGGGCACTACACTAACAGGGGTATTGTTTAATGACTGATGGGCGATCAGGGCTTGGGGGATACCCTGGACTAGGGATATGTTTTCTTTAAACTCTTGGGATCGGGGCTGGGGGCAGGGGGGTCTAGCTACCATGGATTGCTGTCCATGGTACTCTTTCCACATAGCCACCCATGACTTGTGACACAGCCAGAATCGCCCGGCTCTCTTTGGCAGGGTCCAAGGTTGCTGCAAGCCGGGATTTACCTGCTGTACCCTGCCCGATAGAGAATCAGGTCCAAAGTCTCCGGCGCTTTGGCAATCGGTGCAAGCCACCTTTGATGAGGCTTGTGACGACTTTTTGAGAATCAGGAACAGTGTTCCCACCCTTGTTCACCAGCTTAATAATAATAATATCATTCATGGATTTCAAGTCCTCTAAGGCCTGGCATTTATGGGTGGAAAGACTGCAGTAATAGTCACACAGGGCCCCATTAAAAAGACTATTCACTTCAGTATCAATCATAGTTTGAAAGAACCTCTAGTGCAAGAACATGAGATATACTTGGTGTGGAGACTGATTTTGACTTACATTAGTGTGATGATACACCACATTTTCTGATTATTCCACAATATCTTCCTCCTCACCTGAACCAAGGATCATGCTTTCATGCAAATTTTCATTTTCAAAAACTGTTAAATTGAAATCAATGTTTGACTCAGCATCATTAATTTCTCCATCTGATGAGTGCTGTCCATCAGAATGCTGCTGTATTTCATCTACAGATGATACACTCAAATGATCCCCAATATTTAAAGTCCTTGGGCTCAGTTTTAAAAATGAAAACTTTGGTGGAAGCTACCTGCGCCAAACTGCTTTGAAGCAATTGGCACCTTGCCTTAAAGTTTGCGGCAATCCCGATTTTTGAAAGCTGGCTGCGTTGAAATCCAGATGCCGTGCACCAAAGCTGTCCTGCACCATCCTTGCGGCAGAAGCGCCTGTGCGCCAGATCGCAATTTGAATTTCAGATGTCCCACCATGTTCACAACAGGGGGCTGACTTTAGTCCAGCCAGGAGGTGGTCTAAGGGCTCTGTGACACTGCCAGGCAGGGAGGCAGTAGAACAGGCCTGAAAGGAGGGGATCAAGGACAGAGGGAGCCGTGGGTGTACCATAGGGAGTGATGACGGCACAGCAGCACTATAAGGTTATTGAGGAGGTACCCAGCAGAGGTACCATGCTCAATGACACAGAGCTGATCGGCTCAGAAAGAGGCAGGTGGGCAAGAATGGAGCATGACCCAGACACTAGATTGAAACAGGCCTGGCACTTGCCCCAGAGGACCCACGGACTCTGGCAGTTTAGTCAGGAATCAGCCTTCTGCCACATGAGGGGCTATGTACCAGGGGACTATTGCAGTGCCTGGGGACTGTACCCATCCACCGCATTTCCCCACAACCTCCTGCCAGTACCACCATCACATGCTGGGGTCTGTGGGTCCTCTGGAGTAAGTGCCAGGCCTTTTTCCATCTGGGGTCCAGGTTGTGCTCCATCCCTGCCAACCCTCCTCTACCTGAGCTGATCAGCCCTGTGTCACAGAGCATGTCACCTCCAATAGGTGCTTCCTCAATGCTCTTACACTGCCGCTGTGCCACCATCACCCCTATGGCATCCCCACTGCTCCCTCTGCCCTGGTCCCATCTTTGCAGGCATCATAACCCCCCATCTTCAAGGCTCGGCTAGGGTTGCTCCAAATGGGGGGGCTTGATAAGACCCTCTGTCAAACCTCTCAGGTGCGCCAACTGTTTGGTGCAACCCTGTAGCTGCAGCAACTCTCAGGACTTTGGCACAGGGACACCCACTTTTATAAAATATGGTGCAAGGTCCCTGGTGTACCCGGAGTTTGCCACAGCCATAGATCAGTGCAACTTGTGTCACTCTAAGGACTAACTGAAAATTGAGATCATCATTCCTATCAAAGAGAATTAGAAGAATAATTTTTCTATGCAATCTGAAGAGTTCCACTTTTCCATCAAAAAGATCAGGTTTTGTTGTGGGGATAAAATTATGTCCTTTACTTAGTACTTGTGGTTGCACTTCAGTTAACTCTATGTTTGTAGATTGATTATTTCTTTTGATTTTGTTTATCAATGATTTGCAGACAGGTTGTTGAGACTGTGTTTTTTTTCTTGCTCCTTCTGGTTTTATTTTTTTATTTGTCTTGACTTTATGTGTTGGGATGGGCCTCCAGGTTTTCTATTGCCTCTCTCCCCTCCATCTGTAAAAAAAGTGACCTGACATTCATCGCTAGCACTGGGGAATGATGCAGAGACAGAATCAGAGCTATTATTTTATTTTCTCCAGGTATTACTGGTCCATTTCTTCTTGCTTTTACCGTTATTCCTGGACCAACCTCTACTTAAACTTCTACTCTGTTCAAAGATATACATTTGATTATTTTAATAATCAGTGAGTCCCTTAGAAATGTATTTCTTTCTATTTTTTATATCATTTTCAAACTTGTTTGTCCTAGTTTGCAACCAAGTCTACAGGCGCAGCACACAATATAAGAAAAGAAAGTAAGTGATACCAAATATAGCAGCAAAATGTAAATTTATTCAGTAGGAGTTCAACAGATTCATCGAATACCTATTGAATACCTACTGAATAAATCTGCATTTTGCTGCTATATTTGTATCACTCATTTTTCTATTATGCTGTGGACTTAATTGTATAGTGGGTTCTGCAACTCATAGCACTGCATCAGCCATTTGGAGTTGTAGCGTGGCAGCAGCCCTGTGATTTCTGACTGTCCTAGCTGCAACCTCTTTTCCAGTTTAGGAAGCTCAAGATTGGTGTTATATTTGTAGAGCACCTCTTTAAATGGTGCAAATTCTGTTTAAACATCTTCAAGATTCATATCATCTTCGCTGATAATTAGGTTAATTAGTATAAAATTACAACTACTTTTTTTCATTCGTAATTGAAGATGCCCCTCGGCCAGGACAGGCTGGGCTCCCATCTATCCTGCCCCACTGATCCTCACAGTCCCCAACCATTCCAGAGCTTATCAGCCTACCCAAACACCACCATGGATTCCCCCCAAGGTGGGGTTAGGAGAAGGAGGGCCATTACCCCCCAAGGTACACATACAAATTCTCAGACCCTGACATTCTGGGGATGATGCTGGTGAGGGATTGGAAGGCAAGGCTTCATGAATGCCCTGCTGCCATTTTCTTCATGATTTTTCTCACAGAATCACCTTGCTGGGGTGTATATACTGGTGTGCACACGTGGAAGCACAGATATGCTGCAGTGTCCTGCAGCATCACTCTTCACTGCCGCTCCTATCCCACACTACCACTTGGCCTCCACCTGGTGGCAGGCTTCTGGCAAAGGCAGCACACTTCCTTGGATGCTCAATCCTGTCCCTCCTGGCTGAACCCCGGTGTCCCATGCTTTTTCCCAAACATGGGTTACCAGTACACAATGAGGTGCAGCATACAGCGCCTCAACCCTTAGCATCACCAGGCTGGCCAAGAACAATTGCTTTATGCCATTTCACAGGCCTCTTCCTATCTCAAGGTACTTGGATTAAGAGAAGGGATTTTAACAAATGAAGACTTCTAAGAATTTGTTGCACTTCATAATATTTTGCCAAAGTGGAGCAATTATAAATTAATCTTGTCACAGCATTAAGTTTGTATTCTAACTTGTTAAATAATCCCTTTAATGAAATATCAGTCTCTATTGCTTCAGGCACTGTACCTGTATTAACATCAAACAACTTGTCAGCTCTCTGCTGTTTCTGAGATCCATTATCATTGTGCAGCAGTGTCGATGTCAGAGTTCCCTGTTACTCCTCACTCATAGACCCTCTGCTGGAGAGGCCATCTTTTGCTTCAAAATATGGAACACACTGACCATGATTTGAACTTGACCCACTCACGGACAAAACACAGTGGGACCAACTGCAAATGTACTGCACATTAGTTTTAGTAACTAGAACATAAAGAAAATCCAGTCGTGTGTATAAACTCATGCATTTAAATAAACCGCACTTGCTAAATCATGCCTTAAGGCAAGTTCTGAGCTGAAACAAAATCAGAGATTCAATCCGGAAAGGGTGTATTTGATCAGCAGAACAAAAACGAAAACACAAAAGGCTCCAGAATGAATAGCCAGTTCTATGGTGCCTAGTCCCCACAAGTGACAAGAAAAGCAAAAAAGGACCAGCACTCAGGAACTGCCATACTTATAAATGTATTGATTTATGTAAAGTAAATACATGTGAAGACCCAGTATGCCTAGGTAAAACACCCCATGCACATCCAGAGCAGTTTGATCCTTCCTCTGGGGATGGAGCCCCACTAATATCCCATCTAACAAATAGCAAGATTATTTGCATAAAATACATATTCATACAAAAAAGTGGTGTTTTGACACATTTCTTTCTTAAGAAAAAATTGTTAACCCTTTCCATATCTCATAGAATGCATATTTAATGTTACGACCCTTGATAGGGGAATACAAATGTGCAAAGTGACCCACCAAAAGTGAAACCTATATTTAAAAACCATTAAACAGCAGATTGCTGATCAAAGTTCTAAATATGCCTAAGTACATATTCATAAAGCATTTATATTATCAACTACAGCCTTACAAAAGCATAAATATAAGTACATCCCATCACAAGCAGTGTTATAAAAATTGCAAGTAATATAGCAATAGATATAAATTAGCTATTCAAATCACAAACTTTACTGAAGCAAAGACATGAAGCAGTGTGAAAAAGTTCCACAGCTGACATCGAAGATTGTACTGATCACACAAACATAACAAAAAAATTTCAAAAATGGAGACACTTCATACCAGTTCTCAGAAACTGGAACAAGGGGAGCATATTGGACAAAATCCAAGTTCATTCTCCACATATAATCTGAAAAATTGAAACAAATAAATCATTAGACTACAAAAATGATTTCAGATCTCATATTTTGTTCAGTTCAGATGGAGGGATAACTCTCTCTCTCTATCCTTCTAATGGGATAATGCTGTGTGGTGCCATGAGTTGATCTCTACAGCCAAAGGAAGTTCTCTGTGAAGGAGACCCAACTGTCAAGCATGAAATGAAGAGCATAGTGACTGCTGAAAGGCTATCACCGAGCTTTGAGATCATGAGGAGGCCTATCCTTGAATGGCAGCTAAAGGAAAGGGATAAAGAATGAGACTTGTTGAATCTTAAACAGATGAGGGATAATAGTCTTCAGAGATGTTGCCAACATGGTCTATACTACTAAATGAACTTCTGTGGGCATAGGGCACCACCCTCTGGTGGCTGAAGTCTGAAATACTACACCTTGAGGTGCCACTGACTGAAGGTCTGCATGGCTAAAGCTTTCCAGGAGACAAGCAGCCAACAGAGAAAGACCCCCACCTGAGACGAGGGACTCACCCTAAAGATGCAGATTTCAAGGGGAGCAGAGCTATCTGCCAACAGGAAGAACTCTGAGGGTAAGAGTCTTACTGAATAATGACTGCTGAATGTAATGACTGATATTGATGGAAAACATGTCTGAAGGTACTGAAATCTGAAAATCAAAAATGAAAGGTGAATCTCAGCCTCAGCAGGAAGGCTGGAAGCTGTAAACACACTAAGACTAGGCTGGTCACTGCTGATGCAGACTGCATACACTAATTAAAATAACAGAATGAAAAAAGGGGAGTGACTGCTTTACCAGGAAGTTAGGTGAAAGCAATTGGGGAATGCAATTGAACTGAGAGATTGGTAGTGGCCTGGTAAGAACAACAAAATTGGAAACCTTAAATAGCACAAGCTAACACAGCAGAATGACAGGCAAGACATACTGTGAAAACTAAAAGGCACACCAAACACCAAAGCAGAAAGAAACATGGAAATTATATGAAGACAGGAATGCAGCAGGAGTAGTTGACCAAAAAAAAGAAGGCAGCACAAACTGCAGCCAGGAAAGGTAGAAAAACAAAATACAGTACAAGTCACATAGATGGGATGCAGATAAGTTAGACGCCCACTTAAACGGGATGTTTAAGCAGGAACTTATTGTGTTCTATGCAAAGTGCTGGATACAACAAATGCTTTACTGGGACAGCAATTTAACATAAAGCCACTTAAGTGGGACAGTTTGGTTAACTATTCTGACCTTTTCCATGCCTATAATCGCCTGTTAATGATTCTCACAATCACTTGAATCACCTTAAAAAGCACCTGTGCTTTCAGTTTGCATCTTGCTGCCCTTTTGACTTTGCTTCACATTGCTTTACAGTGTGCTAAATCTGATTCCTGCCCTGATTCCTGCCCAGTACATCTTTACCTCAGAATGAGCTGACCTTGGCTGACAGAGTGCAAGTTCTTGAAGCGCTCAACAGTCTGAGCTGCTTGCTATCCTCTGTTGCCGGTGAGTTCAAAATTTTGAAGAGCCAGTAGTCCTCATCATTCTGTTACCTTATAGAGGCTGCTTCAATATTGTTGGCAGAAGAACTCACAGAAAAAAGACAAAGAACCGTAATGGACTTCTTCCGCCCAACGGCACCAGTTGCATCACCAGCAACATCTAAGTTCTTCGCACCAAGGGCTAACTTCTTCCAGCCCACACCATGTACCTCAACATTGATAGAAGCCCAGCCGCCCTCATCATTCTTGGACCTTGAAGAGGCTGCTTCGATATTGTTGACAGAAGAACTGAGAGTATACACTGACCTGTGATATCCCATGGCAGTTGCCAAACAAAACAAGTTAATTTAAAGTTAATTAAAGTTAAATAAAATTAAACCACAAAACACCATCATATACAAAATAAATAAGCACTTCCCCAGACTTCTTCTCCTATCCCATTTCATAACCCCCACAACAGCCAGCATAGATGTAGCACCCCAAAAAATCAAATTAGTTCTGAGAAAGTAAACTGTTTTACAGAGGCACTTGGTTTAACAGGACGACTGAATTTCCACCTGCCCATCCCATTAAAGTGGCTACTATTGCACTGACCTAGAAATTCACTGAAGTCACAAACCAAACAGAAAGCCCAAAATCACAAAGGGAAAGATGCAGGCAAACATAGGGAGAAAGGGGTGGCTGAGCTCCAGCAGAGCTTCCTGCTGCAACAAAGAAACAGTGCTTGAGAGTGAAGCTGGAGGAAGCTGGCTTAAGTAACTCAGGAATGGTGTGTGGCTGGTGTGTGGCTGAACTGCAGGCATACCCTTTGTGATCCCTATTCCTGTTTAATGACTGACAGTAGCCCCCCAATCATATACTCAATTCCAAGGTTCCTATGCCCTAGGTGAGTGATTTTGCAGTTTTGGGCATTAAACCCCAACTACAATGCTCTTGACCACTTCTCCAGTTTCCCAAGATCCCTACATATTGTTTCCATTGCTTTCTTATTGTCCACCCTATTACATATTTTGGTATCATCTGCAAAAGCCCCTTCCCTTTCTATTCATCTGCAGTGTCACTTATGAAGACATTGAAGAGGACCAGTCCCAGCACTGAGCCCTGTATCACCCCCCTGTTCAGTATTCCATCATTAGAGTGAGTGTTGTTAACCATCACCCTCTGTTGGCTATACATTAACCAGTTGCTCTTTAAAGTCTTAGCAGTCCATCTTTGCAGATAAAATGAATCCCTGTGGCAGGGTAAACTGATTCCAACATTATGGACCCAGCTGCATACTGATGCAGTGCAGCATGCAGCATCTTAAACGTGAGGTGTACTTGTGCAGCACTACTTGTGCCACACTACTCAAATGGCAAAAGTAAGTTAAAAAAATGTAAAAACAAAAGTTATTACCATTAGACTTATAATCACAACAAAAACCTTAAAGCCAGTCATTTTAATGACCGTCTGAGAAAGGTGGCCTTTTACTGCACCTCTGCTACCCATCTCCAACTGGTTGTTAATCCATCCTTAATGAATGGCTTTTTGGTAATTATTGCTCAAATAATTAGACGCCCTTTTCAACTCCCTCTATCACTTCGCTCATGACTCCCCCTCTTTCACCCATCAATGTAATCTCTATCACACTCTATCCCTTATTGCTCTAGAAAATTGTAGGCTTCTCCACTGTGCCAAATTTGTGTCAACATTTTGGTTTGGGACTCTCCCTCCATATGTCTCTTCCTTACTATCTACTCTACCTCCTCCAGACCTTTGCCTTAGATCATATGATTCTCGTCTATTGGCAATTCCTCATTGCTTGACTACGGTAGGCCAGCCGGCCTTCTTGCATCACTTCCCTAAGCTATGGAATGCCCCCCCAACCTGCTTATCTTCTTCCCCCTACTCTTTATCTTTAGCTCTAAATAACTTCCTCTCAGTAAACTGCACCTGCAGCTAGTCCCAATGCCATTTCCCTTCTCTTCTCAGTGTCCTTTTCTCCCCTCATCTCCCTTGCCCCTTGACTAAGTTGACACTCAAATTGGATTTCACTAAGCTGTTCCCCCTGTTGTCAACTAATGAAATTCTCTAATGCGCTTATTAGTATATTGCTTTATGCACAGGGTTTATGAAATCTGTTATGTCGTTACTATCTTGCTTCTCCATTTAAACTGTATTAATGTTTAATTTTGATGTATTTATCCTGTGGATTTTGTATATTTACTGGATTCAATACTTAATGTAACCCGAAAGGTTGCTGCTTTGTCTCATATCCTGTCTAACTTGTATTATGTCAATTGGTTTTATGGATTGTAATTGTATGTATGCTACTTTCCCCCTGTGTACCCTTCCCCCAGGACACACCATGAGATGAGCAGCTTGTTCAGTGTTCCCTTCCTGGTGAAACTTTTCAATAAGTAAATAAATAAATAAAAATAAATAATGCCTTCTGGCAGCACAGGGCCATGGGTGTCCTTAAAATGTTTGATGAGACATTACTATTCCCTTTCTAGCTGCCCAGGTTTCCTCTTTTAATAGTTTAGTGCCTCCCAATCAAGACAAAAGTAGCTTTGGCTAGACTCACAAGGTGAAGGCATACAGCTCCATGATGATTAAATGTTCTATGACTCCAGTGCTGCATTCAGCTCTTAGCTGATTCTCCACTGGCCAGCTACCAGATTAAGCTTCAGCTTAGTCCACCTCAATGATGACACCATCCCCATCACAAAACACTCTCAGTAGCATGGAGCGGAAAGTCAAAGACCTACAGCAAAATGCAAATACAGAATGCATTTTCACAATATTTAAAGGATCATTAAAAAAAATAAGTGAATAGTTTTTTCAAATCATATTACAGCCTCAATAGCATTTTCAGTGCAAAAATAAGGAGCTGAGATTGTGACTTGACTGCTTTGTCTGAAGCAGAGACCTTTACCTTCTGAGGATTAAGCAAAGACCAGAGGAGTAGAGGCATGTACAGTAGAATTTTCAAATTCTGCCTGAATGCCACAGAGTTTTATATGTTTTGCCTAATTCTGCAGAATTCCATTGAAAGTGGAATTCTGAAATTCAAAATGAGAAATGCTAACCGTGGACTCATATTCTGTAATTTATATAAACTGCATATTCATTTTCTGCAAACTGTGGAATAATAATCTGTGGATTATGATTCTGTTGTTCACATAGAAGTGTTTTTCAGAATTTCATATCATTAAAAAATAACTTCTAAGAAGCATTTCAGGGCAAATAACAACCGAGATTTAATACAAGCCCTATTTCCTAAAAGGAAGCCTTGTTTCCTAAAAGGAGAAGGATGGTGGGAGTGTGGGTCCCTGCCCCAGGACTCCTGACTAGAGATGCAGCAAAGTATAAATTCATGGGTGAATTTGCTGTGAAGTGGCTGAAATTCTCTTCTGTGGCGATCTGTGAAGTTTTCCCCAGACTCAGAAAATCCAAAATGGTGACATTCTGCCATAAAGTGCGGAATTTTACCCACGAATGGTGCAATTATAATTCTTGGGTGAAATTCCACACTTCGAGTTGGAATTCCACACTTTGAGGCAGAAACTTCGCCATGCAGAATTCACAAAATTCTATGAAATTTGTAGATTAATCTGTGGAGCGAAGATTTCCAACTTCACCCATCTCAACTTCTGACCCAACTGGAGGAAAATGACCTGTGAGAAAAAATTAATTCATAGATTGCTGAGTCTCACAAGTTGTAGTTGAAGTTATTAAGCTGTTTAAATTAAAAAAAGAAAACCAAAAAGTGATTCTTAAAAAAAAATGATTTACCATGTAAGCCTGTACTGCACTAAAAACTGAAATGATTGTCAAAGTGAGCTGTCTGTATCTACTTGAATTGTGGAGCTCAATAAAGTATTAAAAAAACAATAATTTAGAAGCAGAATTGCCATTCTGCGTGAATTCCTCTGATAGAATTCTGCATTCCACATAATTCTACAGAGGAGCCTCCTGGAGCTTAATTGAGTAAGATGTATCTTTTTTCTAAATTTTCTTCTGCAAAAAACATTTTCACTTGTCCAAAGAAAAAAGTACAGTCTGGGTTTTCTGCATCACACTATGCATTACGTGAACTGTTGAAATACAGTGTATAGTGAGGATTTGTTCTGCATGGATTTCCATGCCAGTTAAAACGTTGTAGTACCACAGTTTAAAAGTCAGGAAATGTGATTGTGCCCTTCTGTGGTACAACATTCCAGCTGTTTGGAAATCCTTATAGAACCTGATGTTTTTCACAGTGCTGCCGCGTGCACAGCAATCAGTTCAAATTCAGAACTGACAACATTGGCACTCTCGCTACTGACATGAAGCACTATGAAAACAATTTCATAAAAAAAACCTGTGCACTATAAAAAAATACTGATTGGGCAACCAGATGCCCAACCAGTCTGTGCTGTCACCTTGAGTTTCTAGATATATCAGACCTCTCGTGCTTTCTTCCTGAGGTTTGATATAGTCAGAACCTCCCTGTGGCAGCACAGGCTGGTTGGTTGCCCAATCAGTATTCTCAATGTAATGTAAAGATAATCCCAGCAAAATCAAAAATCTTCTGCATTGGACCTCAAGCAAAACAGGTGAATCCATTTACCTGCACACTATATGATCACTGTCTCTCAAACCTCTGCTTAGTTTTCTCTCTTTATTATGTGCTATAGTATTTTCCTGTAGAAGCAGCCCACATATCTAAAGAATTGTCTTCTCACTGTCTACATATTTTGCATTCTGTTTTATTTAGTGGGCCTAGTTAGGGTATATGTTTTCAAAAACTGCCACACATATTGTACATTACTGCCACTCACTCACAGATTAGTTACCCAATGATAAGATTTACACAAACAAACAAAACTTAATTTAATTGATATCATTATTTCAATCAAACCAAGTCTGTCAAACATGATTACATTAAGCATGCAAAACAAGACAGAGCTAATGTATGCCACACCTGCTTAGCACTTCTTCAAGCACACAAGACTTAATAACAGTTGGCAGCACAGATGGCAAAGCAGGGAAGACTTGTGAAAAATCTAGTTGACCAACATTACTCTTTCACGGTCTTTGCTTCTTTCATGAATCTAGATACTGCCATGAGATTTAGACAAAATATTGGAGGTTCCTGTGGGATACTCAAAATAGTGTTGCATTACGGGCTTTGTAAGGATTGGAGGTTAGCTTTGATGAGGAAAAGTAAACACGTTAAAGTATGTTAAAAATGAGAGCTTACTGAAGAACTGTAACAGCAGACTGACAATTTACAGTACTTTTACTTAAATCTTCAACAGGTAACAATCAAGCCTGTGTCCTCTTTAATCTCAACAGTATAACTACTCACCTGCTGCATCTGAAGGTACATTATTGCCTCTTCTAGCAACTCCTAGCTTTCCTAATGTTTGGAAATGGTTGGCTTGAGTCAGTGTGAATCCACATTACTTTGGGTGTGCTATCATTCCTTCGCTCTTCCACATATACAGTAGGTATAGAAACTGACACATGTATATTATGGCATAAAAGTTACATTTTGAGTGGCATCATTATCCCTGCCTTCTGAAATTGAAATTAAATTTTGGCATTACATTATATTAACGTACCTACAGTATACAGTAATGTAATTATGTAAGCTACTGACCACTTAATACAATTTAATTTAAATCATAAGAAGCAATCATAATATTTTAATATGGATATAACTGATAATTATGCATTAAAGAAATATATATATATATATATATATTAAGACATCTATTATTTATTGAATGATCAATTAATCTTTAATAAGCATCAATCCAATTTAAAGAACTGTGCTGAAGCTGTAATCATGTTTTTTCTGTAGAAGTGGTGTTGGAAATACTGGTTCACATTCTGTTACTATTATATCTTGAAGGGCCTTTTAATAAATTCAGTGGGTGTTTCTGATTTATAGACTACAGTAGTGGTAAGGGATATTGTAGAACTGTGTGATGTAGTTCATTTCCTTGCTTAGCAATTCCATTGTTGTCACAGTGCATCAGTGTTTTACTCTAGAACTCTGTGGTTAAACTACATCATACACTTCTAAAATCGTACTTAACCACCAGTGTATAAATTAGAAACACCTACTGAGTTTTCTAAAAGTCCAATAAAAAGGGAACAATAACAAACTAAAACTCATATTTAAAAAAAAAATTGTATAGGAAAACATAACAGAATTTAGTTCTCATTTAATTATTGTAACTGTGTCACTAAAAGTATGGGGCTAAGCATGACAAATGCTATTGTCTGCGTGCTGCAGTTTTGTGGAATGTAGGAAACCCTATGGTTGATAACCACGCACCAGGGGTCCCATGGACCCCCCGGCAGTACTGACAGAAGGGGCACATGCCCCTTTTACACTCAATCCCCTGGGCGTTCACGTTGCTATGTGCATGGCAGTGTCAGAAGGTGTGCCTGCATTCTATGCCATTTACAAAGGCATGGAGTGCTGCATGAGGAGGGAGCATGATACAGCAGCAGGCACCCTGCCATATCCTTTGCATTCCCCCCACAACATACACCCACTGGCCACAGTGGGACAACTGATGACATCCACCACACCACCCCAGCCCTCCAGTTAGGTGGCGAGGCCTGGGGGCAGGGGTCGATCTTAACATTCATTTACTAGCCCAGGTACTAGTACAGACTGCTGTGGGCTAGTGCAGGATCTCTGTTACTTGCCTAGTTGGGCTAGTACAATTTCTCAGGTGAATACACTGCAGTTCCATTCTATGCCTGTTGTGCTGTGTGGCACTCGTGCGGCAAAGAAAAGAAAACACTAGTATCAACAGCGCAGTCAGAGCAGTGAGATCACAAAGTAAAACAAGTAAACCAAAAGAAAAACAGCAGCACTCAGGGCATGGTTAGAACACTGATACCACAAGCCTCCCCACCCAGTCAAACTGAACAACAGCACTCAGCACAGCATTCAGGACATGGCGAAGTTGGAACAGTGAGATTACAAACATAAAACACATCACTGAGATCTGACTACTAGGGCAGCATTTGCACAGTTGAGTCTGTCTGAACTCTGAACTAACAAATGTAATAAGAGACAGACAGACTGCAGAAAAAAGTAGTGCTAGCATTCTGACCTGGCCTCCGCTGTTCTGTTTGTTTTAGCCTTGTCCCTATTGTCATCATCTGAGAAGCTGCCTCCAAAACTCTGAAGTGGAAGATATGTGCTGGTGAGAAAATGGGCTCCTTCTAACTAACACAGCAGGTCTCTATCTCCTTTCCACAGTTGGTAATGTTAGCAAGACCTCCCACAATAAAACATCATCAGATTTGCCAGCATTCACACCAGTGTGCAGTCAAAAGAGTGAGACCACTAATCAAACGAACAAAAAAAGACTTCTAAGAGGTACACAGGGAAGTTAAACCAGCATTATGACCTGCCTTTGCTATTCTTTTCAGCTTTGTCTGTTGTCCCTGTGGTATGAGCTTCCAAAACTGGAATAAAGTCACAGGCAGCCCCACTGAGAAAATGGGCTTATACAAGTTAGGTCTCAGTCTATTAATGGTAGCAAAGAATCCCCCCTCCCCCCCCCGATATGAGTTCAAACTTCATCTCCCAAGTGAGGTCCAGCATTAAAAAAATATGCTGACTAAAATGAGAACAGTTTAATCAGCTGCAATCAATTTGGTTGTGCTGCAAGTGCATTTTCAGTTCATATGCTCTCTCTTTCACCCTCAATTAAGCATAGTTTGTGTATTTGTTTTTGTTCCCTGATCCACCGACCTCATGGCCAAAAAGTAAAGTTAAGGACCCTGCCATACCTGAGAACTCGGCTTGGCCAAACTCGGTCTTCCCCACGGATTTCCCCAGCTCGCTGTCAGTTGAACTCCAGTACAGTCTCCTCCAGGAGGTTCTTGACAATAATACTCGGACTTGGTAGCTTTATGGGAGAAGGTGAATGCAGCACATCAGCAGAAATACCCCAACATCCTTGCCCTCATGGATCTGTTGTTGACATTGCCAGCAAGCTCTGCAGAGACTGAGAAGGGATTTAATCAAATGAAGATCACCAAATCCCAGCTACACTACAAGCTGCAATCAAACACATTAACTGACCTGCTGGTGATCCAGATGAACTCATCAGACATTGAGAATCTTCAGTCTCAAGATGCCATCAGTTTATGGAATTTCAGCACAGAGAGAAGTAGGAGGTCACAGATTAGCCATGTCTTGTCGTGGCCTGATGCTGAAGACATCTCTTCTGATCATTCAGACATAAGTGACTGTGACAGTGGTACAAGTGTGCTTGAGAGTGAGCCACACTCCCCGACACCACACAGTCCAGCAACATTTAAGGATCATTTGACTTTTATATTAAGAACTTTAAGACACTGACATCAAGACACTGACTACACTGAATGTTGTATATATGAAGTATTTTATTTCACAAAGTTCATTTGTAATTTAGGTTTAAAATAAATTCAGACACATGCTTGATATATTTTGATTGTATCTGCCTTTTATTTAACAAATCACTGTTAACCATAATGACTGCGGGCTAGTGCAAACTTCTGCGGGCTAGTGCAATCTCTGGTCCACTAGCCCGGCTGGCTAATGCAAAAAAAAAAGCTAAGGTTTACCCTGTTTCTCATTATTGCTAACCATTGGGAAAAAGTCATAATTTCATTATGCTATTTGTACTTGTGATACACTTATTTATGACTATTTTATATTAATTATATGTTTGTGTTGTCCTTTTTGTATTTATGTTAACTTGTTGCATATGAAAATGGGCAAATATGCTCATCATGCTAACAGGAAAGAAAGAAAGAAAGAAAGAAAGAAAGAAAGAAAGAAAGAAAGAAAGAAAGAAAGAAAGAAAGAAAGAAAGAAAGAAAGAGAGGCTATTGTGGTGTTCTTCTTACTCGTCACCATTTCTTGGATTGTAACTGAAATTTGTTGCTTTTGTTTGCCAGAACAAAATTTTCTTGTCGTCATTGTAGAAGATTTACCAAATTTATGCTTAGTACCTGTCATTAAACGCTTAAGCTCCTTTTTAGGCATCATCATACCATAGTCCTTTAACATTTTTAAGTTCTTTTTATCAATTTCTTCTTCTGCTGAACCCAGTTCGCAGACGCTACTCATTACCCTCCTTACATATAAGCAGAGCGGGCATGGAGCTAACAAGGGGGAGACCTGCCACATTCTAGCCCTCATGGTTTACTAACTTAGTCACCATGGTGCTCCGCCACCTCATTCTGGGCCTGTACTATGGTGAGCATCTGTAGACCTGAGTTGGGCAGCATCCTCATTGCAGGCAAACAATATCTAGGTAGATGCACAAGAAGGCAGCAGATGGGTAACAGATCAAAGAGAAATCTTGTTAATCTGTCTGATAAAGATCTCACTGGTGGCAGTGAAATAGTATGTACATGTTTTTCCAGTGAGAACAAGTATAGCAGAGCCATTTACCTTTTATTTTTATTTTCCTTCAGTTCTCACCAAAATGTGATCAGGTAAGTGTATATCACCCAATTCATTAGATGTGTTTGTTAAGGGCAAAGATGTGTGTTATACAGCATATGGTAATAATTATTTAATGGTACAGTATGCTATAGTTCATTAACTGCAATAAACAGATAAGTACAAAAAGGAATGATTCCAAAAAGCATGAATGTTGCACTTCTCAAGTGGTGATGGTTATCTTGTTATTGGATTTGGCAAAGGTTGGGGGAAACCCCTAGTCTTCCACATGGGGGCCAAGAGTAGTGATGGTGCATTATTAGGCTGTCACTACATTTTAAATGGCAAACAGAGATGGTATCACTGTAATATGAGGTAGCATGGGACATGTGGTCCAGTATGGTGTTTGCCTTTCCCTCCTCAGTTCATAATCAGGGATGAAAAAATGCTATATGCTGTGTAAAGTTGCACTAAATTAGAGTGGCTTCCTACTTACACTTCTACCCAGGGTACCTTGCGATTCACTTTGTAAGCAAACATTTGCCTATGTTTACCCTGAATGTCTGTACTGTCTTCATGTCCACTGTCTGTGCTGGTATGCTGATCCATAGGTTCACCACCCTCTAGGTGAAGAAATGTCTCCTAAAATGTGTCTTTAATTTACCACGGTCCTACATGCTGGACCATTGGAGATCAAAGGGCTCAGCTTCAGGCAGCATGGGCAGAGCTTGCATGCCTCAAATCGCATATTCAGGAGGAAATATATTATGAGAACCACCTGCCATTTCCCCAACATCCAACTGAAGCACCTTGACCACAGAGGGTAGTTCATCTGGGAGGTTGACAGGTGGTTAGGAGGGGCAAATCGGGTGCTCCATCACTCAATGCTCTCCAACCTATCACCTCCACAAACCATATAAAACTACAAACAGGTATCTGCCTCTATCTCCAAAATCAAACAAAGGGACAGAGGACACTGCAGAGCAGGACACTGCAGCACAAGAACTAGCACAACAAAACTCACCTAAAATAGGGACCAAGACAAAAAAAAAGGCAACACAAAAAACACTTCAGATCATAGGAGACTCCATGATTCGGGGAGTTGATACCTACCTCCAGTCATGGATAATGGTCAGATGTCTCCCAGGTACATCAGCATGGAGAGACACTGACTGCATTGCTAAAATTGTACAGGAAGCAGGAGATAACATTGATGTCTTGGTACACATATGGACTAACGATCTCTCCAGCTGGTTAGTTGTGGAGACCAAGGAACACCTGACTGGGCTGGGAGACAAAATGTCATCCATTTCATCTGGTATCTCCTTCTCTGAGATCCTGCCAGTCAGGGAAAGGGGGGCAGATGGACAGAAGGTCAGAGAAGGGGAGCTAAACATGTGAACATGTGGCTCAAGGGCTGGTGCCAGGAAAAAGGACACACATTTGTTGGTAACTGGCAACAGTTTTGGGAGCGAAAGTTCTTTAAATTTGATGGACTGCATCTGACTGAGGAGGGAGTCAGTGCATTGGGGCAGAAGTTTGACGTCTTTATAGAATATTTAAACTAGCCAATGGGGAGGGGGTGCACCACTTGATACATCGAATGGGAAGAACAACCCTTCCCCCAGCTAGAGATCAAACAGGAGTTCAGCATGTTTCTAATTCATTTGCATTGCCAGGTAAGGAAAAAGGTCCAGCTCCCCATATGATGCGTAGGGAAAATGCCGGACCTCACCCAACAACTAACGCACTGAAATCTGGCCAATGGAAAGTCATGTACACAAATGCCCGCAGTCTGGAAAATAAGATCCCAGACCTGCAGGCCACAATGACAGATGCTAAACTGGACATAGTAGCCATTAGCAAGACATGGTTCACCAGTAACCGGACTTGGGAGACTTCAGTACCCAGCTATGTACTGTTCAGATGAGACTGAGATGCAAAAATGGAGGGGGGGGAGCCCTTTATGTCAATGAAAATATCAAAGCTACAGAAATTCAGAATACGCATAAGGAGCCAGAAGAACTGTGGGTAACCCTGGAAACAGGAAATGGGACAGCCATACAAACTGAGGTTGTCTACAGGCCTCCAGACCAGGGACAGGACATAGACACATCACTGTTAGAAGATATACAGAACATGACAGCTAAAGGGGAGATTCTCATAATGGGAGACTTCAACATGCCGGATACAGATTGGTCAATACCAGCAGGAACATCCACCAGAACTAGACACATAGTGGATTCCCTGCTGGGGGAGGGCCTCAAACAACTGGTACAACAACCCACAAGAGACAGGGCTATCCCAGATTTAGTAATGACTAATGGGGAAAGGGTCACAGAACTCCAGGTAGAAGGTCACCTGGGGGCCAGTGACCATCACATGGTATGGTTCAGTTTGGCCACTAGAACTAAATCATACCATTCCAATGAAAAAATATGGGACTTCAGATGAGCTGACTTTGCTAAGATGGCCAACAGAGTTAAGCTAGCCCTGGCAAGAAGAAATACAGGTGAGGGGGTACAGGCAAAGTGGGCAAGCATTAAGGATGCAATACTTGAAGCAACATCCCTTTGTGTTAGGGAGAAAAGCAAGAGCAAAAGAAGGAGGAAACCACTTTGGTTCTCTTAAACTGTACCAGAAAAGGTCAGATCCAAAAGACTGGCCATCAGGAAATATAAGGGAACGCACTGGGATGAAGATAGGGAGGCATACCAAACTTCCCTAAGGGAAACAGGGAAGACAGTAAGGCAGGCAAAGGCCCAAACTGAGAAAACACTAGCACAAACAGTAAAAGAAGGGGACCAGACTTTCTATAGATACATTAGTGAAAGAAGAAAGTCCAGGGGAGGTATTGCTATGATCAAAGGGGATAAGAGGAGTGTGTGGAGGAGGACAAAGGAAAAGCATCTATCCTAAATAGATACTTCTGCTCAGTATTTACTGAGGAGAAAGTAGGGCAGGCCCCACAGCTCAGCACCATGTACACAGGGGGAGAGGGAGGTATGCATAAGTCCATTCACAAAAGAAAGGGTCCTACAAGAGCTCGCTAAGCTCAGGGTGGACAAGGCAATGGGACCTGATGGCATACATCCCTGGGTAGTAAAGGAGCTAAGGGTGGAACTAGCAGAGCCATTATCAGAACTGTTTAGTGAGTCTCTGAGCACAGGAGAAATCCCAGAAGATTGGAGAAGGGCTCATGTGAACCTGTGCCACAGCAGTGGTAGCAGGGAGGAGGCAGGGAACTACAGACAAATCAGTTTTACCTCAGTAGTGGGTAAGATTATGGAGACACTCCTTAAGGAAAGATAGTTCAATACCTGGAATCCATAGAGGCACAGGATCAAAGACAGCATGGGTTTATAACAGGAAGGTCCTGTTAAACTAATCTCATAGATTTCTTTGACTGGGTAACCAGAGTGGTGGACCAAGGGGGTACAGTTGATGTCACCTACCTTGAATTCAGCAAAAGCTTTTGATACTGTTCCACATAGAGGATTGATTAATAAGATGGGTAGGCTTGGGGTGGGTCAGAAGTTGGTCAACTGGGTGGCAAATTGGTTGGTGGGCAGAAAACAGAGAGTGGTAGTAAACAGTGTACAGTCAGAAGAGATGCAAGTCACAAGTGGGGTACCTCAGGGATCAGTCCTGGGGCCAGTCCTCTTTAATATCTTCATCAGTGACATTACAGATGGACTAGAGGGTAAGGTTTGTCTGTTTGCAGATGACACCAAGATCTGTAACAGAATAGATGATCCAGATGGGGTGGGCAGAATGAGAAGAGATCTGGATAAACTGGCAAAATGGTAGGAAGAGTGGCAACTGGGGTTTAACGCAAAGAAGTGCAATGTCATGCACATAGGGAAGAGAAACCCTGAAGCCACCTATAGGTTGAGAGAGAGAAGTTGCTGGCAATCACAAGGAAAGAAAGAGACTTGGGCATCATCATCATCACAGAGTACCTGAAATCATCCAAGCAGACCACTAAAGCAGTAGGTAAGGCTAGGGGGATGTTGGGATGTATTAGCAGAGGTATCACAAGTCATAAGAGGGAGGTAATAATCCCTCTTTACAAGACACTGGTTAGGCCCCATCTGGAGTATTGCATGCAGTACTGGAGGCTGCACCTTCACAAGGACATTAACAAAATGGAGGCAGTCCAGAAAAGGGCAACCAAAATGATGCAGGGACTGCATCAGAAAATATATGAGGACATATTAATGGAGCTCAATATGTGTACACTAGAGCAAAGGAGGGAGAGAGGTGATATGATCGATACATTCAAACACCTTAAGGGCATAAACAAGGAATGGAGGAGGCATGGGATAGGCATAAGGGAGCAATACAGATGAGTATGAATAGAAAGGCCATTGACAGAGTAAAGGCCTATTGCACATACATAAGGTAGAAAAAAAATGGGCAGACTGGATGGGCCTTATGGTTCTTATCTGCCATCAACTTCTATGTTTCTATGTCACATCTGAGCTTCAAGGCATGTCCCCAAATCCTGCTGGAGGAACTCAGCAGGGTGTCCCAGGAATCAGTACTATGACTGGTTCTTGTTATCCTATTTACTTGTGATATAGGAGATGAGGTTTAGAGATATCTCTCTTTCTAGATGACACCAATACCTATGGAAGAGTGGACACCAAGAAGAGTTAAGGGCCACAAAGAAAGTCTTGGAAAATCTGGAGCAGTAGCTGAGGATGTGACCACTAAAATTTAATGCACAAAAGTGAAAGATAATGCACTTTGAGGCCAAGAATAAGTGAAAAATAAGGTAAGAAAATATCAACAGACTAGGACATACCCGAACCTGACACTCCCTCCTTGGAGAAGGGTTTACAAGATATTCCATTTGGAGAGGCACTAGCAGCTTATAATGAAGATATACAAGTACCCAAAATGGGCAATGGACAGAAATGGAGCACTTGGTTTGCAGCAAATGAGGAAACAGCAAAGGAAAACTGTCCTGAAAACTTACTATCTGGTTCTGGTCAGATGGTATCAATGCCAGGTCTGCTGCCTTTACCACAAAAAAAAAACCTAAAAAAAGGAAAGAAATTGAAATTCAAACCAATGGCAACAACAGGGAAAATATTCAAGCTCAAAGTATGCCTTCAGATACTTCTCCAATGGAGGGGAATGATATTAATGTGAAGGTGGCAAACAATCAGCAGGTGAATGCTGCACTGGAAGAATCAACAAATCTGCATCAAGCTCAGGAGTAGCGTACTGCACAGATGGCTACTGAGAAGGGGGTAAGCAAAAATCTTACTACACAATCGACCCCTTTAGTTCCCAAAAGAATCAGTAAAACTACTGTAAATGGTCATGTTGGAATAGAAAATGTAGGTGGAGAAGCTATAACTGCTAACAACATGAATCAATTACAAATGCAGAGAATCCCTTTGAAAGTTTCAGGAAAAGAGCAATAACAGAGAAGTCCCACTAAGAATACACAAGTTCGGCACCCGTCACTGCACCCTCCCCCCAATTCACAGCCCTGTAAGTTTCCCTAACAGTCGCTACTAATGCAGGCTGCTTGACCATGCCCCCTCACACCCCACCATTTATTTTAGCATGTCTTCTCCACTCAGCCTCCCCTCACCCCACCATTTATCCTTATACTTTATCGCCCTTCATCCCCCACCCTTCACCTCCACTGCATTACATACCTCTCTCTCTCTCATACCTCCTTTCTTCACCCCACTGCCAGCTATCCCCATCCCTCTGAACTACTGACAAGGGACTTTGTGGCTGCTTATTCCCCCCCCCACCCTCATAAAGTGTTTTTCTTGTTATTTTAACTTGTACCTATGTTTTGAGTTATTCTGTAAGTTCTGAATCCAAGCTGTATTGTTCATTGTAATGCATCATTGCTTTCTCCTATTGTTCTTTGTTTTGCAATCTATGATGCGGAACCTTTGTAAAAGAGCTTGAGTTCAAAGGTCTTTTCTGAATCACTAAATAAATAAATAAATACACAAGTAGTTCATAATACAGTGCTCTCCCAGGTTGAAACGGAGGAGCTGCCGCAATGGGCAAATTTCTGTTTACACTGATGAATAATATAGCTGAAAACTGGAACAGATATTGAAAAGCCAAGAAAATGTAGACAAATATTTTACCCTGACACAGAACTTAATAAAAGAATGTTGATTTGAAAAATGAAATTACACTGCTGAACCAAGCAGTAACTAAATTATCAGATGAATCTATCCCAGTAACAAGACAAATAAAGAAACTTGAGTCGTCTAACACTGAACTGAAAAAGATGTTGTTAGACTTTGAATCTAAATTGAGGAGAAAAAACATTAGAATCTTTGGGCTACATGAGTCCTGGGACAATATAAAAGGTCTACACGATTCATTCAAACAGGTAGCAGTGGCTTATTTGGATACTGACTGGGGCAACATTAATTTTGAACTAGACCATATTCACCAAGGGTTACACTCAAAACCTGTTGTCTCTTCTCCTCTGAGACCAATAATTCTAAAATTCATCAGAACAGCATATTAAGAAACCCTGATGAATGCAGTGTACAGAAAAAGAAAAATCAGTTTCATGCGTGCAAATATAACTGTGTACAATGACTTACCATAGGAAATATTACAAGAACAAAAGAAATGTGATCTTTTAAGGAACAAGCTATGGGCTAAAGGAGTTAGAGCCACAATGAGTTTTCCAGCCAGATTAAAAGTCGCACTGAACGAGAAGTGCTACACATTTGACTCAGTACAAGATGCTGTTAAAGATCCAAAAGAAAAAAAAAACTTAATGGACTAAAATTGAAAACAAAGTGTGATTTTGAATTGATTGCTAATAAATAAATGCTGAAGTAAATATAGGATGCAATGTGATATCAGTACTGAGTTTTAAGAGCAGGATGAGGTGGGATGGGGAGGAGGTAATACTTCCACGGATGCCAAAGGAAGAGGCTGCCTCAGAATGAATGTGTATATTTTCTTAATATTTCTAGATGTGTAAAATATGATATATGTATATAAGAGGGATAAGAAGGGTGAAGGTGGGTGGGTGAAGGTGTTTCTGTTGCATTATGGAATAAGACAGGGTTAAGTGTGTGAGGGAGAAAGAGGCTATAGTATCTCCCTTAGATAAAATAAAAAGAAGTAAAGGATGTTTAAGATTATTAAATGTGAAATGTAATATAATTTTGTGGGCATGCCATAGGATTCGGACAACAAAAAGGTTTGGTAAAAGGATGGATGGATTATCTCATTAAGGTCAACCATATTTCTTTGCTTCAGGTAGTGGGTCTAGGTGGTGGGCTGCCTAGCCTCTTGGAGGCATGGGTATTAGTTCAGAATAACAACTACTTGCCAGACCCTACAACAGTTCTTAAATAAATTGCAAGGTCAAAAAAAAAAAAAGTTTCCCCTCAATGTTAATGGTATGAATTCTTCAATAAAAAGATCTAAATTATTGACATATTAAAAAAATGCAAATAGTATTTGTTTGCAAGAAACTCATTTAGAGAATAAAGAAATTCTAAAACTAAAAAGGAAATGGATAAACCAAATATATCATAATCCAGAGACTAAAAAGAGCAGAGGAGTGGCCATCATAGTAAAAAAGTACTAGAAATGAAATTATCACAACAATATGAAGACAAAGAAGGAAGAATTTTATTACTTAATACAAAGATAAATAATAACAATATAAGCATAGGATCTTTATATGCCCCATTTACTGGTTATTCTAACTTCCTGGCTAAAATCTCAGAAAGATTGCAATTACTTCAATCTAATAATATAATATTGGTTGGTGACTTAAATGCAATGGTTAACCCATATTAAGATAACTCTATACTACCATCTAAAGGCAATATTTATGTATCTAATAAATTAACAAACTACCTTCAATCAGAAAATTTAATTGATACATGGAGATATCATTATCCTGTTAAGAAAGAGTATACTCATTTTGATAAGAAGGTTAAGATATGTACTAGGATAGATTATATTTTAACATAAACAAATTTAATGAAATCATTTAAAGAAGCAGGAATTGACTTTATTTTTATGTCAGACCATGCTTTAAATTATACAGAGATAGAGATAAGCCAGATAGGAAAACAGCCCTTATTTGGACATTTAATAATGAATTATTAAAAGATAAAAACTTTATATTACAAACGTGGCAGACAATTCAGGAATACTGGTATTATAATTATAATGGCCAGATTCCAGTTATTCAATTATGGGATGCATTTAAAGATACACTTAGGAGGGTAATGATCTCTTATCAAATTAAAGTAAATAAACTGAGAAAACAGACATATTAAGAAATTGAAAACAAATTAAAAGAATTGGCTCATTTAGTTTTACAGGACTACAGTGAATATAAGGATGATTGGAAAGTATATAAAGCAAAAAAAACATGACTTAATCAAGAAAATATAAAACTTGCATTCACAATAAAATCAGTTAAATTCTTTAATACAGACAAGTCAGGGAAATTACTAGCTACATTATAAAGAAATGAAAAAGAAAGGAACTTTATTCCCTCATTAAAGAATAAGGAAGGGAATACCAAAACATCAAATGAGGAAATGGCACAAATATTTGTACAGTGTTATAAAAAAAAAATATCAGGATGACTTTCAACAGGACCAACAAAAAATGGAAGATTTTTTTAAAAGAGCAAATATAAAAAACTATTTGTTTGATTACTTTCATATGAGTCAAAAGGAAATCTTGGACACAATTAACAGCCTTCCCAGGAAAAAATCCCCAAGGCTGGATGGAATTACTAATGAGTTTTACCAAGCCTTTGGAAAAGAGATAGCTCCCTGGGTAGAAAGAATTATAGAAAACCTATTAGATAATACTATAAATAATGAACTTCCACCATCAATGCAACTTGCCAAAATAATATTTATACATAAAGAAGGCAAACCAATTGACAATCCAGAAATCTATAGACCAATATCCATCCTTAATTCTGATTATAAACTAAATGCAAAGATAATAAACAATAGAATTCGAGTGCATTTACCCTTGCATATTTACCATAACCAATATGGATTTATTAAAGGCCGTAATATTGCAAATGCAAATAGAAAACTTCAAGCCCTAATAGAATTGATTAACTCAAAAGAACATTATAAAAATGGTATTTATTTTACAGTAGCCCTAGACACAAGCAAAGTATTCAATTTAATAAATAGGAATTACCATATATAGAATGCTGGAATAATGGAATATACCAGTTGAATTACTTACATTAATTAAACATTTATATAAGAAAACAGTAATAAAATTTAAAATGAACTTGTATTTAACACCAGACTTTCAAATGTCAAATGGCATGAGGCAAGGATGCCCATTATCACCTACAATGTTTATTTTAGGGTAGGAACCTTATTACAGATAATTAGGGACAAGCAAGGAATGGAAGGGTTAACAATAAAACATGGATGTGTAAAGTTAAGCATATTTGCAGATGATATCTTATTGTTAATTAAAATGTAAATTCATCATTGGAGATCTTCCTAAAAGAAGTAAACACATGTTCATTGATTATAGGATACAAGTCTAAGAATAAATCAGTAATAATGAACTTGACAAAAACTTAAAATTAGCCTTTGGAGAAATTTGAAAAAGAATTCCAAGTTGAAAAAACAATGAAATATTTAGGAATTTATATAATAGCAGATCAACAAACTACTGTTAAAACCAATGTTAATAATGCAAAAAATTAAATATCATTAGTACTAGATAAATGGAGAAACCTATCCCTATCACCTTTGGGTAAGATTGATACCTTAAAAATGATGGCCATTCCACATTACATGTATATGCTGCAAAATATTCTGGGTGCACCAAGCCAGAAATGGTTTTCAGATATGAAATTATTTTTCCAAATTCCTATGGAGGGGAAGGAAACCAAGAATAGCCAGGCAAACAATAGCTCCAAGGGGACGGGGGAGGGGTGGACCTAGGATGCCAAGACCCAATTACCTGTATGGAAGCACATATATTATCTACTGTGTATCAATGGGTATTTTTTCCCAGATATTGATTCTAATTTGTACCAAGAGGTTATCTGGAAGGAAACAAATATAGAGTTCCAAGAATTATTTTTTGATTAAATCTTCTACCATCAAAAGAATCATTATCTATCCCCATGGTTTCAGATCATATCTAAGAAAATTAGACATTTAAATAAACTGCAATTACCATGGTTATATGCAGTGTGAATATTATATCTAGTAAAAAGATCTGGGGTGACTAACTCTTTTAACTTTCAAATATTAAATGAAAAAAATGTAGTACTTTGGAGAGATATCCTAATTGAAGATTTGTTTCTGACATATGAACAACTTTTAATAAATTGCAGCAACCAAATTGGAATCAAATTCAATATTTTATGTTAAGTAAAGCTTTCATGAAAATCCAGGTTACATTTATAGAAAATTCATCAATTTTGCCTCTATGATAAAAAGTCAAGAGCATACAACAAAACAATATGCAAACAAATTATTAGCAAGGAGTTACAATATTATAATGACCATGAGGAAAGATTCAACTAAAAAAGTAAATACAAAAAATGGAATGAAGACTCTGATATAAGCGTGACCCACCAATTATTGCAGACATTGAGAATTCAAGCAAATAAACAGTATATATCAGCCAAAAATAAAACTATTCAAATAAAAATGTTGAATAGAGCTTATATGGCACAGGTGCAAATATCCAAAATTAACCCAGATTCAGATAAATGCTGGCACAGATGTGGTGTTAAAGGTATCTTATACCACTGCTTATGACATTGTCTGCTGATTATTAAAGGGTGGATCAGATTAAAAGAAATTTCATACAATATAGTGGGAATCTCACTACCCTTAAGAACTGACATATTTTTGTTTAATAATACAGTGGGGTTAATGTTAAATCTAACAAAAAAATAATGGCATTAGTTACAATGGCCTTAAAAAGATGAATCTTGGAGAAATGGAAATCAGAGGTTATTCCAGATTTCAAATTTATTAGATGGTAGAATATTTTGAAAGAAACACTATCTTTTGAAGAGTTACTATATCATGTTGATGAAACTAAAGATGACATATATCTAACAAACTGACAAACCCTAGTTGCCAGCTTAACCCCAATGTTAAGTATATGAACTTTATAAGGGGTTTCTACATGTTATTTTTAAAACTAAAACATGTTGGCAGTCACGGTAAGGCTACCCATCTATTACAGTATCAAAAGGATGTCATAGTAGAAACTAATATGTATACCCAATGAATGTTTAGAATATTCATGTTACTAATTAATTATACCTACAAAGAGAAAGAGGGGGAGGGGGAAGGGAAGAGTAATGGGGGAGATCAGTATTATAATTGTAAATATAACTATGAGTAAATATTGATACAAACATATGCAATGTTATTATGTTTATACTGAAAAACCAATAAAGATATGATTAAAAAACAAGATGCTCACCATAGTACAACCAAATTTGTAAGGAAAGTCTTGTCTTTAAAGGCATTTGCCACTGTGTTTTGTGTGAAGCTATGTTTACAAGGATAGGCTATTACAGAAAAATCTATTGTTTTTTTTCCTATTGATTGTTCACTTAAGTTTGTCTGGTACAATGCAGGATATTTTTTAGATGTATCTGTTCTTTTATGATTTCTTTAACACAGGGCTCAAATTCTTGGTCTTTTCTCATAATGATCTCTTTGATTGCTAGTCTAAATGTGCCTGCTAGGCTTTCATTCTTGCACTGCAGCTTGAGACCATAGGTGTAAATACCCATATCATTTGATGCTCAAGTCTCTAGTATGTACACTTGCTTTGAGATTCCACCTCCTTAAAAAAGCACCCTGGGGACCAACCCTGTCATTCAGTCTTTCTCACTGATCTTGTATACAGCAAGTGTTTCCAATAACACCTTTACTCCTGGAACTAAGAACCGACTGGTTTCCATTTCCTGAATTCATGTTTGTGTATAAAATAGAAACAAATGGACCTAAGCTATCTTTTTAAGCTTCTTGTGCTACGGTTGGTAGCCATAAGTGACTGTATTCATAGTGCGAGGTCATGAAGTTCTTTATCCACTATGATGATGTAGCAGTCAGAAATATTGGATTCAATAATATAACACCCAATCCTGCTGTTCTGCTCCAGAATTATTAAACATCACTGTCAAATTCAACTAAAGTAGAGCTTTCTGCAACTATCACTCTTCCCCGATCCTTTATTATCCATAACAAGACACAAAATTTCTTACAAGCTCGGTTAAGGTCCAAAGAGTTGGATGAATCCAGGTCAGTTGAGGGGAAAAGGCAGGACATCATTTTGGCACCTAAGGGGAACAAGGCTAACAGAAAGGTCCTAGTGATCAGAGACTCAGTGATCAACTGAATAGACAGGGTACTAGGGGAGGGGTTCGGTAGGAGGGAACAGGTCCAATGGCTACCTGAAGCATGAGCAAACCAGGATTTAGACAGAATAGGGAGGATGGTGGTGGGGGCTGGAGGGACTGGTACACCAGGGTACCAATGATCTGATTAACTGATCAACCAGTCAGTAGAGACAGTGACGTAGAACATCCAGAGACTGGGGCACTCAGCCTCCCTGGCCTTTTCCAAGGTCCTCTTGGAGTGGAGGCAGGACTGAATTAGAAGTAATGAAATCGAGGAGTTAAACAGTTGGCTTATGAGGTGGTGTCAGGACAAGGGGTACCACATTGTTGGGGATTGGGGGAATTTCTGGGACAGGAGACTCTTCAAGGGTGAGGGACTTCACCTGACAAGAGAGGTGGTTAGCACACTCGGGCAGAAGTTTGATGTCTACATCAGATGTTTAAAGTGACTGCAGGGAGTCTGCGTATAGAGGATCCATGGTGGATAGTGAGCAGAAGGGGATCATACTGTAGAAAGAATTCCTTCCCCCACATCCAGGGAACAGTAACTGCAATAAGGGTACAGGAAATGGAGTAGGGTTTACAGGACCAAGGTGAGGATTACTAGTGAGGAGGAAAGAAAAAGGTATAAACACAAACAAGGAGGGAAGAAAATGCAGAAAGCAAAAGGATAGTAGCAGAGTTAGAGCAGGGGTCAAATGAAGGAAGGTATGCCTTAATGCCAGGAGCCTAGGCAAAAAATGCGGTGAGCTCCAGGTGCTGATGGTAGACACTAAAGTGGACCTGGTGGCCATCATGGAAATGTGGGCCACAGGTACAAATGACTAGGAGCTGATGGCTCCTGGGTATTCACTGTTCGGAAAGGGATAGAAGAACTGGTGGGGGGGGGGAGAGTTGCCCTTTTTGTCAAGAAGAGCACTGTAGTGGTAGAAGATGGAAGTATTAGGGGTAGCAGTTGGGAGACTGAGTCAATATGAGTGTAACTCACAGCAGCAGCCTCAGGTAGAAAAGTACACTTAGGGGATGACCTATAGGCCTCCAAGGCAAGAAGAAGAAAGGGACAGAGAACTCAAGGAGGAACTTAAAAGAAGGGCACCAAAGAGGGAACTAGTGGTGGTGGGTGACCTGAACCTGCGTGACATCAATTGGAAGGTCCCAATGGTCAAGAGTGACAGGAGTCAGACATCACTCGATGCCTTCCAAGACTGTTTACTGGTGCAACTTGTTAAGGAACCTACCAGACATAATGCATTTCTTGAAGTGGTGCTCAACAACTCAGAAATGGTGGGCACTGTGGGAGTAGAAGAGCCACTAGGGAACAGCACCCACAACTCTGTGTTGTTTGAATTGGCCCTCGGGGCTGGCAATCCATAGTCAGGAACTGAAGTCCATGGCTTTAGAAGGGCAGACTTTGATAGGTTGAGGGAACTGATCAGGGATAAGTTAGTAGGGGTAGAAGATATAAGGGGGGGTAGAGGAGACATGAGGGGCAATAAAGGGAGCCATCCTTGAGAATATCAAAGGTAAGCATGAAAACAATATATAAAAGAAAAACAGATTTTAAGAGACCACTATGGTTCTCAGCAAGGGTCAGGGAAGCAGTTAGGGTCAAAAAGAAGGCCTTCTATAAATACAAGGAAAAGCAGGGAGAGGCAGAAAGGGAGGATTATCTACAGAAAAATAGGGAGTCAAAGAGGGTCATCAGGGAGGTGAAATTAGACAAGGAGCTGCGTATTGCACAGGGGGTCAAGAACAAGAAAAACAGTTTTTTAGATATATCAGTGAAAAAAAGGAGAAAGGGGGTCATTGCTCAGCTAGTTGAGTGGGATAGGGTGACAAAGAAAGATGAGCAAAAGGCTACTATACTGAATGACTACTTTTGCTCAGTATTTGCTAAGGAGAACTGCGGATCCATGCCAGAAAGTGGCATCAAAGCAGCCACTAAGGGAGTCCCAGAACTGAGGCAGCCAATACTAAACAGCAAGAGGTTGCTGAAAGGGCTGGCAGCCCTTAAGATAGATAAGTACCAGGACCAGATGGGTTGCATCCAAGGATATTTAGGGAATTAGCAGCAGAACTGGCTGAACCACTGGCTGGGCTGTTCAACAGCTCACTTATGTCCAGGGAAGTTCCAAAGGATTGGAGAATGACAGACATTGTACCACTTCATAAGGATGGGGATAGGGAGCAACCAGGGAACTACAGGCCTGTCAGTCTGACCTGCAGCATGGGGAAGCTGATGGAGTAACTAATCAAACAGGACCTTGTGGACTACCTAGAGAGCAATGGGCTCCTGGATAGTAAACAACACAGTTTCCTGGCAGGAAGGTCTTTTCAGACTAACCTGATTTTTTTTCTTTCACTGGGTGACCAAGGAAGTAGACAATGGCCACACTGTGGATCTGCTGTACTTTGACTTCAGCAAGGCTTTAGATTCGGCAATGCACAAAAGATTGCTCAAAAAGATGGAAGACTTGGGTATTGCTAAAACTGATAAGTGAACTGGGCATGTAGTTGGCTAGAAGGGAGGCAGCAGAGGGTGGTGGTTAACAGGGTTAAATCAGAGGAAAGGGATGTTACGAGTGGAGTTCCATGGGGATCTGTCCTGGATCTGGTTCTATTCAATACGTTCATTAGTGACACTGGTGCGAGAATCCAGGGCAGGCTGTGTCTCATCATAGATGACACAAAACTATGTGGAAGGGTGGACAGTGATGAGGGAATAAGGGATATTCAGAGGGACGTACAGAAACTAGATGGGTGGTCAAGGTCTGGCAGTTAAAATTCAATGCCAAAATGTGCAAAGTAATGCACCTAGGGAAAAGGAACAGACGAAGTACTGGATGGATGGGGTGAGACTTAGCATTACAGAAGTGGAACTGCATCTAGGAGTTATCAGTAACTTCCTTAAATAAACAAGCCAGTGCAACAAGGCCTATAGCAAGGCTAACAGGATGCTGGGATGTATTGGGAGGGTTATTGATTGCAGAAGAAAAGAGGTAATATTTCCTCTACACAGATCACTGGTGAGGCCTCACCTGGAGTACTGTGTCCAGTTAAGGAGTCCTCACCACGGAATGGACAGGGATAGGTTGAAAACAGTGCAGTGCAGAGTTACAAAAATGATTCAGAGCCAGCAGGGTAGAACCTATGAGGAGCATCTCAAAGCACTAAGTATGTACTCACTGGAAACCAGGAAGGAGAGGGGAGATATGATAGAGACCTTCAAGTTCCCTAAAAGAATTAACAAGGTAAACTGAGGGGAATTGCTTATCATGAATACCAACTCAAGGTCATGTTGTCACAAGTGGAAATTAACATGAAGGAGGTTCAGGATGGACATTAGGAAGTACTTCTTTATGGAAAGGGTGGTGGAACCTAGGGACAGTCTGTCAGCTAGTGGGTGCAAACACAGTCAGGGGATTCAAGCAGGCATGGGATAGAATGAAGTGAATAGTGGTCACCTGGGGCGACAAGACCAAGGAGGAGATTGGGGATAGGACTGGGAGGGTTAGTACCCTGGAGGAACAATACATTCTAGGGAAGGTTCCATGGATTATAGGGAATATGGGCAGACTAGAAGGACCTAATGTCTTTTTCTGCCATCATGGTCTATGTTTCTATGAAAACCCTAGTCTCTTATAAGGCCATAAAGGGTATTAAGGATGAGCCAATGCTGAATTTAGATTCAGAGAATGTGTTGAAATTTGGCACTTTTATCTTTGATTCAGGCAATCCAACTTTCTGGCTATTTAAAATCACTCTAATCTTTAGCCAAATAATTAGAAAAGTAACACTCTTGCTTTTTCCAGGTCCCCTGGTTCCCAGAGCTAGTTCTATGGCTGCACCTCTCCCCATGCTGCTCTTTTTCAACCCCCAGACAAAAAAATACAATGTCTGGCTCCTGACACTGTGGCTGGTGCTGGCTGAATTTAAACAAACTCCGAGCAGAGCTGATAGGGCTGCAGCTGAGGAATTTGGGGTAAAAATATTGAAAAATTACCAAAGTTACAAGCCTGCAGTTGCAAAATGCAATGTAGGCTCATAAATGTGTTTTTTTTTAATATTGTTACATCAAATTGTAAACATAGCCATGTTGTGATCCTGCCTCATGAAGAAGAGCAGAGAAAATGCTCAACTCCTGGTCTAAAGGAGATTTTGCACAGGGACTGTGAAATCACCTTTCAGAATGCAAAAACACATTTTGGGCAGGAGTTGAAAAACAACAGCTGGCACATTCATGAGGTGCTGTAAAGCAATGGCTACATTGAAAATTCTAGGTAAATGTATTGAATATTACCAAATTTACAAGCTGTGTTTGCAAAATTCAACATAGCCTCATAACTTTTTTTTTTTTTATATTTTTACACCAAATTTATAACATAGCCTTCTTATGACCCCACCTCATGAACAAGAGCAGAGAAAACTTTCAATTCCTGTCTGAAAGGTGATTCCATTCAGGGACCACAAAATCACCATTCGGGATATAAAAAAAGAAATGGCCAGGATTTGAAAAATGGCTGCTGTCACATTCATGAGGAGCTGTAAAGATATGGCTATGTTGTAAATTTGGGGTAAAAATATTGAAAATTACCAAAGTTACCAGCCTGCATTTGCAAAATTCGGTGTAGGCTCGTAACTCTGTTGTTTTTTAATATTTTTACACCAACATTTCAACATATCCTTCTTATGACCCAACCTCATGAACAAGGGCAGAGAAAATGTTCAACTCCTGCCCAAAAAGGTGATTTCATGCAGGGACTGCAAAATCACCGTTCAGGACAGATTTGCCTAATGTCAGTGCAAGGCAGGGTCCCAAAAAAAGCATGTAATGGCTGTGGGGCAGCAGTCTTCTGGGAGTCTTTCTGGAGGCTGAGATGCTGCCCTATTTGCAGACAACTATCTGCCCTGAGGGAGGAAGTTGCCTGTCTTCAGGCCGCACTGGACAGTAGTAAGGAAACCTTCCCCCAGGCCACACTGGACAGTAGAAAGGGAACCTCCCCCATCCAGGGAGCACTAGCACCACCACCACTACCTCAGAGGTTGCGAAGAAAGCGCAGCAGTTGGACCACAGTGGGCTCAGGGAGGGTGAGGAGGGTGGAACAGAGGCACACCCAGTCAATGGTTCCACTCCACAATCCATACACCATTCTGGGGGAGCATAGCTCCCCTATGGATGCACCCGCAGAGAAGACTGATGATATCTGTCACAAGGGAGGCCCACAGAAAGGAGGCAGAGGGCATCAAAGGGAAAGGAAGCAGCTCCTGGTGGGGGACTCAATTATTAGGGGTATAGAACTGGGGGGAGCTGGGAAAAATGAAGTAAGGTGCCTGCCTGATGCCATGGATTGGAGGGACAGGAAGCGCATCCTCAGGATCACGAGAACAGCTGCAAGGGATTCCGAGCTGGACGTAATTGTCCACCTAGGGACAAATGACTTGGCTCATCATGAGATTAGAGCAGTGCAGGAGGACATTGCAGAGTTGGGAAGGGACCTAAGACAAGTAGAACACACAGTATCCTTCTCAGAGGTGTTGCCTGTCAAAAGCATGGGGGAGGCGAGGGCAATTGGCACCATGCAGTTTAATGAATGGTTGAAAAAATGGTGTGGAGCACAGGGGTTTGGCTTCATTGGGGACTGGGGTTCCACCTGGAGGGACACCAGCCTATACTGGCAGGATGGTCTGCATCTGTCCAGGAAGGGAACAAGTCTGTTGAGCAATCGGTTTAAATGCTTCATTGGCAAGCTTTTAAACTAGTCAAAGGGGGAGGCACTGACAAGCAGCAGGAAAATCCCAGCCTCCCTACAAAAACAGGGTACTAAATGAGAAAAGACTGAGGTAGAACGGTCAGTGGGGGATGCTGCAACAGAAGGTAAAGCCATCAAAAAATGGAGAGCAATGAGTACTAATGCCCGTAGTCTGGGTAACAAGCTTCCTGAATTAGTGGCCTTGATGGAGGAGGAACATCTGGATATCGTGGCAGTCACAGAAACATGGTACACACAAAACCATGACTGGGACACAAACATACCAGGATACACTGTCTACAGGAGGGACAGGGAGGGTAAAAGAGGAGGAGGAGTAGTTCTTTACATAAGGGAAGGAATAAAAGCAACAGAACAAAAGGGTAAACAGGGAGGAGAAGAAGCACTGTGGGTAAATTTGGAGACAGGCAATGGCACCCACACACGCATAGGGTTAGAGTACACATCTACTCTTCTCAGGGGGAGGAAATGGATCAGGGAAATGATAGAAAGTATACTTAGAATGGCAGAAAAAGGGGAGATATTGCTGATGGGTGATCTGAATATGCCAGATGTTAACTGGAGCGCAGTTGCAGCTGCCACTTCGAAGAGTGCAGTTATTCTAGATGCCCTACAGGGCATGCCTTAGACAACTAGTACTGGAGCCCACTCAAGAGGGAGCAATATTAGACTTGATTCTCTAAATGGAGATGGAGAGAGGATTACAGATGTAGAAGTGGGTAGCCATCTGGGAACTAGCGACCATCGAACAGTATGGTTCTAATAAACACAGCAATAGAGTCAAGCCATACAAAGACAAAAGTACTGGACTTTAGGAGGGCTGACTTTGCCAAAATGGGTGAGTGCCTAAGGAATGCACTAGCAAATGGGCAGGAAGGAGGGTGGAAGAACAATGGGGAATAATAAAACTGCCATCACAGAAGTGCATGAGCCTTTGTGTGAAGCAAATAAACAAAACAAGGACGATGTAAGAAACCACTATGGTTCTCAAAGGAAGTGGCAGTGAAGGTTCAAGAGAAAGAAAGCATTCAGGAAGTACAAGGAATCATGAGAAGGAGCAGGACAGAGAACTGTATCAGTTAAAGCAAAAGGAGGCTGGGAAGGCAGTCAGAACAGCAAAGGCCCAAACCGAGGAAAAGATAGCCAACTCAGTTAAGAAGGGATAAAACCTTTATAGGTACATCAGGGAGAGAAGGAAGACCAAGGAGGATAGTGAGGCTTAATAAAGGGAGGAGGGTGGGCAGAGGAGACTGTGAAAAGGCAGAGATACTAAACAAATATTTTTGCTCAGTATTTACAAAGGAAGAGGAGGTACATAAAACAAACAGTAGTAACACGCTGGATACAGAAGTTGATACCAGCCCATTTACAGAAGAAAGGGTTCTGAAAGAACTCTTAAAACTGAAGGTGGACAAAGCAATGGGGCCTGATGGGATTCATCCCAGAATTCTAAAAGAACTAAGGGTAGAACTAGTGACACCACTGACTACCCTTTTTAACAAATCATGGGAGGATGGGGTGGTACCCGAGGACTGGAGGAGGGCAGATGTGATTCCCCTTCACAAAAGTGGGAGCAAGGCAGAAGCAGGAAACTATAGACCTGTTAGTTTAACCTCAGTGATAGGGAAAATGATGGAATCACTTCTAAAGGAAAGAATTGTCGCGTATCTAGAGGCCAGAGGGGCACAGGACCCTAGGCAGCATGGATTCACAGCGGGAAGGTCATGCCAGATGAATCTGATAGATTTCTTTGACTGGGTGACCAAAGTAGTAGATCAGGGAGGGCTGTGGACATGGCCTACCTAGACTTTAGCAAGGCATTTGACACAGTCCCACACAAAAAGATTATATACAAGTTAGCCAGCCTGGGAGTGGGTCCCAAGATGACAGCCTGGGTAAAGAATTGGCTGGAGAATAGGACACAGAGGTAATAGTAAATGGAGTCCACTCAGAAGAAAGGAGGGTTACTAGTGGGGTGCCGCAGGGTTCAGTATTAGGACCGGTCCTCTTCAATGTCTTTATAAGCGACATTGCAGAAGGACTGGAAGGAAAAGTATGTCTCTTTGCAGATGACACTAAGATCTGCAACAGAGTTGATGCACAGGGTGGGTGGAAAGGATGAGAAGGGACTTGGCAAGGTTAGAGGAATGGTCAAATGTATGGCAGCTTAGATTCAATGCTAAGAAGTGCAAGCTAATGCACCTGGGAAACAAAAACCCAGGGAAAGAGTACACAATGGGGGGTGAGATACTAACAACAACAAAAATGGAGATGGACCTGGGGGTAGTCATATCAGATGACCTAAAGATGGGCAAGCAATGTGAGAGGGCAGCAAGGAGGGCTGGAGGGATACTGGGATGCATAGGGAGAGGCATCACCAGTAGAAAACAGGAAGTTATTATCCCTCTGTACAGACAGCTGGTGAGACCCCATCTGAGTACTGTGTGCAGTTCTGGAGACCCAATCTCCGAAAGACATAGACAGGATGGAAGCTGTCCAGAGGAGGGCAACTAAAATGGTGTAGTGTCTGCACGGAAGACATATGAAGAGAGACTTAGGAGCTTAATATGTATAGCCTCGAGGAAAGGAGGGAGAGAGGGGACATGATAGAAACTTTCAAGGTACCTCAAGGAATCAACAAAGTCCAAGAGGGTAGCATCTTTCAAAAGAGGTGTGCAAGAACAAGAGGCACAATTTGAAGATAGAGGGGGCGGCTCAGAGGTAATTCAAGGAAGTATTTTTTCACAGAGAGGGTTGTGGATGCATGGAACGCCTGGAGGAGGCTGTGGAGTCAAAATCAGTGGTGGAATTCATGCATGCATGGGATAGTCATAAGGCAGTTCTGGGGGGTTGGGGTAGGAAGAAGTAGGCTGCTGGTTAACTAGGATCTGCAGCTTATCCAGTAGGTAGGGAAATGGGAAGACTGGGTGGGCCAAGCGGTCCTTATCTGCCGTCAAATTCTATGTTTCTATGTTTCTATGTTGAAAATGTAGACCAAAACTATGCAAAAATGGCCAACTTATGCCACTAAGTTCAAAATACCATTGAAATACATTGAACCACATACCTGTTTCATCAGTTTGCAGTCTGAAGAGTGAAGACGTGTCTGTGGTCCAGAGATGATTATGGTGTTGGACCCCAGATGGATAAATAAAGGCTTGGGGATGGTGGTAGGTGCTGAGTGGGAGGGTCAGGTGGGGGTACAGTAATGGATGCAAAAGACATTGATGGATGGTTTTCTTTTCACAGGGTTTAAAAAAAATTGCAGAGGATTTGTGATCTTGACATTGGGGGATTACGCACCTTATGTTCTTATGTTTTGGGAGGGGCTGAGAGGGAGGGTTGGATGGGTAGGAAGAAAAAAGATATACATAAAAACAAAAATAAAAAATAACTGTGCATGCATGGTGCTGGATGGGGGTCAGTAAAAAAAGAAAAGGATAGTGGATTTCTGATCATGACACTGTGGGATTGGGCACCCCAGGTGTCACTGTTATGTTTCTGGGGGTGTGTTGAGAAGGAGGGTCGAGTGGTGAAAGGAAAAAATATTAAACAAAAATATAAAACAAGATTAGCACAGTCTTGTTTGTGGAGGACACAGCAGAACATGGCACAATTTGCCTTGTCCAAGATGGACACCGAACTCTACTGCACATAAGCAAGTAGTCATGCATGCACAATACAGTTTTGCAGCCATCTTAAACACAGTGGACTGTGCTGTGTTCTGCTGTGACCTCAGCAAATGAACTTCACTGAACTGACTGAAGAAAAATAGTGCTGTGCGACTGCTAATGGAGAGAGCAGAGTGTTTCACAGATGTGGAGGTGACTGTGAGGCAACTCGACACTGCTGCTTAGTTGGAAAAATCTCCCTTTTGTAATTGCAGGAGGTCTGCAGCGCTCTGCCCACTGCAGCCCTAAAAAACAAAATGACTGGAGTAACAGGGAGGGTGGAGGAGGTTGGGATTGACTGGAGTGGGTGATGGATGGATGGATGGTAAAGGGATATCTCTTACCTCCATTTTTAGCCTCATGGACCCCCGTTCCACAGACCTGAAGTGCCTCTGGTGAAAGTGTCAAAGCCAAACCAAAGAAAGGGGTCCAAATCAAAACTGCAAAAGATGCAAATGTTTTCTTGTCCTTAGAGGTTATTGAAGGTGTACTATCAGACCAATACTGCATGTTTATTCTAATATTCTGTGATATTTACTACACATTAACTGACTGATAACCCTAGTGGATCTAGCTATGTAGCAAGGTAACACCTGCTGCCCCCTTAAGCTAGTGTAATTTGAGCTTTAAATCAAAACATTTTAAATTTTCATGGGAAAGTGCTACCCTCTTGCAAAAATGGCTACAGCCTTGAAAAAATTCTAGATCTACCCCCTGACTGATAATAAGTAAAATGTGCATTGAGCACCTAATTAAAACTGGTCACTCTCATGCCTGAGTCTGCTCACAATAGAGTTTATATGACCCTGGAAATAAGGACACTGACTGCACATGGTCTGCTGCTCCCCTTGACTTATACTGTACATTAAACTGATATATTCTGCTGTCCCTGAGAATGCAATCCCAAGGGTCATGGCACTCTAAGACAAAATCTTAGGCTTTGCTCTGGAGGCTGATAATACAGTATGTGTTCACCACTGTGACCTTTATTCTGCACTGAATTTGATGCCCTTTACACACCTCCACAGGTATTTCATGAATAACATGGTGCACTCGATTCTCAAAGCTCCCAGTGCAGGGCAAGGGGCTTGTGCCAGAAGGAATGGTGCAATGGTGCAAAGTGCCCCTTCCACCAAAATATGCACTGGGAGTGATTCTCAAAGGCAGCCTGCATCGCCCGCAGGCTGCCTGCACCAAATGGGGCTTGCACCACCTATGCACTTGAAATGCAATGCATCAAGGCACTATGGGCTAGCGGCAGATGTAGGATGTCAATGCTCCTAGATTGGGATTTACAAAATTCACCCAGAGGGTGAATTTCTAAGTACTGTTAGACCAGCCAGGGCTGTTCTAAGGGTACTTAGAAATTCTCCATCTGGATGAGTTGAGTACTTTGAAGCAATGTGCCATGGTCCCCCACCCCAGCCCCGATCACCCGTTATATTTATTAAAAAACACCTGGTAGTCTAGTGGTCCCCCAAGCCCTGATCACCCATTATAATTATTAAAGAATTCCTGGTAGTCTAGTGCCCCCCCCAAGCCCCAATCACCCATTATACTAACATACTATTTGCCAGCAGATTAGGCCTTATGGTCTATCAAGTCTGCTCGAACCTCAGATCCCTAGTTGGGTGCCGAGGCCCTCCCCTTGTGTTCCAGAAACCCCTATCATCCATCCCCACCCCCCTGGGACAGGCCATCATCTGATACATCCACTTTCTGTGTCTGTCCCACCCACTCTTGAAGCCCTCCACTGTGGATCTCTGAACCAGCTCGCCAGGCAGTGCATTCCAAGGGTCCACCACCCTCTCAGTGAAAAACCTCCTCCTCTTCCCCTCATCCTTCCACCTTCCAACTTCAAACCATGCCCTCTGGTGATACCTCCGTGCTTTAGTCTAAAGATCCCCTCCATGTTTACCCTATTTATTCCCTTGAGGTACTTGAAGACCTCAATCATGTCCTCCCTGTCTCTCCTCTCCTCCAATGAAAACAGGCAGAGCTCCTCAAGTCTGTCCTCATACGTCAAATCCCCTAGCCATCGTATCATCTTAGTTGCCCTCCTCTATACCCTCTCCAGGAGCTGTATGTCCCTCTTCAAGTGTGGTCTCCAGTACTGTACACAGTACTCAAGGTGTGGTCTAACCAGTCCATTGTACAGTGGCAGAATCACTTCCTTGCTCCTAGAGGTGATCCCCCTTACGAAGCATCCCAACATCCTGTTTGCCTTGCTAGCTGCTCTCCTGCACTGCTCAGAGTTATTCATACATGCATCCACCATGACCCCTAGGTCTTTTTCCCCTACTGAGGCCTCCAGTGCCTCCCCTCCCAGGGTGTGCCTGTGTTTAGGGTTTACCCTCCCAAGATGTAACACCATGCACTTGGTGATATTGAAATTTAATTTCCATGTGTGAGCCCAGCTTTCCAGGGTGTCCAGGTCCCCTTGCAGGGCCAACCTCCCCTCTTCTCCCTCAACTACTGCTCCCATCTTGGAGTCATCAGCGAAGAGACTCATTTCACACCCTATACCCTCCCTGATGTCCGATATGTATGCATTAAACAGGATCGGATCCAGGACCGAGCCCTGCGGTACCCCACTACCAACCTCTCTAGGGTTCTAGAGCTTCCCACAGACCACTACTCTCTGGGTGCATCCAGCTAGCCAGTTTTCAATCCATCTGACCAGCAAAGGGCCTACTCCCAACTCCATCAGTTTCTCCACCAGACCATTGTGGGGGACAGAGTCAAACGCCTTGCTGAAGTCCAAGAATAATACATCCACAGGCTTTCCCCTGTCCAGTTCTGATGTTACCCATTCATAGAACTCCACAAGATTGGTTTGACATGATCTACCTGGCACAAACCCATGTTGCTGACTATCCAGACCTCCAACCTCCTCCAAGTACACCCCCAATCATTCCTTTAGTATACTCTCCATTAATTTTCCCACCACCGAGGTAAAACTGATGGGTCTATAGTTATCTGGTACTTCCCTCGACCCCCCTTTATGGATTGGCACCACATGTGCCTCTCGCTAATCCCTAGGTACCCTCCCTATCTCAAGTGACCTGTTGAAGAGCTCCACCAGGGGTGCAGCCAGTATGTCCGCCAATTCCCATAGTACTCTTGGTTGAATGCCATCCGGCCCAGGAGATTTGTCTTTCTGTAGGGCCTTGAGGGCTAACCACACCCTTTTGGCGGAGATAGCATCATCCATCCCCTCCACCTTACTGGCCTTTTTATCCTTATCCTGATGTGACACCCCTGGGGTACCTATCCTTCCCTCTTGCTCCATTTCTGTTGCTCCCCTGATCCCACTCAGTGCTGCTTCTATCCCCATCATGCCTTGCTTTGTAGATATCCCATCCTCCTCCCTAGTGAACACAGAGGCAAAGTACTCGTTAAATACCTCTGCCCCGTCCCTCACCTCTTCCACTCACCCTCCTTCTGATCTCAATCTGCTGAGATGGCCCTTAGTTTTTCTCCACTCCCCAATGTACCGGAAGAACCCCTTTTCACCTCCATGTATCCCCTGTGCCAGCCGCTGCTCTTTACAGGACTTTGCCCTCCTCACCATCCGGGTGACTTTTCTAGATGCAAGATGGTACATTTCCTTATCCCTATCCCCTCTTGTTGTTTTATATTTTTTGTAGGCTGCCTTCTTTTCTCTGACCACTACCTGAACCTCACTGGACCACCAGCATGGTTTATGTGACCTTGTTCCCTTACGTTTCACCTTAGCGCAGGTCCTGAATGCCTCATGAAGTCCCCATTTTATGGCTTCCCATCTCCGTTCCACATTTGTCATTGATGTAATCCCCTTCAAGTGATCCTTGAGAATATTTCCCATGCCCACAAAGTCTGCCCCCCTGAAGTCCACTGCCAGTGTCCTAGATCTCACCCCCCTCCCCCCTCCCCCCTTATATTTATTAAAAACTCCCTGGTAGTTGAATGCCCCCCCCAAGCCTTGATCACTCCTTATGTTTATTAAAAAACTACTTAGAAGAAAACACACAGAAGGGTGTCACTCTGTGAAAAATATAAAGTAATGACACCAGACAATGCTGGAGTGGAACAAGGAACCTGCAGCACGCTACTCCAGTGCTTCATGTCCTCTCCAGAACACTTCATCAGAGGGTGAGCATCCGTTCGTTTTGTGAGTGCGGGTCTGTATGTGCTATTATTTATTAAAAAACACCTGGTAGTCTAGTGGCCCACTGAAGCTCCAATTGCCCATTATATTTATTACAGACTCCCTGGTAGTCTAGTGCCCCCCCCCAAGCTCTGATCACCTGTTATAAAAATTAAAATACCCCTGGTGGTCTAGTGGACCGCTCCAGCCCCGATCCCCCCTTATGTGTAATTGCAAAATACATGATGATCTAGTGGACCCCCACCTCACAGTGCCTACCACCCCACTCCCCCCATTCCATAACTGAACCAGCAACTGGCACAGCCCATCACTCACCAGCATGGCCAGCCACCGACTGAGATCTGAATGAGTGCATACTAGTGCGAGGGGGGGTAAAGATGAGAGGGGGAGGGGGGGCAGCTGCAATATAAGGGCGCTAGCTGCACATTTGACCAGACTAACTCGATAGACCATAAGGCCTGTTTCTGCTGGCAGATTCATATGTTCATATAAAGTACGCGCTCTGGTATAATTTATTAAATATAACAGGCAATCGGTGCTTGGGGGAGCCACTAGACTATCAGGTGTATTTTAGTAAATATAATGGGTGATCGGAGCTTGGGGACAGACTACCAGGGATTTCTCCAGGATATTGCTGCATGGCCGCCCATAGCTCACAGCAACCTGTCTAGGTGTTCCTCAGTTTGGCGCACCGCTACAGTTGCCGCAAGCCATGGGACTTTGCCACCAGGACCCTTCTCAATTGAGAATCAGGCACAGGGTCTGCGGCCCACTGGTGATTGACTCAAGCCACCTTTGGCATGGCTTGTCCTGATTTTTAAGAATCAGGCCCAGTGTGTATATCAGATGATTGTCTCCACTCTCTTAAACAAACGTCAGTACACAGGTAAGACTTGCCCGCCACTCACTACTCCCTAAAATCAACACTGGATCTTTACCTCAGGAGAACCTGCTTGGTCCAAACAACCTTTTCCTTTCAAGTAGTCAAATTCTGTAACTCCCTACCATTGAACCTGTTGTCATGCCACTACACAACTCATTTCAAGACATGTACACCATATTTTGTATCAAACATTTATGCATATACCTGCTTATGATTCTATTATGTTTTATCTCTGTAGGTCACTTGTGAAAATGGGAAGCTGCTGCTCAATCCCCCATTATCACAAATTAATAAATAAATAAATACAGAAATAAAACAGTAGCTAACTAAATGGATAGATAGATAAATAAATAAATAAATAAATACATAAATAAATAAATAAATAAATAAATAAACTATTGTAACCTGTAGTGGAATCCAGAGAATTATGTGTGTCATATTTTTTAATACATTTACATTAGATAACCAAAACTGTATAACAGTAACAGGAACCACAACTTTGAGTATACAACATTACAATTTAAGCTCCCTTTATTGGAGGGCTTACTAAAGCTACCTCTCTCCTCTCTTTTGCTCTTATAAGGTTGGTGGGGTAGATGTCTGCCCCTGGGTGTGGTTTGCCTGCCCCTCCATGGGATAAAAGAAGAGGTTCTGGAAGAATCGAGGAGACCAGCGGGAGACAGTCACAAGTTGGGCCAGGAGTTCGATCCCTGGCCTGGGAGCCTATTACAATGGCATCAGCGGTGGTGGAGTCCACTTGGGATTTAAGATGGGCGGTGACAGGGAGTACAGCTGGAGGGATTGAGACCCCATTTTAAGTGGTGAGCCATGGGCCGGAGGAGACTGGAATCAGAACATTCCTTGTGCTCTGTGGCCCTGGGCGGGTCTGGAGCCTGGTCCATCATTTGAAGCCTGGAGATGGTGATGGCACCTCAGCAGTGGCAGCACTGGGACATGGCCCTTATGGTGGTAACAGCACCAAGAGGTCTTACCCACGTGGCATGCTATCTTTGTTTGATGGCCTGCTGGGAGCAAATAAGGGTTGGTACCCATCTTTCCGGTGCCTTCCTAGGTCTGCAAATGGGGTGGAGCCTGACCATAGGCTGAGTCAGTAGGTTGGGAGGTAGAAGCAAAGTTTATAATGCCACCCATATTTTAAGAACCCTTGGGTTTAGGATGGCTAAGCAGACTGTGTGGAGAGCAGTGGAAGAGCAGCCTTTATAGTAGGACCAGGGAGGAATCAAGAGAAATGGGAGCCCTGTATTTGAGGCCTGGTAGCTGCTCAAGTGATGAGCCCCCCCAGCTCAGTGTATGGGGAGCCCATTCACAGGGTCAGCTTGGCCCTAAGTTTGTATCATGGCCTTGTGCCACTGCGTAGCTACCTCTCTGTGCTTTAGTGCCTGTCTCCAGTTGCCTCCAGCCCAATGGAGCTGTTTGCTTTTATTTAAAATAAATGAATTATGTTTTTATTCTTTTCCTCCTGTGTGTCCACTGGTCTGTGCTGTTGTGCTGTGCTAATCATATTTCCCCCAAGCAAACTCCGAGACCGTACCTGACTGCTGCCTTGCTGCCGGGTAATCGAGATGCTGGTAAGCTGACAATAAGAACCCTGATCTGTGCATCTTTCAGGTATGTGGCTTTTCCATCTTGATCTGTTGGCAGTCTTTGCTTGTGCCACCCCTCTGGTAGAAGTAACATCAGGCCCCTAGACATATGCCGGGGGGGGAGGGAGTTGCAACAACATAAGGAGAAATGTATGGGTGACCATATACAACAAGCCTGTGTTTACACCAAGGGGTAGAGATAACAGCATATGGGCCTCAAAAGCAAAATTCAAGAGGTCCATGTTGCTATATCAATCCTGAGATGGAAACAAAGGGTGAGTTGTGTATTTTATTTTTATTTTATTTCGTTTTTGTTTACCGGGTAGGTGCACTAGTAGAGCAGCTATGTGGGGGGGGGGGGCAATTTTAGGAGCTTAGGTTCTAAGTTTTCAGACCCAACAGCTGTACGCTCCAAACTGTTTTTCAGGAGATGGAGAACCACACTGGTTTGGACAGACTTGAAATGGAAAGTTTGCTTAGGAGGGTTTGAGGGTGGGATGGGGCTTGACAAGGTAGGGAAAGTGGAAGTATACTGTGAGAGGTCAGCAAATTGACTGTTAAAGAAGTTAACAATAATGAGGGAGTTGTTACAATGTGTGCCATTTAGAGTCATATCATTTGGAGTAGATGACTGGTTCGAGCCCAGGAAAAACTTTATATGGGACCAGAATGTTTTGGGGTCCCCCGGGAGTCTGTTAGAATGTTATTGCAGTAAGAACTTTTTGCTTGTTTGATTTCTTTCTTACAGGCATTTCTTAATGCTCTGTATGTATTTAGGTCTGCCGGATGATCCGTTTTCTTATACCAAAGCCAGATTTTGTCCCTCTGTCTCAATTTAGACAATAAGTCAGATTTTAGCCAGTGCGTCTGCCTATTTCTAACCTGCCTAGTAATGAGTTTACAGTGGATTTCTTGCAGTTCTAAGAATTTACCTAGGAAGATATTTAGGACTGTCTGGACATCTACTGTGCCATAGAGAGGGGACCAGTCAAGGCAAGCTACATCAGACAAGAAGACCTGTGAGTCAAAGTTTGCAAAGTTGCGGAAAGTAATAAAGCAGGGCTTAGTAGGTTCAGACCTACCGTTTCCCCAGGCACAGAAAGTGGGGGAGTGATCTGTAATGGCATCAGATAGAATTACTGCGTCTGCAATTTTCTAGGGGTAGTTTGTCTTGATCCAGTCCAGCAAGGTGCTAGTATTTGAATTGGGAGCAGTTCTGGTGGGCATTGGGATAAGTTGATGTACTGTAAGTTAAAACTCTGTAGTCTAGTCAGTGCTGTCATGTGTGAGTTACCCAACCCGTTTAAATTGATGTCACCTAGTATAAGGACTTCATAGTTCCAGAGAGAATAGCAGTTTGGTCCAAAAGCTCATCCAGTCCTTTTAGGCCATTTGTAGGGGGCTGTAGGCATAGACAATATGCAATTTCTTTGTACCAAGGGAGAGGAGGGCATGTAGTGCCTCACAGTGGTTCATGGGGTCTGAGTTGATTTTAGAGAGCTGGAGGTGTGATTTATAATAGAAGACTGCCCCTCCCCCCCTTTGAGAGCTGGTCTGTCATTCCTCAGCAGATTATAGGATGGTAGAGTGCACCGTGAGTTAGGGGTGGATGGCTTCAGCCAAGTTTCAGTGAGGCACAATATATCAGGCTTATATTGTGTGGTCCAGGATTCGAGTTCCACAAAATTCTGCTCGAGGCTCCTGATAGTATGGTGAGTTATACATAAGCCTGATACAGTTGGGATAGGAGCGGCTGATGAGATTTGGGGTCCAGGGTTAGGCTGTATATCACCGGGGAGTAGGATGGCCAGTATGAGGAGGTACCATAGCTTCCGATGCATGAAGGGTGAGAGGGTATTGATTTGCAGAGACCTAGAGTTAAGGGCAAAGCCAACTAGGTGAATTCAGACCTTGTTGAAAAGTAATGGTGTGGGATTGTGGTGTACTAATGGGGTTACCAGTAAGTTTGAGAAAGTAAAGTCGTAGTGTTGATAGTGCGGGAGAGTGGATTCGGTCAGGGGGACCCTAGAGATAGATACAGGTAGGTGCAATAGAAGTGATGCAGATATGAGTAGTGTCAGTATCACCTGCTTAATCATTGTCATCCCTAACATTAGGAAAGGGTATTTAGTGGAAAAAGTAGAGATAGTTCAGCAGCTAGTCAGTATTACTAAGGGGTCATTTTAATAACAATGGTTGCCCATATTTAGATTTTTATAGTATATGGTTTTAGCCTGTCCATTCTGTTTGCTCTGCTTACCCAGAATGTGGCCATCTCTTGAACTACGCTACTGTGGACAGCAGCCTGTTGCCGAGAAGAACTCCCCACAAACTCTGTGCTAAATGAAACTAAAAGCAAGCAGGAGTCAGTTTCAATTAGTGTGAGCAGGGACACAAGTGAACTTTTTTTTCCTTAAATATACTTTATTCGTTTTTCAAAACCAAGACCAACAATATCACAAACAGAAAAACACATACTGTAAACTACCAGCTATAGATAAAAAAAGAACAATAAAGAAAAAGAGACACAAACCCAAACCACCACCCCCCATACTACCCCCCAGGAGCTCAGCAATCTCGAAAAGAGAAAATATTATTAAAAAAAAAAATGAACAGAGCACTAAAAATGAACAGAGAAGAGGACGAATGGAACCAACTACTCAGATTTGTAATTACTGAAGCACAGGTTGTGGCCCTGGAGGAGATAAGGATAACAACATGTATAGCAACTCCCAACTGGTCTGATACTGGTCATGGCACTTCCATAGGGAGTCAATATGTTTCTTAACCATCAGGCTGACAAGCCCTCCTGATGCCATTCCTCATATGAAGGGATGGAAGTATCCTTCCAGTGCCATAATATGACTAACTGCGCTGTCAATGATAGCAATGCCATGTGGGCTTTGTGAACACTAGAACGATCTAAAGGGTAAAGTCCGACCAGACAAAGTTCTGGGAAAAAAGGTCTTCCAGACTTAAGAGGGGGTCAAGTGAGGCCTTCATTGCATTCCAAAGAGGTGATATCCTTCTACAGTCCCAAAGCATGTGTTTCAACGTGCCCTCCTCCAGTCCACATAGAGAACATGAAGGGGAGGAAACTAATTAATTCTAAATAACTTAGATGGAGTATAATACATGTTATGTAAAATTGTATTAAACAAAACCTATCCTGCTTAATACTGTATATTTATAAAGTGCTTGCCATACAGAATGCCACACGCTGGGGTCATCCTGAAAACCAAGCATCTGTTTTCAATAATAACAAACCCCTGTTGGGATTTTAGAATCCAAGGATTGAAAAAGTTTGTAAACCACGGAAACTGGGTGAGGTTGTGTTGCCACCATCAACAAAGAATAAAAAACAGCAGATTCCGGTAAGGCTCGTGGTCTAGGGCCCAAGAATATAGAACTTGCATGTGTTAATTGGAGGTATTTGAAACTGGCAGAGTTAGGAAGATGAAAGCTTTCCCTGATAGAGTGAAATGAAAGAAATCTTTCACCCTCTAGTAGAGGTTCATGGGTTAGCTCCTTGAGTGGAGGGCAAAAGTAGGACAAGATAGGCTGACCCACAATCTGTATATTTGGATTACCTATAAGAGGCTGTAGAATGGCTCTGGTCCATGACAGTCCCAGGTACTCATTCAGCTAGCAGTGGGTTTTTAGGGACCAATGCAGGGGTGTTGAATGGAGGGTTCGAGGTAACTAAGATAGTTTTATATATAACAAGCTATCAAGCTGTATACCAAAAGGTTCACAGAGAGAGCATGTTCCAGGTCCAGCCATAAAGGAATATAAGCACCATTTGAGTGGGCATTTTCTTGGGTGTCCCACAACAATAATTTATTACTGGGGAGGGTACTATTATAGAAAAATAATTGTGGAGTTGCAAGCCGCTGCCCTGCTTGGAAACTGATAATTTAAAATACGCTCATCGAATAGCCCCTCCTTTCCACAAAAATTTGTTGACCATAGTTTGCAATAGGGTAAACCATGTTTTCGAGAGATAAGTGTTCAACATACCCATAGAGTATAGTATTATTTATTTTGCTTTTGGTAACCGGGTTAGTGCGCTAGGCATAAAATGCCTATTTTCAGGCACGACCCGGGAGAGTACAGTTTACAGACATACAAGATACATGTGATGCAGCACATGAAAGCAGCACAAATCAGAGGAAATAACAATACTTGGAATGGAGAGATAATCGTATTGACAAAAATGATAATGAAAGTTACAGTACCATGCAGATTATATTACAGACTAGAATAGGTAACACAGGGAAATAAATCAAAAGGAGACAGGCAGTGCAAGACGGTACAATAAGTGCAAAACTGAGAGGTTTGTGGCGGGAGAGGAGGGAGTGGTAGGAGAGAAGGGGGGAGGTGGTGAGAGAGTGGGCATGATAGGACTAAGAGAGGAGGGAAGAGGTATCAAGGAGGTGGATTATCTAGAGATGAAAAGAGCAGGAGAAGTGAAGGTTCAAGGGTGGGTTAAAAGCAAGTGCAGGGGTTCACAGTATGCAGGTGTTGTGGTGAAGTTTCTTGAAACTAGCATGGGTGGACGCTTGACGGATAGAAGCGGGTACAGAGTTCCAGTATTTAGGAGCTGTGCAAGAGAAAGCGCGTGCGCCCATGTTTGATCTGCATCTTGGGATGTGCAGAAGGGCTTTGTCATTCGATCGGAGCTCATAGGTGAGAGGTTGTGATTCCAGAGCAGAGGCAAGGGATAGGGGGAGGCCTGTTCTGGCAACACAGTCAATTGATGAGCCAAAGGACTGGAGATGATAAGCAGAGGGGCAAAGCCATTTTAGGTCCACGTAGAGCTGGCAATGGTGCTTGTAGCGTGGTGATGCAGAGGCATAGCGGCAGATGCTATTGTAGGTGGCGTCCCATTTATGGAGGGAGGACTTTGATGCAGATAGGTAGATTGCAGAGCCATATGCTAGGGCCAGGAGAAGGAAGCCTTGTGCCACAGCTAGTCTGGATAAGGGGGTGAGGATGTAGCTGGTGCGATAAGCACTTCCTATCTTAGCATTTACGGACTTACAGATAGTGGAAATGTGGAGGTCCAGGTCAAGAGATTCATCAGGAGTAACACCAAGATATTTAAAGGATTTGGCAGTAGTTAGAGGGGAGCCATCAGCACACGAGATAGTAAGGGGATTGTGATTTGATTTGAGTCTAGCAGGTGAGCCAAAGAGCATTGAGTAGGACTTGCTGGAGTTGAGGTCAAGTTTGTTGTCAGTGAGCCAGGATAGAATACTCGCAAAGTCCATGGCAATAGGGTGGTTTAGGGCAGCAGCAGTTTTAGCACTGTGGTAGATAACTAAGTCATCAGCGTAGAGCAGAGATGAGCAGTTCGGTGCAGTTAATGGGATGTCATCAATGAATATAGTAAAAAGCAGAGGACCAAGTATGGAGCCCTGGGGTACTCCAACATGGATCAGCGCAAGATCCGATATGGCTGAGTTAAAAACCACAGCCTGTTTTCTGTCAGACAGGTAGCTTTCAAACCAGGTAATGGCATCTGAGGAGAAACCAAAGGAGTGAAGCTTTGCAAGAAGAAGTGTGTGGTTGACCAGGTCGAAAGCTTTAGTTAGGTCGATAGAAAACCGCACCTGTCAAGAGGCCCAAGTCCATGGAGGTATAGATGTCACTTGTTAGTTTGAGTAGGGCGGTGGTGGTGCTGTGACCTTTATGGAAGCCGTGCTGAGAGCTAGAAAGGAGGTTATATTTCTGGAGATATTCTATTGACTGGGTGGCAACTAGCTTTTCAAGGATTTTGCTTAGTACAGAGAGTATGGCAATGGGACAGTAATTCTTGATTTCCTTGGGGTCTCCTTTTTTAGGAATTGGGGTGACTTTAGCAACTTTCCAGATATTTGGAACTGTACCACAGCATAGGGACAGGTTTAAGATTTTGGTTAGAGGAGAGGCTATGAAGGGGCAGCAGCTTTCAGGAGCCTAGGCGCAAGACCATCTGACCCCGGGGTGGTATTATTAGGAATGGAGAGTAGCAGTTTTTGTACTTCTCTTTTTGTAATGATCCGAAACCTGAAAGGGGGGTGTAGGAGTGGAGGCTTGGTATCGCACGGGGGTGGAGCAGTGTGACCAGAAGGGAAGGAGGTCAGGTAGTTTGTTAGATCAGAGAAATGGCGATTGAAGGCATTGGCTATAGTTAATGGGTTGTTGCAATATATGACGTTTAACTGCATGTCACTTGTGTGGGCCCTGTGATTAGAAACCAGGAGGGTTTTTATGGTGGACCAGAATTTCTTAGAGTCACCGGAGGCTTTCGTTAGAAGGTCCCTGCAGAAAGAGCTTTTTGATAAGTGGATGTTTCTTTTGCAAGCGTTTCTCAGGGAGCGGTAGTGGCAATAGTCAGTTTGAGTCCCTGTGGATTTAAAACACCGCCAGGCTTTGTCCCTGTCCCTTATCTGAGTTAGTAGGTCTTTAGTTAGCCACTTAGTCTGGGTTCCACGAAAACGACTGGTGATACAAAGGGCATGGGTGTCTTGGAGCTGACCGAATTTGGCAAGGAAGCTGTCAAGGGCAGACTGGGCGTTAGCTGAGGTGTATATGGAGGTCCAGTCAATCATTGAGAGGTCATATGTAAACTGTATTGGATTGAAGTTGGCTAGATTGCAGAACGTAATTAGTTTTGGAGGCGGAGATGGTCTACTAGTAGAGCACCAAATGCAGTAGATTGGGGAGTGATCACTGATTACATCCGGAAGGGTACCGGCGCTCATTATGCTGTCAGGGCAGTTAGTAAGGACCCAATCAATAAGAGTGCTGGTCCGAGGGGGAGCCATAACCCTAGTTGGGTCAAAGATCAGCTGATGAAGGTTATGGCCTTGTACCAAGGTGTGAGAGGACTGATTTGATTTGCTAGCCCAGTTTAAGTTTAAGTCACCCAATATGAGGACCTCGTTGTGGCCAATGGTGCTGTCTACTAGTAAGAGGAGTTCTTCTAGACCTTTATTCCCTCCAGCAGGAGGGTTATAGGCACAGATTATGTGTAGTTTCTTTGAGCCTAGTTGTAGTGTTGCATGGAGCGCTTCACAGAGAGATAGGGTAGGTAGAGCGTTTTGGACTAGCAGCAGGTGTTGCTTATAGAAGATGGCAACACCACCTCCACGTTTTGATGAGGGCCTGTCTTGCCTGATGAGATTGTAGTTAGGAAGAGCACAGAGGGAATCAGCAGTGGAGGGTTTTAGCCAGGTCTCCGACAGGCAGAGGATGTCGGGGTGGTTTTGTGCAACCCATGCCTCTAGTTCAGCTAGATTATGAAGGAGGCTCCTAATATTCATGTGTGCAACGTGGAGTCCCTTGGAGTAGTGCCATGTTATATTATTTGGTGGCAGGTTAGTTACAGCTCCCGGGTTTAGCTCAATGTCCCCAGCTAACAGTAAAGCTAGGAGTAGGAGGTGCCATAACTTACGATGGGTGAAAGGAGTGGGCAGGGTGATGTTACTCACTGAGGATTTATGAAGAGAGTAGGCTAGGTGGTATATGAGCTTATGTGGAATAACAAGTGGGAAGGTGTCTTGGGGATATTGAAATGACATTTGTATCAAGGAGAGCTTAGGGTCGATGGTTTGGGTGCAGCCATGTGGTTTCCTATGGAGGTTGTATAGGATTTGGACCAGTAAGAGGTTAAGGAAGATTGACACTAGAAGAAATGTGGCACATGTCTTTATGGCCATATTGAGATTTATAGTGAGTGTCATAAGAAGTGTGCTGTTTGGAAGAAATGCCGAATGTCTCAGGGGAGAGGAGTACAGGTTTAATGTAGCTTGCAGGGTTAGATTTAGAGCTAGTTGAAAATGGTATAAATTTCAGACGCCCTCTAGCTGTGAGAAAATCTAATCAGCTAATGGCAAACTGGGGAGATAGTTCATTTACAGCTAGCTCGGGGCATGCACGGGGCGTGTTGGGCGTGGCTTCCTATCTCACACTATATAGCTAGAGCAGGCCAAGTGTGGGTGTGGTGGGGCGGGTGGGGCAGTCATGAAGCGACTGCGGGAAAGTGCTGTGTATTTGGAGAGCAGTGGCCCGGCTCAGCACTCGCATGTGGCGAGATGCAGCAGAAAAAAATCAAGTCAAGTCTTCCTCCCGAGTTACAGGTGTTAGAGACTGCATGTCTGTGGGAACCAATTTCTCAAATTAAAAGGAGCTAAAGCAGCGCTTTAGAGCTGCTTCAAAAACAATCAAGTCTCCCTCCCGTTTTGCAGCCGTTATGGACTGCACATCTCTGGGAAGTCCCCTGTCTCTGGGAGTGATTTCTGGTAGATTTAAAAAATGTTGTCTCTACCTCAGTGATTTCTAGCGGCTGTTACAACTGAAATTGCCGAGTGAGGGAGACAACTCATTTCACTGGGGGACCGCTGGTAAAAGAGTTTGTGAGCTCAAGGTAAAAGCAGACAAAAAACTTTTACAGTCCTGGTTTCTGGCTCAGTAGCAGCCTTTCCGTTGCATTAATTTTGCTGTTTTGGAAAGTTTAGTGGCCGGGAGGCAGCTTAGGGAGGATTTCTAAATGGGGTTTGGTGCCACTTTTAAATATAGAGCCCTGATTTTCGAGCAGAGTGCAAAGTCCATACTCCCTCGCCTATTTAGAGAAAAACCCTCTGTACAATTAGGCAGCAGCTGGAGAGTCTCCATCTCACTTTTCAGTAAATATCAACTTGTTTGAGCAGTGAGCAAAGAATAAAGAATAAAGAGTCTGAGCAGTGAAAAAGGCACCAAGTTCAAACAGGACCAAAAGGGGCAAGGCTGTGTGTTGCTGTTCATTGGAGAAAAATGTTTACCTTTCGATTGGAGCAGCTCAGGGTCGTCGGTGGGGTGCTCCAGGGCAGAGGTGCACCCTCCTGTAGCCTAGGCTAAGGAGAAAGAGAGAGGGTGAGTAGTCTACAGATATAGGGAAAGCGGAGGAAGTAAGAGAGATGCTATTGGAGAAGCTTTAGGGGAGGGGAGGAGAGAGAGAGAGAGAGAGGTGGGAAAAATGGCAATCAGATTATCTGTACTTTAAATAACAGTCAGTTTGCAGTTTCAATAGAATATGCAGCTTTAAACAAACTAATAGATTCTAGGAAGTCACGATAAAACTAGTAGCATATCAGATTATTAATATAATAGGCTGTGGAGTTATATCTTCTAAAGCATTAAGTTTTACAGTTCTGCATTAATTCATATTAAATTCATTCAGCCCTCCTTTGAGTAAGCGCTGTGTATTTGGAGAGCAGTGGCCCGGCTCAGCACTTGCATGTGGTGAGATGCAGCAGAAAAAAATCAAGTCAAGTCTCCCTCCCGAGTTACAGGCGTTAGAGACTGCACGTCTGTGGGAGCCAATTTCTCAAGTTAAAGGGAGCTAGAGCAGCGCTTTAGAGCTGCTGCAAAAACAATCAAGTCTCCCTCCCGTTTTGCAGCCGTTATGGACTGCACACCTCTGGGATGTCCCCTGTCTCTGGGAGCGATTTCTGGTAGATTTAAAAAATGTTGTCTCTACCTCAGTGGTTTCTAGCGGCTGTTACAACTGAAATTGCCGAGCTAGGGAGACAACTTGTTTCACTGGGGGACCGCTGGTAAAAGAGTTTGAGAGCTCGAGGTAACAGCAGACAAAAAACCTTTACAGTCCTGGTTTCTGGCTCAGTAGCAGCCTTTCTGTTGCATTAATTTTGCTGTTTTGGAAAGTTTAGTAGCTGGTAGGCAGCTTAGGGAGGATTTCTAAATGGGGTTTGGCGCCACTTTTAAATATAGAGCCCTGATTTTCGAGCAGAGTGCAAAGTCCACACTCACTCGCCTATTTAGAGAAAAACCATCTGTACAATTAGGCAGCAGCTGGAGCGGCTCCATCTCACTTTTCAGTAAATATCAACTTGTTTGAGCAGTGAGCAAAGAATAAAGAATAAAGAGTCCGAGCGGTGAAAAAGGCACCAAGTTCAAACAGGACCAAGGGAGGCAAGGCTGTGCATTGCTGTTCGTTGGAGAAAAATGTTTACCTTTCAATCGGGGACGCTTGGGGTCGTCGGTGGGGCACTCCAGGGCAGAGGATCGCCCTCCTGTAGCCTAGGCTTTTGATCGGGGTGGCTCGGGGTCGTCGGTGGGGTGCTCCAGGGCAGAGGTGCGCCCTCCTGTAGCCTAGGCTTTCGATCGGGGCGGCTCGGGGTCATCGGTGGGGCGCTCCAGGGCAGAGGTGCGCCCTCCTGTAGCCTAGGCTAAGTATAGTATGCAAGGTAGCACATTCATTTTAACCATACTAATATGGCCTCAAAGAGAGAGGGGAATGGAAGACAATTTTCTGCAACTTTTATTGAATGTCATATAACAATGAAGATAGATTATCTTTTACCAGGCATGACGGGGTGTGTGAGAGTAGTAGTCCCAAGTAGGTGAGAGACCCTGGCTCCCAAGATAATCCAAGAATCAGGATATCTTGTTTAAAGACTAGCTTACTGAGGTGTAGCACCTTAGTTTTACATAGATTCAGCTTGTCACCTGAAATAGCAGAAAACCATTGTACCACTCTCAACAGTGCCTGAAGTGAGGGTACAGGGTCTTCAATATGTAACAGCAAGTTATCAGCATAAACCGACAGGGTATATCTGCACTCCCCCACCTGGATACCTTTGATACCTGGACTATGTTGAAGATGATAAATGAAAGGTTCCAGATATAAATTAAAAAGGAGGGGGGAAGGGGAAAACCCAGTTGGGTTCCATGGTGCAAGAGAAAAGAGGTAGATAAAACTCCATTACATCAGATCCAAGCTGATGGATTACTATACATAAGAGGTGAATCCAGGTAAAAAATTCCTGTGGGTAGGCAAATCTTTGTAACACAGCAAAAAGGTAAGGCCACTCTACTCAATCAAATGCTTTTTCGGCATCCAAGGAAACCAGAACCAAAGAGGATGAGCTCTGAGCAAACACAAACCAGGCCACCCTCTCTACAATTCTATTGAAATGAAAGCTCACAAAACATTAGTAACGATCCATAAAGTTTTATTGGTGCCCAGGTGAGCAGAAACCCTCTGTGCTTTGCATTTTACATGTGACACTTCGTCAGGAGAAGGGGTTAATCCCAAGTGCATTCCTTAAAAAATGTCAAGCTTTAAAGTGACAGTACATAAATAGATAAGAAAATAACCCTATGTTTTAAGCTCTAAAATGAAACATCCCAGTTTATAAACTGGTTATACAATGCAGTAAATTACAATAGTTTTCCAATTTCAAAACCATTTTATACAAAAAGGTACTGCAGCCATTTAAGGCACGCAGCTAAAATTATGTATAAACCAGGTATTCTTGATGTCCAAATTTCATTAAAAGTTGGGTTGTATGTTTCATTTCAGCTAATTTTCTAAAAACACATGGGTGGGATATTCAGAAGGATTGCGCATGGCGCAACACAGTTGCGCCATTCACAACCCATTGATGCGCCCGGCATGATATTCAAAATGGGAAAGTGCGTGGCACAAACCCCGATGTGCCGGGGTGCATCAGTAATGTATGCAGCGCAAGTGGGGGGGGGGTGTGCCCATGCATACCCCCGCACATCCCGATATTCAGCCCTTGATGTGCGGAGCCCATGCAGGTACAACCCCTACATGCGCCGCATACAGTGGTTTCAAAAAATAAAGGAGCAATAACTGGCCACCCACAGGTGAGCTGCCGTATTGCAGGCCACAACACGGCAGCTGTACTGTACAGCTCTTAGGAATCCTAAATACTTATCACAGCCCTGAGTATGCTAGATCTGTAACTTAGTAATACATTACCACCTTAGTATCTATCAACTCCAAATATGGCATCACATAACAAGGCTAGTTTTCATATCATATCATAACAATCATTGCAAGAGACCCTGTGGGCTTGGTAAACCTTTGTATCTCCACCCACCTACACCCCCTGTGTCTGAATGTTTGCCACCTGACAATTAGCTTTAAGAGTTAGTTCATATAGGCAGTTTGTGTCTCCACAAGCTCCTCCCTCACAGCCTTCAAGCCCAACCCTCAGTGGCTTTTTAAGAAAACCTGCAATACAGGGTGGATGGGAGGGCTTTAACACAGCCATCAACTGTTCCCACAACCAGCACAAGCCACCAACAGTTACAATATCACAGTTCAAGTAACAGTTGAGCAACTGTTACAAGCAACATAATAACAGATGCCAGCGTCAGTGCCACCACAAACACCTGAGTGCCATCAGCATGGACAATTGCCTGTCCGCTTTGAGGCACTATACATAGCATTATATATCATTGCCTTCAAGACTCATCACATGTTCATTCATAAATCTTACGTTCTTGTCATATAAATAAAACATACATTTAAGATATTAAAAAATGTACTTTATATGACTATCATCTACTCCATTAAATTTATTGTCACATCAGTCATGTCACAGAGTCATGGTCCACTATGCTTCTCTGCCAGGACAAGGAGAAGCGCAAGAACCAGTGCCCTGCCACTCATTTCACAAGTCATTTGAAAGTGGTAATGGTTCTAGATCTTCAGCCATTCTCTATAGTAGAAGACTCAGACTTTTTAAGACTTTTGTATAAAGAACTGAAGCACAACTACAACTTTCCATCATGCTTTACATTGTCTAGACAAACCACGACCTGTAAGTGTATGTGGTGGTGTGTGCTGCAAAAACTTATCACACTTCTGCAAACACATGAACAGGCCTCCAAAGTGCACAGCAAACAACATTCACTTTGGTCCTTCCCATGGTGAGTCCACTTGTATGCCACACATACCATTATTTATTCTACACCAACCCAATGAAGTGTACTGATATGCTATCAAACAACTATTGTTCTTGGTATATAAATAAAATGAGAGTAAAATAAAATCACATAAGTCAGCTAGCTCTTCTAGACAAAAAAAATCCATCATCCCAAACCATGCTTTCTTGCCATGTAAACAAAATCAATTACACAAAAATGAATATAAATAGATTTTTATATTACTATCATTTTATTACTATTATCTAATATATAAACCACAAAACCAAAATATAAAAACAGACAATATTATGAAATAATCATAATATAAAATTATAATTGTAAAATCGGTGGTGTTGTAAGGGAGAATATATTAATTGGCATGAGGTAAAGCAGTGAGTTAGAAACTACAGGGGACACATGTATGGAGGTCAGCAATGATTAGTTGCTGTTGCTGTGGCTCAACTGGGTCATGAAGGTCTTAGTGGGTTTCTTAGACTGTTACAACACCACAAACAGAAACCCACAGCAGATGCATTCCAACAGCACCTGCCACAAATAAGCTATGGCATTTAAATATTTATTGCTGATCTCAAGGATTTTTACCATACTCGGGTTTATACTTGGGTTGAAGGGCAATAAAAGTCAGTTAGCCCATAAACAATTGCCCCCTCCAGTGGTCTTGGCTGGGTAGGTAGCTGCTCACTATAAACATGTCCAATTTATTTTTAAAACTAGTAAAACTACTACAAATTACAGTCTCTTCAGGTAACCTGTTCTATATTCTGACAGTCTCCGGAATAAAAGCATACTTTCTTATGTCCCTGGTTGGCTTTTTTCAACTAGTTGTAAATGATGTCCTCTTAAATTATGCAGTGATATCTTAAATTCCAGTCTCAGTTCACTAAACAGCTGTTTATCATGAATTATATTGTAAGTAAGTCAGTAAGTAAAATGTATTTCTTAAACACCCAATCCCAGAGGTTCTGGGTGCTTTACAAAGAGTAGCAACAATTACAGCAATTTACAGCAATTAAAATCAGAGTCAGTTAGCTTAAGACACTTAATAAATACTAAATGATAAAACTATAAAAGCCCTTCAAAATTCAGTGGACATCAGTGGATATTGAATAGTAGTAGTAAATCACCTCTTGTAAGTCTATCCTTCAAGGTGAACAACCCCAAATCCCTTAGTCTGTCATTATAAGGTTTATTTCTATGGCAAGAGATAAGTTTAGTGAACTTTCTTTGTGGTGTTTCTATCAGGTTAATATCCATTTTCAAACAGGGGCTCAAAATCTGTGAGTCATAATTCAAGTGTGGACGTATATAAGCCCTATATATCGGCATTAGAACTGCTTCAGATCTATTAAAGGAACTCTTTCTTACACAGTTTACCAAGTAATTTGATTTTGTTACTATCTGCCTACAGTGGAGATATGATTTGAATGAGTCACTGAAACAAATTTACAAGTCTACTACTTTATTGGATGATCTAACCATGGTTCCATTGATGTAATAATTCTGACAAACATTAGTCATCCCAAAATTCATAACTGCATATTTGTCTATATTAAACTGAAGATTGTTAGCTTTAGCCCACATTTCTATAGATTGAGGATCAGCCCGCATCTTGATTTTATCATAGAAACATAGAATGTGTCAGCTGAAGGGGGTCTTCTGGTCCATCTAGTCCGCCCATTGTTTGTATTTTAAGGTACCCCCCCCCATATTTTTATACTACCATATACCAGGATTCCTCTGTGTCTGTCCCAAGCTCTCTTGAACTCATTTATTGTTTTTGGCTCCACCACCTCTTTTGGGAGCCCATTTCATGGGTCCACAACTCACTCAGTGAAGAAAAACTTCCTTGTGTTTCCTCTGAGTTTGCCACCCCTCAGTCTTATTTCATGGCCCCTTATTCTAGTTTGACTGTGTATCTGAAAGAGGTTTGTCGTTTCCACACTATGTTTGCCTCTAAGACATTTGAAGGTCTTGATCATGTCCCCTCTGTCCATTCTCTGCTCCAGCATGTACATATTCAACTCTCTCAATCTCTCCTCATAAGGCTTCATGTGCATTCCACTCACCATCTTAGTTGCTTTCTCTGAACTGCCTCCATTCTGTCCATGTTCTTCCAGAGGTGGGACCTCCAGAACTGTATGCAGTACTCCAGGTGGGGCCTCACTAAGGACTTGTAAAGTAGTATAACCACCTTCCTCTTCCTACTGGTTGTGCCCCTCCAGATGCACATGAGCATGCTACCTGCTTTCAGTATTGCCTTTTCACAATATTTGGTTGCCTTTAGGTCATCAGTTATGATCACCCAAAGTTATACAAATCTGACACCAATCCTCCTATTTTGGTATCATCTGCAAACTTCATGAGGTAGTTACCGCTATCTAGTTTTAAATTGTGAATGTAGATGTTAAACAAGAATGGGCCCAGCACCGGGTGCTGGGGTACACCACTGGTCACAGCTCCTTCCTGTGAGATATATCCATTTATTCTAACTGCTTGCTTTCTGTCACTTAGCCATGCCTGTACCCATCTGGCTATTGACTAATCTATCACTAATGTCAACATTTTGGATACCAATATACTGTGAGAGACCATGTCAAAAGCCCTCCAGAAATCAAGATGTATAACATCCACATTGTTTCAGCATCAAAATGTCTGCTAATCAGTTCATAGAAGACTGCCAGATTGGTGGTACAAGACCTCCCTTTCACAAAACCATGCTGGGTATTGTGATGTAGGCCTAGGTCAGGCATAGCTTCAGAAATCATTGTCTTAACAATTCCTTCCTTAGTTTTGCTCAGCACCAAGGTCAGACTAATAGGTCTGTAATTAACAAGTTGGGCTTTGATGCTCTTTTAGGGCTGCAGTGGGTGGAGCCTTGCAGACCTCCTCTGATTGAAAAAGGGAGACTTTTCCAACTGAACAACAGTGTGGAGTTGCCTCACAGTCACCTCCACATCCATGAAGCACTCTGATCTCTCCATTAGCCATCACACTGCACTATTTTTCTTCAGTCTGCAGTCACGGCAGAACACAGCTCAGTCTGCAATGTCCAAGATGACTACCAAACTATATTTCGCATGCGCGACTACTTGCATAGGTGCAGTAGGGTTTGGCATCCATCTTTGACACTGCGGACTGTGCTATGATTCTCTGTGACTGCCACAACAATTTTTATTATATATATTTCCCCCCTTCACCCGACCCTCCCTCTCAGCACACACACCCCGCCAGAAACATAACAGTGATACTGGAGGTGCTCAGTCCCTCAGCGTTGTGATCAGGAATCTTTGGTCACTTTTACAGTGACCTCCTTTTTGGTTTTATTATAGATATTCCCCCTACCCGACCCTTCCTCTCAGTACCCCACCAAAAAACATAACAGTGACACTGGGGGTGCCCAATCCCCAAGTGTCAAGATCAGGAATCTTCAGTCATTTTTTTTCCTTCATAACCCTGGAAAAAGAAAACTGTCCATCAATGTCTTTTCTGGCTGTTACTGTCCCCCCACCTGACTCTCCCACTCAGCACCCACAACCTTGCATTCCCCAAGCCCATACTTACACATTGGGGGGGCCAAACCTGTAATCCTTTTTGGACTACAGACACATCTTCACTCTTCAAAGTCAGACCACCAATTGAAGAAACAGTTATGAGGGTCAATGTATTTCAAAGGTGTTTTAAACTTAGTGGCATAACATGGCCATTTTTGCATATTTTTTGCCCAAATTTTCAACATTTCTTTTTAGGGGCCCCACCACATGAACAATTGGACTAATATTAGGGAAATCTGTCCCCAAAGGTGATTTCATGGTCCCTGCATGAAATCACCTTTTGGGCAGCAGTTGAAAATGTTCTCTGCCCTTGTTCATGAGGTGGGCTCATAAGAAGGCTATGTTGAGAATTTAGTATAAAAATATTAACAAAAAACAGTTATAAACCTACATTGAATTTTGCTAACACAGGCTCATAACTTCAGTAATGTTCAATATTTCCCCCCCAAATTTACAACATAGCCATATCTTTACAGCACCTCATGAATGTGACAGCTGTCATTTTTCAGATCCTGGACAAAACGTTTTTTTTTTTTTTACATCCCAAAAGGTGATTTCATGGTCCCTGCATGAAATCACCTTTCAGGCAGGAGTTGAACAATTTCTCTGCCCTTGTTCATGAGGAGGGCCATAAGAAGACTTTGTTCTAAATTTGGTGTAAGAATATATGTTTTTTTTAAATTATGAGGCTATGCTGAATTTTACAAATGCAGGCTCATAAGTTTGGTAATATTCAATATTTTTACCCCAAATTTTCAACATAGCCATTTCTTAAAGCACCTCATGAATGTGACAGCTGTCATTTTTCAACTTCTGCCCAAAACGTGTTTTTGTTTCCCAAAAGTTGATTTCATAGTCCCTGAACAAAATTACCTTTAGGCCAGGAGTTGAACATTTTATCTGCCCCTCATGAGGCAGGGTCTTAACAAGGGTATGTTGAAATTGGTGTAAAAATATTTAAAAACATCAAATTTATGAGCCTACATTACATTTTGCAAATGGCAACTCATAACTTGATAATTTTCAATATTTTTTACCCAAAATTCCTCACCTGCAGCCCTTTTGGCTCTGGTCAGAGTTTGTCAAAAAGTTTGATACCCATGGCTCTTCACTAGTCAAATGGAACACATCCTTTTCATAGGGATTTTGTGAATAATTTAGCCAACACAGGTGCCAACTTGTGACTGAGTTCTTTCAAGAATTTCAGATGTACACCATCGGGTCCAGCAGATTTATTGTGATTAAGCACATGGAACTTGGTGAGCACCATGTCTGTGTCTATCACACTTATAACAGGCTGTGAAGATACACTTTTCAGTTTACAGCACCATCTCCTTTTATTAAACAGGGAGCAAAATGAATTAATTGAATAGGTTAGTCATATCTTGTGGATCACTCACCACTTAATTTCCTTTTATTAGTTGGCCTAACCCTGTAGCTACTCCCCTAGTGGTATTATTGTAGGAATAAAAAGTTTTTAGATTATCATTCATGTGTGCAAGCCTCTTTGCCTGTTTCATTGTTTTTTTGGCAGCTCTTATAGCACACTTGCAACAGTGTATGTTGGCATTAGAGGGGCGAGACTTTTGTAATGCAAAAGGTTTCCTTTTTTTGCTTAATGACATCCTAATCCTGCCATTAAACCAAGGTGGAAACTTCCCTTTTTTGCTGTACAATTTATTTTCAGGGACAAACTCATCTATAACATCTCCAGTTATGGCCTTAAATGTAGTCCAAGAATCATCCGTATTCATATGATCAAGAATATAGTCCCAATCCACGGATTTCAATACTTGCTTAATAGCATTGTCATTTGCTTTACTAAAATTCCTGATTTTTGTTTTCCCCTTATTAAACAGTCTGCTTCTACACAGAGTAAATTATACTGTGAAATGATCATTGGTTCCTAGTGGGGGACAGATAGCTGTATTTTTGATATCTTCTTGGATATTTGTCAAAATTACATTTAAAATATTAACTCCACTGGTTGGTTTCATAACCAGCTGAGTCAAATTGTGGGCAATAGTGGCATCTATAAACATGTTGCCTATACAGGTACATGCTGACATCTCCTCCCACTTGATCTGAGGTGTATTAATGTCAACCATGATAATCACATCACCCTTATCCAAGAAGTGGGCAAACTGCCTCAATAATTCTTCCATGATCTCAGTATTGCCATCAGATGATCTGTAAAACACCCCAGTTATCACCTTCCTACCCATTTTACAAGAGGTTAATATCCAAATTGATCCACAAATCTGACCAGTACCATGTGGTGGTTCGAGGAAATGACAATTTATTCCTTCCCTAACATACAGGCAACACCCCCACCCCTCTTCTCTGCCCTATCCCTACAATAGAGCTAAAAACAGGGATTTGTTTGTTCCAGTTGCTTGTCTCACCCCACCAAGTTTCCATTACCACAAAAATGTCTAAATTATGGTCACCTACAATGAGTTCTAACTCCATTTACCATTATATTAGTAGTCTGCTTTACCTCATGCCTATTACTAGGTTGGGGGATACTGTGGTTCTACTGAATTTTTAAAGTTAAATGGAATTGTGGGCCCCAACTTGAAGCTGATTTAAAGTAGCCACTGACCCACTTCTCTCACCCTGACCCACCACCCTCTGCTGAGCTCCCCAGAACTCCCAGTTATTGGTCCCAACTAGACTTATAGTGCTCTGTAGGATCAAAGAATGGCTGCATGTAACAGTGTTATATACTGTATAGCAGGATGAATTTTCACATTTAGTGCTTTTCAACCTGCAAAAGTATACATATTCATGTCTGATAGCATGGCTGGTTTACCCACAAATATAGAAGTAGTGACAATCAGCTGTCAGCTACTCATGGCAGTGACAATGGGTTGTCAATTTATTGACAGGCAGCTGTAATTGTACTGAGCTCTGTAATCCCCTTAATCTGTTTCACACCTGCTCATCCACAATCAGTAGTGTATTTAGGTGTCAGGTAACTCAGTCTCTCAATATCACAGTGTTTGGTAAATGCTTGTACTAGCTGACCTCACTCTCCACTCTGCAAAGCAAAATGTCACTGCTAAAATGGATACCATCTGCAGTGCCCTGCAAAAGAAAATATTCTTTGGAAAGCAGCTCTGTCAACAGCTGTGAATTAGCTGAGAGCTCAGGAGTCAATATTACTGTAGCTGCTTCTGTGGCTAAAGCCTTAGCTGCATCCACCCCTCCACCGGCAAACAGAAGCCGCCTAGCTACATATATAAATTATAGCCCTGAGGCCCAGTTTGAACTCAGTAAATATGCAGCTGAACATGAGGTTATTTATTTATTTAAGAGTTTAACCAGGAGGGCATACTGAGCAGAGGTTGTTCAATTCCAGATGTGTTCTGGGGGACAAGTCCCAATATTTAATACATCACAGATCACATTAGTTGTATATCACATGTGCCGGTAGGCCTGGGAATTACACACAATAGGCAGGTAGGATACAAAGGAGATGGGAAAATACACTTGAATATATTTACATAGGAACCCACCTGAGACCACAGAATGGTAGATATGCAGAGGCTGATAGGGGTAAGCACAGAACGGGGACTAGCTAAAGCAAGAGCAACTGGAGGAGAAGTGTGTACTGAGGAGGAGGTTGAGGTGAAGGGGGTTAGTTGTTTGTCTAATATCAGCAGGCAGGGCATTCCAGAGCTTAGGGATACGGTATTTGAGGGTGGCTTAGCCTTTGGTTGTGCTCATGAAAGGGACGCGGAGGAGCCTGTGGTTTGAGCTTCTGAGGGATTAGGCTGGAGGAGGCTGTGGTGAAAGGACAGAGGCCAAATAGGAGGGAAGGGACTGGGACCAGAATTTGGCTGCGGTCCTAGTACAGTGGACCAGTCTGCAGTCATGAAGGGACAGCAGGGCTAGGGAGCTGTATAAGGTGCCTTGGTGGGTAGCTTGCGGGCATTCCAGGATAAAGCAACAGAAGGAGTGAAAAAGTGTGTCCAGGCTGGTTAGGGAGGAGGAGAGAGCAGTGCAGTAGACTACATTGTCATAGTCGAGTACTGGGAGAATCATCATTTGGACAATAGTCTTCCGGGCTGGAGGGGGGAGGCAACCTTTGTTCCTATATAGGGCACTGAGTTTAAGGAGTAGTTTCTTGTGGATGAAATCAATATGAGTGGAGAAATCTAGGTACTGGTCAAGCCAGACACCTAGGTATCTGAAGGTGGTGCATGCTTCCAGGGGGGTCCCGTTCAGAGTTTGGAAGGGGGGGCATGTGGCTTGGTGGAAGAGTCTTGGCTGTGAACTGAAGGTTAGGGAAACAGTCTTCTTGGGGTTCAAGAACAGCTGGTTGGAGCACAACCAGTGCTAGATGGCATTGAAATCCAGCTGTAGTAGATTAGCGACATCTCTTGTAGAGGGGCCCATGGTGAACAGCACTGTGTCATCTGCATACATATGGATGGATGAGTGTAGGCAGGCTGATGGAAGATCATTTAAGAATATGGAGAAGAGCAGTGGAGCCAAGACTGAGCCTTGGGGCAACCGGTAGTAACTGGTAGGGGGCTAGAGGTGTGGGAGGTGATTTTAACAGAATGATGCCTACCTACTAGGTAGTCATGAAACCAGCTGGAGGCCAGTTCAGAGAGGCCAGCGGCTTTTAGTTTAGATAGGAGCAGGGTATGGGAGATGGTGTCGAATACCTTGGCCAAGTCGATAAAGATGGCCGAGGTGATGTGGCCATTGTCCATACCGGTGAGTATGGCATCAGTGATTCTTAGTAGGGAAGTGACAGTTGAATGCAATTTGAGAAGCCGGATTGGTATGGGGAGAAGAAGGAGGATGCGTCTAGGTAGGAAGAGAGTTGGGCAAGGACAAGCCGTTCCTGTAGTTTGGCCAGGATCGGGAGGAGGGAGGGAGATGGGGCGATAGTTACCCAGTGAAGAGGGTTCCCCGCCTATAGGGAGGGGTATGACCTTAGCCTGCTTCCACTTGGTTGGTAGTTTGGCTAGTGAGAAGGAGAGGTTGAAAAGGTCGGCTAGTAGGGTGGTTATGGTGGGAGCAGACAAATATAACATCTTGGCGTCCAGAGCAGAGGGGAATTTTCCTTTATTGGGGTTCAGGGCCTGTAGGGATTTGAGTACTTCGGCCGGGGATACAGGGTGAAAGGAGATGCTAGATGACCAGCAGGTGTGCTCTTGGAGCGGAGGGGGGGTACACGGAGTAGGTGGGTGCTGGAGAGTTGATAGGAGAGAGTCCGCACAGCTGGAGAAGTAGGTATTGAAAGCAGCGACAACCTCACAGGGGTCAGAGATGGTAGAACCCTGTATGGACAGTGTCGGAGTGGGTGGTTGGGCTCGGGGGGAGAAGAGGGATTTGAATGATTTCCAAATGTTAGACTGGTGGTTAAGGTTTGCACTGAGGGCCTATAGGAAGTAGTTCTTTTTGGTCTGGTGAATGAGTTTGGTGCAGGAGTTGTGGCGGGCTCGGTAGCATTGGAGAGATGCTTGGGTGCCCAGTTTCTAGTAGGATTTCCATGCGTGGTCTCTGGAGTGGCATTGGCTGATGATATTAGCAGTGATCCAGGCAAGGTGGGCGCCTCTGACCCTTTTTGTGTGCAGGGGGGCATGGGAGTCCCACACTTTTAGGAACCTGGCCTTGAAGGTTGCGAATGCGGAGTCAATAGATGGAGCAGCTGGGATGAAGGACCAGTCTACATGTCCTAGGTCTTGCAAGAGCGATACTAGGTCCAGGGAATTATATGACCTTGTGAGCAGTATCTCGGGGGGGTGCAGTGGGCCTGTGCAATTTCCTGATCATGTAGATCATGTGGTGGTCACTTAGGGAGTCTGGGAGCAAGCCTGCCCTTAGAATCCTGTGGGAGTGGGAGGATAGGGCCCAGTCCAGGAGTGAGTGATTTTGCATTTTGTGGTTCAGCTGGGTGGGGTCCACTATTAGTTGGGTGAGGTTTAATGCCTTGATTTTGGTCCTGAGCTGGGCATTATCTTTGGCTTGCCAGTGGAAGTTAAAATCGCAGCGGGCATGAAGTTCGCCTCCAGAAGCTGCAGTCTTTAGCGTGTTCAGTTGGTCTAGGATGTTAGGAAGGGGGGTGCCAGGGGCACAGTAGGAACCAGCCACGTACACTGGGGTGGTGCGCGGTAGTGAGAGTTTGATTAGAAGAGAGTCGATGTGAGCTGTAGGGGAGGGGATTTGCACCATGGTAAACTGTAACCTGGAGGAGATATACATAGCAGTTCTCCTACCTCGCTTTTTTCCTTGCCGATCGTGTCAGATGAGTGAGTAACCAGGGATGGATACCTCTGCATCAGTGTGGTGTGGTTTTAGCCAGGTTTCTGATATAATCAGGATTTCAGGGCAAAGAGATAGAGCAATGGGTTGCAGCGTGGTTATTTTGCTTAGTAAACTGCAGGAGTTGAGATGCAGGAGCCTGAGGCCTTTTGGAAAAGAAAACGGAGTGGAAGAGTTGGGGGGGTGGGTCCAGGGTTGGCTTCAATATCCCCTGCGAGGAGGAGGAGCAGTATGATATACTGTTTGGATTTATGCCAGAGGGATTTGGGTCTGAGGGCTGAGGTGGGACCTGGGGGGGTGGACGGAGGACTATATATGGCTGGGAGGTGGAGGACCGTATGACCTGGGTGGAAAGAGGGGGGCAGGATGGTAGCGCTAATGGCCCAGTCATGCAAATGAGTGTGGGATAGCATATGGGGGTGTTGGCATAGGTGGACTGGGGGATAATGGAGGGGACATGGATGGGGTGGTTGCCATTGCAGGAGGATAGCTGGGGGAAGGGAGGCTAGAGGGGCTAATGAGAAGAATAGCAAGGTTAGGAGAGGTAATATTGTTGTGAAAGAATAAAGCAAGGTGGAGCAGAGAAATAGTGGCCACTAGAGATTACAGCTGATAAGCTGCAAATGGAAGAGTAGGCTGATAGGCTGTGGAGACACTGGAGTCACGTGAGTGATTGCTATATAGTTAGGAGCTCACCAAGGGTGGTGGTGGGGGTGGTGGGGCTCTAACTGCCTGAGGTGCAGAGCTTCCCGCTAACGTCCATACCTTTAGCTTGTCCTGTGGGGGGTGGGCTGTCATGGACCAAACAGCTGGGGAGGGCTGCTGCTGGACCCTTGTGACCCTTCTGTGGAGAGAAAAGGAGAGGAGAAGGGGTTATATCACTGGCTGGGAGGGAGGAGCAATCAAAGTATGTGACACAGTTCCATCTAATTAAAGTACAGCAGTAATAGGCTGGGCTATGTAGTACAATACAAAGAGAAAAAACAATCAGTAAGCCTGTGCCGACAGAATTCACTTAAAGTCTAATAGTCCTCATAATGCACAAATACTTAAACAATTTGCTTAAAGTCTAAAAGTCCTCGTAGTGCACAAATACTTAAACAATTTGCTTAAAGTCTAAAAGTCCTCGTAGTGCACAAATACTTGAAGAATTCGCTTAAAGTATTGAAGTCCTCCTAGTGCACAATGCCAGTAAAGCCTCCTGGTACTGAAATTCAAATATGGTGCCAACAAACACTGCCTGAGGTGCAGAGCTTCCGGCTAACTTCCATACCTTTAGCTTGTCCTTCGCGGGGGCCGTCGTGGACCAAACGGCTGGGGAGGGCTGCTGCTGGACCCTCGCAACCCTTCTTTAGCTTGTCCTTCGGGGGGGCAGTCGTGGACCAAACGGCTGGGGAGGGCGGCTGCTGCTGGACCTCGTGACCCTTCTTTAGCTTGTCCTTTGGGGGGGCCATCGTGGACCAAATGGCTGGGGGGGGTGCTGCTGGACCCTTGCAACCCTTCTTTAGTTCACTACCATCAGTCCAGATCTGGTGGCAGGATTAATAAAAGCACCATGAGGAAATTTAAATTGCAGTACCTCACAGAGATATGAAAAACATCTGACCCTACAACACTGTCACCCCTCCTACACATGAAACCTTGCGGCCACTCAAATATCTAGTGAGGATTTGAAGGAACAACTAAGGAGAATTGTCAGATCTCTGAGAGCTGAGGAGTCTGTAGGTAATGTCCATGTTATCTGTGCTGTGGCAGGCATTGTTAAGGCCAATTCATCACAGTTAGTTGTGGAAAATAATGGCCATTTGAAACTTGCAGGTAAGTGGGCATTGTATGCGTTTCGGCTAAAGGAAGGGCACAAAAGCAGCCCTTAAAGCAGTCAATGATTTCCCACATGTAAAAACTGCTTTCTTAGAAAGAATTGCAAAAGCAGGTGCCCGGGAACAGATCCCACCTGAACTGGTCATAAATATGTATGTGACTGGGGTAAACATGCTTCTTGTCTCAGAGTAGACAATGGCTGCTATTGACTATAAACAGATTTGCTTGGCTAGACAAGGAGCCAAATGGGAAATCTTGATTATTCTTGCTTGCACCCTCACCAGAGACATGTTACCCTCAGATCATATAGAAGGGGAAGACTGCTACATGTAACCCACTACACAAATTCCCCACATACTGGCACATCAAACAATCAACTAATCATTGGACCAATGAACATGTCATTGTAGATATCATTCATACTGTGCTGGTGCCATATTTCTCGTTCACAAAATAACGTCTTGGACTGCCAGCAGAACAGAAAGTCCTGATCATACTTGACCTTTTTCCAGCACGTACACCAGAGACTCATTAAAAAAAACTGGAAAACTGTTGCTTTATCCCCATCTGTGTCCCAACATCTTGTACTGATGCCCTGCAGCCCCTTGCTATCTCATTCAATAAATTCTTCAAGGACTTTTTAAAACAAAATTTTACTACCTGGTCTGCAGGGCTTGATTCTGACAAGATCACAGCAGGCACAAAGCTGAACATTGATCTGAAACTCATCACCTTAAAAAAACATAATGCAAGGTGGCTCATGGCAAACTTCAACTACATGACAAACCATTGTGATGATATTGTTTGTGGGTTTAAAGAAATTGGAATCTACAAGGCAGGAGGCACACAGGAGTTGCCTGAATATTATAAATTACTTGTACACTGTAATTCAACTTTCTACACTGTGGGTTTCTGGTCACATCATTATACCATATTTTCTTCAACTTTCACAGAAGCGTGCCAAGCACCAAGGGTAGAGATGAGAGAGAAGCCGACTGAACTCAGGAGCTGGGCCACAATTAAACATCACCAGACCAATTTTTTTTAATTTTTTTTCATGTGAAAGAAGTTCACAAACTTACATGAATATAGGAAAAGCATAAAGATTTGCTAGCATTTTGTCTGTGACTCAGTTACTATATGATGACATGACTATCTTGTTCTGTTATTTTCACTGTTGTTCACCAACCAATTATTTTCACTGATTTTCATCAATAGTGAATATAATGAAAATAAATGGATGGCCAAAATAAGCTGCTATACGGTACACTGCACTGGTGCATGCACTCTATGTCCAATAAATTGCACAATAATAACAGTATACGATTTAATTAAAATTTTTCTTGGACTTGGTCTGTAGTGTGCACTTGTGCATGGCTGTGGCATCAATGTGACAGGGTGTTTAGGACTCAGGTCAAGAGTAGTAAGGAGGGTTTTATGTGATAAAGACGGTCAGAATCACTACCGAATTGTGGCACGAACAGAAACAGTGACTATTTTTTTTTACAGGGGGGCTTTGCTCCCGCACACGCCTTACTTCTTTAATCAACTCTGAGGTTGTTGCACCTCAAGTACGGGGTAAAACATTTGTCACCACGTCATCCTTGATGAAATTCCATTGCCGACATTTGGACTTGCCGTTTCAGGATCACTGACTTGACATGCCACAGTAAGGAGTATGCAGCCTGATCCCATGATTGAGGAGAGGGAGCAGAAGAGCATCTCATCAAGCTGGGTACTGGCAAACACTAATGTAGACAAGCATGACTACTTCAAAAAAATTTAAAAGCAAAATCAAGCAAAATTCCAGGCCAAACCTTAAATGTTCAGCTTGGTTTCTAGCAAAACTGAACCTCCTAAGTTCGGGAAGGCTCTTTTTCCCACAGCATGGTTCTATACACTTCTAGTTGTTTGTTTATGAATTCTACTATAAGTTTTGAGTGAGCTTGGCAATATATCTATTGTGTACATCAAGTCTTTCTTTGTTCTTGATTGTTGTAAATTGGCTGAGGTTTCAAAAATATCACCCACTGTGACTAAGCGGGTATATTTGCAGTGGCTGTTATGGGATGCGTAGGATATCACAAAATGCTGCAGTATACTGCAAGGAACAGTGTAATTCAATGGCAATTAAGCCTTTTATCATGCAGTATTTTTTTCAAACGTTATTTATACATTTAGAAGTAAACTTTACAAATTTAGCAACTACTTGGCAGAAGACATTTCAGGTATTATAGTGGATAGTTATGGAAGGATACTAGACAAACACAATGTGTTATCCCCATGGAGAGTGTATGTACCTTTTAAATTGATTGAAATCAATGTAGTCTGAAAAGTCCCTGTTTATGCATCTGTGTGCCAAGATGATGGACTAACTCTGGAAAAAATGTCCCACTTCTCAAGGAAATTCTCTCATACTTACTAATCCTTATGGGCCCCTTCTTTCTCCTCCCTTTACCACATCTGACCATGCCCAGCCTCCTGGCTAAAGCTGCTCCCCCCATGGTCTTGTATATGACTATGTGCTGCCCCTCCCTTTTACACTGCTGAGCCACCTATAGACCCATAATAATAACATATACCAGATCTGAATTTGCATTAATTGTTCTGTGTGAAAGAACTGACTTTATGTACTAAATGTATGTCCCTTATGCACAATGCATTTGGATGATAGAGTATCTCTTTGTATGTCTTATAAAAATTCTTTGGTAAAGAATTTAACTGTAAAAAATAAACATTAATTCTGAACTATGTGCTATATCTGCCAGTTCTTTAAGGAAACACTACTCACCAGGTGAGGCTGCAAGATATAAAAGCATTGTGTCGATAAGCCCAGACTCTGACATGTTTAGTTGTATACCCCCCACTATAAAAACAAAAGACATTAAAACTGCCACATGGCCATCACCATTCTCCAAAAATAGAAATGCTGGGCTGTCTCAGCAGTCAGACTGTTGATTATACCATCTCCCCTTCTATGAAGGGTTAATTGCAAACCTCCCTGCAGCACTAAATATGAAAACTAGGTATTTCCCCAACTATAGAATTGCTGACGTGGCATGTAAAGTTGAGAGTATAGGTTATCATACACTGATAAAATCAATTTTGAATACATTTACAAATAGGAACTGAAAAGTCTATAGCCTACACATATGACTCAGTTCTCAGTATCTGAATGTTCTTCCAAGTTAGATGCCACAAAGTCCTGCTTTATTTTATGCAACTGTTTACCAGCTTCAATGAGGTTATTGCATTGATACTGATTAATAGCATAGGAAATTTTCAGTCTGCCCTGAAGCTGGAGCAAGTGGGAAATCTCAAGCTCCAACAACCCTCCTCACACATCACTGAAGGCTCAACATCTTTCCCAATTGGAAAGCCTGCAATTGGGAAAGGAAAGATTGGGTTATTACTTGATATTTGCAAAGGTCCTTTTCTTTTCCCTTGTACAATATTAAGTCACTTTGGTGTGGTCCTCCAATAACTATTAGCAGGGTGCATTGTGTCTCCAATTTTGAGAGTTTTTTGTTCTGGGAATAATTCTACAAGTTTGAAAAATTGCCACCCCTTGTAAATCCTTAAAGAATTTCTGAAATAGTTGCTCAACACATTGAATCAGGTTCAGGCTCTCATCCCCTCCAGCAGTTCAAAAACATTAAAGTTGGCATATCCCACAGTGTTTTCAAGGTGCTCTATTCAATGCTTTAGGAGCTTGTTCCTTTCCGCCATTCCAGACACAGCAGTCATCATTTTATTTGACGAGTCAGTGGCCAGCTTGGCAATTGATGCTATCTTTCACATTTGGGTCTCCAGAACTGTTGCCCTTATGTTGAAGTTGTCTACTTTGCTGGATAGGCCTGTCACCACTTGTAGTACCACTTCATCTACAGCCTTGAGCATGAGTTCAGCCTCAGCAGTTTCTGAGCATTGTGACTTGCTTAAAGTCAGTGGCTCCATAGCCACTTGCTGCTTTCCCTTCCCGGGTTCAGTCTGAAGCTGAGTTTTTGGACACACCATGTTGGATTCTCCTTCAAATTCAGTGTCCAGTGCAGGAAAGTCTAACTTACAGTACCACAAACTTAAAATGGTAAAAAATGAAGTAAAAATCACAAAATAATTAGAAATTAAACTCAATGGACACGGAGCTCATGGGAGAATGTTTTCTGTGGTTGGCTGCTGACGCCACCCCTGTCATGCAGTACTACTGCAAGTTATAGTGTCACAGCATGGTTGTCTCTGCTGTATATCACCGGATCTCCTCTTTTGAAATGTGATGTCACATGCAGAAGTTTATGACTTCACAGAAGGAATGAGCAACATAAGCAGGTCAAGTCTAAAGGAAAATATTTTGTTTTAATGAAAATATGTTCACTATCCTGAAATTCAGTTTTGGAGGGTATTTGTGGTAATGGAGTTCTATTGATGCCCACTATAATTTTACTTTTGCTGGAAAACATAAAATCTCTTTAACCAGAAAAGACTTCCTCTAGTACTAACAAAAACATTACTTAATGAATTTGATTGTTTTTTACATTGACTGTTGCACAATTGTGATTTCAAAACCTGCACTCTCAGTGGAATCCTAGAGCCATCAATTCATAGAGTAACTCTGAACAGACATCAGCCTCTTCATAGTGAGAGATTATTGCTGTTCTTAAAAGAAGCACATCAACTGTAAGTGATGTTCATGAGTCAATGAAACCCTATCCTCTGAGTAGAACAGCTGAACAGTTTTTGACAGGTATAAGTGTAAGAGGGTCTCCCACAGATTGCTGCTTTTATATTCCATGTTTTTATATGGAGACAGAGCCACAGCTGTACTCAGCAGAGCTTCAAAGGGAGGCAAACACTTAAAGCATTCTGAAAATTAATCAATGACTCCATAGGAAAAAAAAATATTATGTTTGTTTTGCAAATGTCGGTATATACACATTTTCATGATGTGCTGAAGGAAAGAATGTTCACAGCTATGCTGATCCTTTGAAAAAGTGTCTGTGCAGCCCTGAAAGCTTGTGGACTGTTGCATCAATATACTGAAATTTGGTACAAGAAGTACCCTATATACACAAAGGCATTCTTGGGACCAGTATACAAATCCTAGTGAGGGGGGCATTGGTTCAATAAAATGTTATTATTCTATCCAATGAGTCTTGCCTTTTGAGGAATGCAGGATGCCCTTTTTCAAAAGCTTTTCTCTTTTTAATTAACTACAAACAAAACATAATTATTTACAGCACTCTTGATTGGGACTAGTTTGAAGAGTAAGGACATTTGTATTTGAGAATTTTACAATTCAGTGAATAAGTCCTTTTTGTTTGGAACTGAGCCTGATGGTAATAATAAGTTAGAATTCATTACATAAACATGCATGTTGTCTGGTGTGAAGTAGTCAATTATAACTCAGGATTCGGTAAATTTATTTACTCTGTCCTGTGCCTGATCATTGATGATGTAGTCTGAAATATTTTCATGTGGCTGAAATACAGTAACTGAACATGCTATTTTCTGGGCTTCAACAAGGCATTTGACATAATCTCACATAGCGGACTAATTGATAAATTAGAAACCAGGGAAATGGAAGGAAATATCCTTTGATAGGTAATAAGTTGGTTAATGGGAAGATGCAAATGGAAATACTAAACAGGTGCACGTCAGACTAGGAAAATGTCATGAGTAGGATTCCTCACAGTGTACTGTTAGGGTCAACACTATTTAATCAATTTTCAAGTGACATGGATAAAGAACTCTGGTGCTAGATATCCAAATTCATGGATGACTGCTAACTGGAGAAGGGGAATAGACACCCATTAAGAGGTAGAAAAGTTACAATGTGACTTGAATACCTGGACTGGTGTGAACCAATCAAACTAGTCGAACCTGCTAACATCAAACTGTTGGAACACTTTAGCATGTATCCACCTTTCCCTGTTCTCCAGCACACAGGTATAAAAAGCTACCTCCTGGTACTCTACAAGGAGCTGACTACATCTTTGTACATAACCTCCTGTCTGCCTACTGCAGTATTAGTAATGAGGCTGATCACTCAGCCTCTGCAACCCTCCATGCTGCATACCAGGCTTGCTTTTATAGTCAGACTGGTGCATTCGCTGAATGAGAAATTGCTTATCGCAGGTTAGTGAGGAAGATAACTCAGCCTGATTTTAGAATGCTACTTGCTGCTCAATCATGGATTGAGAATTGCGGGAGCTAGGGCTGTGAGGAACGTAGAGTTATGCTGTCAGAATTGGTGCAGAATGGAAATTCCACATCCAAAATGCTATTCAGAATTTCTTTTTAAGCTATGCAGAATTCCAAACAAAAACATTTCTTTGTAAACTGCAGAATAATTTTCAGCTGATCACATAATCAGTGGAATAATTTTCTGTGGACTGGAGAAAAAGAATTAATGGTTTATGTGAACTGAGAATATTTTGCATGTGAAATGTCAGAATTCTGTTACTGATGCAATTCTGAGGAATTTTCTGACATTCCATGGAATTATATTCCATGCAAATTCCAACATTCTACATAGCCCTAGTGGAGGCCCATTGTCTTTAAAGTGATGTTCAGGGGCCTTTGGTGGTCAGGCTGAGGAAGGGGATGCAAAAAGAATTGGGAGGGAGGAGGCAGATCAGACTGCATCATTGATGACACTAAGCAGATGGATTTAGTTTGCCTACTGTCATTTTTGATGCAGACTGTGCTATTCCCTCCCTCCTGGTCACATACCCACTTGCTCCATTTTATATTAGTACTATCAGAAAATGGAACAGGTGCACTGCATGAGGTGGGTGACTGAGTTAGCTGATATTTTAGTCCAAGTGGCCTCCTTACCAAAATTAAGCCTCAGGGATCAGTATGAAGCAATTTGTGGATAAGATGGTTTGAGGGACTGGAGGGGGGCTGTTAGGGAGGCGGCAGTTAAGTTAAAAGATACTATTGGCTTCTGTAACTGTGTAAGAAACCAGTATATTGTTTCTATAACAAAACAAAAACAATCTGAGGGATCAGGGCAGTCAGGAAGATCGGCAAATGGATGGGGTGCCGGAGGGCCTGGCCACCTGGGAGGGCTAGATTTCTTCTAAATATTAATGTTTTTAAATTCACTGACCAGATGGGTCAATGTGCCATAACGAATGCCACAAACTTCAAATCTTCCTTACTACAACCCAGACTATCCTTTTTCTGTGGGTTCACTGAACTCAGCTTTGGTATTTTCTCACCAATACATAGATAGAGAGATAATTTATTTAAAAATGCCTTTCTAAAACCAAGGCACTGTACATAATCATAATATAATAATAACTGGCAACTGCTTTTTCCCATAGGGAAAGGGGGTTATAATTTTCTATTACAACCCGCGGGTTATACTGTGTATGAGCATGTGCAAAAAGCGCTAACCCGTAGGTTATAATGTGTGTGAGCATACACAAAAAGTGCTCTTCAGGTCCTCTTCACCCCCACAGGATGCCGCAGTTGGAATCAGAGGTAACTTAATGTAACTATATTTTATATAATTGATGAGGTGAAAAAGCATTTCCCAGCAATTATATAAAATAAAAGCTAAGGTGTGTGAAACTCGAATGTTAGACACCCCCTCAGTATGGGATGCCTGTACAAACCCCTCGAGCTTCGATCTTGGGGTTTATGTGGCATCCCACACCTTGGGAGTGTCTAACATTCTCGTTATGACCTCCTCCCCAGCCATTACTGTATATATACAATCAGCAATAATAAATTAAATCCAAATTCATAACGATGTAGACATCCATAACTATATCAGTCAGCTTCAGAAGCTTGTCTGAATAACCATGCCTTAACTCTGCTTTTAGAGACTGCAACAGATGGCACAGAGTGAATGTCCATGGTAAACAATTCCAAAGCAAAGAGACAGCCAAAGAGAATGATCCGTCCCTGCTTGATTTTAACGTTGATTTTAGAACAACTAGAAGATCAGTTTTCAGTATAACGTAACTGAAGGACATCATGGTGGGTTACAAGAAGCTTGTCAAGCTACTGGCATTCCTACGGGACAGCCACAGTCCCCATCTTTGTCTGCCTGCCCCAAAGTCTTTCCAAGACAGTCCTGAGCAGGCATCACTACTACAGCTGTGGCTCCTGTGTTCCTACAGGCCGGCTGCAGTCACCATCTCTGCCTGCCTGCCCCGAAGTCTTCCCAGGCCTGCCCTGAGTGGGCATCACTACTATGGCTGTAGCTCCGGCGTTCCTACCAGCCAGCCACTGTCACCATCTCTGCCTGTCTGCCCCAAATCCTTCCCAGGACTGTCCTGAGCAGGCATCATTACTACATCTGTGGCTTTGGCATTTCTTCCGGCCGGCCACAGTCACCATCTCTGCCCACCTGCCCATAAGTCTTCAAAGGTAACTGCTTCAGCTGGGTGCTCAGATCCTAAGCTGCACAATTGATTGGAGCACTCTGGCAGATGTCCTTTCATTGGACACTAAAACCTTGTCTCACTTGACTGATTTGTCTGACTTCTCTCCTTCTATCTAGCTCTGCTTTCAGCTGTAACTAATGCCTCTATTTTTTTATTTGCATTCTCAGGCCAGTAGTTAAGTTAGCAACTGTTGTAGTATGAAATATTTAATATCTTGAATTCTTAGCTCAATCATTAATTTTAGCAAATGTTGTAGGTCGAATTTATAGTTTGTTTTAGAGTGATTACAGCCCATTTAAAGCTATGGTCTGCCAAGTAGTTTAGAACTAAATTACTAATTATTGTTAGAGTGTTTATAGCTTGTTCATACTAAAGCCTGCCAGGAAAATCTCAGCTTCTCCTGGCCTCACCTTATCTACCTACTTTGTTGCCATTTTCTGTCTCTGGTGCCTCGTGACATATCTAACTACCTGGCTGCTAATCCTGTCCTTGGCTCCTCTTGGCCCCAGCCCCCCATTAGCAAGTTATACTGTACTACCCTAGAGGGACACAATCTTTATCTAAAGTGATCCCTGCCTGTTGTTTATATAGATACCTCTCCTTTCTCTATTTAAGCATCTGTTAAATAAAGACAATTAGAACTAGCACCCCTAGCCTTGCTCCTCCCATCTTTTTTTTTTACCCCTACTTGCAGAATTGCTGCTGTTATATAGGGATCATATTGTTAAACATATCATGCTCTGCAGCATGAAACTCCTTCTCTCCTCTCTCCCCTTTCTCTACTCTCAGTACTTTTCCTAACCCCTCCAATTGGTCTCTACTCGCAAATGCCAAATAACTCGCCTTCTACACCCTCCTATCTCCAATCCCCCTACTTACATCCTCACTATCACTCCCTCCCCACCCTTTGAACTATGGTCATATTCTCCCTCTATCCCTCATGCTTCATTACTAACTGTCCACCCTTCTTTGCTGCTCTTCATCTCCTGCCCCCCTACTCTCATGTGTAGTACCCTGCCAGTTTTACTGGTTCCTCAACATCTAACTATAAATGCCCCAAGCTTCACTTCCTCATCTTAGCTATACTCTTGCTCTCCTGCAGAGATATCCACCCCAACCCAGTCCAACTGTGTCTCATGCCCTGAATGCTCCATTATCTACCGCGGACCCTTCTAATGCTCCTGCTGCCCTTCCGAAGAGTTTCAAGATCCTTCATCTAAATATACGTAGTTTGTTGCAAAAAATCGATTTTCTACAAACTATGGTGGCCACTCTAAAACCTGACATACTGATCATCACAGAAACTTGGCTAAAGAGCATGATCCCGGATCTCTCAGTCTCCATTCCTGGCTACTCCCTCCTGAGGCAAGACCGAGCAGGTAGAGGTGGAGGCATTGCCATGTACGTTCTTACCGCCATCCAATATTCTATTATTTATTCATCCACTAGCCCAGCATCTCATGATGCACTGGCCATTTATTTAACTCTGCCCTTCACCCTCCCCATCTTTATAGCTGGCATTTACTGTCACCCAAATGTCCAGCCCTCTATTGCTCTCGACCTCATAACCTCCATCACAGCTCTTTCTTGCTCTGGTAAACTGTGCATTTTAGGTGACCTTAACTTAAACTGGCTGTCTCCCAAGACATCCAAAATATGTAATGATCTTGGAGCCCTGAACCTCTCACAATTGATCTTGGAACCCACCCACCCTAACCATCAGACACAAAATCACTCCCTGATTGACTGGGCTCTTACCACCCCCTTCCACAGAGTAATTAGCTCTGGCAACCTTCCAGATGCTCTCAGTGACCACAACCCAATATTCGTTGTCAGGAAAATCCACAAACCAAAATCTCTGCATAACATACTAACATACTAAAAGCCAGAAGAATAGGCCTAACAGTCTTTTGTGTCTGCTCGTTAGGCAGCCCCTATTGGGGGCTAGCTCCTCCTCCCCCCGGCCCCCGAGAGTGTCAACTTCGGCTTCAGTATACCCATGCATCTGACCCACCCCCTCTTAAAGCTCTCCGCTGTGTCCAGTTCAACTAGATTCCCAGGCAATGCATTCCATGTCTCCACCACCCTCTCAGTGAAGTAATGCCTTCTATGTTGTCCCCTGTAGACTCCCCCCTCCAACTTCCACTCATGCCCCCTGGTTGTGCCCCCTTTCCTTAGCCTGAACATTCTTTTGGCTCTGCCCCTGTTAATCCCTTTCACATATTTGAGTACCTCAATCATGTCACCCAGTCTCTCCTCTCCTCTCCTCCAACGAGTACAGCCCAAGGACCTTCAGCCTTTCCTCAGGTCCTTTCACTCATGCCCCAGATCATCCTGGTTGCCCTCCTCTGAACCCTCTCCAACAATGCTATGTCCTTCCTAAGGTGAGGTCTCCAGAACTGCATGCAGTACTCAAGATGCAGCCTGACCAAGGCATTATACAGAGGAAGGATCACCTCCCTCTTCCTGGACGTTATTCCCCAGGCTATGCAGCCCAGAATCCTGTTTGCCTTTGCCACAGATCTTCTGCAGTTTTCAGTGTTGTTCATTGTGGTGTCTACCACCACCCCCAGGTCCCTTTCACTAGTTGTGGCTTGCAGCAAGACCCCTCCCAGGGTGTATACATGACCTGGGTTTCTGACCCCCAGATGCAGCACCCTACACTTCCCTAGATTAAACCTCAGTTCCCACCTCCTTGACCAACCCTCCAGGGTATCTGATCCCTCTAGACTGTCTCTCTCACTTCCTCCCCGTCAGCCAGTGCTCCCAGTTTTGAGTCATCCGCGAAGAGGCTCATCCTACTCCTAACACCGCTCCCTATATCGGTGACATAGGCATTGAGCAGGAGTGGCCCCAGTACTGAACCTTGGGGAACCCCACTGAAGACCTTCCTAGGGGAGGAGACTATCCCACTAACCACTACCCTCTGTGATCTATCCATGAGCCAGTTTTCTACCCATCTAAGCAACTGTCTTCCCACCCCATCCCACCAATGTTGTCAACAGCCTGATGTGGGGTACCGAGTCAAATGCCTTACTGAAATCCAGATATAGGACGTCCACTGGTCTTTGTCGGTCCAGGGTCCCTGTCACCCAGTCATAAAAATCTACGAGGTTGGTCTGGCACTATCTTCCCAGTACAAAACCATACTGTTTGTCATCCATGTGCCCCCGCCTTTCCAGTTGCCTCCCGAGCTTCTCCTTGATGAAGCCCTCCATTAGTTTGCCTACCACCGGCGTTAGGCTGACAGGCCTACAATTTCCCATCTCCTCCCTAGACCCCCCCCTTTGTGGATAGGTACCACGTGAGCCACCCTCCAATCCTGAGGCACCCATCCTGTCTGCAGCGATGTGTTGAAAAGTGCAGCTAGTGGAGCTGCTAGTTCATCTGCCAGTTCCTTCAGGACTCTTGGATGCAGCCCTTCTGGTCCTGGTGCCTTGACAGTTTTCAGCGCCTGTAGGGCCTCCCTCACGCTGTCCTCTGTGATTTCCACCTCCCTAACCCCCCCTTCAACAAAGCATCCATTCCCTTCTAGGCCTAGCCCACCCAGTGCCCCAGCCTCTTCTGGTCCTCTCCTCTCCATCTGTCCTCTCCTCTCAGCTGTCTCCCCCCCACTTCCGGCTGAATGGATCCCCTGTCACCTTCCATAAATACTGAGGCAAAGTACTTGTTTAGTACTGCTGCCTGCTCCCCCACCTCCTGAGCCCATCCCTCCCCAGTTCTAATCCTGGAGAGCTGTGCTCTCCCTTTCCTCTTTTCCCCTATGTATCTATAAAATCCCTTTCCACCCCTCTGGATATCCCTAGCCAGATTTTGCTCCATCCTCGCCTTGGCTCCCCCTCACCACTCTTGTGACCCTTCTGGCTGTCAACTTGTACTCACCTTTCTCCCTGCCCCCACCAGAGCACTTAAAACATGTGTAGGCAGCTTTTTTTATCCTTCACCACCTCTTGCACCTCCCTGGTCCACCACCATGGCTTTTTGGCCCTACCATTTTTACACCTTACCCTTGTACATGAGCTAGTAGCCACCTGCACCCCATTTTTAATGGTCTCCCACAAGCTACCAACATTCACGTCTGGCCTAATCTTGTTCAAGCTCCCCCTCAGAATCCTGCCCATGCCCATGAAGTCTGCCCCCCTGAAGTCCACTACTACTGTGTTTGAGTGGTTGTCCTCCTCCCCTAGACACAGTAGAAACCAGACCGTGGCATGGTCTCCTCGTGACAGTGGGCTACACACCTCCAGATCCCTTATCTGGTCACTGTCTGCCAGGACAACGACCAGTATCCTCCCTCCCAGTAGGTTCCCCCACCTGTTGGACCAGAAAGGCATCCTGAAACACATCCATCAGTCTCTGCTCCGTGGCCACCGCTGATGTCATGGTGTCCCAGTCTGCCACTGGCATATTTAGGTCTCCCATGACCACCACCCTACCCTTTCCATGGTCACAGTGCCCCCTGATATTCTCAACCAATTTTCCCTCCAGGTCCTCATCCATTGCTGGGGGTCTGTATACCACCCTTACTTTCAGTCTTTTGCCTTCCCTCGATTGCAGGATTACGCAAATCGCTTCCACTCCCCCATCTGCCTCTTCCACTCCACTAACCATTATGCCATTCTTGGCTATCAGTGCTACACCCCCTCCTCTACCGTCTTCTCTATCCCTCCTGAATATTGTGTAGCCCTCCAAATTGAGATCCCAATCATTTTTCCGGGTGTCCCACGTTTCTGTAATTGCTGCCACATTCACTGATCCCTCCACCAGCATTACCTGGAGCTCAGGCATTTTGTTAACCATGCTCCTGGCGTTGATCAGGACTGTCCTCCACCCCTCCACCCAATTGACTCAGCACTGCGCACTCCCCAATTGCCCTTTCCTGCACAGCCCTTGCTTTGTTCACAGTGCAGTCACCTGTCCTTATTTTCTGCACTGGACCTGGGACCTCGGGCTGCTCTCCTGACTCCATTTTTTCAAGTTTAAACCCCACTTCTTGTTGATGAATTCAGTGAGTTTCAGTTTTAAGATCTCCTTCTCCTCTAGGTTAAGATGTATCCTATCCCTAGCATACAACCCCTTATCATCCCATGTTTCCCCCCAGTCCCCCACCAGCCCATACCCTTCTGCCCTGCACCAGTCCCTGAGCCACTGGTTCACACCTCTGAATTTGTGCTTGGTCTCCTTGGATGCCCTGGGTACTGGCAGAATTTCCGAGAAGGAAATTGAACTTCCTATAGAATGGCAGACTCTGGCCAGTTCCCAAAACCTTGCCTGGATTTCCAGATGGCTGTTCCCTTCCAAATCGTTTGTGCTCAGATGTACTAGGAAATCTGGGGATCCACCACATTCCAAAGGTAATGAATATAGCTAGAATTTGGCCTTGTGAACAGATAGGCCCGGGATACATTTAACCCTGACCTGGGTGCTTCTTCCCTCCCCTACTCCCTCTCGCTGGATGCCCCTGGTCATGGAGTCCCCCGGCAGGATCACCTTCACCCCTCCCCAACTTACTGGCCCTTTTGGTCCCTTCAAAGCTCTTCCTTCTTTCATTGATCCCCAGCTTACTCTTCCCACCCCTTCAGTCTGGGCATCAGTTGTCTGTGCGTGTCCTACCAGGCTCTTTCTTCTTCTGGTGACTACCAGTTTACTCCTCGCCCCCCCAACCTCCTGGAAAGCACTACTGGCCCCTCCAATCCCCCCCCCAGACTCCCTATTAGGGTCACAATCCACAGGTCCCCACCCAGACACCCTTCTACTGCTTCTCTCCCTGCCTCCAACCCCCCTCCGGTCTTGTCCCCTTGTCCTATCAGGTATTTCTCCCTACCCCCTTTCTCCCCACCTTGCAGCTTCACTCCTTCAAATCCCTAGACCTTGAACCTCTCCTGCACAACCTATCTCTATCTGACTGGTCTCCCTTAGTCTCCTCCCTCTCAGTTGAAAAGGCTCTAGCCTATTTCAAAGAAATAGTCCTTGCAATTGGAATGCCTTTGCCCCTCTTAAACAAACCAGGATTAGGGGTAACCACCTACCATGGATTACTCCAGAACTCTTAGCCTGTCTTAGGGCCAGAGATCATGCCTGGAATTGCCACAAATCCACCCAGCTTCCTAGCAACCTTACAGACTACTGTAAGCTCCAAAACACCTGCACCAGGGCAACAAGGCTAGCAAAGACCGATTACTTCAAAAATGCTTGCCTCACTTACATAAATTCCCCTTCCAAGTTCTGGAAGGTGGTTCATGCCCTCTTTACTCCTCAGTCCTACCACCTTCCTTAGTTTTAAAGGTAAATGGAAGTCTTGTAGCCTTCTCCCATGCTGTAGCTGTGGAATTTAACTCCTATTATACCGCCTGTGCAACCAAACTACTGAAGTCCCACTCTAAATACCACTCTCCCATCCCGCCTCAAATGTCATGGCTGCCCCTCTATCCCCCCTCCAAAAAAAATGCTTCACCTCCTATTTCCACACATACCTCCTTTTCATTCTCTTCAGTCTCCCCCACCGATACTCTAAATGCCCTCCTTGCCATCAACCCCACAAAAGGATCTCCCCTAGATGACCTTGATCCTAAACTCCTCTCTTTCTCAGCCCCGGCCATTGCCTACCCCCTCTCCTTAATCTCAAAGCTCTCCTTCTCAACCTCCATTGTCCCTACCACATAGAAGCATGCAGTGGTCCTCCTCCTACTTAAAGGTGGAGACCCCTCATCCCCTGGCAACTATCAACCCATATCGTTACTCCCTACCCTAGCCAAACTACAACATCTAGTCCTCTCTAAACTCTCCTCCTTTCTATGTGATACATCCTTCTTCACCCCATTTCAATCTGGTCAGGAAAAAACACTCTACCACCATCTTCCTACTTCAGCTCACTGATTCCATCATCTCCAGGATGGACAATGGTCAAATCACCTCAGTCATATTTGTCAGCCTTGCCAAGGCTTTCAACACTGTTTCTCTCTCCCTTCTCCTTGGTTCCCTCTCATCTGCTGGTCTAACCCCTTCTGCCACAAACTGGTTTAAGGCCTACCTTACTGGTAGAACCCAATCAGTTAAGATCACAGATGCCATCTAGCCACCCCTCACGATCTGCACTGGTGTTTCTCAGGGCTCCGTGCTTGGTCCCCTTCTATTCTCCATCTTCCTTAATGACCTGCCATCTGTGTGCTCCCCTCCTCCACCATACACATGTACACTGATGACACTATCTTGTATGCATCTGGCTCATGCCCAGCTAAGGTTACATCCAGCTTGCAGCATGACTTCAACAAGGTCCAGCTCTGGTTTGCAAACCATCAATTATTCCTCCACGCCAAGAAGACAGTCTCCATGACCTTTGGCACAAGGCAGAGACTCTCTAGGCTTCCATCCCTGCCCACATTCCACACTCTTGGTGGGACTTTACTTGAGGACACCTCATCCTTCAAATACTTTGAGGTTTGGTTAGACCAACACCTCAACTTCTCTGGACACTGCTGGCCTGTCAGCGCAGTGGTTGGATTTCCTCTTGTGACAGCAGCGACCCAGGTTCAGAAACAGACCCAGGATGCTGGAGGGCTGGTCTGGGGGAGAAGGATGGAGCGTCTTGGGGACTGCTCTCCTTCTCTGGGGGGAAGGTGGGGAGTGTGTCCAGGACTTGACAGATTCCTAGTGGAGGCCAGGAGTAGTGCAGTGACCAGTGCCAAGAATCCTCATGGGGTGGGGTTGATGTAGGACATCATTGCACATCCCCACCCCCCAGAAAACCAGGAAAAAGATCAGCTGCTGGCCACCCTAGATGAAGCCCGCCATGGCTTCAATTAGCCTCCAAGCTGGTCCTCTGACCTATCCCATTATGTCTGGCACTGGAGGAGTCTAGTGCCACAACCCCGCCCTGGGGGGTAAGCTGGGAGTATCAGAGGGTTGTGGCCATTATGGAGGTGGAAACCATGGTCCGTCACCAGGCTGAGGTATTGGGAAGCTGGTGGAGGGGAGTAAAACAGATAATTTAAAAAAAAATTATCTGGACACATTGATGACATTCAGAAAAAATGATGCCCCAAGCTTGGTGCCATGTTCAGGAACTGCAGTTGCACCCCTCATGTGGCTAGGCATGAGCTTGTCCAGAAGAGGATCATCCCTATTTTTGACTACTGTGATGTAGTCTATGGTGCTGCTCCTTGGTCCTCCCTGACCAGATTGGACACTTTTCAACTCCTGCCACTTTGCCCTTGATGCTCCCTCTTGCACCCACCACTGTGACCTCTATCAAGCCCTTTCCTTCCCCTCCCTTACAAATAGACACTTCTCACACTGCACTAAATTCACAGCTAAACACTGGCTGGGTGAACTTCCTTCCTACCTCTCCCCCTCATTTATAACACCCCCTCCACCTTCATACTCCCTCAGATCTACCAACACTCGCACACTAACTGTGCCCTGCCATTCCACCCTCTCCAGCCAGTCTGGGTACTCTCATAATTTCCCTAAAATATGGAACTCTCCACCCCCACAAATCTGACACTCCTCCTCCCTCTATTCCATCAACATTGCCCTCTCCAACTATCTTGTACCTTACTGTTCCTGTAATGACATGCCTTAATTTCCTTTGTCTTGCTCCTTACAGTTTGTCCCCCTTCAGAATTTACCCAGTGCCTCTATCAACTCTATTGCCTCTACTGACCCTAGCTCCTACTAGGTGCTAGTTCTCATACCTTTCTCCCTTCCCCTACACTCTCCACCTTTTCTCCCCAGCCTTCACACTCCCCTTGCAGGGTTCTCAGCATCCTGAAGGGATCCTACAGTGCCTAGGCTTGCCACCTTTTCTTCCCCCATCTACCTATCCTTGGCCTTCCAGGTCCCCTTGCAGGGTCCCCAGCATCCTGGAGAGTTCCCTGGAGCAGGGCCCATCCCCTCCCAGGTGTTATTTCTCATTCCCTTCCTCTCACTATCCCTCTATAATTACAAAACCTAACCTCAGGATGGTTTAAAATTCCCTGAACTTCCCTGCCTGTTTGCAGGGTTCATCACATCCTGAAGGGTTCTCTTTTTGGGTCAGGCCTTATTTCCCCTCCTAGGTGTTAATCACACATCCTCCCTCTCTCTCTCTCTCTCTCTCTCCCCTCTCTAATCCCTACACAAGTCCCCTGTCCCCTTGCAGGGTTCTCCACATCCTGAAGGGGTCTCTCCGAGACACGACTCTGCATTACCTGTCACCGTATCTTCTCTCTCCTCTCCTCTTCACCCCTTATTTCATGATAGCACTTGTTCACTTATTACCATTGCACTTATTAATTGTTCTCATAAATTATATATGTATGCAACACAGTTTGTAACAACTGCCTTAATTAATTGTATGCAATGTTGATCTTTGTAACTTGAATGTAAAATGTCTCATCCCTATTGTACCCCTTCCCTCCAGATCACACCGGGAGGTGAGCAACCTGTTGCTTAGTGTGACTTCCTGGTGAAATATTTCAATAAATAAATGAATAAAGAATTTAAGACCTTAAGGTAAGCAGAAATATCTTAAAATCAATCTGCAATCTCACAGGAAGCCAGTGCACAGAACACCGTGCCAGACTGATATAATCACTTATTTTTACTGAAGTAACAAGTCTGACTGCAAAATTCTACACCAACTGAAGATGGTGAATCTGATCAGCTGGAAGGCCTTGGTAGAGCACACTGCAGTAGTTGAGGCAGTACTCAACATCCCAGCATCCACCCTGCAACTGCCTCTCACTCATGCATGATACCCCACAGCTGCCCCCCACGCCAATATCTGCCTCCTAAGTAATGCATACCTAGTACCTGACCAACACCTTCCATACACTGCAGAATATGTCCCACAACTATAACACAAACATTCCACATCCCAGTATCTGCAACACAGCTACAATTTTCATTTTTTTATTGGAAAAACCATTGAGCATTTTCTCATTTGCCAGTACAACTTAGTATATGCTCTACAATGTCTCATATCCTAAAACTGGTCCCACAACATTCCACACCTCAGAATATGCCCCAGAAGCAGCACAACCCAATTTTGTCCTACAACTACTCCACAACATCTCACATTATAGTGTGTGCCTCACAACCACCCCACATCCTAGTTTCTGCCCTACTGTCAACACATACCACAGTTTCTATCATACAACCACCTCTCATTTCAGTATCTGCCCAAAATCACCCTATATCCATTTAGCTGCTCCAAAACATACATTCTCTCTAGTACCACTCCCATAACCATCATTATGATGTAGCTGTAGGATTGATGCAGATTTCAGTTTTGTTTTGTTGTGGGCATACACTGTGGTGTGATGTACGGTACTTCCTGCTTAACACTGAAGAGTGGAGCCTTTATGGGTCACATATTTTCATCTGGGACAGATCAGAGGCAGATACTCAGGTTTAAGGTTGTCAGAGGAGAAGTCTGTGCTCTGGTTCACTGTTGGGCAGATAGTGGGGTGAGAAGTTTGGGGAAGCTAGATACTGATGACAGAATCAGTAGTTGAGCAGGTACTGAGGTGGGGGTAGTTGTGGAGCAGGTACTGGTTTGGGGGGTATTAGAGGGGCAGATTCGAGGATAAAAGCAGCCAATAGTGTGAAGGGTTATTGTGTCATGGAAACTGGTGCACAAAGTTTATGAGGAAATTGTAAGACAAATACTAAGGTGTGAAGGCAGTTGTGAATAAGATACTAGGGTACATAAGATTGCTATGGAGCAGAAATACTAAAATTTGTGTTAGTTGAGCAGATAATGGAGTATTTGTTGGTTTGGGGCCCATGCTAAGTTGATTGGTACATAGGGGGCAAAACTGGTGTATAGTTTGGATGAGGAAAAGATACTGGGTGTGGGTGGTTATAGGGTAAGTCTGGGGGGTGGGTAGTTGTGCTGAAGATGGTGTATGGGGTAGTTGTGGGACAAATACTAGAGTATGAGGCAGTAATAGAGCAGCTCCTGGGGTGTGGGTTAATTGAGGGGCAGATATTGAGTAGTGAGGTTAGTAGGGTATAGATACAAGAGTCAGAGGTAGTTGCCAGGCAGAAACAGGTGTGGTGTGGTAGCTGCATAGATATTGTCCTGTGGGGTGGTTGGGCAGATACTGAAATGTTGGGTAGCTGTATGGCAGAACCTAGAGAGAAGAGTAGTTGTTGGGTATAATTTAGGGTAGTTGGTCAAATACTGGAGTGTAGGGTATCTTTGTCATGCAGCTAATATGGTGTGAAGTGACGGTGTTGTTGATAATGGGGTTTGGCATGGTTGCAGGGTAAATACTGGAATGTGAGACTGTTACGGGGTAGATGCTGTGGTAAGAAGTATTTTATGGACAGATATTGTATGGGGTGGTTGGCAGATACTTTGTTGAGGAGTATTTGTGAGGTAGACTCGGGAAGGTTTATTTGGAGGAAATGTTGGAGCGTGGGTCATCTTGATGTGAAAAATTGGATGTGGGTGTTAACAGAGAACAGTCTTGGGTGTGGGTCACTGTGGGTATATGCTGGGGTGTGGGATGGTTGTTGGGTAGATACAATACTGGTATGTGGAGTAGATATAGAACTCAGGACAAAGCACATCCTATCAAACTTGTTACTTTGCTCTGTGGATAAAATGTAAATACTAGGATGTGGGTCACTGTAAGGAGATACTAGTGTGCAGGATTGTTGTTGGGAAGATACTGGTATGTGGGGTAGATGATCATAAAGAAATGTATTTTGTCAAATGAGCAAGTTTATTGTGAAGATAAAATGCATTTTGTCAAACCCCTAACTTCATTATGTAGATAACATATAGTTTGCCAAACCCTAACATTCATTCTATCAAAAATGTAATTGCCAACTCCATACTTCAGCCTGAGGATGGCATAAGTTTTGTCAAACAACTTAGTTTAGTTTACTGGTTTTATTGACTGGGAAAGATAGGCTAGGAAATACTTACTCTTCCAGTCTTGTCCTGGGAGATAAGGATACAAGGAAAAAAAAACTGATATTAAACCAGATTAAGCATTTGGTGGGGTTTTTTTTTGGTTTGTTTATAGTGAATAGGAGAAATCTAGCCAAGCTAAATGGAGGTTTGTGGACATCATACAGAATGGCAAACGTACTTCAGACACATTATTTTTATTTTCTCAACTTCTCTTTAGTGTAAATGTATTATTGGCCAACCCTTATACAAAGTACTGGTGTTTACTGTCATGCAGATTTATTAAGAGAGGTGGTCCTAAAAACTACAAATATTTCTCTCAACACATTTTGTGTATTTCTATTATAACATACTTAAACTCTCTTAAATGCAAAAAACTAGTACAATTCATTAATTTTTATACTTTGACCAGCAGAACACAACCACAGTTATTTACCATTTAAACAAAAGATCACCTTATGCAGAATGAGCCTGTTCAGAACAATAAGCGTACTGGATAGTGCTTCTCATAGATTCACTGCAGACATCATTACAAGCATGCTGCTTGGTATTCTCTCTCAGCTCCTCTTGAGACGACTGATAGTCCAGTGTCATGACGCCACCCATGTTACATGCGACCTCACTGACACATTGACATCATCTGCCAGCTCTGATACAGCTAAAGCTGTAGGAAATGTAGCAGCCTAACCACTGCTGCCACATGCTCTCAGGTCCCTATAAATACACAGGCAACCTCTTAGATCAACAGAGTACCACTGTAACTAAACAAAGCGACCTACCAGTGTGCTCACACTATAAACCTTTTCAATATGTTATATTAACCAGCAAATTGTTAATATTGATTGTTAGGCAATAAAAAAAATGACAACCAATCATTGATTATGCCAACTATTAATACCTTCTTTGATAGCACTTTTGGGTTTCTGGGAGGTCACAGCCACCAGAGTGAGGTCAAGTGTGACTCAGTTGCTCAGGAAAGCTACATATGTGCACTGTACTGCACAGTTCTGCAGCTTCATGCATAAGATACTCATTTAAAAAAAATACATAGATCACACAGATTTTTGCAAATGTTTAAATATAAGCAATAAAAACAAATATAACCAACACAATCCCTAATGTGTCAGGAAGTGCACATTAATACAACTATCTACAGGTTGCACATTGAAGAACTAGGACCCAATACTGGATTCGTTAAGACCCAGAGAATGGTCAAGTGTGGCAAAATGATTAATACAGTATGTCTCCTACACCAGTAGGATTCTAATCCCCACCACATCTTTGCAAGGTAATCTTCTCCAATCCATAGAACCGTAATGACACTAAGGAATGTCTAGCCTGGTTAAAATGGCTATACTAGATGTCTTGTCCTTATTTTGATTGCTGACACCTGTTCAGATTATATGCCTTTTTTTAGTTTACAACTCTCTTTAGTTAGATAGGTCATGTCACAAGGATATTTTACAAGGTAAACCATGAATGTAATGTTACAAGTAATATGCTGCCTGATGGAAACTATTTTACACTTACTGACTGTTAGAAATTTTGCCATGGTGGCCGGCCCGGTGGTGGAGGGTTGAGATGCTGGATGCCACACCTCATGCCATGCCGGCGACCCATGTTTGGGAATGAGCATGGGCCACTGGAGGTTGGCAGGGGAGGGAGATGATTGAGCATCCAGAGGACAACTCTCCTCTCCTGGGGAGGAAGGACTGGAGCTCCCACCAAATGGCTGCCCCCAGGAGGAGGCCTGAGGGCAGTGCAGGACTGTGGGTGCCATGGATGGGAGGGTGCTGCAGGATGTCTGTGGACACATGCGCACCTCCATGAATGCATGTCCTGCATATGTGTTACAGCAACGGGATGGGAGAAAAAATGGAGGAAAAACACCCACAGCTGCAGATGAAGACTGACCCCTCACAGGCTCCACACCTGGTGACTGGGAAGGCTCTGGGTAAGTCCCAGTGATACCAGGGTGATGGGGCTGGGGGGTCAGTTAGAAGGGGGCAGCTAGGCAGTCACAGGAGATACAAAGTATATAGAAACATAGAAACATAGACTTTGATGGCAGATAAGGACCGCTTGGCCCATCTAATCTGCCCATTTCCCTACCTACAGGATAGGCCGCAGATCCTAGTTAACCAACAGCCTATTTCTTCCTACACCCCACAAGAATTGCCTATGTCTGTCCCATGCATTCTTGAATTCTCCCACAGTTTTAGACCCCACAACCTCCTCAGGAAGGCTGTTCCATGCATCCACTACCCTCTCTGTGAAATAATACTTCCTCACATTGCCCCTGAACCACCCCCTCTATCTTTAAATTGTGTCCCCTTGTTCTTGCACATCTCTTTTCTGAAAGATGCTACCCTCTTGGACTTTGTTGATTCCACTGAGGTACTTAAAAGTTTCTATCATGTCCCCCTCTCCCTTCTTTCCTCAAGGGTATACATATTAAGCTCCTTTAGCCTCTCCTCATCTGGCTTCTCTTGCTGACCCTGCACCATTTTAGTTGCCCTCCTCTGGACTGCCTCTATCCTGTCTATGTCCTTGCGGAGATGGGGTCTCCAGAACTGGATGCAGTACTCCAGATGGGGTCTCACCAGCTGTCTGTACAGAGGGATAACAACTTCCTGTTTTCTGCTGCTGATGCCTCTCCCTATCATCCCAGTATACCCCAGCCCTCCCTACTGTCTTCTCACATTGCTTGCTAACCTTAAGGTCATCTGATATGATTACCCCAGGTCCCTTTCCTTTTGTTGTTGTTACTACCTCTCCTCCCATTGTGTATTCTTCCCTGGGTTCTTGTTTCCCAGGTGCATTATTTTACACTTCTTGCATTGAATCCTAGCTGCTACATTTGACCATTCCTCTAACCTTGCCAAGTCCCTTCTCATCCTTTCCATGCCTCCTTGTGTATCAACCTATTGCAGATCTTTGTGTCATCTGCAAAGGGCATGCTTTTCCTTCCAGTCCCTCTGCAATGTCACTTATGAAGACATTAAAAAGGACTGAACCCAATACTGAACCCTGTGGTACCCCACTAATAACCCCTCTTTCTTCAGAGTGGGCTCCATTTACAATTATCTTCTGTGTCCTGTTGTTCAGCCAATGTTTTACCCAGACTACCACCCTGGGACCCACTCCCAGGCTAGTTAATTTGACTATTAATGTTTTGTGTGGGACTGTGTCAAATGCCTTGCTAAGGTCTAGGTAGGCCATGTTCACAGCCCCTCCCTGGTCTACTACTTTGGTCACCCAGTCAAAGAAATCTATTAGATTTGTCTGACATGACCTTCCCACTGTGAACCCATGCTGGCTTGGGTCCTGTGCCCCACTGGCCTCTAGGTACTCAACTATTCTTTCCCTCAGAAGTGACTCCATCACTTTCCCTACCACAGAGGTCAGACTGACAGGTCTGTAGTTTCCTGCCTCTGTCTTGGTCCCACTTTTGTGAAGGGGAATCACATCTGCCTTCCTCCAGTCCAAAGGTACCACACCATCCTCCCATAATTTATTAAAAAGAGTAGCCAGTGGTTTCACTAGTTCCCCCCTTAATTCTCTTAGAATTCTGGGGTGAGTTCCATCAGGCCCCATTGCTTTGTCCACCTTCAGTTTTAGGAGTTCTTGCAGAACCCTTTCTTCTGTGACAGGACTGGGATCGACCCCCGCCCCCCATCAAGAGTGCTTCTGTTAATTGGATTAGGCACTTCCCCCTCCTCTTTTGTGAATACTGAGCAGAAATAATCGCTCAGTACCCTTGCTTTTTCACTGTCCCCCTCTGCCCACCCACCGTTCATTCTATTCAGCCTCACTATCCCTCCTTTTGTCTTTCTACGCTCGCTGATGTACCTATAAAAGGTTTTATTCCCTTCTTAACCGAGTTGGCTATCTTTTCCTCAGTTTGGGCCTTTGCTATTCTGACTTCCCTCCCTGCTTCCTTCTGCCTTAACTGGTATAGCTCACTGTCCTGCTCCTTCTGTGTTTCCATATACTTTCGGAATGCTATCTTTTTCTTCCTGACTTTCACAGCCACCTCTTTTGAGAACCATAGCGGCTTTTTCTTTCATTTTGATTTGTTTATTTGCTTCACACAAAGGCTTGTTGCCTCTGTGATGGCAGTTTTGATGATTCCCCATTGTTGCTCCACACCTCCTTCTAGCCTGTTTGCTAGTGCTTTTCTGAGGCACTCTCCCATCTTGCCAAAGTCAGCTCTCCTGAAGTCCATTCCATATAAACCAGAATGTGTTCAGGGCACTGACTTACTTCATTCTTTGACTTAAATATGTAAGACTGGTTAAGGAAAACAAAACATTGCAAATCACTAGATTGCTGAATCAAGACAGGAAAAAATACTAAATGATTCTATAGGCGGAGAAAGCAAATTGGTGTTTGAGAAAAGCTAAGGTCATTGCTTTTGAAATATATATATTTACATTTTGAACTTCGGTAGCTTATATTTATGAATCCAGTGCAACTAGGGTGGAAGCCAGTATATAACCCTGGGATTGGGAGTAATTTTATAATACATTGTACTACAGCAGGGAAGAGTAAATAAGGCAAGATATGATACCTACAGTATCTTGGAGGCAAAAGTAAGTTTCTTTGCAGGACCAGTTCCACACAGTTTTTCTCATAACAATATTAAATAATTCTGGATTCTGGGCTGGCAATATTATATTTCCATTATTTAAAAAAGGTAGATTCTAGGATTCTGGCTTTGTACAGGCCTATTAGCCTGACAGACGCATCATACAAATTGTTCTGTAGGCCTCTATTAACCAGATTGGAAGAATGGATAAAAAATGAGAGTCTATTAGATTACAGCCAGAATGGCTTCAGAAAGAGCTGTACAACTATACAGCGTTGTATGGCACTTAATAATCTCATATTTAAATACATAAATATAAAATCTGGAAAACTGTATTGTTGTTTTGTTGACTTAAGCACCACTTTTGATAGTATTAGAAAGAAAATCCTATGGGAGTGCTTAAACACTTTGAATATACTGTAGGTCTATACATATTAAGTGTTATTATAAGGTGACATAATAAAACATGTTAAAAATTCAATATGATTATAGGATAGGGCCCTTCACAATTAAGATTATCACAAACTAACATAGCGGTAAGACACAGTTGTATATTGGCACCCCTTCTATATAACTTCTATTTGAACAAGATTTTGATAGTGCTCAATAATCCAGATTTTCATGTATTCTAAAGTAAAGAATGTGCCCATAAATTTATTAGCATATGCTGATGATATGATTTTATTATAAAATGGGTAAAAATATTCCTTGATTCTGATTGGCTAAACCAGTAATTTTGCTGTGTCCTTATAAAGCCATAATCTCCCAGCTGGCACTACTTACACGTGATCAGCCAGGGCTACCTGAACATTTCTAAGCCACCTGACTGATCACTTTCCAGTAGCACCCACTAGTTTTCTGCCAACTAAACTGAAAATACCTCAGAAACTTGACAGTTCAGATCTGAGAACACTTTTAACTTAGAAATGTCCAGCATACCTGCACCCCAGTTCCAGCTTGAGTTTGATCAAATCATTCAAAAACTGCAGCAGGAGGATCAGAATGAGAGACAAAGACCAGAGCTACCTTAAAAAAATACAGAAACTATGAGTAAACACATTGATCTGTCACCGCAGGAACTGTCAAAATTAGAGGAAAAGAAAGATGAACTGAACACAAAATAAACAACTCAATGGACTATAAATGTCTTAAACAGCTGGGCACAAGACAGGCAAATAGACATAAATTATGAAGTAATACAAACAAAACAGCTCTGTCAAATTTTAAGATGATTTTATGCAGAGGTTTGTTAGTCAGATGGCACCCAATACAGCCACTCTAGTCTCCTGTCACTCCGAGGAGGCATTAACAGATATTTAAACAGTCCCCATTTAAACCACAGCATAAACATCCTCAATCACCTGGACCTAGTTTCAGCAAACAATATGCTAACAGGAGTCAGCAAAAAATGTCAATGGGAGCACAAGCACACTGCTGTTCACCATCCGCTGTTTACTGCCACTGACCTCTCGAGGCTAAAATACTTGAGCACCATGTCTACCAAAACACCCAGCAGCCTTCTTCAGGAGATCTGGCTCAATGTGCAGCTCTGCATGGTATGAAGGGGATGAGAAGGGCTCAGACAATTAAAGCCAGAAAATTCCACAATTAAAAAGGACCAAACTGGGGCAGTATACCGATAAGTTAGCAACTGATTTTGAGCGATGGGAATAACAGCGACCTCAAAACTGCAAATGTGACTACAGTACTGTGGTGTCACTAGCTATGTGCTATTACTACCACAGTGAAGTTGAGGGGGTAGGGTTGTTGTGTATAGAGGTGGGCAAAGTGGGCAAAATTTGCTCCATTAAGTAATTCGCAAAGTAATGCAGAATCCACAAAGTAATCCACAACGCGAAGTGGAGTACTTTGTGTCATAATGAGGAATGTGAAGTCCATTGATAACAATGACTTCACATTGCTCCACCTTCCCCCAACCACTTCCGCACCAATTTTAATGTGAAGCACATAGAAATCAATGTACTTAGCATCACTTGGCCTTGTTATTGAGCTCCAAGGCGAATTTTGCAGTGATTCATGGGATTGCAGGTCACATGGGCTCTAGATTGTTCTGCATAGCCTCAGCTCTGTGTAGTGTGTGTGTAGTGATTGTACAATACCTTGTGTTCCAACTGTTGCACAATCTAACAATGTTGTATTGTTTGTACTACCCACATACTCTTGTAACTGATCATCCTTCACAATCTTATGTAACTCCTCCCCCCAGGTTGCACCGTGAGATGAGCAACTTGTTGTTCAATGTGCCCTGCTGGTGAAACTTTTCAATACATAAATAAATCATGGTAGATGGAGACAGTTTCCTCTCAGAGTTCTGTGATTCAAATACTCTAAAGGCTGTTAAAAAAGCTTTTTTGAGCCATTTTTTTTGCTCAAAATTTAGTACATCGATTGTAGGAAACCCTCCAGTGCTCATGTCATCAAGTGTTTATTGTTTGTGTGTGTATTTTGAATGTTAATTTAGAACATTCAGTCTGTGTACTGACAGACACTTGAAGTGTGTCTTGGGGGAGGAGCGTATCTGTGGTGGAGGTAGGTTAAAACTGGGAGAAAAAGGCAGTCTTTCTGTTTTGGTTATATTTTTCTTGTGTAACTGTCTTAATGAACACACAGTAATATTTTCAGTAATTCTTGACATATTTTTGCTGATTGTTGTGGTGCAGCAGTGCATAATTCCAATTTGTTTAAAAGATTTGGTTATATTGCTGAAGTTTTCAATTTGCTATGCATTACTTGTAGTGTGTGTGTGTGTGTGTTTGTGTATGTGACATGTTCCATCAAGTCAGACACATCTTATTCTGCCACAGAGGAATTGCAGCAGTGTGAACCTGCTATCCACCGCACCTGTGTGATTTTGTACTGCTTTGTGTTATCTTATCTTTGGACTGCTACTGCAGTGTACTGCAGCCTCCCCAACCCCAACAGGCAAAAGGTATTCTTTTCCAGATTGGATTGTAACTTGTGAGCACTGGTTTAGGTGTTATTGTGACTTTGCATCTGCATCTCTTCATGATTGTGCAGTGCAATCTTAATCTGTCTGTGCTTTTGCATCTGTTTAGTGCACAATTTCCATCTGCAAGCCACAGTTGTCTTTTTTGGCTTCACATACACTGGCCAAGACTGAAAGTTCAGAAATCTAAATATGTTTAGAATTTTCTTGGTGATCCCCCAAAATGCCTGCAAAGAGACATGCAAGCAAGGCTGTTTCTGGTCATGGCACTGCTGCCAGTGGCAAGATTGTCCATGGGCGTGGTAGTACACAGAAGTGCATAGCTGATGTCAGTAAAGGGATTTCTCCATCGATGTTTTTACAGTACAATCTGTAGCTTCTCTCATAGTAGGTGGAGATGATGTTGTCCCAGCTGGTGGTGTTAGTGCAGTTTCTGCTGGCATAAGTATTGCTGCCTCAAGTTCCATTTCTGATCAGTTAAACATTTCAAAAAATATAATTGAGTCTAAAACTGTGACTGACAGTGTAGATGATGTCATACTCCCCATTAACATCCCCATGGTAGCTGAACATGATTCTGATCCTGGTAACGATAACTCACAATGTCACATTTCTTCCAGTGCTGTTGAAGTCATGCCTTTGCCATCCAATGATTCAAAGTGTGGCGCAAAAATATCGGGTGATGATGATGATGATGATGATGCTGTGGTTGGAACATGTTCTCCACATGACAGCATCCAAGCTGAAACCATGGATGCGGATTATGTTGATAAATATGATAATGATGTCAGTGACCCCTGTTGGGAACCAGAGAAAAAGAAAGTCAAGGTGGCTGTCTGGGTCTGTTGGTGTGAAATCCCTCCCTCCTCAAAAAGGTTGTAATTTAGCAGTTCCTGTTGATGATAATGATGATGACCCAGTAATAATCATAGGTAGTCGTGGTAGTCAGTTGGGGTCCAAGTGTGTCCAGCCTGAAAAATCATGTAGCAAACCCCCATTTTAGGGTTTAAAAAACAAGAGTCCAATAAGCAGCATCAGGGACATGTTAAAAGTAAGGGATCACAATCCTTCTTTGGAATTTTTTTGTCTAAGATGCAATTGAAGAGTCAGTTGCAATCTGCCAGCTTTGACATGCATGTGTGAGTCGAGGTAAAAAGGAGAGTTATCTGGGTATGAGGGGCCAGCATACACATCTGAAGAACAGGCACATGGCACTGTGGACCCAGCACCAGATGGCAGCTAATGCCATAGTGGGGTGTTCACCCTCGCCATCAATCATCCCTTTCCATGAGTGTAAGACCAAGCAGGAATGTCTGCAGTAGCAATGAAATAACACCAGGGGATTATTGCAGGCATGGTGGGGGGCATTATGATTTAGAAATCTTGTCAAGTGGTGTTCAGAGTAGCAGTGGTACATCTAGTGCAAATGGTACATCAACCTCTGTACGTAAAATGGGGAAAATAACCATTTGTGGGCTTGTCACCTGTGCACCACTCTTCATCACACATTCACAGCTCACCTCCGGCCATTCACAGAGCTGAGCCATTTGTCACACCCCGTGCAAAACGTGTAAGTCAGCCCACATTGGAGAGTGTTTTTGCCTGTAACCTCCTGCCTGCCTGCCTGAAGCATGTGACCTACACTGTGTAAGCCATGTGATGTTTGTGGGCTGCCTGTGAATTCTCACTCTGCCTTAGAGTGGAATAAGGCAGAGTGCACAATGCAAAGTCATAATTACAAAACGAAGTGGTGAAGTGAGGGTTTAAAATGGGCACTCCAAGTAGCGGAATATTAATGCGAAGTGACCACTTTGCAGGTGGAATTTTACTTTACTGCATCTCTAGTTGTGTATATGGAAGGATATTTGGAAGGGTATGTCTCTGTTTGTTCGACAAGCAGCTGCTGAGCTGGCCATGTGGTATAGCAGTTAAGGCAACCACCTTTGGTGTAGATGACCTGGGTTTGCACCCTAGATAGGCATACTATTTTTTTTTACTGGTAAATTTTACTTAATTTCTGATGTCTGCCTGTTACCCTACCCTCCCGACATTGTCCCCCCCCCCATCGGTAAGGTCCCACCGCCAGTGTTCTTTCCCAGCCGACATGTGTGTTCCTGATGTAGCCCCCTCCTGAGTTTGCTCCATTTCCCAGTATCAACCCCCCTCAGAGTTGATTATATTTAGTTAGGGAGGTTAGGGAGGTGTGGGGGGGCAATATAGCCCCCCTTTTATAAACTAAGTAGTAGCTTTGTCATTACTTGCATGATCATGTCAGTAACGGGCCATCGATCAGTGTCCAGCCTCAGACGCTACTGGGCAGTGAGTGAGCAAGATCATCAGAAATGGAGCACGATTTTATGCAATGCACAACTTCCAATGACCAGCAGTTTCAGCACTATCCTCCATGATCAGCAACCATTCACTTCAACTGCTGCTATTTACAACAGCCATGCACTAGTACATCATTGCCTCCAGTAAACCCTAAACAAAATGAAAATGTAGAAAGTACCATAGAAATCCAGTGTTCCGCCCTTAATACAGAGAATAACCAGTACCAGCACAGGAAATGCCACCTGATGATCTCAGCACACCAGTGAGAGGGATCCACTTACAGCAGCTGAGCAAAACGACTGCCTCCACACCATTCCTAATCCAGCACTGCTACATGGAAAAAGTGAATTTTATCCACGTTAGTAAATAAATAGCAGTGCATCTCTGTGCTTAACTTCCTACCACCACAAAAAAGTATCTGACCTACAGTATGCATATTAAATAAAGTTCTCTCTTAAAGTTCTAGTTTTTAAATGTTAGCAAATGCTGTGTTGCTCTTACAAATGCTGTTTCACCTCTGTTTCACATGTTTTTTATGAACCTGTCAGTTAATACCTGAGAAAGTCATTACTTTTAAAAGAAGAAAAAATGAATTGAATTCAATTATATAACTTATTTAAGTTATTTAACTGTTCTTTAAAAAAAGCATCTACTGTTACTGAGTCACTGAGGAAATATTTTATCTAATTTTTCTGCTTTTACAAAGATAAATTAGTTTTAACTTTTGCACCAGATAATTTTGTTACTACTTCTTTCAAGATGTGTAATACCCATTTTATAAGTGGAATAGGACACTCTGAGGTGTGGTTTATGGGCTGATAAGAGCACTTCCCAGGTGTTAAAGGCAACCAGTGTAAACGCATCATGCCTCATTATGCACCTGGGGCATGCTCTTATCAGCCTATAAACCACACCTTGTCATGTCTTATTCCTTACATATCACTTCTCGGACTTCAAAGTCATCGGACAAATTCATGACTTTATGAACTTAGAATGCACTAAAAATAAACATGAAGACACAAGTGGTGATACCTGGATCAAAAAAGGTTTGCAGTAAAAATTGTTTATAAACAAAAAAGCAATACAAACAGTAACATACTGTATTATGTTTATTTGGGTGTAAGATATATGTCATCAACTAAATGAACAGGCCATCTTAATTTATTTTGTAATAAACAGCAAAGATCAATAAATGGCCTTTAAAGATTTAATCACACATACTGTACAGTGTGGTGGATCATCTGCTGCAGGCAACATTTCTGTAGTAAATGCAAAAGCAAACTGCACTTGTCGATGCCACAGAAGTCTGGGGATTGTTGATTACAGAAATCTATAAAAATTACTCAACAAAAATTATAGATATCTCTTTCAGGTTCTGAACTGCGTACCCTCATTACGTATTACATAGACTTTGACTTTGATGACAGATAAGGACCGCTTGGCCCACCCATTCTGCCCATTTCCCTACCTGCTTGATAAGCTGCAGATCCTAGTTAACCAACAGCCTACTTCCTCATATCCCCCACTAGAATTGCCTTATGTCAATCCCATGCATTCTTGAATTCCCCCACTGTTTTTGACCCCATGACCTCCTCAGGAAGGCTGTTCCATGCTTCCACCACCCTCTCCATGAAAAAGTACTTCATGTTGCCACTGAGTTATCCTTCTTCTATCTTCAAATTGTGCCCCCTTGTTCTTGCACATTTCTTTTTCTGAAAGATGCTACCCTCTTGGATTTTGTTGATTCCTTTGAGGTACTTGAAAATTTCTATCATGTCCCTCCCCCTTTCCTTGAGGGTATACATATTAAGCTCCTTTAGTTCTCTCTTCGTATGGCTTCTGGTGCAGACCCTGCACCATTTTAGTTGCCCTCTTCTGGACTGTCTCCATCTTGTCTATGTCCTTGCGGAGATGGGGTCTTCAGAACTGCATGCAGTACTCCTGATGGGGTCTCACCAACTGTCTGTACAGAGGGATAACAACTTATTGTTTTCTACTGGTGATGCCTCTCCCTATGCATCCCAGTATCCCCCAGCCCCCTTACTGCCCTCTCACATTGCTTGCCTGCCTTTAGATCATCTGATATGACTACCCCCAGGTCCTTTTCCATTTTTGTTGTTGTTAGTACCTTCTCCCTCCCCCCATTGTGTACTCTTCCCCTGGGTTTTTGTTACAGACAGAATTAGGGCAGTATCCAATAAGTACCTTAATTAAATAGAGAATAATGGATAGGCAAGTGTTAGTTATGACTATTTTTTTCACATCCAAGGTGTTTGATGACCCGCAAACCTCGATGGTGAAGCTCTAGAGGGTTTGTGTTAACCATCAAACGAGGTAATGAAAGCGATAGTCATAGGCACACACTTGCCTATCTATTATTTTTATATTTGCTTATGTGCATGCACAAGAAACATTATGTGACAGCTTAGGAGAGAAGCAGGTTCGGGAGGCGCAGCAGTGTGGCAGCCAACAGAAGCATTGCATTTGGGGGCTTGGCCATGGTGCACCAAAGGAGGCACAGTGTGCTGATGACATTGGCTTCCAGAAATTGCACCAACTTGTAATGTATTCACCACAGCAATCACGGGCTGCCTCGTCATTGCAGCATCAGAAATTCACTGCAATGAGGGAGCGACCAATCATTGCTGGGCAGAACATTGCTAGTTTAATATTGTTTGAGAACATGGCGGTGCCTTGCCGTCGTGTTCACAAACAATATCAAACTAGCCCTCAGTGCTGAGGGGGGTGCCCAATCCCCCTCAGCAGCATGTGCCCCCCCTCCCCACAGAAGTGTGTTTTTGTAAATGGGCCCCCAATCCCAGTCGGCATCCATCCTATGCTATCTGACTTTGCCGACAGAGCCACTCCCCATCGGCAGTATGTTCCCCTCCTGTTTGATGTGCCATTGGGGAGTCCACTCCCCATCAGCATCAGCCTCCCCAAAGAGTAACGGGAGAATCCGAGGGGGTGCCCAATCCCCCTCGGCTCTTGCACCCCCCACTTTTGTACTGACAGGGGTGCCCAATCCACTGTCAGCTACACTTCCCCCAAAAAACTATTCAGGTGGCATGCTGGGAGCCCACCCCAGAGTGCCCAATGCCCCTGCAAAGGAAAAACCATCCTGTGATTTAAAAAAAAACCAAAAACTGTAAAACAAAAATGGTTCTTCACGGTCTCCCTGTCCCCCCACAACCCGTGCCCACCCACTGAGCACCCTGCCTCCCCACACCCCCTCCTCACCCCATACTTACCTCCAGAGTCTGGTGTGATGATTTTCGGTGGACTGGGAACACGTCTGCACTCTTGAAAGCCGACTGCAAACTGAGGAAATGCCGGTAAGCTGTATAATGGAATAAATAGGGTTTTTTCAACTTTTTTGCATATCTCAGGCATTCTTTGGAATTTTGGCACCAAATTTTCAACATGGGTTTTTTGGGACCCCTCCTCATGAATTCAGTCACTGTCATGGCATTAATCAGTCCTAAAGGTGATTTTTGCAGTCACTGCATGGAATCACCTTTCAGGACGATTAACAAAATGACAGTGCCAGTGTTCATGGTGGTCTCTCAAAAGTGTATTTTCAAATTTGGTGGAAAAATTACTGTTTTAAGAGCATGTGTTGCGCAGTTGCTACGCACGCTCGTAACTTCACGAATTTGCAATATTTTCAGTCCAGATTTTCAACATTGCCATTTTTCTGCACCTCCTTATGAACAGTACCACTCTCATTATTTTTTTACATCCTGGGCCAAATGTGTTTTCACACTTGTGGCGCAGAATAGTGCATTCGCTGTGGGAAATCTGTGTTCAGGACACATTATGAAAATGACAGTGACACTGTTCATTAGCAGAGGTCCTAAAATGCCTATGTTGAAAATTTGGTGACAAAGTCTATAAAATGTTATGAGCATCGTTAGCAGTTTCCATGCAGCCCATAACTTTCACATTGCAATATTTTCCTCAGATTTTAGCATTGCCATTTTCCACACCTCCTTATGAACAGTATAGCTGTCATTTTTCACATCCTGGCGAAATGTGTTTTCGCAATTTCGTATAATTTTATTTTTTATTTATTTAGTTTTTGTTGACCGGGTAAGTGCACTAGACAAATCCTGCCTATTTTCAGGCACGACCCGGGGGAAGGGGATACAGATGAATGCCAACTGACCTTGAACAAGATTAAGCTGTTGGTGGTATTTTTTTTTAGTGAATGAGGGAAATTTGGCCAGGACACCGGGGAAATTCCCCTACTCTGCTGGCACTCTGTGGCCAGTAGGGGAGCTGGACTCTGTATGCAGAGATGGAAGACCTCAGTTGAAAGGAGGTAGTGGAGGAGGATGGTTCTAGCTCTGGAGCTCTGGAGCCTTTGAATACTTTTAAAACCACTGAGAAGGAATCAGAGTGCTTTGAAACCCAAAAGGATTTTTCGCAAGCAGAAGGAAATGACACGTTTCTAGATACATCTGAATCTTAAAATGAAGAAGAGTCTTTATTGCATGAAGAAATGGAGGAAAAAAGGAAGCAGCTTTTGGACTTAATACAGGTGGCTGAAAGAGATTATGGTCTATGTCAAAAGCGTTTAGAAGAGGAGAAAAAAAGAAAACATTCAAATGCCAGCCCTTTATCGACAGGTAACAAAAGACTTCCTATTACTTCTCCATCCAGAGCGCAGCCTGCTTTCCCGGTTGCGAATGCAAGTAGCGAGGTCCTTTCAGATGGAATGCTTCCCCCGATTACAGGTGACAATGGGATGCGGTCAAAAAATGAAGTTCTAATCAAAGCAGGTTGGCTATGGCAAAAAGGCATTTGGGTCCCTGACCCAAATTTTTTGATTTCTGACGTCCAGCAAGATTTAACACAGAGGCATCCTGTCCAGCAAATTGATTTACAGCCTGAAATAACGTAAGTCCCAGATCTGCGGAGTACGCAAACTGTCAGCTGAAGGAGGGCTGATATGAACAAAGCTACGTCAGACGCTGTAGCAGACTGTGGTTATAGGAATGACAGGCCGCTTCCAACAGCAGGTACAAAGACTTTAAACATGGGTGACGATGTTTCAGTTTATGAGGACTTTAATTCTCAAAACCAGAAAAACAGTACTTTTCCAGGAAAAACAGATACAGGGAAGAAAAAATCCTTTGCTGGACTTTTTTGGACTCCTGCTCAAGAGGCAAGACGAAGATTATTGGTCAGACTTCATTACAAGGGGTTAGCTCCGATTGTCCCGGACAGACTATGGGTGGGGAAAACCCTTTTACTTGATAGTTTGGGGTTTGCACCCTCGGATGTTTATGCCCTCATTCATTCACCTGGGAACTCTCAATATGACATAAGTTTTTGTTCTATGCATCTATTAGATAGGTTTTGGAAATGATATTATGAAGTAAAAGACCAAGATATATGGAAAGATTTTTTAGCAATTCCTGTCACTAAACCTACAATCAAAATAGTAACTATTCTGTTTCACAATGAAGGTGTAAATGTAGCGAATATAATGTATTGGCTAGAACAGCGTTGTAGAATAATGGACAACCCCAGACCTATAATAGATGATAATGGTTTCTGGATGGGCGGTTGGACTTTTAGGGTTCAACTGTCCCATGATGAATCTGGAATACAGCATTTACCCAGTTCTTTCTTTTTAGGCAGGGATAGAGGAATAGCCTTTTACGCGGGTCAACCAAAAAGTTGCTACAAGTGTGGTTCACTGGATCACTTAAACACTGATTGTGACACAGTAAAATGTTTTTCATGTGGAGTTCTTGGGCATGAGGCAAATGAGTGTGAAGCCCCCCCTGTGTGTAACCTATGTGGAGATTCTGAGCATGGGTTTGAGGATTGTCCATGGAACACAACTGATTTGGATGCGGCTTCTGATCAGGCACATTTTTTGTATAAAGCCAAGAATCCCCACACAAATGAGAACATAGGAATTCAGTCGTCTGAGAGACATAGGGGGAGGGGGGCTGTGAGGGAGATGAATAGGGCCTCTATCCCATTTCAAACTAATCTTCAAATGAGTGCAGGAAATTTGGATTATACCAGCACAGGTGTTGACCAAACTCAAGGTACGAGGGAAGATACCCCCTTTGTTACCCCACAAGGATCTCCAACCAGACCCCAGACAACCTTATTTGTTGGCTCTACGGAGGGTACATGGGAGATTATTTAAGTGGCAGACCATCCCTTGGATTATTTAGATAACTCAAACTTTTTAAGACAAGAAGAGCAGTTTGTGTTAGTGAAGAGAACAGGGAATATTAAAAGTACAGACATTGTTGCTAGTGTGTCCCCAGTAATGCTCTCAAATAGATGTTCCCCTCTTCCTTCTTGGATTGAACAGATGGAACAGGTTCAGCCTATTGATTTAGAGGGGGCTGAAGATGTGCCACCACAAACAAGGGAGAAAGATGGAGAGGCAGTTTTGTCTGTTGAAGGGAAAAGTATACCTTTTCCAGCAAAACGGGTTACAAGGTCCAGTGGGAAATCAAAAAAAAAACTCCATAAATGGTGAGCTTTTCTATAGCGAGTTTAAATGTAAACAGCATTAAAAATAAGAAACGTCGATTCATTATGTTCAGCATTTTACTTTCACTGAGTTATGATATTTTATTTTTACAAGATGTAAGATTACTAGATACAGTTGAGATTCAGCAGTCCTCTATGGATTGGGGATGGGGGTTTTCTATTTGGTCATCGGGAATAGATCCCTGTAGTGGGGTGGGTTTTTGTTTTCGAACATATGATGTTCAAATCATCAGAATAGTAGAAATAGAGCCGGTAGGGCTTTTCTTTTAGACATTAAGTTTCATGGTGTTCCTTTCGTTTAATAAACATTTATAACCCTCAAATAAAATCATTACATGTGATTTGTTAAAAAGATACAGCCTTATTTACACACAAAGCATCATTTGATTTTTGGGGTGATTTCAACATTAATATTAAGGAACAAAGAAAAGAAGCAAAGCAGTACTGTGACAAGAATTTCTTAAAACAAGTAATTTTTCAGGTAATTTAAAGAATGTTTTGCAGGTACCCTTTGGCTAAAAGCCTACTTTTATAAAAGGCACCCTTTCTTCTTGTATAGATTTTCTTTTGTTAACCAGGCTTTTCAAGTTTTTTCTCCCAAATTGGTCCCTATTGAAATTTCAGATCATTGGTTATTAGGGTTCAGGTTTGAGTGCCCCCCAAGATGTATAGCTGGAAAAGGAGTGTGGAGGTTAAACGTTTCTTTAATGTCTGATGAAAATACCTTTCAGGAATTACAAGAGGTAATTCATGATAAAGTAACTACTTTAGATCTTTATGAAAATATAGGCCTTTGGTGGTCGGATTTGAAAATATGTTTAATTTGTTTTTTTAAAATGGTGGGTTCACATAGGGCGAAATCAAAAAGGGACATATACTTAGAATTTAGGTGTGAATTGAGGACATTATTATCTCAACAAAATTTGGGGGGACTTGATTTAAGAGATCGTATATCTAGTATAAGACACCAAATGGCAGATTACCAATATTCTAGAATGCAGTCCTTACGAAAGGAACAAATGTTTGGTACCCAGGGAAAATCAGAGCAGATTAACCCATTTTTAGCTAGCAAAACAAGGATAAATAGAACAGTTTTTTCAAGTCTTGTGGATTCTGCAGGAATAGAACACTGTGACAACAAAGGTATTATGGGGGTTATTGAGGATTATATTAAAAACTATTTTGTGACCTTTCAAGGAACTGATCCGTTAGCTAACAAGTTTTTATAGATGACATCGCTTCCGCAGACTACCAGTATTCATAATTCTTTTTTGGTTTGCCCTTTTACAACACAAGAAATGAATAGAGTAATACACTCGTTACACGATAATGTTGCTCCTGGTTCAGATGGATTATCAAGTGAATTATATAAAGTATTATGGTCTGTAATTCCGGTTGTTTTTTTGCATATTTACAATTTTTTCTTGGAAGAAAATACTTTGCCTACCCAGATGTATGAGGGGTTATTAATATTTTTACATAAATCTGGTACTAATAAGGATTTAAGTAATTGGAGACCATTGACTTTGTTGAACGTGGATTTTAAGATTTTTGCAAAGTTATTAGGGAACAGATTAGCGGAAATAATGCCTTCACTGATAAGTCCAATGCAGTTTTGCGCTGTTCCAGGCAGGAATATTTCTGATGCCTTATTAATGATAAGGGAAACTTTTAATGTCTCAATGGCAGATAATGTTACATCAGAGATACCAGGGTATTTAATTAGTTTGGATCAAGCCAAGGTTTTCGACACAGTCTCACATTCCTTTTTGTGGGACTGTTTGTCAGCCTTTGGTTTACCTATGGAATATATTGGGTGGATAAAGCTTTGTTACGCACTAGCGTACGTAGTTCCATATGAGAATGGCTGGAAAGGAGATTCTCATTTAGTATACATAGGTTTATGGCAGGGATGTCCTTTAAGTCCCTTATTATACTTGTTCGTTTTAGATCCTCTATTGCGAATTTTGAATAAGTCCCCATTGATAAAAGGTATAAAAGGTCCTGTAGTTTCTAAATGTAAAGTGTTAGCGTATGCTGATGATGTGTGTTTACTGTTAAACAATTAACTTTCTTCTTGTTTAGTGAAAGATCTTATTCAGGAAGTAGGGAAGACAACAGGGGCTACTTTAAACCTTACTAAAATGAAAATTTTAAGCTTAAACGGGATCTCTGATGCTCCTCAAATTTTGGGAGGGTTTCTGGTGGCTCGACAGCCTTGCAAAATCTTGGGGATTTACTGGGGTGGAGTGGATATGTCCCTTTTTAATTGGGAACATGCCTTAGAAATAGCAAAGGGGAAGGTGGAGGTGTGGAGTCATTGGAAAACAACAAAGAAGAAGAGGGTATATTATGTTAAATCTTTTTTGATCCCGATATTTCTTTATTTAAGTGCTATATTCCCCATAAAAAAACAGTTGGAGGCACGGGTTTTGAGGTTTTTTTTTTACCTGTATTTGGGGTAGTAGATTAAATCCAATTAAAAGGAATACATTGTATAAACCGCTTAAAGACGGGGGTTTGAATATGATTAATCCAATCGTATTTTATTTCACAATATTTTTTTCTATAAACTTGTTTCCTCTAATTAAGAATGAATCGAAATGGTGGACAGAGCTTGGTCTTTTAAAAGTTAAAAGTGTGTTAGGGAAATGGAGGAATGATATTTTTTTACATAAAAATAAACGGAAGCCGAGATTATTAGATATATGGGAATCAGTTTTTGATAAAATAAAATTATGGGATATTAGTTATATGAGCGCATTACAAATGTCACGGAAAGCCCTTTATATGACAATAATGAACACGTTTTTTACAGATTCCTCTTTTACAGAATTCTCAGAACTTCAACAAAAGCAGATTTCCAGTTATATCACTAATAACAGGATCCCTGACCATATTTGGGACACCGTTTGGTTAGCGATTCGTAGTAGGGTAAATGTGAAGAGTAATCAGAAACATAAGACTTTACAAGAGCGTTTCTGCCCAAGATCAGACTGTCAGGGCAAGTTGGAAACCATGAATCATTTGTACTTTCAGTGTCCATATGCGGTTCGGTTTTAGGATGCTTTAAAAAATAGATGGCTGAATAGTATGAGTTGGTTAACACTTCCCCCTTCACAGAATTTATTATATTATGGCATTCATCCAGCTCTTAGTATAAGAATTTGTCCAAGTACATTACAAGTTATTCATGTGCATTTTTTGTATTGGCTTTGGCTTAGTAGATGCCGCTTAGTTTTGCAACAGCAGGATATTCCTGAAACTAACTTGGTACAAATAATTGTAAATGAATTACAACATTTACAATGTGAAGAACACAATCGCCTTTCTCCACAGCAATGGCAAAAGAAATGGAATGATTTTGCTATTACTTAGAATTTGATATAAAACGGATTTGTGTACAACTGTTATGGTGCATTTATGGGAAAAAGGAAAAGGGGAGGGAAGGGTTTTTTGTTTTTCTTGCTTTTCTTTTTTTACATATATATGTTGGTAACATTGATTTGGTATATATATTATTTGGAATTTGGTAGAAAAAAAGGGCGGAGAGAAGGGGTGGTTTACCACTTTACTTTTATGTTCAGGAGTATTATATGAATTAACACTTGTTTATGTTTTAATACTGACATTGTATATATATTGTTATGATTTTGTTTTGTTTAAAAAAAATTCCATACTTTTTAGTGGGGTGGGTGGGAGGGTTGGTTCAAAATGTTTTTTTACGTTGGAGGTTATTGTATGAAATAATAACTATTTATGTTCTTGTTTTTGCCTTTTTTATGATTTTGTATGATGTAATACTGACTTATATATGATTTGTTTTGATTTGTTATGATTTCAATAAAAAAAATCTCCTACTCTTTTCGATAAGTGCCATGGGATCTTTAACATCCACCTGAACTACCACCAATCCAGGCAGATGGGACCTCGGTTTTACGTCTCATCCGAAAGACGGCACCTCAGAAGTGCTCTCATGCTGCACTACAGTGTCAGTACTGGGATATTAACCCAAGTGCCAGATGTGGGAACTGAACACACAGCCTTCTGATCTCCCGGCCTCAGAGGCAAGTGTGCTACCTACTGAGCCACTGACACTGCTAATAATGCTAGAATAGCGTGGTCGCTGTGGGAAATCAGTGTTTGGGATGCATGAAGAAAATCACAGTGACACTGTTTATTAGCAGAGGTCCTAAAATGCCTATGTTGAAAATTTGGTGACAAAGCTTTATAAAATGACTGTGTTACGAGCATGCATTGCACAGTTGTCACTTTACGATCCCCAGCAGGAGATAAGGTCAAGCAGGGTGTAGTATATAGGCCCCCCGGAGATGAGTGATGTTCTAGAGGCTGGTTTGCTGGACAACATCATTGCCCAGTGTGGACCAAAAGGGGAAGGAGTGGTGTTGATGGGGGACCTTAATATGCCAGGTACAAACTGGGGAACCATGTTGTCTAAGGTGGCCAAGGAGCAGAGGCTGCTGGACGGCTTCCAGGATATGTTCTTAACACAGCATGTGATGGAGCCCACAAGGGAGGGGCATGTCCTGGATGTGGTTCTGGCAGATGGGGATCTGGTAAGGGACCTGGTTGTAGAAGATCCCTGACTGGGAGCGACCACAATACTGTCTGGTTTCAAATAAGCATGGGGGAGGGGAGATCTAGGACACTGGCAGTGGACTTCAGGGGGGCAGACTTTGTGGGCATGGGAAATATTCTCAAGGATCACTTAAGGGGATTACATCAATGACAAGTGGGGAAAGGAGATGGGAGGTCATAAAACAGGGACTTCATGAGGCAGTCAGAATCTGCGCTAAGTTGAAACGTAAGAGAGCAAGGTCACATAAACCATGCTGGTGGTCCAGTGAGGTACAGGTAGCGGTCAGAGAAAAGAAGGCGGCCTACAAAAAATATAAAACAACAAGAGGGGATAGGGATAAGGAAATGTACCATCTTGCATCTAAAAAAGTCACCCGGATGGTGAGGGGAACAAAGTCCAGTAAAGAGCAGCAGCTGGTCCAGGGGATACATGGAGGGGAAAAGGGGTTCTTCTGGTACACTGGGGAGTGGAGAAAAACTAAGGGCCATCTCAGCAGATTGAGATCAGAAGGAGGGTGGGTGGAAGAGGCGAGGGACCAGGCAGAGGTATTTAACGAGTACCTTGCCTCTGTGTTCACTAGGGAGGGGGATAGGATATCTACAAAGCAAGGCATGATGGGGATAGAAGCAGCAGTGAGTGGGATCAGGGGAGCAACAGAAATGGAGCAAGAGGGAAGGAGAGGTACCCCAGGGGTGTCACATCTGGATAAGGATAAAAAGGCCAGTAAGGTGGAGGGGACGGATGATGCTATATCCGCCAAAAGGGTGTGGTTAGCCATCAAGGCCCTAAAGAAAGACAAATCTCCTGGGCCAGATGGCATTCATCCGAGAGTACTATGGGAATTGGTGGACATACTGGCTGCACCCCTGGTGGAGCTCTTCAACAGGTCACTTGAGACAGGGAGGGTACCTAGGGATTGGCGAGAGGCACATGTGGTGCCAATCCATAAAGGGGGGGTCGAGGGAAGTACCAGGTAACTATAGACCCATCAGTTTGACCTCGGTGGTGGGAAAATTAATGGAGAGTATACTAAAGGAATGATTGGGGTGTACTTGGAGGAGGTGGGAGGTCTGGATAGTCAGCAACATGGGTTTGTGCCAGGTAGATCATGTCAAACCAATCTTGTGGAGTTCTACGAATGGGTAACATCAGAACTGGACAGGTGAAAGCCTGTGGATGTATTATTCCTGGACTTCAGCAAGGCATTTGACTCTGTCCCCCACAATGGTCTGGTGGAGAAACTGATGGGGTTAGGAGTAGGCCCTTTGATGGTCAGATGGATTGAAAACTGGCTAGCTGGACGCACCCAGAGAGTAGTGGTCTGTGGGGAGCTCTTGAACCCTAGAGAGGATGGTAGTGGGGTACCACAGGTCTCAGTCCTGGGTCAAATCCTGTTTAATGCATACATATCGGACATCAGGGAGGGTATAGGGTGTGAAATGAGTCTCTTCGCTGATGACTCCAAGATGGGAGCAGTAGTTGAGGGAGAAGAGGGGAGGTTGGCCCTGCAAGGGGACCTGGACACCCTGGAAAGCTGGGCTCACCATGGAAATTAAATTTCAATATCGCCAAGTGCAAGGTGTTGCATCTTGAGTGGGGAAACCCAAACACAGGTACACCCTGGGAGGAGGCACTGGAGGCCTCCAATAGGGAAAAAGACCTAGGGGTCATGGTGGATGCATGTATGAATAACTCTGAGCAGTGCAGGAGGCGGCTAGCAAGGCAAACAGGATGTTGAGATGCATCATAAGGGGATCACCTCTAGGAGCAAGGAAGTGATTCTGCCGCTGTACAATGGACTGGTTAGACCACAACTTGAGTACTGTGTACAGTACTGGAGACCACACTGAAGAGGGACATACAGCTCCTGGAGAGGGTACAGAGGAGGGCAACTAAAATGATACGAGGGCTAGAGGATTTGTATGAGGACAGACTTGAGGAGCTCTGCCTGTTTTCATTGGAGGAGAGGAGAGACAGAGGGGACATGATTGAGGTCTTCAAGTACCTCAAGGGAATAAATAGGGTAAACATGGAGGGGATCTTTAGACTAAAGCAGGAAGGTATCACCAGAGGGCATGGTTTGAAGTTGGAAAGTGAAAGGGTGAGGGGGGAAAGAGGAGGAAGTTTTTCACTGAGAGCATGGTGGATGCTTGGAATGCACTGCCTGGCGAGCTGGTTCAGAGATCCACAGTGGAGGGCTTCAAGATAGGGTGGGACAGACACAGAAAGTGGATGTATCAGATGATGGCCTGTCCCAGAGGGGTGGGGATGGATGATAGGGGTTTCTGGAACACAAGGGAGGGGAGGGTCTCGGCACCCAACTAGGGATCTGAGGTTTGAGCAGACTCGATAGACTGTAAGGCCTAATCTTCTGGAAAATAGTATGTTAGTATGTTAGTGTCCACGCACGCTTGTAACTTCGCACATTTACAATATTTTCACTCCAGATTTTCAACATTGCCATTTTTTCGCACCTCCTTATGAAAAGTACAGCTGTCATTTTTCACATCCTGGCCCAATTGTGTGTTTGCACTTCCAGTGCAGAATAGTGCGGTCGCTGTGGGAAATCAGTGTTCAGGACACATTACGAAACTCACAGTGACACTGTTCATTAGCAGAGGCCCTAAAATGCCTATGTTGAAAATTTGGTGATGAAAGTCCATAAAATGACTGTGTTACGAGTGTGCGTTGCACAGTTTCCACGCATGCTCATAACTTTGCACATTTGTAATATGTTCACTCCAGATTTTCTACATTGCCATTTTTCTGGCCCTCCTTATGAACAGTACAGCTGTCATTTTTCACATCCTGGCCGAAACGTATTTTTGCACTTGCAGCGCAGAGCAGTGCGGTCACTGTGGGAAATCAGTGTTGGGGGCACATTAAGAAAACCACAGTGACACTGTTCATTAGCAGAGGCCGTGAAATGCCTATATTGAAAATTTGGTGATGAAACTCCATAAATGACTGTTTTACTGCCGCAGCATTGCACAGTTTCCAGTCACGCCATAACTTCACACATTTGTAATATGTTCACTCCAGCTTTTCAACATTGCCATTTTCTGTACCTCCTTATGAACAGTACAGATGTCATTTTTCACATCCTGGCCGAAATGTGTTTTTGCACTTCTGGCGCAGAATAGCATGGTTGCTGTGGGAAATCAGTGTTCAGGACACATCAAGAAAATCACAGTGACACTGTTCATGAGCAGAGGTCCTACAATGCCTAAGTTGAATATTTGGTGATGAATGTTCATAAAATGACCATGTAATGTGCATGCGTTGCGCAGTTTCCACGTACTGTATGCTCAGACATGCGAGCATTTTTTTATATTCCCAGTACAGCCGTTCAACATTGCCATCTCTTCACACCTCCCTGTGGATGGTACAGATGTCACTCTTCACATCCTGCCCTATCTGTGTTTTTGTTCCTGTGGCACAGAATGGCACTGTCACTGTTGGAAATCAATGTTCAGGACACATGGACATAATCACACTGCCACTCTTCATAGGTAGGGTCACAAAAAGGCCATGTTGAAAATTTGTAGTATACATACCAACAAATGCCTGAGGTGTTAGTATTTCTAACCATAACATCCTACCCTGTACAGATTGACAGGCATCAGAGTGTGCCTTTGCATTACCGACTGTACTGCTCATGCCATTCCACTCCCACCTCCTGCCACTGACAGGCATCAAGGTGTACCTTGGACTCTTCTGCCCCAGACTTCACCCCATTGTCCTATGCTGCACCCATTTCAGCATATGTCCTTATGGAATGCAGTGACTGTAAAGCCAAACACCTTAAGGCACACCTCAACACGTGCCGCTGTTTGCAGAATAGGGTGATGTGACATGGCATGCCCGTCATGGCCGACGACCCAAACACTTACCCCAATGCATGTCCATCTCTGCAGGATGGAGGTGGGCTAGGCGTGAACTTCAATACTTCACTGCCATTCCTATTCTGCATCTGTCTAACTCCTGTATTTCCAGTGCCAATACCAGCAAGCAAACATTCGGAATTGACAAATGCTTGTTTATAATTGCTGGTAACTGCTGTAATAAAAGAACACAAATAGGAACTTACTTGCATGCTGGTTAGGGTTTCACTATGTCGGCCAGAGAGATAACGCTAAGTAGAAAAACAAACCTACTGTATAAATATGACCAAATAACAAATAATCCTTTAGAACTATTCATTTGCTCATAAAGGATAATTCCGGTCGAGAAATTGAGAGCTGATCAAGGATCTGAACGGAGTTGTCATGGCAACATGGGTCAATGGTTGCTCTGGTGATCTGTGGGGCAAAAAGAATAGGCAAAGGTTAGGGACTGTGTGAAAACTCCTTATTAGATACTGGTTTTCTCGCTAGTAAAACAACATTTTCTAACAAAATTAGGAAGATTTTTTTACCAAGTACAAGTGCAGGTGTGGTGTTGACGTTTGACTGTTGAGATACCGGTGCGTCTGTGACAGGACTCAGAAAACACCTGGTTGTTGGGAAAACTGTGAGTAGCACTCAAGATGTGCTGAGCGCAAGCTACTTCTGAACTCTTTCCTCACTGAAAATACAGTTCTGCAAAAATGCCGTAATAACATGATTTCGGGTTATTACAGCATTTTTTTTGATCTACTAAAATGAGTTATTAAAGGGGGTCAACAGTAATTATAGAAAGAGTAACAACCTTCCTACTGTTTTCCGTTCTTTTACCTGAGTATACTACCCAAGGAAGTGCATAGAGGAGCAAATGGAATAGTCCACAATGGCTTTTGAATTTCCCTATTTAAACTTTACCAAAAAGGCAATGTACTCTGCAGGTCTTGGATATTTAATGACAGAACATTTGCCTAAATCCTAAACTAGAAATTGTTTCCAGAATTAAAACAAGATATAGGGAAATTTCAATATAAAATGATACGGGGAGCCTAGGATATTCCAAGGTCCACATTTGGTATCAAAATTAAACAACAGTTTGGTAGGGAGTTATACTTGACAAGACTAGGGAATCTAAAGAAAGGAAAATCATAACTTGGTTCAATTTAGAATTATATTGTAGTAATTATTTACTTTATTTACAAGAAAGGGATAATACAAATTCCCTGATTTGCACATTCTCTCTACATAGAAACATGCAATTTGTCATCAGATAAGGATCTCTTGGCCCACCCTGTCTGCACAGTTTGTTCCTACCTATGCGGCCTCCACAGACCCTACCTAATTTACAGCTCCCCCCTCCCCCCGATTTTCCTACTATGATTCCTTTGTGCCTATCCCATGCATGCTTGAAGTCCTCCAATGTGTTTGGTCCCACCACCTCCACTGGAAGACTGTTCCAGGTGACCACCACTCTTTCAGTGAAGAAGTATTTCCTCACATTCCTCCTACTTTTCCCCCTTCCAGTTTCATTGCATGTCCTCTTGTCCTGCTACTCCTTTTCTTCTGAAAAATACCCACCTGCTGCACCTTGTTCACATGTGTGAGGTACTAATAGGTCTCTATCATGTCTCCCCTGGCTATCTTCTTTTGCAGCGTGTACATATTGAGACCCCTCAGTCTCTCCTCATAGGGCTTATGATGCAACCCCTGCACCATTTTAGTTGCCCTCCTCTGGACAGCCTCTACCCTGTGTATGTTCTTCCTGAGATGTGATATCCAGAACTGGAAACAGTTGTCCAGGTGGGGTCTCACCAGTGATAGATACAGTGGTAACATCACCTCTCTCATTCTGCTGGTGATTCCCCTCTCTATAAATGCAAGCATCTCACTGGTTCTGCCTATTGCCTTGTCACACTGCCCAGCCACCTTGAGGTTCTCAAATATGATAACCCCAAGGCCTCTTTCCTGCTTTGTGACTGCCAATACCTCTCCCTCTATTTTATACACTGCCCCTGGGTTTCTGTGTGCAAGGAGCTTGATTTTGTACCTTTTTGCATTGAAGCCCAGCTGCCATACCCTTGACCACTCTTCAGGTTTTCTCAGGTCCCTACTCATTCTCTCCACTCCCTCCAGAATTTCTAACTTATTGCAGATCTTGGTGTCCTCTGCAAAGAGGCAAACCTTCCCTTGCAGCTCTTCTGTAATGTTGCTTATGAAGATATTGAAGAGGACTGTTTCCAGCACTAAGTCCTGAGGTACCCTTCTGGTCACCCTCTCCTCATTATTTATTTATTTATTTTTATTTATTTAATTGTAGAATTAACACCTTTGAGTCATAAAGCTCTTTTACAAAGGTTCCATGTCTAGTAGACGAGAGACAAAATTTACATAAACAGGTTACATAGCATTCCAGTAAAAGAGGTTACATGCTGTATAAGTAGCAAACAAATAGGTTGTAACAGTGTCGGCAGACATTTCTGTAAGATTAAGTGCAATTCAACATCATGAGCTGGTAACAGAATGAAAAAAGGAAAAGGAGTCAGATAAATGTTTGCAAAGGGCAAGGTGGGAGCTGCCTGAGGTGGCTTTGTCACAGAGTGAGGAAGATGGAGAGAGGAAAGGGCAGGGATAGGGGGAGCCTCCAAGTGGCTTTGTCTGAGAGGGTGCAGAGGGAATGGAGTGGGAAAAAGGAAGAGGGAGGTAGGCAGGGGGTGACTTATTGTGTAGGTGTTTAGTCATGTGTATTTTCTAATTGCAATCACAAGGGGTCTTTTGGGCCAGGAGGTTAAGCAGTTCTCTTTTAAAGGGTGCAGTTTTAGTATACTCCTGGGTGGTGGCTGGGAGCTCGTTGAACCAGATGGGCCCACGGTAAGAGAGTGAGCGCTGTGTGAGGCAAGTTCTCTTGAAGGGGACCTGGAGCACTCCCTTAGCTGAGCTCCTTGTGACTTTTGTGGAGTCGGTGTGCTGGAACAGAGTGGCGGTGGAGGAGGGAGTGAGTCCAAGGAAGACTTTTTTGCCTATTAGGCAAGCCTGATACTTATCCCTTAGGTGTAAGGGGAGCCACCCGGTGGAGGAATAGAGGGTGTAGGTATGGGTTTGGTGATTAGCCCCCAGGACCAGGTGGCAGGCCTTATCGAGTAGTACTTTGACCATATTTAAGGCAGATTCTAAGGCAGCACTGTAAATGATGAGGGCATAGTCTACGACTGACAGGATGGAGCGTCGGGTGACCAGGCTTAGAGCTTCGGGGGTCATGGCTTGCCTGTGCCTGTAGAGGATTCCTAGCTTAATATTGACTGTTTTGACAACATGGTCTATATGGAGAGGGTGTCATCAATATGCACCCCTAGATATTTAAAGGAGGAGACTTGTTCAATGCCATCCCCACTTTGGCTATAGATAGTGAGGTGTTCATCATTCTTTTTGGCATGTGGCAGAGTTAGGTGCACACTTTCAGTTTTATTGTAGTTTAGAAGGAGTCTGTTTTGGGTGAACCAGTTCATGAGCATAGCAAGGCTTTGCTGAAGGGTTTGAGCTATTTCTGATGTGAGACTGTCAGGCACTGAGATAACTCTATCATACACATAGAGCAGCAATTTTGCTGGACAGGCATTAGGAAGGGAGTTAATGAAGAGGCTGAAAAGTAGTGGTCCTAGTACCGAGCCTTGGGGGATCCTTAGGGTTACCTTTTTGAGATTGGAGGTTACTCCCCCAACCCTCACACACTGTGTCCTGTGTGAAAGGTAACTGTTTAGCCAGGAGGTGGTATCTACTAACAGTCCCAAGGTCTTCAAGTGTCTGAGCAGGATTTGGTGGTTAATGGTGTCAAAGGCTTTGGTGAGGTCTATAAATATTGACCCCATCATTTTACCTGTGTCAAGGGCTTCATACACCACCCCCTCTCCCCTTCTCTCTAGCACTCCGGCACAGTCTAAACATAGGGATCATGAGGTTCCAGTCATGGTATTGGGTTTCCCATGTCTCTGTGATTGCCACTATATCTGCCTCTCCCTCCACCATCAGTGCCTGAAGATCCGCCATCTTCTTCACCAGACTCCTTGCATTGAAGGACACCACCTTCCAGCATGACCCCTGTACCCCTTTGCCCTCCATCACCCCAGTACATCCGCCACCCTCCCATGTCACTTCTTCTTTCCCTCTCCTGCTTCCCATCCCTTCCATCAGATGACCAACTAGGGTGGGTTACCAGTCCCTCTCCTGGTGACTCTGAACATTGCACACCTTATCTTCCCCCACCCCATCTTCAGTTTAAATTAAGTTTACAGTAGTTGATAAATATTCCTCCAATTTATCTTTCAGAATCCTGGTGCCCGTTTCACTTAAATGCAGCCTGTCTGGTGCATGTAGTTTCTTATTTTCCCATGCCATACCCCAAGCTCCCAGCAGTACTATTTATAAGACAGAAATTTATTGTGTTATAGATAAAATTGAAGTTTCACATGTAATTCTTGTGTTTAAATTATTTTTGGGGGCTACAGCATCCTTTCCAGCCATCTGTGCACCAGTCGGAGTGTGCCTGTCAACAGGGTCCAATTTTCACAACTCGTCATCCCTTCCCCGAGGTCCACCCCTCCTGGAGTTAGAACAGTTAGTAAGGGGGGCATGGGGGTACAGCCCCCACACAGGTGGTACAGGGGGTGCAGCCCCTACATTACAACCAGAATTCAGCATGAAATCCCTGGTGCCCTATTGACGGGCACACTTAGATGGGCACGTTCCATGACCTACAGCATTTTATTTCATTTCATTTTATTGGATAGCAAAGTGAGAAACATATTCTCGTTTACAATTGTGTCCAGTATTACAAAACATATAAAACACACCTTACAACATAAAATAACAACAGCTATTGTTGTTGCACTTTTGAAATTTTGGAATTCTGCTATCAATGGATTAGGCAGAATTAGGTGTAATGTTCAAATAAATATGTGGAATTCCATTCCAACAGTATTAGCAGCACAGTCCTAGTGGATAATCCATCATCCATTCCACTGACTTGTCCTACTCTAAATACTACTATCATTTTACTATCCTTCTACTATCTGGCTCTAAAAGGATAGTGGTAGGGGAACGAGGCTGGCACATCAGAGCTTCTGTAATAATGAAAGACTTTGTTCTTTGCTGATATGCATTACAGTGTGTGCTTTCAAAAACGTCCCTTGAAAGGTTGTTTTTTCATGCTTGGAAATGCAGTTTCTCTCTACTTTCATGAATGAATGAATAACTTGAGGAGGGAAGCTCATAGGAAAATCACATTAGATCTCTATTTTGAAAGTAGAACTATACTGAGTTCTAAATCTATGAGAAAAATTATGTCTCTCTTGACTGGAAGAAAAGTCCTTCATTTTTCACTAAACTTTTTTTTTTACATTAAAATATAATCACATGGAAAAAAGCTGAGCTTTGAAATGCATTTCTCTGCTGAAGAAGTGACAAAAAGTTAAAAGCAGTAATTTAAGAAACTTAACTGTGGCACTGTATGATGGATGTGAGTTGGCAAGGCAGAGAAATGAGAAACATTAAAATCATATATTAGAATAGATCAAGCTCCGCGCACAAGTGTATGTCAGCAAGTTTGTCTCTGATATGGCAAGTCCCCAAAGGGCAGAAACTTAAGTACAGTATATGTTGAAGGTGGATTTTAAATGGATATATATTTTTTTTTCTGTACAGGCCTTCTAGGCTGATATACAATATATGAATAATATATATAACATTTAACAGACATTGGGTCCGATCCCCAAAAATGGAGGGATACATGCAATTTGAGCATATTCTGTGTGTGGAGTATTGCAACCCTAATTTGGTTCCACTATGTGGGGAAACCATAGCTCCCAGCTGTCCTTGTTCCCAGGCAGAGCATTGTGTGGTGGCATAGGTGTGTTTTTGGGGTGGAGCAGGGCCAGACATCTTTTTGACTGTGGACTGTCGTATCACCTTTCAGCAAGATTGTATCATTACAAAATAAAATAGTCACAAGGCCCCAAGCCCTCTCTGCCATATCAGAGGGCAAGAGACAAAATATAGGGGTGTTTGGGCCCCAAACATATCTGTTGTGGTGGCTACTCTAGGGAGTCAAAGATGGCTTACTGCTGCGATATCACTTGTATAGCCTCAGTGCCATCCCAGTTGCTTTCCCCGTGCAAATCTCATGATGAAGCTTTCCACAGAGTGACAGCACCCCCAATGTAGACCCTTACCTGAACACCCAGCTTGAATCAAGGTTACACTCCCCACAGGTGGTGCAGTGATAAATGTGGATCCACAGAGGTTTGCATACCTACAGAGATAGACCTCTGTGTGTTCTGGCATCCCTGTGTACCTGTGTTGGGGTGCATAGGACTTTCAGGATTAGGCTCCAGTGTTTTAAGTGCTTAGTAAAATTGAATTGACTTCTGACTGATTCTCTTAGGCACAGCACAATGTAATTGTAAGGCAATTAAACAATACTTTGAGCATGAGAATTTTTCTTATTCAGGTGTATATCCTCCTGCTCAGCCATCACCTTCCAGTTCCACTGGTGTCTATATCCATTTCATCCTGCCCTCTCTATAGTAAGGCTCCCTCCCCACCAGAGCAGGATCCAGAGTAGTCAGGGAGGAGCAAAGGACCCAACAGTGCCTGGACTGCCATACATATCCAGCAAGTTTTTTACCTCCCACCAGAAAGACAAGAACAAGGCTCTGAATGTATATACTGTATGCACTGGTGCAGGGACCAGCCTGCCTCGCTCAGAGGCTGGGACCATCATGACAGATGCTTCTAATGCCTCCTACCTACCTTGTGGAAAAAGAAAGAAGGGGGTGATCCTCAGTCAGATGGTGTCAAGCCTAAAACAAAACAAAAACAAAAAGCAGGGAAGTAAGGAGCACGAATAGGACAGATATTCAAAATTGGCATCAACTGTAAAAAAGCACAGCAACAGCTAAACATTGAGAGCTGCATTTTCAGCCATGATGTTGTAGGCACTTGTTCTGTTTTTGGGCTGTGGCTGCAGCATCATAACTGTGGCAAAAGGTCTGAATGCTATTTTCAAATGTTTTGACACATTTATGACACTTCTCAATGCTTTAAGGTAATTTATAAAATGGGCAAAAAAATCTAAGCCACTGATTGGCTGGTTCAGCTTCCCAGCCGTGTCCTTAATCCATGATATTTTAGCCAACCAGCACTAACGTCTGACAGTCTGCCCCTTGACAGCAATGGATCACTGAGCTGTGCCAAGCAGAAACAAAAACACAGCCTGGCACAGCTCAGCGAGCGGCTGCTGGAAATTAGTAGTCCACGTTGACAGCTGCACATAGCCTGTCTCTGTTCAAAGAGGTACACTATAATAAGGTAACGAAAATAAAAAAACTTCTATAAAAAAACTGTGACCTGTACTATTTTAGTTTACAGCAAACCTGAAAACTGAGATGAACGTTCACCACTTGCCATCAGTACGGACTTTTGAAATCTTCAACATCCCCTACAACTCCTCAGGTCATATAATTGTAAGAACTTTTCACAAAAGAAAATACAACACATATACCTGTACTGAGCAGCCAAAATGCTATCAAGAATGCGCTACCGAGAAAGCTCTAAATTCGACACCTTTTGAGTGACACGCTCACTCCCGCTCCTCTCACAAAAATACTTCCTGGGCAGTTACTTAGTCCTGCAGTGGCTCAAAGACCTACTCCTCTACCGGCTTGTGATTTTTTTTCTCCTAACATTCTGGCTAGTTTCATCATTACGGCATGCTGAGCAGTCAACCTGCCCTTGCTCCTGAAAGACATGCTCACTCCGACTCCTCTTGCAAAAACATTTACTTGCATTTCCAGTGGCTCTCCAAACCCAATGAACTGTTCCTCCATTGCTTCTTTCACTGCACGATTAAAATAAAAAATATAAAAAGCATATACTGTGTGTGTGTGTGTGTGTGTGTGTGTGTGTGTGACTCTGTACTGGGCATCACAACCAACAGAGGGACTATTTTTACTGTTTCACTATTAAACCTCACTTTTCAAAATGTTTTGCTTTTCTTTTTTGTATTTGTTTTATTCTTAGATACTTACTTAACTGCCCATTTTATGAGCGCAATAACACACTCCGAGGTGTGGTTTATCACCTGATAAGAACACACTCAGTAGCATAAGGCACTCGGCGCAAGCGCCTCATGCCTTAGTACACCCCTGGGCATGCTCTTATCAGGCGATAAACCACACCTCGTCGTGTGTTATTGCTTGCATAATGATGCATGTGTCAAATATTGACACATGTCATTAAAGGGCTTCCAAGCTGCTGCAAATCATGGCAGATGTGCAGAATAGTAAACCACTTTTCAGGTGTTTAACATAGCCTAAGCATCAGGGATGTGGTATGGTGATGCCATGAGCCTATAACACAGAGCTGAAAATTGAGCCCTTTTTGGGTATGCTTCCTTATTTCAGTGCAACAACAGTGGTGCAAAAGTACAGTTCCATAGTAGAATGATGGCGGTCTGCAGAAATGTACCTATTGCATTTCTCACTGAAAGACACTTTGCTAAGGTCACCATTGCAAAGGTCCCTCGGAACACTCAAAAGGCAAAGGAAGGAATGATGCATGTTACTGTATATTTGTCAGACAAAAATAACCAGTCACAAATGGTACCACCATTGTCATATTCATCATGGCATACCCAGCAAGGGTCTGTGCAATAGTGTCAGAATAAATAATACAAAGAAAACGGAAAAAAAATCTGAAAGCAGCAGTGTATGTCAGAGCTGTGAAAAGTTTGACCAATACTTTTTTGATTATAATTACATAGAAACATAGCTTTTGTTGGCAGAAAAGGACCTTTAGGCCCATTCAGTATGCCCCTTTTCCCTGCCTATTCCATCACCACTGATCCCAGTTGGTTATAGATGTCACTCCCTCCCCCAGTTCCTCTACTTAATGTGCCCCTGTGCATATCTCATGCATGCTTGAAGCTCCACACAGTCTTTGCCTGCACTACCTCCTCTGACAGGCTGTTTCAGTAATTCACCACCCATTCTGTGAAGAAGTACAGTATTTCTGCACATCTCTTCTAAACTTCTTCCCTTTAGCTCATTGTATGCCCCTGGTTCTAGTGCCTTCCTTTCTCTGAAATAGACCCACCACTTCTTCCTTGTTCTCGCTTGTGACTAGAGATGGGTGAAGTCGGCACACTTCACTCTGCAAATAATTCTCGAATTTCATGTAATTCGCGAAATACAATTAACAAAAATTCTCGGATCGCAAAGTGTGAATTTTATACCACAAAGTGTGGAATTTCACTGCGATGTGCAAAATGTTGCCCGTGCAGTTCTGCACTTCGTGGTAAAATTCTGCACTTCACAGCAAAAACTTCACAATTTGGGCAAAGTCGATGTTTCCCAGACCTGGGGAAGCTTTATGAAGCACCGTGAAGTGGTGAATTTCGTCACTTCATGCAAACTTTGCCAGCAAAGTTTTACTTCACCACATCTCTACTTGTGAAGTACTTGTAGGTTTCAATCATGTCCCCTTTCAATCTCCTCTCTTCCAGTGAGTACCTGTTAACCTCCTGCAGCCCTTCCTCATATGGCTTCTTGTGCAACCCCCTCACTATATTGTTTGCCCTTCTCTGTACCACCTCTACCCTTTCAATGTCCTTGCGTAGGTACAGCCTCCAGAACTGAACACAGTACTCCAGGTGGGGCCTCACCAGTGAGTGATACAATGGTAGCACCACCTCCCTCCTCCTTCTAGAAAGCCCTCTCCCAGTGTACCCCAGCATCCTGCTAGCCTTTCCCAGTGCTTCGTCACACTGCCCAGCCACCTTGAGGTCATCAAATATGATGACCCTTAGGTCTTCTTCTTGCTTAGTGACTGTAAGCTCCACTTCTGCCATCTTATACACAACCCTTGGGTACCACAGTCTGAAATACATAACCTTGCTCTTTTTGGCATTGAAACCCAGCTGACACTCTCCCTAGACCATTCCTATAGTTTCCTCAGATCCCTTTGCCTCTTTGTCCATTATGTCCTGTATTATAAAATACCCTTTCCCCAATTTTGAGTCTGCTTCAGCACGTTTTTTACATTTGCAAAAATAAAAGGAACACTTCTTTTACTAGAGCACAGTCCAGGTTTTCATTCATATTCTGTGTTGTTTTTGAATGCTCATTATTTAGTATTACTTTTCTTATGAATAAAACTGAAATAACATGCAACAGACATTACCCTGTAAACATGTAGGACAGTACTGTAGGAGTAGAAACACAGTTACACATGCTCATAAAAGCCTGGTTCAAGCCATATTAAAGGGAATGCTCATTTTATTATTTCAAATGTAAAGAAGTGCTAAAGCAGCACTCACAAAAGGGGATGAATGGTATCATGCAAGACAGGAGGTAAAAAGTAATGTAAAATCAGGTAGTGCTGCACAGAATTTTCAAATTCCAGTGGAACAAAATTTTTCAGAATTTGCAAAATTCCACCAAAATGCCACAGAATTTCACTGGAAATGGAATGACAGAATTCCATAGCAGAAAAATGCAGAATGAGTTTCTCCACAACATTTCTGAAGAATTTTATTATGCAGATCTCAATTTTTTCTGCAGAAATGATTGCAGAATAATTTTCCACAGAAAAATGTTGTTCCACAGAATATTATTCCGTGGATTGCAGCAGGTGGAATTTCACAGAAGAACCAGTACAATTCCAGCAGAAATTCCACCAACAGAATAGTCATTCCATGCTGATTTCACTATCCAAATTCTGCATTCTGCACAGCACTAGTAAAATGGCAATGAAACAGTATAGATCAACATTTTACTCGTAATGTACCCTGCTGCTTTAAGGTCTGTGAACCTGTAAGGCTTGTCTGACGTGATTGTTAAAATGAGCAACTTAACAACCAAGTACTGTTACATTATGCATGCTATTTTATGGGGGAGCGAGGGGTCTGGCACCTCTATCACTGAATGTAATGAGTGAAATTCATTAACAAATTATAATTTTGACTCAGAGGCTCACATTTTAAGTGAAGGAAATCAGCATATTTCCATGTTTGCAGGAATGCAGAATAAAGCCTTGCCTAACATCAAATGAGAGAAAGTCTCAATGTAGCACTTCATAATCAGAAAAGCTTCCCTTTGACTTAGAGCCAGATCTACATAGACGGCTGGGCTATGCTCAAATCAGGCATATCCTGGCCATGGCACTGTGCCCCCAATGCCCGTCCACACCAGACAGCATTCTCAACCCCTTCCTGATGCTTTCCAGAAATGCAGAGTTGAGCATTGGTGGCTGGGGGTGGCAGGACAGGTTGCAATGGTCCAGACCACAGGTATCCAGTCAGATGCCCATGCCACTTCATAAACCGATCCCTGTCTGAGCAAGATACAGGTCAAGATGTGATACAGCAAGCCAGCCCAGTGGTGTGGAGGGCTGAGGCATCTGTGCCTTACCTCCTGCCATGCTGATGACCCATGTTCGTGGTGAGAGCCGGCCGCCGGGGATTGACTAGGGAGGGAGCGGATTAAGAGTCCAGAGGACAGCTCTCTTCTCCTGGGGAGGGAAGACTGGTGCTCCCACTGAATGACTGCCCCCAGGTGGAGGCCTACAGGTGGTGTGGGTCTGTCAGGCACCAGGGAAAGGGAGGGTGCTGCGGGAATTCTGCTGACATGTGCGCACCTCCATGCACCCACATCTGGCTGTGTGTGCCCCAGCAATGGGGAATGGGAGGAAACAGAGGAAATACCCCTGCTGCAGGATGATGCCTGACCCTCCACAGGCTCTTCACCTGGCAACCAGGCTGAAGTTAAGTTTTGGTGATACCAGAGTGATGGGGCTGGGGGCAGACAGAGAAGGAGGATAAATACTTACATAAAAAAAAAAGATGTGATACAGCAGTTCATTAGGACTGTAGTATCCTACCAAAATCAATGCAATGTTTGACAAGACACCTGTTTTTGCCCAAAGCCTAACATGCTGGCTCTTAGGGCTGTAGGCTGAAGGATGGAGGGCAGATCAGGCCCTAAATTGACTGATGTGGTTGGGCAGAGAAAGGCACTTAGCCACAAATGCAGACTTTAGGGCTATGTAGCTTCTTCCCCCTCTACCAGCTCCCTACATTGTGTATTCATTCATTCATTCATTCATTCATTCTTTCATTCATTCATTCATTCATTCAAATTTTATTTAATACAGTGCATTTCTCATTTTGACTCAAAGCACTTTACATAAATTCTAAAAACATTTAAAACACTATAATATACATATATCACAAACACATAACTAGATCACACTTAGTTAAGACATTAACCTAATTTAGAGAAAAGCCTGACTAAATAAATAGGTTTTTAGCTCCCATTTAAATATGTCTACTGTGGGATTATTTCGAATGTGATGGGGGGAGAGAGTTCCACAGAGTTGGGGCTGCAAAAGAAAAAGCATGAGCACCCAATGTTTTCAAAAGAACTCTGGGAACCTCTAACAAACCCTCATCTGTGGAGTGAAGGGAGCGGGAGGGGCAATAGGGATGCAGGATGTCTTTCAGGTAGCCGGGCACCTGACCATGTAGGGCCTTATAGGTCAGCAAACTGACCTTGAAGGAGATCTGCCATCTAACCAGCAGCCAGTACAGATAGCACAGCACAGGTGTAATATGACATGACCAGGACAGGCCGGTCAACAACCTGGCCACAACATTCTGCACTAGCTGGAGGCAGTGAAGATCTACCCCCAACAGCCCCAGGTAGAGGGCATTGTAGTAATCAAGGCGTGAGGTCACAAAGGCATGGGCCAGTACTGGCATATCACCCAGGGGTATCAGATGTTTAATCCTGGTGATGTTCCTCAGATGGTAAAATGAGGTCTGGACCATTGCAGACACCTGTGATTTAAGCGTCAAACCGCAATCCAAAACAACGCCAAGATTCTTTACCCACTCAGAGGTGAGCAACTGGGAGTCCACAAGTCTAAGCCCTGAGACTTGACCAGATTGCATCCTCATCCCCTGGTGACCAGATTCCAGCACCTGTTCTTCAGTTTTGTATGGATTCAGCTTCAGCCAGTTAGCCTTCATCCAGTCTTGAATCTCAGTAAGGCAGCTGTTAAATATCAAGACGGTCTCCTGCTGCTCGGATTCAAAAGACATGTATAGCTGAGTATCATCTGCACAGCAGTGAAAACTCAGACCATACCATCTTATAATGTCCCCCAATGGTAGTAGATACACTGCAAACAACATGGGGGACAAAATGGAGCCTTGCAGGTAGTGTTGTGCGAAACTGGAAAATTTTGCCCAGTGAAATATTTAGCGGAATTTGTGCATTTCGTGAAATATTTCACCAGGTAAATACAAAATTTCCTCTGGAGGGATGGGCAGAATTTTGCCCTCGAATCAACAAAATTTTCTGCTCATGGGCGAAAGTTCACTACCTGCGGGCATAATTTCTCAATTTCACCAATGGCCACCAATCTTTAAAAAAAAATCCTTTTCCCATCCCTGGTGTCTAGTGGTCCCCACTCCGGCCAATCACCAGCCGAATTCAAGAACCCCCCCAGTCACCCCTTGGCCCCTAATCTTTGAAAGAAAGAAATCCCCTCCCATGTCCCTGGGGTCTAGTGGACCCCCCCCCAGGCTGATCACTGACTGAATTAAAGTAAAGACCCTCCACCCCAGTCAATCCCAGTTATTTTCCCCAGCCTGACCCTGGCCTCAATCTTCAAAATAAAAAAGCAATGCCCTCCCTGTCTCTGGTGTCTAGTTGACCCCCCACCACCCCACCCTGTCTTAAGTCAGAGCCCACCCCGCTCTGCCCTCAGTAGCCTGATCGGGCCATCGGCACAGCCCTCCATTCATCTCCACAGCTGATAGCCAATCTGAGTGCTCAGTGAATGAGCGCATGCTTGTACAAAGCATGCGCTCATTCTTTGAGTCCTCAGACGGGCTGCCGACCATGGAGATGAGTGGAGGGTTGTGCTGGTGGCCTGATCAGGTGGTGATGGAATAGGCAAGGAAAAGGGGCAGACTGGATGGGCCTAAAGGTCCTTTTCTGCCAACAAAAGCTATGTTTCTATGTAATTAAAAATAGAATCAAAAAAGTATTGGTCAAACTTTTCACAGCTCTAACATGCACTGCTGCTTTCAGATTTTTTTACATTTTCTTTGTATTATTTATTCTAACATTATTGCACAGATCCTTGACAGGTATACCATGATGAATTTGACAGTGGTGGTACTATTTGTGACTGGTTATTTTTGTCTGACACAAGCTCATTCATTGAGCGCTCAGATGGGCTGCCAGACATAGAGGTGAGTTGAGGGCTGTACCGGTGGCCCGATCGAGGTACTGGGGGGAGTGGGGTGGGCTCTGACTTAAGACAGAGTTGGGTGGTGGGAGTCCACTAAACACCGGGGACCAGGAGGAGATTGCTTTATTTTGAAGATTGGGGCCAGGTCATGCTGGAGAGGAGGGGAAAATAACTTGGATTGACTGGGGGTGGTGGGAGGGTTCTTTACTTTAATTTGTCTGGTGATCAGCCTGGGGGGTCCACTAGACACCAGGAACAGGGAGGGGATTGCTTTTTTCAAAAACTGGGGCCGGGGCCTGAGGCTTGACTGTTGGTGGTCTTGAATTTGGCCGGTGATCAGCCAGGGGGGACCACTAGACACCAGGGATGGGGAGGGGATTGTTTTTTTTTTTTTAAGATTGGGGGATGGGGGCCCAAGGATAACTCGGAGTGACTGGGGGGGAGGGTTCTTGAATTCGGCCTGTGATCGGCTGGGGTGGCCACTAGACATCAGGAGGGAGAAAATAAAATATAAATGATGGGGCATATGAGGGTGAAATTGCGGGTGAAATTTTGCAATTTTGTCACTATTTCGCAAACTATTTCATCAGGTGAAATTGCCGATTTTGCGTCAATTTCACCAGCGAAAGAACATTTCGCAACATCTCTGCCTGCAGAACCCCACATGGCAAAGGCATGGGTGCCGAAGAAAAAAATTCCAGACCCCACACGCTGTGATCTGCCAGTGAGGAAAGATTTTAACCAGTTGAGGACTGTACCAGCCAGTCCACAACAAACCCGCAGGTGCTCCATCAGAACCCCATGGTCCACGGTGTCAAATGCCACCAAGAAATCAAGGAGAATAAGAATGGAAGGCCTCTCCCAATCCCTCCACTCAAGTAGATCATTCAGCACCTGAACCAGGGCAGTCTCAGTACTATGCTTTTTCCTGGAGCCCAACTGGAGAGGATTGTAGATGTCATGAGCTATTATGTAGGACTCCAGTTGAACAGCCACCACCTTCTTAATAACCTTATCCACAAAGGGAAGGTTAGAGACAAGTCTGTAGTTCACCAGGAAGTCTGAGTCGAGTGAAGGTTTTTTCAGGAGTGGCTTTACAACGGCCTTCTTCAGGGGCCCAGGAGAGACCCCTATCACTAAAGAGCATCGGACTATCCTGGCTAGGACTGGGCTGATGACATCAACACACCCCACTAGGAGGCACATTGGTCGCAGATCCAGAGTACAGTAAGTTGGCTATAACTCCCGGATGACTTTCACCACATCTGTGACAGCCAACTGGTCAAAGTTGAGCCAGACAGGCTATATGCCTGTGACCTCAGGCCCAGCACTGAAAGGCCCATTAGAGGCTGCTGACCGGATTTCCACTCTGATGGAGGCAATCTTACCAGCAAAGAACAGATAAAACTCATCATACCTTGACTGTGAAAATGCTCCCCCGAACTGAAGACAGACTGGATTACAAAACCTATCAACAGTGTGGAAGAGCTGAGCCGGTCTGTTAGTTGCTGCAGCAACCTCTTTGGACAGGAACTCTGCCCTCTTACAGGAGATTGCCGATTGATAGTCTCTATAATGGATCATCAATATAAGCTTGTCCCCTCCAAACCAGTTCTCTGCCAGCATCACTCCAACCTTCGACCCTTCATCCTCATTATCCTGAGAGTCCCATCAAACCAGGGGGACCTCTGGTGTGAAGTGGGGGATCAAACATGAACAGGTGCGATAGAGTTGAAGGCCTCAGCATGACCCTATTATAGGTAGAAACCAATTCCCCTGGCTCCTAGCATGCATTCATTCACCAAACCTGATAGATCCAGCACTGGTGTCAGACCCTGTGAGGTCAAACTCCTTAAAGGATGGTACTGGACCATCTCCGTAGGGGAAGGTCAATTTGGGGGGGCCTCGAACGAGAACCTCACAGTATGGTGGTCCGATCAAATGACTGGTTCCACCATAAGGTCAAAGACCTCCATTCACAGCAGGAAGACAAGATCCAACAAGTGACTGTGTATATGGGTTGCAGAGGTAACAACCTGTGTCGAGCCCAACGAACACAATAGTTGGAAGAAGTCTTGACCAAACTGTGAGAGTTCATTGTTGACCCAGGCATTGAAGTCCCCGAGAATAATCCATCTGGGTGACTCCAACATCAGTTTGATGATGATGTCTGCAACTTCCTGTAGGAATTCCTTCCCATCCCCCGGAGGATGGTAGATGAGAAGGATCTTGCAGTCTACACCTGCACACCCTTGAACGGCCACACATTCGAAGGACTTCATTGTTCCCACTGGAAGGCTACGAGGTTCAAGTCTGACTTAAAGCAAATTGTCACTCTCTCACCCCTGTGATCCTTTCTAGGGCAGTGTACCATCAAGTACCCAGCCAAAACAAACAATTCCAGTACTGGACCAGCATTTTCATCCAGCCAGGTCTCCGTGATGCCAGTCAGATCAGATGTTGCAACAAGATTGGCAATTATTGCCATCATATTTATTCTAAATAGATTTGGCATTGCATAACACTGCCCGAGAAGGACAGGCAGTTGAGGCTGGTCCAGTAACCTGCCCACTAACTGTGAAGCCCTTGGGTATGGGCACCAGGCAGGGAGGACCCCTTTCCTGAGCCTATTACACTCAAGGGTACCTCCTAGTCCCCACCACCCCAATCCGCCCCCTTCTATATTTCCCCCACTAGACTCAGCAACTCACCATTTCCTTCCCTGGCATGGTATCCCCAGTGCCCTACGGTGCCCATACACCTCCGTTGACAGTGAGGGACACTCAAATGGTCAGAGATTGCAGAGCCTGAAGGGGGAATAATACCCTCTCTTGGGAGTTATTGACCAACACATCTTATCTCCTTCCATCTGTACTTTAACAGCTATAAATCAAAACAATACTTAACCATTAAACCAATGTTAAATAATAACTATTTACTTCCCATTTACTTTCACACATATAACACTCACATTCACTCACACTCACATACCACCACCCCAAAATATCCCAACCCTCCAGAATTAATTACTAATAAAATTATTTATTAAGGGGTCCATGTATCTGTAGAGCAACTCTCAGTCTCATTTCTAAGCATACTCAGCTTCAATGTCAATAGGCACTTCCTCTCTCACTGGACTACCTCAGTAAACTGTTTCTTCTGAAAAAGCAGGTTTCCAGAAAAGAGTCTTACACAATCCAAACATCAACCACCTTAGATCTCTCACCCCCAAGGCTAAACTCTTCAGTTCATACCAGAAATATAAGGAACCTCAAATCCTCTCACCGATCGCGGTTCCCTTCTGGGTCTGCCTCCGAGTCCCAGATTGCCTGGATTCAGTTTTTAGCGATGTTCCAAATGGAAAGAGTTCAGATCAGTTCTGATCCTGGGCACTAATATTGGTCCTCTCACAGCTTACTCCTACCTATTTCTGTTCATGAGTCTTTTTCCAGCCAACAAACTGTAACCCTTTCCAATGGTAAACCCATTTTCTGGACAAGTCAATGCCCCAGTTTTAGCAGAAGGCTTCCCCTCACCTCCAGTATCCATGGAACAAATACACAGTGCAGTGCATGATTAAAGTCTGTCTGGGTCAGAAAAGATAACACTCTCCCATCTCCATGGCATCCACGGTAGTCTGGAAGGTACAACACCATACAACAGTCCAAAGAAACCTCCAAAGGTGTGATGGTTCCAAGACTTTTCTCTTGCGAAACTTGGAGAAACATAGTTACACAATGGACTTGGGAAGGCTTCACACCATCCCCAAACCATCTTCCGATGATATTCACTCTACCATGACTGGAAGAACCAGCCAGTCCCTCATGACTCTGGCGTCCATTCCTCTGAGACCGCTGGAACACAGGACGCCACCATCTCCTAAATTTCTCCTTGTTTCCCTTTGCCAGCTCTCAATGGCCACTCAGCAACCACACACAGGGCTATGCTACTGCTGCTCTCTTGGACACCACAGGGCTCTACTGCTGCTGTTCTCCTGGACACAACAGGGCTCTGCTGCTACTACTACTGCTCTTCTGGGCTGAGCTTGAACCATTAGTCCGGAACCACAGGTACGTTGAGACTGCTCCACATAAAATGGGCCTGACTAAAAATAATAAACTTTACCTCCTAACTCTTCCTAACTTTACTGCCCTGTCTAACACTCCCATCCCTAACCTAGCCACTAACTAAATAAAAAAAACAACTTTCAAATAACTTTAAAATAGCTGTTTAAATACCTAAAATGACTCCCTCTAACAGACAGCGGCCCAGTGTGGCCGCCCTCTTCCTTGCACTGTATTTATTCACCTCTGTGAACTCAGCATGTGGATGCAGTGAAAGCCCACACCGATCCCCTCTGTCTCAACCCCATCCTATCCGTCCATGTAGCCATGGCAGGCTGGAATTACAGGGGGGTGCACATAGAACTTTGTGGATGTCATGGACTGCCCCACTTGTACACATGGTGTGCAATGGGGGCACTCCACAGCTTTTCCCTGCCCACCGCATAAATATGTTGTAGATCTGGCACTTAGAATTCTTTAAAGAGGGGCTCCCGCCAAGCTCAAACCTGTAAGTGTGTGGATCTCTATACCCAAATCCAAACACCTGAGATCAGTGTTCCAAAATACAATTCAGACTTGCAGGTCCAGCTTGGCTGTTTAAGTTGACTCAGTTATATGTTTTCATGCATGATATTCCTTCCTGGACAGTGAAGGGTGCCCACAGAATGAATGATTGATTGCAAATTCTGATTTTGTCCTGTCAGGGCCTGGCAAGAATTATATTATCTACAAACAGAAATGACTGATTGTACTGTATAACAACTAAGTTTAGCTAGAAAAGCATGTATATTTAAAATTATTTTGAAAAGAAGAGAGTTAAAATTAACTTGGATTCCAGAGATGATTTGTCTGACCATAGATACAACTATCAAAGCTTTGTATAGTAATACTGATTTTTGTCTTCAGCACTATCTTAATGTACAATGAAGGGCTTAAAGGGAAATTATGGAGTAAATAAAGCATTTAGGAGCCCTGAAATGTTTGTTCTTGGAACTTTCCATGATCAACTCTAAAATATTTGCAAAATGTTATATAAAGTTAAATGTCCATTAAACTGTACAAGTAGGAATAACGTTTAATTGACAGACTGCTACACAACTAAAGACAGTTTAGGCTGGCAATATTTTGTTTTCATTTGTATTGAACAATGAAGCAAAAAGTTATTTTTTTCACATGAATGCAAAACCAGTGAAGATCCAACATAAGCAATTTTCTCCTGCAATTAAAAAGTGTGCACAGCTGTACTAAGAAGTGAGAAGTTTACAGTAATATGAGAAGCAACGCAGTGTCATGGACTGGTAAGCAACACATTAGTGTCTTTTTAAATGGTTTCTAACAAATTGTTCAATAAGTTATTAAGGTTTATTTTTATCTAGAATATTTCATCTCAATATTTGTGTAACTACTGATTTTGTTCAGTAATGTTTTGAAGTGTATTTCAATGTAGTGGCATATCATCCAGATAGTGAGGCAAGCACCATGTTCCCAATGAGTTTCCATTATTTCTGTGTAGGTTATGTCTCATTACATTAGCACTTCTTGAGGACATCTTAACTAGTCAGTGCTAAATGCTAACAGGCTGAACACCCTGTCCAAGGTGTCAAGAAGCAGGCAGCGAACAAAATGTGTGTAGACATACCTGCAAAACAAGACATATCCCTGTTAAAGTGACTTCATTGTTAAGATAATGGGGGGAAATGCCATTGCAGTGAACCTTATTTATCCAGGCAGGCAAACTCTATAATGTACCAGGGACTGCAAACTGTTTTACAATGGTGGCTCAGTCAAAAGGTGATCTTGTTGGCTGTTTTCAGTTTCTTCAGTCACAAAGCTGTACGACTTGCAATCGTAAATGTGTAGAGCAGATATGAAACAGCAACTATTATCTACATTTGAGTATGCAGTGCAACGTGTCTGTTGCATTGAAACATGTCTAATAAGGACCCCAATGGGACCAAAGAATCAATACTTAATACCATGTAGTCCTTATTAAGCTGGTTGCACTAGACTTAAAAAAATACTGCAAGGAGTCCATGTCCACAATAAATGTCCTTAAATACTGTGTTTTCCTTAATATGCAGTGTATTTTGTAAGTAGGATTTCATACAGTTTGAAGCCACATTTATTTTTATCATAAACTGTGAGCCTTTCAGCACACAAGGAGTATTTTGCCAGACTGATGCAGATTCTGGTGCATTTGTAATTGCAATGGTGCATCATTCTGAAATGCAGTACTGGCCTGCCAGTCACAGAGGTGTTTTTTTTTTCCTACATAGGAATTGCTGGTGGTGGTGGTGGTGGGGAGCATCTACACTAAGCCAGATTACACAAGAATCTTAAGGAATGAACAAACTTGATTTGATGACATCTGTCATGAAGCTGCACATATAATAATGGGGAAAGTTCCAATCAGAGACCTTGTAACATACAATAAACAGTAAATTGCTACACTGCCATTCTCTTCAGAGGGGCTTACCTTAGATGGCTGACAGTTACAGCATACCAGGCATTCCTAAGGTAAGTTTAATGATTTAATTGTCAACATAAAGTTTTTTTAACTGATTTACTTAAAGTTTCATAGATTCTGTCAGCAGATAAGGACCTCTTGGCACACCTGCCCATAAAATACCCCCTAATAGTGCTACCCAAGCCACTATGGGGGGGAGGCTGTCATCCACCCCTCCATTATCCATTATACCCATGTGTATATCCCATGCACACTTAAAACTTGTGACTGTATTTGCCCCTACCACCTCCACTGGGAGGCTGTTCCAGTTATCCGTCACCCTTTCCATGAAGAAGAACTTCCTCACATTACCCCTGAACCTACTCCTCCTCCAGCTTCATATCGTGACCTCTAGTGATAGAACATTTTTTTTTCTGGAAAATACTCTCCTGCTGCACCTTGTTTATTCCCCTGAAATATTTGAATGTCTCAATCATATCCTCCCTCCTCCTCCTGTCCTCCAGGGAGTACAAGTTTACTTCTTTAAGCAACTCTTCATAGGACTTCTGATGCAGGCCCTGCACCATTTTGGTTGCCCTCCTCTGCATTATCTCCACTCAGTCTGTGTCCTTTCAAAGATGGGACCTCCAGAACTACACACAGTACTTAAGGTACGGCCTCACCAATGAAGTACACAGGGGTAGTATTTCCTCCTTCCTTCTGCAGGTGATACCCCTCCCTATGCATCCAAGCATTTGGTTTGCCTTTCCCACTGCCTTCCCACATTGCTGTGCCACATTGGCTTCAGGTCATTGGTGATGATAATTCCCATGGCTCTCTCTTGCCTTGTGACCTCCCAGAGTGTACCGTGCTCCTGGTTTCCTGTGGCCCAAGTACATAACCTTGCACTTCTTTGCATTGAATCACAACTGCCACCTTTTTGACCACTCTTCTAACTTTTTCAGGTCCTCCACCACCCTTTCCACACTCCCCGTGTGTCCACTCTGTTGCAGATCTCTGTGTCATCCACAGACAGGTATACCCTCCCTTCCAGCCCCTCTTTCATGTCACTAACGTAGATATTGAACAGTACAGGACTGAACACGGACCTCTGTGGTACCCTGCTAGTCACTCTCCCCTCTCCAGAGTGTACCTCATTTACCACTACTCTTTGGCTCCTATCCCTAAGCCAGTTTTCCACCCAATTTTCTATTTTAGGCCCCACACCCAGATTGCTCAGTTCATTACCAACCTCTTATGCGGGACCATGTCAAAGGCCTTGTTGAAATCCAGATAGACCATGTCCACTGCCCTGCCCTGGTACACTATCCTGGTCACCTTGTCGAAGAACTCTATCAGGTTGGTCTGACAAGACCTCCCCCATGTGAACTCATGCTGTCTCTGGTCCCGCAGTCTGTTGGTCTCGAGGTATTCTCCAAATCTTTCCTTTAGGAATGATTCCATTAGCTTGCCAACTACAGATGTCAGTCTGACTGGCCTATAATTTCCTGTCTCCTCCCTACTACCCCCTTTGTGGAGTGGGGAGCATGACAACATCAGCCCTCCTTTAGTCCCCTGGCATCTCTCCAGTTTCCAAAGACTGGATGAACAGGTCTGCCAGAGGTTCAGTCAATACCTCTCTGACCTCCCTCAGCAGCCTGGGGTACACTGCATCAGGGCACATGGCCCTGTCCATTCTTAACTTGGATAATTCCCTTGTCCATAGTGAAGGGGCTAGTATCTACTCCCCTACCCTTCTTGCCCTTGTTGTGTAATTCAGGCCCATTTCCTACCCCATCCTCTGCGAAGACAGAAGGTAAGTATTTGTTCAATATGTCAACCTTTTGGCTGTCCTCCTCCACAAAGGTCCCTCCTATCCCCAGTAGTTTGATTACCCCTGTCCTGGCCTTTCTTCTTTCCCCAGTGTATCTGAAAAATGTTTTATCTCCCCTCCTGTCTGACTTTTCTATCCTTTCCTCTGTTGCTGCTTTTACCCTTCTTACTTCCTCCCCTGCCTCCCTCTCTACACAAGTCTGGCACAAAGTCTTGTAACCTTTTCAACCTCCCCCCCCTTTTTGCCACCCATTGTTCTTCTATGCCTCCTAGTTCATGTAAACATGCCAAGGCTTCCCTGAGGCATACTGCCATTCTTCCGAAGTCGGTCCTTCTGATGTCAAAAACCCTCGTTCTCATGTGGCTTGACTCCACCCCAGTTTTTATACCAAACTGCACCGCTTGATGGTCGCTGGTGCCCAGGTGGTCCCCCACAGTGGCATTGGTCATACGGTCTGAATTTGTCAGAACTAGGTCCAGCGTCACCCCCTTCTGTGTGGGCTCCCTTACCAGTTGTTTGAGTAGCACCCCCTGCAAGGAGTCCAGGTTGTCCCTGTTTGTAGCTGATGTTGCTGCTGGGACACTCCACTCCACTTCTGGAAGACTGAAGTCACCTATAAGCAGCTGCTCTCCCTTTTGACCATCCTTTGGATCACATGCATCAACTCCTGATCCACTTCCTGCCCCTGTGCCAGAGGTCAATATACTACCCCTGCTCGAATAACTGCCCCTTTTCTCTTCTAAAGGAGATCCACAGTACCTCTGCACCCCCTGCTCCCCTTGAATCTCAATAGCCTTTATGTGGTCCTGTACGTAAAACTCTACCCCTTACCCTTTCCTTCCTACTCTAGCCCGTCTGAATAGGTTAAAACCTGGCATGACCATATCCCATCCCTTGTTTTCCATCCACCAGGTCTTTGTTATGGCTGCTATGTCTAAGTCCTCCCCCACCATGGTGGCTTCCAGGTCAATAATCCTGTTGCTCAGACTATGAGCATTCACACACATAACCCTCCACCTGCACTCCTTTTCCTTTCTTTTCTCCTTTTGCCTAATCCCTGCCACCATTTCTGGGGGAGTGCCAGCTAGGTTCCTGCCTTCTTTGCTATCCTCCTTGACCTTCCTAGCCTCATCCTCCCACCTCATCAGTTTAAATGAAGGAACACCTCCATGTATCTCCTTAGTCTCCCCATGAGCACCCTAGACCCCTCCTCATTTAGGTGTAGCCTGTCCTTTGTGTACAGTCCCTCATTCACCCATGTGTCCCCCAATTTGCCAATACATTTGAACCCTCCACATCGCACCAATCTCTCAGCCAGTGGTTAAATTCAACTATCCTTCTCCTCTCACCGATGGCTCTTGCATCATAATACTTTGAGAATGTCAGTGAGCTCACTGAGCCTCTGCAGCACCAAGCTAGATCCTTCAACCTCTGCTGCACTACCCTGACCTTGTTTTCTGCCAGGTCATTCATCCCCAGGTGAATGATCATGTGAGGTTTGCCGCCCACTCCTCTTATCACTTACCTGATTTTAGGCCCCGCCCTTCCTGCTTCCATTCCTGGTATACAGATAACCACACTTCTTCTGTCTTGATCCCACATCCTACCTCCAGTGAATACCCTTGATGATGGAGTCCCTCATTTCTATCACTATTTCTGCCTCCTCCTCTTTGGCTAGCATCTCCCTGCCTGCCCCTGGTGATCCAGTCTCCTTTCCCCTTTTTCTCTCTGTGTCCATCCTGCTTGCCCTCCTATCTGCACTCCTACTTCTCTCTCTCTCTCTCCCATTCTTTTCTTTGCCTCCTCCAGCCCACCTCCTTCCTGCTGCCCCCTGTCATCCACTTGAGCACTTCAACCCCCCCTTGGACTTTCTCTATGCTTCCATGCTTCCTAGTTTCTGTTCCTTCCAGCCTGTGTGCCCTTTATTTCTCCCCTCCCCTTCCCCAACTCTGCCTTCCTCACCTACGGTTTTAAGAGCACCAATCCTACTCTGTGCCCACTGGTATTTACCACCCATCACCCCTCCCTTACTTTTGTCCTCCTTACCTTTGCTGCCCTAAGCCTCTATCCCCTCCTGTTGGCACTATGTTTTCTTAAGTTCTATTGAACTGAAAAGTATGACTGTTTCAAGACCTCTTTTTGTTGTATAACAGTAATAATATACTCCAGGATGTGCCACATAATGGGATAGTGTCACTTCTCTGGTGTATGAGTGATGTCTACAGCCTCATGACTGACAGCGCACCTGAGGTGTGATGATATCCCATGATATACCACACTCTGTTGTGTATCATTACGGTGCTTAATTATAAGGCTTGATCTTGTAATCTAGCCATCTGATTGGCTGGGACCTGTGTGAATACCACCAAGTATTTAATTTGGTCTTGAATGTGCCCAGCCAATGTGTGAAGCAGAAGATTTGCAAAGCAGGTATGAGGTAATTATTTTTAAAAAGTGGACTGGGTTTCTGGGCCAGGATCAGGACTGGTGCCAGGGTGAGGGTGGGTGGCAACAAATCATGCAGCTATGACATATACTATAAACACTGAGAGGTTAGGAACTGTAAGTGGACAATGGACACTGGAGCTCATCACACTGACTCTGGACTTGGGTTGGAAACTGAAAATAAAGCTGGCAATCATTTAACCCTGACTAAAATCACAGTGTTTCAACAATAGCCATTTTATGTGATGTGATGTTTAAGGAATAATGCACAACAGGGTGCATGTTGTGCTGGGATAACGTCACTCCTCGGGTGGTTGGGTATGAGGATGTAGACTGAGTGCATCCAACACCTGAGATATGACATTATCCCAGCATGACACACACCCTTGAGTGTATTATTCCTAGTATACAACAGCTTGTAACAAAACTAAACATGAAAGATGCAGGTTTTATGTTTTAAAATGCTTTTAATGATGAAAATTAGTAGATAACATTCCACCACACAAAGTAGTCCATGTTGTAAAATGCAATTTGAACTGTTTTTAGGTAGGTAATTTAATATGCATATATCAGTACAACTTTATAACTTTGTTAAAAATGTTTCTTTGTATTATAAATAGATCAATTAAATAACTGAATAAATGCTTTTAAAATGGCAGGAAGTGTAAAGATTTTAAAATGCATCTTTTTTTTACTGTGCAGTGTCACACTTGGACAGCTGGTTCTGATCCCTGTATCATTTTTTGTAAATATAAAAAAAAATGTGTGATGGACTGTGTCAAGAGAAAATGCTGTCTTGCTGGAACTGACACATCAAACCCCCCCAAGGATAAGTTCAAAGGACAGGAGGTAGCTTAAACTACAGAGATCTGAGGTGCAATGTGCTGTTAAATTTGCTTTGAAGTCCCAGAAATAAAATATCCATTCATGACACCCTCAGGGAAATCATTTGATTTGCACTAGGTGTTATGAGAAAAGGGACATAGACCAGTGTTTTGGGTTTCCTCCCAGGAAGCCAGCTCATTTCATCAAATAGACCTTTGATGTCTGGAGATACCAGGTCCCAGACCAAATTAAGGAGTCCAATATACATTTTGCTTTGAATATACAGTGACTTACATCAAAGAGACTTTTGATGTCTAGGATAAAGCAGATCACAGAGCGGTTTGGACCAGTCACATAAAGAGAGGCGATTTATTATGTCATCTATTATTTTTTTAAATATCTTAGTAGGACAGCCTGTGTTATAAAATATTTATTTTTATACGCTAAGGCAGAGTTAGGTGACCTCAGAGAGAAGGCCGGCTCAAGACTCTTTTTAAACCTACTGAGCAAACCTTAGAGGACACATTCATATTCCTGACTGAGAGAAGAGGGACCATGAAGCACTGAAAGATTAAGAAGTAAGGACCTCAGACAAGACTAGTCTGAGTGTTATTATCGGTAGGAATCTGCACTTTTAAACCTGTTTGTTTTAAGGCTGTATGTGTTGGGATATTTTGTTCTGTAATTTTACTGTTTTCATATTTACCTGTTTTAAAGTAAAGATATATATTTTAAAAACAGAAACTGCCTGGTGTGCCTTGAAATTTCTTTTTATATAAGTGAAGCTTTTGAAGATTATAGTTGACATTGTGTATGAGCTTATTGTGATACCAAACTGGGAAACAGATAGAGTTCTCTAGGTCTTGCATAGAGTTCTAAGGGTTCATTTTGTAATACCTGATTAGGTGCCCATAGGCAAAGATATCTGGCCCCCCCAAAGACAGAATTATCTGAGCCTGACAATTGGGTGCGCTAAAAAGAGGTTATCAGTTTGAATCCCACCAGAACTTGAGACTAAGGTGACTCGAGCCCACAAAACAGACAAGAGGGTTACCTTGTACTGTTCACTGTTCACAATTCTATGCTCAGAAGTTGGCACTTTGGGAGTAGAGGGCTGACCAGCTGAGTGAATCTGTGACATATAGCAACTTAAAACTATGTTGATTAGTCATTAAGTTAATGAACTTATTTTAACTCTGGTATATGTGAAATACCCATATAGAACTGCTCTGTATAATCATTTGGTTTTTGCACTTGCCACTGGGTAGTCTGGCTGATGAATTGTTTGCTTTGTTTTATTGCTCTGCTGGGCTGCTGCATTCCTCTGGATGTGCTGGGATGTTGCTGCTTTTGTTGTTTGTGGCTGGGCTACTAGGGTCAACATCAAGATGTGCAGGGTCATTCGAGGTACTCAGCACACATGTCAGATCTGGAGGACTGATGTAGTAGGCAGGAAGTGAAGGAGTTTGAATCTGTGCATTACTGCTTTCTCTGGTGCAAGACAAGATGGAGCTCTACTTGATGCAGTCTGCTAGAGATGGACCCCAATAATTTTATAAGAATGCTTCTTGTTTATGTCCAGTAACTACAATTATTTGCCATGATTCGAGTCCTGAATTCATTACTTAGAAGTTGTATTAAGGTAGTTCTGAAGCTACGGTTTGTGTAAGTTTTTCCTAGCGATGCTGCTTTGCAAATACATGGAAGCATGGTCGCTAGGTAGGTTATGCCTAGTGGTTCCAGACAGTACCATATCTGTTCTTCCAGCCAGGGTTTGGCAGGTTTTCAGTGTGGGTTCATACGCAGGCTCGGGCAGTTTGGAGGTAGTTTGCTGATGTATTTCTTCAAGGCAGGTACTGGGCATAGTGGGTGACCTGCCACTTGAAACATGCACTCTATGTACTGTTCCAAATATTTTTAATTTGCTTTGGAGTGATTCTTGTTTTTTTCATTAAAGCTGAGGGTCAAATACTGTTGCCCATTCTCATCTCTTTGAAATTCAAAGGAGTCTGGTTTCAGTGCTCTTTGCCTGTCACTGCCACGTCTTGGGAAATGTAGTTGTATTTCAAGCCAGATGTGGTGAAGTAGACCCTCAGCTGTGTTGGGCTTAGTGCTTCAGACTGTCTGATGTGCTGCAGCTCCTGGTACGAGAAGGCATGGTGGTGCTGTGTCTTGTCACAGCTTTTTCATTGTAAGTTCTTAATGTGAGCTATAAATACATTGTTGTCTGAAATAAAGTCAGGGTTGATTAAAATATTTATGTTTTGGCTCAGGGTGGTTTGTTGACGTGTCAGTTGATACCAGCTCTCAGTCCTACATAGCTGCTCATTCCATATGGCTCCCCTGACGTGTTTCTGACCGACCCATAAAAATGTCTTAGTAGAGTGTTTAGTTTTTCTGGGGTTACTGTTTTTTGATCTATTTCTGTTTCAGTTTCAGTGACTTTGTTCATGAATACTTCAGTTGCCCAGTTTGTCTGTGTTTTTCTTGAGGCATTATTTCTGTCACATTCTAGCTTATCTAGGTCTTCTGATTGGATTCTAAGTGTCTTTTTTTTACACTTCTTTTTCCACTTACAGTTTCTGTTGCTGCCGGAGTTACAGAATCTCTTCCAAACCAGCCTTCTATGGAGGACATTGTGAACAAGGTAAAATTTAATGCTGGAAAGTCTGTCATGAAATTTTTTTGTTTCTGAGGCTTGTACAGTATATCTAATGTGACAGGAAGGGTGTAGTGATATGTTTTCATATCTTTAAGCAATGTTTCTGTGATTGTAGCACACACAGTCCAGTGATTTACAAAAGGGACTAATAGACATATGTTATGAAAAAATAATTTTTTTTTTTCACTTATGCCTTGTCATTTTTAATTCCAAATCATACACTGGCACGGGGCTATGAAGTAGTGAACTTCATGCCAACACCACCACCCTGCAGAGATGGACAGGCATTGGGGTATGCGTTTGGGTTGTCACCCATAACATTCACATCATTTCACCTCACCCTATCCTGCAGTCACAGAGAAGTGTTGAGGTGTGCCTTGGGGTATTCAGCTTTACAGTCACCCCACTCCATAAGGACATGTGCTGAAATTGGTGCAATATAGGAGAATGGGGTGAACTCTGGGGCTGAACAGTCCAAGGTACACCTCAATGCCTGTCACTTTCTGCAGGGTGGGGGGTAGGGGTGGAATGGCATGAGCATTACAGTCATGCTATATCAGAGATAAAGAGCCCAAATAGCACTGGGCCAAGAACTGACCCCTGTGGCACCCCACTTGTCACTGCTGTGGATGCCGAGAGCTCCCCCCTACCACCACCCTCTGCTCCTCCCCTGTAACCAGTTCTCTATCTATTTAGTCAGCTTTTTTCCCACCCCCACTGCCATCAGCTTTCCCCCAGTCTCCCATGAGACACTGTATCAAAGGCCTTACTGAAGTCCAAGTACAGGACATGTACCACATGGCCCCTTTCCAACTCCCTTGTCACCCAGTCATAATACTTTACTAGGTTGGTTTGACAAGACCTCCCTGAGATGAACCTGTGTTGCCACCCATCTTGGAGGCCATTACTCTCTAGGAATGCCACCAGCCTCTCCTTCATTATCACCACCATAAGCTTACCCACTAAGGACATGAGACTGACTGGCAATAATTTCCTGGCTCCTCCCTAGGCCCACTCTTGTGTATGGGCACCACATGGGCCACCCTCCAGTCCTGGGTTACACACCCCATTTCCAGGGAGGTGTTGAACAGATTTGTCAGCAGCTCAGCCAACAGCTCTGCCATCTCCCTCAGCACCCTGGGTTGGATGCCATCAGGACCTGGTGCCTTGTCTACCCCTACTGTACTCAGCCCCTGTAGTACCCTATTCCATGTGATCACTTTGTCCGTCACCTCCTCCCCTCCTTTTCCCACCCTCCAGCCCACGCTGGTAGTAGACCATCCCTCTCCTTAGTGAAAACAGTGCAGAAGTACTCATTTAAAATTTCCACTTGCTCATCCCCCTTTTCTACCCAACCCCTCACCACTTTATCCTCACAATATGTTCCTTGCACTTCTTCTTTTCCCTGACATACCTAAAAAAGTCCTTTCCCCCTCCCATTGTATCCTGTTCTAACCTTAATTCTCTGGAGGCCTTAGCTTTTCTAACCATCCTGGCCCCCTCCCATGACCAACTCCTGTAAGTCTCCTTATCCTCTCCCTTCCCTGTTCTCCTGTACTGCCAGTATGCAGCCCTCTTTGCCCTCACCCTTGAGCACTTTCTTGTTCCACCAGCATGGTTTCTTGGCTTTGCTCTTCTTGCTCCTGACCCTAGTGCAGGCTACTGTGGCCTCTGTTAGCCCAGCCTTTATGACTCCCCACTTTGTTCTGCATCCATCCCCGGTCTTATATCCTGGAGTCTCTCTTGCAGTATTGCTCCCATCCTCCCAAAGTCCACCATACTAAAGTCCACCACCTTAGTGCCCATGCCTCCTGTCTCCCTGACCAGTGCAAGAATGAGCCACACTGTTTGGTGGTTGCTACCTGCTAGTGGGTCCTCCACCCTTACCTCCCTCACTGCCTCCCCATTTGACAGTACTAGGTCCAGAGTGCTACCAAGGCCTGTAGGCCCACTTATCAATTGTGTCAGAATGCCATCCTGGAATGCATCAAGGGGCACCTGCTCCCTGGTACTGCTAGTGGCCGGGGTGCTCCAGTCTACCCCTGGTAGGTTAAAATTCCCCACTATCACAACACTCCCCATTCTACACACCCTCCTTATCTGCTTAGTGAACTCCCCATCCAGTTCCCCAGATTGGGCTGGTGGTCTGCACACCACTCCCAGTCTCAGCTTTCTGCCCTTGGAGTCCAGAAGCTGCACCCAATGCACCTCTGTCCTCTCCTCTTCTCTTCTCCCTCATCCCTTATGCATTTGATCCCTTCCCTCACATACAGTGCAACCCCTGCTCTTCCAACCCCCCAGTTGCTCCTGTATATCCTGTATCCCAGGATTGCTAAGTTACAATCATGGTACTCTGTGGCCCAAGTCTCTGTCACTGCAGCAATGTCCACCTTCCCTCTGAAAGGAGCACCTGAAGCTCTGCAATTTTGTTCCCCAGGCTTCTTGCATTGAGAGACACCACCTTTCACCCGTATCCCTCCTTCTCCTCACTCTTCTCCTTGGCCTGTGTCCCTCCTCCAGGTAGTCTGCACCCTTTTTCCTCCTTATTTTTACCGGGTGGTGGTGCCTTCTGTATTACACTCGGACCACTCGGACCACCCCCTCCTGGGGTTACTACACCTCCGCCTTTACCTACACCTAGGGGGTGAGCTCATTAGGCTCCCCTGTCTGGACCTTTCTACCAACCTCAGTCTTTGACCACTCCCCTACTAGTTTAAATCCACCTTAGTAGAGGTATAGCCCTCTAATCCTGCCTTTAATACTCCCCTTCCCGCTCAAGTGTAGCCTGTCCCCCACGTACAAGTCACTATTCCAACAAACTCTACCCCAGTTAGTCACTAACGAATAATTTTTGGTGTGGCATCAATCCCTCAGCCACTTGTTGAACTCCACAATCCTACCCTTCCTCCCCATGCTTGCACATGGTACTGGGAGTACCTCTGAGAATGCCACTGACCCCCACTCCCTCACACTGCTTGCCCAACTCCTCGAAACTCCCCCACACTACTTCCACAGTCTCCCCCGCCAAGTCGATTCTACCCACATGTAACACTAAATGAGGTATCTTCCTTCCCCTCACTGCACACTTGAGCAGTGCCTGCCCTGCCCCTCCTGCAGTCAACCTGGGGATAGCTTCAACCCAAATATGGCTGTGCATTTCCTCTCTTCCACCCCATCTCACCTCTTTCAGTATAGAATCCCCCAGGATGAGTACCCCCCATGTTCTATACCCCCTTTCCCTGCTAATGCCCCTTCCACCACCCAGTATTCATTCTTCCCTGCCCCTTACCCCACCAGCCTGCAGCCTCTGTGACTTCTATATCTGCACCCCCCTACTTCTGCCTCACCCCTTTTCTCTGCCTTATTCTTCCCATCCCCATTGAAACCCTTCCCAGCCTGACTACTTCCTGCTGGCTTCACATGTCGACCACCCCTCCTCCCCTGCTGATTTCCAACCTCTCTCCTATCCCAATTGTTGTTGATTTAGAGATAGTGATGCCTCTCCCATCCTTCCCCCTTCCTGTAGCCTTCTCTCCTTAAGTCCCCCCTCCTTCCTTCTTTACTAGCCCCCTTTTACCCTTTCATCCTTGCTATCTCTTCCCCTACTTGTTGCCATCCCTCTCATGCCCGCTTGTCCTCCCCCTCAGTATGTTGCTGCTCCTCCCTCCCCCATAGCAGAGGTTCGAATCTATTCCTAGTTGATACCCTCCTACATCTCTTCCCCTATTGGTTCCCCCCTCCTACTTGTCCCCTCCGTGCCCACCTGGTCCCATCCCTGGTCCCTTCCTACCTGCAGTCATGTGCTCTCTCTCTTGGTACTCCTCATGGTCTCTTCCTCCCCCATCAGGAGGCCTTCCTCGCCTCAGGTGCCCCCTCCCTTCTCCTCTCTTTTCTGCTAGTGCCTCTGATACTGGGGTCGGTTTCAGTCCCTAGTTGTTCTTCCCCTGTCCCCCCTTGCCATCCCCTATTCCCCCCCAGCCAGGATGTCTAGCATACTCATCTGCCCTGCCACTTAGACTCCTCCTTAGCCTCCACAGTTCCTCCCTCAAACAGCAGTTGTATACTGACCATACAGCCCCCCATCCTCCAAGCCCAGTCCAGGATCATGGCGGACCCACACCCTGTCAACCCCACCACCCTTCCAAAGATGCCCACCCTATTGACATGTGGCACCTGCCCTATTTTGGCCCCCATCTTATGTTATGGGCTCTTACTCCCAGGTTCTGTACCCTACTACAACTGTTAGGCCATTATTTACTCAAATTCCTGTTTCCCCACACTAGTCCCCCTACTGCCCCCTTGCTGACTGGGTTAATTCAGTTTCAAATCTCATCCATTAGATACTGTTTTGCTGTAGCAATCCTACAGCCTCCTTGTCCATTTGTTACCCTTCAGCTACCATACTTTTTGTTCTCAGTCCTCATATAGTTTCACTTAGCCAAGTTAGAAATCTTATTGCACTCCAAGTATTACTCAGCTTAATTAGAGAAATAAACAGAACAAATAAATATGTGTTATTACAGCAATCCTAACAGTATAGCTCAGTACTTAGCTCAGTCAGTGAAATAAACAGAATAACTAAATCTGTATTATTACAGCAATCCTAAAAGTATCCAATCATTGCTTTGTCTCCTCCCCAGAGACCCTGCTGTAATATAAGACCACACAGGACACTGGGAGGGAGGGTGGGCAACTCTAAAGTCCTGACAGAGCTCCGTTGAGCTTGCTCACACCCCCTCTCTCACTCTCTCATTCTTTTTCTCCCAGCACTGCAGGCTGCCCTTTTGTACTGGGCTCCTGCCTGCATTGGCACCTTTTTCTGCCCACAAAGAAATCCGCAGCAGTCCCTACAGAGCTCCATTGAGCTCGCTCACACCCCCTCTCTCACTTGCTCATTCTGTTTTTCCCAGTGTTGCAGGCTGCCCTTTTGTAATGGACTTCTGCCCACACTGGTGCCTTTTTCTGCCCCCCCAAAAATCCGCAGCAGTCCCGACAGAGCTCCGTTGAGCTCACTCACTCCCTCTCTCTCACTCGCTCATTCTGTTTCACCTGGTGCTGCAGGCTACCCTTTTGTACTGGGCTCCTGCCTGCGTTGGCACCTTCTTCTGCCCACAGAGAAATCCACAGCAGTCCTGACAGAGCTCCGTTGAGAACATTCACTCCCCCTCTCTCACGTGCTTGTTCCTGTTCTGTCCCAAACACTGATTTCCCACAGTGACCGTGCTATTCTGTGCCAGAATTGTGCTAACACATTTTGGCCAGGATGTGAAAAATTACAACTGTACTGTTAATAAGGAGGTGTGATAAATGCCAGTATAGTGTTGAAAATCTGGCATGAAAGTATTACAAATATGTGAAATTACAAGGGTATGTGGAAACTGCGCAACGCACCCCTGTAACACAATCATTTTATGGACTTTCATCACCAAATTTTCAACATAGGCATTTTTGGACCTCTGCTCATGAACAGTGTCACTGTCATTTTCTTAATCTGTCCCAAAGACTGATTTCCCACAGTGACTGTGTTATTCTGCACCGGAGGTGCGAAAACACATTTCAGCAAGGATGTGTAAAATTACAGCTGTACTGTTCATAAGAAGGAGTGGGAAAATGCCAATGTGGAAAATCTGAAGTGAAAATATTATGAATTTGCAAAGTTACAAGTGTGTGAGGAAACTGCTCAACACACGCTCATAAAACAGTCATTTTTTGGATTTTTTTCACCAGATTTGCAACACAGGCTTTTTGAGAGCCCACCTCATGAACAGTGGCACTGTCATTTCATTAATCAGTCCTGAAAGGTGATTCTGCACAGTGACTGCAAAATCACCTTTCGGGGCCGTATAATGCCATGACAGTGACTGAATTCATGAGGAGGGGTCTCAATAACCCCACATTAAAAATTTGATGCCAAAATTCCCAAAAATGCCAGAGATATGCAGCAAAGTTGAAAAAACCCTATTTATACCATTATACAGCTTACCGGCATTTCTTCAGTTCATGGTCAGCTTTAAAGAGTGCAGATGTGTTCCCGGTCCACTGGAAATCAGCGCAATGGGCTCCAGAGGTAAGTATGGGGTGAGGGGGGAGTGGGCAGGTAGAGTTCACAGAGAGTGGGCGTTGGGGGAGGCACCAGAATACTTCAAGGGACCTGCTTTCTCATTTTACAGGTAAAAAAACAAATGGACAATGCGGTCTGTTTTCTTTTTTGCAGGTGTGCTTGGTACACTGGGGTGGGCTCCCAGTGTACCACCTGAATTTGTGGGGAGTGGGACCAAAGCCAATGGGGACTGGGCCCCCTTCAGCACAGAAATGTGGGGGGTGCATGATGCCGAGGGGGATTGGGCACCCCCTTGGCAAACAGCAGAAATGGGTGGGCATTATGCCGATGGAGAGTGGGCTCCCCCATCGGAAAATGAACTGGGACGAGAGCATGCTGGCAGGGAGATTGGGCATTGCCATTGGCTTTCTATGCACCTCTGAGGTGGTGGCATACAGCCGCCATGTTCCTGGTAATGTTACACCAGGCAAGGTACCGCCCTGCAATGATGGGTCGCTCCCTCATTGCAGCAGAATGGCTAATGCTGCAATGACGAGGCAGCTCCTGATTGCAGTGGTGAAATCATTACAACTTGGTGGCACTCTGCAGAACCAGTGTCATCAGGACACTGGCCCTGCATTCCCCGACCACTGCCAAGCCCAACAATGCAGTGCCATCATTGGCTGCCACAGTGCCACACCTCCACAACTGCTTCTCTCCTAAGCTGCCACATAATGTTTCTTGCACATGCGTGAAAGCAAACATAAAAAGGAAAACAAATTAGAAAAAAAACATTAAAATGAAGGGGCAATTTTTCAAGGAAGGGAACCCAGCAGTAATGGAAGAGATTATAGTATCAGAGCAAAGGGTGAACCCTGTGCCTAGCTCAGGGTCAACAACACCATGAAGATCAACTCTAGATACTGAATAACCACCAGTAAATTACTCTAATGTAAAACCAGGGGTAGCCCTTTAACAGAACAAGAAGGTCAAGCCTGGTGAGGTTGCCATAAGTGTTAGCCAACGTCAATGTAGAGACCATAAGCCATGACCAGGGCCGGCCAAAACAAAAGCAATAGACAATGATGCAATAATAATGACAACTGGTAGACTTTCCCTTGGCCAGTGCTAGAAAGACAGAAGCAAGAAGCCATAGCTCTAATAGTCCAGCAAAATTATTAATTTTTAGTTGATGACAGCATAGAGATTAGATATTGAGATTACCATGAATGCATGTTCCTAGGATGTGACTAAAGATGGTCTGTGTTAGAGCAGTCAGCTCTGACTCTTGAATAAGTAAGCAATAACACAACAAAACAGGGGACATGGTTTTCACAGAGGGTGATCGCCATATGCAATTCGTTGCCTGAGTCAGTGGTTCTGACTTCTAAGTAAAAACATAACATACTTTAAAATAGTCTAGACAAGTATCTGAAAGAGACTTGTATCTGAAGATACTGCCATTGTTGAAATAGTGAGCACCAAAAAGGTTCTAGTAGCTTACCTGTGTTTATACTTTTCTATGAATCCTATTAAAAAAAAAATACCTAACAGGGTATGTGTTAAGGCATTTTGATTCGGGGTTTTGTGATTCACAAGTCATTCCCAGGTGTCTTGCACTGTTAGGAAGTGACTCTAAATGCTTGAACACAGCACCCTGAAATGTGTTATTGTGATTATGAAATGGATCGCTTTTGTTGAGCATAGTAGGTTTTCTGGCCTTAAACAGAAGATCAGACAGATGACCATGTTCCAATGTGATGTTTCTTGGTCAATTAAATAACTTTTTTGTACAATGTCATTTTTATAAAACAAGCCATAGTAAAATGGTGTCACCAGAATAACTACAGTACATGCACAGGACTGTGTGTCACAATCAGAACATGCCTTCCCACATAAAGAGGGCTAATGTGAGACCGGTGACCTCAAACACAAGATAATGTTGATATTGTGAATCCAAAGCCTAGACCAGGGTGGGCCAGGCCCTAAACATAATGGTTAGTGCTGCATCCAGAGTAGCCACCAGAACAGTCCCTAATCCAGGACATAGGCATCAACAGGTTCAACAGAGCCAGAGCTAGAAAAAACATCAGCAGTTAACAACTTTGAGCTTACTATGGGGTCCATCACAGCAGTGGGACCATTACCTTAGGGAGTACCTAATGAGCTAGATGTGGTACCAGAATGACTACACAAATAAAAAGCAGTCCTGTCTCTGCTGTCTGCATTGTTGGCATTATAGTGCACTGTCTTTCTTGTGCGATATTGACCCGGTACCATAGCGGAAGATGGCAGCTTGGCAAATACATAGGAAAAAAATAAACATATAAACTCAAACAAATAATTTGCCTGGAGGAGCAAGCCAAGTGCCAGGAGCACATTTATTTATTTAAAATTGGTGACTGGGAAAGACACACTGAGCCGAGGCTCATTTCCAGGTGCGACCTAGGTACAAGGTGTACACAGAAAACTAAGCAGAGAAATACAACAAGTTCTAGTTACAGATGTTTAGTGCAACAACAGTATGCAGGATAGCGCAGCTAACTTCTATTAGGACCTTGGTTACAGCATCTGACATATTTCATGTCTAATGATTGCGTAATCAGCATAGGTCAGAGTCTGTATATACAGCTTAAACAAATGGAATCACGATAGAGTGGACTAGCACCAGGATTGGACAGTAAAATTATTGGTGAAACAAAAAGGTGGGGGCTGACTGGAGGAGAATATTACCATCAGGAGCCAACCATGGTAGACTAGGCCCGAGTATGAGTGGGACCAGATGAGCAACTAGGGCAAGAGGGGGAAGGGAGGAGCCTGATGAGTGGTTTTAAGGCTGCAAGATAGGGGGGCCTGATGGTGGTTGGGAGGGAGATTGTTCCAAAGGAGGGAAGATGATAGGAAAAGGCTGTCTGTCCCGAGGCAGAGGGGGCATGTGATGTGGAAAGTGTGTGCATCTCTGTGACGGAGAGGGTAGCCAGGGTAACTGGCTGGTGAAAGGTGGGAGGAGAGGTAGGGAGGTAAGGAGCCTAACCAGTATTTAGCTAAGAGGGAGGCACTGTGGATGGTCCTCCTGTGTGAGAGTAGGGTCAAGGATAGAGAAGAGTAGAGGAGGCAGTGGTGAGTAAGTGGGGAAGAGGCAGTGGCAAATGACAGAAGAAGTTGAGAACGATGTCGAGTTTTGAGAGGGATGAGGCTGGGGCTGTACCATAGATGATGTCAGCATAGTCCAGGACAGGTAGAATGGTTTTGCGTACGAGTTCGCTACGAGTGGGTAGGGGAAGGCTGGCTTTGTGGCGATAAAGGCTGGCCAGCTTGGGCCAGAGTTTGGAGCAGATAGCCTCAATGTGGATGGAAACGTTGAGGTGACTTTCTAGCCAGACTCCCAGGTACTTGAAGGCGGGCACTTGAGGGGAGATCCTTCCAGGGTGCAGATTGGTGGGGGGAGTGGGTAGGGAGGCAAAGTTTTTGTCTTGTACTGAATACCATGATAACTTTTTTTGGCACTTAGTTTGAGCTGAGTTTAACAAAGGATGACATAGTTACTGTATATTATAAAACAGATTTTAAAACATGTAAAACCTGTTTGGCTGAGGACTGTCTTTATCTATCAAAATGGCATGGGAAAAGATCTGGTAACCTTGTCTTGGAAAAATGAAAATGCCTGTGTAATGGAACGTTTTTACCATTATCAAATATATCTGCTCTTAGCTCATCACAACTCTGGCACAGTCTTCCTCTCCACCACCATCTTGTTACATCTTCCCCAAGTTCCATCTTTTTTTTAACAGTCAACCCTGGCTCATAAATAATCAGTCCATCCCAAAAAACAGAATAAATGTAAGAGGTAAAGATACTGAAAAGATAATCATCCCATGTTTAGCAATGAAAACCCCTCCACTAGCATTGAAACCCCTCTACTAATTATTGCATTTTTAAGAAATGGTCTAGTTTATATATGACACAGGAACCGACAAAGATGAATGTAAAAAAAAACACACAACCATTTATCAGACCTCAACAATAAACCACATTGCCAATTGTTTTTTTGTTTTGTTTTTTTAAACCCTAATCCACCCACCTTTTGATGTGCAACTCCCCACCAGCATACACACATTATTGTTTCTGTACTATATTATAATAATTTGAGGTTGTTGCCTGCTTCCCAGAGTCTCCCCCTTACAATATGCATAGTTGCCAGAAGTCATTTCCTCTGTATGTGCTGCTCTCTGCAGATGTGATAATATCGTCATGTTGGTCTCTGTTAGATTTGAGTACATCTGGGATTTAAAGTTCCTCTGCCACTCACATCTACCAGAGGTAAGCATCAGGGTGTCATCTCATCTAGAGAGAGCTAGCAGCACATACAGGGAATTGGATTTTAGGCAGCAATAACAAACAGGGACAGTGAAAGAGAGAAGGAGCCATAACTTCATGTTATTTTTTTACAATTTATTTACCTTGTATAGCCCTGCTGAGATAGTGGGGTTTCATTTTCACTCCTTTTGACAACCAGGTGGACCAAAGCACTGAAAGGTTATGGACTTGTTGAGCATCGCAACGGTTCTGCTGTGATCAGATTTTAAGCTGGATCTCCTGTGTCCCAAACCACAGCTCTCTTTTAGTTTATTTAAAATCTGTTAACCAAGTAGCTTCATGAGCACTAAATGTCCATTTTCATGGAAGATCAAGACATAAAACAATAGAAACAGCATTTCACAATGAACAATCCTACAAGACCAAAGATAAGTACTATACAATTCATATCAGCAAGTGCAATGTGAATTTTCAATCCAATGCTTTTTCACACTTCTCTTAAACAGTGGGTAAGAGTTAACCATTTGTAAGGATGACAGCAAACTGTTCCACTGATTCATGACCTGATAAATGTAAAAATTTAGTCCTATGGATATTTTAAATAAAGGAAGTTGGAAAACTGGTGAAGATGCAGATATTGTAAAATGGGTTTCATCTAGAGAACCAATGTACTTTTTGAAAGTAAACCTAAAAGAATCATTCCAAAAAATGCCCAAACAAAATCAGTTTAAAATAAATGCATCAGAATAAATCTAAAGAAGAATATAAGTAGTAATGGTGAGTCATTCTTGGACACGATAACACAAAACAACATCCATAATTATACAGCATCTTTAATCTATTCAATGGCATCCCAGTAGCTGTTGAATTAAGCAATAAGGCATGACAAGGTGTATCTTATCGTGTAATAAAGTCACTCCTGGGGTGGGTTGAAGCACGAGGCAAAGCTGAGTGTTTCCACCAACCCCAGGAGTGACATTATTATACAATAACACACACTTTGGAGTGCCTTATTGCAATTATACAATGGCTCAATATTATACAAAATAAAAAAAAAATAAAATGTTTTTAGTAGATTTTTAGTGAGGCAGTATATCTTTGTTTCTTAAGAGAGAAAAGAAAATAATGCTGTGGCACATCAATACAATGTTATTGTGTAATAACATCACTGTCTCAGGCATACACTGACCAATCAGAGCCCCGGAAATTGTCTTGTCATTGTATAGTACATAGATAACCCATAATCAATTGCTGAGAAAACCAAGGACTGAACCAAATTATTTTTGAATTAAATGAAAGGTAATCACAAATCCAATATAACAAACTGAAATAAACATTTACATTCTTAACTACAAAATCAATGACATTTAATTGAAAATATGTCAGTCAAAATGAAATCCAAGGTATTTAAACAATAATTCCATAGGTAATGGAAGTCTGACTTTTGCATGCAAAATGTTTTCCGCTGATTAATAATTCACAGTTTACATAAACTGTGGCTTCATTTTCCACAATCCACAGAAAATTATTCCATGGTTTACACAGAAATGCTTTTTGGAATTCCATGGAATTTGAAAACAAATTCTGAAAAGCATTTCAGAAGTGGAATTGCCATTCTGCATGAATTCCACCAGTGGTATTCCACATTCCATATAGCCATACTCGTTTCCCATTTCATCACTGAACATTTGGATTGGTGGGGTTATAGGTCATTTTTGTTTAATACCAAACTGTCTTACTTTTGTTTTGGATGCATTGATTAACAATACATTTTCCTTCAACCATTCATTCACACTAAGAACATCCTTTTGTAAATCTAAAAGCAATTTATTATTGTTAGAACCTTAAGAAAACAAAACAATAGCGTCTGTATAAAGTAAAATATTTAAAAACAAAATAGTAGACGATAAATCATTTAAAAGTATTAAATAAGAAGACCTAATATTGAACCTTGAGGGACTCCAATATTAAATAAAAAATAATACTAAATAAAAGAGGACCTAATATTGATCCTTGTGGGACACCAATATTAACACAGGCCAATGAGGGTAAAATGCAATTCAGCATTACTTTTTAGTGCCCACCAAGTCATCAAATAACTTTTAAACCAAGTCAAAACACCATCAAAAAATCCATGTCCCTGAGTTTGAAAAGCATGCAACCATGGTGAACCAGATTAAATACCTTTGATAGATAAAAAAAAAATGCTGTTGCTCTCTCACTCCTGTCCAAAGCACCATGGAGAGTGGTGGTCAGTTCCACAAATACAATATGGGTACTGTGCTCCTTCCTAAAGCCTTGCTGATAAGGAGATAAACTGTGGAGCTCCAAATGCCCCCTTACTTGGTCAATGACCACCCTCTCCAATCCCTTGGATTGGGAGGAGCAGAGAGATTGGTCTGTAGTACATGACTAAGGACCTATCTCCATTCTTATAAATCAGCACCATAGTCACTTGCTTCCAGAGCTCAGGGATCACACTATACCTCAATAAAAAATGTTGCTGTTTATTTGAAAACTGCCAGTCTGTGTCTTCTTAGTGCACTTTCTTAAGGTCTGGTATGAACAGATACAGTTAGGTGTTTCTAATGGGAAGGCTTTAAGCCTGAAGTTAAATGGGTGGTGCAACTATGTCACTCCCACCCCCATCAGGCTTTAAAAGGTCAATCACCCTGGGCCTTCCCAGGATTCATTTGTCGTTGTAGCTGGAGGCGCCGCTCCTCTTCCTCACTCTGCTGCTCATGTCTGCTGTCATTCCTGTTGTCACCTTTGGCCATCCATTTATTTTGCCCCTAGCTTGTTGCCTTGGTGGCTTTTCTCAGCTCATCCCTGGCATCTGCCTTGTGCTCTGCTCATTTTTTCCCTCATATTCTCTCCTGTTCATCCCTCCCTTCCTTGTTCTTCCCCATGTCTCATTTCATCATGATGCCACTCTCATGGCCGCCCGGTCATGTCACTCGATTCTTCCCCCCTTATGCACCTCCCAATTTCCCATCAGTCTTTGTAGCTCCTGATGCGCCCGCTTGCTTTCCTCATCTTGCCTTTATTCCCCTGCCCTTGCTCCCCTTTTCCGGTCCCTCGCTTCCTGGTAGTGCTCCTTCCTCCTCATTTTGTCCTGGGATCCTGTACAGTGCCCCGTCTCTCTCCTCCCCTGCTCCCCCGTGCTCAGTGCTGCTTTCCCAGCATGCCGCCTCGGCCTTGACACCATTGCTCAGCTTTCATCTCTGTTGTCCTGGCCACTGCTCATTTGCTGGCACACCTTCGCTTCTCCTGCTCCTCGTTTCCTGCTGCTCATTCATTTCTCTCTTCTCTGGTGCTGCCCGGTGCCTTGCCCTGCTGCCTCACCTTTTCAATGCATTCCGATCCTCTCCTCTCCCTAGCGGTGCTCAGGTGATGTGACTTGCTGCTTTCCTTTGGATCTACCTTGGCCTCCCTCATGACTCCCCATCTGCATGGGTGGCTGGGGCTCTTCATGCTCGTCTTTTCATTTGGAGCACCTTTGCTTTTTCTCGTCATAGCACTTTCTAATGCTGTTGCAGGTATTTAATTCTCTGGTTGTCCTGGCCTTCTGACTTGGTTTAGCACTCTCTTTTCCTTTTGGATGCCCCACTTCGCTTCTTCCTGTCACATTTCATTTTCTCCTTGTGACCATTCTACATCGCCAGGTCCCTCCTTGAGCCTTCTGTTCTGCATGTTGTTTGATGCCGAGATTTGTAGCTCCTTGCTGTTTCTCTTCCTCTGTCTATCTATAATTCTGTTTTGTTTTTCCCTTGTGCACCAGTACTTATTTCCTGGTTTTCTATTGCATCCGATTTTGTATTCCCACTCCTCTATGTGCTTTCATGCATTCATTCCCTTCCCACTATTCTGTTTCATCCCCCCACCCCCATTTCTAATCTTCTGTGAATTTATGCTCTGCCCATTCCCTGTGTCTGTTTATCCTGGATCTACAGGGCCTTGTCATGGGTCCGGGGACGGGCCCCCTCAGCTACCCCCCATCACCTCAGCCTCATCTGTTCAGTTTCAATAGACTCGCATGTGGTGTAATCTACCATCTCATCCATCTCCCTTGCTCCTCTGACCTCTATCTTGATCTTCTCCTGTTCATTGGCCACGTTCATTGACCACTTGAGCATAACCCTATGGGGTCCTTGCTACCTTGACTCAACCTGCGGTCCACTTGAAGCTGTGCCTTCATGTCTCTTGCCCCACCATTCTGGGCTGGTGGGCTTTTCTCCATCATCGTTCATATTTCATCTCATGACTCACCTTCCCCATCCAAGCCTTCTAGGATTCTTTCCATCATCGTACTTCATCTCTGGTCTTGAGCCACTAGTTCTTGATACCCTCCTTCTCTGACCCATGCTTTCTTTTGGGGTTTTTCCCTATCCTGCCATCACCTTCCCTACTCGTATCCTCCTCTTACTTTAGCCCATATGTGTCCAGGTGCATGACTCTGGTTATCATCCACTCACTCTAACCTCATGGTTCATCTATTTACATCGCTTAATTGAGCATACCTATTATTGAATCCTATGCTACCTCATCAAACCACTGCTCTTCTGCAGTCATTATCACCATCAGTCTTCTTATGCCCATATGGGTGTCCCTTGCTCATCCAATCATCATACTGGTTTATTCCATTACATCGACTATGCGATAACCCACTATGGTCCATGCTACCTCAACTCAACCTGTTCTTCACTCAAAGACATACCTTCATGTCCATTGCTGACATACGTCCTTAATCAAACATCTTTCAGCATGGAGGGAAGGTGACCTAGGGCTTGGATCCCCAGAGGTTTCCACCTCATAGGTGTTTTTCCTCTCCTCCGTGCCAATGGCCATACTATTAATTAGGGTTAGTGCTTTCTTAGGTTTCTTAGTTAGGTTCCGCTGTTGGATGGAGTCAGATGGTGACTCTGGCTGTTCTATCTCTCCTTAGGAAGTCCACCCTTATTCATCTTCTCAGATTTCCTTTCATTCATCATCCTCACCTTTAAACATCTTCTCCTGTCATTCCTACCTAAGTCTGTCACATTTATTTCCAGTCTAGATATCTTCTACTTCTCCCTTCTTTGATGCTTACACCCGATTGGGTATTCTTTTTGGGCTTCCTCCTAAGCTGCCATTAGCCAATGGAATTATTCCCACGCACCTATGGGGGGGAACCCTTCTCTAGGGTTCCTTGCGTCGTATCCCTACAGGGTGGTATATTCCATAGATAGAGAGGTGAGTAGCCACAATGTAATCAGGACACATAAACATCATCTCATCCATTTGCATAAGCACAATTGAATGGGGAAGGCTTTAAGCCTGAGGTTCAGTGGGTGGAGCAACTACATCACTCCCCCCATCAGGCTTTAAAAGGTCAATCATCCTGGGCCTTCCAGGATTCATTTCTCATTTCCCCACCACCCACCCCTCCTCCTCCTCCAGTGGCTCATCTCTCTTACCCATGGGCTTCTTCCTAAGCTGCCTTTAGCCAATGGAATAATTCCCATGGCACCTATGAGGGGAACCCTCTTCTAGGGTTCCTTGTGTCATATCCCTACAGGGTGATACATCCCACGGACAGAGAGGCAACTAGCCACAATGTAATCAAGTCACATAATCATCATCTCATCCAGTTGCATAAACACAATTGAATCACAGGGTTACTACTTAATTTGTACAAGGTTACTGCTTAATTGGTTCCAGTAGGTGGATCATTTTGACACTGAGTGCATTCAAACATTCTACTTAATGGATTTTTCTAATTTATTTTATTTCCTATAGGGGGTTTTGTTATAAGTTCATGTCCATTGTTATTATTGTTGAAGCAGTATTTATGTTCTCTTGTGGAGAGTGGGCAGTATTACTTTGTGTTGCTGGCAGGTGACTTTTACTTTGGTATTTCAGGCAGGTAACAGAGCATGTGACATCACTGAATAGCAGAGTGTTGATTGGACCATCAATCATTTATTATTCACAGAAGTGACATCCAATAACAAAGTATTAACCAAGCCATCAATACTCAGTTATCCACAGTGACAGAAGTGACAAGAAGGGTGGATAACAAGGTTTTTCATTTCACTAAAATCAGGTGGTAAGGGATCAACCACAGAGTTTTGTTTATTGATGTGGATTAGTGGACCAGAAGTTGTGAACATGCATTTTAGTTGGTATTTCACCAGGTCTGTGGCTCTGGCTGGGTACATCATGTCTTGCTGACCAGCAACAGTATGTATCTTTCATAGAAGAAATAACTGAGCCTTGGTTTGCTGCTGCACCCAACTTGTGGAACTCAATCCCCTGTGTATAATGACATCTTCATGATCCCAGCATTTAGAACTAAAATGGTAACATTCTATTGTTAAGGTTGTTTCAGCTGGTGTAGACTGGGTGTCTGTATATACTGTACTTATTACTTTAACTTGTATGTGCAGCGCTTTGATTGGGCCTACCTGGTAAACAGCATTTTTATTGATATATATTTCATTCATTCATTTAGAAAAATGTAACTGTTTCCATACTGTGATGTTAAAACTATGTGCATGTGTGGACTGTGTGAAGTTTGTATGTGTGTGTGTGTGTGGGGAAGGGGAGCTTTAAAACATCAGTGTGACAAAACTGGGCAAAAAAATCTGATCCTTTCTTTTACCCTATCAAAGATTTCAGATATCTTCCAGTTTCATTTGGTGGTAAAAATGTTCTGGTTCCACCAAAGTTTGAGTATTTTATAAATGTTTTAATGTATTTTTTTTTTCATAAGGAAAAAAGATGCCTGCCACATTTGCCTGACAAAAAGCATTGTACAGTGGGCAAAAAAAACCTCATGGTGCACAGCATAGAAGGCATCTAGAAAAGTAGATTTGACATGTATGCAGTGTTACATGAGGTCCCTGCACCCTTATTGGTACCCCCAGAGGTACACCATAGACAGCTAGTGCTTAGGCATATGTTATACTAACATATAGGGCTAAGGGCATCTACTGCACAAGAGTAGATGTCAGGATATGTATGCATATTATTGTTATACACTTTGCTTCCTAATACCTATACATTTTCTATGTATTTTCTATGTATTTCTCACTCATAAGATGTTAGGACATCTGTGTCCTTGTAATGATTATGATATATAAGTCAGCATTGCCACCTTTTGGTGATTTTTTACTACTACACTGATTTGTGTAAGAACTGTAAGAACTGTACTCTTTGCTTTCACAAAGTGATGACTACTACAAAATTGTATAATGTTATCTTGGACCATGGAGCCACCTCTAATTTAGCCAATAGGGCTAATCTCTGTAACTAGAAATGTTTCTATCTTACAGTAACCATAGTAATTATCATAGGTATATAAGGTGAGGCACTGAGTCTTATATATTGGAGACCCCAAGAGACACGAAGAAACCTCGAGGTAATATGGAATGCTTAACATTGGCTCCTGGTTCGTATTGGTAAGAACTACTTAGGGCAACTGTGATTTTTCCTTTTTGGTAGTAATAAACAAGTTTATTACTCTTATGCAATGGGTCTGTGATTCCTTGCATTCCCAATACTGCCAAGAACCTAAGAGTGAGGTTTAGACCTCCTGACAATTGGCGACCACAGAAGACAATATTTGGTGTTTGTAAGCTTTCACTTGTTGCTTAAAACTTTTCTCTTCCGAACAGGGACTGTAGGTGTGCCTTTCCACATCACCTCTCCTGTTTTCAGACCACTTTGTAGTCACTTGCAAAGTCTAGCTGCTTTTCTTGGGTGTGGTCGATGCAGACTCTACCCACTCCACAGCAGCTTTGAATTGCAAGCCTACAGAGTATAGAGTAGCCCGACTGTGTGTAAAGTGTTCCTGCTGTGGATCGATACACAGCACTGCGCCTTTTTCACAGTTTGACTTTTTGTTCCCTCCCACACAATGGCCACCGTATCAAATATCTGCACAGAACTGAGACTCAATGTTTCAAACTTCCTTGCCTCCCATGGAGGATGGGCTGACTTCGAGTGGGATGCAAGTCAATCTGAAAACCCTATACTGGGGATTTCAACCCAGTACTGTGAGATGAGACAAACAGCAAACAAGCATCAGGCCAAAGGGCTGTTGGTTGCGGCTCTCTATGCTGCTCTGGAAGCCTCCAAAGTGAGGTTTCAAACCCTTGACCTGCAGATTTCATCCCCTAAGCAAGCGATGGGTTTACAGGAAACAGAATGTGTTAGACTGCAGCAGAATTTGGAGTCTGAACTTCAAATACTGCTCAATGAAAAGGATTCACTTTTGCATCATTCTGCACAGGCTGGAGAGCAAGAAATTTGCATGTGGAAGCAGGAGTGTGAAAGTTTGAGACAGGACAAGGGGCAGGCTTTGAATATGAATGACTTGTTAAGTAGAGCAAATGAACAGTTGAGTGAGGATATGGGAGAGTTACAGGACGAGATAAACCAGGTATGTAATGACTTAGAAGTGGCTACTAGGGACAATCTCAAATTGAGCACCACATATAGAGTGTTGCAGAAACAAATGCAAGATGAGGTTGATGTGAATGTTGCAAATATGAATCATGCAGAATGTGACTCCAAGATGGCGAAAATGCCCCATCAACGAGATGTTCTGGCTGGACATGTTAAGGCGATGGGAGGCGTAGCCTCTGTCTTACACACATCATCTGAAGGGGAGGTCTCAGATGATGACATCTCTCAGTACAATGCCCAGTCACACCCCTACTATGGCCTAGAAACCCCACCCAGCCATCCACAACATGGCGGGTCCCCACTCCACCCACACCTCATGATATGTCATCGACATCATGATGCACATCATGGACGATGCCAACATGGCAGCCCCCATGATAGGGGTCCTGGTCCCAACGGCACCACCAGTGGCTGTTATTAATGTGGAAGATAGGCAGGAGATAGAAACAATGATTGAGAATGCAATAGGTAACGTGCCTATCTCTGAGAGAAATAAATGGGTCCTTAAAACCCAGATTAGGCAGCTTCTGCAAGAGGCTGGTACTCAGGAAGGCATGGTTCATACTGCAGCTGAGGCCGCAGCCCGGGCAGCCCTGGATGGCACCCGAGGCAACCTACCCCAGCCTGATTGGCCCAATAATCCCCTACAAATGGCCTACTCTGTTCAGCAAATAGCTGACAGCAATGGTCGGATGAGCCCATCCGACAACCTCAGCTGCCACTTGGAAAAAGTGTGTCCCAAATGTGAGATGCTTAGCCTCACTACAGACTATCAGGTCCAAATACTACGCCAAACCATCAAGCTTGGATTGTGGGCCAAACTCCCTGATGCCATCCACCAGGCTGGCAACTCCACCTTTGATGAGGTTGCAGCTGAACTTATTTCTGCACACAGCCCAGGTGTAGTAGGAGTGATGCTTACATATCCTGTGAAACAGAATGCAAAAGAAAGTCCAGCAACTTACCACCAGAGACTTTGGATGGCCAAACGAGTAGGAAAACAACTCGAACAAGAAGCTGCAGATGTAGATCTTATTGAATAAGACCCTGTTTCTTAGGAACATGATCCCTGCAGTGAGAGAGAAGGTAGAGCCAACCACCTATCCCACCATGGAAAGGTTTGCTGAAATTCTTCAGAAAACCAAGAGAGTTTACCAACTCTACATCCATGATCTGGGCTCCGGTTCCAAGACAATAGTAACCACGGAGCCTGCCCAAGAGGCCGCAATGCACTACACGGTGGAAGGACAGGCCCAACACAAACAGCCCCTTCCCATGGACAACCAACACCCCCAGCAAGCCCATCAACAACAACAATAACCACAGCAAAAGCAAGAATGGGGTGGGAACTGGAACTATCATAAAAACAAGAAGCACAAGAATCATAAGGATAAACAACAACAAAGATCAGGCCCTTCATATAGGGAGCTAGCCGAAGAGAATCAGAAGTTTAGAGAACTCCTGGGGCAAGTGAGCTCTGTAGCGGATGCTGTTCCTGCTCAGTCCCTTGCAGCCATACAACTGGGAACCCAGGCCACAATGGACCATGGTGATACTGGAAGTACAGGCCCTCAGGCCCATACAGGACTGAACCCAGAAGCACCTCCCTATATAGCATCAGTGCAGCATGGTGAAGTGGTTCAAAGGAGCAAGGCCCAACCTCTCCATGCTTCCTCCAGCACAGATTGACAATTACAAGCCCTAGTCCAGATTGTAAACAAGCTGGTCTTGGATACAAACGGAAGGCCCTCCACTGAGGCCGAGGTTGGGGGCCACCTACTTACAGTGTTATTGGATACAGGCATGGTTATGTCTGTATTACATGATGAACACCTGGATACATCTCCTTGGTCCACCAGATGGAGGACCAACATGTCAGGAGTAGATGGTACTAGGTTACCTGCATACCACTCTTACCTCTACCTGTAGAGTTGGGACATCTGAAGGCCTCATACACCTTCCAACTGATGGTATTGCATGATCGTTCTAGTATCATTGGAATTGACTTCCTTGCACAACATGGCTGTGTAGTGGACCTAGCTAACATGCTACTGATACAGATTCAGGGTCAATATCATACTATCATGATCCCTGATTCACATGTTGTGGCAGCGATATCTGCCAACAACAAGGAGTATGACGTCATAGATTTGTTCAAGAACCATGAGCTTTTTCCAAAGCTCCTTCCCATTATGCAAAGGCATTTGGAGGCGTTTGCTATCAACAAGCATGACTGTGGCGGAATGCCCACTGTCATTGAAGTGCCAGGACCGGCACATGAGAGGCAAAGGCAATATCCTTTTCCATCTGAGGCCTTGCCCTCTCTTAGGGAAACATAAAATCACTCCTCAACCAAGGGGTAATCAGAACATGTGTTTCTACTGCCAACTCCCCAGTGTAGCCTGTGAAAAAACCTACAGGCACCTGGAGACTTACTATTGACTACAGGAAACTGAACCAGGTCACCCCAAGTTGTGCTCCAACTGTGGCCTCCGCACCTGATGTGCTGTGACTCTTGACCCCTGACCTAAAATGGTTCAGTGCCCTGGATATTTCCAATGTTTTCTGGTCACTGCCATTGGCCCCTAAAAGTCAATACAAGTTTGCCTTCAGCTTTGAAGGTAGACAGTACACGTGGACCTGCTTACCACAGGGATTCCATAACAGCCCGTCTTGTTCCATCTGCACATGATGGATGCCCTTGAGGGTTTCTCTACTCCCCAGTGTCTCTTGCAGTATGTGGACAACCTGCTGTTGGCAACAGCCATGCAGGAACAACACCTGGATCTCTTGGATGAACTATTGACTCTCATCCAGAGAGCAGGCCTCAAATGCAATCCAGCAAAAGCACAACTGTGTCAGAAAGAGGCACTCTTTCTGGGCCTGAGAATGACTGACCAAGGCCGTAGCCCTACCTGGAAGAAGTTACAAGGATTTCAAAACTTGCCATTGCCTACCAGCGTGGCAACTCTTAGAAGGTTTCTATGTATGGTGAACTATTCCAGAGATTTTATTTGTGACTTTGCTCAGAAAGCTGATCCTCTGTATGAGCTACTGAAAAAGGACATTCCCTGGACTTGGGGTCCCAAACACACCCAGGCTGTGACATCACTGAAGCAGGACTTGGCCTCAGCTCCAGCTCTGGTCAACCAAAATCCAGCACTACCATTCCATCTGGAATGTGCTACCTCTGACATTGCCATGTCAGCAATGCTGGCTCAGAAGGTTCATGGTACTCTGAGACCTATTGGATATGCATCACAGCTCTTGACTCCAGTGAAACAGAAGTATAGCCTTTGTGAAAGGAACCTTCTAGCTACCTACTGGGCTGTCAAGTACTTTCTGTATATCATTGGGTACTCGCCACTGATTATTAACACCAACCACACCCCAACTACCTTTCTGCTATTAGACAGAGTGAAGGATGAGTCAGTTACTAATACCAGAGTGACACATTGGCACTTCTTCTCCAGGATAGAGACATACAGGTACACCCAACCAAAATTCCATCCATGCTGGCACCTGGACTCCTTCCAAGGAGAACTCCATGACTGTACACTGCAACCACCTGATCTTCCAGATCCAGGTCCTTTCCTTCCTGCCACACTACAAATACTTGACAGCACCTATTTGTGTCATATTTTTGCAGCTGGTTTAGCTTCCTACTATCAGGGAGAACAGATTGCAGGGATGGGTATCTTAGTGATCTACACCTATGGTAGCACTGTTAAAATCTCTAAACATTGCAGTGTAGCATCATCACAGTATGCAGAGATGAATACCATCATTTTTATAGACTCTAACTGGGTTTGTTGTTCTCTTACAGAATTTCTTCCTTTCTAGCAGAAGAACTCCTTACTCTCTTCTGATGGCAGCCCAGTGAAGTATAAAGAACTGGTAATGTACATACACTCACTGACACAAAGGTTTGCAAACAAACTCTATGTACGTAAAGTTAAAGCCCGTTCCCTACATGACCCCTACCATGCCTTCAATGACACAGCAGACACTCTTGCTAAGGAAGGAGCCCAAGGAGGGGGAACCTGGATGATGGCTCATCCAGAGGCTAATGTGACTGTACATATTGCAGCAGTCAGGAAGACACCTGAACCTTTTTCCCCCTCGAACATCTCAGCAGCCCAACATGTTGATACTGAGCTCAAAGAAGTGATCAGATTTCTTGACAAGGGTACCGAAGAAAAACTTCCCGCACAAACCCCTACTGGAGGCATGAAGGCAAGTTACACTTGTCACCAGATGACAAGCTCATCTGGTACCAACCAGATGATTCCACCACCAAGTTGTGGGTGGTCCCCAGACACCTTAGGTCTGATTTTTTGCACCAAGTGCATGATACATCCACTGGTGGACACCAAGGAGTGGAACACACCCTCCAGAGGCTCCAGACCACTGCCTGGTGGCCTGGTGTCACCAAAGATGTTAAACAGTACATAGACAACTGCCTTGTTTGTTTGCAAAACAATCCCATCTCTACCAAACGAAATGCCAAACTACTACCACAAAGACACTCTGGCCCTTGGCATGCCAGATTTTATTGGCCTCCCAACCAATACCAGCAGAAACAACAAGTATGCTCTTGTGGTAACTGGTCTCTTCTCTAAGTGAGTCGAAGCTTTCTCCACTAAGACATGCACTGCTAAAACCACTGCCAAAATCCTGGTGGAATACATTTTCTCCAGGTGGGGCCTACCTCTTAAGGTAGACTCTGGCAAAGGAACCAGTTTTACATGTGAATTGATGAAAGAATCCCTTGAGCTCCTTGGAGTTCAACAGAAGTTCCACATACCTTACCACCCCCAGTCTTTAGGTCAAGTAGAGACAGCCAACAGACGGATTAAGCAAATGCTTTCCAAATTCATTGAGGACAATCCCAAAACCTGGGATTCCCTATTGCCATTACTCCTTATGGAAATCAGGGGAACACCCTCAGCCACCACCCAGTTGACACCCTTTGAGGTGATGACTGGAAGGCAGATGAGATTACCTGAACACCTGTTGTTTGACCTGCACATCCCCACTGCGGACCATGTGTCCATAGACCAATATGTGGAAAAACTCAGAAAAGACCTCATACACACACACTTGTATGCTACCAATTGCATGGGCAAGGCCCAGCAACAGTTCAAGATACAGTTTGACAAGCATGCACAAGAAGTGGATTGGCAGGTTGCAGATCAGGTAATGGTCCTCCGATTTGCACATCCCACACACTCCTTCTCCAATAAGTGAGAAGGCCTCTACCCCATTGTCAACAAGCTCAGTCCAGCAGTCTATCGAGCTAGACTCCTGCACAACAATAAACTGACTGACAAGTAGTTACATGCAAACCAACTGAAACTGTATAAAGGAGTATAATTACTTTTCCTCACCCCATTGGGCAGAATAGTACTAACCTACTAATGTCTGATTTTCCTTTTCAGATATATTGACAAGATGGCTATCTTGTTCCAATTTCTCCTCATCTCAGGAGTTATCCCCTGCATCCAAGGCATGGTACCAAACCGTCTACTGCACCTTGATCATCCAGCATCTGCTCCAGAGGGAGTATCCATCAAAATACCCGATAGTTTGATTACTATCCTATAAGGTTCCGATGCTTACCTCACTGCCTCGGTTGTTGCTCTTGATAAATCTACCCTACAAATTGAGTGGCAAACCACATCACAAGGACAAATTCTCCCTGTGGCCAAACTTTCCCAAGGAACGTTCCAGGGTTGGCCTAATGCTAAATTACAGTATCCCCAAATGGTTCTCTGTCCTTGCTACAAACTGCTCTTAGACATTCTGGTTTGCATAATATTACTGCTTTAATTGATCCCTCATATTGTAATTCTTTGTCTAAGGACTCTGCTCAAAAATTTTGTGCTGTACACAACATGGTCTCTGCTGCCATGTACCTTTCTGTGTTACCACCCACTGACAAACAGTTTTTGGTATGTCCAAAGCACACCCCTGGTCCTCATAGTGGTCACACAGCCACTGTCCTTCCTGGTACACTGATTAACAATTTACAATTTATGCATATACCTGTGTTGTTTAATTTAACTTACTGGAATATGAAAGAATTTGGTATGTGGCACAATACTAACACTTCAGCATTTTACATTACTTTGTTGCTTGATAGTTTAGCAGCGTTTCAGATTCATACTCAAGACCCTATTGCCGGGGTACATACCACTGAGCATAGAGGCAACTTCAGGGGAAGACCATCCTGATGATCAAAGTCATAAACGTAATATACGTGAAGCTGGCAGTTCTGATGTCACTGGTGCAACAGGCACAGTCACAGGTCTCTTTGGTACAGCTATGCCTATCTGGAATAAAGCAGACATTGCTGCTATCAAATCTCATTCTGCCAAATTTCAGACTGGTTTGGTGAATAATATACTACCCCCATTATTACATGGTGTGGATAGCCTTAGTCAGAAAGAAAGATACATTGTTTACAATATGCACAACATTGCTAAGGCATTTACAGATTCTAAGGATAAGTTTAACACACTCATTGCACAGAACAATGAAGAAGCAGATAAGCAATACATTGCCCATGACATTGTATGCTCCACCTATGGCTTGTAAATGATCACTACCATCAATAATCTGTTCCGTGATCTAGAATCTGGAAGAATTCCTGATATCATACATGACAGATGTATTTCCAAATGGTATTGTCCACAATGTAAAACCCCTGGCTGTATTGCTATGTGCATGCAACAATCTTTAACTATTCCTCTTTCTACAGCTAGGAATTTGGGTTTTGTGACCAGACACCCTAATACTGGTCCCTGTTTTACTTCTAAGAAATGTTCTATCAAAGATACAATGTTTGTTTCTTTTACTGTCTCTTTACCATGCTTTGATCCCACTACAGCTTTATTCGACAAGCTGGCTTCCATTCACTCCATTGGGCACCTTGATGAAGACATCTACAGAGAACACCTGGACTTGCCTCCTCTACTGGTCTTCTATCTTTTCCTGGACTCTGGGTTGCTCCGCATACAGACTGCTGCGCAAAGAAGCAATATATCTACTTGTGTCGATGTGATGTATTTGATGTTATTAAGCCAGTATGTGGTTATTCTCCCAACAGTATTGATTAGTCCTTTTCCATGGACAATGACATCAGCACAAATGACACTGCCTTTTCAGACTCAACATTAGCTCCAGATAAACTTTACCAATCTTATCAAGAGAAGGTTCATCGCCTGTCAACATGGATTTCCAAGATGACCTACACCTGCCCGGTACAGTTGCAAAAATGGAGATTCCCCATTGTTAAAATGCAGTACAATTCTGACGGCGAGTACTGTGTGTTGATGAACTATAAATCCCATACTTATGGTACTGAGACATGTGTTGTTGATAACCCTAACTTTTGCTTTGTTCCCCACCAGAAGGCTGTTATTGGACATACCGTTATTACCCCCGTCCCCCTTATGGATGCGGACATCATTGATGGTAACCCCGATTATCTGCTCACACTTTCTGAATACTTACCATATCTTAATGTACACGTAGATCCACTGTCACTTACATTGAAATCACTTTTAGAGAGAAAAGGCACTCACCTCATCCACATCAGCAATATTATTACTAAGGCTAATGAAGCTATCCTTTCATTGATTAATGATGGTGATACGAATGATGCATTAATTAACACATGGTTAGAGATTTCTTTTAAAGGTTTTGTTATTATACAAGCATTTTTGGTATTTTTCTTAGTTATTATGCTATGCTGCCTACGGTGCACACTGTGCCAACACCGTGAGCAGCTGGAGTTCCTTTACAAAGCTTGTGCGTCGGGTTTGTAAATGACCCCTGCTCTCTGACCTTTCCCCTGTTTTGCCTGTGTTGCCCTTGGAGGCAACAAGGGGGGGAATGTTACACAAGGTCCCTGCACCCTTATTGGTACCCCCAGAGGTATACCATAGACAGCTAGTGCTTAGGCATATGTTATACTAACATACAGGGTTAGGGCATCTACTGTACAAGAGTAGATGTCAGGATATGTATGCATATTATTGTTATACACTTTGCTCCCTATACATATACATTATCTATGTATTTTCTATGTATTTCTCACTCATAAGATGTTAGGTCATCTGTATCCTTGTAATGATTATGATATATTAGTCAGCATTGCCACCTTTTGGTGATTTGTACTACTACACTGATTTGTGTAAGAACTGTAAGAACTGTACTCTTTGGTTTCACAAAGTGATGACTACTACAAAGTTATATAATGTTATCTTGGACCGTGGAGCTACCTCTAATTTAGCCAATAGGGCTCATTTCTGTAACTAGAAATGTTTCTATCTTACAGTAAACATAGTAATTATCACAGGTATATAATGTGAGACACTGAGTCTTATACCTCGGAGACCCCAAGAGACACAAAGAAACCTCAAGGTATAGGGAATGCTTAGCATTGACTCACAGTTCGTATTGGTAAGAACTGCTTAGGGCAACTGTGATTTTTCCTTTTTGGTAGTAATAAACAAGTGTATTACTCTTATGCAACATGTCTGTGATTTCTTGCATTCCCAATATTGCCAAGAACCTGAGAGTGAGGTTTAGACCTGACAGCAATATGCTAATATTTTTATTAGTTGTAGATAAAACTAGCTTTTTTGAACAATATTTTTTGTTACACTGCTGCTTTAAACTGTGTGATGGAACGTAGTTCCACATATTTCCACTTACATTCCTTGATTTTATTCTTTGAACAAAAATGTTTATGACAGTGATTGGTCAAAATCTACTTCATGCTAACATCTTGAAATGATTTTCCAGTTTTGTGCCAAATACTGATATTTGGTATTAACAGGACTCAAGATTCACAAAATTCCAAAAAATTTGAATTATAGGACATTGTATTCTATGGTACAAAATATGTCATAATTCTCTGCTGTGACATCATAATCTGTTGCAACATAAATTATCCTGATGTCACAAGCAGAGGATTGCGACTTCAGGGAAAGACAAAGTGTGCATAACAGATGAGGTCTGAGGAGCAAAGAGCCTGTTTTCATCCAAAGAAAAAAATGGATGGTCCAGAATTTCAGATTTGGGTTGATTTTGTGTAAGCGAGTTCTCCTAATACCAGCTGTGGATTTGTTGCTGGAAACAAAAAAACTCTTAAATCTGATTATAAATGTGTCAGTTTTGTGGAGGCCACATGGGGACACCTCAACAACTTAAAATAGCAGCTGTCTAATGTAACTGGCCTCGTTCTCAGTTGCAAGTAGTAGTGGTGCAAAATGGGACTCATTTTGTCATCTCATTGTGTTATCACTCTTTTGTAGCACACAAAACATAGGGTATGTTGCTGGGGGGAAGGGAGAGCAAATCATTTGCCTGGCTGTTACAAGGCATAAATGGTGCTGATGCCTGCAGACATACTGGGCATTGTCTGGAACTGAGCTGCAGCATGGCATAGGGCCAGTCACTATTCAATGTCTTCTTTCTTTCTTTCTTTCTTTCTTTCTTTCTTTCTTTCTTTCTTTCTTTCTTTCTTTCTTTCTTTCTTCCTTCCTTCCTTCCTTCCTTCCTTCCTTCCTTCCTTCCTTCCTTCCTTCCTTCCCTCCCTCCCTCCTTCCTTCCTTCCTTTTTTTCTTTCTTTCTTTCTTTCCAGTTTAACACCCCATGGTCTTAGGTGAAATACAAGAAGGAGGTCATAGCATATTCTAGAATTACATTAATCATCCATATAAAACTTCTAAATATTTACCAATACAAAATGGTTGGTCCCTGCTTATGAAATGGGATGGGGACATGATTAACTAAAAGTCTGTTCTCACTAGGGCTGGGAAAAATAAGTAAATTCCAGTTCAGTAGAATCTTTGCAAAAATGTGTGCATTTGTTTATATGAATGTAACTGAGCCATTCATTTAGCTAGATACTTCAGTCTTTTCTGATCACATGATTGTAAGGGGTTCTAAAAGTCTGCCAAAGTAATGACATTCACTTGAGTAGTTTTGAACACACAAGGGCTCAAATTCTGGCATGTCATTGCGTTTTGAAATTTTGTAAGAATATTTTTCTGCTTATACTGTACCTCAGACACCCTTACCTCTAGGTACCTGACAATTATCTTGTGTAACCATTTTATTTTATTTTATTTATTTATTTATTGATTACAGTCTCAGAATCTGACATACCTTTGAGTCAGAGACACATTTACAAAGGTTCCACATCCAAAAGAAATCATAACAATTAACTAAGTGCAACAACGTAACAAAAACATGGCATGGATATAACAAAAACAATCAGAGCCATCATTCTATCAGACTTTGTCAAAGTTGGCTAATAAGAACCGAAAAAAGATACCAGGGTAAAAGCTAAGATAAAATTCAGTAATGTATAGGGGAGGGCAAAAGTGTGGTTTTCTGCCACCGTGGAACTTCCACGGAAATCAATGAACTTTCGAAGAAGTTTCCAAACTTCCACTTGTGACGGAGCGGAAACCTTCTGTGAAAGTTATAGGTGAAATTTCACCTTAGGGTCAGAAAACAACATTTCCGCTACCCATCCCTAGCCCTGGTGGCTAGTGGCCCCTCCCCCACTAGCTCCACGAGTACATACTACATATTGCCAGTCCCTGGTGGCTAGTGGTCCCTCCCCCCACCGGATCACCTGCTGGAGGCTCAACTTTTAATAAAAAATACCTCATCCCACCAGGATGCGATCCCTTCCCCACCCCATCCCTGCCCAACAACAAATGCACTGGACCCTGGTGGCTAGTGGTCCCTCCCCTCCACCTCACCTGCCAAAACTAAAATTTTCCAGCAGCATTTAACAAATCAACTCCCCCCATGCCCATCTCTGTCTGACTCATACTTTTTTTTATAAAAAAATGCCCTGGTGGTCTATTGATTTCCCACACCCTCTCCATCCCTGAACGCCAGTCAGTCACATTATTTCCCTGGTGGTCTAGTGCCCCCCCACCCCAGCAGGTGTCCTACCCTACAGCTCCCACCCCCATCTCAAACCCCAGCAGGCGGATCGGCAGCCCTCCTCTCTCTCTTCCGGAAGCACCCACCTGAGTTGTCAACGAATGAGTACATTCTTGTAGAGAATGCCTCATTCATTGACAGCTCAGTGGGAAGGCCGGCCATGGTGGAGAAAGAAGGGCTGTTTCGGTCTGCCTGCTGGGGTTTAGAATGGGGTAGGAGCTGGCCACTGGGTGGTGGGACACCTGCTGGGAGGGGAGCACTAGACCACCAGGGAAATAATGGGACTGAGGATTGGGGATGGGTAGAGTGTGGGAAACCACTAGACCACCAGGGAATTTGTTTCAAAAAGTATGGGTCAGACAGAGATGGGGATGGGGGGCTTGACTTTCATTAAATGCCATAACACCACAAGGCAGGAGACCCCAACTGGCAGCGGGTGGAACTCAGGCACATACAAGCCTAGTGGTATTAGGATTGGAAAAAGAATGGGACAATATCCTTCAGAGGGCAAAACAAAATGGCCCAAATCCCCAGTGCACATTTTAATTGATTTCAGCTATGCTGCTCAACCAGAGATGCAAGGAATATGATGGGGTCATATCTCGTCTATGCCAACTTGGGATCCGATCATCCACCACAGCTGATTCTGGTGAAACGTTAGGTGTTACCAGCTGCTCTCCTGAATGGTGGTTCCTGTGTCCTGCACTCTGCACTTTAGCACAATAAATGTTATATGAAGTGGTGGAAAACACTAAATTTGGTTTCAGTCTGTTCTTGCTACTACACAGGAATACCTGTGGACAATTTTAGTTTTTTTGGCAGGTGGAGGGGATGGACCACTAGTCACCAGGGCATTTATTGTTGGGCAGGGAAGGGGTGGGGAAGGGATCTCAACTTGACAGGACTGGACCGACTGGGCTTTTCGTGGCAAGCTGGGCAACTGGATTGAGCAGCGACCACGGACAGAATTTCCACGGATGTTCGGAAATCAATTTCTGAGCTTCCACGGAAGTGAAAGTCAGACTTTCGATTAAATTCCACCCACAGAAATTTTTTTCGCACATCCCTAATAATGTATCAGTATGGGATAATGGGCAGTCAAGAATAACTTTGTCAAAGTCAATAGGTTAACATGGGTCAGCCAAGCCAAATAAAAAGGAGCAGTGATAAAGGGGAAAGAAGGAGGAGGCAGAATAGGTGGAAATCAGGGTTCAGGAGCTACAAAGTGAGGTGAGGTGAAGTAGAGAGGAAACATGTCAAGAGAGAGGTACCTACAGGGGGTGTGGTTGGAGGAGGGGAGAGGTGGGGAGAGTGGCAGCTATTTAGCCAGGAAATGAGGGGATACATAAAGGGTGAAGTAGCTTAATTTGGGCAATCACAGCAGTTGAGAGAAAGAAGGTACTGTATGAGGTTGCATTTAAACTGCCCTAACTTGGAGGCAGTTTGTACATCAAGAAGGAGATCAGATAGCCAGGTGGGAGCTCTGTAGAGAAAGGCACGCTGTGCTTGATTAGTCTGACAGAATGGGGTCTGATAGGTAGGTCTAGTTGCACTTTTCATCCTTTGAGGATTGGTTACTGGGGTAAGGAGGTGATGTGTTGATGGAGGGTTAGACCCAGACAAATAATTTTACCTACTAGGCAGGTCTGGTACATGATCCTGCTACTAAGATTCAGCCAGTAGGTTTGGGTATACAGATTGTGGGTGTGGGTGTGCCTGTGAGCCCCAGAAACTAATCAGCAGGCCATGTTGAGGTTAACATTAATATGTTTAAGTGAAGTGTCAGTAGCTGCTCCATAAATGACTAGCCTGTAGTCTACAAGAGGAGGACAGAGCTGTTGACAGCAAGACAGAGTGCATCAGGAGTAAGGCTGTGATGGTGTCTGTAGAGGAGCCCTATTCGAGTATTAACAGCTTTAGAAATTGTGTTTATATGGTCATTAAAGGATAAGTTGCTGTCAAGTGTAATGCCTAGGTACCTGAAGTTGTGTACTTGCTCCAGAGGATCACAACAGTTGTTAAGGATGGTGAGTTGAGCTGACTTATGCATGTTGTGAGAATTTGCAAATAACAGCACCTTGGTCTTTTTATAGTTCAGGATTAACTTATATTCTGTAAGCCAGGACTTAACCAGGGCAAAGCTGTGATGCAACTCTCTTTTTTTGCAGTTTTGAAAGGCTCTTGGAAATTTCTAAATGTGGCAAGATGCACTTAAGTATTTTTTAAGCTACAGGAGTTCATAATTTCACAATTTCATTTTTTTTACAAGTACAGACCTGACATTTTGCATGCTTACCCAATGTCAATACATCCTTGAACATAACAAAGCTAGAGTAACCGGGGTTAGTCATTTTAAATTTACTGAGGAAATAGTGTAGATTACTAATTGGAAAAATGTTCTCAAAAACTTGTGGAAGTTGAATAGTTAATGCCATCTCAATTCTACTTGTAGAATTATAATTTTGCAAAGCATTTATCACCACTGTATGTAAATTGGTTGCTCTCCTAATTTTCCCAGCTAAACTGAACTGTTTTCAGACATGTAATACACCTCTATATAACTATTTTGCCCCCCCCCCCACACTTTTGTTTCTGAACTTGGCCAAATGGACTCTTTGGAATTGTTTGTCGCCCTGGTATCCTCCATATACTTTACAGTGACACCCTCACTTAAAAGGAGAGCTACCTGCTCACTCCTTTTCCCATGAGACCTGTCCCTTCAGAATGGTATCACTGTATCACAGTCATTTTCTTCTCCCACCTGGTTTCTCTCAATGCATCAAAATCCTAACCTTCCAAACTGCATCAGGCAGTCAGGATAGTCAGCTTTATTCGGTGTGATTCCCATGGCCTGCTTTCTGATGAGAATTGTCCCTCAATGCTTCCTGTTCCAACTGGGGGTCTACTATTCTTGTGCTACCCAGCTCTGCTCACCTTCCACTGGTGGACCAATTTTTTTAACTCCTGAGTCTTGCCATTGGTGATCCACTCCACTGATTGCCTCTCCTATCCTTTAGTTTAAATGCCCTTGTCTGCTGTCTTTTTTCCATTTTCCTAAATAGCACCCCTTTTTCTCAAGCCACAGCTGCATCCTGTCTTGGGCATACATACATACATACATACATTATTTGAACCAGAACGCTCTCTAGCTGCCAAAAAAAAAAAAGACCATTCCTCAACTGGCTTAGTGAAAATGGCCAGAGCCATGCAGCATTTTTAAGTGATGGGAGCAGTTCATGAGTTTTGCCAAAGTACCTATAAGTCTCCAGCTGGTCCACCCTTTTCCCTATGAAGAGACTCACCAGGTAGACCTAGCTAACACAAGTACAATTTCAGAGGGAAACTGACCACCAAGAAAGGGGGGATGCTCTGGGCAGGTGGCAAGGGCCCAGCCCCTGTCTGGAGGACGCTTCACAGATAAGAAGAGCCCAGTGAGGTACCCACAAACCAAGGGGAATCCTCTCCAATAAGGAAGCAGATTCCCCCTTTTCCTCTTGTACAATCATTGTTGAGACTCCCATGCCATGACACGTTTGCAATAACTGTGACAGTACTACCATTAATCATGTATGTATATAAGGTATATATTCATATATGTCTAATTTTTATGCTAAAGCTAGGCCTTCAAGAAGGGGACTCGAGTTATCTGTGAGGTCAATCTATCTGCAGAGTTTACAATGGCAAACCATTTTTGTAAATGTATAACCTGAGTTTATGTTCACTTCTGGTCACAAAGACAGATTTTGTGCCTGATCTTGGTCACAGAATAATATTTTCCATCCAATGTGGGCATAAAAATAATGTCTGTAATTTTGCTAAAACTGACAAGGTGAATGGGGTTGACTTATATATGAGGTTGACTTATAAGTTAGTATATGCAGTATATTTGTCCTTTAAAAAAGCTGAAAAACTCAGAAAAACCTTTGGGGGAAAAATCCTGGGAAAATTACTCCCCAATCCCTATGGTGATCCCCTTAGAGGGGGAGACAGGGTGCTCTACACTGTTCTGGACAGACCTAACTCTTATTTTACAGAAGTGGGTGGGTGGGTGGGAATACTTGTCAGTGGTGAAGGGGCAGGAGGGAGAACAGGGCCTATGCATGCTCTTTTAAGGTTCTTGCACCATCCCCACTGGCCATCAGTCTCTGCCCAGTGGATAGCCCTACCTGGCCTATGAGAATAAAACAACCTGACTGGTTAAGAAGATCCTAAAAAAGGTATGTTAATGGCAAAAAAACTCACATCACAGAAAAATTGGAAGCATACCATTTCACCAGTGCCATTAAAGCATTCATTAAAGGGCAAGGTAGGGGAGTACTAGGCTGAGGGGGAGGGAGAAATAAAATTGGAAAGGGGCTGTGAAGATGCAGAGTTATTACATAAGTACTTTAGCTTGGTATTCACAGAGAAGAAGGACGGTAGGGGACCTGAGCTAAAGTCGAAGGGTAAGGAGGGCAAATGGGTGGATCTGAACCCATTCACTGTGGACAGGGTTAGGGCAGAGCTAGATAGATTGAGGGTGGACAATGCAATGGGGCCTGATGAGTTACACCCCAGGGTGATCAGGGAATTGAAGGAGAAGTTGGCAGCACCCTTGACAATGCACTTCAACTTGTCCTTGGATACGGGGAGAGTGCCAGAGGACTGGAAGAAGGCGGACATAGTGCCTTTACACAAGGAAGGTAGTAAGGAGGTGAAGGAGAACTACAAACCTGTCAGCCTTAAGTCAGTGGTGCAGAAGGTAATGGAGGCATTAATCAAGGAGAGGATGGTGGATTACCTGGAGGTGAGTGGCTTGCAGGACAGCAGACAGCATGGCTTCACGATGGTGAAGTCTTGCCAGACAAACCTAATTCAGTTCTTTGATTGGGTGACTCAGTTGATTGACCGGGGGGGCGGTGGACATGGCCTATCTGGACTTCAGTAAGGCCTTCGACAATGTCCCCAATAGGAGGCTGGTGAGCAAGATGGAAAGCCTGGGGTTGGGTGGGAAAATAACAAGCTGGGTGGAAGTCTGGCTGGCAGGAAGAACTCAGAGGGTGGTGTTAAACAGAATGCACTCCGGGACAGTGAGGGTGAAAAGTGGAGTGCCACAGGGGTCAGTTTTGGGTTTGCTTCTCTTCAACATCTACATCAGTGATATTGCAGAGGGTTTGAGGGGGAGGGTGTGCCTATTTGCTTATGATATGAAAATATGCAATAGGGTGGACCCCCATAAGGGAAGACTTAAAGATGCTTGAAAAATGGTCTGGGACGTGGCAGTTGAAATTTAGTGCCAAGAAGTGTGCTGTGATGCACTTGGAAGGTAGGAACAGAAGAGCAGAGTACACTCTAGGTGGGGAGAAAATCAAAGTAACAGAACAGGAGAGGGATCTGGGGATCATGGTCTTCTCAAACCTTAAGGTAGGAATCCAATGTAGCAGGGTGGCAGTAAAGGCCAATGGAATGTTAGCATGCATAGGCAGGGGCATTACTAGCAGAAGGGGAGAGGTAATAATGCCCCTTTACAAAGCCATGGTGAGGCTGCACCTGGAGTATGGGGCTCAGTTCTGGAGGCCACATCTCCACAAGGATATAGATGCATTGGACAGGGCTCAGAGAAGGGCAACCAAGATGGTGCAGGGTATGCAGGGAAAGTCATACAAGCAGAGGTGTAAAGAGCCAGATCTTTACACACTGGAGACAAGGAGGGAAAGGGGAGACATGATTGACACTTTTAAATATGTACAGGGGCTCAATAAAGTGGGAAAAGAGGGTTTACTTAAGAGGAAGGAGGGGGTCAGAACTAGAGGCCACAGCCTCAGACTGCAAAGAAAAAGATACAGAGCAGGGGCAATGTGAGAAGGCATTTCATCATGGAGAGGGTGTTGTAGCCCTGGAACAGACTACCAAAAGGAGTGGTGGGGGCTAAATTAGTGGAAGAATTCAAGAGGGCATGGGACAAGCATATGGGGCTGAGTATTGGGGGAAGAGCAGGGGCTGGCAGGGAGGGGGAGGTGTGGGGGGAAAAAGGGCAGATTAGATGTGCTGATATGGTCCTTTCCTGCCATCATGCTTCAATGATTCTATGATTCACTCCAAGGAATGACTTAACAGGAATTAATGCATCCTAGGGGTATAAAGCACTTAGCTTAGACTTGTACCTCATTACATGCCAAGAGAGTGATTCACTAATGCTGAAACAACCAATACTGATCTCTTGAAACTTATTTGAGTAGCAATGCATCAGTTTCACACTGCAAGTCTAGTCAAGTCCTTCCTTGACAACTTTTTCTGCTGGTATGATAACGGTCTGCTACAGAACACATTAGAACATCATTATTTTTATTTATTATTTGTAATATTTTACCAGGAAGGGCCCACTGAGCTGTAACAGCTTGTTTCTACATGGGTTCTGGGGAATAGGTTATGTGGACCTATTTTATTGACAGAGGAATATTGGCCAGGGCATCTGGAAAAATACCCTTCTCTTACAATAAGTGCTATGGGCTCTGTAATTTCCACCAGATGGCAACCTGAACTGGGCAGAAGGTTCCCTGGTTTAAAGACTCATACAAATGATATACTTCAACAGCGAAGTGTGTTGTTACTGGTTATTAGGTCAGGTTCCTAGTGTGGGACTAGAACCCATGACATTCTGATCAATTAGCCCGAGAGATACACTGCAACCAGCTGAGCCACTGACACTGATAGAATGTGCCAAATGAAAGACTTTCCATACAGTGCTAAATACAGGGCTCTGTGCACAAGTTGTGTGAGGTCTGACTGAGGATATTAAGCAGTGTATATATTTCTTGAAACTAAAATAAGATTAATTGCAAAGAAATGTAGAACAGGGCTGCTTCCTATGAGTGACTGTTAGCATTTTCCATTGCAGACTCCTCTATAGTTTCTAATTACATGCTTTTTGAATGGCCAGCAGTGACAAAAATTCCCCACTGTAAGGATTTTTACAGTTGAATAGTCACATTAAAAATATCACCATCAGCAATTCAAGTTTAATGAATTCCTAGAATAACCCAACATTGAATTTCTTTGCTATAGGCCGTTGCTTTCTTATTTTGTGTCATCAGGATGGGAGGGGACTCCTCTGCAAAAATGTCAAAGAAAAGCCATTGTAAACCAATCACCACAGTAACCAAGACTACTGGAAACAGGCAGCACTAGAACAATCATGTACTAGCAATGTTCTCAAACACAGGGTTTAGATTATTGAAGATGTTGCCCAAGGCACTGTGCTGAGGCGGTCTAAAAGAGGAAGAGAGTAGAGTTGTGTGGAATGCAGAATTCTAAAGGCAGAATTCATGCAGAGTGGCAATTATGCTTTTGGAATGCTTTCTGGAATTTATTTTAGAATTTTGTGGAATTCTGAAAATCATTTCTTTGTTAACCACAAAGTAAATTTCTGTGATCCGGCACAGCAGTAGAGCTACTGCTTGCAGCGTTGATGACCCGGGTTCAGAAATCAGCCAGCAACATCAGAGGGTCAGTCAGAGGGTGGTGGTGGTAGTGGATTGAGTGTCCTTTGGACACTCTCCATCTCTGGAGGGGGGGGTGATGTGCCTCCAGTGCCGCAGTACTGCCTGGGTGGCCAGGGTCGACGGACAAGCACCAGAGCCAGGAGCGGGAAGGGATGACATCAGCATGGGGGGGTGCAAGGATGCACATGTGCCTGTTGCACCACTGATATGATGGGCTGGGGACAACAAATGGAAAAAGCCTTCATTCTCAGGATGGTTTCAACTGTCCTTGCAGGGCCTGAACCTGCCTACTGGGACTGCTGACCCACAACCAAACTAGAGGTCCTCCGGGGTTATGTGGGGGCCCTGCCTCAGGTGAGGGCAAGTCATGAAGCACTGCAAGGGTCAGGACCGGTATGTCCCAGGGATTGTAGCATAATGGGACTGGGTGAGAGGGGCAGAAAGGGGCAGGCTGGATGAATAAGGGGGCATGAAGTACAACAAGAAATAAAAATAGAATAACTTTCTGCAAATTACATAACCTTGGAATAATTTTATGTGGATTGTAGTAAAGGAATCTGCTGTTAACTGTACGTAAACTGTGGATTACTAATCCACAGAAAGCATTTATCTTTAGAAATCTCAGAATTCCACTACTGATGAAATGTGAAAATTTGGCACTGCACTAGAGGGGAAGGATCTCCTGCAAGCTCAGCTAGAGAAACTGACTCCCTATCTTGGTGGTAGAATGCTCTTGGGTTAGGAGTAGGTCTAGTGGATATTAACATGCTAACATACTAATTGCCAGAAGATTAGGCCTTATGGTCTATCGAGTCTGCTCGAACCTCAGATCCCTAGTTGGGTACCGAGGCCCCCCCCCTTGTGTTCCAGAACTCTTATCATCCATTCCCAACCCCCTGGGCCAGGCCTTTCCCTGATACTTTCCCTTTCTGTATCTGTCCCACCCTCTCTTAAATCCCTCCACCATAGAAGCCTGAATCAGCTCGCCAGGCAGCATGTTCCAAGGTTCCACCACCCTCTCTGTGAAAAACCTCCTCCTCTTCCCCCCTCATCCTTCCACCTTCCAACTTCAAAACATGCCCTCGGGTGATATCTCTCTCCTTTAGTCTAAATATCCCCTCCATGTTTACCCTATTTATTCCCTTGAGGTACTTGAAGACCTCAGTCATGTCCCCCCTGTCTCTCCTCTCCTCCAATGAAAACAGGCTGAGCTCCACAAGTCTTCCTTCATCCGTCAAATCCCCTAGTCCTTGTATCATCTTGGTAGCCCTCCTCTAGACCCTCTCCAGGAGCTGCATGTCCCTCTTCAAGTGCGGTATCCAGTACTGCACACAGTACTCAAGGTGTGGTCTAACCAGCCCATTGTACAGTGGCAGACTCACTTCCTTGAGGTGATTCCCCTTGTGATGCATCCCAACATCCTGCTTGTTTTCACAGCCGCTCTCCTGCACTGCTCAGAGTTATTCATACTTGCATCCACCATGACGCCTAGGTCTTTTTTCCCTGTTGAGGCCTCCAGTGTCTCCCCTCCCAAGGTGTACATGTGTTTGGGGTTTCCCCGCCCAAGATGTAACACCTTGCACTTGGAGGAATTGAAATTTAATTTCCAGGTGTGAACCCAACTGACCAGGGTCTCCAGTTTCCCCTGCAGGGCCAACCTCCCCTCTTCCCCCTCAACTACTCCTCCCATCTTGGAGTTGTCAGCGAAAAGACTCATTTCACCCCCTATTCCCTCCCTGATTTCAGATATGTATGCATTAAACAGGATTGGACCCAGGACTGAGCCTTGTGGTACCCCACTACTGACCCCTCTAGGGTTTGAGAGCTCTCCGCCGACCACTACTCTCTGAGTGCGACCTGTTAGCCAGTTTCCTATACATCTGACCATCAAAGGGCCCACACCCAACCCCTTCAGTTTCTCCACCAGGCCATTGTGGGGGACTGAGTCAAACACCTTCCTGAAGTCTAAAAATAGTACATCCACAGGCTTTCCCCTGTCCAGTTCAGATGTTACCCATTTGTAGAACTCCACAAGGTTAGTTTGACATGATCTGCCTGGCACAAAATCCATGTTGCCAGCTATCCAACCATTCCACCTCCTCCAATAACACCCCCAATCTTTCCTTCAGTGTATTTTCTGTTAATTTTCCCACCACCGATGTCAAACTGATGGGTCTATAGTTACCTGGCACTTCCCTCGACCACTCTTAATGGATAGACACCACATGCGCCTCTAGCCAATCGCTGGGTACCTTCCCTGTCTCAAGCAACCTGTTGAGGAGCTCCACCAGGGGTGCAGCCAGTCCATCCACCAATTCCCATAGTACTCTCAGATGAATGCCATCCGGCCCAGGAGATTTATCTTTCTTTAGCGCCTTTAGGACTTTCCACACCTGTTCAGTGGAGATAGCATCATCTGTCCTCCCCACCTTACTGGCCTGTTTATCCGTATCCTGATGTGACACCCATGGGGTACCTCCCCCTCCCTCCTGCTCCATTTCTGTTGCCCCCTCGATCCCACTCACTACCCCTTCTATCCCCACCATGTCTTGCTTTGTAAATATTCCATCCCCCTAGCTAGTGAACACAGCGGCGAAGTACTCATTTAATACCTCCACCTGGTCCCTCACCTCTTCCACCCACCCTCCTTCTGATCTCAATCTGCCGAGCTGGCACTTGGTTTTTCTTCACTCCCCAATGTACCTGAAGAACTCCTTTCCCCCTCCCCATATCCCCTCTGCCAGCCATTGCTCTTTACTGGACTTTGCCCCCCACACCATCCTGGTGACTTTTCTAGATGCAAGACGGTAAGTTTCCTTTTCCCGTTCCCCTCTTGTTGTTTTGTATTTTTTGTTGGCAGCCTTCTTTTCCCTGACCACTACCTGAACCTCCCTGGAACACTAGCACAGTTTATGTGACCTAGCTCCTTTATGCCTCACCTTAGTGCAGGTCCTGACTGCCTCAAGAAGTCCCCGTTTAATGACCTCCCATCTCTTTTCCACATCTGTCATTGTTGTAATCCCCTTCAAGTGATCCTTGAGAATGCTTCCCCTGACTCCCTGAAGTCCAGAGCCAGTGTCCTAGAGCTCTGCCCCCATGTTAATTTGAAACCAGACAGTATCGTGGTCACTCCCAGCCAGAGGTTCCTCTACAACCAGGTCCCTTACCAGATCCCCATCTGCCAGAACCACGTCCAGGACATGCCCCTCCCTTGTAGGTTCCACCACGTGCTGTGTTAAGAACATATCCTGGAAGCTGTCCAGCAGCCTCTGCTCCTTGGCCACCTTGGAGGACATGGTTCCCCAATTTGTACCTGGCATATTACGGTCCCCCATCAACACCACTCCCTCCCCTTTTGGTCCACACTGGGCTATAATATTGTCCAGAAAACCTTTCTCCAAAACATCCCCCATCCTGGGGGGCCTATATACTACTCCCAGCTTGACCTTACCTCCTGCAGGTGTTCATAAGGTGACCCAAAAGGCTTCCACATTTCCCCCTGCCTCATCTACCCTAGCAATTTCTATGCTATCTCTAATGTACATACCCACTCCGCCCCCTCTGTCCTCCTTTCTATCCTTCCTAAGCATAGTGTACCCCCTCACTTTCAGGTCCCAATCAAGGTTTTTGTTGGCCCACATTTCCGTGACCACCACTACATCGACCTCCCTCCTCGAACAGCGTGGCCTGAAATTCTGACAACTTGTTTCCCAAGCTCCTGGCATTAACTAACACCACCCCCAACCCTTGTCTTTGATCCCCTTTGTTGGATCCCTCCCGGGCTCCATATGCTTTCATCCTCCCCCTGAATCATCCTCCCCCAGTCTGTTCCCTCCTCCCTCCCTCCCTTGGGTTTGAAGGCTAATCCCCTCATCTTGAAGAGAGGGCTTCTGATCCACCCCTCCCTTATCCTTCCCCCCTCACAAGTTTAATCCCCACCTTTCTTGAATATAGTCCGCCAACCCCTGTTTAAGGACTTCCTTCCCTAATGGGGTAAGATGAAGCCTGTCCTTGGCATACAGTCCCTTGTCCTCCCAAACTCCCTCCCAGTTCCCTTACACCCCTGACCCACTTTCATCACCCCACTTCCTGAGCCAGTCATTTACCCCAATGATCTTCATTTAGTTCTCCACCGAGGCCTTTGGTACCGGCAATATTTCCAAAAAGGAAATGTTGCATCAATTATCCCGACAGACTCTGGCAAGTTCTCGGAATCTTGCTTGGATTTCCAAAATGCTATTTCCCTCTATATCATTAGTCCCCCAATGCACCACGAAATCCGGTTTCTCTTCACAATTCCTAACCAGTTTGTACACCATGAACTTTGCCCTGTGCACCCTCAGCCCAGAGATACTCACTACCTTAACCTGACTATGGGATCCCCCCCGTCCCTTCCAATGAATACCTCTAATCATTATGTCTCCCAGTAACTGAACCTTAGCCTCTCCATCATCCTTATGGTTACCTCGATTATACACTCTCAAACCCCCTACCCCCCTTATCCATAATCTCCTTCCATGAGAGTCTTCCTTCCTTCTTATGAGAGACCCCTCGCCACCCTCCCTCCCTTCCTTCCTCCCTTATTATGCCCACTTAACTCAGACTCCCTAATGGGTGTCCCTTTTAACCCTCTCTTATCCGAGCCATTAATACTGGCCCTGATCATTTCCCCTCTCCCACACCGTCATCCACCCCCCTTGTAATAGTATCCCTACCTCCAGTGGTCCCCTGTGGGTCCCCTTTACCTAGGGCCCCATCCTTGGTACGGACCCCCCTCCTGAAGGGGGGGCCCCTTCCTCACCTCCTTATCTTCCAGTTTCTTCCCCATCATGATCTCCTCCCTCATGCCTGCTGTATGTTGCATTTCCCCCATCTGCTTAACATTTAAGTTTTCTCTTTTCCCTCTGGAACTATTTCAACCCTTTCCATTTCCAGTCTGTGATGCCCTCTTGGTATCTAACTCCCTCCCCCTGGCCTCTGCATCAGTTCCCGCATTTCCACCAACCTCTTCCTCCCCTTCTAGATTGCTTAGCAGCTCCAATTTTTTGTAACACTCAATGCCAGTCTCCATCAAATGTTCTGAGTTTCCCCTGATTTCCCCTCTAAGCTGCCCCACCTCCTCCATCCTAACCCTGTCCTCCTTTGGAGCACCTTCCCACTGTCTGCTCTTCTAGGCTTCCCCACAACAGCCCCTCCTGACTCTAGCCCCCACTCTCTTTTTATTTGGGACATTTACCCCATAAGTTTTCCCCATGGCATCAACATCCTACCTGTAGGTCCTCTTTCCCTAATAAACCCCTCCTGCTTGCTGAAATGTAAACTCCTCTATTTTCTGAGCTTTGCCTCAGACTCACCTTTACCCCACCCATCTACCACCCATAACTACACCCCTTATCCTTTGACGCACCTCCCCAAATCCTCCAGCTTTCCCCTTAACCAATATACTTCACTCCTGATCAGAAATAGCTGCCTGCAGAGTGGACAGCCGCCCTCTCTCTAGGCCCAGTTGAGAATTATTGCTGACCCACAGCCTGTGCAGCCTACAACCCTTCCGAAAATGCCTGCTGTAGTGGATTGAAGCCACCCTGTTTTTCCCTCTGTAGACATAATGGGACAGTCCACCTTTTCCCAGTCCCTACCCCTTGGAATACTATCCCCCCCTCCCCAAGCGGCCATACTGGGGTGTACTCAATCAGTCCTATTCACTTTTAACAAATTTAGCAACCCTCCCTGATTAGTAGTGAGCTAACAGATCACCAGTCTAAACTAGGTAGACTTATAAGTAGCTAACAGCTTACTCCACCACCTTGTAAACCAGTTCCTAATCAAGGTATTAAGTTACTTGCTAACAGATCTAGCAGTCTAAACTAGGGAAACATATAAGTAGCTAGCAGCATGGAGGGGCTGCAACAACCCCTTTTCAGGATTCTAAAAGCCCTGCTGTGGATGCAGCAAAGGGCACCACTTAGACCAGCCAGGAGGTGGTCTAAATGGCTTGTGCCACTGGGAGGAGATCTAAGAGAGGGCTGCCAGTCATAGAAGGGGGATGGGAGGTGGGAGTGGGAAAGTCAGGGAGACTGCAGGTCATCAGCGGGCATGATGGTATCCCTCGAAGTGCGCCTGCTGTGTACTGTATGTACAGTTTAGGTCTAGTTCCATACATACAGTAGGTCAGTTAGCCCTGGTGGTCTAGCAGCCCCCATCTCCCCCACACAAAATAAAAATGATTCCCTGGTGGTCTAGTCCCCCCATCTCCCCTGGACATTGTGAAATGACTCCCTGGTACTCTAGCGGACATCCCTCCATCCCCGATCTCCACGAGATATAATAACAAATAGTCCCTGGTAGTCTAGCAAACCCCACCAATTCCCGATCCCCCCAATTTCTCCTCCCCAAAACCATGTATGTTTCATAACTGGCAATTTAGTGCCTCCCATCAGGCATTGCCCCACCACCCTGCTCCCCTCCCCATCCTGAGCTGGAGACCAGAACAGCCCTCCTCTCACCAGTAGGACTTACCACCTCCTGAGCTGTCAATGAGCCCGTACTGTATACAGTACGAGTTCATTGAATGAAAGCTCACTCCAAGCTGTCAATTACTTTCAATGAGTGCATACTGTATACAGTATGGGCTCATTGACAGCTCAGATGGCAGCCAGCCATGGTGATGAGAGAAGGGCTGTGCTGGCTGCCGGCTCGGGATAGGGGAGGGCAGGGTGGTGGGGCAATATCCTGCTGGGGTAGGGAGGGCCACTAGACCACCAGGTATGTAACATGCATGGTTTTGGGGTTGGGAGATTGGGGACTAGGGATCGGAGGGGTCCACTAGACTACCAGGGACTATTTGTTACTATGTCTGGGGAGATCGGGGATGGGAGGTGTCCACTAGAGTATCACAGAATCATTTTACAATGTTTGGAGAGATGAGGGTGCTAGACCACCAAGGAATTATTTTTACATTGTGTGGGGAAGATGGGGGGTGGTGCTAGACCACCAGGACTGATAGCTGAACTACTGTACGTACAGTATTAAACCTACACTGCACATACAGTACATGGCAGGTGCACCTCAATGGATGCCATCATACCAGCTGATGACTGGCTGTCTTCCCAACTCTCCCACTCCCACCTCCCATGTACCACATGCCCCTGGCCTCATCCTGGAGGGATGCTTCTTCCACCCTCAAAAATCTTGCCCCTCCAATTTTGCCCCGGGCAGGGGTGGCTCTGTCCAGATCCCTGCAGCAATGACTGTGGGTGCAAAACCTTTTTGGCATAGCTACAGACTTGCAGCAAACCCAGGGAATTTGGTACCAGAACCCTATTTTTTATAGAATGGGGCACAGGGTCCCTGACACACCTGAGGTTTGCTGCAGCCCTAGATCATTGCAAATGATGGTAATCTAAGGGCTTTTTGAGAATCAGGCCAACAATGCTTAAAAGTGAACCCGGCACTCTGTGGCAGTCATCCACTTCATCAGGAGGCATGGTTACGAAGGAAGTGGAAGCTTCCACTTAAATGATAACACTGAACATGTGTATCCAGTTAGGAACACCTCAAACAGTAAAAGGAGGTGACAAGACTTTCTATAGATACATTAGTGAAAGGAGAAAGTCCAGAGGGGGTATTGCTAAGATCAAAGGGGATAAGGATGTGTGTGAGGAGGAGGACCATGTAAAAGCATCTATCCTAAATAGATACTTCTGCTCAGTATTTACTGAAGAGAAGGTAGAGCAGGGCCCACAGCTCAGCACCATGGACACAGGGAGGAGGTGCACAGTCCCTTCACAAAGAAGGGTCCTACAAGAGCTTGATAAGCTCAGGGTGGACAAGGCAATGGGACCTGATGGCATACATCCCAGGGTACTAAAGGAGCTAAGGGTGGAAGTAGCAGAGCCATTATCAGAACTGTTTAGTGAGTCTCTGAGCAGAGGAGAGGTCCCACAAGACTGGAGGAGGGCTCATGTGATCCCACTCCACAAGAGTGGTAGCAGGGAGGAGGCAGAGAACGACAGACTAGTCAGTCTTACCTCAGTAGTGGGCAAGATTATGGAGGCACTCCTTAAGGAAAGGATAGTGCAACACCTGGAACCCATAGGAGCACAGGATCCAAGACAGCATAGGTTTACAAAAGGAAGGTCCTGTCAAACTAATCTCATAGATTTCTTTGACTGGGTAACCAGAGTGGTCGACCAAGGTGGGAGCAGTTGATGTCACCTACCATGACTTCAGCAAAGCTCTCGATACTATTCCATATAGAAGACGGATTAATAAGCTGGGTAGGCTCAGGATGGGTCAGAAGTTGGTCAACTAGGTGGCAAACTGGTTGACAGTCAGAAAACAAAGAGTGGTGATAAATGGTATACTGTCAGAAGAGATGCAAGTCACAAGTGGGGTACCTCAGGGATCAGTCCTGGGGTCAGTCCTCTTCAATATCTTCATCAGTGACATTGCAGATGGACTGGAGGGTAAGCTTTGTCTGTTTGCAGATGACACCAAGATCTGCAACAGATTAGATGATCCAGATGGAGTGGGCAGAATGAGAAGAGATCTGGATAAACTGGCAAAATGGTTGGAAGAGTGGCAGCTGGGGTTTAACACAAAGAAGTGCAAGATCATGCACATAGGGAAGAGAAACCCTGAAGCCACCTATAGGCTGGGAAGAGAGTAGCTGGAAGTCACAAGGGAAGAAAAATACTTGGGCATCATCATCACAGATGACCTGAAATCATCCAAGCAGACCAGTAAAACAGTAGGTAAGGCTAGGGGTATGTTGGGGTGTATTAGTAGAGGTATCACAAGTTGCAAGAGGGAGGTAATAAACCCTCTTTACAAGACACTGGTTAAGCCCCATCTGGAGTACTGTGTGCAGTACTGGAGGCCACACCTTCACAAGGACATTAACCAGATTAAGGCAGTCCCAAGGGTGTAGGCCATGGTGTACAAATTAATTTTTGAGGGGCAACATTTTGCCCAACCCCAAGGGCACTATTTGTCCCACCTTCGGATGTTAAAATATGATTGTTGGTGCTCTGCGTAAGTCAGTCACTGTGCATATGCAGTGCAAGTGCATACAGTTGGGTACTATTTTATTTTTCTCCCATGCTTAACAAAGCATTTGGGTATATAACTATACAGCATCAAACAGATTACATCTAAGGGAAACAAGCTGGGTATAACTGGGGGCATCAAGCAGGGTAGGGGAAACAAAAATGGTGCAACTGGCTCAACAAAGAGGGTAGGGGCAAAATAGGTCATTGTGTCCAAAATGGTGTACACACTTTATGTTCCTAGCTACACCCCTGGGCAGTCCAGAGAAGGGCAACCAAAATGGTGCAGGGACTGCATCAGAAAACATATGAGGACAGATTAACGAAGCTTAATGTGTATACCCTACAGCAAAGGAGGGAGAAAGGTGATATGATCGAAATATTCAAACACCTTAAGGGCATTAACAAGGTGAAAGAGTCTAACATGTTTCAATATAAGAAACATAGGACAAGAGGACACAGCATGAGATTAGAGGGAGGCCGATTAAGGGGTAATGTGAGGAAGTTCTTTTTCACAGAAAGGGTGGTGGATGCATGGAACGGCCTACCTCAGGAAGTGGTGGATATGAATACAGTGCAGGGCTTCAAACAGGCATGGGATAGGCATAAGGAAGCAATACAGATGAGTATGAATAGATAGGCCATTGACAAAGCAAAGGCTGATGACACATTCATAAGGTAGAAAAAGAAATGGGCAGACTGGATGGGCCTTGTGGTCCTTATCTGCCATCAACTTCTATGTTTCTATGTTTCTATGTTCTGCCAGCTTGGTGATCTCATAGAATAATTTTCTGGAGCTGTGAGCCCTGACTATCTTTTATATCTTGTCAAACAAATGACGCAGTTCACCCGTACACTTCTGTAAAATAGGCTGAAGCCTATTTAATTCATTCAACAGTGTGATTGTTCTCCATTTGGAAAAAACATAAATGTTCCAAATTAGCACAATGCTTCCATTATCTTAAGAAATTTTTCAATTTATTCTGTGGTGTAGAACATTGCATCTATAGTGCTGGAACATTTTCCTTACTCTCTTTTAATTTTAATTTTTATTTTTCTGAGTCTTCCCAAGGTAACCACAATCACGAAGTAATTGCAAATAAATATCTGCATTAGCCAAGGATTTTTACTGTGCAAATAAGTGCTGTGCAATCATACTGCTAGTAGGAATCCCATCTAAATATTGCTCATACTTTGTGAAAAGGTGCGCTAAGCATATGGTTTCTCAATCTCTCACTGTGGTTACTGGGAAAATGTCCAGACAGTTAATGCAGTACTGTACCCCTCTGTTGTTGTTTTTCTTCGTTTCTCTATTGTCTAATCCCACATAAAGATAGTCCAGTGCTCTTTGGATCAAACTGAAGGTCTTGTTTCACACCCTGAACTGTTGAAGCAGGGACCGGTCCTCGCATTTAGACATTTTTTTGTTCAAGACACCTACTCGCATATTCACACCCTGCATTGCTCAGGCATTTCTCTAACTTTACCACACCATTTTCAGGTGACAATTGTAGCAAGTTAGGGTCATTATTATAATTTGTATGCTACTTATGGCTTAGCAGGGGCTAGAAACCCCTTTAGTCAGTCAGTCAATCAGTCTGTTCCTGAACCTCATGGTGAGATGAAGTTACCTGCTCATGTCTCTTCAGGTTATGAATAAACCCACCCGTTCATTATTTTATGCATCCATCTCAGTGTTTCGTACGGTCCAGCAAGGTGTCTACTACAGCAGTAACAGATGGGCCTAGCAGAACAGAAAGAATGTAAGAGTCCTTAGTGGCAGACCAATAACAAAATGCCACACATGGTGGAGAATACAGCCCTTCTTCTGCCCAGACCCCCATCTCGCTTGTCTGCTTCTTCATTATTCCTGTGCTGGAACAGATTGAACTTGCCAGATGTGCTGCAAATACCACATTGAGCCAAAGAAAATCTGCAATGCAAAAAATGTCAGCAGCCAAGTTGCATGAGCCTTCATTTTCTGTTGGGGACATTGTCTACTTGTACCAACCTGTCCTAGTTCCAGGCGTCATCAAGAAACTGCTTCGCCCTTGGACTGGTCCCTTCTACATCATATAAAAGCTTCCTCCTGTTCATGCCCATTTCCAACACATGTCCAATGGAAAGCTGGTACACAACAAAGTCCACATCAACTGACTGAAGCATGGGTACATGAGAAGCACCCTCCCAGATGATCCATGTCATCCAAACAATGAAGCTGCAGTTGAACCTGCCATACTCTCTGAAGCTGAAATTCCTTCAGACAACTTGGGACCAGTTTCTCCAGATCCCCATAGTCCTGACACTTTCCAGTCAGAACCTGTTTTGCCTGATCAGCCAGATGAACTCCTAGGACTTCTCAGTTGTCTTCTTCTTCTCAGGACTCTCTTTTACACACACACCAGTGTACCAGATTGAGAAGACTCTTAGAAAGAAGTACAACAATGAATCCGGGACTTATCATGTCAAGTGGTGTGGCTTTAAAAGTGTACAGAACTCCTGGGTTGCTTTTAATGACCTGACCCCATCCTGTCAGAAACTGGTCCTAGCCACACATGCCTCCATTCCCACTGACCAAAAACGTTGACAGCGGTCATGAACGTTTGGTAACTGGACTCAGTGAATGGTACCACACACTTTCATGTCTGCATTCTTTATGATGGTATTTCATATCTGCATTCTGTTAAAAAAAATAACTGTTCTGCAACAAAGATTTCTGCTGGTATTTCTGTGTCATTCTAAATATTAGTGTTTACCATGTGTTAATGTAATGTTTATTCTGCATTTGGGTATCCTGCAGCTGCTACCCTTTCCTCCCTTCCATTTTTCCTTCCCTGCACTGTAGCACTTGTCGCCCTGACCAAGCTTCAAGTTACTATAGTGTTTCCCATTCCCCTGGCATTACTTTGACTGGTCCCCAATGTAGTCTAGATTCTTCCCCTCCCCTGCAGTGGAGTATTGTTTTAGGGGAAAAAATTATTTTCTTAACATGGTGAATGTTCATACCATGCCTACTGTTTTTACACTATTTCTTATTGTCATGATACCATGCTATTTTTGTTTGAGTGGTGCTCACACTCACTGTCCCAGCAATGATGTGGAGTACAGCCTAAGTATGGGGCCAATCTAGCTACCTCCCCTTTAAAAACTCTAGACAATTGTAGCAAGTTAGGGTCATTATTATAATGTGTATGCTAATTACTGCTTAGCAGGGGCTAGAAACCCCTTTAGTCATTTAGTCAGTCAGTCTGTTCCTGAACCTCATGGTGAGATGAAGTTACCTGCTGATGTTTCTACAGTTTATGAATAAACCCACTTGTTCATTATTTTATGCATCCATCTCAGTGTTCCTTACAGTCCAGCAAGGTGTCTACTACAGCAGCAACAGAAGGGCCTGGCAGAACAGAAAGAAGGCAAGGGCCTTAGTGACAGACCAATACCAAAACACCACAGAATGTATACAATGAAACATATACAGTAGAAAATGCATAAAATAACCTAGGCCACTTCCTGATGAAAGCAAATATATAAGATAACAGCCAAGAGGACAATAAGACAGGGACCGATAATCAAGTCAAAGAGCAGCCACATTGCATTCTTGAATAAAGATAATTTTGAAGCATTTAAAAGACAAACAAAGTGTGGGACCCATCATGAAGGAGAGGGGTTTAGCTTCTGAGAAGAGAATATGCAGGCCTCCTCACATACCCGCTCCTGCCGGCCGATGCTGGAGCCGCAGTGGCATTGGCTAGGAAGCATGCTGCTTGACCAGCTTTAAAGCTGGCGGAATAGTGCTACCGTGATGTGTTAAACCTGATTGTTGGGGTGGGCAAAAAGGGGCAAACACGGGCAGAAAAAGTAATAAAAACATACATAAAGCATTTGTTTTGGTATCCTGGGAAATACTTTATAATAAAATATTATGATAAAATACATTATATAATAGGGGTTGACCTATAACACATTAGATAAAAAAGTGCTATCAGCACTACCAGCCAAGTTGCTTCTCATGATGTGTACACAGGGGAAAAGAATAAAGGTTATCACTACTGTCATTACGTAACACCTGCTATCACCACTGTGCACACTTCACCGGAGCCTAGTGCACAAACACAGGAAGAAAAAGGAACACCCCAACAGACCGGAAAAAACGGACCCAAATAACACAACACTATTAAACAATGCACACTAACAGGTCAACCCTATTTTATAAAATGGATGTGTGATGGGGAGGCATACACTAGCGAATTTATCAACACTCGTGGCATGTGAGCTCGGGGTTAAATCACTCATGGCTCCACTTTGCAGAGCCACTCGTGATAACCCTTGGCTCACTTGCCACTCGTACTGACAAAACCACTATCATTTGCCTCCCCATTATGTATCCCCTTAATCCACAGTTTACATGTTTTCTATTTTTATTTACTTATGCACTCATCCTGGCTATCCCCAATAAATGATGTACACTTTTTACATTGTTTTGGTCTTTCTTGGAAATTCATTACTTGTACAGTACATTGATTTTATTGTTCAGTTACATGCACCCATTGTTATCACTTTGTTATTGCTGTTTCACATGCTGCTGTATCCTCTCCTAGGGGGCCATGGCTCAATGTGCCTATACTGTTCCCCAAATTTAAAATAAATAAATATTTATTTATTTGTTATTTGGTAACTATGTTAGCCCACTGTGAACTAAGCCCCTTTTCAGGATCTACCTGGATGCCTCCTTATTCTATATTGCTGAGGTCCATTTGCATGAAAACATCCTCTTTTTCTCTTACACTTCATCTTGTCCTCCGGCAGCCCCCGTACTCATATTTCTGTTTGTGACATCCCACTCTGTTGCCATGGAATTTGTCTCCTCTGACAAACAGAACATTTTGACTGCAGTAGGTGGACAACAGGTGGATATGATAACATCTGAAGCACTGAAATCCTGTTTTCATGTAACTTTCCTCAGTGATACATAATGAGTGCAAGATAAATACAGAATATTAACGAAATATACACAGAATGTTATCAAAATATGATATTGTAAAAACATTACCTAGATACTGGAAAAATGCTTTAATACTGGTACTGGAACGTTATACAGGTAAATGAAACCTGAACTTACCTGTAATCTTTTACAATAAAAGATAAAAAGTGAAGGTCAGGTATATTTTTACAGTTTCACTGCTACATATGCCCTGACACCCATGATGTGTATCTAATTTGACAGCCCTTTTTGAAAGCATTTTTGCAAATCTCCACCCCAGATCAATAATTTCACCAGTTCTCTGGAACCTGTGGCACCCAAACAGACTCAAGTTAGTACAGAACAGTCAGCTCCGAACTTCAGTCACTGCTCACTGTGTCAGAGCTAGAAGTATGCCTTCAACCCATCAGCAGTTCGAAACTGAAAAGAATAGCAACTGAAAATTAACTCTGGAGAGAAAGAGAATGAGTTGACAGCTCATTGTGAACCTGATTGTAGTTCAGTGCCAGGAGTACAGTGCCAGTCACAATATCTAACACTAAGAAAGTCCCTAAGGCACATAGGATGTCAAAGATGTTTTTAAAGATATACCACCTTATTTTCCATGGTTAATTTAGGCTTTCAGTCAAAGCAAGAAGCTGATTCCTTTGTAAGCAATGCATACCTCTATAGTGGCTCAATTAAATGAGAGGCCGTCTACTGATCAGTTGATATTCAGTTATGTTTTTGACTCAGTTTCTCCATGAAAAAGCATACCATTCATGTCATTACTGATACTGTATTTCATTCTAGGCTGACATCTTTTTTTTTATTAGTCTGATTGATGGCACACTAAGCCACTATCCCAAAGGCACAGTGCTATCACAGGAAGCTTTTATTTGCAGCACACCTACTGTACTGAAAATACCGACTTGTAAAAGGCAGACTTGAGCATGAAGATTTTGAGACACAGCTGTATCTGTTCTTCAAGAGGTGCCAGGGAACAGATAGCAGGCTCATCCACTCATTTTCTTCACAACAGTTAGGGTGCTTCTTATGACCTTAAACATTCTCACTTCCTATTTTGCCCAGCCCAGTCCTCTGTATATAACAACACATGCGCAAATCTCTGTATTGACATGCCATTACTGCACTGTTTTTGACACATTCTGGAAAGCAAATAGAGCTGTGCAGAATTAAACGTCTGCCAGTTCTAGTCTGGTAAAAATACGATTATGTATCTGTAACATTTCACCAACTTTAATTCTCAATATTTATTAAAATCTAGTTTTAAAAACGTTCTTTGAAAGCTCACCACATTTGGCAGAGTTGCAATTCAATACATAAATATATTTTTTAAATGGATGAGAAAAAATAAGTAAAAATGCTGTCTTCTGACTGGACGAAACACACCATTCATTGTCCCCAGAACCCGTCCAATAAAAACACAAACAATCTTGAGTGTGGTTGCTCAGTTTGGTAATCAGTTTACTGAATAGTCAAAATCATTGTTCACAATAAAACATGGTCATAATGTGATACATAGTCCCCATTTCCATTTTACCATCTCTTCCCCATAATATTTATATACAGTATATACATATACATTCATGTTCAATTGATACATTCTATCACTGTCTTCTTTTTCTTCTGCCCCCAAGACATACATCCTGGGGGGGGGGGCTCTGCCTCTTCCTCTTATGCTGTCAAGGGGTACGAGCGTACACACCATACCCCTACCTCTTGCTTATCAATGCTGTGTCCTTTGATTGTTTTCCATTTTCCCACCGTTCTTTCCTGTCCTCCTCCCCCCAATTTCCACTAGTCCACCTCCAGTTTGCAATGGATGGTGGACTTCTGTCCCCTTCCTCCCCCCACCCCCCTCTGCTGGCTTTTTGTCCTCTCCCTATACCCTTTCATATCTCTGCTGCAGCCAAACCTTGATGGCATTCCCTAACTCTGTGTTAAACAAGGCCAGGCCCAGTCCTGAGAGGTGTATCCCATCTCCCCTATAGAATTAATCCACTCATTCCAAAATTCCATGGTGGATGACTATTTCTCCCATACCCTCAATTAGTCTGCCCACCTGCGCATTCATGCACTTCCTTTGTCCATCCCCTTATGGTTCTCCTCCTGTTGCCACACCCTTCGAGGTGTGTTCTCGGACCAGGCCAATGTAACAACCGACCACCACTCTTTTATTTTCTCCGTGTCATGCTTTACTTGGTAAAATATGTCCAGCCAGAGCCTTGTCCCCAGGTCGTTGCATCCCAAGTGTATCACAATTAAGTCTGGCTGCTTTTGGTCCTCCCTGATCTCCCTGAATTCTGGTAGCAGCTGTGCCCACATCATTCCCTGCCATCCTCTCCAAACCAGCCGGATGGTGTTGCTATCCAAGTACAGCTGCTTTTCCCCGTCTCCTGGCTGCCACTTTCTCTGCCCAGTGTATAAATGAATGCTCGCAGATTCATGCCTCAAGCCTCTGGGACTTCCCTGCATAATCAAAGCAGATTGTTTAGTCTCTTGTATCTTCATCCCTTCAGCTCCTTCACCCCCTTCTCCCCCGTATTCTTGCACCTGGTATGGGAGCGAAAAGAAACATCGTTATTGTGGTAATTTTCATATGTGCTTTTTATAACAGTCCAAAGTCCCCCTGCCTTTCTCCTTGATCTCCCCAGGCCTGTTGCCTTGTGCTGCCATCGTAGAGGCCACCCCAATCCTAAATGAGTGGGAGGAGTATCCCCCCCCCGGTTCTCCTAGGATTCTAAGGCCTTTGTGCAGCACCACTGTCACCTGGTACCACGACACTGGCCTGCCGTCCCCATGTATGAACAGTGATGAACTTCCTACTTTCCGGTGGTCTGCCGCATACACGTGCAGAGCCCCCACTGGGCAAATGCTTGCATTTGGATACTTTCTTAACCACACCCTACTGTCCTTCCCCTGCTGATCAGTCTTTGATCTCCTTAATAGTACAGCAATTGTATCTCCAGCCCATTCTACGTTGTCCCATTGCAGCCCCCCTCCCTCTGCTTTCTTGCCATGCCCCACCACTTCGCTCCATCTAAAAGCCCCACTATACATGGTAGTATACAGGGCTTTAAACAGCACTGCTTTGCCCCTAGAGCTGCAGACATGGGGTAGTATTCCCATCAACTGTCCCATCAAGCCCTCTGATATCGGCTTTCTGGCATCCTACTTCTTATCTGCTCCCCATAGCCAGCCCTGCATCATTCTGCGGACCAGGTTGCTTTTTGTTGAATCCTCCCATCCCCTCAGGGTACAAATCTACCCTATGGCTACCAGGTGCACCCCCATGGTCGAATGCGCCATGTGCTGTTTCCACCCTGTTACAATGAATCGAGTTACCTACTCCTGTGTCACTGCCCCACTTACCTGACCGCCATATTGGTCCCGGAATTTTTGAAACTCCCTCCAAGAGGTTTCATAAACTCTAAGGGTCCTGGGGTCCCAGGAAGTGTGGAACAGTACTTCAGCTCCCCCAATCCAATTGTCCATACATACATCGGAATGGTGGTCTCCATGAACTCTGCTCTGGGTGCGATGGTCCGGAATTTGTCTATCTGCAATCGGGAGAGGCAATCAGCAATCACATTGTCCACACCATCAATATGCTTGGCCCTGAATGACATGTTCAAGGTTAGGCCTAGACACACCATCCTATTTAAAACCCTCATGACCCTGTCTGTCTTCATCCTTTTCTTGTTCAGCACTTCCACCACTGCCCTGTTATCACTCCAGAAGGTTACTTTCTTGTTCCTGAGCTCCCGTCCCTAAACTAGCATTGCCACCCATATGTGGAACAGTTCCAGGAAAGTGATGTCTTTTGTCACCCCTTCCCTTATCCAGTCATCCGGCCACACTTCTGTGAACCATTTTCCTTGGAAATAACCCCCATGTCCATTCTGCCTGCCATGTTCGTATATAGCTGCAGATCAGTATTGTATAGCCAATCATCCTGCCAAAAAGTCTGCCAATTGTATTCCTGAAGGAAATGTTCCCAGATCAACATGTCCTCCCTGGTCCCCTTATTAATATCCACCCAGTGGTGGAGCTGTGTTGCCCCCGAGTTGCCCAGACTAGACGCCGTGTAAATGTGTGCACTGGAGGAATGATTCTACATGCAAAATTTAGGTGTCCCAGAAGCTGTTGCACCTGCTACAGCTGCACCCTCCTGCATTCCTTAATCTTACCCAATAATTCCCATAATTTCTCCACCTTCTTGCCTGGTAAATGGTACAGCTCTTGTGTCGTGTACAGTTCCAGCCCTAGGAACTCTATCGTTCGGCTGGGCCCTTCCATCTTATCTTCTGCTAGCGGCACTCCCAGTTCTTGGCATAGCACTATGAATTCCTGAAGCATGGCTTCAGCCTCCTTTTCCCCTTCCCCAGTAAACAGAAAATCATCTAAATAGTGTACCACTGTCTGATACCTGTACCGCATCTGAAACACCTATTGCAGCCATGTACTGGACATCCCGAAAGTGGCACATGCTATGGAGCATCCCATCGGCATGGCCTTACCGAAATAATACAGCCCATTCACCTGAAATCCTACTAAGTCCCAATCCGCTGGCCTAACTGGCACTAAGTGAAATTCTGACTTTGTGTCCGTCTTTGCCAACCAGGCACACTGCTTAGCCCTAATGAGTCACACCGCCTCCTCCAGGGTGGCGTATGTGACCCTACTGTCCTCTTCATCTACAGAGTCATTGACTGAATCCCCTTCTGGGTAGAATAGGTGATGTATCACCCGGTACTCTCCCATCTGTATTTTGGGCACTAAACCCAATGGGAAAATCTTCAGGTTTGGCAATGGGGGGAAGGCAAATGGACCTTCCACCCTCTCCGCTGCCACCTCCTTTCAAATTTTATGTGCCAAGGTGGCCTCCTTATTCTGTGTGGATTTGAGGGTCTTTGCCTTCATCACTTTCTGCAATCCTTGAAACTGTAAACTAAAACCTGACCTAAAGCCTGCCAGTAATTTCTTGGCTACCTCCCAATCCAGGTAGCCCCCCAACCACCTTTCTACTTCATCCACTCTTATGGGTGTCCAGGCCAGCTGGGCACCACCTCTTACTGGTCCTTCAATTGTCCTGGTGTTGGGTTTGATAGACTTGACCCCTCCTTCCTCCCACTGCCCTCCTCCTGTTGCCTCTCCCCCAATGCTGCCCCTTAATAAGCCTGGGTTGGCCCAAAAGGGTTGCCGGTATGAGTTATCCTGGTTGCCGGTCCCTTTTTCCCAGCTGTACCTGCACTTGGATGCTGGATGATGTCCCCCACACTTAGAGCAGACATGCCGGAATTGACAGTTAGGCCATGAGCAAAAGGTTCTGTTGTATCCCCAACAAGCCTTCGCTGCTGCCCCCCCCCATCTGTCTCCCTTCATCTCCTTCTCAGTTGGATCTGTGTAGATTTCCAGCCACAAGTCTATCTGCCTGGCATCCCATTTTACATCCCCAAAATGTGCCATTCTTTTCCTAAATTTCTCATCATACCTTAATCAGCTGTGACCCCCTTTCTTATACATGTTCTTAATAATGAAGGAATAGGTGAGGAGTGGGGCTGCTAGCTCCGGATGCTTCTCAATGACTAAGGCCGTGAAATAAGTAAAACCCATGGACCAATTGTCCCAAGTTTTTCCCTTCCATGATTTGTCATCCTCCCCCTTTCCCAACAGAACTACTGCCGCTGCCATATCCTTCTTCTCGAAGCTGTCCTTCTCCTCATACTTATCCATGTTGTCAACTTTTGCCAGGGCGAAGATGTAGACATATTCCCCTTTCCAAATCTTTTCTTTCATGGCCATAGGGATGTGGTCCCCAGAGGAACCCCTGGTGCCCCGATCTCCTGTCCCACCATTTTGGGGCCCTGGTTGACACCCTCATCCCCCATCCATTCCTGTCCCCTTGATTTCACCTAAAGCCTTCTCCAGTTGCCCCAAACCATTCTCTCCCATACCTTTGAGCATCTGCTCCTCATACTGTTTTACACTGCCTTCCAGTGTCACCACCTGTTATACTTGGCTGTAGTGTGCCGGGCCCTGACTGGGACACTCCCGCTGGGCAGGGTATGGGTATCAGGACCTGTGATGGCAGTGCCAATTCTGGCAGGGGCAGAGGGATCATGGGTGTGGGAGGATATGGCACCAGTGCTGGGACTGGTTCCAGGGTCGGCTCGGGAATCGGGTCATAGGGAGGTGGAACCAGAGGAGCCGCCGGCATTGGTTCCGGTACCACATTCCTAGGCTCTGGTACCCCTGGCCCTCTAGGCACCCTCTTACTCCTCTCCTGACCCCTCCCTTGACTCTCCTTCTGCTTTGTGCCTTTCTCCCCCCCAATCTGGCTCTGCCACCTCCAGCAGCCAATTTGCTTTTTTGACCAGGTCCGTCATTGCCCAGTAGCATTCTTCCTTGCTGGGCTTGACTCTCTTTGATGCCATCTTTCCACTCCGGGGTACCTGATGAAAGAAATCATAACAGTTAGCTTTTACCAACTTGCTGACTAGGCCTGTATCCTTCGAACACCTCCTTCTTGATTCCTCGCATTCCTTCTTGAGTCATTCCTTCTAGCGTCCCCCATGCCTCCCCTTTGCCTTTACTCCTGGCCATTCTATGCTCTGCCCCTAAATGTCCCTGTAATTACTTGCCATGCTGTGGGGTGGCAGTGGCTTGTCCCCTACTCCTCACTGTTTCCCTTCACTGGTCCCCCACCGCATGACTGTCCCTTGTTGCTTTGTTTCTGTCCCCCAAAATAGTGGGCCCATTGTCCCCTACCCAGTACCTTCAGGTCCCCCTCTGCCACCCCTGCAGGGCTTGCCATGACCCCCCCCCTTTCTGAGCATCAAACCCCGCTGCTCCTTGTACGGGTGCCCCCCCCACTCTCTGACCCTGGTCCCCCAACATCTTGACCATCGCAGGGAAGGATGATTTGCCTGATTCTCCCAAACTGCGTTGCCTTCCTAAACCCCTGCACCACGGGACCCACCTTACCTGCCTTGCCACGCAGTGTCCCAATCCATGCCCTGCCTCTTAAAATGTTCAAAATGCTGTTTTATGGTCCTACATGCATCAATATATGCATTTTTATTGTAACAATATAGTATTGAGCATTTCTACGTGATGTTACTGCTTATAAGGGTAAACTTTTCTTCAAAATTAAATTGATCATAAAGAGCCTTTGCTGCCATAAGCTGTAATGCAAATCAACCAAAATGCCCCCAAAATGCAAAACACCATGCTGTGGCTAGAGAGTCCTTTGCCCCCCTTCATTCTCCTGCATCCACAAAGCTTTTCCCCCGATCCGCGTGGCAGTGACATCAGATGCCATGCCATGCAGTGTCCTGTCTTGGGCCCAGTACTGTAAATCTCTCCCGTTTGTGTGGGAATTCTAGCCCAAAATGGCAGAAAACCTCGGCATTCCTAACCAAAAGGGGTCCTCTGCTCCCCCTCGTGCTCCGAATCCTCATTGCCCAAAATTATGCACTCTGTGTCTTGCTCACCCTTCCCGTACTCCCCACACCTCTCCATGGCTTCCCTTCTTTATCCTACAGCACCCCCCTCAATTCAGCAGCCAACCTGTTCTTAACAAAAAAAAACCTGGTGCACCTCGCTCCCTGCTGCTGTGCTACTACTCTCAGTGCACATCCCCCACCTGGGCCTCCCCCCACATGGTGGTGACGCCACACGCTATCCCACACAGTGGGTCTGACCTGTTAAACCCTTCGCTTGTCCTCACTGATATGGCCTTCCACCTAGCTTCTCTGCAAGTAAGCCAACAACCAACAAAATCTCCTTCTGCCAAACAAAATGCTCTCCTTACGAAGTGCTACTCGCGCTTTTGGCTCTTTTCCCCTGCTTTCTCTAGACCTGGTGCCTACGTTTCTCTCCACGGCTTGCACTGCCTGTAATTCCTCTGCAGTCTTGCTGCTCACCCCGTAGCCCCTGGTTATGCCTAAAGCACTTTATTTTATTATTTTAATTAACATTGAGTCCTTTTGTTTAAAGTCTTCTGCATGTAGCTGCCTCTCACTGCCTGACGCTACCTCCCATGCTGCCTCCCATGCTGATCTTGGAAGGCTTGATCACAAACGTTCAGAAGAAACAGCAAAACACAACACACAGCTCCTGACTTCTTCAGTCCTGAGTCTGCCCCTTTACCAAAACAGTCCACATAACTTACCTTGTTCTGCTGTTTTCCTTTGTGTACTCACTTGAATTGGTCCACAGTCTCAGACTCACACTTCCAACACTATCTACCTTAGTATTAGCAATACAGTTTTTCTTTGTTTTTATTAACAAACTCCAAATATCCACTAGTCAAATGCCCATTGGCTGAAAGTTTTTGCCAAAACTGATGTGCTTTGAGAATAAAAAACTCTCAGAGCAATTTTGTGAGTTCCCCTTGCTGTGCAGCCTCTTATAACTGCCTCCTTCAGACCTGCCTCCTAGCTCCCTGGGCCACTCGTCTGTTGCCACCTCACTGTTCCCACGACTCCCCTTTGCCCACCCCTTTTGTGACCTCATCAGGTTCTCCCCTTTCATGACCTCATGGTCTTCTTGGGTCCTCCCCTCTACCCCCTCCCCCTTCCCTGAGCTTCCCACACATATTGTTAGGGCCTTGACAATGGGGTCTGCCCTTTTAATTGGGCAACCCTCTGTATCCCAAAATGACCGCACACATACACTTCTTTCTATTTTTCATCCCTCCAAAACAAGCTTGGTCACTTTATAAAATGGGTACTCCATTACAGAGTGTGTGATCATACTCTGATATATGCACACCTTGGTGTGAGTTGTGAGGGATGAGGTAACAGGGTGAATGCATTCAACTATCCAAGGTGTGTGTATATCAGAGCATGACCACACACACTATGGTGGCTTATCCATCTTATAAAATGGCCAGAACTGTTTTGGATGCGGGCATGGTTGTGCAGGTGTGCACTCATTGTGGGATAATGTACGTCAAATCAGGAGACAGCATTTTTACTGATTTTTCCAGATAGATAGATAGATAGATAGGTAGATGGATAGATAGATTCATTGCAAAAAGTTGCATTACTGCACCAGACAGGGTTCACCATAACCCCACAAAAGTAAGGAAATGTGGAGTAAGGATTTTCAGCCCTAACTCCCCACCACTCCAAGCAGCAAAAGGACAAGAGCACATAAGCAACTACATACAGCCATTATAAGCTAAAACAAATAACATACAGCTTCTTATAGATGATAAAAATGCAGTAGCACTCATGTGCTACCTTTGTGGATTTGCAACAGCAGTGGGGCCTGCACTTCTGCAGTCAGAAATGTGTGAACATCTAACAGTTTGCATGAGTACCTGTGGCTGCAGAAGCACTGGCTACACAGGGTGCTGTGCTTCTATAGACAGGGCAGAGTTGCACTTTGTGTATAATGGATTTCATCACTCTTTTTAATCCCCCAGCAAAGTTGTTGTGAAGTCAGGAAAAGTCACACTTTGTGATGTTTCCCAACCTTGCACCAGCTTTGCCAGTGATTGTTTTATTAAAAAAAATACCTTAAAATAAAAGAATCCTACTCCACCCTCTGCATCATAGACATCCATGCCACACAGTTTTGAAATATATCCCCCACCCATACCAATGCTAAGCCTCACCTCTCTTCTCCTTTCTGTGCACCTGGCATAGTTTTCAGTTGTAAATAATTCTCTTCCCGTTTCCCTCAAAATCAGGTTTCCCCACCTCCCCCACCCAATCCGACCAAAACATGAATTAAACCCCACTCTTCAACACCCTCTTGATAATAACCCCTTGCCTCCAAATGCCCCAAACCACAGAATAGTGGACTGGAATGGATAAATATCTGTAATAAAGAAATCCATCCCCTGATGGAGGAAGCATCCTCACTCTTTTGTGCAGCAAGCTGAATGAATGGTGAGGGATATATAGCCTTGTAGAAATACCTGCTTGTCTGTTCATTTTTTTGACAATCAAAAAAAATAAGACAAGAGACTTTGGGTATTTCTTAGCAGGTGACATACTACTTTGCACAGTGCAAACTACAAAAAAATCACACTTCAACAGCACCTTCACTGGTGAAATACCACTGCATGTTGACTTTATTGGGTAAAAAAGGCACTTTGCCAGGAAAGAACTATGAGAGGGGGTTTGTGTGATAACAGCGAAAGCCTAAAGGTGATCGGTGTTATTGCGAAGCCAGAATGCTGAAAATCAAAACAGTGCCAGGGACTTGTATTTTAAATGTTTTAAGCAGGGGGCTGTGCCACCTGCACCCCCCATGAGGGTCTTCACCCCTACACACCCCTACTTAATGATTCTCAACTCCAGGGGGGTGCATGTCGGGGGTTGCAAAAACATTTTAAAAAAATAATTGAGGCCATGTGCAACAAAAATGCACCAGCGCCTGAACCCAAACCCAGCACCCTCCCCCCACTGAAGCCACCAACCCACCCACCATGCCACGGGACCAGCTCAGCAAAACACCTCGGCACCACCCCTCACAATCCCTCCCATCTCTCCCTGTGCATGCTCACTCCCCCCTTTGCACGTACGTATAGTGACATCCCATCACTATATTCACCGACCCCCCCATCCAGTCACCCTACCCCATTGGTAGTCCTGATGACATGCGTCGGGATTGAGTTGCTGTTATTGCAGGCGCTCGATTGCCGACGCCCATGTCACAGGCTACCATGCAGGGTTACACTTCACACTGTGAAAAGTCAGGAAACTTTCAATAATTTTGCAAAGTGAAGTTTACTGACATCCTACACTTCTATTTAAAATTTATTTATTTTAAATTGTTCATTTCCAAAACACCAAAAGCACTACCCATGCAACAGAATCTAATTAACCTGGATGATTCATGTTTCAAATCCTGACAATTTTTTAGTTATTGATAAGCAGAACAATACTTTATTTTATTCGTAATTTTTTTTAGTTTTTATTTTATTCTCTTGGTAACTGGGTGAGGCCCACTAGGTACAAGTGCCTGTTTTCAGGGTGATGCAGGAGCACTTGGGTGGTTAAGTGACATGCTCAGAGTCATACAGTATGCAAGTGGAGGTTGTGGGAATCAAACCTAGGTCTGCTGGATGTAACAAGCTCACTCACAGCTTGTTACTCTTACCTCTAGGCCAGTGATTGTCAACCAGGGGTCCGTGGCCCAAAAGGGGTCTGCGAGTGCATGCCAGGGGTCTGTGGAACAGCCTGAAAAAACTCAAATGTGAATCACATATTTCTTACATGTTACATTTACGGTTTGAATTTCAACTGCGAGCAAGCTGGTAATTCTTAGCCTTACAATAAAGCACCCCCTTCACATTAAAGCAAGTTTCTCAGCTCGTTCTTAATTGTTCAGCTGTTAGGTGCTAATCACTTGCCTGACTGCTGGAAATGATTCCCCTCTATGTGCTGATATATTTTTGCCCTCCTGTGAACCGTGTTTGATCCTCTGCAGTTACTGCCCCGGCGAATACCGCATGTTTCCTCTGGCTGACCTCGTTCCTTTGAACCCCTGTTATTGACCGGATTAGTACTGCATGAAGCTCCGAATTACTGAGCGATCCTAGTGCATTTGTGTCCTCTGGCTGCCCTTGCTCCTTTGATCCCAGTTAGTGACCCGATGCATGCTGCCTGAAGCTCCTACCTAGTGTCTTTGTCTCCTCTGGCTTCCCTTGCTCCTCCTGCCTCTTTCTGTCCTGGTATGAACAGTAATAAACATTAATAGTGATGCTTAAATATACACTAACAGAGCATATAAACATTAATAAAGCTGATATTTAACAGCAATGATTACGGGGTGATTGTGGTGCTTAAATAGAGACTGACAGAGCAGTGAAGTGCTTGAATAAACAGTAACAACTAAGGACAGTGTTAGAATATATTTATTCTGTGTTACAGATTTGTTTATTTAAAAGTTTTACCAGGAAGACACACTGAACAATAGTGCTCGATTCCAAGTGCATCCTGGGGGAAGGGGGGTGAGGAAACAGTACATATATTAGGCAGTAGAACAACCAATCAATTTGCATATAAACACAGGGTAGTAATGTACATGCTTATCAGGAAGCTAGTATACAGACAGCAGTATATATAGAGCAGTTTAACACCAATTATGAGCAATCAAAAATAACAGGAGCAGTGAGAAATAAAGCAGCAGGCAATGCGACAATGCGGTAGGGTCAAAAACAGCTACATAGGAGACTATATGCCCTATAATTGACTCCCTGCTTCTTGTAAGTTAAATTTGTCACAGATTACCCACAGGTACAAAATGACATGAAATGGGAATTGACGAGAGAGCTGAAGTGCTTAGTCTAGGGCATATGCCTGATGACAGACGGGAGAGAGTTCCATACTTTGGGCATCCAGTATCTGAAGGATGCTTGTCCACTAGAGGAGGACACCCATTGGATGACCAAGGTGCATGTGTCATAGTACCTAAGGGAGTGGACAGGAAGGGTAGGAATAGCCAACACATCAGAGAGATAGGTGGGCAAGATCTGGGACCAGTATTTGGCAGTGAGCTTGGAGCAGTGATAAGTCAGTGCACCCCCCTGAAGTGCCACTACTACCAAGTGATTTTTTTATGTTCTGTTAGTTTACCTTTCCACCCCCAACCCCGGAGTCTGAGACCTGGTGTTGTGAAAACTGAAAATTGTGCACTTTATACCTGATAAATCTTATATTTTTATATATTTTATGTATAGTCACAAAGATATTAAAAACTACATTTGTTTTTTATAAAATTCACTTGCTGTTTGCTATGCATCAGTATAACAAATGTGTGTTTTTTGTAGGGGGTCCCTGACGCAGACAAACGGTCGCCAGGGGGGCCCCAGACCAAAAAAGGATGACAACCACTGTTCTAGGCTATACTGCCATTCTATAGCACAAACAACAATGAACCAAGAATTATAAGTCCTAAGATCCTGGCCCAGAAATAGTACCTTCCAAATGTCATGCCTCTACATGAAGAGATGGCCAAGATATATATATATATATATATATAGCCACAAAGAGACCGGCATACAGTAGCCAGATAATTACTTACAAATTTATTCCGAAAGGTGCATATATAAATGGGTATCAAATGCCACAGCCAATTTTCCCTGATACTTCCAGGTGCTCTGCCTCTTCGTCTGATGAAGAGTCAGAGTTCCTTGAAGTGCCAGGGATACCAGCAGTGGGATTTGATACCCATTTATATATGCACCTTTAGGAATACATTTCTAAGCAGTTATCTGACTAGTGTGCGCTGGTCTCTTTTTGTCAGTCTGCATCAGTTTGTCATTTTTTTGCAGCACCACCCTCTGCTTGAGCATACCATTGTTTTGTTTATCTACAGTCACACACTGGAATTTTGTATTAGGGTTTTCTGCAGTTTCTCAGGTCCAAAAGCAATGGTTTCCACAGTGTTACAGGCATAGCATGAAAGCAGGGTCCCTGGAATGTTGGTGAATCTGTGATATGGTGTGTCTTGTGGTTTGAACAATCATGCAATGCATTGTTGGCATGTTGAGCTTTAACCTTAGCTGATGCATGGATGTAGTATTTTTGCGATGAATATATACATATATATATTATAGTTGCATGGTAGTGCCACTATAGTTAGGGTTGATAAGTCACTTACATACAAAACCTCAAATTTTGCACCTTAATAACTTTGCCACCATAAATGTATCATCCTGAATGTTTGCATGTGCAGTCTGGCACTATAGGTCTCTGGATCTGGCAAGTTGTGTTATGGTCAGATGTACGGTTGCAGAACTACAGAGCACCAGAACATGCAAAAAAACAGACTTTTTGTGCATTTCTTTGCTCGTACCTACAGCCCACATGGTTTGCACGTCCAGTCCAAAAACTTCAGGGAACATGCAGCTAGGGTCACCGATGTGCCTTTTGAAGATTTTGTGAAAAAATATTAAACAGTTCAAAGGTTATTAAAAAAACAAGTTTACTCATTATAGTCTATGGGAAAGTTAACAACAGATGCGAAAGTTTCGCAAATGGCTATTTTTACTGTTGAAAATTACCCTTTTACTTTAATGAGTATTCCATTTTTTTTTGTTAGAGCTCAGAAAAATGCCTGGCGTTTAAAATTGGGACCCTCTAGGAACACAATTCTTGTTGTGTTCACCTAGTCGGGTCCTGGGGATGCTAGGCATATCTTTTTTGGGGGGTTAAACCCCCCAGAAATATGTTTTCTACATTTTTGGAAAAAATACTTTCGCAAATGTGAAAGTTTTGTGATTTGTTTTGCGAAACTTTCGTGATTTGTGAAAGTAATTTGAGAAAGTATGGCCAAAATAACACAAAATATTTGTCACCCTCCTGCAAGATAACGGTTTGGTCTTTTGGGCTGAAATTTGCAGGGTAGAAAGCCAGGATCACACAGATGTACCTTGCAGTGGTTTGGTGCCAAAATATTATAAGGCTTCAAAGTTACAGCACTCTGAAATGCACACTTTTTCCCATAGGATAACATTACAGCATCCGCTGTGCCTTTCCGGTCCCGTATCTTGAAAACGGTTCAAGATACAGACTTTTCATTGCAAAAATTATTAGCCCATGGCCAAGTACAAAACTAGCCCGGAAAGCCCTAAATAATATGAAATTGTAATTTTTTTTCTACCTCGAACGGTTCCTGAGATATAAGCAATTTAGTATTCCAAGTGCTCTTTTTCCTGTCTGAGACCCACTACTATGCCCACAATCTTCGTATTCACTGAGCTTCTTGATGCACCTGTTTTGGACACCATGCGTGTACATTAGCATTACCATTAGCATTTTGGTTTGCATTTGCATCAACGTCAGCATTACGGTTACCGTTATCATTTGTGTTTGCATTTACGCTTGCGTTTCCATTACAGTTTGCATTATGGCTTGTGTTTGCACTTGAGTTTCTGCTACCATTAGCATTTCGGTTTGCGTTTGTGTCAACATTAGCATTATTATTTGTGTTTGCATTTGCACTTGTGTTTGCGTTACCCTTTCCGTTTGCGTCACCGTTAGCGTTACTGTTATCATTTGTGTTTGTGCTTGCTTTCGCATTACCATTTCTGTTTGCATTTCTGTTTGTGTCACCATTAGCATTACCGTTAGTGTTTGCGTTTATGTTACCGTTACCATGCGTTACCGTTAGCATTTTGGGTTGCATTTGCGTCAACTTTAGGGTTATGGTTAGTGTTATCATTTGCGTTTGCACTTGTGTTTCCGTTACAGTTTGTGTTACCGTTTCTGTTCTTGTCACCTTTAGCGTTACCATTACCATTTGCGTTTGCACTTGTGTTTGCATTACCATTTGTGTTTATGTTTGCATCACCATTAGCATTACCATTACTGTTTGCGTTTACGTTACCGTTACTATTACTGTTTGCCTTTATGTTTGCATCACTGTTACCGTTTGCGTTACCGTTTGCATTACCATTTGCATTTGCGTTACCATAACCATTAGCGTTTGCGTTCACGTTTGCATTGGTGTTACCATTACCATTGGTGTTTGCGTTTGCATCACCATTACCATTACCATTACTGTTTGTGTTTGTGCTACCATTACCATTAGCATTTGCTTTTGTGTTTGCATTTTCATCACCGTTACCATTACTGTTAGCGTTTGCACTTGCGTCACTGTTAGCATTACCGTTAGTGTTACCGTTTGCATTACTGTTGCCATTTGCATTAGTGTTACCATTAACGTTACCGTATACGTTTGCGCTTGCATTACCATTAGTGTTACCGTTACCGTTACTGTTATTGTTACTGTTACCACTAGTGTTAGTGTTACTGTTGTCATTGGTGTTACCGTTACTGCTAATGTTACCATTACCATTAGTGTTACCATTAGCATTACTGTTAGGATTATTATAAAGAAATGGGCAGCATGGTGAGAGCATGGGGCCTGAACGGCCCCATGTTCCCATCACCACATGCCATTCACTATTTATAGTGCTCATTCTAAAAAAAAAAGAATATATATATATATATATATATATATATATACTGAAATTCTTGGCAAAAAACTCCATTAATGCATCAGTTAGGGTTGTTCCACAATGACAAAAGCAAGGAAATTCGCTGTTAGGGTTACCACCCCACCCCCACCAACAGGCATCAGGGTGTGTGTTGGGGTCATTGTGCCTAACTCTCACTCCATTCTCCTATACTACACCACCTCAGCTTCTTTACATATGGAATGGGGTGAGAGTTAGGAATACGACCCCAACTCACACCTCAGTGATTGTTGGTGAGGCTGGGGTGGGGGTGGGGTGGTTGGGGTGGTAACCCTAACAGTGAATTTCCTTGCTTTTGTCACTGTGGAACAACCCTAACTGATGCATTAATGGAGTTTTGCTATGATATATATATATATATATATATATATATTTCTATATCTATATATATATATATATATATATATATATATATATATATATATATATATAAATACAAATCGGACATACCCCATAATGTAAAGCATCATGGGCTGTATATGCAAATCACCACAAAGTATTATACTGGTTCAACTTTAAGCAGAAATGCATGGTGCCGAAAGGCCTCTCAGACAGTCTGCAAAAGGTGCAAAGGGCACCCTTTGCATACTGCATGAGACACCTTTCAGCACCATGCATGTCTGCTTAAAGTTGAATCATAATATTTTTAATGGTGCTTTTCATATACAGCCCATGATGCTTCTTGTAATATGGGGTATGTGTGATTTTATACTTTTGAAACTTGGCTTCCGCCAATGCCCTTTGGGGTAACCTTGCCTCAGTACCTGCACACACTAGATTCTTAATCATATATATGTATATGTATATGTATATATATATATATATATATATATATATATATATGAGGCAAAAACTCCATTTAATGCATCAGTTAGGGTTGTTCACAGCTACAAAAGTGAGGAAATTCGGTGTTAGGGTTGAAAGCCCCACTTGCCCCAGCCCACAACCCCAACTGCCAACAGTGTGTGTGCATTAGGGGTCATCGATTCTAACTCTCACCCCCATCACATGTGTAAACAAGCTGAGTATAGGAGAATGGGGGTGAGAGTTAGAGACAGATGACTTAATGCACACCTGGTAATTGAGGTTCGGGCTGGGGGGTAAGGGGGCCTAATCCAACACCGAATTTCCTCACATTTGTCACTGTGGAACAACCCTAACTGATGCATTAAATGGAGTTTTTTGACTCTAATTTCTCTTCTTTTTGAGGATGTGTAGTAGAAATAATGAATGGAATGTGGTGGTGGGAGCGTGGAGCCCAACGGGACTGGCGCTCCCACCACATGATTTTTTGTGACAAAATAACGGTAAGTGGAAGGGTAACAAAACTGCTAATGGTTGCACACATGGTGAGTGAAACGTAAATGGAAAAGCAAACATTAGTAGAAATGTAAGCGCAAAGCTAACAGTGATGCAAAAGTAGATGCAAGCGCATAGGGAAACGTAAACTGTGACATGGATGGTAACAGTACCACAATTGGAAATGCAAATGGTAACGTTAACAGCAGAAATAATGCCAATGGAAACAGAAATGGAAACGCGAATGTAAGCCCGTAAGCAAACTAGAACGGAAACGGTAATGAACACTGCGGTGAACACGGGAACGGTAACGCAAATGGTCACAAAAATGCAAGTGGAAATGCTAAGTACAACAGTAACGGAAGTACACACCCTGTTTTTGCCTAACACTGCATAGAGAAGCACAGTGTGTACAAAGAATGTATGCATAATAATGGGCCTGGGAGCAGAAAACGAGCAGTTGTAATAGTAAAATATGAATATCTCAGTAACCGTATGACGTGGAAAAAAAATTTAAATTTCACATCATTCATGAGTTTCCTGACTATCTTTTCACTGAATGCGTAGCCCATAGGTGATTTTTTGTGACATAGTAACAATAAGTGGAAGGGTAACAAAAATACTACGACTAAAAATCTGTATCACGCACCATTTTAGAGATACGAGCTCCGAAAGACGCGGAGGACACTACCATGTTAGTCTATGGGAAAAAAGCAGCAACTTCGGAGTACCGTAACTTTACAGCCATGCAATATTTTTTCTCCAAACTACTATGTTGGCTGCCTTCCCTCCAAATTTCAGCCCAAAAGACCTAACCATTCTGTTGCAGCAGGGTGGCAAAAAATTCCTGTCATTTTGGCCATAGTCTGGAAAAGTAGTGTTGTGATTTGTAATTTTCACAAAAATTTGTGAAAGTGTTGCAGGTGCGACACTACTTTGTGACACTACTTTTTCCAGAAATTTGAAAAACATATTTCTGGGGTGTTTAACTCCAAAATAAAGACATGCCTAGCATCCTCAGGGCTCGACTATATAAACACAAAAAGAATTGTGTCCCTAGATGGCCCAAATTTTAAATGCCAAGCATTTTTCTGATCACCAACTGAAAACAAAATGGCAGATTTGCAACACTGCTAGGGCCATTTGCAACACTAAAAAGTACATTTGCGACACTTTCAAACTTTTTGTTAACTTTTCCCATTGACTTATAATGTGAACTTGTTTTTTGAATAACTTTTGAACCATTTAATATTTTTTCACGAAATCTTCAAAAGGCACATCGGGGACCCTGGTCACACATTCCCTGAACTTTTCTGACCAGTCGCGCAAATGTGCGACCTGTAGGCAAGAGCAAAGAATTCGCAAAAAATCATAAATACGCACATGGATGTCGCTTAGTAACTCCGCAGCCGTATATCCGAGCAGTACGAAAGTTGGCAGATCCCAAGATCTATGGTTACGTCCTGTGCCTGCCAATTTCAGACAAATCTGTTGAATGGTGGCAAAGTTATTAAGATGCAAAGTTTGACCCTTTAACCTTAAAAGGGCTACTCTACCATAATATATATACACATTTATATATATATATATATATATATAGGGGTGCAGTAGCCTGTTTATTGTTAAACCACTAACTTTGCACATTAATATCTTTGGCTCCCTTTGATGAAATGAACTGAAATTTTGTACATGATGTCTAGGAGGCAAATTCTTGATATATGGAAATTTTTGTGATTGCAGCTTGTACGGTTTCTGAGATCCATATGTGTCATTATTTGTAAAAATTTGGTTTTCACATACTTAACATGTTTTTTGGTTTTTTGTTGTCTCCTACAGCCTACGTGGAATGGAATTTTTATGCCAAACTTGCAGGGGACATGTGTCATGTCCCAAGGTATTGCCTTTGATAGGTCTGGTGAAAAATTATTAAAGGATTCCTGAGTTACAAGGCTTCAAAATTTACTGTTTTCTGATCTGCCCATGTGCAGTAGGATTTTTTAGATAATGTTGCTTGGTGAAAGAAAAACTATTGATGCCACAAATGCTGGTTTTTGCTTTCATGACACTGAAATGGCAGTGCACCAAACATTTTTTGTCCCCTGCCAACTGCTACCTTGTTGATATTTTCCACAAACCAACAAACATGGAAAATACATAAAAATGCTGGGATTAAAAAAAACTTTATACTGTTAGAAGGCCGACTGATTATTCTTGCCCCAGTGCTTGCGAGTGAATGTTGTCACAGGCTGCATTTGTGAAATTGGTTTCTTTGTGTCCTGCATTTTGAGCTTTCCTGCTGTTGCTGTTCTTTTACTGCAGGTTGCAACCTGGAGTTGTTTATATTTGTAGTTGGGGGTGTGGGGGTCATAGTACCCCACGATGGAGGTCACTCCTACTGCCAGATGACAAGTTGTTGGAGCACTGTGGCTTTTGTCAACGGATTCCTTGTGCTGAACTTTACACTGCCAACTTGGTTGTTGCTGTGGCATGGGTAAACCTTAAAAAAACAAACATCAGAACCTAACTAAAGGGGACCCGATTTAATTACATTCTGATGTTTGTTTTTTAATATTGTGTCCACAAATACCTTTTCTGGGCACTCAAATTCCCAAGTGCCCAGCTTAGCGAGAAGAGTGCTTCCCCCACATTCTCAGTATGAGAACAGCTGGAATTTCTTCACTTCTACAGCTGCAAATGAACTTGTGCTGCTGGCTGCAGAATGAGCTGTGAGTCTCCATTTCCTTGGTGTTTGGTGGCACCCATCCCCCCCCCACACACACTCCATTGCTGTCCCTGTCAATGTGTGATGTTGCTCTGGTGTCTAGTGGCAACCCCCAGATGTTGATCACTGTCCTCCTATTATTGTATTGCCCTGGTGCCCTTTTGTTTTCCCACTGGATTTAATTGTAATTGTTTGCAGAGCAGTCAGTGCTTGTTTGTTAAGTCATGCTTGAAAGTAATTACTGGAATGATGTCTACCATGATGTCATCATGAATGGCTCTGTTTAAGTACACTAATTGTTGCTGCTGATGCTGCCAGTTACTTACAAATCACATTTTGACCTCTCAGCAAACACAGTCCTGAATCCCTAAATGCTGCCTGAGTAGACTGACAGATGAAATATAAATGTTTTTTTTCCTGCTTTGAAAAAACAAACAAGAATCCATTAAAAAAAATTCATTTCAAAATGGCAATGCTGTAAATTTAGTTACAAATCACAGATGTCTTGCTGTTGTACAAAACACTGAAACCACTTGCCATTGCCATTGCCCCTGTCCAAAACTGAATACTCACTTACATTCTCTCTCTCTCTCTCTCTCTCTCTCACTCAAAACAGTGACCTGAACTAAAATTTCTTTAGTTTTTTTGTGAAAAACTGAGTCTGTACTTACAACAACTCATAGCTAAACCCTTTCTGACAGCTAAATAGCATTGTCAATGTTCTTTTTGTGGAGGAAGAGTAAACACGTCAGGACTTAAAAAGAGATTGTAAAGTCCATAAAAAAGCCTAAGTATGATACTATTGTATGAAGTAGGTTAAGCATTCATTTATTCGGGGCTTTTGTTGTTGTTACGGACTGATTCATTAAGATTGCAAAACCAATGCCCAGTCGACCCTATACTTCAAGTGGAACTTATGGTTGGGAGGGCAGGGGGAGATAGTAATTCAAATTAGGAGCTGGGTAACAATGTATGGAAAGCTATTATATGAATATTCAGAGATTCCGTTTTGAAAAGTGAATGACCCCAAACATACAGTATCACAACACAGCCATTTAGTCAATGGGCATGACATGACATCTCCAGTAAGGCTTCACATATCAACACAGTGGAAAATTGCATTTTGACCAGTAGTTGCCAGTTTTTGTCTATGCCCGATCTAAGATCCATCATTGCCAGACCAAAGGTGATGACAAAAGTAATCTGATTGTCAACCTTCTGATGCCCCCAATTCCAGGTTGTTAGCATGCAAGAGGCAGTGATACTGCTAAGCTGGTGGGCTGGTCTTGTAGCAGTGAGTTCCTGCTTGGCTTTCCCCTTTGCCCCCTCCTCATTTTCCTTTCCCTTTGTTTCTGTGTTTTCATTTCTTGTCTCTGTTCTCCCTCCCCAATGTCTCTTGTTGTTGAATCTCTAAAAAATCCACACTTCATGGTGAGGTGTAGGGTGAAACTGAGTAATCATTGGAATAGTCCATATTGCTTCTCTGTCTGCTGAATGTGTTGTGCTTTCTGTTAGCTAATCTCTCCCTTGACCTGTGCTTTGCCCTATTTTGAGAATGAGACATTCTTTCCCAGTTGTACCCTTTATTATTTAAATAATCTTATTAATCCCATAATAACTTTCTCTCATTCCTCTCTTTAACCTCCAGTTTGAATTTGCTTGCTTTCCTGTTAGATTTTTGTCCATTTCTTTGATTAAATTAATATCTTTAAATGTTGATAGCTCAGTGTGTATGTCAAACACCCCCACCCTTCCATTGCAGTCAAAATATCTGAAATAGAGAAAACAGTCCCTCCAGAGGGCCCTGTGCTTCCAGAGTTACATACATACTGTATATGCATCTATGGAGGGATGGGAGCGCAGGGTCCAGAGGCCCTTGCACTCCCACAGGCAAATAAGGCTACGATTATGCTATCTCAAAAAGTAAGAAAATAAATTGCAAAAGACTTTGTTAATGCTCTAGTTCTAGTTAAAGCCACAAAAGTATGGAAATGTGGCATTAGGATTTCCAACCCTAAAAGTCCACCCCCACCCTGCACACACCAACAGGCGTCGGGGGGCCCTGGGGTTGTCAGTCTTAATGCTCTCCCCATTATCCTATGCTGTACCCATCTCAGCTTATTTACTTACGGAATGGGGGTGAGAGTTAGGACTGATGACCTCAAGGCACACCCCCGACATCTGTTGGTATGTGGCCAGCTCAGGGATGCAGGGACAAGGCTGATAAGATGTCTTTGGACACTGGAGGATAAAGGACAGTTACGACAAAAAAAAAGTCAGCCAGACATCTCATTTAGAGATGTGCCAAAAAAAGTCTGCCTGCAGAATTTGCGCAAAAGTCAGACTTTTGCTTCCACAAAAGTTCGGAAATCATTTTGGCAACTTTCACAAAAATTTCACCTTAAAACAGCTGAATAAATGTATGGACTGTGAGTTAATGGATTAAACTGTGGGAAAATAATTCTGCAGAATTGATCACTGTCAGTGGTCAGTTCTGCATCTTTCTTTCTTTCGGCAGTTAAATACATTAATCCACTCCCCCCCACTAACACCACGGATCGCGCCCACTGTAGGTTAAAATTCCCTGGTGTCTAGTGTTCCCCCCTGATAATGGGCCCCTGTAGAATAACCTTCCCTGTTGTCATGGTCCCACCCCTATCAATTGTGGGCCTGATGTAAAAAACATTCCCTGCTGTCTACTGGCCCCCCCACCCACAAATCACAGGCCAAATATAAAAATAAATTATAATTCCCTAGTGTCTAGCATCCCTTCTCCTTATCCCCGATCCCCTTTATAAGAAAAAAAATGCAGATCTTTATTCCATGGTGTCTAGTGGCCCCCCTTCCTATCCCCAATCCCCTTAATGAAAAAAAGACAAACCTTTGTTCCCTCATGTCTAGCGGAGCCCCCTCCCTATCCGCAATCCACTTAATAAAAAAAAAAGACAGTCCTCTATTCCCTGGTGTCTAGTGGAACCCCCTTCCTATCCCCAATCCACTTAATAAAAAAAAAGACTGTCCTTTATTCCCTGGTATCTAGTGGAACCCACTTCCTATCCTCAATACCCTTAATAAAACAACAAATGCAATCCTTTATTCCCTGGTGTCTAGCGGACCACCTCCCTATCCCCGATCCCCTTAATAATACAAAAAGAAAAAAGAGTCCTTTATTCTCTGGTGTCTAATGGACACCCCTCCCTATCCTTGATTTCCTTAATAAAAAAAAGGCAGTGCTTTCTTTATTCCCTGTTTTCTAGTGGACCCCCTTCCCTATCTCCAATCCCCTGTAAAAAAAACAAACAGGCAGTCCTTTATTCTCTGATGTCTAGCAGACCCCTCAACCCCCCACCCTAGCAGGTGGTCCTCCACCACCCCTATTCTCCCCCACCCCAACCCAGAGCAGGCGACTGGCACAGCCCACCTCTCTCCAATATGGCTGGCCACTCACAGAGCTGTCAGTGAATGAGTGCATGCTTGTACAAGTATGTGCTCATTCATTGACAGCTCAGTGGGTGGCTAGCTGCAGTGGAGAGAGGAGGCCTTGCTGGTCGCCCGCTCGGGTTGAGGTGGAGGGGGAGCAGGGTGGTGGGGGACCACCTGCCGGGGTTGGGGATCTGCTAGACACCAGGGAATAAAAGACTGCCTTTTTGTTTTCATACAGGGGATCAGAGATATGGAGGGGGGTCTGCTAGACACCAGGGAATAAAGGAAGGACTGTCTTCTTTTTTTTTTTTGTTAAGGAAATCAGGGATAGAGAGTGGGTCTGCTAAACACCAGTAAATAAAGAAAGAACTGTCTTTTTTTTAATTAAGAGAATTGGAAATAGGGAGGGGGTCCACTAGACATCAGGAAATAAAGAAAGGGCTGCCTTTTTTTTATTAAGGGGAGCCGACTGCTAGACACCTGGGAATTATAATTTTTTTTTCATAGGACCTGTGATCAGTGTGTGTGTGGGGGGGACCACTAGACACTGGGAACTTTTTCATTGGCACCTCATTGGTGGGGGGACTACTGAAAGCCGAGAATGATATTCTACAGGGCCCACAATTAGTGGGGGGTCACTAGACATCAAGTAAGGAACTATATTTTACATTGGCCATGATCAGCAGGGGGTCTAATTTACATTGGGCCAGTGATCGGTGGGAGGGGGGACCACTAGATACCAGGGAATTGTATTCTACAGGGGGCAGGCGATCAGCGGGGGGGGCTGTATTGCAAAACAATACATTAAGCTGCAGATGGAATACATTTCACAGTTTACATGTATTATGGCCTCAATTCTGCCAAAAAAGTCTGCAGAACAGGGTGAAAATCCATGAAACAGATTCAGAAGATTCCGATCTCGTAAATGGCGAACATTCAGAAAATTTTGCAAAATTTCCGAAATTTCACAAAAGTTCCACAAAAGTGGAATTTGCAACTTTCACTTCCGATTACCCATACAAATGTAAACATTAACAGTTAATTATTTTTCTTGTTTTTCAGTTTAAAGTTTCTGTTCATGTTCAGCTTCAACTTGGAAAAAATTTTGCACTTTTGAAGCTATTTTTTCAGTGATCCACATATGTGCCTAATTTTTTTTAACTCTTTTTCTCTCCCACCCATCCAGAACTCTCTCTGGCTACCCCGCTCGCCAGACCGCTCTACCGCATGCTGTGTCCCCCGTCATCTTCAAGGGCATCACAACTCCCCGGGAACAGGAAGGACTACAGCCCCAGGGAGATTGAAGGAGCAGTGATGGGGAACCAGCATTGGGCATGTGGCAGTGGCACTGGAGGAGTTGTCAACTATCTGGTGGGGGGGCTTTTCCCCCTGTTATGTGCCCTCAAGACCCCCACGCACACCACGCCCCCAACTTCTCGGTGCACAGCAACCCTGCCAGCATCGGGCCACAATGTGAACGTGCTGCCCAACGCTCTGCGATGACCCCCGGTCTCCACCAGGGGGGTGCCGGAACACTGGACATCCCCAGAACCCTCCCCCAGGATAGGAGAGCAGCCCAGCAGGCACTCAATCCAGTCTCTCCCCTGCCGACCCCCGATTCCGAGCTCACTCCCGAACCTGGGTTGTCGGCATGGAGTGAGGTGTGGCATCCAGCACCTCAACCCTCAGCTCCAGAGGGCCGGGCCATATGTGCCTGATTTATAAAGAAAAATCTTAAATTCATATAACTTGAAAAAGAGGTCAGCTTTCATTTTCACACCAAAAATGGTTCATTTTTGGCATGAGTTCTAATAAAACTCAGAGTTTCACAATTTAAATCAGTCTAGTTTCTATGCTCTCTGATGGCCAAAAAAACAGTCTAGGGATGTGTTTGTGTAATTTTACGAAATAACAACATTAAACTAATGAACTGATTTTAATCAAACTTGCTAGAAAATTATCTCCTAGGACTATAAAAGTCACACAAACTTTAGCAGTCCTAGGGACTAAGATTGCCATGACATAAGATGTGACAGAAACAATTTTTGACTAGGGATACCACCTTTTAAGAAGCCCAAAGTGGGAAATTTCTTACTGAAACATGATTTCTTGCAGACAATTTGTAACCTCACCCAGTGCAGCACACTTACTTTCTCTAAATAATCAAAATTAAGACTAAAATTCTTTAAAAGGGATGGATCGATGCATGTGATTTTTATCAAAACATTTTGATGCAAGAGGTGACTTGCATCACAACTTGTGGCAATCGGGATTCTGAAATGCAGCTGCATCAAATCCTGACGCAGTTGCGCCAAAGCCCCCTTGTGCCATGGTTGCATCACACAACCAGGTGCGCCAGATTGCAGGGGGCTAGCGCCATGGTGGGACTGCAGCATCCCCTATATTGAGATTCTGTAAGCCCTGCCTTGGACACAGCAGGGGGATTCACTTAGACCAACTAGGAGATGATCTAAGTGCCATGCATCAATGGGGGACCATGCTGCCAGTGGGGGGAATCTGCCAAAAGGGAGCTGGGAACAGAAAGAGCAGAGGTGGGGTGCCCAAGGGGCCAAGAGGGAGATGGAGCAGGTACAGTTTTCATGCCTTATTGCCATGTGCAGTTATATATATGCTTCTCTTCCATTTGTATGTTCCCTGTTTTAGCCCTATTAATTCCTCTTGATTCTCAAACGGCCCTTATTTTTTAATTTATTTATTTAGTTTTTTTGACCGGGTAAGTACACTAGACAAATTCTGCCTATTTTCAGGCACGACCTGGGGGACGGGGAGTAACATAAGGTGCAACAAAAGGCAGCTTTCATCAAAGCCTTGTGCACTAGGGACCCTGCACCTGATTCTCTATCAGGCAGGGTCCTGGTGGTAAAATTCCTTTGCTTGCAACAACAGTTGCCACACACCAAACAGATGGCACAGCTGGAGGGTTTGCCCCAAGCCGTGGGGCAGCTGTGTGCCATATCAGCACATCCCTGGTGGCTAGCAGCCCCCCAAGCCCTGATCTACTAGTAAAATTAAATGTTAAAAAAAAATTCCCTGATGATCTAGTGGACCCCCCCACCCTGATGTGCCCAACATTTAAAATGGTAATAAAAATCAGTCCCTGGTGATCTAGCAGTCCATCCCCCCAGCCTTGATCAGCCTGTAAAGTTAAATGTTAAAAAAAAAATTCCCTGGTGATCTAGCAGACCACCCCAGCCCCAGTATGGCTGACATGTAAAATGTGTAATGAAAAATGATACCCTTGTGATCCAGTGGCTCTGTCCCAGCATGAGGGAGTAAACTTCAGATGAGGCAAATTTACAGGTTTAAAACACACGTTGGCATGATATTTATTTTTCAAAAGTTTGAAATATAATAAATGAAAACAAAAAAATTGCAAAGAAAATCACTACTTAACATCAGTAGTTTCTCACACAATACAGCCCTGGATTCTAGAGCTGCTGACCCTTCTCATCTGCATTCAACAGCTTGTCTGTGGTAGCACCTCTCTCCTTCACTCTCAAGACTGAACTCTACTAGACTGAACTGAAGTAAACTCTGCATAAAGGATTTTATATCTTTTTGATAGGGTCACCTAACCGAGCCTTTACATGTATGGACATGTTTCAAAACCAAGGAGGGAAGGGATTGTGTCAGGGGATTTCCTGGTTCAGTTAAAGGTACAGTGTACTGTATATATCCACAGATATTGACTTTCTATATCTTTGATCCACAGTGGCTAAGCTCTTTTATACATAGAACCTTATACATTTGACAGGTTTATAGTGTGAATTTATGAAAATACCTTAAGGATTTCTTATAACTGTATTAATCATGAAATTATTATTGTTTTATATGACTTCTGAGTCCTTTTTTCTTTAAAAAAGTTTTATTACCTGTATTCATTCCTGCTATCTCAAATAGCCATCATGCTTTTTTGTACACCAAATGCACTTATGCACTTTACACAACACCTCTCCAGGTGTTTGGCACCATTCCAAGGACTGGATGGATGGAAATGGAAAGAGAATGAAAGGAGACAACTAGTAGGAAGTTTAGTAGGGACAGTAAAGGGCTACCCTAGGTGGCCAACCTAGGGTGGGGGGAAAAGAAGAAAAGCAAAGAGAAGAGCATTAATTGTTGTACAACAGAAGTTTTGATAGCTAGGAAATAAGGAGATAAAAAAGTGGTCCATCAGTCACAGCTGAGGGTGTAGCCTAATTCTGCCACAGGCTCCCCAGCCCCGATCTGCCCGACATTTAAAATGTTTAATAAAAATCATTCCCTGGTGATCTAGCAGTCCCTTCCCCCAGCCCTGACCTTCCTGTAATGCAACATGTTAAAATAAATAAATCCCTGGTGGTCTAGCATTCCCACCTACCAGCCCCGATATGCCTGTATACTACACTGTTGATGCATATCTTTTCCTGGTGGTCTAGTGGACCCCACCCCGGCAGGTAGTGCCCACCACCTCACTCCCCCCAAGCTCGAACTCTGAGCCGGTTACTGGCACAGCCCTCCTTTCACCACCATGGCCAGATTCCAACTGAAGTGTCACTGAGCATGTACTGTATACAGTATGCACCCACTGACTGACAGCTCACTCTGAGCTGTCAATTAATGAGTCAGTGACAGTTCAGTTGGTGGCCAGCTGTGGTGGTGGGAGGAGGGCTGTGCCAGTTGCCAGCTCGGAATTTGGGGTGGGGGAGTGGGGTGGTGGGCACTATCTGCCAGGTGGGGTCCACTAGACCACCAGAAAAAGATATGTATCAACAGTGTAGTATACAGACATATCAGGGCTGGCAGGGAGAACACTAGACCACCAGAGAATGATTTATTTTAACATGTTACTTTATGGGAAGATTGGGACTTGGGGGAAGGACTGCTAGATCATCAGGGAATTATTTTTATTAAACACTTCAAATGTCAGGCAGATGGGCTGGAGGGGGTCCATAGATAACAAGGGAATGATTTTTATTAAATATTGTAAATGTTGATCAGATCAGGACTGGATGGGGGTCTGCTACTTCACCAGGAAATGTTTTTGTTAACATTTAAATTTACTGGCAGATTGGGGTAAAGGGGAGAGGCTGCTAGACCACCAGAAAATTATTGTTATTAACATTTAAATTTTCAGGCACCTCGGGGCTGGAGGGGGGCCATGGCACATGAGGGCTCATATAGTGGTGCAAGTGGTCAAACTTTCCCAGAGGGTAAACCTCTAAGTACCCTTAGACCAGCTCTGGCTGGTCTAAGGGTACTTACAATTTCACCCTCTGGGAAGGTTTTGAGAATCCTGATTTAGGGGATGTGGCAGCTTGCATCTGCCCCATTCTCCCTAGTGCCATACCACAGCTGATTTTGTGGTGCGTGGATGGCCCAAGCACCCTTTGGTGCATGCAGCCTGCCGTTGACGCAGGCTGCCTTTGTGAATCACTCCTGAGGCACCTTTTGGTGCAAGCGGCACTTTGTACCATTCCTTGTGGAGCAAGCTCCTTGCACCATGCTGGAAGCTTTCTGAATGGGGCGCCCAGAGTTTGCTGCATCCCCGCAGAGATGCAACTTGCATCGCTCTAAGGGATCTTTGAGAATCGGGCCCTAAATGTAGTAGTCTTTTAGTTGTTGCTATTGTTTTTATCATTTTAAGGGATTTTAGTTAAGGTATTATAGTTTTCTGCAACATTTAGAGGAAAGCTGGAAAACGTTTTTTTTTTTTTTTTGGAGTATAAAGTGAGGACATGTAGTATTTTTCATGTTTTTTTTCCAAGACACAGTAGCCCAAATCAGGACTGTCCTGCAAATATCAGGACAAGTGGCAATCCTATTTTTGACACTAACACTAACTCATCCAAATATACACTAATTACTGTGCCTTTATAGTTGAGCATTAATATACAACAAAGTGTGCTATATATAGAGAATAATGCCTGTGCAGGTGTTTGTTATGAGGATTTTTCACACATCGAAGGTGTGTGATAATCAATAAATCCTGAGAGCGAAGCTCAAGAGTTTTATGAGATTATCACACATCGAAGGTTTGTGAAAAATCCTCTTAACACACACCTGCATAGTCATTATTTTTATAATAACTGATGCAAGGTTTCAATAGAGAAACCGTAGCTGTATTTGTGTGAGCAAGCATGTCTCCGAGCAGCCACCATACTTGCAGTGAAGTGAGAGTGCAAGGAAGAAAATGGCATAATAACCTGCTATCAAGTTATTACAAAATTCAGCAGGTTATTACAGTGTTTTATCGGGATTTGAAATCCAGTCATCATAGGGGGGTCACCAGTTATTATAATGGGATATTGTCTCACCTCAGGTGTGCTGTGAGAAACATGGTTCGCACAAAACCATGACTGGGACGTAAACATACCAGGATACACTATCTACAGGAGAGACAGAGAGGGTAAAAGAGGAGGAGGAGTAGCTCTTTACATAAGGGAAGGAATCAAAGTAACAGAACAAAAGAGAAAACAGGGAGGAGAAGAAGCACTGTGGGTAAATTTGGAGACTGGCAATGGCACCACAATCCGCACAGGGGTTGTATACAGACCCCCTTCTCAGGGGGAGGAAATGGACAAGGAAATGATAGAAAGTATACTCAGTATGGCAAAAAAAGGGGAGATATTGCTGATGGGTGATCTGAATATGCCAGATGTTAACTGGAGTGCAGTTGCTGCAGCCACTTCGAAGAGTGGGGTTATTCTAGATGCCCTACAGGGGGCATGCCTTAGACAACTAGTATTGGAGCCCACTCGAGAGGGAGCAATCTTAGACCTGGTTCTCTCAAATGGAGATGAAGAGAGGATCACAGATGTAGAAGTGGGTAGCCATCTGGGAACTAGCGACCATCGAACAGTATGGTTCACAATAAACACAGCACTAGAGTCAAGCCATACAAAGGCAAAGGTACTGGATTTTAGGAGGGCTGACTTTGCCAAAATGGGTAAGTGCCTAAGGAATACACTAGCAAATGGGCAGGAAGGAGGGGTGGAAGAACAATGGGGAATGATAAAAACTGCCATCACAGAGGCAACAAGCCTTTGTGTGAAGCAAATAAACAAACTAAACGATGTAAGAAACCACTATGGTTCTCAAAGGAAGTGGCAGTGGAGGTTCAAGAGAAAAGAAAGCTTTCAGGAAGTACAAGGAATCACAGAAGGAGCAGGACAGAGAACTGTATCAGTAAAGCAAAGGAAGTGGAAGGCAGTCAGAACAGCAAAGGCCCAAACCGAGGAAAAGATAGCCAACTCAGTTAAGAAGGAGATAAAACCTTTATAGGTACATCAGGAGCGAAGGAAGACCAAGGAGGGATAGTGAGGCTTAATAAAGGGGGAGGGTGGGCAGAGGAGACTGTGAAAAGACAGAGGTACTAAACAAATATTTTTGCTCAGTATTTACAAAGAGGGGGCACCTAGAACAAACAGTAGAAATACACTGGATACAAAGTTGATACCAGCCCATTTACAGAAGAAAGGGTTCTGAAAGAACTCTAAAACTGAAGGTGGACAAAGCAATGGGGCCTGATGGGATTCATCCCAGAATTCTAAAAGAACTAAGGGTAGAATTAGTGACACCACTGACTACCCTGTTTAACAAATCATGGGAGGATGGGGTGGTACCCGAGGACTGGAGGAGGGCAGATGTGATTCCCCTTCACAAAAGTGGGAGCAAGGCAGAAGCAGGAAACTACAGACCTGTTAGTTTAACCTCAGTGGTAGGGAAAATGATGGAATCACTTCTGAAGGAAAGAATTGTCGAGTATCTAGAGGCCAGAGGGGCACAGGACCCAAGGCAGCATGGATTCACAGCAGGAAGGTCATGCCAGACAAATCTGATAGATTTCTTTGACTAGGTGACCAAAGTAGTAGATCAGGGAGGGGCTGTGGACATGGCCTACCTAGACTTTAGCAAGGCATTTGACACAGTCCCACACAAAAGATTAATATACAAGTTAGCTAGCCTGGGAGTGGGTCCCAAGATGACAGCCTGGGTAAAAAATTGGCTGGAAAATAGGACACAGAGAGTAATAGTAAATGGAGTCCACTCTGATGAAAGGGGGATTACTAGTGGGGTACCGCAGGGTTCAGTATTAGGACCAGTCCTCTTCAATGTCTTTATAAGCGACATTGCAGAGGGACTGGAAGGAAAAGTATGTCTCTTTGCAGATGACACAAAGATCTGCAACAGAGTTGATGCACAAGGTGGGGTGGAAAGGATGAAAAGGGACTTGGCAAGGTTAGAGGAATGGTCAAATGTATGGCAGCTTAGATTCAATGCTAAGAAGTGCAAGGTAATGCACCTGGGAAACAAAAACCCAGGGAAGAGACACAATGGGGGTGAGATACTAACAATAACAAAATGGAAAGGGACCTGGGGGTAGTCATATCAGATGACCTAAAGGTGGGCAAGCAATGTGAGAGGCAGCAATGAGGGCTGGGGATATTGGGATGCATAGGAGAGGCATCACCAGTAGAAAACAGGAAGTTATTATCCCTCTGTACAGACAGCTGGTCAGACCCCATCTGGAGTACTGCGTGCAGTTCTGGAGACCCAGCTCGCAAAGACATAGACAGGATGGAAGCTGTCCAGAGGAGGGTATTCAAATGGTGCAGGGTCTGCACCGAAGACATAAGGAAGAGAGACTAAAGGAGCTTAATATGTATAGCCCCGAGGAAAAGAGTGAGAGGGGACATGATAGAAACTTTCAAGTACCTCAAGGGAATCAACAAAGTCCAAGAGGGTAGCATCTTTCAAAAAGAGGTGTGCAAGAACAAGGGGGCACAATTTGAAGATAGAGGGGGCTCAGAGGTAATTTAAGGAAGTATTTTTTCACAGAGAGGGTTGTGGATGCATGGAACAGCCTTCCGGAGGAGGTCGTGGAGTCAAAAACAGTAGTGGAATTCAAGCATGCATGGGACAGTCATAAGGCAATTCTAGGGGATGGGGGTAGGAAGAAGTAGGCTGCTGGTTAACTAGGATCTGCAGCTTATCCAGTAGGCAGGGAAATGGGCAGACTGGGTGGGCCAAGCGGTCCTTATCTGCCGTCAAATTCTATGTTTCTATGTATGTTTCTATGAGACATGAGGCCACAGGCCAAATGCTTCAACTACCAGAGAAGGGATGATATCCCATGATATCCCACACCTTACAGTGTAGTATTGTGATTATGAAATGGATCCATTTTGATTTTTCGACTGCTGTTATGACCCACTTTTAGACCATGCTTTTGTACAGAGATATCCTCCCGGTTGAAAGTAGCTTCAGGCAATCAGATCTGAGAATTGACCACCCATTTTATACTATATTTTATAAGGGCATGGTAGCACTCCCAATATTATGGTGGAGTAGGCACTTCTATTTTAAAGCAGCAGTGCAACGAAAGTGGGTTAAAATTTGACCCCACCTTTGTTTCTTCCTAATTGATGTCATATGTCTTCCAGTTTATTTTGGTGGTAACATTTTCAGTTTTCATTAACATTTAAGGATTTTATGAAAGTTTTAAAGTAATTATTTTTCAAGAAAAAAAGATGGCCACCTCATTTTTGCATAGAAATAATACTGAGGACCAGAGGAGGGTAAGGGTCCAGACAAGAATGAAAAGGTACAGTACACAGCATAGGAAGCACTCAGAATACCCAAATCAACTATGCCAATATTTTCTATAACCATAGCAGAAAATTAGCTTTTGGGAAAATATTTATTCATTGCACTGCTGCTTTAAGATCCTTTTTGCACCTCAAAGAGTAGCTTTGCACTTTAGCATGTATTTTAATAAACATTATGTTTGAGCTCTTATAGTTCACTAGAGAACACATTTTGTAGTCATATATTTTCCTTTTCAAGGTTATACCACATCTTGGCAGCCTGTCCACAAAGTCTGTCTAAAAAGTATTTGACTGCCTTTTACTTATCTCATAGTGACTTTGTTTATGACATCATTGTACTCACCATGACAACAAACTGTCAAGTCACAAACTGCAATTCTGATGTAGGTATGGACAGAGGGCCTGATTCCAGAAGGGCATACGCCGGCATAAGGCATGTAAATATCGTCATCCAAATATTGTAAATAATGTCTGAAAATATCTACATCCAAATTGTGTAAATAACATCTGTGACAAATGTCTGTAACACATGCTTATTGTAATTGTTGTTATACCCTGTCTGTATTAGCTTCTGTCTTACATGTGACGAGGTACCTTTGAAAATGAGCCTCTGGCTCAAAGGTTGCAAACCCAATATATCAAATAAATAAATAAGGTGAGATACGCCAAACCTCATGGCGTATCTCGCTACTTACACCAGTCAATACACCAGCCCCTATTCCAAGATGCGGGTTGTGCCTTGGCATTTACAGGCTGTGACAAATGCAGTTTATACCAGCAATTACGCCATAGCCCGCAACGCCTGGTGCAACTGCAGGTTATGAAAGCAACCTAGCCCAATTCTAGTATGGCGGCTGTCGTAACCTGCAAGCACAATTCCAAAAGCCACAGTGGTGTGGCTATGTTAGAACAGTTCTGAGCTGTTCTAAGTGGCAACCAATGGTGCCATCCATTGGCTGCCTGCCTCCTGGCACTGTAGCAATGGCACAGATGTGTCCCCCATGTCTCCTATTGAATACCCCTGCCCCCAACCACCCCAAATAGCAGGAACCCTGGGGGGCCATTCTCCGGTGCACCCCCAACACCTGTGGCACCTATCCTGCCCCCTCCATGCCCTCTGGTGCAGTTGGTGGTATTCTGGGGTGGGGTGCTTTGGGGGGCCACCTGGTGTTCATTGCAAGTTGTGACTTGCGGCAGATATATGCCATGCATGGGCTACCACCACATGCATGGTGTATATCGCAGGTCACAATTGCTGGGATCCTGCCTCTTCTGGAATGTGGCACAGGTCCCTGGCATAGAGGTGACTGGCATAACTCGCAACTGCATGCAAGTTATGCCAGCCATCTTGGAACTGGGCCCAGAGTCTTTTTGAAAGACACATTGAAATGAGTACGGCATTATCAGAAATATTTGATAGACATATAGCAGGAAAATGTAACAAAGCAAGCAAAAAAAATAGAAAAAGAACTAAAGTTAAAGATAATTGTTGCAAATATAATAGTTTTAAACATTTTATTTTAGTAGAGTTTTGCTCTGTAATACTGCACATGTCCCTGGACAGCATAATCTGAATTTTGGCAAGCACGTTCTTGTGCCCAGGATCTCTGGATCCTAGAGATTAGGTAATGATCAGGCTAGCAGTTTAAAAGTTCTATAAGATTGAAAACAAGTAAAAAATATCTTTTTAAGACATTTTTGTTTACCAATAGCACAGAGACAGTTGTGAGTACAAAACAGAAATGTATAGTTTAGTTAGAGTTTTGTCCAAGGATAATCAATCAATCATTCATTTATTGGATAGCAAAATTGAGAAAAATTCATCTAGTTTACAATTGTGTTCAAACATAAAACAATGTTACAACATACAAATACATTTATCATAAATACATTCTAATTTTACATTAGCAAATATTAATTTCCACTAAAATGTATAGATGAATCTCATTTATCCAAAACAATTGCAGAGTCTGTCTGTCACATAGCAAGTAGGATAATTACTTGCTATGTGGCTTAACGGACAATTTTGTAGATTTGAAATTATTAACAAAAATAATTTTCCATTTTTGTGCATGTGCAGTTAGTTTTTAAGTTTATAAGGTGCTTTTCATGCAAACTGTACTTTCCATTTTTGTGAGACAAAATCTGTTTTTGTGAGTTAGCACTCTGTTTTTGTGAGTCTTAGGGCCAGATATTCAAAACTTTGCGCCGGGCAAAAAACGTTTGCGCAGGTTTAGCGCGGGATTAGCGCGGGTCTGCTATATTCAAAAGGCCAAATAGTGCGGGCAAACTGCATTAGCGCTGGGCACAATTATAATGTATGCAAGGGGCAAACTGACATGAATACAGGCACAATGCTATATTCAGCGAATAGCGCCGTGCTAAGTGGTTTTGCGCGACTTAGCGTGACACTTAGTGCAGTGCACATTACCACCCAGGAAAAGCTTGTCTTAATCCTGGGCAATCAGCTTTGCATGACACTATGGCTTTGCGTGGTGTTTGCGCGGGTTTAGCGTGGGTTTTGCGCGACCCTAACAAATAAATATGACACATAGATAAAGCCAAACATAGAGGAAGCATGCTGCTAACTGATGGCATCACAATGATGCCATCATCTGCCACCAGTCCCAGCCATGCCAGGCAGTAAGTGGTGACCCTGCCACCAGTGGACAGCACGGCAGTGTGGCCATACAGCACACACTCTGGGCGCGGACCGCACTTCCGTGGACACCAACAGATGCCAGCACACACATGCAGCACTGTGGGCATGGAGGATGTTGAGGGAGCAGTGTGGGTGGCGAGGCTGTGCTATGGACCAGGTGTGGCCACAAGGCTGGGACACATCATGCAGTGTACATGGGCCAGTATTGGGAGTACCCCAACACCAGTGTGCCTTTCGGATAATATATGCCGCCCCCCGGCCACATACCTCACAGCTGTACAACTGCCATAGCACACAAAGCCAGAAATGCGTGTCACTGTGAGCAGCCATGCCACAGGTGCAGCATCTGTGGGTCACACAACAGCGTAACAGTAATGTCCAGTGTCAGTAAACATCCGCGGGTTGGGCCTCTCACTGTGTATAGTGCAGTCATCATCACTGCCCTACACACCATAGGCATTGCTGTGTCCACACTACTGGCCCCTTGCTACTGTAGTTTCTGCTTGCACTGTAGCATGCCCTACAGTGGTGACAGTTGCATGCAGCACCACCACCACCTGTGCCTATGCTGTCTTGTCCCCTGGGGTACAATATGCTATGCTATGCTGTACTGTTTACATGTAGCCTGCAGCTATTATCGTGCACTGCCAGACTGACCTACAGGTGGAGCTGCAGTTGGACCTGGTCAGCCTCTGTACTTCTAGACTGACCTACAGGTGGCTCTGTGGGACCCTGCAGTAACGCTGGGCAAACTGCATGCAAATCAGGGTATAATGAGATAGTAATCTGGTTGTTTGCCCAGAGACTACCTAAGTAGGCTCATTTGCATGGCACTTTTGAATATGGCACATTTTAGCTCCGGGCAAACGTGTTTGCTCTGGGCTAACTGCTTAGCTCCCGCGCTAATGCCACGCTAATGTGTTAGCGCGGCGCTAATGGTATGGGAAATATTATACAGTTTTGATCACTGTTCTTTCACATCTGCTGCTTCCTGCAGCTGTACTGAGTCCATGCATTTTCTGGCACACACATTGGCCACGTAGTTCGTCTGTACCTGCCCTCACATTGCTGTGTACTGTGTTGTTGTTGTGGGTTGCACTTCCTGGGTGCTTTATTCAGTGCTGTCTTATTCCAGGGCTATGTTTGCCCTGCACTCCCAGCCCAGTTTGCATGGCTTCATTACCATGCTATATTCAGAAGCTTTTTGCCCTGGGCTATTCCTTTTGAATATAGCTTGCTCTGTGCTCCCGGCAAAGTTTGCCCGCCGGGCAGTGCTAATTTTGCCCCGGGGCAAAGTTTTGAATATCTGGCCCTTAGTGTTCATAAAAGTGAGTATAAAAAGGGAAAACTTCCGAGCATCAGAAATAAAACAAGCATATGTCAATGCTGAATTTTTGTTTGCATGCTGTTTTACTAGGTCCTGCTTGTACACATTTATATTTAGCCAAGAGAGACCAGGTGAGCTGTAATATGTAATTTACAATGGGGGTCTGATTTTATACATTTTTATACTGTATTTGCCCAGGATAGTACAGCTGAGATGTGATATCTCATATTTAATGTGGTCCTGCTTTTATAATGCATAATTCTAGGACAGATCATCTTAGATGTAACATCTCCTTTTCAGTGAAGCTCTGCTGTAGGTCCTGTTTTTACATTCACTTGCGCACATGCGCAAGGAATGTCTTGGGAGAATGGGACACTTTGGAGGTGTGCCCCTCCCCTGCAATTCCCTGCTCCATTGAGCAGGCGTGGCAGTCCTGCACCAATCGGATGTGGTGCTGTGTATTACAGTGGTGGTCTTCTCTTCAAAGAAAACCACCGCTCTCATACACGGCACCACGTCACGCCACCCCCCCCAAATCTTTGCTGTCATGCTGGGAGCCCACCCCAGCATGGCAAACATCCCGTGTTGTCTGCCGACGGGGGTGCCCAATCCCCCATTGGCTCCACGGCCCCCCCCAGCCATCCTTCTGCCACGCTGGGAGCTCACCCCAGCATGGCAAATGTCCGTGTGTGCCGATGGGGTGCCCAATCCCCGTCAGCTCCACGGCCCCCAGCCATCCTTCTGCCATGGCTGGGAGCCCACCCCAGTGTGGCAAACGTCCCACGTTGTCTTTTTTTTGAAAACCTGTAAATTAAAACGGTCCCACGCGCTTCTCCCAGCCCCCACAACCCGCACCCACCCACTGCACACCCTGCCTCCCCACCCCCCTCACCCCATACTTCCGGAGCTCGGGTGCAACGATCATCGGTGGACCGGGAACACGCTCACTCTTTCAAAGCCGACCCGCGAACTGAGGAAATGCCGTAAGCTTTATAATGGGCTAGATAGGGGTTTTCAACTTTATTGCATATCTCAGGCATTTTGGAATTTTATGCCAAATTTTCAACATGGGGTTTTGGGACCCCTTCTCATGAATGATGTCACTGTCATGGCATTATTCAGGCCGAAGGTGATTTCCAGTCACTGCACAAAATCACCTCTTTGGGCCTGAATAATGCCTGACAGTGACATCATTCATGAGGGGTCCCAAAACTCCATGTTGGAAAATTTGGTGCAAAAATTCCCAAAATGACAGTTTTATTAGCCGCAGTTGCACAGTTCCTATGCAGGCTCATAAGTTTGCAAATTTTCAATATTTTCACTCCAGATTTTCAACATTACCATTTACCACACCTCCTTATGAGCAGTATAGCTGTCATTTCACAACCTGCCCAAAACGTGTTTTCCCATGTAGCACATCAATGGCACAGTCGGTGTGCGAAATCAATGTATGGGACACATTAAGAAAATCACAGTGAACTGTTCATGAGCAGAGGTCTTAAATGGCTATGTTGAAAATTTGTGAAAAATTCCTAAAATGACTGTTTTGTATGGCGTCGTTCTAGTCTCTTGCGCTTATGCGTTTGTAATTTTCAATATTTTCACTACAGATTTTCAACATTGCCATTTTACCACACCTCCTCATGAGTAGTACAGCTGTCATTTTCACATCCTGCCCAAGCGTGTTTCTGCCCGTAGCGCCAATGGCGCGATCGGTGTCTTGAGAACTCAATGTATGGGACACATTAAGAAAATCACAGTGACACTGTTCATGAACAGAGGTCTTAAAATGGCTGTGTTGAAAATGTGGTGAAAAATTCTAAAATGACTGTTTTACGAGTGTGCGTTGCGCAGTTCCTACGCACGCTCGTAAGTTAGAGAATTTTCAATATTTGCACTCCAATGACTTCCAAATACCTAAACAGCACATAGAAGCAAGCAACATTTGGCATTGACAAATGCTTGTACTTCTTTGTCACTGATTTTTTTAAGCCATGTCCAAGTGCCAAATACCACTGCAAATACCTGCAAGCGAACGTTCAGCATTGACAAATGCTTGTTATACAGTTTTGCAATATATTTACCAAGGATAACCCAACTGATATTCAGTATCTAGTTTTCAATGAGGTCCTGCTTTGACATATTTTTGTATGGTATTTACCCAGGATAGCACAGCTCAGATGCTATCTTGTTTTTGGTTGGGTCCTGCTTTTCCCAAGTTTTACATGCAATCTCTTATTTTCAATGTGGTCCTTCTTTCACCCATTTTTGTAATGTATTTCCCCAGGAAAGCCCAGCTAAAAATCAAGTTACATTTTCAGTGGGGTACAGCTTTTACAGTGTACTTTTCCCAGGCTAGAGCAGCATAGATGCACAGTGGGGGCTCTTCTGTGCTGGAGTCCTGTTTTTACACATTTTTACTATATATTTACCTGGGATAGATCAGATGAGTTGCAATACCTCATATTCAGTGGTGTTGTGCTTTTACATATTTTTTGATTGTATTTATCCAAGATGCATCAGTTGAGAGTTAATATCTAATTTGCAGTCGGCTCTCACATTTTCACCTTGAATTTCCAACATGGGGGGGATTCACAAAAGAGATGCACCCAGCGCTGGTGCATCTTGGACTTGCACCCAGTTGTGATTCTGAAAGGACAGCGATGTGCCAATGCATCCCAGATGAGCCGGCACATCTCAGATGTGTGGAACACTACCTATAATGGTATTCGATGCATCTAGAGGGGGCATGCAGGAGAATCGTGCCCATGCATATAGGGGCACAGCCCTATTCACAACCCACCCTGGAGGCATATCTAGGGAGCAAGTCCAAAGATGCACCTTCAATAGATAAGTCTACAAACAGTAGACTTATTGGGTGTCTGCCCACAGGCAGGCTGCTGTACTGTAAACAGCAGCATGGCAGTCTGCCTACCCTGGCAGTCCAGTGGTTCCCTCCCCCTTCCCCTCTCTGCCAATATCCTCATAAATGAATAACACCACTCCAAGAATCCCTGGTAGTCTAGTGGCACTCCCTTCCCTGCCTGTAACCTGGAGCAGCATAATGTACAATCCCCTGGTGTATACCGGCACCCCCCACCCTGCCCCGACCCAATAGCTGTGCCCAGAACATCCCAAAGAATCCCTAGTGGTCCAGTGAACCCTCAGTCCCCCAACCACCCATGAAGGAACTCCCCCCAACCCACTCCCCCATCCTGGCATGTGCAGAAAGTCGGCAGGCAGAAAAACCCACCGGCACACAGCCACGGCTGCCCGCCAATTCAGCTGTCAGTGAATGGTAGTGTACTGTATACATGGAAACCCATTGGTAGACCCTGTCAACCAATGGGCTTACAGTGTGTACTGTAAGCTTTCATTAACAACTTTCTGAATGACATCATTCACACAGTTGTGAATGAAAGCTTACAGTACACACTGCAAGCCCATTGGTCAACAGGGTCTACCAATGGGCATTCATGTGCTCAGTACGCTGTCATTCACTGACTGCTCAGTTGGCGGGCAGCTGTGATGGTGTGTGGGTGCATTTTGCTGCCCACTGACTTTCTGCCCATGCCAGGATGGGGGAATGGCGTGGGGTGGGGGTCCTTCAGTAGGTGGGGGGTCCACAAAACTACCTGGGAGTCATCTGGGTTCAGTATGTAGCATGGTGTGGGTTCGGATATGGGGGGGACCACTAGACTGCAGGTTGTTTGGAGAGCACTTTCTAACATTGATCGGGGATATGGGTGGGGTGGGGGTAACACTAGCCTACCAGGGCTGCTTGGGGGTGCTTGTATGATGGATCATGGATACAGGCAGAGCGGGGGGACCACTAAACTACCAGAGAGTTAACATTTGGATTGTTCTAACAAAAGGGATATGGGCAGGTGGGGGGGCCACTATTCTACTGGGTGATAGTGTACACTTATGTGGTCTGCTCTCAGCACTTGCAGTGTGCCCAGCACATTCTGCAGGTGCATCCCTGCATGCTTCAAGCAAATGGGGTCATAATGACATGCAATGCCTAATGGCCCCATTTGCATGTCTGGAGCTGTGAATACCAACCTTGGGTGCAGTGTATCAGGAGATGCACTGATCCATCAGTTTCCTAGCCCAGCCAGGGGGTTATGCCAGCGCATCTCAGGTTGGGCGCAACTGTGCTATTCATGGAGGGGATGCGCCGGGTGCATCTTCTGGCCTATCTTCTTTGAATACCACAGTTTGGGCTCAGCACATCTTAGTTGTGCCAACACGACTGGGATGCATTGAGCACATCTTCTTTATGAATCCCCTCACCAGTCTTTTTATGACCTGATGTTTTGATCAAGACAGGTGGAATTATTTAAATCCCATCCGAGAGGTGATTTTGCAGTGTACCTGCATGAACATGTTTTGGAGGGGATTTGAAAAATGACAACTGTCATGTTCATGAGGTAGGGTGCACAAGGGATATGTTGAACATTAGGGGTCAAAATCTGCAAAAAGAAACGTATGAGTAAAATGTTGGAACAATTCAATGTTTCTTCATAACATAGTTGTTTTTTTCATATTTTGACCCCAAATTTTCAATATAGACTTCTTATGGCCTCATATTATAATCAAGACTGGAGGATTTTTTAACTCCTGTCTGAAAGGTGATTTCACAGAGGGACTGTGAAAACATGTTTTAAAGGGATTTGAAAAATGACACCTGTCATGTTCATCATGTGGGGAAACAAAAGGGCTATATGCAAATTTGGGGGCCAAAATCTGCAAAAATCCAAACATTATGATTATTATCAGTAAGTGAAAATATTCTGATCCTGCCCAAAAGATGATTTCATAGAGTTACTCAGAAATCACCATTCAGACCAGATTTGAAAAATTTCACCTACAGTACCGTTCATGAGATGGGGTCCCTAAAAGGCCATGTTGAAAATTTTGGGGGAAAAAAATTAAAAAAATGACCAAGTTATGGGCACAAGTTCAAAACACATTGAAATACATGGACCAAACAATATTTGATTTCCTCAATTCCTTTTCTGGCATTGAAGAGTGAGGACATGTCTTCAGTCCACAAAGGATTATTGCATTAGGCCCCTGGTAGGTAAGTAAAGGGTGAGCAGTGGGGTGGTGGGGTGGTGAGTGCTGAGTGGGGGGGCAGGTTGAGGAATGGGTAACAGTGGCAGCAGCAGACATCAATTGACTGTTTTCTTTTTTAAGGGGTGTAAAAAAAATAATAAGACTACGAGAGATGGTTTTCTTCATTTCAGGTACTAACACTGGGATTGGGCATCCCAGGGTTGGTTGCATATTTATGAGGCACAGAAAGAGGCGGGGAGGTGGGAGGGATACTTGGCAGAGGGTGGGATCTGCTTGAAAGGGGCAGAGGTTATGAGAAGTGTTGGGGAGGTGGGAAGGATAGTTGTCAGAGGGTTGGAGCTGTTTGAAAAAGGCATGGGCATGGGAAGCAATAGGGTGGTGGGAGGGATGCTTGGCAGAGGGTGAGATTTGTTTGAAAGAAGCATGGGGCATGGGAAGTGATCCAGAGGTGGGAGGGATACTTGGCAGGGGGTAGGATGATTGACAGGAGAACAGGAAGTGATGGGGAGGGGGGAATGATATTTGGAAGAGTGTGGGATTGTTTTTACAATTGAGAAAAAAGAAGAACCAGCAGGCTGATCATGAAGCCATTCAGCTGACTGTTGGGCAAGTCATGTAGATAAAAGGACAGAGTTGCTCTGGTCTGGAGAGGCTCTTTTCTTTTAGCTACAGGAAGTTTACGCCCAACAAGCCAAGAACAGCATCATGATCAGCCTTGCTGAACATTGGGCTTACACTGCCAAGGCCACTGCAACCTGAGCTGCATTGGACTAGACAGTGACACACTTCTAAAAGCCCTTATTGTAACAAGATGTTCACTCTGATTATGCATGTACACTTGAAGCTGTAGTCTGAAACTTGTGTGGTCAACAAAGTGGGTTGCAAGGTTATTTATTCAAATGTTGTTTTTTTGAATGAAACAAAACACTTGTATTTTTCACTAATGTCAAAACTAGGCTGTTCAGTGTCACATAAACAGGGCCTGTTTTAATGACTTGAAAAGCTGTTTTTACATGGTCAGGTGCTTGTTTGACTGTGAGATCAGTGCTATATTACACAGAAACACAGGAGGATAAGACATAGTGCCAAGATGTTAGATGATCCACCACCTTAAAGAGCTGCTGACACCTCAAAGAAAACTTTGAAAACATAATATTTAGGTACAATTCAGCTTGCATTCCAGATATATTCTATAGATTTCACCCACACATCATGTATTACAGAGGAAATTTGCATAAATACATGATCTTTATAACTCAGAGTTAATTTGCCCTATAGCTTACTCCCTACATCATGTCATAATCCTCTGTTGTGACATAACAATCTGTTGCCATGGGAGTAACAGTGATGTCATCAGCAGTGCATTATGACTTCAGGTAAGGAGAAAGCAACAGCAATAGGTGAACTCTTCAGGAGCAAAGATCACGTTTTCATGTAAATTATACCAGTAATAAGTGATGGGGAGGAGGAAAACAGAACTAATGTGAAATATAAGCCAAACTGTGTGTCTAAATATTATGTTATGCAAAGGTTCTTCTGATGGCATCAGCTGCTCATTAACTTTGCCAATAAATAGTTGACTTATATCAAGCTGGAGCCTGTCTTGCTTTATTTGTAAGGTCTGTCCCCCTAGCAGTGACACCAACACAGCGACCTACCGACCCATCAACAAATTCCTCAGGTTGCTGACAGGTCACTGTGTTGGTGCGCCCAACACAGGGGCACACTGTCTCCTGGTCCAGCACCCCCTTCCTGAGTGAACTCTGACTGGAGTTGAGAATCCTTAATATGGGGGTGTGGGAAACAGCACCCCCCCCACATGGGGAGTTTGGGGGCAAAGCTCCCTGATGAAAAAGTGGGCTAGGAGACACACTGGAATTATGTCAACTGCAACTTGCGGTCAAAGTAATTCCTGTCGATGAGATGCCGGTTGACAAAACTGTTGTCGAACAGGCATCGTACAGCCTATTTGTAATAGTCATTGTTTCTGTGCTGCTCCTCCTGTGTTGTTGTCTAGCTGGTCTCTTTTGGGCAAGCAGCAACTAAGACTCTCTAAAGTGCATTCAGATATTTGTTTTGCATCTAGTGCATTAATAACCGTGAGCCACCCCCCACCACCAGCCAAAAAAGCTATCTTCATAAAGTGGCATCCCCAGCACCCAATCCATGATGGGGGCAATAGTATAGGCTATTAATAGGGGCAATAGTTTAATCTGTTCAGCTGACAGTTTCAAAGGACAGCTGCTGTCTCTCCTCAGAAACTGTAAGATAGCTGACAGTCTTCAGTATGACAGGGAGGAATAAGTCTGTTTACTGTTAAGTGAGGTTAGGCAGTTTGATTGATCAGTCTGCTTAGTGTCACTCAGTGATGCACCAAATCCCATCTATCCCCACCCCAGCACACTGGGGGCTGTCAGCTGACATCTCATGAGAAGAGATAGTAGCATTCTGCAAATTTGGGTGGGGTACTGCAGAACACCTAGTATAAACTGTCTATACCATTCATCCTCCCATCAGAGTTCAGAGTTCGTGGAGGCCCCTACTTTACTAAGATGAACCTCTGGGGCTGAAGGAGATGGGTCTGGGAGGTGGGGGGGCTTGCTAAAGATGCTGTCAGGAAGTGGGAAGGGGTTGGCAGAATGCCTGTTGGGGTTGTTTTCAATATACTGTATCATTGTATGGGAGGGCAGTGGGTATGGAGGGTTGAAGATGGCATAGGATAGGGGTGGTCATGTGACCAGCCCTGATAACTTAGTGAGAATTTAAGGTTTTTATATAACCTATTTCTGGTGAATAATGACTACTTTGTAGTCCTGGATATGAACACTTTCTGAGTATTTGTGAGAATGTACCACAGTCGATCGACCATCGGTCTCCTTCTGCAGTCAAATTCTGAGTTTCTAGGTTTCCCACAATCCATGTCATAAGATTCTAGTGCATGTTCAAGTGACTAACAAAACACCTTCTTTTCTACTTCTATTTACCCTGTTTTAGAAGGATCTGCATTTTCTTTGTCTTGCTTTTAAAACAAGTTGTCATAGTCAAACTGTTATCAGCATAACTGAAACAAGTGCGTAGGCAGGCATACTTGCTGTACACATTTGTGTAAAGTTTTTCAAGCAGCTGCTCAAAGCTATATTCTTTTTTCTAACCTTTATTTTCCCAATTTGTAATTACAGTTTAAGTACTAATGGAGAAGAATTTAGCAATTGTGTATTTGAAAGGGGCCACTGGTTAGTGGCTGTTTCAGTTTAAATGACATTTTATTTAACTTGGACATGAATTTAAATACTTAACCTGTTTTCTGGTTAGATACGACATTGTTCTTATAGTTTATAATTATTCCCCAGAATGATACATGACCACACACAATGGAGTGGGAGCAACAGTTGGAAATTATATCTACAAAATAAAAATTTCTGGCTACACTTCTGAACTAAAATGGAGATGAACACAGGAGTTAACATTAAGGCAGATTACCAGTCTAATGAAACATTTATGTGTCTAGTGAGGCTCCTGACTGACTACTGGAATCAGTCATTAATGTCTTAGAAATTACCAATCCTGCTGCCAACTTACTCTGTGCAGCATGCACGTCTCACACCACTCTGCTCAAAACCTAAAAGTAAGTAAACCAAAGAAAAAAAAACTAAAGTTGTTATCGTGATTAGACTTGTAATTATAATAACATCCTCAGAACCAGTCATTTCCTGGATTATCGACCAGCTGGAGGGAGGTGGCCCTCTGCTGCGCTTTGGCCACCCATCACTCAACCATTGTTAATCCCTTGGTAAAGACCAGGGACCAGATGTTCGAAGCCCCAAAAAAGTCCACAGCTGTTGGAAAAAACTTGCATAAGTGGGTCTCCACTTGAGAGCACCAGTTTTTCCAGCAGCTGTGGTATTTTCAAAAGTGGAGCTGGTTTATGATCAGCTCCATGATTTATGGCCGCTTGCAGACAATTTTGCAATGCAGCTGTGAGTAAAAGTTATGCCTCGTGGGACCGGGCATATCATCCCCCACAGCTGTGCCAGCTGAAAATACAAAACTCTGCAGGTGTGGGGGTTTCATACTGTGGCTGGGGCTGGGGGTTGGGACTTAGTCCCTGACCTGTTTGAAAATACAGCCCCAGATTCTCAGTCATTATTGCTTAAATATAATATGTTTTAGTTGATCAAGTAGAAGTTAGATTTTGCCTTGAAGTATATTAATTTGTTCATTATATCACTGTAGACTGCACTGATGCATTCCAAAGTACTGTCAAGGTTTTAACTTTTGGCATGCAGAGCTCTTGAAGATGAAGTTGATTTAGTATTTTGGCATGAAGGTATTGATCTTGCTAAGAAAAGTGTATCCCTACTGACCTCATGTTGAAGTAATGTATATTCTGCTTCGGATGCCATTTCCTATACTTAACAGTATTTTACACCTCGATTTTCTGTATGATGTTACTACTATATTCTCTGTACTTTAATTGTGTTATACTATGCTGAAGCCACCTTTGTGGCCTAGGTCATGACCGGAAATGGTCCTTCAGATCAGCTCACTTACCTGGCTAAAAAAAACATACATAAATAAAAAAAATAAAAGTTTTGTTCAGGTTAATAAAGTGTAATTTTCAACCAATCTGACATCATTATTAGAACTGAATCTATAGCCTTTGTTATCTTTATTAGCATCTGACTGCATAAAGCCAAGATGTTCATCATCTGCATGTATAAAGAAAAAAAACAGGAAGAATGCATGTCTTGGGGAAGCCATTTTGAATTATGCAAACAAGAAACCACAAATGTTTAATCCAGTGCTAAACACTGTAACCCCATGAAGCTGAGGAGTAGGGGTGCCCATACCTTTTTGACCCTCATCTTTGGAATTGTGTTGCATTTATTTATTTATGAGGCTCCCTCACTGATGATTTTTGAAGCTAACCTGAAGGCTTATCTTTTCAGTCAGGCTTTTTAAATAAACTAATGATATTCTTGAGTTGGTGCACTTAACCTGGTCCAGTTGTACTACTAAATGTAAATGTTTGTATGATCTGTGTTTTCTTTACACAATTTTTTTATTGAGGAATACAAGTATACAGTGAGAACATACAACACAGTCAACAAGGAACAGAGATTCCATTTTCCAAGGAAAAAAATGGAAAGTGGAATCTCTGTTCAACAATGTCACTGTCTTATTCACAATAAAATATTAAAAAAACAGTAAAAAGGAAAAAATGGGGTGACTTCTGTTTCAACTCATTATTTAAGGATTTTTAGCTTTTTTTCTTTCATGATTACTACACAGTGCTTAGGCAAGCAAAGATACCCTTCAGGGCGGGCAGTATTGGGCAGTACAGGACCGTCCAGGGGCATAATGAGATCTAATGCCACAGGTGGAGGGCCTTAAAGCTCCTGGAAGGTCAGGTATTGCCCAATATCACCCACCCTGGAGGGTATTATTATGCTTAGAAAAAGGGCTTTTGTGTTTTATTTTAGAAAAAAATAGTTTATAAAATTTTTAACAAATAGGGTAAATGTTTAATGTTATTAAGTTAATTTTTGTGTAAAGTAGTCCCTTTGATGCTGTGCTTATCATTGCATATCACTAGATAGCACTGCTGAGTTTTGTTTTTAGGTACTGAATTGGATGACATGCCCTCACACTTAGCAGCAGTGTGTACCTTCAGCTTCTGTTTCCTTCTTTTTACCTCATTTTTCACTCCCCCTCCATGGATTAGCATCATTGTGTTACGCGGTCAATCATGATATGGGTTTTGTATGGCAGTATGGATTGTGTGCATCTGCAAAACATTAGGAGATGAACGGAGTGGGAGAGGTCAAGTGATGCCAGTGATCAGTGCCAACTATACAGGTGTTGCCATATTCTTTTTTTCAGAACAGCTTTTTAAATGCTAGGCATGTAAATGCATCTGACATGTGTGCAGCGGGCACCCACAGAGGCTGATGGTGGAGTGGCGCATGAGTACAGCCTGGAAAGGTGGTTCTAGTAGTGCTGTGATAGCTCTGCTACTTAAAATAGAAAACAGGTGGAAAACTGTGTGAAGCATGTGGCTGCTCTTTTGAAAAGTGCACTGCCGATTGCCTGTCACGTGAAGCTGAAGCAGATCACACCAACGGCTTCCTTTTGCATTTTTAATATGTGACTAGTTTGAGCATGGTCAGCTCACCAAGTGATGCAGTATTGGGAATCAGGGGGCATGGGACAAGATAGTGCTGTAGATTAAAAAAAAAAAATAAATAACAAATGTAGCAAGCAGGCAGATGGCACTGAACTAAGGAGCATTTGGGGGCAGCAGTAGCTCTCGATAAACAAGAGAAAAAAATGGCATCAATTTGGAATTCAGTTGGGTGCTTTCAGCCAGGGAGGAAGCAGGCTGGGCACAAGGATACATGAGTTGGTGAAGGGGTTGGCAGTTGTTATCTACCGTGCTCTCAACGTAAGTTAATGTACCCCTGCCAGCCAGTCACAATTCTAGGTTTTTTAAGCCCATTCCTAAAGATATTTACATTCTAGGTACTTTATACATAAAATTGAAGCCAGTTAATTGGCACAGCATCAGGGATTAGCACTTAGTAATAGCTGTCCCACAGCTGAGTGTGCTAGTAGGACAATAACAAACCATAAACTTCTCACAAAGTCCAGCACTACTCACCACTTATCGAAACGACACATATTTCTGTATCCAAAAAGTCATTTATTGAAGGCAAAAAATAGAAGTGCTGCACTTCAACATGTTAATGCATAAGCTGGGGAAAGGGAAGACAGAACCCCACAAAACTTCGACTGGTTTCACTAAGGCATCATCAGGAAGTGTTCCAACAGGTGTTACTACCTGCCTTATAAAGGCACAAATTTAAAGAGACAGTGTTGCAAATATATCCATCAATTACATAAATTTAAACAGTTTTTAAGTGACTAGAAATACATATACGTGCTTGACTTAATATATTATATTTATATGTCCACATATAATAGATAGATACAATGATAACATACATGTGTGTGCATACAAAACACATAAAGCACTTAAAAATACTCATGTTTCAAAATAACTTTTTCTAAGAACATATCTATTCACACTGTGTCCCCCCAAAAAATTATTAAATAATAAAAAAAGAAGTGCCCATGATATAAGACAGAAAAAACAGAATCCTACGCAAATGTGATACAATACATAAAAAATGTATGTATAATAATGGAACAAGCAGACTAATGTTTTCAGATCTATATTGGGGACTATGTCCAATGCAAGAAGACCATATTGTACAAATTCCCTATAAATATCTAGCCCTACATTACTGTATATAATTTAATTGTTCATATGTATACAGTAAAGGTTTCTTTAGTATGTATATAAAAAAACCTTATATTCTAATCATAAAGGTACAAAGAAGGGCACCACCAAAACAGTATGCTTCTGTTTTCCAAATGTGTACTTAAACAAAATGAGGGGCCAGAAGTAAAAAGGGGGAAAAACGATAGGTCTGTACTTCACATAGATGATTGTTAATGAAATCTAACCCTCAGACTTTCAAAAGATACAGATACAAAACAATCTACACATTATAGATCAGTAAGGTCATATAGACATATATTCATGCAACCAATATCACAAACAATAGTAAAGTTAACTATATACACACACACACATATATATATATATATATATATATATATATATATATATATCTCATAGGGGATTGCATATGTTTCCATGGTGCGTTGCATTATTGGGTATGTGCAATTGTGTTATCTATAAAAGTTGGCTGTATGGCCAATATCCTCTGGGATAACTCATGCCTCAGGGCATTTGCTCTGTGTTCTTTGTATTTTATATATATATATATATATATATATATATATATATATATATATTTTATATGGGTGTGGTTGTGCCCCTATATTTAGGGTTATGAAGGCACTTCTATGTTAAACTCCAAATTTTGTGCATTAATAACTTTGGATCCGTTCAACAGATTTGCATGAAATTTGGTATGCATGGTGGGGCTTGGTAGATGTCTTGACCTGCTAAATTTCATTTCAGTCAGACTTACAGTTTTTGTGCACCAAAATGCTGAAAAATGCACTTTTCGCCAGTTATGTGGGCAGTTTTTCGGATTTTGTCTGTGGTGTTGCGCAGCTGTCATATAGTGTGCTCCTCCATGACTTGACTCATCTGAAAGAGCTTGGGTCAAGGAACATGCCACTTTTCATTTGGTGAAAAATATTAATCTATTCAAAAGTTATTAAAGTTTTAAGCTCCCAGTATAAGTCAATGGGAAAATTTATATGGTTATTTTGCAGAAGAAGAATGGGGTTTTGGCCATCTGGTCCCTCCTCACAATCAAAGAATTTGCAGGCTCGCAATCAAAGAATCTTTGATCACCGGGAATTCTTTGATCGTGATGGCCGCCATCATGTTTTGCAGTTTGCAGTCGGAAAAATACAAATATCTCAGCTCAGGGGGGACTTTTGAAGTAAAACTATGGTGGGGTTTACTTAAGGTTTTTCCCTCTATTGAGCCATGCCTGTGGGTTCTTGTAAAAGTGTCAAAAAATAGAGTTATGAAGTTTTTAATTATTTGATCATGACTCGCTAACGATCTTTGATCGCGAGCCTGCAAATTCTTTGATCACGAGATTCTTTGACCACGATATTTGATCGTGAGGACACGACTAGATGGCCAGATTAAAAAATAAATTTTCTCAGCTCAGGGGTGACTTATAAAGCCAAATGAAAATGGATTTTACTCAGGGCGCTTCATTTTATCGAGTCATGGCTATGGTTTCATGTATTTTTGTGTAAAACTTGACTTTAATCATTTTTTATTCTTTGATCGCGAGCCAGCAAATTCTTTGATTGTGAGCCTGCAAATTCTTTGATAGTGATCTTTGATCGTAAGGGAAGGATTAGATGGCCAGATTTGGAGGGACCAGATAGCCCAATTTTAACAATTTTTAGGCCTAAATGTCATGCTATTCTTCTTTGCTGTGGCTTGTGAATATGATTGCACATGGAATGGGGTGACATTTAGGCCTCACCACCCCAATGAGACACCCCGTCTTCAGTCAATCTCGAAAGGATGGGAGGGGCACATGAGGGGGGAGGAGGCAACCCTAAAGGTCTCATTTCCTGACTTTTTGTGTTTTAACCCTAAATGATGTATTAACAAAGTTTTTGCATAGAATATATATATATATATATATATATATATATATATATATATATATACACAACATATAAAGGCAGAAGAATTCTTTTAATTTTTTACTTATTCAAGTAGACCATTAGGTCAATGCCATCATTAAGGCCTGGACTTCTCAATGAACCTAATTTGTAAATCCAGAAATATTCTTTGTCTGACAGAATCGCTTTAACATCTCCCCCTCTGGGGCCAGGGAAAGCATGGTCAATTTCCACAAAGGTAAACTCATGGTTCTCTGGATCCCTAACCTCCAGCAAATGAGCACACAAAGCACTTTTATAGTCCTGGAGTCTGATGGAACTCAAATGCTCACCTATCCTGGTTTTCAGTGCACGACCAGTATTTCTGACATAAAACGAGCCACATTTACATGTGGCTAGATACTCTATATTTGCAGTGTGGCAATTTACAAAATATTGGATATCAAAGGGGCCTTGGTTGTTAACTGAGCAAAAAGTTTTAGTTTTGACCATGGCTTTACAATGTATACATCTGTCACATTTGAAGCTACCCCTAGGGGGTTATGGTAGACAATTGGAGGGCAACGCTTTAGGACTGGGTAGGTAGGAGTTAACTAGAATGTCAAGCAAATTTTTGGCCCGTTTGTATACAATACATGGGGGATCTTTAGTGATTTCTTTTAAGGAAGGTTCCGTTGATAAAATATGCCAAAATGTGTTCAGTACTTCTCTCACTTTTCCACTATCAATACCATATTTTGTAATGAATAAAGTTTTACCCTGCATTTTTCGTACCTTTTGGTTATATTGTAGAAGCTCTGTTCTTGCGATCTGACTGACTTGTGTATTAGTCTCCTCTAACCTAGTGCTGTTATAAAACCTATCAGTAAATGTCTGACACATTTCAGCACATCTAGCCTCAGCAATGTCTGGATCAGAACAATTGCATCTGAGCCTTAACAGCTGTGATTTTGGGATGTTGTTGAAGGTGTGCCTTCAATAAATGGCTTTTTGGATACAGAAATGTGTGTGGTCTCAGTCAGTAGTGAGTAGTGCTGGACTTTGTGCGAAGTTTACAGCATCAGGTATGCCAGCCCACTTGCAATGCAAGCAACCTGGATATGGGAAAGGACCTGAGTAATTGAGGGTAGCTGAAGAGGAATATTGGGCATTCCAGAGGAAGTTATCATTCTCTGTTGAGGGAGATTTGCACTTCCCATTGAGTTAGCGCCACCTGGGTTTCCCTAGGTAGCGGTGTAGCGAGAACACATTGGTGTGTATTTGGGGAGGGGACAACATGGGGACACTGATGTGCCAAATGGGTCATGTCTAGGAGCATCACATGCATGCTCTTGGGTAGGACAGAAAAGGAAAATGGGGAGATGCCTTCTGCAGTGGTGAGGATAGCACAACTGCTCCACCATGACTGATGTGGGTCTTGCTCACCTACCTTTAGAACACCCCCCACTCTTCCAACTTGCCATGGCTGCAGGCCATTTGGATAAAAGCCTGCCAAGCCAATTCAAGAGCAGGGCCACACCCCCAAGGGAAAGTAACTGGGGTTTACCAGAGCTATGGTCCCTGTTTGCAGACAGTACAGACAGAATAGTGATCAGACTGAGCTTTGTGTCAGAGAAATTGAGCCCCTTGCCACTTTTAGAGGGAGACACCACCAGAGGTGATGATAAGGAGCATCAATAAATGGGGAAAAAAATATAAAAATTGATTGATTGATATTCTTACCCAGATCAGAAACACAGGTCTGGCATGATATCTCTAGTAGCAATGTTCTGTATATTGAAATGGTTTCTTACAGTAGTTTAGGGGCTTCTATATAGGAAGGAAACAGACTGCAAGTATTACTGTTTGTTAATTAGTATCTGTGGTTAACTATGTCTGAAACTGTCTAAGGTCAAGTGAACTGGCCTCATACATTTTCATTGGCAAAAGACAATTAGTAATCAGAAAAATAAACATGAAGGGGGCTGTTCCTAAGTGAGGACCATTGAAATAGAACCAGAAAAACACAACAATGATGGCAGAAAAGACCAAAGGCACATCCATTCTGCCTGAGTTCCCTATTTTTCCCTGGGACCTACTGTTTCTAGAGGGTTCTAACCCTCCCTACCCCACCCTCCATTCTCCTCCCCAGTTCTGGCATCCTGAGAAACCACTGTACCCTTCATTCTGTCCCAGCCAAGGTTAAAACCATTTATGTTTTTTGCACTCACCACCTCAGCTAACAGCCTCTTCCATGGCTCCACCTCCCTTTCTGTTAAACAGTATTTCATCACATCCCTCCTGAACCTCCCTCCTATTAACCTCCAGTCATGGCCACGTGACCACAAGCTGGTATTCAAGTTAAATAGTTCTCCACATTTCTTGGAAGGTTAAAGCCTGTAGTTCAAAGAGGTAGTGCAAATGACCACGCACCTGTTCTGCTCATTAAAGGGCTGCTGTCCCCACTACACACATGAGCATTTTTTCCTTGCAGCTGGAGGTGCCACTTTTCCTTGCTCCCCTTCCCATTTTTCCCACATTCATGTTTTGCCCATGTTTCTGTGGCCTACTCTAACCGCCATCTCGCTTTCATGCCTCCTCCCGCCACATTCTCCCTCTTGTCTGCCATGCCCTATGGCCCCTTTTCTCTGCCCCATCTTTCCTTTCAGCTGCTGCCACAGAGGTCTGCATCTCCTCCGCTCCCCTGTCCTCTCCCGTACCTCTTTGGGGTTCTCTGCTGCTGTTGCCCATTTGGTTGCTACCTCCCCAGCTCCTGTGCTCCCGTTACTTTCCTAGCTACTCCTTCCCTTTGGGGCCTCACTCTGGACTCCCTGGTGTCTAATACTGCTAACCTACTGTTTTAATTATCCAGTGGGTCAGCCCAGCTATAGACCAGCTGCTGCAGCAGCCCAGCCCCAGCTGCTGGTAATGAATCAAAAGGGATTGCCAGCTATGTATTCCTGGGCCTGTGTGCTTAGCTGCACCCGCCAGCATTTACTTATTTAATCTATAAATTAGCTGCTTGGTGTCATGGTGTCATGTCTGTGGCTTCATTGTTTTTATTACGGCAGGGGACTGAGTTGTTGCAGTGGGCATCACGGCCCTAGCAGTGGGGGCAGCTTCATAATCGTTGTATATTTTATCAGCCACTGGCTCACCCGGTCTCCTACTGCTGCCCTGCATAGCCTTAATAGCACTACGCAACCAGTAATTCCTGGCAACTCTCTACCTAAGGGCAGCTGGCTTTACCCAGCCTTCTACCATCCATTCCCTATTATTATGCACCTGGTTTGCACAGTCATCTCAGCCTTCCTGTCCCTTGCACTACCAGTAACACCTTCCCCTTCCATTACTGACAGCATATCATGCACTTCAAATCACATCTCCTACTGTCCTGGCTTTGCAGCCTCCTTCTACCTACCCAGTTTTACAGCCCCCTCTTCTCCAACTGTTGGCCCCAGGCTTCGACCAACTCGCTGTTCTCTCCCTTATAACATACAATTCAATTCACTCCTAATATGGCTTCCTAATGGACTTGGTCAGAATGCATTCCTGTGGTTGACAAATGTTATTTGCCTTAACTAGACCTGCGAGATGGTCCACAGCACTCAGTCTGAGCTACATAGAGGTGATCTCTATGTTTGCTATCACCCTTAATGACCCATGTATGGGTCCCATGCTGCATTATGACTAACTGATGCTACAGTACATTACATCTACCCTCTCCAGCTTTCAGAGATGTGCCGACCGTATCCATTACTTACAGGACTCAGGGCTAGCCCTGTGGCCGACAGCCTCTCTCTGCACTCCGAAGTCTGTATCTTGAGCATGCAAAGCAGGGGGTGGGGTTCTTCTCACCTGGCCCATAGTTGGGAGTGTCCTCACTTTGTGTGGACCTTAAATCAACAACAATGCTGACATCACCTCTTGATGTAGCATTTAAGACTTCGGCAGTGAAGGGATGGGGCTTTAATGGGAAGGGCCACTTTAGCTGCCTGAGCAGGTTCGGAAACACCCTATAAAGCTATTCTTCCTACTACAGCTTCTGGTTTACCTGGTTTGTTCTTAGATTGGTATGCCAGCTGAGCACCTCAGCAGCTGCTACTCTCCTCCTCCCACATTGCAGGTTGACACTGAGATGCCCCGGTGTTGTGGAGTTCACTCACAACCCTCTATGGCATTCCCAATAGAGGGATAGAGCATGAGTGTTCCCTGAAATTGCAATTCCCCTGGATTGGTCTACTAAATTGCAGTAGCAGAGCCGTCACTAAACAAACTGTCCCAAAGCCTGGAGGGAAGGTGGCCTAGGCCTTGGATCCCCAGAGATTTCCTCCTCAAGAGGGTTTTTTCCTCACCTCCATGCCAATGGTCATAATACTAGATAGGTGTAGTTGTAGTCCCTAGGTCATTTAGTTAGGTTCCACTGTTGGATGGAGTTGAGTAGCTGCCCTGTAATTGTCCCTTCTCCCCCTTTTGCTGTTCTCTCTCTCCTTAGGAAGCCAGGCCTTCATGCCGAACAGTCAGACCTCCGAGTGGGTCACTATTCACCTGTCATTTCCTGCCTACTCTACTCAAACAATGCTACCAACTGAACCCATGTTACCAACCAACCTACGTACAGGTCTTCGACCCCTATAAATGTTCATCATCTTTTCTGCTTTGCTCGACACTCTTTTTGGGTTTCTTCCTAAGGAACCTTTAGCCAAGGGACTCTCTCCCACAGCACCTCTAGTGGTGGCACCCTCCTCTAGGGTCCCTTGCCTTTGTACCTATACAGGGTGGTATATCCTGTGGATAGAGAGGCGAACAGTCAAAAATTATCTACATTACACAAGCATGAAACCAATTGCACAGGGACACTGAACTGGAAGGCTAAAGCCTGTAGTTCAAGGGGGCAGTGCAACTGGCCATGCCCCCTTTTGGTCTATTTAAGGGATGCTCTCCACACTCCACACACAAGTGCTTTTTGCTTGCCCCTCCATCCACCCCTCCTCCTCCAGCTGCATGCCTTTCTCTCCTATGAGCTTCTTCCTAAGGCTTCTTTAGCCAAGGGAATCACTCCCGTGGTACCTGGAGGGGTGGAACCCTCCTCTAGGGTTCCTTGCCTTCGTACCCGTACAGGGTGGTATATCCTAAAGATAGAGAGGGGAACAGCCAAAGATTATCTATTTTACACAAGAATGAAACTGGTTGCACAGGCACATTGAAACTCTGTTAATTCTTGTTAGGAATTTGAAAGTCTCTATTATATTTCTCCACCCCCTTCTGGTTTCTATCGAGTACACATTCAGTACCTTGAGGTGCTCCTTATAGGACATGTCCTGCTGGCCCTGAATCATTTTTATTACCCTGTGCTGCACCGTCTTGAGCCTATCCATCTCCTTCCAGAGGTGAAGACCCCAGAACTGGGTGCAGTACTCAAGGTGTGGCCTCACCAAGGATCTATGCAGGGGAAGTATTACCACCCTTTTTCTGCTATCAATACCCATCCTGATACATCCAAACGACCTATTTGCCTTGTTATGAGCCTTTCTGCACTTACTCAACTACTTTAAGAAGTCACTGATGGTAACTTCAAGGTCTCATTTAGGGAAGCAGCAAAATTTGTTTCTGCGGACTAATTTGTGGCGAAGTCACCAAATTCGCATCCATGCAACACTTCACGTAATTTGTTGAAATTACCTGGAATTCACCATTTATGACTTCACCTTGCTTTTTAGGGTTTTAAATGAAAATTGCACATGCAAAACCCCAAAGCAAGGAGAAGTCACATCCCCTCCCCAACACACAGCCAGCAGCCTGGTGTTCAGTGGGTCATATCCCCACTGATCTCTCCACAATATAAAAACATTTTTTTTTCCATGACATCCATTCCCTGGTGTCAGTGCCCTCCCCACCACCAATCAGTGGCCACAATAAATCACCCCCACTGGCTGCTGGCACCGTCCCCTAGTGTCTAGTGTTCCCACCCGCCCCTGCCGATTGCCGCAAGAAAATGACCACAAGCTGTCAAGGAATGAGTGTGTGCTTGTACAAACACATGCTCATTCATTGAGCTCAGTCAGGCTGCCAGCCGTGTAGGTGAGTGGAGGACTGTGCCACCAGTGGCCCACTCCAGATTGAGGTTGGGGGAGAGTGGGGTGGGGGCACTACCTGACACGGTGGGAGGGTGGGGGGTCCACTAGACACCAGGGATTAAATTAAACTTTTTTTAAATTAGACAGTATTGTGGATGTGGGTGCTGGCCGGGTGGCAGTCAGCAGGGGTGAAGGGGACCACTAGACACCAGGGCAGGGTGTCAGCAGCCAGCAGGGGTGATTTATTGTGGCTGGTGATTGGTGGCAGGGAGGGGGCACTGACACCAGTGGATGGATTTAATGGAAAGAAAAAGGTTTTTATATTGTGGTGAGATTGGCGGGGGTAGGGCCAGCTGGACACCATGCCATTGGCTGTGTGTGGCAGGGGGAGATGTGACTTCTCCTTGCTTTGGGGTTTTGCATGTGCAACTTTGTGAATGACAGAGTACTGTACACACTGCAAGCCCATTGGTAAACAGGGTCCACCAATGGGCTTCCAGGAGTACAGTAGCTGTCACTCACAGACAGCTCTTTTGGTGGGCAACCATGGCGGTATGCGGGTGGGTTGAGGTACCCGCTGATGATACAGACATGCTGGGATGGGAAAGCAAGGTGGGGTGGGGGTGCCTGAGTGGGTGGGGGTGTGGGGTCTGCTAGATCACCAGGGAGACTTCTGGTGTCTGTTTGATGTTGCAATTGGGTTGGCGCAGGGAGGGGGTTTCGACTGGTCATACAAGAATTGTGCCACATGGACTTTCATTCTACTGGGGAGTCAGGCTGGGGGGTCCACTGGAGCACCAGGGTTCCTTTGTGAGACTACACTATGACTGCAATCAGGCCAGGGAAGGGTGGGGGGGTACCACAAGTCTACATGGAATTGTGTGTGTGGCTCACAGCCCTTGCAGGGCACCCAGCACATTCTGCCTGGCACATCCCTGCATGTCACATGCTAATGGGGCCATAATGAAATGCAAATGGCACCACTGCACCTTGCATACCTAATGGCCCCATTTCCATGTTTGTGGCTGTGAATGGCAACATTGGGCACAGCGCATCTAGAGATGTGCTGCCCCATCAGTTTCTCAGTCCAAACAGGGGGATGCAGGGGAGCTTCTCGGGCTGGGCACAACTGTAATATTCACAGAGAGGATGCACCGGAAGCATGTTCTGGTGCATCTTCTGTGAATACCGCAGTTCGGGCATGGCACATTTCATTTGCATTGGGGCAGCTGAGATGCACTGTGTGTAGATACTTTGAGAATCCTGCCCTTGGTGTTTGGTTTCGAAGATATTTAATGACAGTAATAAGGATGATACCTTATTGAACATAACCAAAGACACTGATTTTTGTTTTTTAATAGAAAATCCTGTAAAATTATGGAATTTGGTCTTTCTATGTATCTGTAAAAACAAAGCATTTCATGGAATTTGTCATTTTTTACTAGATCAGTGAATCTTCAGAAATTGTATTTTTCTGTTCATTCTTTCCTATACTGTTTTCATTTTGCTTTATTTAATTTAATGTACACTTAGACTTTTTTATTGTGAATATTTATACACATACCAAAAGGGTACAAGGATACAACACTGGTAAAAAATGATGTTGGCATTGCAGGCATTGGTGACAATATTGGTTTTACCCATCTACAAAATGGAATTTGCCCTTTGCCAATCATGGTAAACCAGTGTTCCTGATCATAAAAATGTCATTTGATTAAAGTTTATTGCAACCAGTTTGTTTTACTCATAGTATATGCCTTCCTGAAGGCCAGTTGAGACCTGGACTTTGATACAGTAAGTATTGATGTAGTTTAGTGCTACCTTGTATTTTGGTTGTATTCCTTAAGTTGGCAGTATTATTAGCTATCTCACTTTTGTTTGTCAGGGATTGAATCTTATGGTATATTTGCTTCTGCATATTATGTAAGCAATATGTTAAAAGTTGGAAAATTTCAATAAAATATTACATGATAAAAAATTAAAATGTCATTTGAAAAAAAGCAGAATTGACAACAGTGTTCTTGGAGAATCATGTATATTACCTAAAATCTCCCCTAACCAGTTTTTTTCTTTGTTTTTTTTTTTTTTTTATAGGAAGGTCAGGAAGAAGGTTATGTGTTTAACATCATCGACCTTCCCTGCCCCACATTTGCAAAAGGGGCATAAAGTGTTAGGTCTATGTTGTTCATAGTGGAGAAAATTACTATTGAAGATCTCTAATCTGAATTTCATACAGCATTTTCTTGCTTTAATGTCTACGATTGTTCCTAAATATAGCTGTCTTCCAGAGAAGGTCTTGTAAGTCTTGTCAAAGTTATGTTATTTAGAAGCTAACATTTTTAACATATCCTGATAGGATGCAATTCTTCTGCACCTTTGCTTAATTTGTTCTATTAACTCTAACCTTGGGACCCGAAAAACCTCAGTCATGACACAATTGTAATGAGAATATTTTTTGTTTGACAAATTTCAGACATGGGAAGTCAACTTCCTGCCTGAATAATGGACCTGCTCTTCAAACAAGCCCTGGGAAGTCTTATTTCAGGCATGCACTGTAGATCCATCATAAATATGCTTATTTTCTATACAGTAATATTTTCAATTGAACATTGGCCTAAATCTGAATGTAAAATATTAGCTGGAACACAGGAAAGGACTCCTGAGTGAAAGCAATACAGCTTGTTTAATACCACCCCAAATGGTTGGGTATTTATAAAACACCATATTTTACCTGCATATAATATCGCAGATTTTATTTTGGAGTTAATTACCCATAATGATTCTTTAACATAATGACCACTCTAATTTTGTATTTAATCTGAGTGTTCTACTTTAAGATTTTGTGAGTTTATATAGATTTTACGTAATCAATATGTTTATTCCCACCATTCTATCACTTACCTGGGTACTTGACTGAGGGTATAATTGTCTACATTTACATACTCTGGTCGTGCCTTAATTTATAAGTTTCTTATGTGTTTATTGACTTGTTTTAATTTGTTATATAATGTTATAAGTTGTATTATGACTTACTACTCCCTTGGATAATGTTACCCACTGTACTCTTGTATGTTGTTATGCTGTCATGATGTACTTGCATTTATCTCTGTACCTTTCTGTATCCCTATGTTGTATTCTCCCAGGTCGTTCCTGAAAATAGGCATAATACTTGTCTAGTGTACTTACCAGGTCAACAAAAGCTAAATAAATAAATAAATAAATTCCAGCTTAAGTTGTTTGCAAATCTAAGACCAAGATAGTCATAAGTATTAATTGTTTGAAGTTTGAATCCTTTAACATACAATTTCCATCTATTTTTGTTTAATTCCCTAAAAACTAGCAACTAAGTTTTATTTGTATTGATTACAAGAAATGTATCATGACAAAGAGATGTGAACATGCCTAGCTTATGTTGTAGACCTAATACAGATGTTGAAAAATGCATTACGTCAGTGACATAAGTGAGTAGTGGAAGAAAGCTTCCTTGGACCCAGACTGTTTTTCAAACTATCGGCCTATCTCTAACCTCCCCTTTATTGGGAAGGTTATTGAGAAGGTCGTAGCTGTTCAATTGGATGACCATTTAACCATCCATAATGTCTACGAATCCTTCCAGTCTGGCTTCCGGAAAAGACATAGCACCGAGACTGCGCTGGTTCGGGTGTTAAATGATTTTCTGATGACAAGGGATCAGAAGAGACATTCTATCTTGGTTCTTCTTGATCTCTCTGCAGCCATTGACACTGTGGACCACATGGTGTTATTAGCTCACCTGGGGCAAATGTGTGGCATGTCTGGAACCGTTTTGAAATGGTTCACGTCATTCCTCACTGGAAGATCACAAAGAGTTGTGTCGGGGATTTTTTCCTCTGACCCAATTTCTTTGTTGTGTGGAGTGCCTCAGGGTTCTGTGCTATCACCCATGTTGTTTGCAGTGTATATGCTGCCCCTCGGAGGTATCATAAGACGATATGGGCTGAGGTTTCACTGTTATGCAGATGATGCCCAGCTCTATCTATCTTTTGCACCCGACCAGGATGGAGCTCTCTTGGTGTTTAATAATTGTCTGGGGGAGATCCAAGACTGGATGGATTCTAGTTGGCTAAAGTTGAACTCGGAGAAAACAGAGGTTCTGGTAGTTGACCCAGGTGGTCAGATTGAGAGGCCGTGTATTGGTGCACCATCTGGAATTTTCCTTGGTGGTGTATCTCTTCCGTCCTCTGAACGGGTGCGTAGCCTTGGGTTTATTCTTGACGACAAGCTGACTCTGAAATCTCAGGTGTAAGCTGTTGTCAAGACTTCCTTTATCATCTTAGGAACATTGCCAGGGTTAGGCACCTTGTTCCGTCCTACTCCCTGCCTACCTTGGTCCATGCTTTTGTTTCTTCACGTTTGGACTATTGCAACGCCCTGTACTTTGGGCTTTCTGGGGTTGAAATCCATCACCTACAGCTGGTGCAGAACGCTGCAGCCTGGGTATTGACTGGGACAAGTAGGTCCTGTCACATTACTCCCGTGCTGCACGAACTGCACTGGCTTCCTATGCGGTGGCGGATCACCTTCAAAGTCATTTTATTGACTTTTAAAGCCCTTCATGACCAGGGTTCAGCCTATCTGAAAGACCTTCTGGTTCCTTACTGCCCTGACCGATCACTCCACTCGGCCGACATGGGGTTGTTAGAGATTCCAAGAGTGAGTCTAAAATTTTCTGGCAGCAGAGCATTTTCGCATGCTGCTCCCACTCTTTGGAACTCTCTACCATGCCGGTTATGGCAGTGCACCTCCATGGAGTTATTTAAGAAAGACTTAAAAACATATTTATGGAGTATGGCCTTTTTAGATAACTAAGTTATTGTATTAATCTTTCAATTTTACTATTTATATGATATCTGGATGATACGCTGATTTTTATGGATGTTTTAAGATTTTTATTTAGATTTTTGTATTGTTTGTAATTGTTCAGCACCTTGACATCCTGAAAGGTGCTTTATAAATAAAATTATTATTATTATTATTATTATTTTGGTATCTACTGCAGGAAAATGAAATTTGTTCAATAAAATGTATGATACCGTTGAGGTATGAGTTGAATAGTAGCAGGGCCATCATATACCACTGTTATACACCAAAACGTGTCTTTATTTTCTTAGTCAATCCTCCTGAAATTTTATTTTGCACCTTAGAGCAGGTACACTTGTATAATATTATCCAGAAATGTTTTTATCTATTCCCAAATTACATAACATATCTCATAACATTGTATGACTTATACTGTCAAGTGCCATCTTTATATCTGTGAAACAGCAAAAAAAAGCTTTCCTTTCCATATTTATATGCATTTATGTGTTAAATGTGATAGAACACTACCATGCAATGCTGGATTCTTGACCTAGTTCTTCTGAACCCATTCTGGAGTTCTTCTAATATTTGCTTACTGTCTACCAACATTTGCAATCTCCCCAAAAATATTTGACACAATAGTTTTCATATAGTGTCTATTCAACTTATAGGGTGGTACATTAAGGGGTCATTTACTAACCCTTTCTTATGTCTTTGAAATATAACATTTACTGCCCAAGATGCAGGAAATACTGTAAATTGAATTATGTAATTATAAATATGATAACACTTGTGGTTCATCATTCCTTGTAGTGGAGTCTATGTATTAACAGGTGGATTGCCTATGAAATACAGATCTGTGGCACATAGGCAACGATATGTTACAATGCCATGTACTGGGGGTCCAATGGCCCACTGTAGCATTCACAGAAGGGCCCCTTTATTTATTTAGCTTTTGTTTACCGGGTAAGTGCACTAGACAAGTTGTATGCCTATTTTTAGGAATGACCCGGGAGAGTCCAACAGGTATTACAGACCACATCGTTACAGCATAACAGGTAAACAAGTGCAATATTGTCACTTAGTACATTGAGTGTTACAGACCACACTGTAACAGCGTAGCAGGTGAACCAGTACAATACTGCAACTTAATACATTGAGTCAGCAGAACAAACAGGCAGAAAATGCATCAATATATATGACAGACAAAGGTAAAGCACATAATGAGCAAGCATTCGGGAGCATTGAGCATACATGTAGCATAGGTAAGTGCCTAGGAAGAGAGGGCTTTCACATAGTGCTTTGCGTAATGTGGAATTCTGCCAGCAGAATTAGCACAGAATGACGATTCTGCTGGTGGAATTTTGCTGGTTCTTCTGCAGAATTCTGCCTACTGTGATCTGTGGAACAGTATTCCATGGAACAGAATTTTATTCTGCAGAAAATAATTCCACAACAATTTCCATGGAAAATATTGAGATCCATGTAATAACATTCCCTGGAACAGAATTTTTTCCACAGAAAATCATTCCAAAACAATTTTCTGCTGTGGAATTGCACCATTCTGTTTGTGGTGGAATTTTGAAATTTCCACTCAATTTTGTTCTGCCGTAATGTGAAAATTCCGCACAGCACTACTTTCACACCTTATCTGCTGGCTGACTGACTGCATAGCTACACATGAGGAAGGCCTGGGGACATATCTGGAGGTTAGCCCAAGCTATGTGCCATTCATGAAGGTGCAGAGTGCCAGGCAAGGGGAGCACAGGATATGCAGGCAGAGATCCTGCCATATCCATTGTGCACCCCCCTGGATTTCAACCGCCATCTGCAGTGGAAACAACTAAACCCCCATTCCATGTTGCCCCAGCCCTCTGAACAGACAGGAAGGGCTGGATGCAGCATTTTGGGCACTCACCCACAAACTTGTCTTTTTACCCCTCTCACACTTTTCCAGAATACCCTGCTTGCACAGAGCAGAGGATCCACTTCGGGGTCCATGACAGGCATCCAATTGAATGCCCACCATTGTCCTCTGATCTTACCCTGTGCAGATGTGCACCTGGGGGGAGTGAGGCCATGGGCAGGCAGATGGCGGTAGCCAGCATTTGAACATGCCAGCAACTGTGCATCTCTTTCAGGATCTGGAGCTATGTGGACTGGGTATGCGTGAATTGTATATATTGGGCTCCACGTTAGTACATAGCCCCCACTGTTTGAATATATCAGGAACTACTTTATCAGATCCAAGTACCTTACTAAGTTGAATCTGACCTATTGCCCTCAAAACTTCTGCTTTAGATATGTGCATTGGGGAAGGTTTATGATGTGTAATTAAATCCTGTGCCACAAAATTGGTGTAATATCATTCCTTAATTCCTCCCACTGATCATATTACTCTTTGTAGAGTGGGTTGCCCATGTATCGACTTGTAAATTGTAACTAAATAATGTGAATAAGAACTTATACCTTCAGCAACTAAGGTCCAAAACTCTTTAACATCTTTTTCCATTGCCGTCTTCTATAGTTTAGCCCATAAGGTGTTTTGAAATGTCTTTTTCTGTTCATTAATAGTCTGAGTATAAACTTTCCTTTGCCTATTTATGTTATTTATGTTCTATTTTGTTTTATTTTCCTGATCTCACCAATTATTATATTTAACTTCTGTTTTTCATTGTTTACAGTTGGAATTAAACCCTGTCAGTTCTTTTTTGGTTTCCTGCTTTCTTCATATAATATGAGAGATATAAACCGCATTGACTCTTCAAATATGATATTAGGTGTTTTTGAACATACATCATAAAGAGAATCCACACTGAGTATTTCTCCTTTTAAGGCACTTTCCCGACATAATTGAAGAATATCTTGGCAATTGATGTTAACTTCTGTCCATCTTATTCTTTCCAAACTTCATATCTTGAGTGCTCCTGTTTGAGTGTTCTACTTCTAGAATTGGATATGCTAACAGTACTTCTACTGGTAAATGGGAGATTCCTGGCATTCTATTACTTCCAAATTTAAGATGTTATCTAGAATGTTGGCAATAGCCAAACTAGGTGAAATTACTGATGCCCCATTCGATGAATGATAAGTGTATGCTCCATCTATATCTCCCTTAGTTTTTCCATTTATGTATATTAAATCCAAATCCTGCATTATAGTTAAACAGTTTCCCTATCTCATTCACCCTAGTATCATTAGTATTCCTTCTGTTTGGCAGCTGGTTATTGATCATGTTTAATGTGTTACCCAAAAATGTGGATGGCATTACTACATTTGTAATAGTGTCTTCAAAATATCTAGCACTGAAATCACCAGATAATATAATATCATACTCTTGGTTTCCTTCTACAGCTACCATTAATGATGATGTATATTTTCTCCAAATAGATGAAAAATAGATCAGTTTGGAGATTATTAATAAAGTCTTGATGTATCGTTATCCACACAACTGAGTCCTTTTCTAATGGTATATGAAAAAGCCTTGAAACAAATTCACATATCAGTCTTTAGCTTTTATCAGCAGGTTGACTCTGCAATATATTCCAGTAAAACATTTTAATGACTTCAAGGGTACACAAGACTTGTGGTGAGTATTGCTTTCCCCCAGCTTCTGCTGCAAATTGGCTCACAAATTGTGGTACTTACAATATAAAGTTAGACCACCTTTTTTGTGGTCTAACGTTTATGCTAAAATGTGCACCCACAGCAAAAAACAAAAACTGACTCATGTCTCTGAAACTCCAGGCTGAGGTCCACTCCTAGCACAATGCCAATACTTGGCAATTTGTTTTTTAAAAATTAAGGGACAATGGGATAGGATGGTGGGAAATGGTGGTGAGTATCAATCAATCAATCAATCAATCACTTTATTTAACCAGGCATAAACACCATTGAGCAAGCTCATTGTCAAGGTGGTCCTGGGTATGGTGGGAAGAGGGTCAGGAGGCCAGGGGACTAGCCCTGGCCTCCTATGGAAGAAATTTATTTATTTATTTATTAGCTTTTAGTAACCAGGTAAGTGCATTAGGCAAATAGCCCTGCCTATTTTCAAGCATGACCCAGAAGAGTACAAAATACTTTAGTTCAGACAGTACCTTGTAATATCCATATAGTCATGAACAGCATACACCAGTTATCCACGCAAGGATAGTCAGGGATTTTACATGAAAGAACCAACCAACCACACAGGGCTGGCATGGCAACAAGAAGGCAAAACAGGAGATGCACAATAAACTCAGAGCTCAAAGTAATCATGGCGAGGTGAAGATATGGGCTGAAAGCCTAGTGCAAATTAGGCACAGTCACACGTATCAAGTGCTAGAAGGTGAGAGAATAGTACTTTCTTGAAGGAGACAGAGATAAGAAACTTTTGATATGGGAAGGAAGGGAATTCCAAAACTTGGGAGCAAAATGTGAGAATGCTTTTTTGTGTTTTTTTAATAACTTTACCTCCAAGACAAATATTTGAGTATTAAATAGACAATTATCTAGGAGACTGGGTGCAAGCAGTAGGCCAGTATTTCAACAAAATGTACACGCACACCTCAAACTATCACATTTTATGAAAAATGAACTGATCACTGGATTGCTGAATGATGTGTGATTCCACCAGTAGTATACAGAAACCCATTACTTTTTATGCACTGGTAGAAGAACACTGAGTTCTCAGCTTGAACCACCTAGGTGAAGAATTATCACTCCAGTGTCATTTATCATCAAAACAAAAATTGTAAGTTCCAATCAGTGGCATAATATCTGTGATGCCACCTCAGGGACTGCAGTTTGCTTGTGAGTCCTGGAGTCTGACATGGAAGCTGGATGCCTAGCAAGGCATGGGAGTGATTCACTTGACTCCTGGTTATGGAGGGCTCAGGTCACACAGAATTCTTGCATTCCCAGCCACCTGACCTGGGAGTGGCATTGAAGGTTGCAGTACAGCCTGATGCTCACCAAGCTTCAGGGCTGGAGGATGAGTACAACCAAGGCAGGCCCTATCCCTCATGTGGGGGAGGGGGAAATAATAACAAACAAATGAAAATTGTGATTTGCGAACAGATGTTATTATTCTGATTCATTCCCTGCATTGTATAGGAGATACTGGAATTTTCTACAGGGGTATGTGAAAACATTGATATTTAGTGTATTTGGTCTCTTAGTATGGTCTAGGTGCACATCCCTATTTTTCTTTGCTATACATACTGCTGAGACCTGGAGCTGGATTTCCAGGCATTTGTGGCATATCTTGAGCACAATTGCACTACTTTGAGACATGACTGTTGACCACAAAATAGGTGGTCTAACGCCATGCCCTAAATGCTGCAATTTATGCAACGTAGGTAAAGCAATTTTATTGATATGGTTCCCAATCCCAGGGGGTCTGGGCACCTCACAATGTGCACAGCATAAACACAAACTTGAATTGGAATAAATAAATAACACTGAATAAAATTCCCAAAAAAGGATTACATAACTGATTAATGTGTCAGAAAAAAATGATGCATGCATCATTTTGCTGTAATATGTGGAAATTGTCGCAAGTGTGTCAAAACATTTAAAAATAATTCACAAATGTTCTGGTGAGTTGGCCATGATGCAAGCTGTGCCCAACACTGGAAATTGCACATGCAACATGAGCTTTGAAAATGCATCCCTTCTTGTATACAGCACCTCTGTTGCGGGTTCTACACCAGAAGGCTACATAACAGGACAATAGCTTCCAGTAATCCTGCTTGCTAATGACAGCAGGCTTCTTAGAATGGTCAAAAAACAATTCTGATCAGATTTTCCTAAAAAATGTTTGGTGAAACAAGAAAGTATACTAGAAATAAATGGTTGTCAGAATTCTATAATACACACACACTGCATTACTTTAGGTTAACAGTTGACACTTACAGTACTTTCTGAAGCTAATATACTTGGCTTATTCATTTTATGAAATACAGTAGTTAGGCAAGATAATGGCCTTTCTTGGCCTAGCTCTACTTAATGTGAAGGTAAAGCACTGCGCCACCAAAAAAAATCCTCAAAGTGACAGTTTGTTGGGGGAAAATCTGTGTAAACCATGGAGTCCATATATGTGCCCAGAAAATTCATGTTTTACTTTTTTAATTTCTTCTGAAGTATGGACTACATGCAAAGTGTCACTTTATTTCACACTTCACTGGCTTTGTATTTAGGAATTTTAAATCTGCTACCACCATAGTCACCGTCTGCTTAGACCTCCCTAGTACTGCCGCATCCTTTTTCCAAACCAGGGGGCTCAGGATTTGAACTTGCAAATCACTGGTTCCCAACCCAGGATTCTACCAAGAAGCTAAAGGAGAAGTTCCCTGGGTGAGCTAGTAGGGGATTGCTGTATACTTTATCATGGCTGTTCACTTGCAGTCTTGTGTCATTTCAGAAATAATGACAGAGGAGTGGGTCATTTCCTAGGGATTAATGACTGTATAGAGGATAGGTAGCCTGAGGTGCAGTCACCAGCTACCCAACACTAGCCAGTTCTTAATCCTAGGAAATTACAGTCTTCAAGGTTGTTTTAGTGATTAGTAGTCTAGTCCCAATAACAGCCTTGCTGTAAGAGTTTCTTTTTACTTACCTTTGTTGTTTTGATCACAGTGGATTGAGAGGTGCAACACAGGGACATTTCATGTCAATGTTGTTACTGCAGTTTAATGAGGATTGAATGCTGAAGCAGTCATTTCTAAAAGATAAATGCCAAATCCAGTCACCAATCAGGAGCCTTGCTAGGTTCATAAATATTTAATGAGATTTATCATTTTAATGATAGGCTGCAGCCTGAAGCCATGCAGTGATCCAGAGAAAGTGTGCCAAACTGCTACTGTAAGTAGGCAACCATGGTTTGGGAGTGAACTGGAGTGCCTGCAGTCAGTGTCTAGGGTTGGGGGAGCGCATGGCTTCAGGCAGCAGTTCCCTAGCCAGGAGAGGTATGTGTCATTATTCCCCAACCCCTTCAGTGGGCTATTAAAGAAGATCCCTTATTAGGGGCAGGCACAGGTGCAATTGCTGCATTCAGTGAAAATTGGAATGTGCCTGTATGTGGTACCAGGGGAGGAGATTAAAGGCCCCATATTCAGAGCTGGCCAGCAGTGTGTGCAAATTGGGGTACCACATGAAAAAAATAGAGGCGTCTGGCTCTGGCACCATATTCAGACAGATAGCATGATCTGAACTTAATGCACTATCTGTCTGAATATCAGGCCATGGTAGCATGGTGCACAGCCAGTGGCTGCCATACTGTGTGCTGTGCTACCAGATCACCTGGCCGAAGACAGCCCATAGCAGCCCAAACATACAGATGAGCCCATTGGGCATGCACGGTGCAAGCAGATCATTTGCAAGTCCATTATGGGCTCATCTGCATACTGCTGCAGCGGCCGACTGCGCCGGGCCAGGTCCCCCCTCCCATGTCCTGAACCATGTCAGTATAACAAAATAGTAATTTCTGGTGTTCCAGTGGTTCCCCACAAGCCCTGATCCCTTTCTGTTTAAACAAACAGTAATCCCTGGTGGTCTAGTGATTCACCAGGAGCCCCAATTCTCAGAAAAGTAAAATAAAAACATCCCTGGTGGTCCAGTGGTCCCTCACTATTCCCAATCCCCTTAATTAATGAAAAATAAGCATCCCTGGTGATCTAGCAGTCCATCCCTAACCTTGATCGCCTCTACTGGTAAAATATAAGCATCCCTGGTGGTCTAGTGGTTCCTCCCTAGCCCCAGTCCCCACACAAGTAAAATAAAAACATATCTGTTGGTCCAGTAGTCCCTCCCTAGCACTGATCCCCTCTGGTTATTTAAAAAAAAACATCCCTGGTGGTCCAGTGGTCCCTCCTTAGCCTCAATCTCTGTCTGTGTAAAACAATAGTAATCTCTGGTGGTCCAGCAGTCCCCCCCCACTGAGTCACAATCCCTGTCTGTAGAAAAACATAGTAATCCCTGGTAGTGGTCCCTCCCCAGCCCTGACACCTGTCAGACATCCTAATGGGACTCCCTGATAGTCTAGCGGAACCCCTTCCCTAACCTCGACCTCCCCATAGCATTCAAATTCTGTCCCTGGTGGTATAGTGGACTCAACAGCCTGGCTGGTTGTGTCCCACCACACCATACCCCCCCATACTCACCCTGAGAGCTGGAGATCAGCACAGCCCTCTACTTACCACCACAGTTGACCACAGACTGAGTGCTCATGACATGCTTACAGTAAACATGTCATGAGAGCTCAGTCTGCAGCTGACCATGATGGTCAGCAGACGGCTGTGCCAGTCACTGGTTCTCAGGGTAGTGATGGGGGGTGCGGGGTGATGGGGCACTACTGACTGGGATGGGGAGGCCATCATGCCACCAGGGACAGAGTTTGAATGCTATGGGCAGGTCGGGGTTAGGGAGGGGGGTATCTGCTAGACCATAAGAAGAAGAAGAATCAGCATTTATATAGCGCTTTTCATACACAGTATCCCAAAGAGCTTTACAAGCAATGCTAGACTGGTAGTGAAGTGACTGAATGTGCGGTGGTGGCCATATCACACATCATCACCCACACACAGCCTGGATAATTGCATGAACCGGTTTTATGGGAAGGAGAATGTTGGCCAGGACACCAGGAATGCTCCCTGCTCTTTGCGAAGAGTGCCCTGGGTTCTTTTACTTCCACCTGGGCACCCACCAGGACGGGCAGAAGGGACCTTGGTTTAACATCTCATCCAAAGGAAAGCACATCCCAGCAGTACAGCACCCCCCAATACTGCACTCAGATGCCAGCGATTTTTAGGTGCAAGTCCAATCCCTGTGTGGGACGAGAACCCATGACCTTCTAGTCCAGAGGCGGATGTGCTACCAACTAAGCCACGCTGACACATAAGGGAGTCCCACTAGGATTTCTGACAGGTGATCAGGACTGGGGAGGAACCACTACCAGGGATTACTATGTTTTTCTATAGTCAGTAACTAGGGCTCGGGGGGGGACCACTGAACCACCAGGGATTACTGTTTTTTTACACAGACAGGGATTGGGCACAAGGGGGAGATGCTAGACCACCAGGGATACTTTTTTTTTATAGTACCAGAGGGGACTGGAGTTAGGGAGGGACTGCTAGACCACAAAAGGTGCTTTTTGCATACTACTAGAGGGGATCAGGCTATGGAGGGGCCATTGGATGACAAGTGATGTTTTTATTTTACTTGTGTGGGGATCAGGGCTAGGGAGGGACTGCTAGAGTACCAGGGTACCCAGCCCTTGATGGTACATGGATGGGATGCAGGGCACCCACCCCTTCTGCACACTAAGGGCTGTGTTTCAGAAACGTTAAACTGCACCACATTTATGGCCATTTAGCACTTCTGAAATCTACCAGTATTGTGCTGCACTGAGTATGCATGGGGGATTCTAACTTTGCATATGTGCAGTGTGATATTGTGCACCACGACAATGTTGGTGATGCACCAGGCATAAGTGGCCTTTGAATATGGCCACACACTTGATGTCAGGTGCTATTCCTGGTTAGTGCGATGCACACCTGGTTTGCACCGCGCTAACCTTTTGAAAACAGTCCCTCAATCAATATCTATTGGAAGCAGTGAAATTTGCAGTGCCACTGACTGTATGAATGATCATACTATCTGGCCTCACACCATGATGTCTTGACCTCAAAAGATTAGGATTTTAGGGGGGAACTAGTGGATGGCTTTTGATCCTGATACTTGGGGGAGGTGGAGCCATGGAGGAATCCAGACTGCAGGTTACTTGCTGTCAGGCTGGAAAGTTGTTGGGTTAGGGGAACTGATATGCAGGGGACGCGGATGGAAAATACAGTAATTAAAAAGCAAGTTTTGGGTCAGGAATTTAAAACTGGGCCTGGTTAGGGGCCATATACATTGTAGAGGTTAGGGACGTTCAGCTCCTGGGGGATGGAGGTCATGGTCCTCCCAGCATTTGCATCCCTCAACACCAGCCTATCAAGAAGTGGCATGGACATCAGCTGTAAAGGTAGTTACTTGTCCACCCCATTGGCCAGAGGGTAGGTGAAGCCATGCAACTGCAATCATCAGATTAAGGGGCATGTAAGACAAATGGGGAAGACTGGCAAAAAAGACTAAAAGAGTTTACATATAATTTCCAAAACTGCCATTGCTCTATTCATTGAATAAACAAATGTAGATAAAGCTACATGAAATAATTTAATACCTAGACAGCTTGCCAGTGCAGTGGTAGCATGTTTTACTGCCATCTGGAAATGCAGGTCCCAGTCTGGGCATTGAATCCTAGGGCATTGTCATGTTGTGGATGAGCGCTCCCGCATTATAGTGAACCCCTCTATAATGAATTTCATAATAGCGAACACCTGTGATGGCTCCAATTATGCAGGCATGTTTAACACCTTGCTATAGTGAATTCTAACTATAGTGAACATATTGACTGGCTCCAGAGTTGTTCGGCATAAAGAGGGTATATTGTTTTCAGTTGATGTGCTCCGCCTACGAATAGATAAACAGTAGGCCGAGCCAATGACATGGTGTTGGCATGTTGTGCTGCTGCCAGGGAAACTGGGCTTTATATGCAAGCCTCAAAATCCCAAACTGGATCCTGCTGAGGGGCGGATGCACCACGGAGGTGAGGCACTTGGCTCTTTGCTGGGAAGACACTCCCTGTCCCCACCTAGCACTTTGCCCATGAAGAAGATGTTTTTCTTATGATATTGACATGAAAATGTTATGATGCTATTAGAAAAAAGTGGTGTGGAGGAGTATTGCCACCCCTGGAACTGCCTAGCAATTCACTTGTTACAGTACTCCTTAATACTGAGGACAGTCTTTTATCATTGGTAGATTAGTCAGATTTTGGTTTTCCTATGGTGAGGAAAATAAGTGCTAGGATGCAAAAAAAATCTACATTTACTGTATAGTATTTGGCCAATTCGATGTATATCTGGCCTGCATAAGCCTTTTAGTTCTATGAATAAGATACGGAAAACTTGCTGCAGTGTTGTGGCTTTTGTTGGATGTGTTCTTATTGTTGTGTAAGTGTTTTTTTTTTTCCTTAACACTTGCCTGCCTTCTAAGGTGGAGGAAAGGAAGTATCCATGGAAGCTCCATTATCTGAGCAGCTATGGGGAAAAAATCCACGGAGGAGGATTAACTACCCACCCCTCCCCTTTAGGAGTCATACAACTTTACTTAAAATATACTGTATAATTTTCATCCACCCCCCTAAACACACACAGTCACATAAAACACTAATGGTATAATTTTGTCACTGCCAATTACAATCTGCAAAGAAAATGCCTTTTGCCCCTGGAAAAATTAAAGAAACAATTATGTTGAACAACTAATTAATCCAGTTCTGCCCTAATATTGATTTTGTTTTCTGAATGATCTCAGCCTTCATAATAGTCTCAGTTTGCTTTAGACACAATTTGTTTTTCTGGGGAAAAAAAAACAAGGACAGCTCTAAGTGTATAAAAGTGGCAAGGTTGTTGCTGGTAATCACACTTACACTGCAGACATAACAGCCTTTATTAGATGAGCCAGAGGTTTGCTACATAAAATCAGCCCCACAGCTATAACGTATGCAACCACACTGTTCTTCCAAAATAATGAATTTTAAAATTCTTTGGTTTCCAGTTTCTTTACTCTTTTAGTATAAGAAGTACAGTATGCTCTTCATGTTGTGGAAACTCAAAATCTTCATTGGTTAGGATTTTAACAACGACCATTTTTTATTTATTTTTATTTTAGCTTTTGGTAACCAGGTGAGGCCCACTAGGCACATGTGCCTGTTTTCAGGGGGCAACCTGGGAGCACTGGGTGGTTAAGTGACTTGCTTAGAGTCACACAGTATGCAAGTGGAGGTTATGAGAATCAAACTCAGGTCTGGTCTGCTGGATGTATCAAGCTCGTTCACACCTCATTCCTCTAACCTCTAGGCTATAGTGCCATAAAGACCATGAAAGGAAAACTGCAAGCACTGTGCCAGTCCAAATACTGAGGGCAGCTCAGTCATTTGAAAAATCTTGGCTTGTTTGAGAAATGTATACCACTGATATGTATTTGTGCCATTTTCAGCGAAAGAATATTCCATGTGAGTAGAAGCAGCCAAATGGCTTGTGACATTTGACAAGAACTAGCTGTCACAACAGCAGTACCTAGAGGGCTGGTGTCACTAAAGTCCTCTCCATGCCTCACCAGTTTATGAATTGCATACTAGAAAACTGACAGAGCTTTCTTGCAACTGAACATAGAAAACTATACAGTCAGCATTCAGATATCAAACTCCATCCATTCTCGTTGTCTTAGATGGATACACTGCATGAGTGTGACGGTTATCAGAGTGCAGATTCTATGACAAATGTAACAAAAGGTAGCTGAGCTACAGGGATGGAAAAATACTGTAATGGATAAGAGAGAGGTGGCTAAAGGAGTATTGACTGTACAATGTAAAGCGTACTGCTGTTGCATCTTTAATGGTACTGAAGTCTAAAGGATTAAAGTTCTCTATAGGTCACTGGAATAAACTAAACAAGCCCTGTTTTCAAAGAATTTATTTCCATTCTGTGCCTTCGACAAAACATATGCGGAATTGTGCTCAGGATTCTGAGTAAAAAATTGCCTTTATGAGGTACTGTACTGTAGAGAGGACTTCACGTCCACTGTGTTAAAAATGGTTAGATTTTTTTTTTTTACTGTTTTGGCACTAGCAGGGATGTAACATGGATATAAAGTCTGTATTACAGAACCATCATTAGTGCCTCCCCCCATTTTATATACATTTGAGTCAACCAGGATGTAACACAGTGTCTTAAGTAAATGCATGACAAAAGGGATTAACTGCCTTTGCAATTGCTTTGTTTGCTGTAGTACAGTGATAGTCACTGCCATGACTAATCTTTGTGTGCTGCTGCTGCTGCCATGCCTGATACTAGAAAAGCTGCATTCCTCTGTGCGGCTTTTCTGAGCAATATTGGGCTGTGGTGTGACAGATGGTGTGCCACGACTATAGGTGGTGAATGCAGTATGTTGCAGGACTGTGCTGAATCCTTGCCAGCTCCAAGTATTAAAGTGGTCTGGCAGTGCCACTGTACTGTAGTTTGGGTTGAGTAGGCGTTAATGTTAAATCTCTGCCTTCGGCCCATTGTAACCTGCATACCCTTCATGGCAAGATCTCACAACATTCCAAATTTGGTAAACTACAATTTGCTGATTATTAGCTATAGGGTTTTGAAAAGCCCCCCCTCCAAAAAAGGAAAAATTGCTTTTAAGGCTGTTTTGCTTACCAATAGCTAAACAAAAGCTGAAATCTGGAACCTGAAGCTATCTGTTTCTTGAGATCCTTTCATAAAGGAGTGCCTCAGTACCACAGAATGAACAACCATACAGTATGCCTGATGTTCCATTCTAACATTGAATGCTCATCCCTGATGTCAGCATTCTTTTTTTGGTTTTGGTTGGGGGGGTACTCTACATAGTGGTGGTGTGAGCCCACCCCAGCTGCTGGAAAAAACAGGACCCCACCTTACTACTGTAGCTGTACCCTGATTCTGATATTGGAAGCCCTCTCTGGCATCAGACAAAAAACTTAAATGTTTCAACCACCAGGTGTCCATTCCTGGGTCCTCTGTTACCCCTTCACCCTACCCTGATTCTAATATTGGGATGCTTCCCTAGTGTCAGACGAAGTCTTTTAAAGGTGTGGTGATCAGGAGCCCATCCATGGTGCCTCTATTCTTCCTTCGCCCTACCCTGATTCTGATACCCAGATGCCCCATCCCACTGGCTGACAAATTCCCTGAATGACATAGCCAGTGGGAGTCCATCATAGGTGACTACTACTATTGCCCCCTCCCCATACCCTGTTTCTGACTCAGGGAGCTCACCTCAGTGTTAGAAAAAGAACTTAAATTATGCAGCCACCCTGAGCCTATCCCTCATAGCCTCTGCTGCCCCTCTTACTCTGAAACTGGCAACATGAGACAAAACATAATGTTGGTATGTAACTGTAACAGTTATCCCTGCTCTTCCTCTCTCCATACACCCCCCTCCTGCTTGTTGGGACTTGTACTGGGAGCCCAACCCTAGTGCACCCTCCAAAAAAAATAAAAAAATTTGCTCACTCAAAAGGGTGAGTGGCACAAACCACCCCTTAACCTTCTTGGACATCCACCTTCTGATTTAGAGAACTGCAATGCTGAATTTGATAAAAGTATCCATCTTATTATCAATGTCCATGAAAATGATATAGTTTTATTTTTATCCATTTCATTATAGCAGTTCTTTAAATCAGATAGCTTCTGCCCAAGGAAGTAAGTGAATGCTTTTACTGGACTCTCTGGTAACATACAAGCTGCTACTTGGCATGGGGTCAGGGTTAGAAGTGGTGGCACTAGATGCCCAATATCCTTCCACATCACTCTTGCACAGTTCCAAGAACATGTGTGTTAAAGAGCAACTCTGCACTTTTTTTTTTTTTCTCAATTGTTAAACCAGGAGTAGCACACTAAGCTGAAAGCTTGTTTACAGGTGCGACCTGGGAGCACAGGGAAGTTAAGTGACTTGCTCAGGGTCACAAAGTATGCAAGTGGGGGCTGTAGGATTCAAACCCAGGTCTCTAGATTTGCAGCTCAGAGCCTTAAACCACTGCACTATACTGCCTCCTATACTGTAGCATGTATTTACTTAAATAAGATGTTTCAGCTATTACAATTTATAGGTGAATATTTTTTTTTTATTTTCCGTATTCCTTTTCAAGGTTTACAGCACATCTTGGTAGTCTTTCTAAAAAGTCTGTATGAAAAACATTTTTCTCTCCCCTGTTGACCTCACAGTACCTTTATTTACGATGTCATAGTGCTCACCATAGCATCAGATTGTGATGTCACAAAACAGCTATTGTGTGGTTAGCAGGGGAGAGTCAGATACATTTTGAAAGGTACAATTAAATAAGCACTGCATTACCTACAATATTTCACAGACCAACAGTAGAGGAAAGTAAAAAGAAAATAAATAACTGGAAAACAATAAAGTTAAAACATAGTTGGTATAAACCTAGTGTTTTTAAGTTTTTTTTTTATTATAATAGAGAGTTGCTCTTTAAATATCATTGGCACAGGGCCTCGGTGTGGGAGAGAGTGATGCTGAGTGCCAAAGATTGATTGGCAAATGGCAGTGAGTCGAAGAGGTTACTACAGGGTAACTGGGACTGCTTGGCACAGGGGTAGGGTGAGGGATGGAGATGCCACTAGTTGCCAGGGACTGACTGGATGGATCTGTGGTGGTGTGGGGGTGGGGGTTGTCACTGGAACAACAGGGACTGCTTAGTAAAGAGGATGTGTGAGGCAAGGGGTACCAATGTACTCCAGGGACTGCTTGCTATTATTGATGATGCTACTTTTGGCAGACACTGTCAATACAGAGTAGTATACTTCTGTTATTAAATATACTTTTTAAAAGGAAGGAAATTCACTGCAAAAAAGCTATATCTAGGCAACAGTAAGGGTAGAAACCCAAACATCAAGTAAACAGTAAGACATGGCGGGATGTGCATTAGACACATCTAACATACGGTAAGGGAGATATTTATTTTATTTTTATTTATTTATTGTATAATTGGATTTACAAAGGTACCTCATCACAGAGAAGACATACAGTCAACATGTGTACAGAATACAATCATACAGAATAATATAGCTTTGCATAGTTGCTTGAACATAAACAGTAATTAAAAAACATTTAAAAAACGTTAGCTGCAGCTTCATGCCTTTAACCTCTGGCTGTGCATTAGAAGTAACTAATGCACATACCTGGGGTGCCTTAGTGCGCTTATAAAATGAGACTGTATTTTACATAAATGCTACAATTAACATTTAGAGATTTAAGCACTAAAAAATTTAATATTTGATGTATTTTTGCATAAAATAGTTCATCCAACTATATTGGCTAGATGCTTTTTTTTTTTACTTTTCGATTTTTTTCTTACTAGGCAATACCCTTAGAAGAGGAGAGATAAAGAGCACATGTATGAATTTGTTGGCTACAATTTTGCTGCAAGAATGAGCCACAATATTAATTAAATAATTATTTGTTTTATTGGACATATCAGTGATGGACATGGAGGTGACACTATCTGATCTGTGAAGCAGCTGGGATTAACTGGGAGCAATTATGCTATCAAGGAAAGCAAGCTGGCAAGTGTTTTTAGAAAATTAAGGAGCTTGTGACAGAATTGCAGGAGTTGTGACAGAATCGCAATAGAGTGTGTGGCATGTGAGGACTGTGGGGGAGGGAGAGGTCAGGAGACTGAGTGCAAGCTTGAAGAGACTGAGTAGAATTAAAAAAAAAAATATTACTACTTTACTGTACTGTATCATAGCCCAGCTGTTTTACTCTTGGACTGTGGTTGGGGAGCAAGGGAGAGAGCGAAAGTGTGAGAACTATTTTTTCTATACATATCCTTAGGCTGTGGCTCTTCTACTCTTCCTATCATTATGGTCCCACTCCCATCTACTATTCTTTGGGGCTTTGGCCTAATATCCTTATATCTTATCTCTGACTGTATATCTGCCCCCCCATACACGTCTAAAGGGGCTGTCCAGCAGTATCACTATGACTTCCCTTTCTCAAACTCTGTCACTCAGATATCCTATCCTAATCTGACTCCACTTCTATCCTCTGGTCACTTGTGCCTGCTTGCTAAATTTCTGACTAAACATGTCTATAGCTCCCTCTTAGGCTGCCCTATCCCCTGTGCCCCTTGGTGCCCATGGTACCTCTGCTCTAGTACTCTATTTTATCTTGCAATATTGAATTGAATCTTGTTCCTGCTACCCCTCTAAATAGTTTGGACCCACACTGGTCTGGTGCCAAGGGCTCAAAAAAGTTTACCTCAATATTAGGAACTTGCTTTGTAACCTATCTGAGTTTGAGGCCTGGGCATCCTTATACAACCATGATATTTTATGTGTCTCTGAAACCTGGCTTAAACCCTCCACTCCTGACTCAGCCTGCTCTATATCAAATTACAACTTATTAAGATGTGATCGCCATTCACCCAAAAGAGGAAGTGGAGTGGCTATTTATTTTAAGGAATATCTAAATCCCTCTGTGCTCTCAACTCCTCACCTTTCTCACTATGAGGCTTTGCATTCTATCCTTTTGTTGGGGGCATGAAAAAGCTTGATGTTATTTGTGCCTATAATCCTCCGGGGGTGGTGTTGCTGGTCTTGCTAAGCTTCTTTCTCAAACTACCTCTTTAGCTGGTAGCAATGGATCTATCCTACTTGGTGATCTCAACCTTGATTGGGGAGGCAAATATTTCAAATCCTTTGAGGTTCTAGTTCAGAAACACCATATGCAGCAGTTTATCTCAGACCCAACTAGGCTTTCTCTGGCTTCTGACAGTCATACCTTAATTAACTGGGTCCTGACAAATAGGATCAATAGAATCTCTGACACTGGCCCGTTATTGGATGCTATTGATGACCACTCCTCTGTGTACTGTATTTGGCAAGCTCGTTCACCCTTCTGCCCCCTAAGGTTATCTCCCTTCGAGACTTTTGTCAGCTCAACCCTGTTGCTTTTCTGGCTGTCTTATCCGTGATAGACTGGAGCCACTCTATAACACTAACAATGTTAATGAAGCCTTAGACTACTTCATTACCCATTTCTCTACACTCCAAGACATGCACACCCATATAGTGTCACGTAGGATCCGAGGCGCTCCTACCAGGTGGCTTCAAAATGACCTACTTGCCCAACTTAAATCCAGGGAAAAGTGCTGGTCCAAATTTAGGACCTTTGGCTTATAGGCTGACATGTATGACTACAGAGCTAAGAGAAATGCATGTAAAAATGCCATACACCTTGCAAAGAGCTCTTACTGTAAAAATGTGTTGCTCAGTGCTGCTGATGACTTCAGAAAATTCTGGAGTCATACTAAAATTTTATGGGGGTAAACATGCTCAATCCACTAATGACATGGTGTTTGATGGCTCTCACTGTAACAGCCTTGTCACTGTTGCAAACACCTTCAACTATCACTTCTCCAACTTATCCAGATACACTGGTCCTGCCTCAACACTCAATACTTCTATCCCCTCTCTCACAAAAGACACTCCCCATACCACCTCTCACTTCTACTTGCATACTGTTACTAAACGGGAAGTGCGTAAGCTGCTAACCCCCATTTCTGTCTGTTGCAGTGTTGGATCTGTTGGAATTGATTATAATAAGCTTGGGTGGTGCAGGGGGCTTGCACTCCACAAAGGGTGGCACATGGGGTGTAGCTCCCGGCATAAAAATAGTTTATTCATTTGCCGTCATTGAGGAAGTAATCAACCATCATGTTTGCGACAGTTGGTGTAATACTGATCGCCCTTTTTACTGCGTTCTGTTTTGTGTTTGCTCTTTGTGGTTGGCGCAGTTTAAAACTCTCTGTTATCACATAAAATCATTCTTGCTCTAATTACCTCACTGACCTTAATTCTACCCTTAAATCTGATTTTCACAGAATCCATTCCTGGCTCTCCCATAACAGGTTATTACTAAATGCCAGCAACACCCGTGACATGTTCTTTGGCTTGGCCCCTAGATTAAAGAAATACATGGGGCAATTTCCTATCATATGCAGAAAATGAATCCATTATTTACTTAAGCTGTGGTCTGGATTATGATTCTGCAGTTAACATTTCACTTTCAGATTTTCAGAATTCCAGTTACTATGGAATTTCATATGAGGAGTAATTTCTGAAATTCCATAGATGTGGAATTTGAAAATTACACACAGCTCTAGCGAGGAACTTTTTACACCTTGAAAGACAGTACTGTAGTAAGATTGATGCCAGTGTTGCATTGATTGATTGTTCAAACCTCATGGAATAAAAAGTGTCAGCAATTCACCAAGGGTCAAGAACATTGTTTTAACTTAATATTGCTTTTTCCTTCTTTTGAGGATTTGTGTTAGTAGTTCTATGACACTAATAGCTGCTACTAATGTAAGAGGGTCAGTAGATCTCAATTAACACCGGGACTTCCATATCCCTGAACAGGGGTAAACCTTTTAAACAATAATAACAAAAGTTTTGTACATCCATGCCTTTGGATCTCCATGCCATATCGGATGGCTATGGGAAGAGGGAAGGGAGTGAACTATTGAGACCCACAAATGTGGAGGGCTGATCCCCCCATTGAAATGTTGATGCCCTGTGCAGTATGCACTCCATTAGCAGTGTGGAAAATATTTTGAATTTCATATGTAGAGTAAGCCCACAATGACTGCCTGTGCAATTGGCCAGGCAGAGCCATATCCAGTGTGGAGTGCCAGACTATGTGCAGCTGTGGGGAACTCTGTATTTGTGTACTCTTGACATGCCATAACATTTGCTGTCCTTCTGCATGTGGGGATGGGGTCAAAATCCCTTGTGAGCTTGGTCTTTATTTTGTGGTGTCCACCTGAGCCTTTGTCAGTAACTGCAGAATAGCCAAAGCTCAGGTTTTATAATTCTATCTCTACCTATTGATGTATTGTCTAAATAACACAGTTCTTTTCACTCAAGGTCAAAGAAATGCAGTATGATTTCTATAGTTCTAAACCAGGCACTCTTCCAGTCAGTTAAACAGAATGCAGCACAGTGGCTGCTTCTGCCAACCAGGGGTCATGGCCAAGCCCAATGCTATGGCCAGGAAAGCCCCTATAAGTACTTCATAGTAATGACACCATTATGAAAGGAAGCAACCATATGGAAATAAAGGGAAGACCATTAAACATGACCCCACAATTTAATTACTGTCTAACCAAAAAATGCAACATCTACAACTGATGTTCCTGATGCTTTACATCAAACAAAAAGTCATCCCAGTACTAGGAACTCAGCTGCGTGTAAATCAATGAGAACTGAGAGTGAATATAACAGCTGAACCATCGCCTTACTTGGAACAAAATCACTTAAATATGTCCTATAAAATACATGTACTTGAGATGCTACCAATAGTTATAACACATGGACCAAGACTAATCAAATAATATATTTTAAGTAATTTTATTAATGTATGTCTGGTGGGTTTGTTAAAGAGCAATCAGCAAAACCAAGGCACCTCGACAGGCTAGTTTCATTTTGCAGTTCATAGTTATAGATTATAGTTAAATGCATTATAATAAGATAATTTATAAAATTCATTAGACTGCTGACAGGCTGGTTTGATTTAGAAGAGGAAACCTTGGCCTTACCAATGTGCCGGGTGCAAAGCTGGTATAAATTCTGGGCTCTTGAAAAGCAATGAGAAGTTAGATACATTGACTTAAAGAGACTACATCAGCTTTGTATAGTGCTCAAAATTATAACACTTAGTCCTTATGTTTCACTGCTTTAATAATGACTGTTGAAATATTAAGATACTTCTACAGTTTAAGACTACTATAAATTCCTAATACTGTAAATGACTTCATTAATCTAAAACCTGATTTCTAAGGTGTTAAAAGAACCATTCATTTTACTATTTGATTTTCTTCTGACATGGTCAGGAAGATAAAAGTGTCATTATATATATATATTTTTTAACCTTTGTTTTACCAGGTGAGACACACTAAGCTTAAAGCTTGTTTACAGGTGCAACCTGGGAGCACAAGGAAGTTAAGTGACTTGCTTTGCTTCACACAGTATGCAAGTGGGGGCTGTGGGATTGAAATCCAGATTTCCAGATCAGAACCTTAAACCACTGCGCTATACTGCTTCCACATTGTGACAGAAAAGTTTTCATTTGAAGATCAGCACCAAAGTTTTTCAAAATGCTGAATCTTTGTAATATGGCAGAATCCATTTATCTTGTCCTCCCTCCCATCGCCCAGCAGGCAGTGCGATCTCGGTTAGTTTCTTCCTCTTCAAATGACTCCATTTGTAATTCAGTCATATCCCATTAAATAGGAAATGCCAACCAAAAGAAAAACTACTACAGGTACAGCTGAGTAAAAAAAGAAGTGTCCAGTTGTGTGCACTAGCTCAGTGTTAGGCATAATTTTCTATATACACAAGATAGTGCAGTCTAGAGGCATGAAACTGAAACTACTGTATAATTTATTTATTTAGTTTTTTATACCGGATAAGTATTCTAGAGAATGAAATTGCCTATTTTTAGACTTGATCCGGTACAGCTGCAGACATAGGAAAAACACATTTCAATGGAGGGAGGGAAGTAATGCAGACTTCGGTCAAACACATTACAATGGAGACAGACACATAATACCTGAAATCAGGAGATTGGGCTTAAGTTAAGCATTTCATTGACACAGGGGAAACAAATACAGATTTGAGGAGATCAGCTATATGTCTAAGACAGTGCAAAGTAAATAGTATACTACAGTATACCAGACAGTTTTACAGTGCGAGACCTCACATCTCTCATTACAGTCTAATATGTTAAGCTGCCTAAAAGGAAAGCAAAATAGGCAGGCAAAATGAGAAGTGCCTAATTAGGTTATGGAGAGACAGGCTAAGGAAGCCAAGCTAGGTGTGTCCCCCAAGGGTTTGGTCACACGTGCATCTGTCAGAGACCAGGAGGTAAGCACAGAGCTCATTCTTATATGTTAGGTGAGATTTGGAGTGTCTGACAGTTAATGGCAGGAGATGAGAGATCACAGGTTTGAATCCCACCAAGTCAAGTCAGAGTTTATTACATTAGCTATTCCCCATTTGCACAGATATTGGATTAAAATAGAGAATAATAGAAGGATGTGTGTGTGTGTAACCAGAAGTTTACACACACCCAAGGTGTCAGATGGTACATAAACCCTGACAGCGAAGCTTGAGGGGCTTATAAAAGCATCCCACACTGACAGTGTATGTAAAATTCTGATTTACATACATATGCCCCTGTATTTTTTTTTATAATTGCTGTTGATGTGTGCATTGCCTGTGGATTTTTATCATTTTGCTTCAGTTTGCACAAAATAAAGAGACTTGCATGTTCTATAGCCCTTTGGCAATTTTTTTCTATTCATAATTGCCAGTTTTACTGTGATGTGAGGACTTATTGGGCAGTAACAGTACTACGCTTCACAAGTCTTGGCTAGTGCCAGTTCTCCCAAGCCATTGGTTCACCTTTGTTAAATAATTACTGTTGAGCATTTTTAATAACTGTGGTGTTCCCGTCCCTTTTCTCTCCCTCTCACTACTCACTCTGTCTGGCCACTTGCCTAATTTCCTTTTGCTCCTCATTCCTCTGCTCCTTCCTCCAGGACAAGTGGAAGGTAAAATCTTTTTAAAAGGCATATTTAGAAACAAACATGTGTGACCCACAACTCACCAACATTAGCTCCTTGACACACAGAGCTAATGTCTTTATCATGTGCTGTCACAGGCTCGCTAAAGCCTGCCCCATGTGACTCACTCCACCAGTCAGTGATGACATTGCAAACAGCACATGCTTGATTGACAGGGAGCAGTTACCACCATCCAGTTAACATGCATAATTACCTCTGGTGGTTGTAACACTTGTTTAGCAACCCAGAAATGTCACCAGTAATTATTACATTTTGTTAAACAATCTCAACTCAATTAAAATCATACTGAAGAGAAAATAGTCAGTCAATAGACAAAGATTGTAAGTAACAGATTTGCATTGGATTGCAATATGATTTAATCCAGTGACCAGATCCCACAACTGCCACCAGCATAGACTTGTATTCTCAAATATCAGCACCTGCTAGAAGCAGGGTACCAAAATAATGAGACTGGCAATCCCAGTAGGTATTCCAGAAAAATATTTCTTAACTAGAAAAAAGTGCATTCATTTACTGTATTTGCAATTTGATCAAAAATGCACAATTAGCTGTTTCAGCTAATTTCCAGGTGCATCTCGGTGGTGGGTTACATGAACCCATTCTACCGACAGGGAATGTTGGCCAGGTTACCTGGTAAAATCCCCTATTCAAATGATAAGTACCATGGGATCTTTAACTTTAACAAACTGTAGTCAGAGTCAACACAGCTGCTGCAGAGTGGTGAGCCCGAGTCAAACAGTACTTGTAACATGGCAATAAATAGTGTACTAGAAAAAGCTATTTAGATTGGTTAAACTGCCGTACATTACCAAAGTTCAACCATGCATTAATTCCTTAGTAATGCCTGGTAGCTCCTGTTGTACCTTTGTGAACCAGAGTAAATTCTTTGTTCAAGTGCAGTTCCCATGGCAGCCCAGCAGATGGCTGTAAAACAGTGCTGTGCTGTGCTGTGCTGCTAGCTTTGTTTCACAGCCATCTGTTGACCTGCCAAGAGAACTGCAGGAACAAAACATGAAGACTACCCCAGCATAGTCCCATCATACAGTGCAACCTGTCACAGGAAAAACCCTTTCAAATTATTGTTGCATGATATCTGTATTATAAATACATGGTCTGTGTATGACCATTTCAGTGTGAGAGGAAATTGGCCTAACATCAAAGTGTCAGACTGAAACCAGGAGGTAATTAAAAAGACCAGAAAGACCTGATTAAAGTTTCCTGTTTTTGTCTTAATTAGAACTATTTTGCCAGGATATAGGGCTCATAAAATTTTATGATTCCTGTAGGAAGACTTGTGAGATACCATAAAGTCATAAAATTCTCTCAGATCTGCCTTGGGAGCAGGAACCACAACAAGAATAGCAAAGACCCAAACTAAGGAAAAGATAGCCAACTCAGTTAAGAAGGGGATAAAACCTTTTATAGGTACATCAGGGAGCAAAGAAAGACAAAGGGAGGGATAGTGAGGCTGAATAGAAAGGACAGTGGATGTGCAGAGAGGGACAATGAAAAAGCAGGGATACTGAATGAATACTTCTGCTCTGTATCCACAAAAGAGGAGGAGGGGGAGGTGCCTAATCCAATTAACATAAATGCTCTGTATAGGGGGGTCGATGCCAGTCCTTTCACAGAAGAAAGGGTTCTGAAAGAACTCTTAAAACTGAAGGTGGACGAAGCAATAGGGCCTGATGGAATTCACCCCAGAATTCTAAAAGAATTAAGGGGAGAACTAGTGACACCACTGACTACCATTTTTAACAAATCATGGGAGAATGGTTTGGTACCTGAGGAATGGAGGAAGCCAGATGTGATTCCCCTTCACAAAAGTGAGAGCAAGACAGAGGCAGGAAACTATAGACCTGTCAGTTTGACCTCTGTGGTAGGGAAAGTGATGGAATCACTTTTGAAGGAAAGGATTGTTGAGTACCTAGAGGAAAGTGGGGCACAGGACCCAAGGCAGCATGGGTTCACAATAGGAAGGTCATGTCAGACGAATCTAATTGATTTCTTTGACTGGGTGACCAAAGTAGTAGACTAGGGAGGGGCTATGGACACGGCCTACCTAGACTTTAGCAAGGCATTTGACACAGTCCCACATAAAAGATTAATAATCAAATTAACCAGCCTGGGAGTGGGTCCCAGGGTGGTAGCCTGGGTAAACCATTGGCTGGACAACAGGACACAGAAGATAATTGTAAATGGATTCCACTCTGAAGAAAGACGGGTTACTAGTGGGGTACTGCAGGGTTCAGTACTGGGTCCAATCCTTTTTAATGTCTATATATGTGACATTACAGAGGGACTGGACAGAAAAGTATGCCTCTTTGCAGATGATACTAAGATCTGCAACAGGGTTGATACACAAGGAGGTGTGGAAAGGATGAGAAGGGACTTGGCAAGGTTGGGGGAATGGTCAGAAGTATGACAGCTTGGATTCAATGCAAATAAGTGCAAAATAATGCATCTGGGAAACAAAAACCCAGGGGAAGTTTACACAATTGGGGGGGAGGTAGTAACAACAACTAAAATGGTAAGGGACCACGGGGTAATCATATCAGATGACCTTATGGTTAGCAAGCAATGTGAGAAGGCAGTAGGGAGAGCTGGGGGGATACTGGGATGTATAGGGAGAGGCATCACCAGCAAAAAACAGGAAGTTGTTATCCCTCTGTATAGACCCCATCTCTACAAGGACATAGACAGGACAGTCCAGAGGAAAGCTACTAAAATGGTGCAGGGTCTGCAAGAGAAGCCATATGAGGAGAGACTAAAGTAGCTTAATATGTATACCCTTGAGGAAAGAAGGAAGATGGGGGACATGATAGAAACTTCTAAGTACCTCAGTGGAATCAACAAAGTCCAAGAGGGTAGCATCTTTCAGAAAAAGAGATGTGCAAGAACAAGGGAACACAATTTGAAGATAGAGGGAGGGATGGCTCAGGGGTAATGTGAGGAAGTAGTTTTTCACAGAGAGGGTGGTGGACGCATGGAACAGCCTTCCTGAGGAGGTTGTAGGGTCTAAAACTGTGGGAGAATTCAAGAATACATGGGCCAGACATAAGGCAAATCTTGTGGTGGGTAGGAAGAAATAGGCTGTTGGTTAACTAGGATATGCAGCTTATCCTGTAGGTAGGGAAATGGGCAGACTAAGTGGGCCAAGCGGTCCTTATCTGCCATCAAAGTCTATGTTTCTATGTTTCTAAGATCAAAGGGAAATGTTTAATTAAAGTCATATTTAGGAAATGTTTTTTCTTCTGATGTCACATTATTTAACATACCTCCTGGTAGAATATCATGTTTGTAATTTTTAATTCTAAAAGGAGAAACTGGATGACTCACAGTGGGGGTGTGTAAACACAGTTAACTGATACTTGTATCTGAAAAGTATGTCATATCTTTTTGGGACTCTAAGAGAGAAACAGTACTCTGATCTAACTTAAAAAGCACTTACAGAGGTAATACCTTAGATAACAAAGATCTAAATGTATTGTGGTAGGAGTTTTGTTCTGTAGTTTTTTTCCCTTTTTTTCTTTTATGTGATTGTAATGCTCTTTGATATTTGTTCTGTATTTTACCTTACTGTTTTTATCAATTTTTAGTAAACATTTTCTTTAAAATACTGCCTGGGTCTCCTCAGTCATTTTTTGCATGTTATTGCTGAATGGATATTAAGTCTGACAACTGTTCAAGGGCTTGATGGTGTTACTAAGCTTGAAAAAGGTAGCAATATACCTAAGGTCTCTTACAGAATTTTAAGGGTTCATTTTGGATACCTGGTTAGGTGCCCTTGGGTGAAGGATTGCACTGCATTCCCCAAAGAGGGTACGTATCCAAGCCTGGTAATTGGGTATGCTGGCATAAGGTTCACAGTTTGAATCCCCCTCAGAACTTGATGCTAAAAGGTGATTCGGTCCCAAAGCAGACAGGAGGGTTACCCTGTCTGTTACCTGTTCATAGTATTGTGCTCTGATTTTGACACAGTGGGAGCAGAGGGCTTGACCTGTAGTGTGCGCTTGTGACAGATTTGGTTGGGAAAGGTGCGATTTAAAGTAATTGGTAACACAAGTTTTAACAGTTCAGTGTGTCAGATTAATACTGTACAGCTTACTTGTAAAATAAGGCAGTGATTTTTTTTAAAAGGGAAAACAGAATGATATCATTTTGCTTACAGTCAAAGTTCCTACCTGTTTGATTTTTTTTTTCTAAAGTGCAAGTTAGAGTAGCCATAGTTAGGGAAGAAGATGGCTTCCAACTACAGTGGGTACACTGCAGACTACTTGAGGCAGTTGTGCTAGGACAGAGGAGTCCAGTATGAGGGGAAAGTCAACAAGCAGAACCTCATTGATGCCCTGATGGCAGCAGATGCCCAGAGCATCGAGTCACAGTCTGTGACTGTAAAGAAACCTTGGGCATGGAGGGGGCCAGCAGCCAGTGCAGTGTCCAGATCCAATGAGGAGGACAGCAGGGCCAGTGCAACTCAATGGCCACATTAGCAGAGGAAGGTCACCAGCATTCTGGAGCCAGAAACCATCAGGCAGCAGATGGAGTTGCAGGGAATGGAGCTGGAGTTCCAGAAGGAAGAGAGGCGAGAGCAGCAAGCTGCAGAGGAGAAGAGGGAGCAAGAACAGTGAGACGCAGAGGAGAAGAGAGATGGAGAACAGTGAGTAGCTGAGCGAGAACAGCAAGAAGCAGAGTGTGAACAGTGAGAGGCTGACTGTGAAGAGAGTTAGCGCCAGAGGCAACATGAACTGGAGAAGCTATGACTCCAACCACCAGCACCAGAGCAGGTAAGTGGATTGGGTTTAACTGGAACTACAGGACTGGGTTGCAAATTAAATTCCAAATTGATAGCCAAATTTAAAGAGGGTGAGGATATGGATGCCTTTTTAAATTTGTTTGAAAAAGTTTATATTCAAGCCAATATTCCTAGAGGGTCCTGGAGCTTCCAGCTATCTTCTCTACTTATTAGGAAAGTTTGGAATGCATTGGGTCAAATGGACAATGAGGACAGTAATGATTACAGCAAACCTAAAGCTGCACTTTTAAAAAAGTCTGATTTAACTGCAGAAGCATACAGAACTAAATTCCATAAGCTCAGGAGAAGCCCTGACATGAGCTATGAGGAGCTAGCCACAAAACAATGTCAATGTTTAAAACATTGGTTGGAGGGAATTGAAGCAAATCTGTAGATAAAATTGAAAATGCTATATTGTTAGGGAAGTTTTTGGGGGCATGCCCAGCAAGGCTAAAAACCTGGCTGGAGGACCGAGATCCCAAAACAGTGCAAGAGGCTGCTGAACTCTTGGACTGCTATGCCAAGAGCAGACTGGCTCTGAGAGCAAATGGGGTGGGCATGGCAGTTGAGAAAGGGAAAAGTGCACCTTCAGGGAAGCTAAAAACCTCACTGCTTCCACCGAAACCATTTAGCCCCAGGTTTCAAAGGAAAGATTTTTCTGAGAAAAGAAATGAATATTGGATTTGTAAAGAAATTGGACATATTGCCAGACAGTGTCCCAAAAGGACAAGCAATATGGAAGGTGGTGCTAGGAATGAATTGGGTTGTTTGTGTGTCCCAGAAAGCATGCCTGTAAACATGTGGGAACACATGCACCCAGTCACTGTGAATGGTGTACAGACGCAAGGGTTAAGAGACACAGGGGCATTCTGACATTGGTAAAAGGGGATCTGGTAGAGCCTGGTCAGTTTATACCCAATAAATTTGTAACTGTACAAGGGTTCACTGGTGAGGAGAAAACGTTGCCACTTGCTAGTGTTCTCCTAGACTGGGGTGAAACAGGGGGAACTGTGCAACAGGTTGCTGTAGCAGAAACTTTAGCAGTTGATGTAATTCTCTGCAACAATCTCAAACAGGGGATGATGTGTACAGTTACCTGTAGCCAAGTGGCAAAGGAAAATTGTGGTGCCCCGGACCCCATAGAAGCCACTGTGGAAACCACTGGGAGGCTGGTTCCTCAGCCTGTGTTTCCTGATATGAATACTAATGAAAGGGGAATAGCAATTCCCTTGGTAGCAATTAACCAAACAGCTATGGAAGGTTACTCCAAAGAAGGAAGGGTGACTAATTTTCAGAGGGTTAGGGATGCCAGTGATCCCAAGTGCCCTGATGCTAGAGCTAGGGACCCTAGTTTAGAGACTGAAGGGGACTTGTCCCATGCCTTGGGAATGTGTAAGGAGTTTGCAGCTGCTGAGAAAAGTGACCCTAGTTTACAGAAGCTGAGGGTTTGGGCAGACTCTGATGGAGCACAGGGAGGTGATGGGAAACATAAAGTTTATTGGGACAATGGACTGCTGTACATGCAGGATGCTAAGACAGAGGGAGTGATGATAGGCAGGCAGCTTGTCATTCCCCAGGGGTACAGTGAGCAGTTGCTCAAGATTGTACAAGATATTCCTATGTCTGGTCACCTGGGAATCATGCTCACTATGCAGCAATTGGCCCAGAATTTTTATTGGTCCAACTTCACCCGGCAGGTGAAGAAGTATTGCAGGTCGTGTCACTGGTGCCAAGAAATAGGGAATGCAGATAAGAAAACCCTAGCCTCCCAAATTCCTTTGCCCATAGTGGAGGAGCTATTCCAGAGGGTGGGAATGGATATTGTAGGGCCTTTAAATATCCCCAGCTCCTCTGGGAAGAGGTTCATCCTGACTGTGGTGGATTATGCCACCTGGTACCCTGAGGTAGTCACCCTATCCTCACTGATGATAGACAAAGTGGGAGATGCCTTACTTTGGATTTTCTCCCGTGCTGGGTTTCCACAGGAGGTCATCACTGATTGAGGGGTTCCTTCATGTCAGACCTGATGAAATGTTTGTGGGAGAAGTGTGGGATGGTGCAAAGATGCACAACACCCACCAATGGGCTTGTGGAAAGATTTAATGGTACCCTGAAGTCAATGCTCCAAGTGTCTGCTGAACAGCTTGGGAGAGACTGGGAGAAATACCTTCCCCACCTGTTGTTTGCATACAGGGAGGAGCCAAAGAGTCAACAGGATTTTCCCCCCTTTGAGGTCTTATATGGATGCCAGGTACGTGGGTCCCTAGACTTGATCCAGGAGGACTGGGAAGTCAAGCATGCCACCCAGGGAACTCCCATAGTGGATTTTGTCCTTAGGGTTAGGGAAAGGCTGAAGGAGCTTATGGGGACAGCCCAGAGCAACCTGGCAGCTTCCCAACAAAAACAAAATGTGTGGTACAACCATAGAGCCAGAACTCGCTCGTACATCGTGGGTCAGAAAGTCATGGTCCTCATCCCAGACTGGAAGAACAAGCTGCAGGCTGAGTGGACAGGACCATACAAAGTAGTCAGAAAGGTAAATGACATGAACTATATCATAAAGATACATGACAGAAGACATACAGAAAGAATGTACCGTGTCAACATGATGAAGCCATATGGTAATAGGGCTGACATGGTGTTTGCAGTGTATAGTCCTGGGGAAGGGATGGATGAAGGAGACCCCCTTCTGGACTTGCTGGAAGAAATCAAACAGGAGACCTCTGTGGAGGCAGTTAAATTGTCACCCCAGCTGGCCCTGGACAAGATCCAGAAAGTAAGGGAGGTTTTAGCAGACTTTGCCCCACTGTTTAGCACCAAGCCTGGACTAACCCCCTTAGTGACACATGATGTGGAAACAGGGACACAGGGACCCATACAGTGGACAGCATATCAGGTGTCAGAGGCTGTCCAAAAAGACATTAGGAGGGAGGTGGAGGAAATGCTGGATTTAGGGGTAATCCAGAAATCTCACAGCCCCTGGGCCTCACCCACAGTCCTTGTACCCAAGCCAGATGGCTGTACTTGTTTTTGTGTGGACTATCATGGACTGAATGCAGTCACAAAGTCCGACGCCCACCCGATGCCCCGGAGGGATGAACTCCTGGACAAGTTGGGAGGGGCGACCTACCTTATGACTATTGACCTGACAAAGGGGTACTGGCAGGTAGAGTTAACTGCCAAAGCTAGGGACAGGTTGGCCTTCATCACTCCGATAGGGTTATTTTAATTTAAAGTAATGCCTTTCAGAGTGAAGAATGCCACAGCCAATTTCCAAAGGTTGGTGAACCAGGTGTTAAATGGTGCTGAATAGTACACTGTGGCATACCTGGATGACATTGCCATCTTTAGTGCCAGCTGGGAGGAATACCTGCCCCACTTTAGGGAAGTGCTGGCCAGGTTTACTGTCAAAGCTGAGAAGTGCCAAGTGGCCATGGCTGAAGTGGCGTACCTTGGACATGTTGCAGGCTGGGGACAGCTCCATCCTAACCAAGTAAAAATAGAGGCAATTGAGGCAGGGCCCAGACCAGAAATGCTGAAGCAGGTCAGGAGTTTTCTAGGGACAGCAGGGTACTATAGGAAATTTGGACCCAATTACAGTGCCCTGACTGCTCCCCTATCTGATCTGGTAAAGAAGAGGATGCCTAAGAAAATTACCTGGGAACTAGCCTGTGAAAAAACCTTTACCAGGTTGAAGGAGGCACTGTGCAGTGCTCCTGTACTAACAAGTCCAGACTACAGAAGACCCTTTATAGTCCAGATTGACACCTCAGATGTGGGTATTGCGGCAATGCTGAGTCAGACACCCAACCAAGGGAAGGATCATCCCATCGTGTATCTAAGTAAAAAGCTACTTCCCAGGGAGCAGGCATACTCTACTGTGAAAAAAGAGTACCTTGCCATGGTGTGGTCCCTAAAGAAGTTAGAGCCATACTTATTGGTCAGCATTTTGAGGTACAAACTGACCCCAACCCACTGGTTTGGTTGGCACAAATGGGTAAGACAAATGGTAGACTATTAAGATGGAGACTTGCCTTGCAGGGGTATGACCTGACTATCTCACATGGGGTGGTACAGCTAACGCAAATGCTGATGGTTTGTCCCGTTGTTTTGAGATGTATTTGTAGAATTTTTTTTTTATTTTATGTGATTGTGTTGCTCTTTGATATTTGTTCTGTAATTTACCCTACTGTTTTTATCAATTTTTAGTAAACATTTTCTTTAAGATACTGCTTGGTTCTCCTCAGTCATTTTTAGCATGTTATTGCTGAACTGATATTAAGTCTGACAATGGTGTTAGTAAGCTCAAAAAAGGTAAGAATGTACCTAAGGTCTCCTATAGAGTTTTAAGGGTTCATTTTGGATACCTGGTTAGGTTCCCTACTGGGCGAAGGATTGCACCGCATTCCCCGAAGAGGGTACGTATCCGAGCCTGGTAATTGGGTATACTAGCATAAGGTTCACAGTTTGAATCCCCCCAGAACTTGAGGCTAAAAGGTGATTCAGACCCAAAGCCAACAGGAGGGTTACCTTGTCTGTTACCTGTTCACTATTGCGCTCTGAGGTTGGCACTGTGGGGAGCAGAGGGCTTGACCTGTAGAGTGCATTTGTGACACAACCCATATCTTGTAATACACACAGATGAAAATTGAAGTAAGTAGCACCAATCTTGACAGTAAATTAGGAGAAAAAGTACTACATTAGTAAATGTAAAGCTAATATGTATAGAATTACTGGTTGAAAATCATTCAGTTTCTACTCACGATATTACAGTAATCAGCAATCACAGCCATTTGTTGTCCTGTTAAGGGAACTGCAGGAACAAAACATGAAGATGTACCCTAGCATGGTCCCATCATGCAGTGCAACCCATATCTTGTAATACACACTGACGAAAAGTAAAGTATCTAGCACCGATCCAGACAATAAGTTAGGAAACAAAGTACCACAATGGTAAAAATTATTAAAGTATATTTAGCAGTAATAATACCATGCACTTAAATCAAAATGTTGCAAAGTAATGCCTCCCTACACCCACACTATATGTAAAACAGGCTACATTCAGAAGAATGTGTACTATCAATACAGTGTTAAAGGTGAGAAATATAATAACTGTGTGTGTCTTTTTTGGCATTACAAGTAAGCATCACAAATAATAAATCTGCTTGTTTCTGGAAACGCTTGCCATGTTACAAGTGCATTAAGCCACTCGAAAGGAGGCTTCTACTAGGGAATTAATGGTCATCAAACCAAACACTCATATATTTAACAAAGGAAATTTCCTTCCAGCTATGACCAATCAAGGGTCGTGAAGACAACGAAGACTACAGTTTTGGACAGTTGCTGCCTAATGCCAAAGTAATGGGGTACATTTTCTTGACATTTAAGGTAAGCTGGTTGGAAATAAGTCAGCACTGGATATTACTGAATTCACAGTGCTGTTGTGAAGTTGGTTCAGGAGCTGAGGGACAACTTGTGAAAAGTATGGTATTATCTACGTATGCATTAATGTACAATGAGACACATTCCTTGAGGTGGTTGCTTGCAACCATGAAGAATGAGCTGAGGACAAGAACTGAGCTTTCAGGTACACCTGATCAAAAGAGGAGAGGATATTGACTGCAAAAACTTCTAGGGAACCTTTGACCAAGTATGAGCAAAACCATTTGAAAGAGGGGTCCGATAGTCTAGCCCCCTGCAAATCGGTCCAGTAAGATAGGGTGGTATAGTGTCGAACATCAGGCCAGGTCAACAAAGATAACAGATGTGGTCAGGCCCTAATCCATGATCCACCCCTTTCAAGTGAGTGTTGGTGAGTTTAAGTTGGGACACCATTGTGGAGTAGGACTTCATAAATCCAGGTGCTGCTGAAGTTTAGATTGAGAAGGAGTAGAAGAGATGGGAAAATAGCTGGAGAAGAGAAGTCACCACCTATTTGAAGGGGATACTTTTAGCCCTCTGCCTAATACCAGAAATAGTATCGATGAGGAGAGGTTAAGGACAACAAAGATGGGGAAGCCTATGTGGAAGAAGAGATGTAGTGGAATTTTTAACTGAGCCTTCAGACAAAACACAGGAAGGCAGATTTGTCCTACAAGGGGCAGTTCCAAAAGAAGCACACTCAGAAAACAAAGATGGTGAAATCACTGGATATTTTATTTGCAGAACTGCAAAAACAGTGCCAAGTGTCCAACAAATGCAATTTGACATGAAGAAAACATCGACATAGGAACTCTTGCTGTCCACTACTTGCCCTGGTGCTTTGGTCACCTGATATTCCTCAGAAAAAGTGACATGTTGGGCATTTAGCACTGTTTTTTGAGGATCTGAAAATAAAATATCTGGTGATTTTAGCAAGTTTGGATGTCTGAGCATGCTTCTTAGGGATCTCCCCCTTGCAGGATGACTACAACCTTCCTGTGTTTTGTTTGTCTGCTTGATTGGCTACCACGGTTGCACCACAGCAGATACATGAATGTGAGCACTGTTTGTGAACTGATTGCGACAATCAGTATATTTGCATCTAGAAGCACTGAATGTCAGTAGCACCACACCAAGAGGATAGCAACAAATGATGTAGGAGAGGAGGAGGAGAATGTAGAGGATGGAGGAGAGAAAGAGGAAATGGTCTATAAGAGGTTAGGGAAGAGGACAAAGGGCAGAGAGAGCATTGAGAGAGCACAGATGGAGAAAAAGTCATTTAGAGAGCTACAGTACTGAACTACATGGAAATAACAGTAGCTTACTGAAGTAGTCAGCTATCACGTCTTATATGGGATGTACTTTTTCTTTTCTGTTTTTCTGATTAGAAGATTTTCTACCTGACAGGACTAGGTGTGATATGTGGAACAGCACTCTACATGGAAGCTGACATAGTCACTTCTGTTCCTCCCCGTACATCATCAGCATTGTGCTCTCAGTGACAGTAACATCACTAGCAATAAAAAGAACCAATCTCCTGTTGCTTGGTTTGGTAACCTTTGGCACATATTATCCATCAGGCAGAAGGGCTTATGCTGTAACAATGAGTGAGGTCACATGCTGATGATGTAGTGGGAGAAATAGAACTAGCTATGTCTGCTTCCATGGAAACACTGCATTTCACATCATATAGTGTAGGCAACTATCAAATGATTACATAGAAAAACACTTCAGATACAAAAAAAAATAATAAGAGTTTAAAGTTTCAAAAAAGTAATAAGGGAGTACCTTTAAAAAACTACTCAAATGTCTTTCAGCTATTATTTGGCACTACTAGCTCTGTAAAGAGGAAGCAACACCTGCGGGTTTAAACATGGTGGAAGTACTTACGTTAAAAAAATGGGATGGATGATTAGAGGGGTTGAAAAGGGAGTGGTTGACCTTCCAGAAGTTAGAAGGGCAGTAAAAGAGAAAATAATGTTAAAAACACCAGTCCTTCTTTTCTAAAATAGTCAGGAACTACTTTATTCTTCTTTTTCAATTTGATGATTGAAAAGGCTTCTATCTGTTAATATTAGGTGTAATGCATAGAACAGCAAATTCTATGCAAGCCAACACAGCTACTGTTGTTTCCCATCATACTTTATCTGCATTCTGGCCTCACTCACTGTGACTACAGTAGTGACTAATCTGGCAATAGGTGAGTGACTTACCTTGCTTAGCTGTGATGTCACTGTCAGTGAGGTCATAGTGTCAATGATATAGGAAGGGGAAATAAGAGGACTGTTCTATACTTTGCAGCTAGTAATGCCAGATAGAATATCTTCTAATTAGTAAAATAGAACAGAAAAAAAATATTTCAAATAAAAACATAACATCACGTCACTTTTCACAGTTAATATTAATTCCAAGCAACTTACTGGCTTATTTATTTGCTTATTAATTGATTTACTGATTTATTTTACTTTACATATAGTGATATCATTAAGGAATGTGGAAACAAATTAATCCAGCTTGGCCATCCTGGAAGCTATTGTTCAATCATTCCAAAGTTAATTAGGACACATCTGGAAACTAACTGTTCGCTACATATGTAGTTTCTGGTGAAACTCTTGAAATAAATTTGCACCTTACTAAGTCCTCAGAAGAGCCAGAGGTTTTGTGAAGACATCCATCTGAGTCTTAAGCATTGAGACAAGTAGTGAGGTCAGCTTTGAGCCAGGAAAGATGATAGCCTTTAGCAGAGATCCACTGAAGTGAGGCCTGCCAATACCATAACCAGACAGCAGTGAATTCAGTTTGAAATTCATTAAGGGCATTGTTAATATTGTCAGTGGTGAGATTTAGAGATGCCCCTGCTCCCTCCCTCCCTCCTGCTCTAACTGGCCATGCAGCTGTGTGGGTGCGTGCATGGTCTAGGCATTGCTGGCCAACATGGGAAGGGGTGAATTCATTTTCAAAGGACACCTCAGTTGTGTGTAACTCAGCATGTACATTGTGTACATACAATACTCATTCAAGCATTATCTTTTAAGTCGCTTAAGCAATGACTAGAACAAGCAGTAGGGAACACAGTTAACATATTATCTGAGAGACAGTTTGAAAGGTGATCAGAAAGATGCTGATGAAGAGAGAGTTTGAAAGGTTGATAGTAAATGCCCTGTGTAAAGAAATACTGATAAGGAACAACAGAAAGTACAAATGAATAGAAATATACCACTAATACTTCAAAACTCATCCAAATCCAAACATCAAACACATCCAAATATAAACATCTGAAACATCCACACACACACCCCAAGCCAACCATATGCAAACATCTAAAACTTCCAAACCACTTCCTCAAAACAGCAAATCCATGCATCTAAAACATCCAAGTTCAAACATAACACATCCAAATCTAGCTTCCCAAATCATCGAAATTCCCTTCCTTACAATATCAAAATCCCCTCCCCAAAATTTCCAAATCTCCAAATCATTCCGCTCACCCTCCCTATAATATCTAAATCCACCCAAAGCATCAAAATTCAAACATGAACATCCATATCCCCCTATCCATAACACCTACATCACGACATCTAAAACATTACAATTATAACCAAATAGAACTGTACAGAATATGGAATTCTGCCAGTGGTATTCGTGCAGAATGGCAATTCTGCAACACAAATGCTTTTTGGAATTTCTTTTCAATTCCGCAGAATTTCGAAAAGTATTTCTATGCTAATAGCAAAAAGAAACAAATTCCATGGATTCTATGATCCACTCAATTTCACTTGCTGCTTGTGGAAAATGAATTTGGTGTTTATGTAAACTGCAGAATCTGATTACTAATCTGCAGTTCTAAAAAAATCTGCTTTTAGAATTTTGGAATTACACTTGTGATGGGATTCCGTGAAATTAGTCAGAATTTTTGAAATTCTACAGAAATTCTACAAGAAGTAGAATCTGTAAATTCCCCACAGCTCTATAACCAAAAGGAAATTGATGAAATAAGGAGAAGCAGAGACAGAAAGAGAGAGGATACAGTGAATAGAAAATCAAAGGCAAAATCTAGGAAATGTAGCATATTCAGAAAGAAAAATGGAAAGATAACAAGAAAAATGAAAGGTTAAAAAAGAGTAACAGAAAGACTAAGGGATGGTATAGAAAGACAGAAAGGTAACACAAATAATGTTACAAATAAAAGTGGCAAGTGCACATCGAACAAAAAGGACAAAGAAAGGTTTTAATTAGACATTGTTACTCATTGGCAGATAACTGCCATTCCAGCTGCCCCACCAAGATTTAGAAGCAGATTTAGGATTTTATGCCTCAGGAGGCTTACAGATGCCCTGATTACAGGCAAACCTATTAGCCAGCTAGGAAACAATATTGAAGTATTGCTCAACATGCAAGGCCACCCTCTTACCCATTCTGTAGGTAGTATCCAGATTATAAAGTTGTGAACAATGACATCTTGAAGCAGTAGGGCAGAAATGGGTGGGGGTAGGTTATGGTTACCTCAAGACCTAACCTGCATTGGGATCTGCACCAGCATAAAATACTGGATCAGTGTTCAGTTTAATGAATTGCTCTTATTTAAAAATGGTGAGCCATGACAGTTTTTGCAGAAGATAGCTACAGATCTAATGGGGCACTCTGTTTGTCCTTCATATGGATCTATGCATAAGTGAATCAATTTTTAACTGGCATAGTTATAACTTAGAAAGGATTTTACAGTGCCAAGAAGAAATAATCCCGCGTTGAAGTAGCTTGCCAATAGTTAAACTGATAGCTTTCAAAGATAAACCCTTGGATTTCCTTTATTCTGAGTACATTGTGATCCTTTGGCTTTATACAGCACAGGATTAAGAAAATCACACAATGATATTCAACCCCTCCCTTAAAAAGATGTCTTTATGCTCATCAGTCTTTTCAATCTGCACAAGAAGCCTGAAAAATTGCATAGTATCTCTGTCTCATTAACCTTCGCTCTAATGTTATCTTTGACAACCACAGTCTGACCCTTGTCTCCATGACTAATGAATAATCAAAGCACTGCTCTAGCAAAGCCTAATGGCCAGCTACTAAGCCCAGTGTGTGGTAAAGTATTTTTGCTAAGCACAGCACAGAGAATTTGAATGATCACATATGGTAGTATGCTTTGTAAAGGGGACGGAGTGTGTATGTTGGCCCCTTGGTGAGGCTGCTTATTTTAATTTGCTAGATATTTCTACTGGGTGCCCAATAAAGTCCAACTGCTCATTTAAATTGGAGCATTGGGACACACATAGCAGTGAATTACAATTAAGGAAAAATAAATGACAGGGTGTGGTTTATCATGAGATGTACTCACACCTCAGGGACAAGATATTTTCTTTTGCTTGCATGACCATAATGTAATGTTCACCGTATTTGTGATGGGTATTTATCTGTTCTTACCTGTGATGCTTATTCAAACTGAATGTCACACTCTACTGTAGTGAACTTACTGGTGAACAAAAGAAACAATAAACAAATAAATAAATTGGCTCCTTGTTTTTAACTGTCAGAAAGGTGAGTATATACCAAGATATACATATCACTAGTGCTCATTATTGCTGTTTTATAATAAATGTGGGTTGAGAAAAAAATTGAACACAGTCAAGAACATACAAAGACATACCGATCCATGCCTGTGTGTGTGTGTCTTGGCATATAACCAGGGCCAAATTTCTCTGTGGCACTTAGTTCCCAAGTTCTGTGGCAGGGGAATCCAGTTCTTGCAGCAGATGCCGTGGAGTTCTGCAGCTGCTGGGACCTTCAATTAGACAGGGTGGGCAGACTGAATGGACCAAAGGCCTTCATCTGCCATTAAATTCTATATACAGTGTAGCTCGCCTGGAGGCAACACAGTGTCACAGATTTCCTGCATGACAAAAGGGATTAATTGCCATTGAAACTGCCTTGTTTCCTTCTGTAGCTGCCACAGAATTCTGCAAGATTTGGTTGCGTCCTAGCAGGCTGCACTGTATTGATGCGTTTATGGTAGTATGTGTGCGGGTCTGTGACGCAGGGTGCCTGTTCAGTAGGTTCCATTCTGCATTAATCAGCATCAATTGATGGACATGTACATCTATGTTATTTCACTATTGTGTGATTGGATTCCACCACATAAAGTATATGAGCCGCCTCCAGATTTTGTAAGAAATATTATGCAAGGGTCAAAACTATTTGGCTTCAATTAAGTTTAAGCTTCAGGTTTCCAAACTTTATAACATATTGTATATAGTTACAAAGCAGGTGGGGATGGGAGCTGACACAATTACTTTGGATGAGCACAATATATAAAATTCAGAGCCTCTGAACTAAAATGCAGGATTGCAGTCAGTTCACCCAGAAAAGCCAACTGAAGCATATTGCAGTCTTTTACTATGTCTGGATTTTGTAACATGTTCCAGTTTTTGCATGTAGGATTTTGGTTAAGTTTCACAGTGATTACATACTGAGTTTTGTTTTCAAAAATGACAATTTGGTTCTGCACTAATGGAGAAATCAGTTGAAAATTCATGATATTATGGCAAGGCTGTGAATTTTGTTGAACTCTGTCAGTTTTACTCAATGTATCATGTCAACAGAACTGAAAATTATTTATATGCGCCAGTGCTTAACCAAATGAAGCCACTTGCTGTTGTTCTCTGTGCCTCAGCTCTACCATGGCTCATGCTGTGCACTTCTGAGCCTTGCAATCCCATGCTGCTGCAACCAACACTGCTCAGTCTTTGATTTCAAGCGACACTACCTGCCCGCAAATCATCTACTTTCTTTTCAATACATACCTCTCAACATGGTCACATAAATGTGGGCCATGTCACTCACACTATGGAAATATGTGGGACACTAGCGCTTGTAATATGGTGGACATCATAAAATTGTGGGGCTTCAAGCTGAGAATAATATGGAAACTAATATTTTTTTGCTGCATCTTTTTATTTTCATTTGGCTGCCTACTACAATCTGAATTTCTGCTTTACAGTCTGAATTTATTACACAAGACTGCATCTTCTTTATATGGCTAATACCTTTTCCATGAGGTTCAACTGTGGAATGAAGCACTTCTGAGTGGTAAAATGAGTGAAGTCCCTAGCTCTGTGGGTCAGGTGAGAGGTACGCTTAAGGTTTGTCCTATGCCCTTACTATTTTACACCAGGCTCCATGACTAATGATCCTTTTGCAGGGCACAGTAAGGACTTATGCCAAGATACTAAAGGAACTTACCCTTATTGCTGGTATTGGCTCCCCTGCTATCTGGGCTGCTCAGCTTTTTCATTATGTTAATTTTGAGGAGGGTGTGATTCCTCCACTGTCATTCCTCTTTTTTCCTAAGTATCACTCTAGAGCAGGACACTTATGCCACATGTCACTTCCTCAAAGTGCATTAAAATCTCTTCAATTTCATAAGTGATAAGTGGCTAAGACTACTACAATAATTTGGCAGCAGACACCCAATGATAATCAAAGGCTCTGTACCCAATCAATACCACAGGGTTGTGAGCCCAACCTACTTTATAGGAATCTGTGCCTCATGAACATTGATGAGTTCTGTGTCTAAAACAATTAAATGCTCCAGTCTTCTTCCAGGGCTCACACCCATGAACATTAAAGGGATCAATGACCTACAAACTTCAATGTGTGTCTCTGCCCATTCAAAGGACTGAAAAAGAAATTAATTTTATATAGCACTTTTCATACAATCTGTATCCCAAAGCACTTTACAAACCAGTACATGGAGGGAAAAAATATTGGGAGACTCAAAGAGCACACATAAAGATTAAATATTTTAGAAAGGTTAAGCATAAGAAAGTTAAAAGACTTACACGGGGTCACACAATGCATATGTTGCAACTGTGGGATTCAAACCCAGATCTTCAGGTTCATAGCTACCTGATCACTCCAGCAGGCCAAACCCTCTCTCTGTACCATGCATTCAATGAACATCAGAGGTCCCTGTGCCCCACAAACATGAATGGTCTCCATTTCGAAAACTTGTCACCAGGATTAACACTGTACAAACACGGAACAGCTTCACACCCTAGTATTATCAAAGGGTTCCATGCCCCATGATCATGAAATGGGTCTGTAACCTTTGTCATGATCAACTGGCACAGCCTCATGGATATTAGTCTATGCTTTTTACACCATAGGCAGTTGGCCCCTGGGCCATCATAGATCTCTGGGGTCTTTAAAGGTTGAATCCAGAAGCACAGTACCTCCATCCAATGGGACCCTTCTGGTGTATACAGTACCAGGGGCTGCCCACCATAAAAATAGCAATAGTACATCCCACCCCAACCTTGTCAGATAAACAATATCAGGATGCAGCCACCCACAAACAATTGGCACTTTAGATACAAGGTGACAAAATGAGCAGTACCAATGAGAGCAGGTTTATTTGGGGGGGCAACAAGATGTGAATTGTACTGCAGAAGGGGAATGGAGCAAGACAGACAATAACTTGGCAAACACAGGTTTGAATCCCAAACGTCTTCACGCTAATAATCCCCAAACACAGTCCCAACAATGGCCCATGCAGCTGATTCTTCCTGGTGTACTAGCCTGCCCAAAGTTCCTCTGGAAACTTCCACAGTCCATTTGCACACAGGTAAGATGGCGGAGTGTGGGCCTGGTACATGAGAATGGTGCTTTACTGACAGAGAAAATAACAGATGGAGATCGGTGAAAAATAATGATTCCAAACTTGGGCAATTAAGTGTTCAATCAAAAGTCTGTTAAGGAGCTGGATTATCCCCTCTCTGGGCATTTCTATGACTGTCAATTCTTTGCCCAGTCTTTGTAAATGTCCTCTATCCAGAGGAGTTTCAGGGCTGGGTCCTGGTCAGTATTTGCAAACCCCAAGAATGCAACTGCACAGCAGTCACTGTGGGGTATTTTTCACTTGGATTCTGCAACAGGTTTAGTTAAAGGTCTGGTGAATTGAATGTGCTTCCAGTGGCAAAATGCAGAGGCCACATGAAAATCCAGATAATCTTCATTGGTTATCTTCAGTCAGTGGAGGGGACCTTCCTCTTCACCCACCTGAGGGCAGTCAGTTATATTTGGCCTTTATGGCAGAGTGCTCTATGGGGATGAATTCTTGTGGCAGAATTTGGGAAAAGCAGCCTGACAACCCACTCACAGAGTGTATGCAAAGCTTCACTTGCTCTGAGGCTGAAGTCCTGGGAAGGGACCTCAGTCTTCAATCTATGAAGCTGATTCTGAATATCAGGCAGGGAACTTTGATGCATGCATCCCAGATGCTGAGCTGAAGAACTCACATCTTTCTCTGTGAGTTAGTCTGGTTGATCAGAGCTGGTTCTGGAAGCTGCAGACTTCCCACTCACCAATGTTCCAGTATGTAAACATGGATTTAGTTACCCTTGTTCAACAGGGAGTAATACTGCACACACAGATCTGGTGCTCTGTGAGGCACCTGCTGATTGATCAGGAGGACCCCATTTGGTGTAGTGGAGCCCTAAAATGACAATAGAGATGGTCTCCACAAATGTTAAAGTCACATATAGCAGCATGCACATATGTGGCACTGCTGGCAAACAGTTACACACAACACCACTGCATGCACTGTATACTCACCCAGATGGGTTACACCTCCCAATCATGCTTCTGTCCTGGTCACGGTATCCATTTGCTTCCAGGATAAAGGTATGGGATGTAGGTTAGGGGAGTGGGGGGGAGTACAAAGATTTCAGTGCACACCCTCTTCCCCCATGGCAAATTTTACAAATGTAATATTAGTTCTGTCTGAATTGGCCACTTATTTTATCTCCAGTGGGAGTGGTGGTGTTCTGGTGTTCATATTAGAACCATGTTATGAAGTTGCCCAGCTACCAAACATCAAGGTAGACTGCCCTTCAGCTGGTCCCTGTTCTAATCTGTGACTGCCAAAATGGCTTCTTTTATACAAGATGCACTGCCTAAATTGGCTTCCTTTAATTAAGGATGCAAACCCAACCAATGGGTGAGCCACACTAAAATGAGGGTCCTGGACTTCAGGAGGGTCAATTTCAAGAAAATAGGAGAGTGCCTCAGGGAATACTTACAGTAGCAGAAATAGGGAAAAAGGCTGGGGTAAAGGAAACGTGGGCAAGACTACAGCAGGCCATTGAGAAGGCAACAAACCTCTGTGTCAAGCAGGTTACTAAGAGCAAGAGAAGGAAGAGACTGCTATGGTTCTCCAAGGAAGTAGCAGGGAAGGTTAAGGAAAAGAAGCAGGCATTCAAAAGTTACAAGATAACACAGAAGGAAGAGAATAGGGAGAGTTACCAGGAGAAACAAAGGGAGTCAGGGAAGGTAGTTAGAAGAGTTAAAGCACAAACAAAGGAAACACTGCCAAATCAGCAAAAAAGGGAGGAAAACTTTCTTCAGGTACATAAGCAAAAAGAAGAAAAGCAAGGCATGTACAGTAAGACTAAAGGGGGAGGAAGGTGGAAGTGTGGAAGAGGACCAGAAGGAAACTAACTTACTGAATAAGTACTTTTGTTCAGTATTCACAAAGGAAGGGGTAGGTAACAGGCCACAGATAGTCAAGAAGGGCATTAATGGAGGGGAGGTGGACATTAGCCCTTTTACGGAGGAGATAGTCCTCAGGGAACTAGCAAAATTAAAAGTAGACAAGGCTATGGGGCCAGACGGGGTTCACCCTAGGATACTGAAGGAACTAAAGGAGGAACTGCCTGAGCCTCTGAGGCCCTGTTCAATCTATCACTGGATACTGGGGAATTTCCAGGGGACTCAAGGAGGGTGGATGTGGTCCCAGTACACAAAAGTGGGAATAGGGAGGAGGCAAGAAATTACCAACCTAAAAGCCTGACTTCGGTGGTGAGCAAGGTTATGGAAACTCTACTTAAAGAAAGGATTGGGGAATGCCTTAACACCAGTGGATTCCAGGATCTGAGGCAAGATGGGTTCACATGGGGCAGAGCTTGTCAAACAAACCTGATAGAGTTGGGAGATGGATCAGGGAGGAGTGATGGATGTGGCTTATCTGCATTTCAGTAAGGTTTTTTTAACACCATTCCACACTGAAGATTGGTAAACAAGCTAGGCAGAATAGGAGTGGATCCAAAGACAGTAAAATGAGTACAAAGTTGGCTAAGTAACAGAACTCAGATGGTGGTGGTAAATGGAGTTAACTTGGAGGAAGGTAAGGTAACCAGCGGAATGCCACAGGGGATCGTTACTGGAGCTGGTCCTCTTAAATGTCTTCATTAGCAACATTGCAGAGGGGCTGAAAGGAAAGGTGTACCCATTCGCCGATGATACAAAAATCTGCAACAGTGTGGGCACACCGGGGTGCAGGAGAATATAAAGGAAGATCTAAAAACTGAAGACTGGTCAAGGATTTGGCAACTGGGCTTCAATGCCAAAAAATGTAAAACTATGCACATGGGACACAAAAACCCAAGGGCAACATATCATTTATGGGGGAGATGTGTTAACAACAACAAAACAAGAAAGGGGCCTGGGGGCCATCATATCTGATGACCTGAAGGTAGTAAAGCAATGTGATAAGGCAGTAGGAAAGGCTAGTAGGATGCTGGAGTGCATGGGGAAGGGAATCACCAGTAGAAAAAGGGAGGCAGTGTTACTATTATATAGATCAGTAGTAAGGCTCCACCTGGAGTACTGTGTCCAGTTCTGGAGGCCCCATCTCAGGAAGGACATAGACTGAGTGGAGGTGGTACAGAGAAGGGCAACCAAAATGGTGCATGGCCTGCATCAGAAGCCCTACGAGGAAAGACTCAGAGAATTACATATGTACTCACTGGAGAAAAGGAGAGAAAGGGGAGACATGATAGAAATATTCAGATACTTCTTGGGTATCAATAAGGTACAGGAGGGTGGCTAATTGCACAGAAAAAGATGCTCAAGAATGAGGGGGAATGATATGAATCTTGAAGGGGGGGACTTAGAGAGGATGTGAGGAAATATTTCTTGATGGAAATGGTGGTGGACACTAGATACAGGCTCCCAGTAGAGGTGGTGGGTACTGAAAAGGCAACAGGTTTCAAACATGCATGAGATAGAGTGGGACCTTAGTAACAGGGCTGGGGTGGGGGGGGTAAGGCCAGAGATCAATTAGAGTCTATGGTAGCACAGTAGGTAGGGACCTTAGGGCACACTAGGTGTGCCAAGAGGTCCTTTTCTGCTGACAGCTTCTATGTTCTATGTTTCTATGTTAGGTAACTAGTGAGGAGCCAGCTAATGAGAAAAAAACATACTATACATCTCTCAAGCATAAAACAAACACAAGATTAGCAGCCCAACTCTTGCTCAATCACAAACGTAAATTTTGTTTTCATTAGGGGTGCTACCACTTTATGCCATACAATGTTAAAACAAAGACTTCTGCGCGCATACACCCCACCCCATAGCAAATGTTACAAATATAATATTCTTTCTCCCTGAATTGGCCACTTATTTTATCTCCAATGGAAGTGAGTGTCTTTTGGTGTTCACATCAGGACCTTATGGTTTGCCCAAATAATAGATCATAGGAATAGTTTGCCTAAACAGCATGCTAGCTTTTGCTGAGCCATAAAACCATTCTGAGTTTTAAAGGGCCAACATGCAAGTACAATGTAAGCAGCAAGGGAAACCTACTGTCAAATATTGGAATACAGAATGAAACAGGGGGTCTCCACGGCACCTATCTCACTGCACAGCACATGCCCCACCAAACTGTGACAGGCAGAAAGAAACATACCGTGTGTCGGGACTATATATCCCTTTTCTGTAGGTACACTATTCCAACTCCAATTTGCTATGGATCCTCACTTTGCTGAAAATAGGATTGAAAATAACAGTTTGAAAAGCATTATTAAAGTTACAGTCAGGAATTAAACACTGGTCTCCTGCTTAAAATACAAAAATATGTAGTTTCTGTAAAGATGCAATCCCAAGTGCCCTGTTTCCCACCCATCTGATGCATCCACTGGGCTACAGAGCAACAGGGCTGTGACCTAATTTTGCTGGTGTATAGTGGCCCTGCCACATGCCTACCAAGACGGTAATGGCACTAACCTCCAAGCAAAACTTCCCGAGGGTGGGTTGGTTGCTTCTCTGATATATTTGTTCCAAGGAACTGCAATGTGTTTGAACCCTGGTTCATCACAATGCATTCACCATAGAGATGGGACTAAACTTGTATACTACAGCATTTACCATTTCTTAGTAGCTCAGGAGAATAGAAGATACAGTATGTCTGAGGGTTGTCAAGCAGGAGACTAGAGTTTGAATCCAAGCATGAACCTTGCATTTTTATAGTTTCAGCAGATAACAAGGGTGCAAATCCTGACATGCACTTGCCATGTATAGTAGGTGCAGGGAAGTGAGAAAAAACTGAAGTGGGTGGAGGGAGAGAAGTATAGGGGTATGGGCACTAGGCTTGGAGGTGGTCAGTTGACTGGCACAGGAAGGTTAAGGAGGATGATGGCAGGGACTGTGATCTCCAGTGGGAGAAATTGGGATGGATCTGAGGGGAGAATAGTTGTAGAAGGCATGTTCATCAGGGAGCACCATTGCTAGTGTAACCTGCAACAGGTATCACAATTGGGTTGGCCAGGTTGAAGAAGAGAACAGGTAACTGAGGTTGGTGGTGGCAATACAGACAGCAGAACATCTTACATGCCAAGGAAAAGGATGGAAAAGGCTGGGTGGAGTAGTAATTGGTGACTCCATAGTGAGGGCATTGATGAGGTAGAATAAGTATTGCTGGACCAGGACGGTATCTCAAGAGAGGTAATTTTTGTCTCCCTGGAGCACGGGTCGGATGAATGCCATCCAGGGACAAGTAATTAGCTGGCGGAAGGAGCAGATTACTATCTATGCTGACATGAACTAAAAGGGGTCACAAGTTTTGAGGAAAGAAAGAGGACATTCACAGAATTAGGTATTATCCTTAAAGTGTCAGCCACCTTTAGAGCTAAACATCTGAAAACTATCATGCATAACCTTTGGTGAAGAATCTTAGAAACTTAAATGTGGCAAGATTCGGTTAAGTAGTTTGTAAATACTGGGGCTCATTATTTCACCGTTTAATTATTTCTGAAATTTTGTGATAATTTCCTGAAAAAGTGGGTGCGTATTCCTCTGCTGCCATAGCAGGTACAGCCCTAACATTTGGCATGCATACCCAGTATCAATGGATCCTGGAACACAACAAAGCTGGAGAAATGTGGTTTAGTAGTTTAAAATTTACTGTGGAAATACTGTAGATTACTAATTGGGAAAACTGTTGCAAAAATTCTTGGAAGTGGAATTTGTAATGTGGCTGCATTTCCTTTGTAGAATCTCAGTTTCACAAAACACTTATCATCAGTGCTTCTGATTGACTGCTCTCCTAATTTCCCCAGCTGAGCTGAGCTGCTTGCATTTCTGTTGCACAATCCTGGTTGACTGCTGTATTTTGTACCCCCAACCCCCTCAGTTCATTTCCATGAGCTTGACCAGATGGGCTTATTGAAACTGTTTGTCCCCCTGATATCTCCTTGTTCTTCACAGTGACACCCTTCCTTAAAATGAGAGCCACCAAAACCTTTTCTGAGTATAACTGTCCATTTGGAATAGAGGGAATTCCTCCATCTTTGTGTTATAGTCACTAACTCCCCCCACCAGGTCTCTATGAGTTCTTCTACTACTTCCAAGTGTTTAGGCTCTCAGGGTGGTCAAATGTTCCTGGAGTGATTCTCATATGACTTACATTCAAGTGAGAACTGGTGCCCCTCTCCACTTCCTTGTTCCACGTAGTGGTCTACTATTCTTGTGTTAACTAGCTGGGCTACCCTTTTCCTGGTGAACTCATGCATTTAACTGTATTAAGAGGTAATCCCCTGCACTAGCAGCCTCCCTTATCTTTTAATTCAAATTTTCCTGCCTTGTTCACTTTCTTAACCAGTAACATCTCCCTCCTGGTGGAACAGCAGCCCATCCTTGGCATGCAGGCATCCCTTGCCCCAGAAAGCCCTCTAGTTGACAAGAAAAAGAAGACCATCCCTCTTTTAATAGACTCTTGGCAAAAGGCTGTGTAATACAGTAGTTTGCTGTTATGCCCTACAGGCCACAGAACCATGAGAATCTAAGAGCTGGATACCTTTAGGTTTGTGAACATTCCTAGTTTTGTAAATGACCTCCTCACATCCTCAGGACATGTTTTAACTATGTCATTTTTTTAATTATGGCAACAGCCAGTTCTTCTCTTTAGCTGCAATGCTTAACTATGGACTGCACTCATGTGACATGTATTGCAGGCATGCAAATCACCTTACCTGCACTAGCATCATGGTCCTGCCATCCCTCTCCAACACTCTTGCTTCCATTACTATGGAGTTCCCAGTGTGGGCTAACTTATTACCACTTTACCCAGCCTTTTCCTTCCTCCTCCATGTCAGGTCAGATGTATGACTAAGCAAAACTTATTGGAATGGATTCCTCAAAAATATGATGACATACAGAAATAGATTAGTTACCATATTGGTCCTTGTAACAACAGATCCAGAAGCAAATGGTTTGATACCTTTTATTGGATCAACATAGATGTTACAAAAAAAAAAACAATGACTAAACTTTTGGACCAACCAAGTCCTTCCTCGGAGACTTAAGTCTCTGAGGAAGGACTTGGTTGGTCCAAAGCTTAGACATTTTTTCTTTTTGTAACATCTATGTTAGTCCAATAAAAGGTATCAAACCATTTGCTTCTGGATCAAAATAATGACAAATTTCCACAAGTTTCACAAAAACTCATGACATTTGAAATGAAATTCTTATAGTACAGTACGTTTTTTGGAAAATTTTGGCTGCTTTTGACCAGGCCATCTTTTAAGCAAGAGTATAGAAAGTTGACACACAAACACAGGTTCTTTGTTAGAGACATTCAATGAACCCAGGGTATTTGAGCATCTTGTTAAGCAGGATCCATCACAGATAAAAGAAACAAACAGAAAAGTTGTGTTGTCTGGGAAAACTTTATCGTGACAAATCAGCATCGGTCAGCATGTTAAATAAGCATTTTATTAAAGCCTCCAGACTTGGGAAAAGGAAATGGCATATCAAATAACAGATTCCCAGTCTGATACAAATCAGGACCATGTGGCTGTAGTTCATAATATCTTTACACTATTATCAGTTACTCCAAATAAGTAAAAAAAACATGCAATCTTCTTAATCAAGAAACACAATGACTCTGGAAGTAATTGATGTGAACTTGTACAGTACTGACATTGTCTGGTAATATTATATACCACCCTCTGGCATTCATACTTAATATGTCAATAAGAATGGGGGGGGGGGTAACATCAGTGCAGAAATAAGACAAAGTACTCTCTACCCATAAAGGAGGTGACTCTAGGACTCAATATAATTACTTTCCTATTGTATAGTATTATTAAGCATAATGTCAAAGGTCTTGCAGAGACATCCATCTATCTTTGAGCACTGTATCATGTATAAATAATAGTCTGGTTCCAGAGGAAAGCACAGCACCAAAAGTACAACAGAGCAATTCAGTTCCAAATAGGAGAATGGGGAGAAATAAGGATGCATCACACCTTTTGCCATGCTGAAATAAGTGTATTGCTGGGTTTAGGGAGCCCAGCATAAAATGTATAATGTGCTCAGGAAAGATTCGCTACATTAGTGTCACATTATGTTAAGATCCACTGTATGTGAAGGATTCAAACCAAAGTTCTCCACCCTCCATTATCAATATTGCTTAAGGCTCTATTACAAAGCTGTCCCAGTGGCATGGAGGGCTGAGGTGATATGTGCCTCCCCTCCTGCCATGCTGATGACCCTGGTTTGGATATGGAACTGTGTCATTTGGGGGCTGACTGGCAGAGACAGGATTTAGCATCCTCCAGGCAGCTCTCCTCACTTGGACAGGGGAAACATTTATCCTGCAGCTTGACTGCCACCTAGAAGAATCTGGGTGAAAGCACATCAGGACAGCAAGGGAAGGGGCCTAAGCCTACATGCTGGGGATGACGCCACAGAGGCAGAGCAAACTCATTGTGTCATTGCACGTGCAAGGGTCTTAGTTAAGAAAATGGATGGAAAACCCTCCAAATGATGTGTAATGATGGCCCAGTCCCTTGCAGGCCCCACACTGACAACTGGGCACCTCTGGCCAGGTCCTGTGGCAGAATTCAGTGAAGAAGTAAGTCCCAGGGAAGTCTGGTGATAGGACCTGGAGAAGAAGCCAGATAGAAGAGCCAGTCAGAGTGATCAGATGATAAACACAGGGTGGGAAAAAAAAGTTGTTTTACAAGTGTTTGTTCATCCCCTTGATTCATTAAAATTGGATTTTACAGCGTTCTGTTACATTGTTTGATATAGTCCATGCTATTTGTATGCTGTTAAACAATGCTTCTCCTTTAACTAGTGCTGCACAAGCACCAGTTAGTGTAGCCACTGGACTCCCAGTAGACCATTTTGTCATGTATGCATGAATCCAGCTTCTCATTTCCATGTGCTTGAACTCTACCTTTACACTGATGCAAAACTGCTTTGTGCCATGCAAAGTGCAGTGTCCAACAACAGGCATGCAAAGCTTCTTCCAGTCACTAACAGCCTAGTTTGCATGGCACAAAGTGTGAGCTGAGCAAACACTTTGAATATCCTTATCAGTGTATTTCACACTTGCCTCTTAGAATGTTGATTTCATTGTAAATACATTGCAAGTTCATTGCCTGATAATGCAATGCTTATCAATGGAAACATGCAATGCATGCGCTGAGCATTCATTTACACCTCGATGCTGCTTCTGTAGTCAGTGCACTTAAAGCTCAAAACATGCCACATTAATGGCCAAATGATAAATTATTTAAATTGAGGCTGTATTTTATAAGCAATAACGCACTTCAGCGTGTGGGGTTATAAGCATTTAATCCATGCCTAGGGTGCGTTGTGAGGCATAGTACCCAGACATGGATTAAATGCCTTAAACCCCACACCCTGGAGTGGGTTATTGCACTTATACCATTGGTTGTCCAAGATTATGAATTGTATTGATAAAAAAAATCTGTAATTATTGTTTAAAGCCATTAAACGGTACTGTATCCTGCAGCGAGACAAAGTAGCCCTCAGCAAATAATGCACAGCACTCTTATGTTATCAGGAGACACATGCTACAAATGTACTATTAGGTACATTTTTCCCATGTGTTACTCACAACATCACTGTCAAGGTCATTTCTCGAGTGTGGAACATTGCCGATGTGTAGCTGCTGACTGTTGTTGTCAGGTCTCTGTGGCTTCTGCTTTACCTGTCTGTGTCTGGCATTTTCTCCACAGCAGGTCTCTCCCTCTCCAGCATGTTGCCCTCCTGGTCTGTGTCTCCCTGGTGCTTGCTCACTCACTGTACTGTTGCAGAAATACAGATAACTTGCAGAGGCTGGCACAAGATGGAAACAAACAAGATGTGCCAATAGCGGATCTGCCACCACTGTTGTATTTGAGTTTGGGGAGGGCTTCCTCGGGGCCACAGATCAGGGACATTTCTATTCATTACATTTTGTCACTGTGATTCTGCACATATTTATTCCTTACTGCAGTGAGAGGACACAAACTGCTACTTTTTCTGGAAGCTGGGTAGACAACAGAGAGAGAGAGAGAGAGAGAGAGAGAGAGAGATAGACACACACAGCACGATTGGACCAGAAGCACTCCCTCAGTGTCTCACTCTCTCTCTCTCTCTCTCTCTCTGCCTCTCACTGTGTCTCACAGAAGACTGCTGCCCCTAAAGGCATCCACTCACTCTTCAAGGTTCTTCTGCCCCTCCCACTTCTGTGTTCAGACAGCACAGGTCCCTCACCATGTGTGAGACACAGACACAGAACTGTGAGCGGCTGTTTACAAAGTGGCATGGAGCTTTGCAAACAGTAGCTCACTGCTCTGTCTGTCTCTCTGTCTTGCACATGGCAGGGGACCTGTGTGGCATGAACATAGAAGGGGGGGTCAGGAGGATAGTGAGTGGACATTGTGGGTGGTCCCCGGGGAAATCTCTTTCTTGCTCTTTGCCACACCCATACATGACAAAAGGGCTGCATTTCTCTGCACCTCAGACTTCTAATGCTCTGTCTGCAACCTGCATACCCTCTGTCAAGGTGAAACACTCTGGGTTGTGGGGAGGGGGGAGAAGGGACAATATGTCCATCACCTGTCTTGCTTCCTCATATCCTTCAAGTGTGTGCCTCTGTTCCCCTGGATGATGTGTCTCTATTGGGGAGGGGGTCTCTCTCTCTCTCTCCCTGCCTGTGTTGAGAATAGGGCAGCACACAGGAACACAGAGTCCTTATGTTGAATGTAGGGAACTACAGCACAGAACACATACATGACAGACACATACAGATTTCCACTCCTATTTATAAACGTCTCCTTCTCTCTGTATGTTGCTTTGCCTGTGTCTGTGCGCACAGCTCATATGCATTTTCTTGCCAACTGTTTACACTGTTTACAACACTGTCAGCCAGTAAGGACTGTCTCAGCTCTATCTCTAACAAACACACAGACAGAGAAAACACATTGTGAGTAGTACACAGAGAGAGGCAGAGAGACACAATACTGCAACAAGAAACTGCTGCTCTGTGTCATTGTACAACACAGGGATGAGAGGGATATAGAAAACATAAGACTGCTGTCAGACTGTAGTACTCCTCCTTCTCGATTAGACAAGTTTCAATATAACTGCCATTTGCAATTGAATTTCCATGATAATAAGAAGTGCTGCACTGCCCCGGGACACTGCTCTAGGGAGCAAGCATCACCCTAACTGCGCATGTGCAGACATTTAATCCGTGGTCAGATGATGCTCTTCTACCAATGCTATGGCTCCCTCAGCTGCACCCATGTTATAAATGTTGATAGTCCATGTAATATATGGTTTTCAGTTTTATTTTGAAGTGCTGCTAATTAGAGATGTGTGAAATTCCTACAAATTCACTTTGCTAAGTCCTTTGTGAGGTTCGTAAAGTTTTGCAAAGTATGAAGGTCTTACTTTGTGTGAAGTCCCAACTCCTCATGCAAAAGTACAACTTCCTTCTGTCAGATGGAATTTGGCATTCTGTTCCTGCTGTCTGCTGGTATTTCCAGTGATATCCATCTTACCATTGGTAGTCAAACTCCATGAGATGCAAGATGGGGCATCCAGCAGTGATCCCAGATGGAGTACTGCCTACCACAAGACAAAAGCAGCAGCAGTATGAGTCAAGGCAGCACCCCAGACCATCAGACTCATTTGATTCTACTCTGCAGTGCAGCATCGCTGCATATAGAACAAGCTGGTCCTGGCACTTTGGCCAGGGCATGGTACTTAAGTTGATAAAAAATCTGAATTGACTGTTTTGGAACACATGAGCTCCCCCCAGAACCCCCAAAAACCATTTAGATGGCCAGTGCACATCCCTGCTACACAGAGATATCTGGCAAGAGGAATAAGTAAGCAAGACATCTGGATTTACTGACTTCACAGAATGCTTGTTATGATATCACAGTGTTCACCATGACCATAGACTGTGATGTCACAAACAAAACAACTGCGAGGTTAGTTGAGGACAGTCATTTCATGTGAAATATTTAAAAGATAAATAGTGAGATAAAGCCAACAACGTACACAAATTTAAAGTTAAATGGAATTGCTGTACTGTAAATATTTTTTTGAACATTTAATTTTTTTCAGTGCCTGCAATTTAAAAACCTCACTGAAGAATTTAAACCATCACTTTAAAGGTCACTTTCATGTATCATTAAGACACAACAGGGCATTGGTTGCCTGGGTTTAATGCATATCCAAGTATGGGGCACAAGGCATTTGGGCAGAGTACCTTCAGCATATGGAAGTGCATTAACCATAAACAAGCAACAAACTGCAGTGTCTTGTTGCACTTATAAAATGGATAAACTGAAAATATTTAAAAAAGCAAAAAGTGCCATCATTTATTGATGAAAAACAAACATTTTCCTTTGTTAATAGTAACTAGTAAAATGTAGCCCCTCCCCACCTGTAAATCGTCTGTCTTTCCACACATTCAATCAATACAATTTTTGACTATCACGGATAAGGGAAATCAAACTTCTGCAGAATTCCTCTTGCAGAATATTCACCCCTTACATACAACAGAAGGCCTCAAATGGAGCCAAGGTCTCCTTTTTATTTGTGTCAGGGGAAGCAGAGGAGATTTTCTTTGTAAGCTGGTAAGGATAAAAGGGATATTTTTTAATAGGTGACAAAGAAATAACACTAATTAAAGCTATGTCAAGTACACCATTTATTTAAATTTCTTTGTGTGTGTAAGGAGTGGAGCAAGTGAGGAAAAATATGTACTTATTTATTTCTTGTATAAAGTGTAATGGATTTTTACTTTTAAGGGGTGTGAAGGTTTTATGCACGTAAATGTGGCAGCTATATTTGTGATGGCAATCAGAAATTAGGTATGTGTCTCTTGACTTCTTCATGTGCTTTTCCCAAATTCCAAATCCCATTGCCTGAAGTTGTTCAAGCCAGTGAATTTATGGGGGATTAACATAAGGGTCTCATAACCTATTTTAGCAATCGGAAAGCAAAAAATTTCCAACCCATTTTTTAAGTTTTAGTATCAAAGTGGCAAGCTGCTTATTAGATCTGTATAACATAAGTACATAATGACCAGCAACTAACCAGCCAGAAAAATGTCCCTTTCTCTTGCAGTGTTCCATAAGGGTTAACCCTAAATTGGATCAAAAATGGCTGGGACAGAGCAAGAGGGTTCATTGTCCCAATGGTGGGATCTAGGGGTAGAGGGTTTTTTGTTGGTAGGGAGAGCTGGCAACTCCTCGGGACACTAGGTCCGGGGATGAGGTAGTGTAATATGAGCAGATTTGATGGGCCATAGGTCTCTTTCTGCGGACAGATTCTGTCTGTATTATGTTTCTATAATCAGTATACTATAGTAATTGTGTTGTTAAGACTTTGTCCTGTAGGTACCTCACTTGTCTGTTATTAAATCTCCTTCAATTCTGCTGAGCTCTGAGATCACTTATTGTAGGTCTTAATGAGATGTATGTCTTGGCATATAGGTTTTGCAGACTATAAACAGTAATGGGAATATATCATAATATTCAACATAATTTATCCTGTAGGTGTCAATTATAACAGATTTGAGAGGTTTTGATCTAGAACCTGGGTGGCATTGCATTTAGACTAATAATGTAAGCATGATTTATGTGTTTGTAGCTGAAATGGCTTCAGTGCTTTGATATATGTCTAAAGTAAAATTTATGGTCTGCTACAGAATGTATAAATAATGAACAGCCATATGTCATATTGCATTAACAATTTGACTTCTTGTACCACCGGTGCAAAGTAATATGAATTAATTTTTTGTACACTCTTTGGGGGATCAGCTAATCCAGTAGCACTTTATAGGATTATATATGCGTACACACCAGATTTAATTACCAAATAAATTTTAGCAGTTAAAAAGAAATTTATAACAGTGGGAAGTGAAAGCCTCTAGAAGAGTAAGCCTTGTCTGAGATAATGACAAATCCCCAAGAGAAAGCAAACATTTCAGCTACAAAGTATCCACACTAGGAATATTACACTGTAAATGTGAAATACCACTGTGGTTTGTAAAACCAAAGCCACAGATTAACATTATTTAGAATTAGAAATGCCATATACAAACATGCTCAGGGAAAATAGGTTTCCAAAGTGAATGTTATATATCAGACAGGAGGTTTTAGAATATAACTGTTATTAATAATATTGGTGTGTTGCTAAAGATAGGCATTGTCTCCCTGTGAAAAATAAAAGGATCATTTACATCAGTGTTTAGATCTTGTGCCTCAGCAGTAACCAAACTGTTGAATTTTGTCTGTATGATTTATGTTTGAATCCTATACAGTCCTTGTTTTAAATATTACTATTTCTAAAGGATCAGCTTCTTAAGGTTATATTTTGAAATGTTGCTTGCGTATAAATTTCTGGGGCTTTCATGTAGTAGGTATGGCACAAGGAAGACATCTCTTTCTGAATGTTTACACTTTACAGCTAAGTCAGTGGGGGAGAGATAATATCATTCCTGGAGCAGAGAGACTATGTTGTTTTATTTGGATTTACCTGACTCGTCATAGAGAACCCTATTGATTTCTTGTCTTGATAGTGTCCACTCAATCAATAAACTCACACAAAATGCTTAACTATCTCTTAATATCTGATTTTTATTTGTGTGTGTGTGTGTGTGTGTGTGTGTGTGTGTCTGTGAACATGGGGGCTGTATCTGCTATGAAAGTGAATGAACAATAGGACATTTATAGAACTTAAATTACACAAAATTATCACATTAAAGAACTGACAAGGGGAACTGGATGGCTCAGTGGAATGGCAGTGGGTTAAGAAACCTTTCATCTTTAGGTCACTGGGTCAGATAAGGTTGATAGTGGCCAAAAGCCATAATCATCTGAGGGCTGGTTGGTGCCTTATGTGAAATAAGTTGTGGTAGGTCTCAGTTCAATTCCTAGTGGACAGCTGCCCACATGATAAAACCATCATAATTGACACTAACTGGCACCCTTATTGGCAGTGTTACATGAGCGACCAAACATTAAATGATCATGGAATTTTAAATACTCTCTAACCTACAGTATGTGGCACTACCTCCATGACAGATTTGAGGTGCACTGGTACAGCAGTGTAGAGGAAGCTTTCATTGACATTACCTGTAGTGTAACTGTCACTGTACCACTTACTCCAGCTTAATGCAGAACCAGTCTAAATTGTGTCATGGTGATTTGCATATTCTTTAAATGATGATTTGTATTAATGGGGTATGTGCAATTTTGTATTTCTTTGTATCTGTCATGAGGATCAACAAAAGGCTTCGGTCTCCAGTGCTGCCAATCCATGACCATTCATGTGCACCATAAACATTCACATTATTTCTAAGGTATTGATAAAGATAGTTGAATGTGTGTACTTAGAAGATGGTATATGATGTAGATGAATCCTTTAAGTATGTTGAGTGTGTCTATATAATATACCTACTAAGTATAGCAGTGTCAGTGGCCTAGTTAATAGAATGCTCACCTCTGAGGCTAGAAGCTTGGAGTGTTGTGTTTTCTGGCCCAATAGCAGGTACTTAGGGAAATGCTCATAACTGATGTTGTTGTGCTGTAAAAGAGGATACTGTGCAGTACTGTTGAGGTGCCATCACTCAAATGATATGTTAAACTGAGGACTCTTCTGTCCCGCTCTGATCATTGTCCAGATGGAAGTTAAAGATCCTATGGCAATTATTGAAGAAGAGTATGTTAGTTTTTCTGTTGTCATAGCCAACATTCCACCATACATAAAAGCAGGTCCATGTAACTCATTCCCCATGATGCACCTGGAAACAAGCTATCACAGCTTAGTGTGTCTTTCCTGATTACAAATTATCAATATATAAAAAAAATATTGAATACAGATGCATTTTTTCTTTGCATTTTTTGTAACCTATAAGTGTAGCAGAAACAAAGTATGTGGACAATACAAGTGCTGCTTTGAATTCAGTACACCAAGCATGTAGTATTTGATGTATGGACTATGTGAAACTGGTTCTGACAGGACCTAAACACATTTATTTTTTCCTTAGAACACATTTCGTCAGGGTTCCACTATGCACCTGATATAAATTAGCCTAAAGGTTACAAAACAAAACAAGATTCCCTAGTGCGGGAAAAAAAGAATTGAGAACATGGGGTACTATAATTGACTCATACATCACATGAGTAACACATGATTTTATTTTTTTAAACCAAAGTGTATTTTAATATTTTCTGAAGACACTCATTAATTGAAATGTTTTAAGATAACATTTCTTGCCCTGATGACAATAAATAGAAACAGAAATTATGCTCATTTGGGTCATACAATCATAGTGAATGTGTAGCATGTTGTGGCCATTGGTCAATAATATGCATGATAAATTACACATTTGCATCCTACATATTTTTGGAATGATGACTACACTACGGTTAATAGAATTTTAACTTACTCTGTTGTTAACTCCATTGTAATCTTTTCTCATAAATGCTGCAAACACATATTTAGAGTATAAAGTATACTGGTCAACAATGAAATTATCTGAGCAAAAAGGTGCATAGACACAAAATAATACAGTTACATGTGGGAGGATTAGTTTGGATAATTCCAGAACCTTTGAGGCTTGTGCCAGTTTCTGTAAAATAACCTTATCAAAACTTTTTTCAGGTTTTTATAATTTCCAGATGTTGATTTGGGAGCATTCCCAATAGGTCTTAATCTGGAAAGAAAGCTGAAGTCCCAGAAAGAAGGCTGGAAGTAGGGGAATGTCCCAGTGAGCCAGATTACATATGACGCTTATTCTGTTAATTGTTGTATCATTCTGAGGTATTACATTCTTTATTTTTCCTAACAGTAGTTTATGAGTGGAATATGGTATAAAACAGCAATTTGTTCTTTAACCAATTGCCTCCTGGAATGCATATATGAATTGAAATATTCTATGGTCAATCTTATTCAATAGCTACCATGAAATGAATGAGATGAACAAAGTTTCTGAATGTTTTGGTATAGCTAAGCAAAGAATGAGAACTTCTGAAGTAGTGCTATGTGGAATATGGAATTCCACTGGTGGAATTAGTGAGGAATGACCATTCCGCTGGTGGACTTTCCACTGGAATTTTGCTTGTTCACTTGCGGAATTCTGTCTACTGTGATCCACGGAATAACATTCTGCGGAACAATAATTTTTTCCGCAGAAAATTATTCCACAACAATTTCCGCAAAAAATATTGAGATCCACTGAATAATATTCTGTTGAGCAGTGATTTTTCCATGGAAAATCATTCCATAGCTATTTTATGCTGCAGAATTCCACCATTCCATTTCCAGTGGAATTCGGCAGACTTTCAGAGGAATTTTGAATATTCTGCGGAGTTTCATTCTGCCAGAATTTGAAAATTCCATACAGCACTATTCTGAAGGCTTATCAGAACCTTTCAAAACTTGGAAACCATTTGCAGTTCTCGCATCACTAAATACAATGCAATTACTGTTTATTTTGTGTCTTTCATACAAAAATACCCTGCAACACTTTTATCCTGGAGAATGTTACTGTAACATCAGAAACATGTTTTATGCACATCTAACAGATGAGCAAGTGGAGAAACATAGACAAGAAAAAGTTACATACAATTTGAATAAGTAAAGTAAAGGTAATATCATTTATTATGATTAGACTTGTTCAGATGATTGGTAGTGTCCACCAGCTAACCCAGTCTTGATCATTTCAAACCAATATAAGATTGTCCAGATAGATAATTAGGTATCTATAGTATCCAGTCAACCCTTCTGCATTATCCAGTCAAATTAGTCATCTTATGGGACTGTATACCCAGATTCGTATATTGGAGGTTTCAGGTCAGAGAAGTAGATTATTTGCAGATCTGGTTTGGTTTTAAGTTGGCCCCATAAATTATGTTTAGTTCTGAGCATTTGGCCAAACCATTTCAGCTCTCAGTACTGTAACTCACATGGAGTAAAGTGGACAACAAATACTGCATAAACACACACTTCAGTGAGCTAGAATTGCACTTTATTATAAAACTCACTATAGCTGCAACATTTTTATAATATACTAATACTTTATAGTATATGGTCAGGGCTTATTGTGTATGGAAAACAAAGGTTTTCCAAATCTTGTTGTAGAACAGTTCAAAGGGCAAAAAAGTTGTACTATCGTTCTGACGTCACATCGATAGTACAACAGCTTTTTAGCTTTGAGCTGCTACTTGATTGGTAGGAACAGGTCAGCTAAAAATCAAACAAACCAAAATGGTGGAGCTGGTTAGTGAGCGGAGGGCTGAGAGGTAACCTAAGACAGTTGCTACATGGACTGAGTCAGCTCCATGTGTCCTAACTGCCACTTTGCCCTTTTTTTTTTTAAATCACTGGCATCTGTAAATTATAGTGAGAAGTGGCAGAGTGGTAGGGCAGTGAGGACCAGATTCGGGAGTAGACGAGGACCGGATTCGGGAGTAGACAAGGAGTGGTAGCGCGAACATACAGCATGAAGGAGTGGCTACTATCAAATTTTGTGAAATTGTAATATTTTTGGAAACCATATACTATATAAAACAGTGTATGGTTGTCCATACACAACAAGACTGTTACCATCTCGGGGATATGATGCCATCATACTGACCTCTCGAGCTTCGCTCTCGAGGTCTGTATGACGCCATCATATCCCCTCGATGGCAACATAGCCTTGTTGTGTATGGACAACCATACACTATTCTATATGATTCACACCTTTTCTTCATTTTAAAAAGTGAATAATCATACTACTTAAAATGTAACTAGCAGGACTGGCCTAGTGGTGTGGAGGGTTGAGACACTGGACACCACATCCCCACCACACTGCTGATTCTGGTTTGGTGATGACCCTGGGCCACCATGGGTTGACTGGGGGGAGGAGGACTGTGTATCTCAAAGGGCACTCTCTTTGCAGGAAAAGATGGGAGGGAAGTCGGCTCTTGCACTATACTGCCACCTGGTTTACTACAGATGGCAGTGCACTCAAAGCAACTCATTGGGCAAGAGGACACCTGCAGTAACACATTCCATTCTCTGTGTGTGAGTGTGCACATGCCCCTATACCAGTGTCCTATGGGGAAGTCAAAATGCTGGAGGAGAAAAGCCAAACTGTGCAGAATGAGGGGCCTGACCCCTTGCAGGCCCCATGCCGATAACAGGTCCCTCTTACTGGAAACCAAACCTGTTTTTAGTGGTATGGGGGTCTGCAGACGCTGCCACAGGGAGGACCCTCTGAAGGAAGCCTAGTGATTGAGCTATGTCCATGAGCTACTGGGTGACTGGGCTGGAGGGTTGGATCTGGATGTTGGCTTGCACCAGGAAAGAGCATTAAAGAAATTAACTGCAAAACAAAAATGTAACTAGCAAGGAAACACACATCACTACAGCTTGACTAGTACTGGTTTGCTGTATTAAAGACTTTTATTGCTCCCAGTGCTTCAGCTATCATCACAGTCAGTTGTCTATAATGCAATAGCATATAGCATATGGAAGTATTTTGACTTTAACTAGGTTTTGACCAAAGACAGTTTAATCAACATACTTCTGTCAAAATTCACAGTTCAGTGACTTTACAGCACCAGGAGTCCTAAATGTAACTAGTTAGTGTAGGCACCAAAGATTGCTAGCACATGGTCCACCACTGGAGTATGACCTTTACCACCAGCTCATAACACATAGTCCTTGTAGCTGGAGGGAATTCTCACCTCCCTCCCTCAAGATGTTACCTTGCTGGAGATGCTTCCCTCTGTAGCCTCACTTTCAGCTGATTGTTCATCAGTGGTGCCAGATAAATGAAAATTAGAATTGTGCCTCATCCTTGTTGTCTGCACATGAGTTATTGGGATAAATGGGCCATCCCAGTGGGATTCTGTGATGGTGCAATTGATGTGGTCATGAGGAGGGATGGTGACTTGTCCACCCAGAAAATGTGAGCCTAAAATGGCCCCAAATGGCCAATTGATAATAAAAAAAAACACTGAAAAATACCTACTTTAAGCTTACACACATGCACAATACACATATTTTGGGACTTAGGGTTTTTTCAGTTTTTTTTTCCCTTTTCCTCATGACTTTGAATTTTCAGCCATTCTGTACCAATATTGTCAATGTGTCTAAGTCACCAAAACACTCATGACCCCCCTAAGTGGCACTTTGTAAATCTAACACAACATTATTTTTGGATGGTCAATCCCGAAAGCACATTTCTTTTTTTTCCCATATAGGTTTTTCTACCTGGGCATGCTGCAGGTGGCTGCTCCATCCTGTCCCTGTCTGTCTAACCCAGCAGCCCTCTCTCCAACTTGACAAGCCCCCATATCCCCCACATATTGCCCCTGAAGTGTGGCTGAGAAGGGGAGGGCCATCCTCCTCTCACCTGAAGATCTAGCATCCAGATTCACGGGGTTGGCGAGCTAGTGGCAGTGCAAAGCAAGCATGGACAGTCAGGACCATTGGAGCCTATGACTGCTATTTTCTGTTTTCTCCCTTGGTTCCCCTGCCACAACATCATGCAAGTGTGTGTACATGGAGACATGCACTTGCTGCGTAACTGTGCCCCCTCCCATCATTGCCACTCTAGCTGCCGGCACTACCTCTGGGCCTCCACCTGGGGGCAGTCAACAGCTAAGCCAACTAACCTCCCCACCCTGGGAGAGAAGAGCCATCCTCCAGATGCTCAATCCTCTCCCCCCAGTCAATCCCCAGTGACCTGAGCTCACTCACAACCCCAGAATAGTGGCATGGTAAGAGGTAACAAGCTAGGTGCCTCAGCCCTATGCACTGCTGGGCTGGCCCCGCTGAAACACTCTTCTAGTCACATTTACTTGGTGCAACTTATATCATTGTGAGGTGGAATGGTAACTTGAGCACCTTGAAAATTTGGGTGCAGAATGGCACACATTGTCAGACACATGCACAATGGAGCCAATGCTCTATATCCAGTTAGGTAGTCAAAATAGGAATGTATGATTTGCCATTCACAGTTGTCAACAACTTGTCTGCTGTTCCACCCTGCTGGCATGTTGAAGTGTGGTGGAGACAGGGGTGAGGCATGGGTATGGTGGTGGACACCAGCAGGCATCCAATTGGATGCCCATCCTGCCACCAGAGAGGCTCCCCTGCTCCACATGGAGCAGGGGATTGTTGGATGCAGTGGGTCCTGACATCCCTTAAAGGGACCCAATTCTAGGCATGTGCCCCTCCAGTCATCCCTAGCCTTTATTCAGGACTGAAGAGCCGGGGCATCTTGTCTCACCCTTCCTGGCCACAGTGCAACCACCTCCAGCACTTTACACCTTAGATCATGACAAGGAGTGTAGCTCTGCCCCGGCTACTACCCCAGTCCATCCACATGTGCAGAGCCATGAATGTATTGGGGAATCATGAACACAAGGAGTGCATGCCCCTTTAGTGAATCCACTGGGGTCCAAGGTCCCCTTGATGCATGGTGGATAGTTGTTGAGAAGCCTATGAACCACATATATGAAACACATTGGCTTCATGCATAGGGACCACTAAGAGTGTTTTGTGACTTATGTTTTTTCCCATTTTTTAGGTTTACTTTCATAGATGTAGCTGGCCAAGGTGGAAGAATGGTTGTGTTGCTTGTCCAGCATTGGATTTTACTTGCAATATGGGGAGGAGGATTTGTATGAGTACTAAAGGAGCTCAGGGATAGGGTGTTTTTTATCTACATAGGGTAGGAGAGTGCCATATGTATCAATGGGTTGAGATGTAATTTTTTTTAATATAATTGCATGATTCTAGAATTGGGAAACCAGTGACAGGAAATCAAATGAGGTACTGCTTTGGATCATTTGTGGTCTTGTGCACTGCACATCACTATGCAGCTGTTTTGTGAGTGGCCCATAAGGTCTCTTATGAAGCAAGCTACAAATGTGGTGCAGTGAGAGTCACTATACAGTGCTCATCAGGGGGTATAAACCAGATTTAAACTAAAGGTGACAGTTCTTCAATATTTTTCAAATATTACAGAACTGAATTGCAGAAAGCTATATTAATGCCTCTATTAGGGTTGAAACACAAAGTGTCTGATTCACAAAGCGCCCCTGAAGGGTGCAAGGGGCTTGCCCCACAAGGAATGGAACAAGTCGTGGCTTGTGCCAAAAGATGCCCAAGAGCAATTCACGAAAGCAGCCTGCGGGCGCCAAAAGGCTCTTGCACTGTCCTTGCAGTACACAATCAGCTGCGGCATGGCCTAGGGAGCTTGTGGTACATGCAGGCTGCCATATCCCCTAATTTGTGATTTGCAAAACCCTCCCAGAGGGCAAATTTCTATGTACTGTAAACCAGGGCTGGTCTAAGGGTACTTAGAAGCGTGTCCTTTATGAGAGTTTTGTCTTGTTCACCAATGTGCTGCGGTTCCCCCTCCTCTGCCCCAATCCCCTTCTATTACTATAATTAGGTCCCTGGTGGTCTAGAAGAACCCTCATTCCTGATCCCCTATTTATCAAAAAAAAAAAAATAGGTCCCTTGTGGTCTAGTGGACCCCACCTTAGCACAGATCCCCATTTATTGAAAAAACAAATCACATCCTTGATGGTTTAGCGGATCCCAACATCCCCGATCCCCTTTTAATTACAAAAAACAGAGCTCCCCTGGTGGTCTAGCAGACCCTCACATCTTGATCCCCATTGATTGAATAACAAATCACATCCCTGGTGGTGTAGCGGACCCCCCATCCCAGATCCCCTATTTGTTAAAAAATAGGCCCCTGCTGGTCTAGCAGACCCCCAGCCCCATTTATGAAAGAAAAAATCACATCCCTGGTGGTCTAGTGGACCCCCACTCTGACAGGCAGTGCCTCACCACTCCACCCCCCATCCCATCCCAATGCCAGTGCCCGACACAGTCATCCACTCTCTGCCACAGCTAGGTGCCGACTGAGCTTTCAAGAAACACTGTACTGTATACAGTATGTGCTCATTGATTGACAGTTCATGCATACTGTTTACAGTACAGTGCTCTGTGACAGCTCAGTCAGCGCCCGGCCATGGTGAGAATGGAGGGCTATGCTGGGTTCTGGCTCTGGGACGGGACAAGGGGAGCATGGTGGGGTTGGGCACTGCCTGTCAGGGTGGGGTATGGGGGTCCACTAGACCACCAAGGACATGAACCCAGCAGAAGAAGGCAATTTGGTGTATCTAGTCTGCTCGTATTGCAGGGTACACAGCTTACGCTACTGTCCCAGCCCCCCCACTCCTCCTATCCTCCCTCCCCATGATCCTTGCTTTCCCCATGCCTATCCCAGCCTATCTTGAAGCTGCCCACTGTCTTCAATGAGACCACCTCTTCTGGCAGTGCATTCCAAGTGTCCACCACTCTCTTTGTGAAAAAGTGCTTCTTGACCTCCCTCCTAAAACCTCCCTCCCTCCAGCTTAAGACTGTGCCACTTCATGTTATGGTTACCATGCAGCTTAAAGAGACTCTCCTTATCCACCTTATTTATCCCTTTCAAGTACTTGAAGGTCCCAATCATGTCCTATCTCTCTCTCTTCTCTCTGTCTCTCTCTCTCTCTCTCTCTCTCTCTCTCTCTCCTTTCCTCCAGAGAGTGCATGTTAAGTGCCCTCAACCTCTCCTTGTATTCCTTACCCTGCTGACCCACTATCATATTTGTAGCCCTCCTCTGAACCTTCTCCAGCAGGTTAATGTCCTTTTTGAGGTGAATGCACCAGTACTGAACTCCATACTCTAGATGTGTCCTCACCAGTGACCTGTAAAAGGGTACTTTAACCTCCTCTCTCCTACTACTGATCCCCCTCGCTATGCATCTGAGCATCTTGTTTGCCCTTGCTGCTGCTTTCTTGCACTGTGTGGAGTGCTTCAGATTACTAGTGATCATCACTTCCAGGTCCTTCTCCTCTTCTGTTGCCGATACCTTGTACTCCACCCAGGTAGCATTCCATCATGGCATTCTTGGCTCCAGTGTGCATAACTTTGCATTTCTTGGCATTGACACCAAGCTGTCAGATCCAGGACCACCTTCCCAGCTTTCTAGATTATCCTGTAGGTCCGGTATCCCTTCAGCTGTGTTCACTCTCCCGCAGAGCTTGGTGTCATCTGTGAATAGGCACATCTTGCCCTTAATGCCATCCCCAACATCATTAATTAAGACATTGAACAACACCATCCCCAGCACTGAGCCCTGCGGGACATCACTGCTGACTTCTCTAGTGCCAGATAACTCTCCCCCCACAACCACCTTCTGGGTTCTATCCCTCAGGCAGTTTTCTGCCCATCTGGACATCTTATCCCCAACCCAAAGATTTGCCAACTACCTGATCAACCCTTCATGGGGCACAAAGTCAAAGGTCTTGCTAAAATCCAGACAGAGGATGTCTACTGCTTGGCCCTGGCCTACTGTCTAAGTGACCCAGTCAAAGAAGTCAATCAGCTTCATTTTACATGCCCCCCCCCCATGAACCTGTGCTGCCTCGCATCCTGGAGATCATGCTGCCCTAGATATTCTACAAGCCTTTCCTTAAGTATGGTCTCCATGAGCTTGCACACGATTGAGGTCAGACTGACTGATCTGTACTTCCCTGGGTCATATTTGGGACCCCTTTTGTGCAGGGGCATCACATGTGCTGTTCTCCAGTCCTGTGATACCATGTCTGACTCTAGTGAAGTATTAAATAGGCCTGCCAGTGGCCCCGTCAGTTCCTCAGACAGTTCCCTTACTGCCCTTGGATGTACTGTGTCCGGGCCTGGTGATTTGTCCATCCTCAGTGCTAGCAGCCCCTCCCTCACTCTATCCTGCACTATCACTACATCTGTGTTCCCTTCCCCCCTGCTCCTCTTCTCCCTCATGAAGGCACTGGTCTGCCCTTCTCCCTGGTGAAGACGGAACAGAAGTATTAATTTAGTATCTCTACTTTTCCCCTTTTATCCTCCACCCATTCCTCCCCTTTCTTAACCTAACAATCCCATCCTTCTTGTCCCTTTTCTCACTTATATAGCGCAAAAAGACCTTCTTCCCCTTTTTAAAGGAGTAATACACCCTGGGTGGGATATTCAAAAGGGTTGCACATGGTGCAACAGGGGTGCATCATGTGCAAACCACTGATGCGCCCTGGTGTGATATTCAAATGGGAAAAGTGCACGGCACAAATCCTGATGCGCTGGGATGCATCAGTAAAGTATGCAGCACAATTTGGGGGGGGCGTGCCCATGCATACCCCATACATCCCAATATTCACCCCGGGATGTGCTGAGCATAGGCAGGCGCAACCCCTACGTGCGCCACACACAGTTGTGCCAAAAGAAATGGAGCAACAGCTGGCCACCCACAGGTCAACTGCTGTAATGCAGGGCGTAACACGGCAGCTGCCAGCTGTGGGTGGTCACCAGAGCTCTGGCGGCACCGTCCATCGCAGTCGCCCCCCCCATGCCTGATCGTGGGCTTCCATTATGTTAATGTCCCTGGTGGTCCAGTGGAGCCAATCACACAGCCCAATCGCGGGCTTCCACTATGTTAATATCCCTGATGGTCTAGTGAACCCGATCACACAGCCCGATTGGGGGCTTTCGTATTCTAATATCCCTGGTGGTCCATCAGTTACCCCATCCCAACCTGCCCACTCAGTCCCACCACCCCGCCACCCCCATCAGCGATGGGTGGCAGCACCCCAACCGCAAGCCACCTTACCACCCGCCGACTGACAGCGTACGATATGGCCATACACCCATTGATCCACAGCATGGGCCAATGGGCCTGCAGACCGTACTGTACTACACAGTCCCAAAATGTGAATGAATCCATTCATTCATTCACTTATTAGGACTGTGTAGTACAGTATGGTCTGCATGCCCACTGTCCCACACTGTGGACCAATGGGCGTACAGCCATATCGTACGCTGTTAGTCAGTGGGCGGCCGGGTGGCTTGTGGGTGGGGTGCTGCCACCCGCCACTGACTGGGGGAGGAGCGGGGTGGTGGGACTGAGTGGGTGGGTTGGAAGGGAGGTACTGCTGGACCACCAGGGATATTAGAATACTGAAAGCCCACGATCGGGCTGTGTGATCGGGTCCACTGGATCACCAGGGATATTAACATAATGGAAGCCTGTGATCGGGCTGTGTGATCGGGTCCACTGGACCACCAGGGATATTAACATAATGGAAGCCCACGATTGGGCTGTGTGATCAGGTCCACTGGACCACCAGGGTTATTTAGAACACTGAAAGCCCATGATCGGGCTGTGGGATCGGGTCCACTGGACCACCAGGGAGAATAATACATATTACATCCCACGATCGGGCTGGGGTTCATTGCCTTTGAGGGGTGGGGGCATCAGTCCCTGATGGCTGCTGTCTGGCAGGGTGCCAGGTGCAAATTGCAGGGGATTGGCACATCTGCATGCAAATGGGGCCATGATGACATGCAAATGGCCCCATTTGTGCCTTGCATGCATTATGGCCCCACTTGCATGTCCACCACTGAATATCATGATTGCTGCACCTAGCACAATGGCACTTGTGCTGGCATATCCCCCTGCTTCTCCCTGGCCACTTGCACTGGCACAGTGACACTGCGCCATGTGCAACACGGATGGCCACGGAGCGATATTCAATGGTGCTGAGCCATGGCGCAGCACGGTTGAATATCACCCTGTCAATGCCCTGGCACATCCCAGTTGCACTGCACCCAGGCTTGTGCCACAGCCTGGTGCAGTCTGAATATCCCACCCCCAGAATTTGTAAAAGCATATGTTGTGCAGAGTGTTTTGATTTGTGTGTGAAGTTCTAGTGTGTCCTTCCTCTGTCTGCTATTAATTTTTCTTAAATTTGCCTGCTAGCTTTATAGTGGTTTTATGACCCCTGAGGATCTCCATCTCAGCAAGGTTTATTGCTTTCCTTGTTCCTACAATGCATCCTGTCTCATGTTACAGTGATGCAGTGAGTACCTTAGATTTGGTAGCAAGCACTGCTTTAGAATCAGTGCACAACAGCAGAGATGGCTATATTTTAAAAACTATACAGAGTTCAGCTTGGTGACTACCCTCACTGTAAAGGTATTTTTGTCCTGAATAATTTGTCACGCTAGTTGTGTATGTGTAACTCATATGGTTTTCATGATATTTACAGTAAAGCCCACCAAGATGAAGCACAGTGTCATAGGTTTACTGCATGACTAAAGGGATTAGGGGATGGCCGACGCAGCAATTGCTTAGTTGCATTCTTCTGCATGGCCTCAAGTAACAGACTGGCTTTTTCAGGTTTCTTGAGCATTGAGCATCTTTGTCACAGTAGCTCCTTTGCTTCTATTTTATTTTCGTTGAATTCAGTCAGTCGATAATGAGCCAATGGAGGGGCAAGGGAAGCATGGTTTTTACCTAAATTTGTGTCCCCGAGGTCTGCCCCGCTTGATCAGCAGTCTCTTCCTGGAAAACCAAGCCCAGAGATTGGAGCCAGTGACTCGAGAGTTAGTTTGCCGGTCCCCCCGATGGCAGTTGAAGGGGTACTTCACAGCACTCCAGGAAGATTTCCTCTTGAGATGGGAAAGCAGAGAAGTCATGAGCAGCAGCTGCCTCTGTACCCGCTGCCTGAGATCTGCCAACAATCTTCTCCACAAGAAGGTGAAAGTTATGCATTGGACAAGTTGAGAAAAGTGATTGATAGAATACTCACATAGACAGAGAAGAGTGACAGGAGGCTGGATGCTCTGCTGAAAAAAAACTGAGTTTTTACAAGCCGAGGTTAATGTTGTGAAGAATACTAGTGAGGCTATCAAAAAGACAATGGCCAAGTATACAACTACTCTTTTTAACCATGATGCAAAGATTACTTCACTTGAAGTTAACTTTGCCAGTTTAATGAAAGATAACTGTAACAGCAATTGAAACTGAAAAGTGCAGAAAATATGCTTTGCTTTAGAAATATTCGCATATTGGGGATTCCGGACAGATTTGATTTGGATTTCATTAACATTAGGGAACTGGTGAAGGACATTTTGGTTATTGAATGACATTTTGGTTAAAACATTTGTCTTACCTCAGGAGACCCCCCCCCCAATAACTAAAGCTTTTAGGCTAGTAAAGTGCCAGCAGCAGAAGCAGGTATCTGGGCAAAACAAATCTGCTATTCTTGCAACATTTGGTTTCGATTCCGACAAAGAATATATATTTAAACTGGCAAAACTTAGAGGCTCACTGGAATACAATGAATGCAAGTATTATATTTGTCTTGATTTTTGTTATTCTACACAGCAGAGGAGGGGGAAATTTCTGGTTTACAGACAAGAAATTTTAGAAATGGGGGCCCAGTTCTTTTTGTTGCCACCGGCAAAAGTAAAGGTAGTTAAAGATGGGAAGTCCTACATATTTTTGGAGGTCGGTCAACTCGCGGCCTTTCTACACTCACAGTACTCTGCCCAAGAAACTGGGAAATCATTCACATCTTCAGAGCAAGACATTATCGATCATTTGGATAAAACGTATTTTTAAAAAAATCAATATCTGTTGTAGTTAGCTCTAACTTCCTCAGACCTGCGTGGAGGGGGGGGGCGTGTTATATGAATATGTTTTTCTTTATGCTTTCTTTAACTTCTCTTACTCTTATTCTTGTTAGTTGTTGTTGAAACAAAATGAAACTAGTGGAGTATAACAGTGGGATACCAAATGTTGGTGTATTTAATATGGTTCGTATTTATATACTGCAGCTGCTTAGTTGTCTATGTATCTTTAACTTGTTTTTAATTTTATTTTTTTCCCCTCCTCTCTTTGATGTGGCCTAGTTGTTTCTTTATGTTACGTAACAAAATGGTTATATTAAGTGCATGCTAAAAATAGAAAATAGAGTTAAAAATCTACATTTCGACCTTAGGTCTTCTTCAGGAAATATGTAAAAGAGAAATATTAGATATTTCATGAAGAAGACCTAAGGTCGAAAAGTAGATTTTTAACTCTATTTTCTATTTTCAGAGTGCATTTAATATAACCATTTTGTTTTGCTTTTAAACCACATGCTGATGCAGCACCTTGTTTCTGTTTATGTTACATATATACATAAGTATGAAAAATCTTAAAAATAAATATATGATAAAAAAAGAAATTGCATTGTTTGCTGCAGAATACTGCAGTGCTGCACTTCATCCTGGTGGGCTTCACTGTATATTTGTTTGGCAAATCTACTAGAGTTTTCACTCAGAGAGGGAAAAAAAAGCATCTGCTGTTTGCAAGCGAATCTGCACCCATGCCAAACAAAACTAAATATCTTGAAAACTTTACAAGCTACACAAAAGCAAACAGCAGCAATGTTGTTGAGGACAAAAAGATCTTTAAAATGATGGTAGTCACTAAGCTGTACTGCTTACAGTTTTTAAAATATTTGCCATCCGAAGTGGGAAATTTCGTAAAAAAAACATGGAATTTTGGTTAATTAGATGGCTATATTTTACAAACTATACAGAGTTCAGCTTAATGACTATCCTCAATGTAAAGGTATTTTTGTTGTGAACAACTTGCTGCTGTGTAAATGGCCAACTATGGATCAAGATTTAGATTTGTTTGGCATGTGTACAGATGCACTTGCATACAGCAGATGCTTTTTTTTCTCTCTGAGTGAACACTCTAGTAGACTTGCCAAACAAATGTAAATATCTTGAAAACCATACAAGTTACACAGACACAAACAGTGTCACATTTGTTAAAAACAAAACAAACTTTACAATGAGGGTAGTCACCAAACTGAATTCTGTATAGTTTTTAAAATAGAGCCTTCTCTACTGTTGTGAACCAATTCTAAAGCAGTACTTGCCACTGAATATATGGTCCCAGCTACATCACTGTCACATAAAGACAGGATGCATCATAGGAACAAAAAAAGCAATAAAACTTGCTGAGATGGAGATCCCCAGGGGTCGTATACCTACCATAAAGCTAGCAGGCTAATTTAGGAAAAACTCTTAATAGCAGTCAGAGGGAAGGACACACTAGGACTATACACACAAATCAAAACACTCTACACAGCATGTTTTTACAAATTCTGGGTGTACTACTGCTTTAATTTCTTCAGCTATCTGCAGCTGCTTCTGTGCTTTAGCTCACCAGACTTCCTTACTTGCCTCACTAGCCAACTTAGGTAATTTTCCCTATCCACCTTTTTATTCACATTTTCATTCATTTATTCAATAAACAGGGGTGGAGGGGCCATTAGACCACCAGGGACCTATGTTTTTGTTAATAAATAGGGGATCAGGAAGGGGCTCTACTAGACCACCAGGGAAGTGATTTGTTTTTTCAATAAAGAGGGATCAGGGTGGGTAGATGCTAGACCACCAGGGACCTATGTTTTGTTACTAAATAGGGGATCAGGGATGGGGGTCCACTAGGCCACCAGGGGCATGATTTGTTTTTTCAATAAAAAGGGATTTGGGCAGGGCGGCCAATAGACCATCAAGGACTGCTGTACATGGTATTGTTGCTGCATGGTTGCCCCACAGTGGCACACCTGCCTGATATGCCATCTGTGTAGTGCAGGGCCACAGTTGCTGCAAGCCATGGGACTTTGCCACCGGGACCCTACCTGATACTGAATCAGGTGCAGGGTCCCTAGCACACCAGCAATTGGTGCAAGCTGCCTTCAGTGCAGCTTGCACTGACTTTTGTGAATTGAGCTCAAAGTGTATAAAGTAAGGAAATGAAAACTTAGGAATGGAAGTCTGTAACCTTGGCAATTTGGTTCAATGGTGTTCCTTGGGGTTTCAACAGTCATGCACTGCAGGGTTGGCCCTAATATGGGCACTGTCTTGTCGCACAAAGTAAAACCACACAGCAATGCTTGCATAGAGGGTGTTGATAAATGTTTTTGGGTCACTTTGTAGGGCCTGTTATGGACTTAAGAGTATCATCATGTGCATTCTTAGAATCAGAGGATTGTGAATCAAAGGTGAGCAGTTCTGTGGTCCTAAGGATGCAAGAGACGACACTCTGAGATCCATTACAAAATCTCCAAAAGGAACCACAAAATTATTATAGATTGCATATTTTTTTTTAATTGTTTTTCACTGTTACTTTCCACATCTATTACTTTTCTCGGGGTCCTCAATGAGCCACTCAGCAATGCCGGGGGAATCAGCAGGACACACTGAGTTTCCTTGAGTGCTCCACTCCCAAGTAGTACCTGTCATTCTGGATGACCCCCCAGTTGGGGCAGAGAAGGTCTTTCCCCTACCTTCTTCCAAGACTCAGGGGGAATGGACACCTGGAGCCTGCATCTCCCGGTGCCCAGTTGTTGGTGTGAGGCCCATCTCCTGGCACATAGATGGGGCTTTTTCCTTCTTGTTCTGGTACTCCCGGCCCCTGTGGATGTCAGCACACAAGTAGGACCAATGAGTTGGAGGTGCACAGAGATGTACCTCTGCTCTGGTCCTCAGCCAATGCCCCTCCCTCAAGGTCTGTTCCCTAGGCTGCACTGGCACAACCCATGGTCACCCAAGTGGTGGCGGTATAGCAGCAAGGAGAAACAGCCCACCCCTCCTGGAGAAGGAGAGCAGCCCATTGGGTGCTCAATCCTTCTCCCCCACCGGCTGGCCCTCTGACAATCCAGCTCACTACTGAAGCCAGGTCACTGGTGTCACAAGCAGTAGCGCTACCATTGTGCTGGTGGGTCAGTCAGACTGCATAATTTTAAAAATAAAATATCCTTTTTTGTTTAAAATGCTGATGGTGTGAGTGATCAGTGAGAAACCTGCTACAATAGCTTAGTCCATGAGATACTCCTACGATTATAAGAGTACCTCATGCACAACTGAAGGAAGAGCTGTGATTGGTCAGGGATGCCCCTATGATCTATAATTAGGGTAACCTCACCCGTGTGTTACACGACTATTAAAACCCTGAGCAATACCATACCACTGATTCAATAAGGTTCCTGGCTTCCAGCCCTAAGTTTTCTTTTCCTTGCCTTGTTTGTATTTCAACCCTAATGGCATTAACTTTTTTTGCAATTAATTGGCAACAATACAGGGTAAGACTCAAACAAACCATTAGAACATACAGATGTGGGAAAAGAGGTGGTGTCTGAGGCTTGAAGTGGGAAAGTCAATCAGTGAGATGGAATGGGGGAGACAGGCTGACCCAGACAGTAGCAGCAGAGGTGCTGAATGTCCTCCACCATCAGTTAAAGGATAAATCTAGAGACCAGAGGGAAGCTTATAAATGTAGGAAAGGAAAATACAGGATAAAGAGAAAGCAGGGACTAGTTCAGAGACATATGGAAGGCAAGTTACTTACCCGGTAAACAAAAGCTCAATAAATAAATGATAAAGTTTGTCAGGACTATGGAAATGAACAATGCAGTTATATTGTGGTATAATATTGAATAGAAGTATAGTATATGGTTAGGGCTTATAGTGGATAAAAAGTGGTGACTTTCCAACAGCTGTTGTAGGGCAATTCAAAGGTCAAGAAAAGTTGTTGTAGTATTGTTCTAACATCACAACAATACTACAACAAATTTTCCCATTTGAGCTGCTGCCTGATTAGCCCAAACAGTGCTGTGCTCAAAAACGAATAGTGTAAAATGGTGGTGAAGGTTAGCGAGTGGTTTGCAGAGTGGTGGATTCATGTAGTTTGGACACCGACTGCCATAGTTGGCTTTCTGTGTCCGAACTACCAGTGTGGCAGTTTTCAGTTTTTTTTGTGTTTTAATCACTGGTGCTGTAGATCATCGGAGTTGAGAGCACAGTGGCACTGTACCTAGGAACACGATGTTTAGAGCCGGGAGCACAGTGGGACTTATCTGTGGACCTGGAGCAAGTGAACATAAACACAAGGTATGAATCCTTGTAAAAGTATGTTTTCTACATTCTTGGGAACCATATACTATACAAAATAGTGTATGGATGGCCACACAAAACTGAGGCTGTGTTTCTAGCTCGGGGATGTGATGACGTCATTCAGGCCTCTCAAGCTTTGCTCTCGAGGTCTGTATGCCGTCATCACATCCTCTCAATAGAAATACAGCCTTGATGTGTATGGCCACCCATACACTATTCTATGTGTAGTGATGTGTTCCCATTTCAAGAAGCGTGCAGGTAAGCAGTTGGGTTTTGAATTGTTTACAGATCAAAGAGGAGGTAATTAGATGAACCACAATGAAAGGAATTTCAGTAGTCTGGACAAAAGGAAATGAAGACATAATTAATGATTTCAGAAGAAAAGGAATTAAAGGCCTGATGGGTGCATATAATATTGAAGGAATTATAATAGGAAGCTATACAGATCACAATATTTTATCCATAGACTGTAAATGCTCCTTAAAGTGTGGGATCACTGATTTATGGTGGTTGAAGTAAAACAAAAATATCTGTTTTCAGATATGAAATTCTGGAATTGCAATGGGGATTGCCAATCAATTTTTGAATTTTACTAGGATTCTACTGTCTAGCATTTGTTATGTTTATACATTAGGTGTGTTGTGAATTTAAAATTCACCCATGAATTACTGCAAATGTGGATGATACACACTGCACATAGCATTTGCATACTGTGCGCTATGCAATTCACTGCACTTGTAACAAATTTTACTATGTCAGTTGATGCAGTTCACACATTGCAGCACATATTTGTGTCAATTCATGTAGTAAAATTCACCATGGGGTGTGTAGTACAGCAATTTGTGTGGCAAAATTTGCACAAGTGTGTGAAATTATAATACATGAATTTCTACACTATGCCAAGTGCTATGCAAATTGTACAGTTTTTCCCACTTTTCAAGGACCTAGTATGCATGAGGTAGACAGAATACAAGAAAACTAAATATTCAGCAAATTAAATCAAGGAACATTTCATCTCAATATATTTATTTACCTGGTTGGTTGATCCAAGGACAACTACCATTTTCAAGGCAGAGAACAATGGGGGGGGGCATTGTCAGTGGATAAAATCACCAATCATATCATGATACTAGAAATTCTTTATTGATTGATTGTTTTATTCATTCATTTTTTAAAGTTTTACCAGGAAAGACATACTGAGTGGGGAACAACTCACTTCCAGATGTTTACTGGGGGATGAGGAAATAATACAATTGGGTGAAAAACTATTTTGTACATTTACATATATGCATCAATAATAGTTAATGGCAAGTAATACAGTGCAACAAAAAGGTGCAAGGTACAATACAGCATGGATGTGCAAGCCAATGTACATTGCAGGGTAAAACAGTACACCACAGTGCTTAAGGCAGATAAAGTTGTGCTTAGGCAGGATCAGAGAACAGCCCCAAACAGGGTGTAGAGGTAGGGAGGGCACTGAAAGAGCAACATCTCCATGGGCAAGACATGGGAGGAAGGTGGAGTGCAGATGCTAAAGTCTAGTGTCAGGGACAGTTGCTGGAGGGAGTTGTAAACTCATACAGAAAAGACTTAACAGAGAAGGGGGAGAGGCAGAGCAGATGGAAAGCAGAAAGAGGACAAGAGTTTATGAAAATTATATGAGAAGGCTTTGACCAGCAGTAGATTTCTTTGGGGGGATGGAAAGGAAATAAAAAATAGTGCTATGGGGAGAGTAGCAGGTGGGGGAGAAGAAGAGAGTGTAAAGATAGGGAGATAGAGAACCAAACCAGAATTTGGATATGAAGGGGGCACAGTGGGCAAGGTGCCTAGTATATGAAGGGAGGGAAGGGAGAGCAAAGAGTAAAGAGGCAAGTGGTGAGTACAAGGAGCACAGTCCAGAGCAAAATGGAAAAAAGAGTGAAAGAGAGTCTGGTCTGGCAATGGAGGACTTGAGAGTGGCAGTCAAAGATAGGGAGTATCATCTTCAAGACTATTTCTTGGCAGGGATAGTCACTTTTTAGGGCTGCAGTGGGCATAGCCCTGCAGACCTTTTAGGATGAGTAAAGGGACTCCGCATTCCTTCCTAAGTTGCCACCCACTGTTCCGCCCACTGTGCCCGACTGCCTTTTAGAATGAGTAAAGGGACTTCGCATTCCATCCTAAACTTCCACCCACTGTTCTGCCCACTGTGCCTGTCTGTCTTGCTTGAATTGTAACTTTTTTCCCATTCATGTCCAGTAGAAAGTGGAGAAAAAAGGAAAAAAACACAGAATCAAGTCCTGTTTCTTTGAAGTAACTTCAGCAAGTATACTGCTCATAAAATAACTGCTGTGAATGTCTTTGTGATGTGTGTGGGGGGGAGGCTGCATTTTCAGCTACATCAGAACAGTAGGCAGCAGTGGGAGATTCAATAGCCCATAGTGCATGATAGAGCTTTTGCTTAATCTCCAGTTAGATCAGCCCTGTGTGACTGTACATGGCCCAGGGAGGATGACAGGACCTGCAAACAAAATATTAGAACTTATATAAACTCTAACATGCAATGCAGGCTACTGAATCTCTCATTGCTGCATACTGTTCTAAGGCCAGCTGCAGGAAATTCTGGGATTTGTAGTAACAGAAGATGTAAAAATTGTTAATAACCTCTTTTATTCTGATGGTGATTGCTACAATTTACTACAGCTTGCAAATTACAGAACCACATTAAAACAGCTAATTCCAACCAACTACCATACAGTACAGTGCAAGCAACAGAGGAGAAATAGATAGGCAACTCATCTCATATAGGTTCATGCACTTTCCCTAGGCAGAAGCCCCGATGTACCTGTTACAGAACATATACCCTGGTAACAGTCTCGCCTGCCATTTTTATACATTTTATTTTACTAAGCATCATTGGTTAGCCTTTTCATATATGAACTGCAGTGTAACTTTCAACCCCCACACACTCCTACAAGGAGCACCTTACCCACCATTAGTGCACACCCCTTTAATTCTGGATCCACCTCCAGGTTGCCTTGATTGGTACTGGGCTTCACCCATTTAAACTACATTTCCTTTATACCAAAGCTGGCTGGGCAGGACCCACTCAATGAACTTATATAAACTCTAACATACAATGCAAGCTACTGAACCTCTCACTGCTGCATACTGTTCTAACGCCAGCTGTAGGAGACTCTGGGATTTGCAATAACAGAAGATGTAAGCATGTGTAATCCCTTTTGTTCTGATAGTGAGGGTTATGATTTACTACAGCTTGCAAATTACAGAGCCACATTAAAACAGAGCTAATTTAGTTAAAGGGAACATATACAGCAAATATCACTAGTTTTTTTTTTGTTATTCACAATAAAGGAACACAATGGTGATGATAGGAGTATAGCACATGTTTTACATCTTTTGCAATTACCTGCAGTCTGCCATTTTTGCCATTTGTACTGGTACCTGAGTGACTAGAATTCCAGCCTTTGTGTCTCCCTGACAAGGTCCTCCATTTTGTAGAGGCCTCTCAAAAGGAGTCAACTTGTCAGTGCTATGCCTTCAAATGGGAGTGCTTTTTCCCTTTGGTGCCAGGGCAGGGAGTGTGACCCCCTCTTTTGCTCTGTGGCTAGCATCCTGCATTACTTGTGGTCCATCTCTCAATTGAGCCTAAGATCGACATTCCTCAAGGTGCACCTAGCATGCTACCCCAGTGGCATGGAGAGCTGAGGCACTGGGCACCTTCCACCTGCTACACTGGTGACCCGGGGTCAGGAATGGACTCAGGTTGCTCAGGGGCTGGCATGTACAAGAAGCTTGCAGTAAGTAGCCACCACCCATCAGCATGTAGCACCCACCAGCTGCCATCCAGTCAGATACCTCCAGCAGCCCAGAGTCTGATGCCAGCATTTAATCTTTTGTGGGAGATACCACCTCTAGTGGTTGAGGGGGTCATGTGTACTCAATGACCATTCAATGCTTTGGTGCTGTCAATCTGATCTCTTTCATAGGCATTTTATTCATAATAAAAATCAAGAAAGTACACATTTTAGACACTTACTAATTTGAGGCAGACTCAAACCATAGCTCTGAAACCTAATGGCAAACCTCTGTGCCTCCACTCCTCCATTTTCTTTCATGGCTGTGATCAAGACCCTTAATGGAGGAACAATGAAACTGCTCTTTTGTAACTTGAATTTGTTTCTTGCTCTGGAGCCAATGGTTAATAGTCATTACTCTCACCTATGCAGAGATAATGAACACTGGCTTTGGATTAATGAAAGGGGTGGACCTTGAGGGGCCACCTAATCCTCATCAATATCCAATTCTTTGTTTCTGTGAACATGTAAGATATTTAGTGTTATTGACGCAATAGGTTGCATGCTTGCCTCTGGGGCCAGAAGGACATAGGCTGGTGCCCCACACCAGGAAATTGGGCTAATATTCAGTATTGTACTGTAGTGTAGCACCTGGGTATTGGATGTACTACACTGATGTTGAGGTGCTAGCCTTTATATGAGATGTTAAACCAAGGTCCCTTCTGGCCATCTTTTTTGATTGTCCAGGTGGAAGTTAAAAATCCCATGGAACTTAATGCAAAAGTCAAAGAAGTTAGCAAATTATAATACAATACTCATAAATATATCATGTCACTATTCTCTACCCCTAGGACCCACCCCCTAATTATATGCACTTCTTTTACACAGTTTCTGCTACACAGTATTTCTAGTGACATAATTACGGGGGTAGCGAAAGGTTATTCCTATTAGTTAATGAAAGCTTCAGTCTCCATTGTTAGCAAGTCCTCCTACTATAGCAACCTAATTAAGACTTAAAATTGTCCAACCATGATTTCAGGTGCCACCTCCTGGTTAGTATAAGAGATACTTGGCACTGTGCTTGCCATAGAAAATATTTGAGGATGATGAACACCAACTACTGCATTCCCACCTCACACTTCCCTTGTGGAAGGGAGTTTAGGCTGTAAACAATCCATCCATCCTGAGGATTGCACAAAAGAGGCTACCTTAAGAGCCTTAAAACATAGTCCCAATGTTGTGAGTAAAGGGGCATTCTGAGACTAAGTTCTTTATTATTTTGCTTTACAAAGCAGACTTTTGGATAGTACTGTTTAATCAGGTTTTTATGCATTAAGTTTGCTTCAATTATAGTCCCACATGAAAATTTAACCATATGAGTGCATCTTACTTTTTTATCTGGATCCTTGCAGTTTGCCTATCACAAGAGCCACACTTTTTAAATAAATTTATGGAAGATAAGGCCCGCTAGGCCCACCTAGTCTACTCATTTTCTGTACCTGCTGCAGAAACCACAGACACTACTTGATCTCTGGCTTTGTTCTCTTTCCTATCACTCAGGTTTGGCAACTTGCTTGATGTGGTGCTTCACAAGGAACCACCATCCTACAGTGGAACCAATCTGGCCCAAATTCCTCACCAGCAGCCGTATCAGCTCTGGCCAGATTGTTTCTATAGAGTGCACCAAGCTTGGGGTGGAGTTTGAGGTAGGTAGCATCAACATGCATCGACAATTTGAGAGAAATACCATGCTGAGGCTACTGATAATTCTATTATATCATTAAACACTGCAAAAGGGGCATACATTAGAGACAACGTGGCCCCAGTAACAAAATGGGAAACTGTAAGGTATGGTTAAAGAAAAGAATGTGAGTGTACCAGGCCTTCCCAGTACTTTTGGTGATCAGAATTCAGCTGCAGCAAGGCTTCTTTGATCACACAGAGACAGAAAAGATTTCAATGTTAATAAAGTTTGTTGGATTCCCAGGTACTCTGAACCCAGAAATGAAGGCCCTACTACAGCCATGCATTTACAATATCAGAAGTCATATTAGGGTTCAGCAATAGTCAAGTCTTATCAAATCCTGGTGTCAGTCTTTGTGAAGAAGAGGCTATTCTAAACTGAAAAGACTGGCCCATCAATGCAGCGGTAGCACTACTGCTCATGACACCAATGACCCAAGTTCAAAAATTTGCTCAGATCATAGGGGGCTGGCCGAGGGGAGGAGGATTAAGTGCTACACTGGATGTTCTGCTCTTCCAAGGAGGGTGGGTCATCATCTTCATTGTGATACCGCCACTTGGATGACCACAGGTGGTGGTGCAGTCAAAGATGCATTTGGAGGGATGGACACAGGCTGGGGTTTCACTGAAGCAGCACACTTGTGTACACACATACCTTGAACCTCTCATGCCTGTCTGTATCTGTAGGCTTAGAAGAAACCAGGAAAAACAACCCACTTCCTGACAGACAACAGGCCCAGTGAACTGATGGAGACTGGACCTCCACCACTCCACTGCCAGCCTGATGAAATCAATATAGCTAGAGATGTCCTTACCTCTTCTCCACCTGGGGAAGCATGAAGGTACAGTAGGCAAAGGTAGGAGGTCAGAGTTCTGCAGAGCCAGCTGCCTAGGGAAGCCCAGAGGGAGGCCATGGCACTGGGATGCAAGGGAGCATAAATAAAGAATATTTAAAAAAGTGAGGACAAATGTGAAATCTTTTTCTTTCAAGACTTAGTAAGGGAATTTCAACATTGTTGCCACAGAATGTTACATTTTAAGTCCCAACTTTTTAAAGTTGCTGCTGAAGTTTGTTTTCCCCAGTCAGGTTATGGGTAACCCTTGATTGACAGGTTTATATTATACTTATATTACAGGTTTATAAGTCAAATAAAACAAAATATTGTGCAGACTGATTACACGGGTGGGGTGGGGGACTTATCCAGACCTGTAAAAATTTGAACTGATTTTGTACTGATCATTGTACCCTGGTTTCTTGTTCACTTCTTAAGTTTACAGTAAATACAACTTTTATTCAGGAGATTGCTGCTTGTGTGAATATGTTGTGTAAGGATGAAAGATGTCAATATGAAATGGATGAATCAACTACCATCAGGAGAGATAAAATGAATATAATTTCTCTACTTTATTGTAAATTTAGCACTAAAAATGTAGCTGATGTCTTTGTTTTCTACCCTATACTAAGCGTATGATGACTTGTAGCACCTTTCTAACAGAATTTCTGAAATGGCATCTAAAAGTTGGACCACCTACGAAGTGGCCTGGCTTTGCGTCAATTTGTGGTAAATGTGGTGCTGTTTGCAGCAAGAAAATAATACACTGAAGCAGATTATGAAAACGGTCATAAAATCTCAAGCATCTTTGAAAAAAAAAGACACTCAAATTTTTGTAGAACTGTGAGAATGCAGACAGAGCAGAAAATTGTCCTGTGAGTCAGCATCATCCCCTCTGAAAAGCTGGCCCAATTTATTTTACAGCATACACTTCAGTATCAGTATTTGCAGTGTCAGTGGTTCAGTAGGTAGCACACTCACCTCTGAGGCTGGGAGATCAGAGAGCTGTGGGTTCAGTTCCCACATCTGGCACTTGGGTTAATATCCCAGTACTGACACTGTAGTGCAGCATGAGAGGGGTGCTGCACTTCTGAGGTGCCGTCTTTCGGATGAGACGTTAAACTGAGGTCCCATCTGCCTGGATTGGTGGTAGTTCAGGTGGATGTTAAAGATCCCATGGCACTTCTCGAAAAGAGTAGGGAATTCTTTATTGCAGAGAAATAACATCATAGGAAGTCACAAAAAATACTCAAAAAAGAAATCAGCAATATAAATAACAAAGGAAATGAACATCCAAAACCAATCAAAAACAAGAAAATAAATCAAAATAAATGTTCTACATTTTTCCAAAATATAGCAAATGTCCTCCTATCCATCTTTAAAAATCAGAAGTTTTAACTTTTGTATTGCTTTTCAATTTGTGAAATAATAACAGAGTTTAATAAAACAGCATGTTGCAAATAATAGTGACACCGAGCTTGCAAAGATGAAATTTATGCAGGCAAAAGATCACATTCAGAGTACTAGGTGATATCTCCTTAAAGACCCTGAGTAGTCCCCTAAAATTAAGGATTCATAATTAATAGGACCTCCTCCATTTACTCTGTAAATCAAGCCAAAAAGTACAATATATGGACAATTAATATAAAATGTTCTAGGGTTTCTAATAACCCATCACACCCTGGTCTTAAACACTCCCTTTCCTCCACCGCCTTATGTTTCCAATTGCCACGGACCCCTAATCTCCCATAACAACAAAGCCAGGAAACATCCCACATATGCACAGGAACTCTAGGTCTCTTAAAGTTTCAATGCAAACTGCAGTCTAGATGGACAGCATTTTGGAAAATCTACCTGAACCAAGAAATTCATTTCCATGATCCTACGATAAATCTGTTTTCTATTCAGTAAAAGGCCTCTGCTTTTGTAATTGCCATGCTTTTACTTTTCTGAAACCAGGGACTGCAAAATCAGGAAGGTTCAAACCTTTGACCTTCTTAATTCCTTGATCCCCAATATTGAAAAAAAAGAGCTAAACAGCTCATCCGTCCAATCCATCCATAAATCCTCAGTAGTATTTGAATCATTATGCAAGATAGAACTAAAAAGAAAGAATAGAAAACCACCGGATTTATCATACCCAAGCCCCCAGCCTGGATTGGCAGATAAGTAAAATCTCTTTGATGGATTTAACCTGTTACCCCATAACATTTGAAAACAACTTAATAATCGAGTTTCAAATTTTAAAGGTAAGGAAAAACATAACTAATATACAAAAAATGGGAAGAAGAAACTTTAATAATAGAAACCTGCTTTAATTTTGAGAGAGTCCAGGATTTCCACATCTGTACCTTTCTTCCCCTACACTAATTTCTTCCCAATTCAAAGAAGCCACATCACAAGATCCAAAATAAATTCCTAAAATCTTAATATAAGAATGTACTATATTAACAGAACCAATCATTTGTACCACATCCCTAAACCTATTTGTAAACCAAAAATTTATCATAATTTAAATATACTCCGAAAATCTAGAAAAATCCTCAAACTGTTGTAATGCCTAATTCCTGAGACTGAATCTTGCACTATAAGACACATATCATCTGCATAAGCAGAGATTTTTGAGGAAATATCCATACCTGGAGAAACACCCAAAATCAAATCATTACTTATTATCCCTCTGATCAAAGGATCTAATATAAAAGTAAAAAGCAGAGGGCTTAGGGGGCATCCCTGACGAACCCCCCATTTTAAATCAATACTTGTCCCTACCAAACCATTAACTATGGGGGAAAGGAAGCACCCTTATACAAGGATGTAATCCATGCCAGCATTTGACCAGGTAATCCATAATATTGTAAAACAGTAAACAGAAAAGCATGAGAAACAGTATCAAAAGCCTTCCTCTGATCCAGGCCAAAAGAAACCCAGACAATTTATTTTGTTTACCAAATTCTGTTAGTGCCCTTAATAACAGTAAATTTTGTTTAATGTTCCTCCCAGGAACAGAGCAGGTTTGTGCAGGATGTATCAGCACGGATGCCACCTTCTGTAATCTACTACACAGAATAGAAGAAAATATTTTATAATCAGTATTAAGGAGACTAATAGGCCTCCAATTACACAAATCACATCTATCTCCAGATTTAAAAATAAAAACTACCAATGCTGAGACAAAGTTCCACACAAATCTGTCTTCTGTCTCAACCAAAGAATGGAATACATGTGGTAATATGACACTTAGTTCATCTATATACTGCTTATAGAACTCATGCGATAAACCATCTATCCAGGAGAAACCCCCGGTTTTAATCTAGTAATTGCCACCCTAACCTCTTGGGCAGAAATAGGCATTTCTAGCTCAGTAATTAAAACAGAATCTAGCTGAGGAATAGAATAAGAAACATTTTGCCCCAAATATGTGAAGAAACAGGTTCTGTACCAAAATTGAAATAAATGAGAATGTACAACTTCCAACATTTCCACATCTGAAGTTTTCAAACAGCCATTATTATCACAGACCGTCAATTACTTTATGAAGAACAGTATCCTTACAGGCCGATCATGGATCAGAATAAGGTTGTGTGGTCGTACTATATCTAAATTCTGTATTCTGGACAGTTGCTTTAGTAGCATGATAAGAAAACATTTGTTTTTAATCTCATCCAATTGAGTTTTAATTCTGTAGTCTGAGACATTAGGTAAGGACATTAGTTTATAAACTGATCCCTATAGTGCAAATATCGAAATAATCCTTATTACCAGTAAATTTACCAAAATCGATAAACAATTTTTAAATTCCTCTTTTGTATCCAACCACCAATGCATCCAATCCTCGTAAAATTCTGCCACAGATTTCCTATAAAAAATAGATTTGCCAACTTTAATCTAAGCTCTGAGTGTTGTAAAAACAAACATTCAACTTCCACCTCCAGTAATAGCAGGAATCTAGCAGGAATATTTCGAAAGATATATCACATAATAGCAGAACATGATCAGTAAATTCAGAAAAGAAAGCTGAAATCTTTGAGGATATAAAACTGAGATACAAAATGAAATCTATACATGTAGACAATGCACTTCTATAATATGTGGCTCCTGTATCTTGGTACAGAAATCTATAAGCATCTTTAAGGCCTGTAAGCAATAAAGTATCTCTAAGAGCATGAGAATCACAATAAACCTTCTTTTGAATATTATCTTTAAGTTTTAAATCTAACCCACAGTTCATATCCCTCCCAGAGCACATGTCGCTCAATAAAAGAAAAGCTTAGTAATATTAAATAAATCCACTCTAGCTGCTTTACTTTGTGGAGCATAAGTGTTAATCAGGGTACAGAAACCCATCTAATAGCAATCTACCAAAGGGCCGTCAGGGACAATATCTAAATTTGCTGGACTTTGACATGAGATGTATAGAACAAAATCCTAAGCCATCGAGCATCCCCCAAATGTCCAAAAGGAAACTCCCCAGGGCCACAGTCTCTAGTGGAAGAAATATCATGCAGGAATGAAGCCTAGTTTCTTGTAAAAAAGGATATCAGTTTTAAATCCTTACAGAAGGATAAAACTGCAGCTCTTTCTTAATGTTCTGTATACTCCGAACATTAAGAGAAGCTATATAAGGAGGTCATAAAACAAAATAGGGAAAAGAAAAATTAATCCTTATCTTTTTCCTTTTTTCCTAATTTCTTTTAACTCCCTACCAGACAGAACCGTGTCATTGTCATACTCCATCTCTGAGACCACCTCAGACCTGGAAGAAACATCAGACTCAGAACCCATATCTCCATCTAGAAGTACCTGATAGGTATTCTGAAGTGGGATCCGTACAGGTTGGGCCTTACTTTTACTAACAGACCTAGTCACCCTTTTAGGGAGCTGAAAATCAGTTCCTGGGGGGGGCATAGGTTTCTGTAAGTTAGAAATTACAGGAGAAGACTGAGAGGGCACAAGTTCTTCAGGGGTATGAGAAAAGGAAGCACCAGTATCTCGGAAGGGGGCCTGTGCAGTATGAGTAGGGCTACAGGGAGAAGCATCGGTGTGACTAGTTGGTCTAGCTTGGGGTTCTCCTTCAGCTGAAGGATGCGGCCCTTGCGGCCTACATATATCTTGGGCCTGACTGATAGGGAGTCCTTATCTGGGCCTCCAGGTCTATTCTGACCTGCCCAGGGACATTGATGGTATGCATGGCCCTGTTCTTCACATAAATTACAGCGAAAGACATTTCTACAAACAGCACTATCATGGTCATAGTCACCACACAAAGCACAGCGCATCTCGATCACAAGTACTGCTAAGGTGCCTACCACTACCACACTTATAACAAGCTTTTGGCTGACCTGGGTAAAACAGACACCCTATCTTTACCTAAAAAAGCTGTTAGGTATATGGCTAACCTCATTTTCTACTATTTGTAATTTAACTTTAAATCTCCAGTTCCTGTCCAAATTCCTCCGAATCCATGATGGCCTCTGGAGGGCCCAACACATCACATTTTTTCCTAACCAAAAAGAATATCTCCCACATTAACACCCTCATTCCTAAACATGATATTAATAGTTTTAAAGAGGGTTTTGTTAATGGTATTGCCCAAAAGGGGTGTCCATAATGCAGTCATTTTAAGAGATTCATATTTCCTCCAAAAGTGTCTAACCCATAAATGTTTTAAAGCTGACATCAAAATAATCTTCACCTCTAATATTAATTAGGGCAAATATGTCTTCAGCACGAAAATGCATAGAATTAAGTAATAAAGTCCTGGCAACATAAAATCCTATCTGGATGCTCTTGTAGACCACCTCTATACATGCAAGTTTAACAGCATTACGGGCGAGGAGCTTGCTCAACCTTGTTATTTTTTGAACAGGTCTGAAAAAGGCCCACGCCGCCTCCTGTCTTCATTTGGGGAGGGGGGTTTAATCCTAGGTGAAGAGGTCTCAGAAGCCTGGCCAGAAGGTCCCGATGCCTCTATTAATAGTTCTGTGTCAGTAGTAACCCCTCCCCGATGCTACAGCAGTAGCAGATGATGCAGAAACACTGACAGAAACTGCCTCCAAAGGGGGGAACCACCACAGAAGTACCTGAAAAAGTTTCCAAGTCTTATCTGGGAGCCATCGTCCATCAGCTCCTTGTATCCATCCAGCTTTTGCAGAGCAAACTCTTTGTCCAGTCTTCACCCATGAAGGGAACATCTTGCCCTGAAGCAATAGACGATTCCGATTCCAGTAGAGAAATCCTTCAATGCGCCTGACACTGATGCACTACTCCTCGCTCCTGTCAGCCGCTGGCTGACTCACCAGAAGCTCGTCAACTACTGTCAGGTCGACAGACAGGCCTAGCAAGCAGGGAACAGTCTCCAAAGGGCATGCTTCATCAGAAAATGTATTAAAATCCTTGGACTGTAAGTATAAAGCTGAAGAACTTGCCGATTCTGCCACTGCAGATTCACAAGGTGCATCAAACAGCACAACAGAAATCATAGTTGCAGCATCCAAAGGTAACAGTTCTTTTGCAGCGCTTCATGTTGTGATTTAAACTGCTCTTCTTTTCTTAGCAGCTCTAAAACTAATTTTTCTTTATCTGATACAGCCTTAACATTATCAGGCAAGGTGTACGGTACCTGGGTTTTCCTTCAGCATCCTCCATGATCTGAGACCAATCCATGTTATCTTCCTCTCCCATTTGCAAGTTTGTAGGCCTTGAAACTAGGCTCCTCCTTGCAGCACATCCTGCTCCTCTGCCACATCAGCACTTCCTCCCTCCTGTGTCCGGCTGCAAACTGAGCCCCTCCATCCTGTCCACAGGAAGTGACAACAGAGTAGGGGAATTTCCCCGGTGTCCAGGCCAAATTTCCCTCATTCACTAAAAAAAAATACCACCAACAGCTTAATCTGGTTCAAGGTCAGTTGGCATTCATCTGTATCCCCCTCCCCCGGGTTGTGCCTAAAAATAGGCAGGATTTGTCTAGTGCACTTACCCGGTCAACAAAAACTAAATAAATAAAAATCAATTATTTCTTAGCAGGAATGCAGATCATTGGAGATAAATGAGTCTGTTTGTACGGTATATGAATGGGGCAATAGCGATTTTAGTGCTTTTCTTTTTCTCAAGTATAAATAAATTAATGAATGTGTGGGAGAGGGAGGAGGATGGGAATACTTTACTTGGACTGTTGAGGGGGTTGGGAGAAGGGTTTTGCAGTTTGGGAGTTGGGCTCTAGGTTGACAATATAGCCTAGAGATTTGAGTAATGAGCTACAAATGAGCTTAGTACATCCAGCAGACCTGGGTTTCATTCCCACAATGTCCACCTGCATACTGTGTGACTGAGTAAATCACTTAACCTCCCCAGGTAACCCCTGAAAACAGGCACTTGTGCCTAGTTGGCCTTATCTGATTACCAAAGAATAAATAATAATAATTTTTTTTAGTTCTTATTTTCTCTCCTCCTCTCAGTGTGGTCTTCCATCTGGAAGGCGCCCCCAGTCCTGTTTCCTGGCATCCGATGCTGGCACTTACCCCTAGGGTTCCTCCCCCCTGCGGGGCCGGTGGGGTTCTGCAACCCCTGCTGGAGATTGGATCCAGTGTGGTTAGCTCTATGGCCAGCGGGACCTACAAGGCATCCTTCGTCATCCTCCACACTGCTTTTTTTTAAAATATTTTTCGTGCCCCCTTGTGGGTGCGTGGCGTGTAATGATGCCTATGACAGGGTCATGCATGCTCCTGTTTTCACCCACATCAAGCATCTGCCCCCATCCCACCTCATGTTGCTGCTTCGTGTTGCTGAGCCCCAGCCTCTGCTAGGGGTCAGGCATGCACCAGCCACTGATCTCCCCCCTCCCTGGAGATGGAGAGTAGTCTGTCGGACGCTCGATCCATCTCCTCCCCTGCTGACCGATGGCAGCCCATGCTTGTTGCTGAACACAGGTTGTCGTCGTGGCATGAGGTGTGACATCCAGCTCCTCAACCCTCAGTGCCACCGGGATGGCTTAAATAATAATAATTTTGATTTTATGTTATAAAATAATAACTGGTGACCTCCTATAATGACTGGATATTCAGTCCTGATAAAAAGCTGTAATGACCCACTGAATTCCATAATAACTTGAAAGAAGGTCAGTACAGCAGTTTCTTCTTCAAGCTCTTACTTTACTGTATTTGTGTGAGTATGGTGGCTGCCCAGAGACATTCTCACTCTCATAAATGCAGCTTTCAGTTTTCCTCTCTGTCTTGAAACCTTGTACCAGTTATTATAAAAGATACTGCCTGTCCAAAGTTTATTTTATGAGTATTTTTTCACACACCCTCACAGGCATTATTCTTTATTTGATGATTAGCTTCACTATACTGGAGAGCGGACTGCAGAGTAGGTTGTGTGTTATCACAGGGTGGAGGATGGGGGAACATTTCTAATGCTTGAGGCTGAGGAAGGAGGGTGTATAAAAGTCAGAGATGCAGTAAATTTAAACTTTGTTGGTGAAGTTGCTATCAAGTTCCAAAACTTTGGTTTAGTGAAGTTCCTTTTGGCATCATTAACTTCTAACTTTACTGTTTTTGTGAAGTTTTCTGTACAAAGGGGCACATTGTCTGTGAAGTGGCAAGTTTGCAAGTGACATTTGGTCACTTTGCATAAAAATGTGACACTTCACCTTGCAGAAAGTTTGCAAAGTCAGCACTTCAAACTTCAAGAAATTCTGGTGCTGTGAAGTTTTTTTCAATTTTGCATATCGCTAAGAAAAGTACTATGTGGGTTGTTTTCAATTTGGAATTTTTTTAACAAAAAATTATTTGCCATAAACAGTTGTGTGTTGGGGGGAACTTCACTATGCTATGCATAGTGCAAAGTTCCTGACTTTGCACCAGTATCATCAGCAATCTTAAATGTGCAAATTGTCTAGCAAGGAATAGTCAAGGTAAGAATCAAGTCAAACTCCAAGTTATTCAGATAGGTTAGTACTGGGTGGAATAGGCATTGTCACTGTGCTCATTGTCGCTGTCTGGTACCTCGCCATGGCCGTTGTGTTGGAATTACTGCCTTGTTGCTCTGGAGGACTTCGTGGTGCTGATGTCGGCCTGCAGGGTTCACTGAAGGGCTTTTACCGTATGGACAGCATATCATGGGTTCTTATGTGATTAAACATGATTTTCTTTGCTCCTACAAACTTTACTTCTAGCCAAAGTTTGTATGTTAAGGTTCATGGGGGGGGGCAGGAATTATAAAATGGGTAAATAATATAGAAAAAAATTGGATTAGGAATTTAAAAAGACAGAAAAACTGTCTGTCTGATTGTTTTTTGAAAACATTTGTGGGGGTATATTAATTTATGATAAGGCTACAGTAAGTTGCCAGGATTACTGTGCATTGAGCTATATCAATGCACAGTCATGTTTTGGATTTCAGCCAATGAATTTTCTGTGAATCACTTACTTATTTTATAAAGGAGATTAAATAAGGGAAATTAATACCTAGCAAAACAGACATTGTTTCTCTGCGCAGAAGGTGCTGATGAGCCTTCCACACATATGGGGATTCCTAGATCATATTTTGCAACAGAAACAAATACAACTCTGAGGCCGGGAGATCAGAAGGTTGTGGGTTCTATCCCCACACCAGGAACTTGGGTTAGTATCCCAATACTGACACTGTAGTGCAGCATGAGGGGGGTGCTGCATTCCTGAGGTGCCGTATTTTGGATGTGACTTTAAACCGAGGTCCCATCTGCCTGTTCTGGTGGTAGTTCAGGTGGATGTTAAAGATCCCAGGGCACTTCTCGAAAAGAGTAGGGGAGATTCTTATTGAAACACATAAGAAACAATCACAATAAACAGTTAAACAATCATGTAAAAAAAACAACTAAATATACAGAAAATGGTTGTAGAAAGGGAAAAAAGAAGAAGAAAAGGGAGGAAAAAAAGAAAGTCATACATAAAAAGTTAATTACATTTCAGGCAAAATGACTATGTAACAAAAACTCTATTTGTATTTAATAAAATAAGTGAAACCCTTCCATCAATTCAGCACCTGTTGTGAAGAATATAATAAACAATCTGATTTGTATATAGCCCTAAGCTCATTGTAAACTAGAATACTTAGACAATCATATGACATCCTTTTTTGTTGCAAAACCCATTGACATCGGGCTTGCCATAAATAGAATCTCATGCAACAGAAAAAAAAACAAAGTGTCAGGATGACATTTTACTAAACCAGACCCATATTTTCCCATTACAAGAATATCATAAGATAGAAATCAAAGCCAATCTAGATGCCATTTGTTTGCCAAAAAATCCCATAAAGCAGCAATGTAAAAGCAGATAGTAAAAAATGTTCCATGGTTTCCATCTGTGCCACACATTCCATATAGGGACAATTTATTTCAGTTATGCTCTTATGTTTTGCATTTCCCCTTAAATTTAACCTCCCATAAACTGTAAGCCAGAGATTTTCCTACATTTTCTGCGGGATCCTTGGAAATGTTAATTGATAAAGAATGAAATGATTATCGACTGAGGGACAATTCTTAAAACGAGGTTCTCTAGGGTAATGTCTAGACATTATGGGTGGGATATTCAGACTGCACCAAAAAGATGCACAACAGAGGGAGCAGGTGCAAGGCAAGTGCACCATGGCACAACGGGTGTGATATTCAAACCATGCACAGGGCAAGGTGTGCCTGCGCAACGTGGCTGAATATCATGCCGAATGCACCAGAGCACAATGAGGGATGCACAATGGAGTATGGTCAATGCACAATAGCATCCCTAGGGATGTGCAGGGACTAAGATAGGAAGCAGCTGAGCAGGAGCTAAGGATGGCCCATGCACCGAGGGGCATGCACCAGGACAGACAGTCCCCCCCAGGGCAAGGCCCCCATGAGCTGCACAACCAGACAGGTGCAGAACAGAACACCGGGCCACATTCCCCGGCACTGAACCAACAGCAGATGTGACCCAGCAGTCCCCATCCACTGGGCAAGATGCCCCTGCACTGTCCGCCGGCCAACAGAGACCAGAACACAAGGAAGGCCAGGCCCAACCCATGCCATGGCACCACACCAATGCTGACCACCCCAGTACAGTGAGCCTGAGACACCAAGCCCAGAAGCATGACCTAACAGTGCATGGCACTGAAGGCATACCCCACCACTGTGCCAAGACAACCAGTGGCCCTGGGGTGCAATGCATATGCCCCACATCCCCACCTTGACCACCCACCACATGTGGTGACACTGGCCACCGACATCACCACAACCCACACAAGGCCCCCAGCATGGCACCTACAGAGGCACAGCAAGGTGGATGACCCAGCACCAGTACCCGAGGGAACCCGCATGTGAGAAGAGCCATCCCGGATGCTGCCACCAGCAGGAAGGCACACCAAACACAGAACCCAAGCATGGTCCTCCACCCATGCACTCACCCCATCCCTGCACTGGCCCCACCAGACACCACAGCGCCCTCCTGTGGCACATAGAGGCATGCCCCACACAGGAGGCAACACAGAGCACACATAGTGCCCCCCCATCCAAGTCCCATGGGTACCCTGGCATACTGCCACATGAAGCACTGCAACAGACACTGCCATTGCGAAGCCCATGGTGCCTTGTACCTGTGGCCTGGCCACCACCATGTTGCTGGTGAGCCTGCCATGTGGCAGGCTACCCATGCACCTGGCCACCCTGATGGCAGGCACAGGGGCCTGTGACCAGGCCACCACCTGCATGCAGCAGGATACCATGTGACAGCCACCAGACCACAGGCACTGCCCCAGTCACCATGGATTGCATGGAGGAGGCAGACAAAAGTTCCACCCACAGTGGCAACAGGAACAGATATGCAGTAGTCCAGGGCTGGGATGGCAGCTACAAGTGCGCCATGCCTGGCAGGTGGCAAGTATGAAATGCCCCTGAAGGCATGCCAGCAGCTAAGCATGCGGTGGTGGGGTTGGCACAACTGTGCATACCACAGTTGCACATGGCGGCAGTGTAGCTGCAATGGTCACAGCTGTACAGGCACGGCACACACAACAACAGGGCCATCTGGGACATGGCACATGCACCCCAGTCTGCTGCACACAGGCAAACAGTGCACAGGGCACACCACACAGCCCATGGCTCCCACCCACACCAGTGGTGGAGCCCCACCAGACACACCCACGGCCAGGCCAGCACCACCCCACAGTAGACATACACACCACTGCAGCAAGGCTCCATGCGCCCGCTGCAAATCAGAGACCAACACGAACATAGGTATAAAAGTATATATTATGGAACAACAGAACAGCAACAAAAACTATGTACAGATATGTACAATGGGTGAGGGGATGTGCAAGGATGCAACAAGGGAAGAGGGAGATAGGGCAGGGGACAATGGGAAAGGCAAAGGTGGGGGACAAGGGGCATGGGGTACAGTCTGGGGAGGAATGGAGTCTGAACACTCACTGCAGGCCCTACTGGTGGCCCCAGTCTTCTCTCTCCTCCCTGTGGCGTCTGTGGTGCCGCTAACGCTCACCCCTGTACATCTTCTCCAGCATCTCCAGCGTGGCTCGGGTGACCTGTAGGATCTCCTGGAGTGTCCTCTCCATGGCCGCCCAGTGCAGTCCACCTAAGAAAAGGGAGCAGAGACAGTATGACTGACTGGTCTGACCAATGCAACCCACCCAACATGCACAGCATGCATCAGGGGCCTGCACCCCTGGGATGGCATGCGACCACTCACAGTGAATGTGCCAACATGATCTGCCTACCCGGGCACCTGCAGCCATGCAAACCACTGCACACCATCACTGTCCATGCACCACGCAGCACCATCCTGGCCATCTGGCACCATGGCTATGCAGTGGGATAGCAGTGGCACAGCCAGGCGCTGAGTGCACCCATGGCCCACCTGCGACACCCACCCACATGTGCTGTCCCACAGGATGGTGCAGAGGGCACTGTGGGATGTGCACAGCTGGAGGGGCCATGTGCAGAGGGTCCATGCCTCACCACCACCCCTGCAACATACCATGCACAGGTGTATAGGGAATCATGGTACTCACCTGCGTCTCTGTCAGCAGGGTGCTGCTGACCCCCAGCACCACCACTGTGCCCTGCCTGCATGGCCACACCTCCTCCATTGTCCTGCCCATGATGATCCTGGGCCATCTGGGCCCTACGGTGGTCCTCTGGGCATAGGGGGGAAACAAGTAGAGAGGCACATCAGTACACAGCTGACCCATAGGCGCCCCAGTGTGTGTGCCCACACAGCCTGTCTGTGCCACGGTGGCTCAGAGTAGGCACGATGCACCCCCACAACTGAAAACACAGGTGCTGCCCCTCTGGTGGCATGGCCTGCTGAACTCTGTGCCCCTAGGACAGTCGGATATGACTATTGATGGTGAAGGAGCATCTACCTGGCCGTGGCATGGCTCCCCACCAGGCATGCACCTGCAGTCAACCCAGGCAGTGAGGGTCATGCCGCTGGAGGTCCCCGTAGCGGTGGCAACACTGCTCCCCTGTACAAATGCTCCCTGTGGCCTCCTCAAGGCCTTCAGCAACCTCCTGCCACACCTCTGTGTGAGGCCTCAGGAAGGGCACCTGCCCAAACAGGGCACCCGCACGGGGCTCCACAAGAGCCACCAGGTTAGCCAACTCTATCGCACTCCACACAGGAGCTCTGGTGTGTGGCATCATGCAGTCGGTGCTGGTCTCAAAATGGTGCCCAGTAGCGCATGTGTCCCACATGCTGAGGCAGTGCTGTACTGCACTGCCAATCGCAATCACGCTGGCACTGGACTGCACAATGTGGGGGCAGCCATGTGGATGCACGGCATCTAGAGGGCAAAGGAAAGCCACAGGGTCAAGGGTCTGTCCACGCACTGAGCACCACTGCGCTATTGGGAGGCACCTGTATGGTGCACAGTAGGGTGCCTGTGTGTGCCGACATGCAGTGGCCTACTGCACAGAGGCACCATGGCACCCACAGTGCACCATGGCATGTGTTCCCAATGGACATACTGCACATGAGTGCCACAGGCACAGCAGTGGCTGTGCGTTGTACTGTCTCCCATGCACAGAGCATACTGTATGCTGCGCAGCTAGCGTACATGTCAGCACAGTGCACATGCATTGTGTGGGGCCGATTGTGCACATCACAGTGGTGCGCCAATGCCTGAGCATGCTTAACACCATTGTGCAAGGTGCAGCCACATGATATTCAGCCAGGATATGCAAATCAGCTCATGAGCCATTCCACAATGCATCCACTTTATTTGCATCCCATTTCAGTTGCACATGCCCTCATTTGCATGCGATGCACTATAAAAGCAACATGGAAATGCACAGGCCATGGATCAGTTTTGCAGCCTTTGGAGGTAGGTGCCATGCTGTGGAGATGTGGGGACAGTGGTCTGGCTGGCAGGTCTCGGCGGGGCTGCCCATGCATCCGTACCAGCCATGCTACTGTGCTGCATGACTGACCCTTCCCCCTCCATGACCGCTGTCTGCCACAGCCCAGTGTGCACTGTGGTGTTCTGTGTGTGCACCTGGGTGTTGTGCCCTGTCCTGCACTCACATGGTCCCTGTGCACACCCTCCCAGCTGCTGGTCACTGTGGCATGTGCATGATGATGCCAGCGTAGCACTGACCATCACTGTGCATTGGTGCTCAGCGTCTGAAGCACCACAGTGCCAGCCACTGGGTGTGGTTGTGTTGGGTCCTGTGTGGGTGTGGCAGTGGGTGTGCATGTGGCCCTGTGGGCATGGGTTGGGGTGTGTGTGCATGATGCATGCAACCCTGCTGTTCCCTGCCTTTATGTGCAGGCCCCCACCCATTCCCACACCCCTGCTACTGACTGTTCCTGGTGTCCGCCCCTACCTGGCTGTCAGCTGTGCCCTTGCCCCAGTGCCTGTACGTGTCCCTGTTGATCTACATGTGCAGTCCAAATTGCTCCTAGGCAATGGTATCCCAGTGCTACTGGGCCATCCGGGCCAGCCGGGGATCCCTTCACCCAGGGGGTGGCTGCCCAACACCAGCTGGCCCAGCGTCCTCATCGTCCCCACCGCTGTCCCCCTCCTCATCCTCAATGGCTATCCCACAGTCGGTGGCCATGTTGTGCAGGATACAGCAGGCCAGGAATAGCCCACAGGCCTTTGAGGGGCTGTACCGTAGGGCACCGCCTAATGTGTGCAGGCAACGGAACCATACCTTCAGCAGCCCGAACACATGCTCAATGATATTCCATGTTGTGGCATGTGCCTCATTGTACTGTTGCTGCACTGGGGTTGTGGGGTGCTAGTATGGTGTGAGCAGCCAGGGCCACAGCGGGTATCCACTGTCACCTGTGTGGAGAGAGATATCATTAACATGGGGTCTGTGGCACTGTGCCACTGGCCTTCTGGGCCATTTCCCATGGCACTCCTGCCCATGCCCTACCCCCCCATCTGCACCCTTCATCTGGCGTGCACTGCATACTCACCTATCAGATGGCCAGTGGGGGATGTCCCCACTCTTGAACCTATGGCAAAGTGCACACTGGTGCCAGATGAAGGCATTGTGTGCTCCCCCAGGGTGTGTGGCACATACAGTGATTATGCACCCCCTGGCATTGCACACCGCCTGGCAGTTGACACTTGGGTATCCCTTGCAGTTGATGTGTGCCCCCCGCAGGCCAGGTGGCATGCAGATGCCAACGTGGGTGCAGTCTATGGCCCCAAGCATGCCAGGCAACTGTGCTACCCTGTGGAACTCCTGTATGTTTGCTGTGCACTCCACCTGTGTGCTGGGGAAATGGATGTACTCCACAGCATGTGGCAGCAGTGCGCTGAGGAATTGGGTGAGTAGGCATGATGTAACCAACTGGGTTATGTCTGTCATATCTCCTGTTGGTCTCTGGAAGGTGACCGTGGCAAGCAGGCATATGACAGCTGTGATTTTTGTCTACACAGACATGGATTCGTCGTGTGGGTGCCTGCATCTCCTCACTGCACAGTTCATAGAGCCACCTCAGAATAGCCCAGTTCAGATGGTACTGGCCCACGATCTCAATGTCACTGTACAGCTTGAAGCTGATGTGGGCACGGTACAGCCTGTTCTGGGCATGCCGCCGATGGGCCCTTCCATGGCTGCACCTCCCTGCTGCCTCCCTCCTCACACCCCTCATTACCGCCTCCATCTGGAAGGTGACACTGGCCATTTCCCTAGTTGGTGTTCCCCCCGGGCAGCTGTCTACCTGGTCCTCCCCCAGCTGTGTGCTGCTGGTTCTGCACCTGCACCAGGTGCACCCCTGGCACGTCACCACTGTGTGCCCTGCCTCTGCCCCACTGCTCTCCTTCCTCTGTGGCATGCTCAGGCCCTGATGCACACATGCCCACTCACACTCACTCACACACACACACACACACACTTGGACATGCCTCCAGTGGCACCCCCCTCCACCTCTTGGCCATGCCTGCCCCCTGCTTCTTTGTGTAGCTCCCTGCTGCTCTGTCTCCACACTTCCCCGCTATGGCTCCTCTGCAGTGCATTCTTCCTCCCCTCATTTGCTCCCTTTTCTATTCGCTCATATCCACCTTTGCGCAACTTCTGCTTGCTCCGCTATTGCGCACGTCACCTGCTGTTGAATATCGCACTGTGCACATTATTCCTGGTGCCGCTCCCTGCACTTGTGCATGCATTCATTACTGTTGGGCTGCAGTGCATTGGGTTTTGTACTGCTCATCGGTTGCCACTGAATATCACGCTTTGGTGCATGTCCACTCTTGAGTGGGCGCATCCCTATTGCGCATGGTGCAACTGCTCTGAATATCCCACCCTATGTCTTTATATAATAATTTAGTGGTATGCATAGTAATGCAGTCTTTCGTGATACCTCATTTATACAATTTCTGAGCCGCAGGTATAAAATAAGGGGGAATTTGAAGACAGGGATGTAATTTAGGTGCCATTTGTAGCCATGATTTAAGATATATGACCAGGGATTTCCACATCCAGGCATTTTAAATATTCTCAGTACTGTGTATCACAGTGCCAATGGAGTGTTTGAAAAATAATGTATGGAGGAACACCACGGGTTCTACCATACTGAGACCTCCCATATTAATATCTAGATAAGTGTAGTGTCTTTTAATGGGGTTTAATTTTGTGCCCACAACATTTGGAAGCACAAACTATAAATTCTTGTTTCCAAGTTAATAGCTAGGGGTATAACAATGCTACATATTGTAAGAGAGGCAGAATGAATTTTTTCAAAATAGCAATCCGCTTCAGTTTGGAAAACTTCCAATGTTTCCATCTGTTTACTCTTTGTTCTGCTTTAATGATAACCTGTTCCCAATTTTCTACAGGTAAATTTTGAGAACCAAAAATAATCCCCAATATTTCCAAAGGAGAGGAGGAAATTGAAAGTCCATATCATATAGTATCATGGTGTGTGCCAGGCCCAATGAACAGACCTTTACTTTTCTCCATATTTAATTTGCCATTGGAAACCTTCTGATATCGTACAATTTCTTTCAAAAAAGAACTAATCTGCTCTGGATGCAAAAAAAAGCCCAAATGTTGTCAGCATAGGCTTGCATGCATAAAGCGTGTGGGACACCAATCCCAATAAGCCCTGCCCATTTTGGAGATGATATAATAGAATGAAGTAATGGGTCAAGGGAAAAAATGTACAACAAAGGGCTCAATGGGCACCCCTGTCGGACTCCACAATGTACTTTAAAACTATGACCAACAACCCCTTTTAACAAAGGTCTGACAGTAAAAAATGAGTATAACAACCGCAACTGATTTATAAATTGTAATGTTATCTTATAAGTTTGTAATATTAAAAATAAGTAATGATGTAAGACCCTGTTGAAAGCCTTCTCTTGATCTACTGTTACCACACAACCCGGAAACCCGGAAATACTACAATGATGAATTACATCTCTCATGGTTCATAAGGCTTGTTGAATATTCCTGTCTGGCAGACCACAAGATTGAACTGGGGAAATCACCAAAGAGGCATAAGCCTTTAGGCGGGCATTTAAAATATGTGCAAGAACTTTATAGTCCGTATTGAGTAAAACTATGGGTCTTCAGCTTTTAATTTGAGAGTGGTCTCCTTTTTTATAGAGGTAAAATAATAACCCTTCAAAAAAGGAAGGATGTATGGTATTGTTATGAAACCAGTGAGTGTAAGTTATAAATAAGCTTTCTGCCAATTGCGAACAAACTTGTTTAGAAAATATGTGAGGGATACCATCTAAGCCAGGAGCAGTATGAGGGTGTAAAGCCTTAATGGCCTGTGTGATTTCTGCTTTGGTAATGGGGGATTGTTGTTTTAAGACTTCTAATGGAAAATCTGGAACTACAACTGATTTAAAAAAATCTGTTCTATCAGTAGGTGAGACATTTGAATGTGGATTTAAAGATGCATGATGCTGCTGAATCACGGCTTCGAGATCCTCTAGTAAAGTCACTTTCCATCCATCTGGGGAAACTAAAGAATCCAGAGAAACTTTATTTTTCAAAGTTTGACAGGACTCGTAGGGGTCACCTATGGGGGAGGTTTTTGTACCATCTATCAAAAGTGACTTAATAGGTAGATTTTGCTCTAGCAGCTTCAAAAGTTTTCATGGCTTCCTTTACAGTAGAGATTTGAGAAGAATAATCATATTTAGAAAGATTCAACAGCGTAATTAATCTTTGTAACTGCTGTCTGAGGGATAAATAGTTTAAAAACTCTTTATTTCCAATTCTTTTACCATGTTTGGAATACCAATTCTTAACATCAGTTTTTGTGTCCATCCACCATTCACCTTTGTCAGGGTACAGAAATTCAACTGACGATCTTGCTTGAAGCAAGGTTGTCATATCCTTAATGACCATAGTATCTTTTAAAACAGAGACTTTAAGTTTCCATCTACTGTGCAAAGTGGATCTAGTGATAAATTGATGTAATGAGAAAAGTAGTAATAAATTATCTGAGAATGCAATAGGTATAATGGATAGAGACCCTTTAGGAACATTTGAAAAAATTAAAATGTAGTCTATTATAGAGGTGTAATTATTATGCTTATATGTGAAATTAGGATCTTTTGTATGGAGTAAATGACAGTTAAGCAAATCGGCTGTAGAAACCATCTGTGTCAATGCATTAGAGTCACAGCATACTTTTTTCCCTTCTTTTTTTTTCCTTTTGTTCCCTGTGATCAAACTACAATTAAAATCCCCACATAAAATTTTTTTATAATGGGTAACCAAAAAGGGATGAATTGTTTTTAAAACGCTTACCTTTTTCGCCTTTATTTGTGAAGTATAAACAGAAATGAATCTACAGGCTATATCATTCCATAGACCATCCACAATCAAGGCCCTCCAAGGTACTAAATCAAATAATTTGCGTAAAGTGAAATTAAAAGAATGAAAAAAGTATCCCAACCCCATCAGCGGAATCAGGGCCAAAGGACCAATACGATGGTCCCCAGATCCATTCCTGTTGAAACTGTAGAACCTGATCTTCTGTATGCATCCAGGTTTCTTGGATTAAGCAAACATCAATGGTCATATCACGGAAAAATTGAAACACAGCACCTCTTTAATCATAATTCAGCAGACTATGCACATTTAGGGAACAAACCAAACCACTAACCATTCAACAAATTCCAGATGAACAATCAACTAAGTTTTTTCCTTCGTTTCTTCCTTTTCCCTTTATAATCCCCATCCATAACCATCTGGGAACCTTGATCATTAACTGATTTCTGCAAGTCAGAATCTCCCACCTCCATTTCAATGTCCCCCCAAGAGGTAAACAAAGTTTCATATGAGTTTTTAGTTTCCACTGGGGTGGGAGGGTCAGAGGAAATGGATTTTGAAAACCTGGAAGATCTCCTACTGGGTGAAGGGTCAGGAATAGGTCAGTCAGAGCTTTCCATTGGGGAAGTAGTTATGTCTTCATAACAAACTGGAGTAAGCATGTCTGGGGTAGTGATCTGCTGTACATGGACCTGTGGAGTACCATCCTGTGATGTTGGATCATCAGAAATTACAATAGAGACTGCAGGAAGAGTTTCAGTGACTGAAGGGGTGGAAAGAATCAAAGGGGAAGGGGCGAGAGTTCTTGCGGGGATGGGGGGTTTGGGAGAGTTCTTGGGGAGTGGGGGAGGTGGGGGGTTCCTGAGGAGCACAATCAGGAGAACAGGGTTTTGGCACCACAGGTGTAGCCGAATCTTGTGCCTGCTGGATAAGCAATTCTGGGCTTATGCAATTTGCTTTATTTCTTGCTGCCCAAGGGCAGTCACTAGAGATATGCCCATATTCTTCACAGATGTCACAGAGAGTATGATTATCACATTATATGGTGCTGTGACCTATCTCTCCACAATTGTTACACCTAGGTTTATCACTGGTACTAGAGAGATGAGTACGGTATCCGCACTTGTAGCAGGCCTGAGACTTACCAGCGTAGAAACAGATACCACAGTCTCTACCCAAAAGAAGAGAATTAGGAATATGTTCCATACCAGTATCCCCTTGATGGAGTTTTACTTTGTATTTCCATCCCCCGGTCCAGAATAGTTCACTATCAAGACTAGCCTCTGGTGCACTTAGTACCTCACATTTCTATGATATCCAATATGTGATGTCATCAACATGAACCCCTTCATTACGAAACATAACTGTTATGTATTTTATCAATGGTTTTGTCAGGGGTATAACGACAAAAGGGGTCCATGCTGGAGGTGTCTTAACCTGCCCATACCTTTCCTAGAACAGATCTATTGCGTAAGAGGTTCGAAAACTCACATCATAATTATCTTCTCCAGAGATATTAATAAATGCATAGACCTCTCTCAGTGAAAAATGTAAAGAATCTTTCAGTAACACTTTCCCCACATAATATCTATCTGATCTATCTTCTAACCCTCCCTTGTATCTGATGCGAACTGCATTCCTGCGTGGAGCTGCTTCTTGTTTAGATTTAGAAAAAAGATCCGATAATAAGGGTTTAGAGTCTCGTAAAGTTCCTGAATCCAAGGGAGGAGGATTCATTGTATCTGTATTTTTTCCAGGTTTCAAGGGTGGAAAGCAGTCAGTTGTGTCGATGTTTGAGGAAGTAATTTTAGGAGAAGGAACAGGAGGCAAAGTAATGGTCTGATGGTCAGTTTTTAAAGGACTGTCCAGTAAAGGGCTGGAAGGGATCCTGGGCTTCCATTCTGCTAAAGCTTGAGAGAGCGAAATGGCCCAGGAGGGGTCAGGAATCCAAATCCCCTCTGTCAGTTGTGCCCATCCTGTACCTGAGAGTGCTTTTTGAGGAGTCCATGTATTGATGGGCTGAGTACCTGATGGATCAACATTAATGGAAGTGGAGACAGTAGATTTATTTGAAGGGGTAGAATCAGGGTGAAAAATGTTTGCGTTCTTAATATGTCTCCTTTCCCTCTTGTTCTGTCCCTTCCTGTAATATCTTCTGCGGTGCTGCCCCATTTGATAATTTATGTCCAAATATAAAATTTGTAGTGCCCTCCTGAAAGTTGGGCCAAGTTTGGTAAACAATATTGGACTCAGTTTCCACAGGTTTCAGGTGTTTAAAAACAAAACCTGCCATTTTGGAAAGAGTACTTTCAGGGGAAGGCAGTGCAGGAGTTGTATCCTGCAAGTCATCGCAGCGCGAGTGTTGCTCGCTTTGTAAAGCAAAAACAGAGTCAACATCAAGAGACTTTCTACAGGGTTCAAACTCTAGGCACGCACTATGAGTAGTGCTACTACTGCCAGTCTGAACTGAAGTCTTACTAGAATTTCTAGGTTTAGCTATGAGAGTCTGTGCGGTTGTAAAGACTCTGCTGTGCTAACGAGGAGCCGTGAGTTTGAATGTGAGTGAAACTCACGGTTTTCAGCAAGAGGGAGACTTTCATTCGAGTGCAAAAATAAAGTATTTGTAGAACAACTAGACACACACCAGAAGGGATATTTTTTTCTGCCAGCCTTATTTATCACTGAAACAATGAAAACAGTCTCAGACTCACCCGGCCCCGCTGGAGTGTTGTCAGGAGTAGCTGCGTCATCAGTGTGTTTGACAGGCTCAGTATTCAGGATGACAGAAGCCTTTTCAAACTGTAAAATGACTAATTGCTCTATCAAACACTTTTTTCCCATCATATGGCGTTCTTCTTCGAACTGGACCAGTTTCAAAATTTCTTGCTGAATCACATTCAAGTTTTCAGTTAATTCTTGCTCTTTAGCCACTGCTGGTTCCTTACTCAAATCTTCTATTTTCAGTATTTCTGTAGCACTCTTTCCAGTTTTCAACATCATTTTTTGATTCTCTGCAGTAGCTTCCATGTCCAAAAGTTCTTCCTCCACACCGACCAACTCCCTGTCTGCCTTCTGTACATGTAAAGAGAATGTAGGCCTTGAAATTGGACCTCCTCCTTGCAGCACAGCCTGCTCTCCTGCCACATCATTGCTTCCTCCTCCTCCTCCTGTGTCCGGCTGTGAACTGAGTTCCTCCATCCCACTGGCAGGAAGTGACAGCACCCCTGCAGGCAGAGTAGGGGAATTTCCCCAGTACACTGGCCAAATTTCCCCCCATTCACAAAAATACCACCAACAGCTTAATCTGGTTCAAGGTCAGTTGGCATTCATATGTATCTCCCTCCCTCCCCCGGGTCGTGCCTGAAAATAGGCAGCATTTGTCTAGTGCACTTACCCAGTCAACAAAAACTAAAATAAAAAAAATTAAAAAATAAAAAATAAAAAAACTACAAATGCAATGCACATGTATTAGTTTAGAAGTTCAATAAAAATATGTATTTTTAAATTTTGTCTCAGACATTTCTGTTATTATGTTTAGTGATTGTTTTTATTGGTCAGGAAAACCTGAAACTGGAATTGCTGACCATGGCTTATGATGGTTGGAATGGTTTGTACATGGTTATTCGTGATGCCACTCAGTCTAAATATTGAAACTGGGATCTTTTGGTTGCAGTATTGTTGATCATGGTAGATCATGGTTATACATATACTCTGAGGGTTTTTTTAACCATGGTCAACCATTGCCATATAACCCTTTGAAAGCTGAATTGATCATGGTTAACCATGGTCACTGTTGCCATTGAACCCATTGAATCTGTATTGATCATGGCTGACTATTGTCATTTAAGCACCTGTGCTGTTGGCCATGGTTGACAATGGTTGGGTGTAGTTATTTAACCTGACAATGATCATTGCTGACCATGATCAGCCATGGCCAGTTAACCCATTGATGGCTTTCATTGACCATGGTTGACAATGGTTAACCATGGTCTTTTTTAAAGGGGGAATATGGCTATGGATAACCATGGCTGACTGTGGTGCCATTTCTCAAGTATGGTCACCCATGGTCAACCTTGGTCAAAAGCATGGTCAAAAGCCTGGTTAATCATGGTTTTTGACCATGGTCATCCTATGGTTGAACCGTGGTTGACCATGGTTTAATCATGGTATTCTTGCAAGGGTACTCCAGAGAGGGAGGAGAGAATGTGTAAAGAACTGAGAAAACTCAAGTAGTGATCAAGGGTATGGCAGCTGGGTTTCAATGTAAATAAGTGCAAAATCATGCACCCAAGGTACAGAAACCCAGAGGTGGAATATAAAACGCCATGGGGGGGTTAGGTACTGATAGTAACTAAACAGGAATGGATCCTTGAAGCAATCATATCAGATGACCTCAAGGTGGTGAGGCAATGCAATAAGGCAGTGTGGAGGGACAGCAAGATGCTAGGGTGCATCGGGAGGGATAACAGCAAGCAGAAGGAGAGAGGTGGTGGTAACACTGTGTATATCACTGGTGAGACCCCACCTGGAGCACTGTGACCAGTGCTGTAGACCACATCTCAGGAAGGACATAGGCAGCGTAGATGCTGTCAAAAGGTAGACAACTAAAATGGTACAGGGGCTGCATCAAAAGCCCTATGAGGAGAGCCTAAGGGATCTCACTATGTACACCCTAGAAGAGACGAGGGAGAGGAGGGACATGATATAGACCTATAAATACCTCATGGGGTGAATAAGGTACAGTAATGGAGTATTTTTCAGAAGAGAAGGTGAACAAGAATAAAGAGACATGCAATGAAGTGGGAAGGGGGACATTTAGGAGGGATGTGAGGAGGTTCTTCTTCTTTGAATTATTGATGCCTGGAACAGACTTCCAGTGGAGGTGGTGGTGACAAAAGCAATGGTGGGCTTCATGCATGCATAGAACAGGCACAAAGGAATATTGGTATGAAAGAGGGTTGGGGATGTAGCCAGAGATCAGGTAGCTTTTGAGGTGACAGCATAAGCAGGGAAAAATGGGCACACTGTGTGGGCCAAGCGGTCCTTATCTGCCAAAAAATTATGTTACTATGTTTCTACATTAGACAGACAATGTGGTACAAAATCAATCAGCAGAACAAAAGTAATGGCTCCATTTTAGGTCTCTAGGGTACACAACTCAAAATTTCAGTCCATTATGATTTGACACCATTAATGTTTATCATTTGGGTTCTTTGAGTTATAAAGAAATATTTCAGACTCATGTAAGCAGCTGTAAGCCCAACATTTTAATTTGCAAATCAAAATATTATAATCAATTAAGTAAATTCTTTAGTAGGATCTGCGCTGTTTAGTTCCATGATTCAGCCATTCTCTGTAGCAATCCAAAATTCCTGCATTAATTTAAGCAGCAAGTGGGTAGCTGAACATCCTTTAAAATTACCAGATTGACTGGGATTAATTTGATTTTCTGTTTAAGTAACCAAGAATAAACAAATTGTTCTGTGACTTTATGAATGACAGATGCAAGCAAAAGTGGTCTCATTTTAGATGTCAAATCCTTAACCTGTACTGTTTTAAGTATGGGAGCCACTATAGATTGCTTCCATGTCACCCAACCTTTGAGCAGCATGAATAGTACATATTCCAGGAGACAGCACAGGAGAGATTGTTTCAACAGATGCAATTATATGTGAATCACATCCAGCAGATTGCTTAATATCCACCATGGAATACTTAGTTAATACAAGGGAGATAAAATATCCTGTAACCTGATTGGTCAGCAAAGGTCTTTACCCCTCGGTAAATAATGCAATAACCCATGGCTGAGGAACAGCATTTATAAAAAGCAAAATAATATACAAACACATTTCTAATTATACTATACACGAGCTCACTGTAGAATTGCAATAAGGCACTCCAGAACATGGGTAATCAGGAAATTATCCACTTCTCATGTGGTTGTCACTCAGGTAGTCCTCATGACATACCATATGAGGCATAGGCAAATCCTCCAATAAACCACTTTGGTTCTCAAATACAGTAGCAGAAAAGGTCAGAGCCAAAAGGCTGGCCTTCAGAAAATATAAGGGAACACAGCGGGATGAAGATAGGGAGGCATACCAAACTGCCCTAAAGGAAGCAGGTAAGGCAGTAAGGCAGGCAAAGTCCGAAACTGAGGAAACACTAGCACGAACAGTAAAAGAAGGTGACAAGACTTTCTATAGATACATTAGTGAAAGGAGAAAGTCCAGGGGTGATTATGTTTAATGGAGAAAGGGAGCATGTGAGGAGGAGGACCCTGTAAAGGCATCTATCCTAAATAGATACTTTTGCTCAGTATTTACTGAAGAGAAGGTAGGGCAGGGCCCACAGCTCAGCATCATGGACACAGGGGGAGGGAGGTGAGCACTACTCCCTTCACAAAAGAAAGGGTCCTACAAGAGCTTGCTAAGCTCAGGGTGGATAAGGCAATGGGACCTGATGGCATACATCCCAGGGTACTTAAGGAGCTAAAGGAGGAACTAGCAGAGCCATTAGCAGAATTGTTTAGTGAGTCTCTGAGCACAGGAGAGGTCCCAGAAGACTGGAGAAGGGCTCATGTGATCCCACTCCACAAGAGTGGTAGCAGGGAGGAGGCGGGGAACTACAGACCGGTCAGTCTTACCTCAGTAGTGGGCAAGATTATGGAGGCACTCCTTAAGGAAAGGATAGTGCAACACCTGGAATCCATAGGGGCACAGGATCCAAGACAGCATGGGTTTACAAAGGAAGGTCCTGTCAAACTAATCTCATAGATTTCTTTGACTGGGTAACCAGAGTGGTGGACCAAGGGGGAGCAGTTGATGTTGCCTACCTTGACTTCAGCAAAGCTTTTGACACTGTTCCACATAGAAGATTGATAAATAAGCTAGGTAGGCTCGGGCTGGGTCAGAAGTTGGTCAACTGGGTGGCAAACTGGTTGACGGGCAGAAAACAGAGAGTGGTGGTAAATGGTATACAGTCAGAAGAGATGCAAGTCACAAGTGGGGTACCTCAGGATCAGTCCTGGGCCAGTCCTATTCAACATCTTCATTAGTGACCTTGAGATGGACTAGAGAGTAAGCTTGTCTGTTTGCAGATGACACCAAGATCTGCAACAGAGTAGATGATCCAGATGGGGTGGGCAGAATGAGAAGAGATCTGGATAAACTAGCAGAATGGTCAGAAGAGTGGCAACTGGATTTAATGCAAAGAAGTGCAAAATCATGCACATAGGGAAGAGAAACCCTGAAGCCACTTATAGGCTGGGAGGAGTTGCTAGCAGTCACAAAGGAAGAAAGAGACTTGGGCATCATCATCACTGATGACCTAAAATCATCCAAGCAGACCTCTAAAGCAGTAGGTAAGGCTAGGGGGTGTTAGGGTGTATTAGTAGGGGTATCACAAGTCGTAAGAGGGAGGTAATAATCCTCTGTACAAGACATTGGTTAGGCCCCATCTGGAGTACTGCATGCAGTATTGGAGGCCACACCTTCAAAGGACATTAACCAAATTGAGGCAGTCCAGAAGAAGGCAACCAAAATGGTGCAGGGACTGCATCAGAAGACATATGAGGACAGATTAACGGAGCTCAATATGTATACCCTTGAGCAAAGGAGGAGAGAGGTGATATGATCGAGACATTTAAACATCTTAAGGGCATAAACAAGGTGAAAGAATCTAACATGTTTAAATATAAGAAAAATAGCAGGACAAGAGGACACAGCATGAGATTAGAGGGAGGCCGATTAAGGGGGAATGTGAGGAAATTCTTTTTCACAGAAAGGGTGGTAGATGCATGGAATGGCTTACCACAAGAAGTAGTGGCTATGAATACAGTGCAGGGCTTCAAACAGGCATGGGATAGGCATAAGGGAGCAATACAAATGACTATGAATAGATAGGTCACTGACAGAGCAAAGGCCGATGGCACATTTATAAGGTAGAAAAAGAAATGGGCAGACTGGATGGGCCTTGCGGTCCTTATCTGCCGTCAACTTCTATGTTTCTATGTTTCTATGTAACCCATACCCTGCCGTGCCTTATTGCTTAAATAAACTTGCATTTGGTGTAACCAAGAAGATATCAAGCATAAGAAATCTTTGTTGAAAATCTGGTGCAAAAATATTAAAAAAACAACTATGTTATGAGCCCATGTAGACTTTTGGGAATGCAGGCTCATAACTTTGATAACTTTTAATATACCCCAAATTTACAAAATAGCCATATCTTTACATCACATCATGAATGTCATAGCTGTCATTTTTCAAATCCTGGCCAATATGTTTTTTGTATATCCTGAAAGGTCATTTTGCGGTCCCTGCACAAAATCACCTTTCAGCCAGGAGTTGAAAAGTTTTGCTGCCCTTTTTAATGAGGTGGGGTCATAAGAAGGCTATGTTGGAAATTTGGTGTAAAAACATTAAAGGGGCACTGTCAGCTTTGTCCCTCCGTTTTTAGTCACATGTGAGCAGTGTGCCTCGTGGCACACACCTATTAAGGAATGACTCTAGTATGCCCCTGTACATCTGAAACTTAATCCATTGTGCCAGTTTTGTTAATATTTTAATTATTAGTTGGTCACTCGGTCCGACGTTAACTCACCCACCAACCGGAAGCATATCTTGGGTGAGACCGCGTGTCTGCCATGAGCGCGATCCCGAAGTGCGTTTTTTGGCCAAAATCCCGCGCATGCGCAAAAGTGGCATGAAGATCTCGTGCTTGCTTGCGCATGCGCGGGATTTCGGCACCCGGTTTACAAAAGTAATTTGCAGTACTTTCAGTGCTCGGTTTTTTATTGCATAAACCAGGAACAGTTTATAATACCACAATGCAGAGGAGCAACTAGATTTTTCACTTCGCCTGCCAAAAAACGCACTTCGGGATCGCGCTCATGGCAGACGCGCGGTCTCACCCAAGATATGCTTCCGGTTGGTGGGTGAGTTAACGTCGGACCGAGTTAAAAACGGAAGGGCAAAGCTGACAGTGCCCCTTTAACAAACAATAAAGTTATGAGCCTATGTTGATTTTTGCAAATGCGGGCTCATAAGTTCAGTAATATTCTATATTTTTTACCCCAAATTTTCAACATAGCCATTTCATTACAGCACCTCATGAATGTGACAGCTGTCATTTTTCAACTACATAGAAACATAGAAGGTGACGGCAGATAAGGACCGTAAGACCCATCCAGTCTGCCCAATTCTTTTTCTACCTTATAAATGTGCCAACAGCGTTTGTTCTGTCAATGGTCTATCTATTTATACTCATCTGTATTGCTCCCTTATGCCTGTCCCACACCTGTTTGAAGCCCTCCACTGTATTCATATCCACCACTTCCTGAGGTAGGCCATTCCATGAATCCACCACCCTTTCTGTGAAAAAGAACGTCCTCACATTACCCCTTAATCGGCCTCCCTCTAATCTCATGCTGTGTCCTTTTGTCCTGCTATTTTTCTGATATTGAAACATGTTAGACTCTTTCACCTTGTTAATGCCCTTAAGGTATTTGAATGTTTCGATCATATCACCTCTCTCCCTCCTTTGCTCTAGGGTATACATATTGAGCTCCATTAATCTGTCCTCACATGCTTTCTGATGCAGTCCCTGCTATATTTTGGTTGCCATTCTCTGGACTACCTCAATTTTGTTAATGTCCTTGTGAAGGTATGGCCTCCAGTACTGCATGCAGTACTCCAGATGGGGCCTAACCAGTGTCTTGTAAAGAGGTATTATTACCTCCCTCTTCCAACTTGTGATACCCCTACTAATACACCCTAACATCCCTCTAGCCTTACCTACTGTTTTAGTGGTCTGCTTGGATGATTTCAGGTCATCGGTGATGGTGATGATGATGCCCAAGTCTCTTTCTTCCCTTGTGACTGCCAGCAACTCCCCCCCTCCCAGCCTATAGGTGGCTTCAGGGTTTCTCTTCCCTATGTGCATGATCTTGCACTTCTTTGCATTAAACCCCAGTTGCTACTCTTCTGACCATATTGCTAGTTTATCCAGATCTCTTCTCATTCTGCCCACCCCACCTCATCTGGATCATCTACTCTGTTGCAGATCTTGGTGTCATCTGCAAACAGACAAACCTTACCCTCCAGTCCATCTGCAATGTCACTGATGAAAATATTGAAGAGGACTGGCCCCAGGACTGATCCTTGACATACCCCACTTCTGATTTGCATCTCTTCTGACTGTATACCATTTACCACCACTCTTTGTTTTCTGCCCGTCAACCAGTTTGCCACCCAGTTGACCAGCCTCTGACCCACCCCGGGCCTACCCAGCTTATTAATCAATCTTCTATGTGGAACAGTATCGAAAGCTTTGCTGAAGTCATGGTAGGCGACATCAACTGCTCCACCTTGGTCCACCACTCTGGTTACCCAGTCAAAGAAATCTATGAGATTAGTTTGACAGGACCTTCCTTTTGTAAACCCGTGCTGTCTTAGATCCTGTGCTCCTATGGATTCCAGGTGTTTCACTATCCTTTCCTTAAGGAGTGCCTTCATAATCTTGCCCATTACTGAGGTAAGACTGACTGGTCTGTAGTTCCCTGCCTCCTCCCTGCTACCACTCTTGTGGAGTGGGATCACATAAGCCCTTCTCCAGTCTTTTGGGACCTCTCCTGTGTTTAGAGACTCTCACTAAACAGTTTTGATAATGGCTCTGCTAGTTCCACCCTTAGCTCCTTTAGTACCTTGGGAGGTATGTCATCAGGTTCCATTGCCTTGTCCACCCTGAGCTTATCGAGCTCTTGTAGGACCCTTTCTTTTATGAAGGGACTAGTGCTCACTACCCTCCTCCCTGTGTCTATGATGCTGAGCTGTGGGCCCTACTCTACCTTCTCTTCAGTAAATACTGAGCAGAAGTATCTATTTAGGATAGATGCTTTTACATGGTCCAACTCCTTACACGCCCCCTTATCTCCTTTGATCTTAGCAATACCCCCTCTGGACTTTCTCCTCTCACTAATGTATTTATAGAAAGTCTTGTCACCTTCTTTTACTGTCTGTGCTAGTCTTTCGTCAGTTTGGGCCTTTGTCTGCTTTACTGCCTTCCCTGCTTCCCTTAGGGAAGTTTGGTATGCCTCCCTATCTTCATCCCACTGCATTGCCTTATATTTTCTGAAGGCCAGCCTTTTGGCTCCGACCTTTTCTGCTACTGTTTTTGAGAACCAACGTGGTTTCCTTCTTCTTTTGCACTTCCTTTTCTAACACGATGGGATGTTGCTTCAAGTATTGCATCCTTAATGCTTGCCCACTTTGATTGTACCCCCTCACCTGTATTTCTTTTTGCCAGGGCTAGCTTAACTCTGTTGGCCATCTTATCAAAGTCAGCTCCTCTGAAGTCCCATATTTTTGCCTTGGAATGGAATGATTTAGTTGCAGTAGCCAAACTGAACTATACCATGTGATGGTCACTGGCCCCCAGGTGACCTTCTACCTGGAGATCTGTGATCCTTTCCTTGTTAGTCAGTATTAGATCTAGGATAGCCCTGTCTCTTGTGGGTTGTTGTACCAGTTGTTTGAGGCCCTCCCCCTGCAGGGAATCCACCATGTGTCTAGTTCTGGCAGATGTTCCTACTGGTATTGATCAATCTGTATCTGGCATGTTGAAGTCTCCCATTATCAGAACCTTCCCTTTAGCTGTCATGTTTTGTATATCTTCTAACAGTAATGTGTCTATGTCCTCTCCCGGGTCTGGGGGCCTGTAGACAACCCCAGTTCTTATAGCTGTCCCATTTCCACAGTTCTTCTGGCTCCTTATGTGTATTCTGAATTTCTGTAGCTTTGATATTTTCATTGACATTCAGGGCCACTCCACCCCCCCCTCCCTTTTTGCACCTCGGTCTCTTCTGAACAGCACATAGCCAGGTACTGAAGTCTCCCAAGTGTGGTTACTGGTAAACTACGTCTCGCTAATTGCTACTATGTTCAATTTAGCCTTTATCATTATTGCCTGCAGGTCTGGGATCTTGTTTTCCAGACTGCGAGCATTTGTGTACATGATTTTCCATTGGCCAACTCCTGCACAAAATGTGTTTTTGTGTCCCAAAAGTTGATATCACAGTCCCTGCACAAAAACACCTTTAAGCCAGGAGATGAACATTTTGCCTGCCCGTCTTCATGAGGCAGGGCCATAACAAGGCTATATTGAACATTTGGTATAAAAATATTATAACCCAACACCTTTATGAGCCTATGTTACACTTTGCAAATGCACACATGTAGCTTTGGCAATTTACAATATTTTTACCCCCAAATTCCTCAGCTACAGCTACAGCCATATCAGCTCTGGTTTCTATGGGGGAAGATAAAGTCTTTCAGAGAGCTAAGACAACAATATGGCATTCAGACCAGGGATTGTTTTGCTAATTACAGAATCAAGCAATATAGTTCAGATAGTAGTCTCCTGCTGGCCCCCATTGAGGAAATCTTATATAAACCTCAACCTAATACTCCTACCTTGTCCATTTTTTATAAGATGTAAACCTCAACCTAATACTCCTACCGTGTCCATTCTTTATCAGCTCTTAGATCAGCTCCTGCACCAATTATTAAATCCAGAACTGCTTGGAAAACTGACTTCGACATGACACTAGATTACACAGTTTGGCAAGAAGCTATAAAACATGTGCAAAGTTGTTCTGTCTCTAATAAGCTGCATAGAGTCTGATTAAACTTTTTGCATAGGCCATATCTGACACCTTGTAAATTACATAAGTACAGAGCTTCCAGACAGGCCACATGTCTGAAATGCCATGTGGCTGAAGATGACTTCCTCCATATGGCCATGACTTGTGATAAACTATCCACATTTTGAACTGAGGTTCATGCAATTATGTAAAAAATCCTGGGGACTGCTTCACCTGGGACACACTTAGAATTTATGTTGAGTGCTAGAATCACAGTTGATTATGGGGAAAAAGCATGGGCTTTGTGAAGGAGTAAATGCTAGGAAGACAGTGGCACATCACTGGGTTATTGAAACCTTACCTAATATAGCTCAGTGAATGAATAATTTTGCGTTCTGTATGCGTATAGAGAGATGTCAGTTGATGGCTAATGGACAGGAGCTTTTATTCCAACAGACATGGCAACCTCTTATTGTGACTATAATGACAGGTATACTGGCAATATACTGTATAACCTACTTGCAGAGGTCTACCAGGTCAACACCCTTACATATTTCTTGTTTCTTTTTCTTTTTCCTTTGGCTATGCTTAAAATTGAAATCAGAGTTAACACCAAAGTTAGTAGTCAGAGCTACTACTGTGTACAGGTAATCTTGACTAGTAGTCACTCTACAGTTAGTGTAAACGGTAACTCAAGATGCCAGCACTTGCTTCACCTCCTGTTCAATAACTCAATCTGTACCTTTGAGAAAACGCTTGTTGTGTGAAACTCGTCAGAGAACGTGGACCACCTGACCAAGAGGAAGGGGACCGAGGATGTGAGCAAGCAAGCACTTTAAAATGCTTTAAGAAATTCCTTGTTTTGTGTGTGTACTCTAAAATAAAATTAAGCACCTTATGGAATCAGGTATGCTCTCCTCTGCTTTTTGATATGTGCTACAGATTGAGTTATTGAACAGGAGGTGAGGTGAGTGCTGGCATCTTGAGTTACCATTTACACTAATTGTTTTTGGCCAGACACCGCCGTTTCCCAGGTGCAGCCTATTTTCTATGATATGGACTCATTCTACAGTTATTGTACAGTTACCAGTTGAACTTTACCTCTGTACATTTAATCTTATCGTACTGGTGTGCTCACCAACTGGCAACTGAAATGTTCCTATCAACTTAACAATCCATGTAATAATAAGAACTTGTTGGCTGTATTCTATGTATGCACAAAGTTTTCAAAATGTCTTTGGTTGGATACCTGCGTTTCAGTATCATTGAAGCCTTCTTAATAAAAATATATTTACAAAATAAAACAAATTTCAAAAATCACTCCTGCACTTTTCCTAGTCTGCTAAATTCAGTCAGCCCTGCTCTTCCTGCAGGGCCTGCAGCATCCATTGCAGGCTCACACTGTGCACTCTCTCCTCTCTCTACAGGACTGCCAGATTAATAGGCATTCCTGTACTTAGCAGGGAACATTGATTCATCTATAGGGAAATAGTTTCCATAGGCTTTCATTGATCATATGGAAAAACAGAGTAATTCTGCTTCTATAGGATAAAGAAAATAATGTACCAGTAACCTACAAACCAAATACAGAAACATTGCCCTGCAGTTATAGGGAAAATGCCAAGTCCCTTGTAGCACTGTCTCTGCAGCATCATTGTTACTAGTATGTCTGCCAGAAACTGTAATTAAATGCAGTGAGAACTGACAGCTGAAATAATAGTGCATGATTCTCTGATGATTTAAAAAGTTTTCTGATCAAAAGTCACACTTTTTCACGCGAAAGGAGCTCGCTCAATAGCCAGATCCTCCCCCAATCCCATGAAAGAGAACAGGAAATGACACTGGAAATGCAAGAAGCACAAAGGAGATTTTTTACAGTTAATATAGTCTTTATTGAGGTTTAACAAGGCCTGCATGATACATGAGGATGGCAATAAAGAATAAATCTCATTCTGTGTTGAGTCCTTTCATTTACAGCATTACACAGTAGTCACCTATAGAATTATGGTAGCTGACATCCTACTCTCCTCATAGACACTGTGTGAGGAAAGTGTTTAAGATAAAATTGAATATATTGGGTATGTCATGTGAAAAGTGTACTATACAGGCTGGTAGTATAGAATCAGAGTGGTGGTAGTGGGGGAGGTACTGTAGGGTAAGAGAGGAGCCCCGGAGGGCACTCAGGCACTGCAGTGCATTCAACTGCAGAGCAAATATGCTCCATCCTAGAGAGTCTGGTGAGATGTGATCAGGGCCACCAAATTCAGTAATTTAACTTCTGTCCGCATAGAATCTAGAGGATAAAAAATGGGTCTGTATTCATGGCACGTAGTACCAAATTATTCCATTAGGAGGAACAGACTTCGGTATGATCATTTAATATAATTATTACTTTCTTTGCTGTTTTAATCAATATTCCAAATAAAAGTGAGTACTGGGTTCTGAGAAACCTCTCGGATAGTGCAAGAAAAGATATAGAGTAGGAGACAGTAGGAGTAGCCTACCAAATAGTTCCTTCAGTTCCATTCTCAAGGGACTGAAGGAAGGCCCGAAGTGGAGGGCATGCCCACATGATGTGGGTGTGGGAGACCTGAGGTTCCTAACAGCCCCTCTAGTATTTTGTAGAGTGAGTTGGAAGGTAGTAGGTTATGATAACCAGAGTACTAAAGTATCTGATTAAGTGTTTCTGAGCAAACTTCCTCCATTTGTGGGAGCTGATGACCTTGCAGGATGCCTCGCATGCCCAATGCCAGGTTTCTTTATATGGACTCCTGTTCCCGCCACCCATGTTAATGCTAAATCCATGGAGTCATTCCCTCAGGATGCCAGGAGTGCTTGGCAGATTTGTGAGGCTGGATCCCCTTTCTGGAGAAATGGATGCAGTAAGGTGTAATGGCTGCATGCATGTCTGGGATACAAGCTCCCAGAGAGAGAGGGAGAGGATGTAGTATTGAACATGTAGATAGTGGCAGAAGTCTGATCTCTTTAGGCCATAATGGGCTTAGAGCTCAAAAAATAATTGGACTGAGGAGTCTGCTGAAAATTGGTAACTACTGGAAGGAGTATCTGTCCTATGTTCATCAGCCCTGGTCCAGCTAGAGTGGCCCAAAGTCCTCCAGTTGTGCTGTCAGGCATAAGAGGGGAGGAATGGGGTTTGATGAAGTCCTTATCTGATAGTCTGCCAGGCTTTCACTTGATATTTCAACCACTGGAATAGGGCATGAATGAGATCTGAATGGGTTGCCCCGTGGTACATCATCTGTACAAGTGTTTGGGAATAGCTCCATTTCCATGTCCAGCCAAGTAGCATGGGTGTCTCCCAGGTGGCAGTGCAGTATACAATGGACTTGGACTGCCCAGTAATGCAGCTGAAGATGTAGCAAGGCCAGTCCACCAGAGTGCTTACCAAGAAACAGTTGCTGAAGTTTAACATATGGTGTCTGACCTGCCCAAATGAATCTGGAGATTACCCTGTTCCAAGATCTCCAGGTGTGAGTCGACAGTACTAGAGGAATGTTTTGAGAAAGGCACAAGGCCATATAAAGAGTGACCATGCAGACCACCTCTATGCTAAGAGACAGACTAAGTGGTTTTGTCCCCCAGTGTACAATGTCCTGTCTTTGTTGAGTGAATGGAGAGTAATTATCCCTGTATTCTGAGTCTGGTGAATGTGCTAGATTAATGCCCAAGTACTTCAGCTTCTGTTGGTCCCAGCAGAATGGGGACATCTTTCTGAGGGCTTGGGAGGGAGCAAAATGGAAGCTCAGAGGCTCCATTTTGGAGGTTTTTAGCCAACAGCTCAAAACTGCACAAAACTGCTGTAGAAGGATAAATACTGTACTTCCAGCAGGGCCTCTACTTGTTAGTGAGATAAAGCAACATGTCACCTGCATATAGGGCAATCTGATGTTCTACCACCTGCACTGTGACTCCCCCTAAAGCTACTGGCCTCCCTAACTGGTTAGACCAGTGGTTTTATATATGCCACAGACAGCAGGGGTAACAGGGGACACCCCTGTCTAGTCCCCTACATTAAGGGGAAGTCCAGGGAGTGATATTCCATTCATGTTTACACAGGCTCACAGGAAGACGTAGATTTTCTGCTGTTGCTGTAAGAAAGGGACAAGGAATCCCAGCCGCCCCCGCACTGAGTACAGGAACAGTCAGGAGACCCAGCTAAACACTTTCTCAACATCTAGGCTGAGTAGAAGAGAGGGAGAAGCTGTTCACTGCATCCACTCACAGTGGACATTATCAGTCACTGCATGTCGGCGCACAAAACTTTTCGTGTCAAGGTTGATAAGAGAGGGGAGAAGACTGTCCAGATGCTGAGCCAGGATTGATGTGAAATACTTAATAGTTATTGTTGAGCATTGAGATTAGGTGGTAGGGAGGGTACAACAGTGAATTCTTTTCTGGTTTAGGAATAACAGAGATAGCTGCATGTGACCGGATGGGGTTTCAGTTGCCATCCTGCATAATCTCATTATAAGAGGCCGTAAGAGTTGTGGAGAGATTTCTCTAGCGTGTTTGTAAAACTCAGTTCCATATCCACTGGGGCCTAGGGATTCATCATTTGGAGAGTCTGATTACTTCTTCATTTTTCCTAGCAGTAATGGGGGGTTAGAAAATGGGCTTGAAAAATAATGCATCCTGATCGGCTGAAAGCCATGGTCAGGCATGCATTTATTGTTCAATAGATGCCCAGTGAAAAACAAGTGCCAATGCAGGATGCCTCATTACTTAGATTATCCTTGGGCCACCCTGAATTTTGAAACTATCTAGCAGCCATTTTTTTTCTCTTGTTTACCCAGTGGAAAAAAAGGCTATGCCTCACCACATAGGCCTGTATGCAAACCCAGCCCACAAATCTACAGCCATTCATTCCTTAAAAAATGTAATCCCATCCCCAAAATCCACCCTGGTTTCTCAAAATTAAATTTCCAACCAGATAAAAGTGGCGCTTCCTTGCAGAGCCAGGTTTGCATGACTCCATCTATTCCTCCATTCTCTGTGCTGTTTTCCCTATAATGAAATATAGAAAACTGCAGAAACAACACAATTATTTATTTATTTTTGTTTCTGTACATAATACCACTTCCCCGAACTGCACAGTAAATTCCCGATCATGCTCCATCTGAAGTGAGGGCATGCTTTGTAACTGGTGGTAGAGACTCGCGCCACATTTGAAAGCTGATCCTAAATAAAACAAGCATTTGTCAATGCTGAACATTCACTTGCAGGTATTTGCAGTGCTGTTTGGCATGTATGGTGCTTTACCCTAATGCCCTGTGCAATTGCTGGTATTTGCACAATAAATTGTCAGCATGACCTTGCTGTTACCGGAAACACGTTTTGGGGAGGATGTGAAAAATGACAGCTGTACTGCTCATAAGGAAGTGTGGTAAAATGGCAATGTTGACAATCTGGAGTGGAAATATTGAAAATTCGCAAACCTACTAGCGTGCGTGGGAACTGTGCAACGCACGCTCGTAAAACAGTCATTTGTAGGATTTTTTTCACCAAATTTTCAACATTGCCATTTTAAAACCTCTGCTAATGAACAGTGTCACAGTGATTTTCTTACTGCGTCCCATACATTGATTTCGCACACCGACTGCGCCATTGTGCACTACATGGGCGGAAAGACATTTTAGGCAGGATGTGAAAAATGACAGCTGCACTGCTCATAAGGAGGTGTGGTAAAATGGCAATGTTGAAAATCTGGAGTGAAATTATTGAAAATTTGCAAACTTACGAGCGTGCGTAGGAACTGTGCAATGCATGCTCTTAAAACAGTCATTTTTAGGAAATTTTTCACCAAATTTTCAGCACAGCCATTTTAAGACCTCTGCTCATGAACAGTGTCACTGTGATTTTCTTAATGTGTTCCATACATTGATTTCGCACACCGACTGCGCCATTGTGCTACATGGGCGGAAACACATTTTGGGTGAGATGTGAAAAATGACAGCTGTACAGCTCATAAGAAGGTGTGATAAAATGGCAATGTTGAAAATCTGGAGTGAAAATATTGAAAATTCGCGAACTTATGAGCCTGCACAGGAACTGCGCAACGCACGCTCGTAAAACAGTAATTTTTTTGAAATTTTATACCAAATTTTCAATATGGTTTTAGACCCCTTCTCATGAACGATGTCACTGTCATGGCATTATTCAAGGCTGAAGGGTGATTTCACACAGTGACTGCGCAGTGCCAGCGAAATCACCCTTCTGGCCAGGCTCTATCACCATGACAGTGACATCATTCATGAAGAAGGGTCCCAAAACTTCGATGTTGAAAATTGTGCAAAATTCCAAACAATGACTGAGATATGCATAAAGTTGAAACCCCTATGTAACCCATTATACAGCTTACCGCATTTCCTCAATTCGCGGTCGGCTTTGAAAATTATGAGCGTGTTTCAGTCCACGAAGATCGTCGCTTGGAGTCTGGAGGTAAGTATGGGGTGGGGGTGTGGGGAGGCTGGGTGCGCAGTGGGTGGAGTGCGGGTTGGGGGGGCTGGGAGGCAGCGCCACAGGATCGTTTTGTTTACAGGTTAAAAAAGACGACGTGAGACCTTTGCCACGCTGGGGTGGGCTCCCAGCATGACAGAAGATGGCTGGGGGGCCGAGGAGCCGATGGGGATTGGGCACCCCCCCGGCAAGCCTACGTTGGGGGTTGAGGAGCCGGCGGGGTTGAGCACCCTGTCGGCAAAGTAAATGACGTTTGCCATGCTGGGTGGAGCTCCCAGCATGGCAGCAGGATAGCTTGAGGGGCCGTGGAGCCGACGGGGATTGGGCACTCCATCGGCAAACATTTGCCACGCTGGGGTGGCCCCAGCGTGGCACCAAAGCTTTGGGGCAGCGGAAGTGCTGGGGAGGAAGCGCGGCGATGTAGCAGGGCGGCGCTCAGTATGGCAGCTGTGCTTTCCTTTGAAGCAGAGGAACACCGCTGTCATACTGAGCTCCTGCACCCATTGGTGCAGGACCCCCACGCCTGCTCAAGGGAGCAGTGCATTGGGTGGGAGATGCACACCTCCAAGTGTGCTACTCTCCCAAAACGTTCCTTGCCCATGCGCACAAGCGAACATAAAAAGAAAATTACCTCAGTTCACAACGTGCCAGTCTTCAGCACTACAGTCCCCTGTTCTGACTCAGCACTGACTAAACCAACAAAGAAAGTGGTTCTCCACTGAGTGTGTGTGTGTGTGTATGTTGTGGTGGGGGGGAGAAAAAACAGCAAGCAGCCACAATGTGGAGGAAATCCCTATCAGAAAGAAACTATTAACAAAGAACACCAGTGTCCTCCACTGGTGATTCTACCAGTACAGGGGCTATTTTGCTTGAGAAGTTAATTGTTTTTTTAATTAATTTATACAGTATATGTTATATTATTTGTATATATTCTTTTCAAAACTGTCACCTATGGTCTATTTTCTAAGCGCAATAATACCCTCCAGGGTGGGTGGTATTGGACAATACTGGACCTTCCAGGGGCTATAAGGCCCTCTGCCTGTGGTGTCAGGCCTCATTACACCCTTGGGCGGTTCGGTATTTCCCAATACTGCCCACCCTGTCGGGTATTATTGCTTACATATTAGTCAGTCACTCCGCTGCTGAGGGAGGGTGGAGATCCCCAGCAGCTGTAGTCTATCTGGATCTGTGTGGGAACAGTCTCAGGGGTGTACTGGTGCTCACTGTACTACTTGAAGGCCTGGGCTATCTCTTGGAACTGGGTAAGATTGACCCTTGATGGGGGGATGGAAGAGCATAGGGATCATGGCCACCCATCATTATTTCAGGAAGTGATACTCAAGAAGTAGAGAGGACTTGGCCTCCACTTCAAAGAAGTGGTGTGAGAAAGTAAGTGCTCTCTCTGTTTGTTCCAGGCATAGTTTATCTAGATCCACCTTTACTTTCAGGATCTGTGAGATAACCGATGGGTCCTCTGCTGGTAGGCCATGTAGAAAATGGAGGGTATCCTCCAGAGTCTGCCATCTTTCTTGTCTCTTTTTCTTTTTTTGGGAGATCTATGAGGAGACCCCTCAGGACCACTTTTTTTTTTTTTTTTTTTTTTTAAAAAAGGACCACTTTTACTGTGTTCCACCTAATAGAATGCGATGTGAGATTTGTTGGATTATCCAGGAGGATTTCTTCCATCTTTTCCTCAATATAGGAGAGGAAGGCTGGGGATTGCAAAAGATAGGTGTGTAGACACTATTGTGTGGACCGTTTCTCCAGACTGAAGGCATGGTCTGATAGATAAATGTCTCTCAAGGTGCACCATGTCACCCAAGATTAGTGATCCACCTTGGTGTAACAGTGATCAGTCCAGGAATATGTACAGTGTACCAAGATGTAGTGTGCATAGCTCCGGACCCCGAGCTTTAGAGCATGCCAGACATCTATCCAACCTACTTCCTGAAGAAGTCTTTTATACAACTTATGGGAAGGCGGTTGTCTAGGCGGGTTCAGATTCAAGGACTCCTAGTTCGGTTGTGGGATGATATTAAAATCCCTCACTGAAAGGAGAAGGCCCATTGTTAGGGAGATCACGTTTTCCAAAAGTGGATTTATTGTAGGTGGGTTAGCTCCGGGGGGGGGGTTAAGGTTTGCTAAAATAACCTCTTGGCCATGTGAAGTCCCCTAGATAATTGTTAGTCTTCCCTCAGAATCTGACCAGGTCAAGTATTCCTGTAAGGGGGCATGGTGGGGTATAAGAATGGTTGCTCCCCTTCTGCATCATCCTTTGTATGAGGAGGAATATTCCATGGTGAAGCCCACTTTAGTTAGCTTGGCATGTTGTGGGGGGGGAGTTGTGACTCCTGCAGGAAACCCAGGCCTGGCTTACATCTACAAAAATGGCCCATGACCTTTGCCAGATTAATCGGGTTAGTGAGCTGTTCACATTTCATGAATAGAGTTGAATTTTAGAGGTTCCCATCAAGGCCTAGAAACAAGGAGGCATCGATTTCTGCCTCTTCCTGGTCTAGTCCCCACACACCCCCACACCCACCACAGAGTACGGTTATCAAATATGTCAACATGCAGACCATTTTAACCATTAGGAACCAAACATTCGTGCGGTATGAAATGTGGGGACTATCTACTCTACCATGAGGAAGAACTAACTGTAAGGACATGTATGGTGCCCCAAGTAACCAAATTAATGGCTCCTGATGTAGAATGTTAAGAAGATCAAAGAACATGCAGGGTCCAAATGGGACCTCATGTAGAGTGGGAAAAGCTGTAGGGGGAAGAACTTTGGTAGATTGACTGGTCCTGCCCCACCGAGGTGAGAACTCCCTGGAGCAGCAGGAGTAACAAGAATGGTCTGAGAAGGACCTCTGGGATGATGAGCTTCCTAGGAATGGGCTGTGGAAGGGTCCTGTGGTAGGACATGCTTGCTGGGAGGACTGTCCCTCCCCCTCCCAGGAGGAGCCTCCAAGTATAAGTTGGCTATACTGTGGGTAAATCATGGTTTGATGTCCTGACCATCATTGGAGATACTAGCATAAATTAATTCCTGTGAGGGCAGGACTGCCTTGTCTCAGTAGCCTAGGAGTAAGGGGGGGGCTCCCTAATAGTGGGGTCCCCCTCAGCCATCTGTGGGGATCCCCATATCCACTCCTTATTGAATATTCTAAAATCAAACCAATGTTAAGCAGTCAGAAATTACACAAGGATATGTCAACGATATAGCTTTAGGACAGACTGTGTAGCCTACATTAAGCCTAACGCTCTATCGACTGAGGCATCAATCTGTCTTCAGAATGTTTAGTCCCTGTGCAACAGTTATTTCCTTAAATGCCTTAGACACATTTTACATTGTATTTAGTCCATGCTTCTGCGGTAAGAGTCTTTGTTAGGCACTCCATACTCAGGCTTTCCTTTGAGGGTCTTGATCAGTTAAAAAGCAGTGGCAATGCAGCCGCATCGTTGATGGAGGTGCCCTGCTGTACTTGATGCCCATCAAGTGTTAATCTCTTCTGGTGTACAGGCATGCCCTGAGGTATGTTTGGAGCCCCGCTGCCTCCCTCCCCATGAGCCACCACTGCCTACGCCCCCCCAGGACCCCCAGCCAGACGCATTTCAGACATGCAATGTTTCAGTTTTATTTCAAAGCCTGATGCTTTTTTTCCTCAATGGTCCCATTGGATAGGTATCCCTTTTCTCCCTTGGTGCCTTGCTGCTTGTAGGTAACTCCACACACCTCTGCCCACTCTCTTTTCAATTCAGGCATGGCCAGCGCATGTGCAGCCACAGCCCAGCTGCTCCACATGTGATTGTAGGGCTGAGACAGATAAGGCACATGAGGGCAGCAACAGAAGGATATATCCTCTGGATACTAGGCTGAGCATTATTAGGAGACCCTAAACGATTCTGACAGAGCTTCCTATTCCATCAAATGCTACAGCAAACCATTCTTGCAGAGCAAAGTGGAGAGGGATGGTGGCATGGAGGGGAAAGGGGCAAATATTTCAGTCACAGCAGCATTAGTAATTGGGTCCAGAGAAGACCAGCAGGGAAGCTTGGCTTTGTCACAGTGCCACTTTGTAAATAAGTCAATTCAGTGAGATGTGCAGCTGAGCAGGGGAGGGGGGAAGCATAGGGACCAGGTGACCAGGAACAAGCAGGAATCCAAAACAACCACTGACATACCTGAGTCACTTTAGGTTGTTCATTGCACAGATTCCAGATTAGGTGGCTGGGAAGCTGCTTTGGAAGTGGTGGCTTTCAGGTGGCCGATAATTTCTTGGATAGGTTTGGGAGAAAATTCCCTTCATACCCGAAAAGTGGCCTGCTGCTACTATTGATGTTCAGTCAAATACCTAATTGAAGCCCGTCCAAAATACGAATAGCGATTTCTGAATTTGAAGCAAGCTTCCCACTGCCTATATTCTGTCTATAATATGCACCTACCCTGAGAAAGCTGCTAATTTTACAGAAGTTGAAGCTATGAAATATGAAATGCCTAATGAAATTTTGCACAGTGACTGTCACTACCTCATTTTGATTTTAACTTAAACCAAAAAAAAAATGAAAATTAAATAAAAATGAAATTGAAAACAATTACAAGCCTTGTGCTTTCATTCACTGTTCATATTTGTGTTTATTTTCGTTATTCAACAAATACTGTCATTGACTATTCAGTATTTGGTCAAATACTATAAAGTGCTATTCATCCCATCCCGAGTCTTGGATAGCATCCACTGCCTGCTGTCTTCTTTGTGATTTCTGAGAGGATTTGTGTTCTTTGCTTGGCTAATTTTGCAGCCAGTGATTTGGTCTGGGAAGGCGGTGTCTGCAGAGTAACTGAAATACCCTTTTTGGTTAGGTCTGTGACTGCCACTTCTATAGTGTCATATGTTTGGGTTCCTTCATTAAAATTATTGTCATTTTAGCATAGTAGGGCATTCTACAGTGGATTTATTGTGCTTTCAGGGTTTTCATAATTCTGATGTACTTTCTGTGTTCTGCCAGCACAGATGCAGAATAGTCATTATTGATGTAAATTTATTTCCCGATATAGAACATTTTTTTTGTTTTCGGGCCAACTGTAATACAACTTCTTTTTCTGGGTACCTGAAGAATTATAGGATGGCTGAGTGGGGCCACACCTCAGGGCTAGTAGTTTTTGACACTGAGGGCAGTGAGCCCATTCTATCTTCATTGTGGTCCCTGGTGGGAGCAGCAGAACAGAGTGGAGCAGCTCAGGCAGGGAGATAATGATGTCTGTGGCCTCCACACCCTCTGGTAAGTTGTAGATGCAGAGGTTATTATAATGAGATTGCCATTCTGCATCATCCACCTGTTCTTGTAAGGCCAGCAGGGTGGTTTGGAGCGGAAGATAGGCCTGTTCTGTGGGAACTAGGTGGGAGTCTTGTCTAGACAGCTGGTCATCAAGGTTATTGATACTGATGCTCATGCACAAAGCTGCAGTGGTAGATTTCATTTCCTGCCTGAAACCCCTCAGCTCCGAAATCATAATACTGTATCCATTTGGTGTTGTAGTGCCTCTGAAGTTGAGGCTGAGGCATCTTTTTGGTACTGACAGGTTGATCTTAGCGGTTGGGAGCTCTCACTGTCTGAGCCTCCTCGACTGTATCTGTCCCCACCTAACAATTCTGAAGGTGAGGGAGCCCTAGCCCAAGGAGCTCTTGATCTCTAGCATTGCTGACTGGCTGCTGCAGATTATGTAATTTGCAACAATTTGAACATGGTCAGTGTGCGCATCTTGTAAAAAGTGCTTTCTCTTGACATCAGAGTGCTGAAATGCTGAAGGGAAACTGAGTTTCTTCAAGCCTGCTTCACCAGTGCTCAAAACCTGGATTTTGGCTTATTCAGCAAATGCAAATTTGGCACCAGCTCATCATTAGCTTGAAAACATGCAGTGAAGATGCTAATTTGTGAATAGTAAAATATTCTTTTATTTAAGATGGTGCTAGTGGAACTCAGGAAACTATAGACTGTTGAGATAGGTTCAGTGGTCTATCGGACATTGGAATCCGTAACTGAGGATCCATTGGTACCATTCCTGTAAGGAAACTAAGTGGTAGGTGATACCCAATACTAATTCAGAATGGGGAGGTCATTGCAAATCAATCTGCAACATTACTTTCATGAAATCACCAGGATGCTGAGCAAGGTGGAATGTACTAGATGTATTATATCTGGACTTTAGCAAGACAATTGGTAAGATACCACACAAACAACTTTTGCACAGATAAGCAAAGACAGGCCTGGTAGTAACTTATTGTATTGGATAACTAACTGGCTGAGCAATTGAAGCCATAGAGTAATAGTTTGGTGGGGGTTGTCAAAAAAGAGCAACCAGCAGGGTTTAATACTTGGGCCATTACAACAACCCCTGCCCCAGCCAAGGTTTCTCCATGTTCTCCAATGTCCCACAAAATTCACTATTGCTATGGCCAAACTTCCTCCAACTGGGATGGTGAGCAAGAGGCTGCATTCTCAGCCAATAGTAATGCAGGTTGATCAGCAGGGGGGTTCTTGAATGTTGGTTTGCCCATGGCCTAACATCCTGTTAGCATCAACTCCATGATTCACCAAGCCCCCTGCTGGCCATAGTATGGGGTCACAAGGCTTACACTCTTTTAGTTTTATTTCGATTTTTGTTGACCAGGAATGGAGTACCAAGCAATTCTGCCTATTTTCAGTCTTGTCCCGGGGGGTGGGGGGAGTTACAAATGGAAGCCAGCTGAAAATAAACTAGATTAAGCTGTTGGTGGTATTTCAGTAAACAGTGAAAATTTGGTCAGGATGCCAGGGTGTAGTCTTGTAAGGGGACGCCTTGTCCGTTTGGCTGGTAGCCAAAATAGTGGATGGGGCAGATGAAAGTGGAGGTGGTGAAATGGGAATGGATTTACCTAACCAGAATCTTACGAAACCTGGTTCTACATCTACTATCATAGCTATTGTACACAGTTCTCCTATTTGTGGAGAACTGTCTACTGATTTAACTGATATTGTGGTTACTGCACAAAATGAAATTTGCACCCGATGTTGCACTTACCTCTAGTGTTGAAGAGAGTATGAAGCTAGAGACAACTCACTCTGCAGCTTGTAAAGAAGAAGAGGAGCTGGAACAAGGGGCTCAGAAATGACATTTGCTTCAGCTTTTAGTAGAAGAAGAACAGCTTGCTGACAGTCATCCCAAAGAGATTTTGAGCACTTCACAGCTGGCCAGGCAAACTGACATACTGTCAGCTCTCAGTCTGACAGTTCCCTGCCATGTCACCCAGACAGACCAGGCAGAAGAGGTACAAGGACTTTGAGAAGCTGCCAGGAAAAATGCTGGGGCTTCAGAGAGGAAGACATGCCCTGACCCAACACCCACCAGCAGATTGGACTGTTCAGACCGCCCTCGAAGCCAAAGGGCAGGAGCTTTCACCTGATGGATGTCGCTGGCTGTCTGGCTCTGTTTTGTTGACTGTAGAACTATGGAACACAGCTTCACAGGTGAGGTCTCTACTGCTTTTGCACTGGGGAAGCCCTCCTTAAGTGGTTCCCTATGATCCTGACCGTTATTCAATTACCAAATGCACTGCTAATGGTGGGGTTGCTGTTAGTAGCATTTGGGTTGCTGGAGTCACTAACACTTGCACCAACATTAATGGGGCTGCACCGAGAAGTCTGAGATGTGCTGAAGTTGTTGGGACTGTAGGAGAAGAACTGAGACACCCTAAGTCTCACACGGTACCACCTACATTGCCTGCTTGGCCTGCATGTAGTTTGAAATCTAACATGAATTCTGCAGTTATGTTTCAACATGAGTCACCTCATGTTTCTGTTCTGACTCCGGTGAATGTATTAGGCAGTTCTAATACACACCCAGGGGCTGAAGGCAGTTGCCCTGGGGCTACATACCTTACTATGTCCCTGGGCATGTATTTTATTTATTTATTGGAAGATTTGGATGATACCTTTGAGCACAAGTGGTCTTTTGCAAATGTTCCATGTCACTTATAATATTACTGTCAAGACAAAGACTAAATAAGGAAAGCAAATTCCGAAGGAAATGTTTCTCATGCATTTAATAAACATACATAATACTAAAAACCATTTCGATTAAATGAGGACAAGTTCAAGGCAGCAAGCTGCATACAGAGATAGTAGGTATAAATGCAGAATGATAGAGCTAGCTTATTAACTGGTGCATCTGCATCGAGTTGCTAATGCAGCCCTCAGGGATATTTTGAATTGGTCAGTCCTTTGGAGGTTCAGCATGGTTTCAGGCAGTTAATTTAACCAACTTGCAGTCCTACCAGCAAAGGGGCATTTACTCAGTTGAGTTCTGCAGATAGGCAGTTCAAAGGCTTTCTTGGCTATAATCCTTGTATTGTACTGATTTACAATGGGATGGAAAGTTTTTTTCAGAACAGGAGGTATTAGGCCTAGCAGTGCCTTCTTGTCTAGTATACATGTTTGTAGAATAATTCTGCTAGTTAAAGGCACTGAAGGCAATTAATTTGTGCATAAAGAATACAGCTATGGGTGTGCTTGTCAGCTCCTAACACAAAGTGACAGGCTTTACTGCAGGCCACTTTTCCCTTGTTTAGTACCAAGTCACAGGCAGCTGCATAAATAGGTAGGCCATAGTCAACTAGTGACAGGGTGGAGCAGGACACTACGAGTTGCCTGGTGTCAGCCGTAAAGTTGCAACTGTTTCTGAGAAGGGCACCCATACTTCCATGTCATCTACATGGAGCAGAGAACAAAGTGTCATTCAGCACCACTCCAAGATATTTAAATTTTCCACCTGTTTTAATTTCAGACCATTATTATTATTGAAGATGTGAAAGGGACCTTTCTCTTCATCTGTGGGCTAGTGAAAAGCATGTTTTTTTTTTTGTTTTTTTTTCTAGTCGAGGACTGGTTTATTAATGGAGAACCAGTTTTCTAAGGCCTCAAAGTCACCTTGTAGACTAGAGGTGAGGTTACCAGGGTCATTTATTTTAGTGTAGATGGCAGAATCATCTGCATATAGGAGAACATTAGCTGACTGGTAGGCACCAGATATATGGTGTATGAAGAGGCCAAAGATGAGAGGACCCAGAATGGAGCCTTGAGGCACAGCTGGGATACACTCTGGGTTTCAAGCAAGGAGCCGTCAATGTGTACATGCTGTGTGTTCAGATAGGTAGCTTTGGAACCAGACTACTGAGTCCCTGGACAGGCCGAAATCATGGAGCTTACCAGACAGGAGCTATGATACCATCATCAAGGGCCTCGTGCAAGTAGTTGAAGTATTCTATATGTACTATATTAGTGCTGTGGATATTTCTAAAGCCATGCTGCTGGGCATATTGTAATTTGTATTGGTTTTTTTTGTACACTTAATTTGTTTGCTCCCGAGGGCAGGGCATCTTTCAGAGGTGCCAACTTGACCTATGCCTCTACTCCCTGCCGAGACCTTCCTCCTCCGGGACCCCCACAAAGACATTCCAGCCCCTTGAATCACCCCCCCCGGGGAGATCCTGCCCTCCCACCTACCTGATGGCCTGTCTGAGATTAGAAGGTCCATCCTGGAAGAGGTCCTGAAGGACCACAGGGGGGATGGTCCAGCACTGGGGATGTGGACTTGGTCCCTGAAGCCCTCGTCACCTCCCTGACCCTGTGGGGCATTTTAGGCTTGTGTGGTTTCCCCTCTGGAGCGTGAATGTGCAAAGACATCCTGGCAAAGATGTGCTGACATCTGCCACCACTCCACCCCCAAGTCAAGTCACCACAAGTTCCTTGTGCTGCCCCCGATCTCCATCAGGGACCACCAAGGAGTGGCATGAAACCTAGATCCCTCCCTAGGGAAGGGAGAGCAGTACTCCAGACACTCAATCGCTTCCCTCTCCTACCGACCTCCAATGTCCCAAGTCTGTTCTTGAACCTGGGTCACCGGCATGGTGCAAGGTGTGGTATCCAGCGCCTCAACCCTCAGCACCACCGGGCCAGTTGTAATTTGAATTGTTCAAGGGAATGGTCACCACTTTTAAAGACAGGTATGAACAGTGAAAATTTTCATTTCTCAGGGAACTGGGAGTACTGTAGAAAGAAACCAAAACTGTTGGAGATGGGGAGGGAGAGTTCTTCCAGAGCCAGTGTTAGTAGCTCAATGTCAAGAGAGTCCCCCCACCCTGGTTTTACCAAGGACCTTTCTGATACATTTGAGAGTGTTTTTGACTGTGACAGGTCTGAAGTAGAATGTGTGGTGCCTTAGGCTATTATTTATTTATTTATTTATGTATTTATGTGTTTATTTGTTTGTTTGAAAACTGGTAACCCGGAAAGGCACACTGAGCCAATGCAACCTGGGGAAGTGGATTCAAACAATCAGACACAGAAGAATATAAGCATTACACAAACATAAAGCATAAGCAATAATAATACAACATAGTATAATGTGCAAAATACAATATTGGGTGGCTGGAGTTGGAACTATGAGCAGCACAACAGCCCAGTGTCAGTGGTAACAACAGGTTGAGCCCAGTGGTGCATAGATATTAGGAATCTTAAAGCAATGAAGGGGGATCAAAATAGTGGGGAAAGGAGAACCTGGAGCAGGTCAGGTAAGGGGCTGATAGGAGCAGGAGGGGGAAGCCAGGACTTTAAGCTGGCACCTAAGAGAAATAAAACAGGAGAGAGATAGATCGGGGGGGGGGTTCTAGATGGAGGGCAGGCAATGGGAGAGCACAAGCTGTCCAGCAGAGAAAAGGGGGTGGGGAGGGAGAAGGTGCACTGATCCCTGGAGTAAAGGGAGTGTGAGGCAGATGGGGTGGGAGAGATGAGTGCAGATAGGTACAGGGGCAGTACTCCTAATCAGTATTTGGAGATGAAGGATACACAGTGGGACTGTCGATGGAAGGGAAACAGGAGGATGGAGCCAGAGCGGGAGTAGTAGCGGGAGCAATGGTGAGTGCGATGGGAGGGAGTTGGTACAAAAATGACAGAAGGCATTACAGAGGGTGTTATATCTGTTAAGAGATGAGGAGGGGGTGGTACCATAGACCACTTGCACATAGTCAAATATAGGGAGCACCATTTTGGAAAGTAGCTCCCACTGGACCTGCAGAGACAGGCAGTTTTTGTTACTGTACAAGGCACCAAGCTGGGAGTACAGCTTGTCATGGATGGCATCAATGCTGGCAGATAAGTCAAGCCTACTGTCATTGATTTTGACGGAGGTCAAACCTACTGCCAAGCCATTCCCCGAGATACCTGAAGGACTGAACCACTTGAAGGGGGAACCATTCAGGGTGGTGCAAGAAGGGAGGGGGCAAGTCTGGCAAGTTTCTGGCAGGTTCTAAAGGTCATGGACACTGTTGTCCTTGTGTTGATCCAGAGATGGCTGGACTGGAACCAATACAGGATAGTATGAAAAGTTTGCTGGCACAAAACTTCCACAGCTGTAACTGAGGGACCTGAGGTATAAAGAACTGTGTCATCTACATACATATGAAATATTCAAGTTGACACAGGCAGTGGGGAGGTCATTGAGGAAAAAAGAAAAGAGGATGGGACCTAGGATGGAGTCCTGTGGGACCTCAGCCTGGCTTGGCAATGGAGAGGACAGGATGCTACCTACCTGTGCTGGCTACTGAGACCAGAATCAATCAGCAGTGGGGGCTAAGAGGCCAGCAGAGCTCAACTTGTCCAGAAGGCACAGATGGGGCACTGAATCAAGGGTTTGGGCCAGATTTATGAAGCTGGCAGCCCTGATGTGCCTCTAATCAATTCCAGAGAGACTGGAGCAGGGATGATACAGTAGAGTGGTGCTTCCAAACACTAGACTGAAAGGGGGAGAGGAAGCTGAAAGACTGGAGGAAGTCAGAAAGCCTGGAACAGACCAGTTCCTCTTGAAGCTTTGTGAGAGAGGGAAGAAGGGAGATAGGAGGGAAGTTGGCAGGGGTTGAGGGATTGCCCCCTTTGTAGAAGGAAGAACTTCTTCAGTCTTCCAAGACTGAAGGGCAGTGCATAGAGGGAAAGGAGAGGTTGAGGAGGTGTGTATGAGTGGGGGGGGAGCAATGGTGGGAGCTGAGAAATGAAGGAATTTAGGGTCAAGACCATTAAGGCTAGATTTTGACAGATTGAGTGATGAAAGGACAAGCAGTGTTTTCTGGGTAGAGATGCGGAAAAATGAAACTCTGGGAGGTGGAGAGGAGTAGAGAGTTGGAGGGAGGGGAGAGGAGCCAGGAGAAGGTGAGGAGGTGAGAGGATACTTGGTAAAAAGCTGATTGAAGAGAGCAGCAACAGAAGCAAGGTCAGAGACTGGTGAGTCATTTATCATGAGGACTTGGGGGCAGACTAGGCAGGGGTATAAAAAAAAGGAATGAATCACCTTCCAGAATTTGGTGGAGGAGTTAAGATTATTCTGGAGGTTGGCCTTGCAGTAGAGGGATATTTGGCACACTGCAAGAATGGAGGTCAGAAAGGGGGTGGGATAATTTGAATCAAGCCCAGGCTTGATCATGGGTCATGCACAAATCAGTGAGATCATAGGTGATCCAGGGATGGTGAGAAGACTTAACCCTGGATTTCCTGATGGGAGCATACTTGTCCCATACAGAGGTAAAAATAGAATGGAAGAGGTACATGGAAACATCTATGTCTGGGATGGTGATAATGGGTGTGCCATCAACACAACGACAGCATACAGTGACAGCCATCAGTGCCCAGCAACCAGTTTGACACTCATAGTGGTGAACTGGTTGTTGGAGCACCATACACCACAGCGCAGCACCGGTGTTGCCCTCCCTCCCTGGTAACCTCCTGCCGGAGGTAATTCTATAAATATTTCAATGGGTGCAGGGGGAAAAGCCCCCTGCAAACAGCCTGGATGTGCCCTGGTTCATTGGGCACCATGGCAATCAGGCTGCACAATTGCTGCACAACATGGTCACTGCTGGCATTTTGGTGTCGCCATAATGTCGTTCGATCATCTTGGTTTCGAACTGACATGGTGGAATCATAAGAACAGGGGACCAATCTGTTGCATACAAATCACTCATTAGAGCATCTTTGTTTAGTGACTGGGGGGCCTAGACCAGATGTACTTTGGGGAGGGATGGTCAAATTTTGCTGACAGGACATATCATGCAGTGGTCCTTAAAAGCAGCTGGCAAGATACCTGATGCAACAATGCTGTGGGGATGTGAGGAAAAAACCCAGTCAGGGAGGGTGTGGTTTGAGCAGTGTGGACTGAGTGGGTTCCATAATGAACTGTTGAAGATTTAGGAACTCAGTCATGGGGGAGGTTGACATGGAGGCCTGAGAAAGCCAATTAACGTTAAAGTCCCTTGGGATGATGAGCTCACCAGATGTGGAGTGAGTGGTGATGACAGAGAGTGAGCCAATCAGAAAGGAGGTGTGATTTTTTTGGAGAGGCATAGAGAACACCAATGAAGATGAGTAAGGTGGAGAGGAAGGAAAGTTTGACAAGTAGATACTCATGGAAGGAGGGTATAGCCTCCCTGAGAGTGACGATGTAGAAGAGAATCTGGCCATCATAGAGGGAAACACCACCACCATGCTTGCCCCTGTCCTGCCTGAAGAGGTTGTAGTTAGGAAGAGACAGGCTGGAATCCAGAACTCTCATGAAGAGTTAGGATTCAGTGATACAGAGGATGTTAGGAGAGTTGTGTGCGACCCATACTGTAAGGAGTTCCAGTTTTTGGAGAAGGTGCCTATCCTTGAGGTGAAAAACACTAAGACAACTGAGAATAGAGGGGGAAGGAGGAAGAGGGGAAAAGGGAACAGGGTTGGTTTCCACATCACCAGCAAGGAGGAGAAGCAGTAGAATGAGGTGGAGAATGTGAAAAGACTTCTGTCCCCTAGAAATGGGGAGGAGGGAGAAGGGGGAAAGATGAGGAAAGGCCAGGATAGAACATTGGAGGAACTCCAGATTTGAGGATGGGATTGAAGGAGATCAGGGTGGATAGGGAGGGAGGGAAAGAGTGGGGAAGGGGGAGGAGAGAAACGTAGAAATATAGACTTTGATGGCAGATAAGGACCACTTGCCCCACCTAGTCTGCCCATTTAACTACTTACTGAATAAGCTGCAGATCCTAGTTAACCAATAGCCTATTTCTTCCTACCCCCACAAGAATTGCCTTATGTCTGTCCCATGCATTCTTGAATTCTCCCACAGTTTTAGACCCCACAGCCTCCTCAGGAAGGCAGTTCCATGCATCCATCATGCTCTCTGTGAAAAAATATTTCCTCACATTGCCCCAAGCCGTCCCCCCTCTATCTTCAAATTGTGGGGGAAGGAGGCTAGGGCAAGGAGGAGGAGGAGAAGAAAGTAAAGGAGAAGGACAGGGAACATGACTGAAGAAATGAACTGTAAAACCAAACTAGTTAAGGCTATACTTCAGGGCTCCCAGATGAATTTGTCATTTTGCCTGAAACTCCACAACAGTTTTCCTGTATTTTCTAGTAGATTACATTATTTCCAATGAAAACTAAATTGCTTTCTTTTCCTCCATAACCAGTGCAAGTCCACTGGAACAATTTTCCTGTAAATGGCTCCATTTCCTTGCAAAATAAAGGAATCCATGTATATCCGAGAACCCTGATAGGATACTTAGACCGACAAAATCACAAATACCCTGCTCAGTTACTAGCTGTGTGACAAGCTAAAAGGCTAGGTAGCTGGAAAGCAATATTAACTTGAGATGAGCAGATTTGAACTAGGTGGCAAAGTCACAGTCACAAGCTTAAAATTAGGCAATACCCAGAAAAGGTTTAGCTGGGACTACCTATAAAAGGAATGAGATGAGGTGTGAACTCAGTGTACAGTTACAGACTGAACAAGCATTTGTCAATGCCGAATGTTGACTGCATTGGTCTGTTGACCGTGCTCACTGCTCCTCTGCCACTCACTCAGTCTGTTTGTCCCAGTGCTGTAGGCTGGTGTTTCGTACTGGGCTCTTGCCTGCTTTGGCAGCTTTTTCTGCCCACTAAGAAATCCGCAGCTGTTCTGACAGAGCTCCGTTGAGGTGGCTCACTCCCCCTCTCTCACTTGCTCATTCTGTTTCTCCTGGCGCTGCAGGCTGCCCTTTTGTACTGGGCTCCTGCCTCTGTTGGTGGCTATTTCTGCCCACAAAGACATCTGCAGCAGTCCTGATACAGGTCTGTTGAGCCTGCTCACTCTGCCTGTCTCACTCACTCATTCTGTTTTTGCTGGCGCTGCAGGCTGGCCTTTTGTAGTGGGCTCCTGCCTGTGTTGCCACCTTTTTCTGCCAAGAAAGAAATACACAGCAGTCATGATAGAGCTCCGTTGAGCTCACTCACTCCCCCCGTCTCACTCGCTCATTGTGTTTCTCCCGGCGCTACAGGCTGCCCTTTTGTACTGGGCTCTTGCCTGCAGTGGCACCTTTTTCTGCCCACAAAGAAATCCGCAGCTGTCCCGACAGAGCTCTGTTGAGGTCGCTCACTCCCCATGTCTCACTCACTCATTCTGTTTCTCCTGGCGCTGCAGCCTACCCTTTTGTACGGGGCTCCTGCCTTTGTTGGTGCCTTTTTCTGCCCACAAAGAAATCTGCAGCAGATTCCGACAAAGTTCCGTTGAGCTCGCTCACTCCCCTTCTCTCACTCGTTCATTCTGTTTCTGCCGGGGCTGCAGGTTGCCCTTTTCTACTGGGCTCCTGCCTGCGTTGCTGCATTCTTCTGCCCACAAAGAAATTTGCAGCAGTTGCAATAGAGCTCCGTTGAGCTCACTTACTTCCCCTCTCTCTCACGCACTCATTCTGGTTCCCCACCACGGCAAGCTGCCCTTTTGTACTGGTGCCCTGAATGCATTGCTGCCCTTTTGTGCCCACAAACAAATCTGCAGCAGTCCCAACAGAGCTCCACTGAGCTCACACACTCCCCCTCCCTCATTCGCTCATTCTGTGTCTCCTGCTGCTGCAGACTGCCCTTTTGTACTGGGCTCCTGCCTGTGTTGGTGGCTTTTTCTGGCCACAAAGAAATCTGAAGCAGTCCTGAGACAGTTCCATTGAGCTCGCTCACTCCTCCCTTTCTCACGCACTCATTCTGTTTCTGCCAGCGCTGCAAGCTGGCCTTTGTACTGGGCTCCTGCCTGCATTGCCACCTTTTTCTGCCCACAAAGAAATCTGCAGCAGTTACAATAGAGCTCCGTTGAGCTCGCTCACTACTGTTCTGTCACTCGCTCAGTCTGTTTCTCTTGGCACTGCAGGCTACGCTTTTGTACAGGGCTCCTGGCTGCATTGGCACCTTTTTCTGTCCACAATGAAATCCACAGCTGTCCTGACAGAGCTCCATTGAGGTCGCTCAGTCTCTCTCTGTCATGTGCTCATTCTGTTTGTCCTGGTGCTGCAAGCTTCCTTTTTGTACGGGGCTCCTGCCTGCATTGGTGCCTTTTTCTGCCCACAAAGAAATCCGCAGCAGTCCTGATAGAGCTCCGTTGAGCTCACTCAGTCCCCCGTCTCACTCGCTCATACTGTTTCTCCGAAAGCTGCAGGTTGCCATTTTGTACTAGGCCCCTGCTTGCATTGACACATTTTTCTGCCCATAAAGAAATCCGCAGCAGTCCTGACAGTGCTCCAGTGAGTTTGTTCACTCCCCCTCCCTCACTCGCTCTCTCAGTCTGTTTCACCTAGTGCTGCAGGCTGCCCTTTTGTACTGGGCTCTTGCGTTGGGGCCTTTTTCTACCCACAAACAAATCTGCAGCAGTCCCGACAGAGCTCAGTTGAGCTCAGTCACTCACCCTTCTCACCCGCTCGATGTTAATCTGTCCCAAACACTGATTTCCCACAGCGACCATGCTATTCTCCGGCAGGAGTGCAAAAACATATTTTAGCCAGGATGTGGAAAATGACAGCTGTACTGTTCATAAGGAAGTGTGAAAAAATGCCACCGTTGAAAATGTGGCTTGAAAATATTACAAATTTGCGAAGTTTCAAGGGTGCGTGGAAACAGTTCAACGCACGCTTGTAACACAGTCATGTTATGGAGTTTCATCACCAAATTTTCAACATAGGGATTTTAGGACCTCTGCTCATGAACAGTGCCCCTGTCATTTTCTTAATCTGTCCTGAACACTAATTTCCTACAGTGACCGTGCTATTCTGCGCCGGAACTGCGAAAACACATTTTGGCCAGGATGTGAACAATGACAGCTATACTGTTCACAAGAAGGTGTGAACTAATGCCAATGCTGAAAATCTGGCATGAAAATATTGCAAATTCGCAAACTTATGAGCTTGCATAGCAACTGCGCAACACACACTAGTAAAACAGTCATTTTTTGGATGTTTTCCACCAAATTTGCAACATAGGCTTTTTGAGAGCCCACCTCTTGAACGCTGTCACTGTCATTTCATTAATCCACCCCGAAAGGTGATTCCGCGCAGTAACTGCGAAATCACCTTTCGAGGCTGATTAACGTCATGACAGTTTCAGAATTCATGAGAAGTCCCAAAAACCCCATGTAGAAAATTCAGAGCCAAAATTCCAACAAATGGCTGAGATATGCATTAAAGTTGGAAAAAAAACATTTATTCCTTTATACAGCTTACTGACATTTCCTCAGTTCGCGGTCGGCTTTGAAGAGTGCAGATGTGTTCCCGGTCTACTGAAGATCATCGTGTCACACTCCGGAGGTAGTATGGGGTGAGGAGGGGTGTGGGGAGGCAGGTTGCCCAGTGGGTGGGTGCGGTTTGTGGAAGGGGGTGCCAGGGAGACCACTGAGGGACCGTTTCCTTCTTTACCATTTTTCCTTTCACAGGGGCATGTGGCATGCTGGGGTTAGCTCCCAGTGTGCCAATGGAATCTGGGCTTTTTTTTGGGGGGGCGCTGTAGCCGAAGGGGGATTGAGCACCCTCGTCAGCACACAGGGGGGCTTGCTACATTATGCCGACAGGGATTGGGCACCCCATTGGCAGAGAATATATGCGAGGGAAGGGGGTTTGCATAATGCCAACAGGGAGTGAGCTCCCTCGTCGGCAACAGAAACATACAGGCAGTGAAGCCAACGGGAATTGGGGCCCCTGTTGGCAATTAAACACGGGGGAGGGGGTTAATATTGTTTGTGAACATGGCAGCAAACTGCTGCCATGTTCACAAGCAATATCACTCTATAAAGATCCCACCCTGCAATAACGGGTTGCTCCCTCATTGCAGCGGATGGCTTACGCTGCAATGATGGGGCAGCCCCTGATTGCAGCGGCTAAATTGTCCACAAGTTGGTGGCACGCTGGCTGAACTAGTGTCAGCAGCAGCGTGTCACGGCATTGGGGGAAGCAGGCTGTGGGGGCATTGGCCACAACAATGCCACACCTCCACAACCTGCTTGTGGAGAAAGCTGCCACAATATGTTTCTTGTGCATGCATGCAACAACATAAAAATGAATTGCTATTAGCTGAACTGAATTGAGTAACAAGATCAATGGAGCAATACCCGCATAGGGTAAAGCAAGGAATATCTTGAAGTGGAAATTAGCTAAAGTACTAGGCAGGTGGCTAGGTACAGGCAAGCAAAATCAACATTAGAACTGTCTAATACACACCACGTCATGTCCTATTAATTACTTAGAATATTTTTGCACAGTTTGAGGAAAGTGAATATACGGTTTACCTAAACTGTTTAATATTAGTCCATGGTTTATGTAAACTGCAGATTAGCAATCTGTGGTTTTGAAAAGAATTTATCTTTCAGAATTTCATGGAATTTAGTGGCATTTCTGAAATTCCACAGACTATTGTTGGAAAGGGAATTTAAAAATGATTAATTGGTCTAAAACAAAGACTTGATAAACATGTTTATGGACTCCTCAATATGGAAAGCTGAGCAGGAATTAATAATAATAATAATCTTTATTTATTTGAGCCTTTCAAGTGTCAAGGCACATTACAAAATATAAAACCTCATAAAACAACAGTAATAAATACATAAAAAACATAAAATTACACAGTTAATCACAGTAGGCCTTACTCCATAAATACGTTTTCAGTGCCTGATTAAACCCCCCCAAGGCTGCGGACCTAGGAATTATCACAGACTCTTTCTTCTAATTCCCCAGACAGTGCTTAATGACAATTGGAAGGGTAAATTGAATGTTTGGGTTTATCAATAATGGAATCAGCTGCAGGAAGTAAGGAAGTGATAAAATAACACTTTATGAGGCGCTGACCAGACCATATCTGGGACCTAGCCTGCAGTTGTAGAGTCATCACTCTAATAAAAGATATATCAGCACTGGAGGGTGTGTAATATAGTGCAACAAAATTAACTGGAGGCCTGTGGAATTAAAACAGGAAAAAAAAGTTCCCCCAGTTTAAATCCATGGACTGATAGGTCGTGAACCACTAAAATGCAAGGAAATAACATTTTGTCTTACCATGTATGTTGTAACATTTACATTTTATCTGGATATTTCAGCCAATTAAAAGACTATTCCCATGATGAGTCACCGCAGGCACGTAATTGTCAGAATTAGCCACGGGAGACTTCTATAACTACTGGCATGGAGAGGAGGACTTTATAATGCACACCAGTGCTGTTACTGCCTGCACTGCTCTTCCTGCCCACTTCAAGAAAAACAAGCATTTGTCAATGCCAAAAGTTCACCGTTGGTATTGCTATTGTACCAGGTGGGGGAAGGACTACAGTTCCCATAAAAATCCACCTTTAACACATGCCAAGCACAACAAAACAGCACAAATACACTAACTTAAAACCACCTCTAACCTCCCCCCCCCCGCAAAACCTAAAAAGGGAATAAATAGCTAAAAGCTAAACTAGACACAAGGAGAGACCCTTGCTGACTAAATAAACACTGGGAGAATCCTGCAGGCAAAACAAGGTGCAGAGATGTCAGTTCAATCTTATTGAAACATTGAGTGTCTCTCACTATTCCTTTATGCCAGTATTAATGTAAGTAGGGAGAAATGGGCAGACTGGATGACCCAAGTGGTCCTTATCTGCCATTTTGTATGTTTCTATCACATTTCAGAACTGTCTCTACCCATTTTATAATTAGAAACAAACCATCGGGGGCGTGAAAAAGAATGACTTATAATCACCTTTAAAGTTGTACTTTACTTCTTGTTGGGTTATCAAATCCCAGGTGCTCTCCCAGCTAGCAGGTACCCACTGGTCAGTGCACTAAGCTCCTGAATACACACTACTCTCCCACATCTGCTGCTTGGCTGCACTGTGGGGCAAGCACCTGCATAACTGGGCATACATAAGCAGCACAAGGAAGGTATGGCATAAAATAAAATCTGCTTTCACTTTTCTGAAAACAGCATTTTCAGTTCACTGAAAGGATACTGAATAATAATAACTACACTTACAGCAACAACCACAATCCTAACCCTCCTCCCCTGGCCCCTACCATGCCCCACCATGCAAAGTGGCAGTTTCAAAATGAGATGATGATCCCACTCACCTTAGGTGATGCAGGCCATCTGGCGCTGATGTGTGCACCCTCCAATATTGAGTCCCAGAGAGGCAGCAGACTGCATGGCGCTGGGGTGGGGGCATGCGTACCTTTCGGCATTTATAGGGGGTGCCAAAGCTGTAACTACTAACTGTGCTGCAAAATCGAAAGTTTGAGATGCAGCACGTTATTCACGCACACATTGTCTGCAAAACTTTGCCAGCAGTTACTTTCATCCTCCACTTCACTGTCAGGCTGTGTTCCTTCTGTTAACTGCAATAATGTTCTAAGGAAACTTCACTCAAGTTGTAAGCAAGTGTTATTCAACTATCACATTCAGTTCCAAAAGTGAAGGAAATAAATATGTTTTGGTTTCTGGGAGCGGTGAAAATGTTGTAATCTGACAAAATGGAATTAATATAATTTAGTTATAACTTTAATTAAATTGTGGAATTTAGGCTAGACCATTTGTTGTATATCATAATTTGAAATGCTCATAGCTCTTATTTTTGTAAAATTTTTAGAAAATCGGGGATAGTGTTGTGCAAAATTGAGAAATGTCATTACAAAGAATATTTCACAAAATGTGCGCATTTTGCAAAATATTTTGCGGGTGCAAAATTTGAAATTTCACCAAAAATGGTGAACTTTAGCATTTTGCGGTGAAATTTTGCAAGTTCCACCCTGCAAAATATTTTGCAGAATGGCAGAATTTCGTGAAATATTTTGTGACAAATTTGCTGGCAAAATTTTATTTTGCAGCATCTCTAGTCAGGGATAATGACGTCAGCCAAGCTGATCAGGACACTAAGCAGCTGTTTGCTGGGCAGTGTCCTGCAGATGAAAGGAAAAAAATGCTGTATGATTATTTCAGCTTTTTCTTTTCAGCTAGAGCAAGGTTCTGCCCATCAAGGCAAACGTTGTCACATTCAGCCTGGCTGATGATTGGTGTAGCACTGTCTTGCCCCTTGAAGACCACTCTACATTGGACAAACAGTGTCACACCCTTCAAAGGCCACTCTTATTGCAAGAAGTTCACTACACAAGCATACACGGTACTCTTAAAAAGTACTTGACATGTGGGGGGAGTGGTATCAGCAGTTTCAGCAGTAGCATATTGTTCAGTGTCCCAAGTCAGTCAACACTAAGAGCCCCACTCCCAAGTGTGGGGCTGGCCCCAATTTACACTTTGTGAGCTAAAATATTTTTTACTTACTTTTACTACATTATAGTAGATTGTATCAGGCTAATTCTATTGACTTGCAAACTGACATTTGCTGTAACCAGAAATCCCAGAATCCTGTGCAGCTGACATCAGAGGAAGGCTGCAGCAGTGAGAGAGTCAATAGCCTACAGTGCATGTTAGAGCTTTCATAAGCTCAGATCAAATGTTGCCTGTCCAGCTGGTTTCCCATGGCTAAATATTGTCCTCTGTGACTGTACCTAGCCCAGAGAGGATAGCTGGACCAGCAAACAAATGATCAGGTTCAGGATTCACAAAAAAGCACAAAGCACAATGTAAAAGATTGCATTGCATTTTGTGATTGCACAGGTGTGAAATCTTGCTATTCATAGTCAGATTGTGCACCACACTATCTGACTGTTAATAGGGCCAGCGCTAATCTAGTAAAATGCCTGCTAACCCCACTAGAGCTGCCCTGACACCCAGCCAGGACAATGGCCCCACAATGAATGGTGCCCTACTTCCCATTCATTAAAGCAGCCATGTAAATGAGCCCATTGGGCATGCAAGGTGGTATGTGTCCATTTGCATGCCCATTATGGGCCCATTTACATAAACTGCGGGTGGCTTAGCATGGCGCTCCAGGCCCTGCCCAAAGCAACTGCAGTCCGTGATGGCTAGTGTTCCCTCCGCCCCCCCAATCGCTGACCTGATCGTACTGTGTGAAACACAAAACAGCTCCCTGGTGGTCTAGTGGTCCCTCTCTATTCCAAACTGCAAATCACCCTCCCATGAATAAGGAAAAAAAAATTTCCTATTTGTCTAGTGGTCCTTCCCTGTCCCCCATCTCCAATCGCCATCCCTTTAACAATATAAAAGATGTTGCTGTTGGTCTAGTGGTCCCCCCTACCGATCACTGTCTCCAACATAGTGAAAACATACAGGAGACTCTTCTCTTGTGATCCAGCAGTCACTACCCTCCCCAGATCACTGGTCATGACACTGTAAAAACATACAGTATACTTTTCCCTGGTGGTGTAGTGGTCCCTCTCTGTCCCAATCGCCAACCACTGCCCTATAATTAAAAAAACAATGTAAAAAATGCCCTGGTGGTAGTGATCCTCCCCCCATGACCACTGATCACCAGACCAATAACAAAAATCAATATTCCTTGGTGGTCTAGTGGTCCCCCCCTTGCTGATTACCATCTAGATCAAAATGAACAAGGATCATGAATGAACCCTGGTGGTTAGTGGTTTCTCCCCCCAACCGATCACCCGCCTGAGATATGAATACAGTGGCAGTTACAAAAAAGTTTAGCAGTACTGTGGTATTTTCTGTCAACCACAGAAAAAAATACTGTGGATTTACCGAATACCACTGGAAAAAAACAATGTTATTGAATGTGTTTTTTTACCACGGTAGTGGTAAATCTATGGTATTTTTTCCCACGGTTGACAGAAAATACTGCTGTACCAGTCAACTTTTTTGTAACTACCACTGTACATATTCCCTGATGCCCAATTGTCCCTACCGCCACCAGATCACCCACCCAAGATATAAAGTTTCCCTGATGTCCTGTGTATCCAACCCATCCCTATACAGTGTTGACAAATTGGAAACATGTCCCTGGTGGTCTAGCGGAACCCCCAAAATCCCTGATCCCCTGTACAATGTATGGAAACCGTACCCTGGTGGTCTGGTAGACCTTCTATTCCCCCAACCCTTGGAGGGAGTGACTCCCACCCTACTCCCCCAACCCGACCCGGGCCAGTGACTGCAAAGCCCTCCTCTCACTACCATGGTAGGCCACTAACTGAACTGTCATGGAGTGTAGACTGTATACAGTAAGTGTTCATTGGTTGACAGAAACTTCTTTCTGAATTGTGGCCTCCAGAACTGGACACAGTACTCCAGCTGGGGTCTCAGCAGCCAGCAATACAATGGCAATGACACATCTCTTCTCCTGCTGGAGATACCTCTCCTTACACATCCCAGCATCCCTTTGGCCTTACCCACTGCTACGTCAAACTGCCTTGCCACTTTGTGGTCATCAGGTACAGTACGATAACCCCAAGATCCCTTTCCTGCTTAACTGGACAAATTAGGACCAGTCCCACACTGGCTGACTGTTATTAAGGTGCTGGAAAGTTACTTGCCCTTTAAACAATAAAAAGCAGCTGAAACTGGGATTGTTTACCTTACAGCAAATGAGAATAAGATTACATTTACTTTAGCTGTTGAAAGAACTGAAGAGTGTCACATGATTTAGGTAAAAGTAACCTGTGTGAGACACTCCACATGTCCATACCAAGGGATTATTCTTTAATGTTTAGTAAAGATGTATTCAAAAGGATATAAGAAGCCATATTGTTATTCAGAAGGTATTTGAGGTTTGGAAGCAGCTGACAGAAGATGTGCTTGAAGGTAGCATACATAGATTTAAATCAATATTGGCTACATTCTCAGGGAAAAACAACGTTTCATGTTATTTTTCTTAAGATATCAGGTAACTGGACTGAATGGATCAATGGACTTTCTGCATCACTCTCCACCTAAGTATTTTATTTATTTATTCTAGGATTACAAGTACCTTTGAGTCAAGGCTCTTTTACAAAGGTTCCACGTCAGAAATAGCGAACTACAAGGAAGCAACAGTGAAATAACAGTAAACAATTCATGTACAACAGTGGTATTGAAAGGAGTCAATTATAGGAAGAGTAAGGTGTAGAGAAGGAGAAGTGTAGGTAGTTAACAGAGGCAGCTATAGTAAAATGGTGAACACAGCTAGGACGCATGTGCCCACAAGAAATGGGTAAGGTCAGACACCCGGGGGTGGCAGAGAAACAGGGAAGAGAGGAGAGGGGGAGGGTGAAGATGCAGCCAGAGGCATTTGTGAAAAATAAATGGGAAGGGTGATAGAAGAGAGAAGAAGGGGGGATAAGTGCTATAATGGGGCAAGGAGAGACTAATGCGGTGGTATGAAGACCTGAGATTTGAAGTGGCGCCTCAGGAGCTGGGGGGAAGGGGACTGGGGGGCCTGGGGTTAAGCAGTATATAAGTTAGAATTAAAGCTGTGTAGGTCATCAGCTAGGAGAGGCAGTCACAGAAGCTAAAGGCAGTAAGATGGGCCCAGAGCCTGGTTTTGAACAGACCTAGTGTTGAGGCAGAGGTGATGGTGTGGCTGAGACAATTCATCCATGGAGGAGCCCTGTAGGCGAAGGAGCGTTGGCCCTAAGAATGTGCATAAATAATGCATTATGGTAATAATACATAGAAAATTGTGAGAGAGATATTTGCACTTGGTTGGGATTATAAGCTTAGTTCAAGCTTCTTAGTCATGTTTGAGAGAGTCTTTGTTCTGCTGCCTTACTCACCACTAGTGATTTTCCTTGCCTTCCGTATGGAAGGCTGCAGATGTATAGTTTTAACAGTCCATCTCCGTCTTGTTCCATATAAATTGTTATCCTTCATTTGCCAGTATGTCTACCTGCCTCACCAGCCTATCCAGCTCCATCACCCACCTTCCCCAGGTGTTGAGCCTGCTGCAGGCTAGTGGTTGATCCTTCTGTCGGGTTGTTTCAACCCCTTTCTTCCCTTAACCCCCTCCTCCCCTCCTCCCCACAATCCCTGGTGCTGTTATAGTCCACACCTGACCTCACATGCAAAGGTGTCTGAACACAAACAGGGCTGCAACCATGGTGTGGGTAACACAGCACAGTAAATAGGCAACAGTGGGAACAAAAAAATGGTGCTGCACACCAAAGCTTGGACAAAGGATGTAACAATTCAAGTGGTTCTATTTTAGGCATTGGCTTACCAACAGGTAGCTGAGGCCAGCCAGGTGGTGCTGAGGGTTGAGGTGCTGGATGCTACACCTTGTGCCACACTGATGACCTGTGTTCAGGAGCGAACTCAGGCTGTCGAGGGTCGGCAGGGGAGGGAAGGCATTGAGTGTCCGGAGGACTGCTGTCCCTTCCCTGTGGTGGGCTATGTGGCAGCATCACTCTCCAGTGACCCCCGATGGAGATCGGGAGTACTTTCAGAGAATAGCACCACAAAGAGGGTTGGAGCAGCAATGGATGCCAGCATGGCAGTGCATGGGCATCATTGCATTTTCTGCACTCCAAGGGAAAACCTATGAGAATACCCCCGGAGGATACGGGGAGGTGACGGAGGCTCTAGTGGCTGCAGCCCACATCTTGAGGCTGGACCATCCTTCAGCTGAGCTCTCCTGGGCCTCTCAACCTGACCCAGCGACTGACCCTCTACTGACAGAAAGGCCGCCAGGAAGGTGAGGTGGGCCCTACCCCTGGGGGTGATCTGGGGGGCTGGAAGGTCATTGGGTTCAGGGAGAGGGTGTCCATCAATCGTTCTCCCCAGTTAGAACATGGTTTCAGGCAGAGAATAGAGGCTGGAGTTGAGAGGGCACTCCCAAGAGATGCCCTGATCCCCAGAGCAGAAACAAAGTTAAAAAAAAAACAACAGGTAACTGGGGTTGGATAGTGTGGGTATTGCCTATTTTTGGCCAGGTATGGTAGTTCAGATAATGTTCTGCCCTACCCAACATAACAATGTAATTCTCAAGTCGGGTAGTTTGAGATGTGTAATGGGTAATTACTAGTGTTCCTCATCTCTCCCTCAGCTGGTAAAGAGTTAACGGTTTTAGTCAGAAAAGAGAGAAAAACCTAAATACTGCAATGCTTAGTGTTTACTGTTTGCAAGGAAGAACTAATTGTAAGTTGCAAGAACAGGGTGTTGCTGAAACTTATGAATGCTGGAACATTGAGCTCCCTGCAAACAGTAAACACCAACCATTGCAACATTTTTTTTTCTGTCTTTTCTGATTGAAAACTATTATCACTTTACCAGCTGAAGCAGGGATGAGAAACACGATTAATCCCTATTTTTAAACTTAGATTTTATTACATTTTCAGCATATAACAATACATCAGCAACAAACATATACATCATGTGTGTTTCAAGCATCTTTTTGCATTCAGTCTGGATGGATATTAGTAATGTTGTAAGTAGTACTACCAGCCTGCAGCAACATCACCACTGGTCAGTTGTGATTCATTAATAGAATCACACTGATCCCCTACATTTTCCAGTCCCTGTATGTTCAGAGACCTTGGTGAAGCCAGAAGCTCTACTTTGTGACTCTGTTCCTAGTTAGCCTTTTATGGCTGTATAAGGCATTTGTCTTAAGGCCACTGTTTGTACTAACATTAAAAATGTTTGGAGGCTGGCTGCATGGCACCAAGCGATGGGGGGGTCACTTGGCACGCTGGTGACCCAGGTTTGCACCCCGAGCCAGATATCTGGAGCAGAGACAAGCAGGGGGGTGCTTCCCTACCAGATGGGTGGGAGGATCAGTGCTGAATCGCTTTACTAGTGGCTCCTGGAGGTGGCTAATAGAGGAGTTCTAGGTGGCATGGACCACCACATAGTGGCGAACATCCCTGAACCCAGGACTCTGCTGCAGATGCATAAATATGGGAGGTGGGACCAAAAAAGTGGAAATCTCCTGCTGGGCTGCTGGATGATGCTCGCCTCATTCCCCCAAGCCATGTAGCCATTCACAGTCTCTTCTGAGCCTCCTAGCCCCCGCTCCTTGGTCAAGGTAGCAGGGACTATCTCCCCTCCTTTGCATCCCCTTGGGGAGGGGATCCCCTCGGAATAGTCACCATGCATCTACCGAGGATGTGGACTGAAGCAAGGATGGTATGGATGGCAACGGGGATGGCCCTTTGGGCAAAGGGGGAGATAACACTGTGTGTCCTGAAGGAGTGGCTGGCTGGAAGGGCAGGGAGAGGTGGAAAAAAGATGAAACAACAAAAAAAAAATTTGGCATAACCAACTCAACTCTTCTCAGGGTTTAATTTTTGGAAACAGCAGCAGGCTCACTCAGAGCAGATGCATCTCTTATAATTACCTTTCTCACCAAATGGCCCAACAGACAAATTACTTATTTAACCTTTAAACGACTCTCTGTTTTACTAACTACTGCAGACAATCTGGCTGCCAATGCCACATTAATAAAGAAAAGTCGGCCCATATCACAGTGGCCCTATAGAAGAATGACTTATACAGCCGCAATACTAAAGACTGTATTTTGGAAATAGTAACAGGCTTGCTCAGAGCAGCTGTGCCTATCTTACGTAACTCAAGACAGATCCTTTTGAGTAGTTTTCTCTGTTTAGGGCAGTCAAAAACAAGGTCTTTCACATTTTGTTATAGTCAAGGTAGGGTAATAGGGTAGTAGAATGATTAGGGTGGTAACTACCTCACCCTAACCAACTACCCATTTTGCATTAGGATATTTTTAGGGTAATTTAAGGTAGTTTGGAGATACCCAGGGGTAGTGTTTAGGGTAGGGTATTTTACTACCCATCTACGCCTAATTTATTTGTGGGTAACACAGCAAGCAGAGACCAGACAGAGCGAAGGGTGTGCAATGATGTTTCAACGTTTTGCATACCTGTGCTTTGTCAAGAGACTGTCAGGCTGCCCATCACTGTCCACTTTTAACAGCAGTTCTTAAAGGGACAGTAGCAACCCTGAGAAAGAGCCAACAAAAGTGCAAAAAGTGTTAAGTGGCTAGTTAAAATGATAAAGCAACGATAAAGAGCAGTAAACAATGCATTAGTTTAACAAAAGCAGATATTGTTACAGTAGCCCAACTGGCAGCATCTGGTAGCCAGTTATAGGCAACTAGCAATTTAGCACTAATTAAGCCTATACTTGGTGAGATACCATGCTGGGAGGATTTCCTATACTCTATAAAGCTAGAAAAGTGCTTACAATTGAAATTGCCTTAAGATAGTGCAAGGTTAAGTGGAAGGTAGTCCTGCTAAATGCCAGGAGCTTGGGCAATAAAATGCCTGCGCTCCAGGTGATGCTAACTGAGGGAGCAGTGGATGTGGCAGTGGTCACTGAGACCTGGGCCACTGCAGGACACGACTGGGACCTGAACCTGGAGGGTTACACTATGTTCAGGAAGGACAGCGGGGAGGGAAGGGGAGGAGGGGTAGCAATGATAGTCAAAAACTGCATTGGCATGGGGGGGTAGAGGAGGTGGAGGGAACCGTGGAGGCGATTTGGGTCACCTTGATAATAAGGGGGCAAGAGAGCAAAATAGGGGTATAGACCCCTGCCCTGGCGGAGGAGCTGGAGGAGAGTTTGGTGGCAGATGTTGGGAGACACTGCAGACTGGGCAGAGGAACGGTGGTGGTGTTGGGGGACTTAAACATGCCAGGAACAGACTGGGAGACTATGACATCCTCTGTGACCAAGGAACAGAGGTTGTTGGTTGTCTTTCAGGACGCGTTCCTAACTCAGCAGGTGGGGGAACCAACCAGGGAGGCGTGGGTACTGGATGTGGTCCTGGCAGACAGTGACCAGATTGGGGGCCTGGAGGTAAGGGACCTGTTGGCGGGGAGTGACCATGCCACAGTCTGGTTCTGCCTGGACCTAGGAGGGCTAGAAGCTGCACAAAGACGGAGGTAACTGACTTCAGGGGGACAGATTTTAAGGAAATGGGAAGGATCCTTAAGGAGCATTTGGATGTGATTAGGTCAGACATGGACGCTGATAGTAGGTGGGAAATCATCAGGAGAGGGGTACAGGATGCTACCAGCACCTGTGCAAGAGTAAGACGAAAATGCGGTAGGGCCTGAAAACCCTGCTGGTGGACCAGAGAGGTCCAGGAGCTGGTGCGGGGAAAGAAGGCAGCCTATAGGCAATTCAAGTGCTCAAGGAGTGAAAGGGATCAAGGGGAGTATAAGCTGATGGCTAGAAGGGCCACTAGGGTGGTGAGGGCAGCTAAGGCAAGGAAGGAGCAGAACCTGGCCAGGGAAATTAGGAGAGGGAACAAGGGGTTCTTTAGATACATTGGGGAAAAACGAAGGGTGAAGGGGCAGATTAGCAGGATTAAATCAGGGGAGAGATGGGCACAAGACCCGGGGGAGCAGGCTGAGGTACTAAATGAATACTTCACCTCTGTTTCCACCAAGGAAAATGGGGGTGCTGCATCATACATGGGAGGAGACAGAGATACTGATGAGGGGGGGACCCTTACCGATCGGCGGGTCTGGGGAGAGGGGGAGGCATCACTGGCAGGAGGGGGGAGAGATAAGCAGGGAGAAGAGGTACTGAAAGTGGAAATCACAGCAGAGAGAGTGAGGGAAGCCCTCAGTCCCTTAAGACAGAGAAAGCACCAGGGCCGGATAAATTACATCCCAGAGTGCTGAAGGAACTTGCGGATGTCCTGGCGAAACCCCTGGCGGAGCTTTTCACCATCTCTCTGAGGACAGGGTGGGTGCCGTGCCCCAGGACTGGAAGGTGGCAAATATAGTGCCTATCCACAAGGGGGGATCAAGGGAGGTGGCAGGGAACTACAGGCCTGTCAGCCTGACATCGGTGGTGGGCAAGGTGATGGAAGGCATTGTCAAGGAGAGGCTAGGGGGGGACCTGGAAAAGTCAGGGTGCCTGGACGATGGAGCAGCATGGATTAGTCCTGGGAAATCTTGTCAGACAAACCTTGTGGAGTTCTATGACTGGGTGTGAGTGCTTGGACCTGGGTAGACCAGTGGGACGTCTTCTTTCTAGACTTCAGCAAGGCATTTGACTCTGTTCCTCACATGAGCCTGTTGGATAAGCTGGGAGAAATGGGGGTGGGGAACCAGATGATCAGATGGATAGGCAATTGGCTCCAGGACCAGACCCAGAGGGTCATAGTTGGTGGGATAGTCTCATCCCCAAGGAGGGTCATTAGTGGGGTCCCACAGGGATCAGTCCTTGGGCCCCTCCTCTTCACCACCTATGTCTCTGACATAAGGACAGGAATCAGGAGTTTGATGAGTCTCTTTGCGGATGACTCAAAACTGGGGGTGGTGGTGGATGGGGAGGAGGGGAGGGTGGCCCTACAGGGGGACCTGGAGGCTCTGGAAAGATGGTCCAGAAAGTGGAAGCTGAGGTTCAATGCAGGGAAATGCAAGGTACTCCACCTGGGGGCCAGAAACCCAGGCCAAGTGTACACCCTGGGGAATGCTACAAGTCTCGATGGCTGAGAAGGACCTGGGGGTGGTGGTGGATGTCAAGATGAACAGCTCGGAGACTTGTAGGAGGGCAGCAGCCAAGGCCAACAGGATGCTGGGATGCATCACTAGGGGATCACCTCAGAAGGAGGAAAGTGATACTCCCTCTGTATAACTCTTGGTGAGGCCGCACCTTGAATACTACGTGCAGTTTGGAGAGCCACACTTAAGAGGGACATTACTCTCCTGGAGAGGGTCCAGAGGAGGGCAACAAAATGATTTGGGGCTTGGGGACAGGACCTATGAGGAGAGGCTCGAAGAGCTAAATATGTACACATTGGAAGAGAGAGAGAAGGACCGGGGACATGATAGAGGTCTTCAGGTACATGAAGAGGGTAAATAGGGAGAAACAGTGAGGTGCTTTGAAGGAAGGAGGAGGGGCCACTAGAGGGCATGGGTGGAAGCTGGAGGGGAGATTCAGGGAGAAGGAGGAGGTGCTACTTCACTGAGAGGTTGGTGGAGCCATGGAATCGCTGCCTAGGGGGCTGGTCGAGGCAGAGACGGTGGAGGGGTTCAAGAGGGGGTGGGACAGGTACAGGGGAAGGGTTCTGGAAGCAAAATCCAATGCAGCAAGAATATCTGGAACTGGGAAGGGAGAAGCCAGAGGAGGCGAGGGGGGCAGCAAGGTCAGCACCCAGGGTGGAGGCTGACCAAACGAGCAGACATGAAAGACCATTAGGCCTATTCTGCTGGCATTTTAGTATGTTAGTATGTTAAAAATAATTAGAGCTGTATTTCAGACAATCAGTTAGTGGCCTTGGATGCAGATTATGCAAAACATTTTCATTTAAGATTGAAAGTCCCAACTATATCCATTCTTATACTGCAGCACATGTGACCTGTGGAAAAAGCAGAATCAGACACATACAATTGCATTAAAATAACATAGGCATTATCTCTGTACAGTTATTTATACCAGGATGCACAAAAGTCCTCAGCTTGAAGATCCAAAAGGATTCTCATTTTGTCAAAACAAAGTTAAGATCTCCACCTCTGGGTTCAGTGCTGACCCTTTCTATACTGTACCAATAAAGGACCATTTGTGCCAATTATTATTTGGGAAACTAAAGGCATGTGTGGCTAAGGCTGAATCCTCATTCTTATTGAGAACTGTCCGCATGTCATCCCTCACCCTCTCCTTGCACTTGGTGGCCCCACGTAGTATGCTCTGCACTGACAGGTGACCATATAAACCATATGCATAGTATTTCAATTTGTAAATCTCTTTATGTCTAGGAGTTCACCTGTGAATGGGTTACTGAATGTGATGTCAACTGTCAGTACATTACAGTACCTGCATCTGCCGCACATGTGTGTGCCAGCTGGGAGAGGTGGTAACCAAGTTCTAACAGGCTGTGATGTCTGAAGGCTATGCATCACAACAGCTCATCTGTTGTATGGCCTTCTATAGCATGTGTGGGGGCTGTAAAACATGATAACTAAGTTGTGACTTAGTCTGTAACATGTTACAGTTCTTCCTTAGAATGCCTTCTACCTCATGAACATGTATGCTACGAGTGGTGAAAAAATTCATGCGAGCATTAGTTGAATCCTGTGTTTGTGGCTGAGAGAGAGCAAGCTGCCTCTGCATAGGAATAGGAAGGTTCACATCACAGTATGTCATTTGCCCTCTCTCTCTCTCTCTCTCTCTCTCTCTGTCTGTCATCAGGGAGCTCGGGGAGCTGTGCATTTCTGAATGTGGTTGGCACCCCTCCCCACCCATACATAACAGAGACAGTGTGTGTGACAGAGAGAGAGAGAGAGAGAGAGAGAGACGGCGAAAGGGAGATGGGGAACATCAGTTGCACTTGAAACCCCAGTCATGTCCTGAAAGTCCCTTATTGGCATCTGTCAGGAGCCTAGATTCCCACTATGTTCTTTTCAGATAGTACAGTATAGGCCCCAGAGATGCTGTGAGAGAGAGAGAGAGAGAGTAAGCGAGAGAATGGGGGTGGGGGGAGGCTGAACAGCTCAGCACTTCTGCCGACTGTTGGCTTGACACACTGAAATTCGCAAAGGTGTGATGCAGGTTTTCTGTCATGGGACAAGTGAATAGCGAGCAGTACTGCTGCATTCCACCACAGTGAAACATTTTTTTCTGTTAGTGGTTCCATGCAAGACAGAGAGAGAGAGCCCGACACATGCAACAGACAGTGATAGACCCCTGACGCAGACAGTGACAGAGAAAGTGAGCTGTGGGGGGGGGGGCCATGTGAGAGAGAGAGAAAGAGAGAGAGAGAGAGACTGTGGGTGAGTGAGGCACGCAGTGGTAGAATCCCCCAATGTCTTTTTTGTTTTTTTAATCCTGAAAAAAAGAAATGGTCCCTCGTCATCTCCCTATCCCCTTCGCCATCCCCACCCTCCCACTGACCACCCACCCCCCCTTGCCCTATACTTAACCACCAGAGGTCATCGGCTGTCATCTTCTGTGGACCAGGACATGTCTGCACTCTTCAAAGCCCAACCATGAACTGAAGAATCAAGGTAAGTGCAGTATAATGTATTTCAAAGTCATTTTGAACGTAGGTTGATATCTTTAGCATTTTAAGGTATTTTTTCACAAAATTTTCGACATGGGCTTTTTGGGACACCACCTCATGAACACTTTCACTATCATTTTGTTACTTAGTCCTGAAAAATGATTTTGCGGTCACTGTGCAAAATCACCTTTTGGGACTGATTAAAGAAATGACAGTGCCAGTGTTCATGAGGTGGGGTCCCAAAAAGGCCATGTTGAAAATTTGGTTAAAAAAATTCTGAAAAATTCCCATGTTATGTGCGTTCATTGAAAATTGTCTATGCACATGCATAACTTTGGTAATTTTCAATATTTTGCCAACAAATTTTCCAGTTATTTTTCCACACCACCTCATGAACAGTAGAGCTGTAATTTTTCACATCCTGCTTGAAATGTGTTTTCACACCTGTGGCACAGAATGGTGTTTTGGCACAACTTTTAAAATTTTCACCTGTGGAGTTTATAAGGTGGAGTCATAAGAAGACTATGTTGAAACTTTGGGGTCAAAATATGAAAACGTGCCAAAGTTATGACCAGTTATGACTTTGGAAATGTTAAATCTTTTTACCCCAGATATTCAACATAGCATTCTTATTACCCCAACTCATGTATGTCATAGCTGTCATTTTTCAAATCCTAGCCAGAATGTGTTTTCACACCTGTGGTGCGGAATGGTGTTGCAGTTGTGCAGAATTACATTTTGGAGTGGATTTGACAATTTTTCTCTATTGGGGTACATGAGGTGGGGTAATAAGATGGCTATATTAACAATTTGGTCACTGTTGCTCTATAAATGGAAGCACGGTACCCAAGCGCTAAAAAGCGCATGTAACCACCCGGTCCAACAGCAATACCAGTGGCGAACTTCAGGCATTGACAAATGCTTGTTTTAAAAGGGGTTTGTAGACACACCTTTTTAATGAAGCATTTTTAATTAGCTATTACACTGATTTATTGTTATTGGTTTTAAACTGCTCACTATTACTAACCCTATGATTGGGATATTTATTGTTGTCTGATGTCCAGTTCTACCTGTAAGGCGCCCAGAGCCTCAGGGATTGGGCACAGTATAAATAAATGTTTGCTTGCTTACTAGTCCTTTCATATGCTCTGCTATGATTGTTTGGATAAATCTACTAGGGAGGTGGAAATCTAAAGGATAACTCTGCCAGGGAGTGGGCAGTCAAATGGGCAGACTAGATGGACCACAGGGTTCCCATCGGCCGGCACATTCTTATGTTCTTATGTTTGACTTGAACCCCATATCAAAAAAGCAGTGTTTCAGTTCCTGTGATCTGTTTTCAAATGATAACTCAGTACTACAGGTGCAACATATCCTCAAGCACTGACAAGGATATTTTTAACGGTGTGGCAAGGATAACAGGAGCTCATAAGAAGGACAGTATTTATGTCCATGGGTTTGTGGAACAAAGCTGTATCAATTCCTACCTCAGAGTTTTTGATGATACAGATGTCCAGAAAGGAGATGGCTTCCATGCTATGACTAACTGCAAACCTGAGAGTGGAGTTGATGCTGTCTAAGTACCGCACAAAGAAGTTGTCTAGTTCTTGTAAGTCACTCTCCATGCCATCAAAATTTCATCAATATAGCATCTCAATAAAACAATTTTGTCCAGAAATGGGTTGTTATCACTATTGTAAACACACCCCTCCTATCCAGCCTGGTTGCACACAGAGGGCTAAGGCACTAAGCCTCACCTGCCACCATGCCAGTGACCTGGGGTTGGCAGCAATCCTGGGGCATCAGGAGTCAGCTGTGCAAAGAAGGAGGATCATGCATCCAGAGGGCAGCTCTCCTTCTCTGTGGAGGAGGGACACTGGCCCCAGCATTCGCCTTACCACTATCGGTGGCTGGGGGTACAAGAAGCCCGGACTGCAATGTGGATAAACAGAAGAGTGCAGCCATCAATGTCCTACACACAGAAGCATGCGTAGGCACATCTGGATGGTGCTGTCCTTCTCTGGGGAGGGGGAGAACATTGGCCCTGGAATTCATCTAACCACTAGTGGTGATTGGGCGTACAAGCAGCTGGGACCACAACGTGGGGAACAGAGGAATGGCAGCTGTTGATGTCCTATGTACGGGAGCATGCATAGGAACATCCGGACTGCATTGCACATCCACTTCTGCAATGAGAAGAAAAGTGGAAAATGGTTTGGAGTAGGGCAGGATGACACCAACCCATCGCAGGATCCACACCCACGCTATAGGACCCTCTCCAGGAAACCAGATCCATTCCATTGGCAGGTGAGAGCCGCCAACCCCCACCAAGCAAGATTGAGGTAAGTCCCTGGGATGCCAGGTGATGAGGCTGGGAGGGTTGGTAGAAGGAACAGCCTGCCCCAGCAGAGGAGAAAAAGATAAAAATAAATAAATAAAACACACCTCTCCTCCCAATGACCCAGGTAGATGTTAGCAAAATTAAGAGCAAATGTAGCCCCCATTACCATACTGCTGACTTGCAAAAACAATTTGCCTAAAAATAGAAGGGCATTACACTCCACTAGCATCCTAACTTACTTAAGTATAAAGTCTTTAGGATGGTTGTTAATGGGTCTTTGATCAAGATAATGTCCTATGGCAGTGAAGCCATCTTCATGGGGGATATTCATGTATAAGGATTCCTCATCAAGGGTTTCAAGACGGTAAAAGTCCTCAACATGGATATCCCTTAACAGAGACAGAGACTCCAAGGAGTCCCAGATGTAGTATCATAGACTGGTAACAAAGGGGCATATGTAGTAGTCTACATACTGGGATAGTGGCTCCATGAGGGAATTGATACCCAATATAATCAGGTGGCAAGGGGGAGATTTGAGGCTTTTGTGAATTTTAGGAAGTACGTAAATCAATGGTCTCATGGGGTGCTTAGTGGAGAGGAAGAGTAAGGTGTCCCTGTTGATAATGCCACTACATTCAGCAGCATGCAGATACTGGTCAATAGGTTTCTTGAAGGCAGTTGGGTCAGTGGTAAGTAGCCTATAGCATTTTTCATTGAATAGCTACATGCAAACCTCAGCCACGTACTTACAGATATCCTGAACTATCAAACTACCCCCACTTGTCAGCCTATTTGATAGTTATCTCTGTGTTGGTTTCTAAACCTTTTAAAACAACAAATTCTTCCCTTGACAGATAAACAAAATTTGTCTTTTACTCAGTGTCAACCAGTCTGTATAGAGCTTGCTCACATGCTCGTGTAAAGACATTCACTGTACTACTCATAGGAGGGTTAAAAGTCGATTTAGGTCTAAACACCTGTTGGTTACTTCCCTGCTGGAAGTTCAGAGGAAGGGAATCATCCAGTGAGGCCTGAGGGCCAGTATCCATGGCAACTTGCCCACTGTTCTGTGCTCTAATATCACATCCCATGTTTTCAAAGAAGCAATGTAAATTCAGCAATCTAGCAAACTGATAGAAATCTACAGTGGTCTCGGAATGGTTAAGGTTCTGTGTTGGGACAAATTTATGACCACGATTTAGGAAGGAGAGTGCTACTGGTGTGAGAGCATAAGATGAGATGTTTATAACATTTGCATTTTCCTCTTTTACCTCCTTTTGCTCTTTTACCTATATTTGCCTTTGTATTGCTGTTGGGGTGTATTTGCTCCATGTGTCTCCTCTGCCTGCTCCTGCCTCTCATAGTACTTAATTGCTAGTTGCCAGCATTTGGCTACCAGGTACCTTGGTTGGACTACTGTAACAAAATATGTTTTTGTTAAGCTAATGCATTGTTTACTGCATTTTATTGCTGCTTTACCATTTTAACTAGTCACTTGACAATCTGCTCTTTTGTTGACTTTTACTCTGGGTTGCCACTGTGCTTTTTTAGAACTGCTGTTAAAAGTGGACAGTAATGAGCAAACTGACAATCTGCTGACAAAGCGCAGGTTTACACGCCATTGAGACATGGTTGCACACCCCTAGCTCTGTCAGGTCACTGGTTGCTGTGTTATCCACAAATAAAGAGATACACTTGAATCTTTGGTGTTGTGCCCTTTTTTTAAGCTTTTGGTGAGTAATGCACAGGCATCCCCACTGCAGAGAAAGCAAATTCCCTTGCCCACTGCAGGGATCACCAGTGCTGTGACTCTGGCCCCCATCCTACTGTGAGAGCTGCTAGCAGCAGTACATCCCCAGCCCTCTGGGCCACCAAAGTGAGTCACATTTAATCCCATGTTGCCAGTGTGAGAGCACAGAATGCTACCCACTGGGCCATTTGGTTGCCCCAGCACATCACAGTTTTAACACTGCACATGTGTCATTACTGGGAATTGTTCAGATGCAATGTTGGGAGTCAATGGACTACAGAAGGCAGTAGGGAGAGCTGGGGGGATACTGGGATGTATAGGGAGAGGCATCACCAGTAGAAAACAGGAAGTTTTTATTCCTCTGTACAGACAGTTGGTGAGAACACATCTGGAATACTGTGTCCAGTTCTGGAGACCCCATCTCTGCAAGGACATAGACAGGATGGAGGCAGTCCTGAGGAGGGCAACTAAAATGTTGCAGGGTCTGCGACAGAAGCCATATAAGGAGAGATTAAAGGAGCTTAATATGTATACCCTTGAGGAAAGGAGGGAGAGGGGGACATGATCAAAACTTTTAAGTACCTCAATGGAATCAACAAAGTCCAAGAGTGTAGCATCTTTCAGAAAAAGAGATGTACAAGAACAAGGGGACACAATTTGAAGATAGAGTGGGGACGGCTCAGGGGCAATGTGAGGAAGTATTTTTTTCACAGAGAAGGTGGTGGATGCATGGAACCACCTTCCTGAGGAGGTTGTTGGGTCTAAAACTGTGAGAGAATTCAAGAATGCATGGGACAGACATAAGGCAATTCTTGTAGGGGGGTAGGAAGAAATAGGGTGTTGGTTAATTAGGATCTACAGTTTATCCAGTAGGTAGGGAAATGGGCAGACTAGGTGTGCCAAGCGGTCCTTATCTGCCGTCAAAGTCCATGATTCTATGTTAGAGAGCTACAAAACTGGCACTAGATTTTCTGATTCTGATACATCAGAGACATGAGTTTTCTGTAGAATATGGGATGCGTTTTCAAAACAAAATAGCCGTCTTTGTTAGGCATATTACACTCAAGTCTACCAGTGAGGAAAGTGAGTAAAAGTGTCATAAAACGTAACCAGTTGTCGCACTGAGCTGTAAGATTGAGAAATAACTATAGGGTGTGTAGCAAGGAAACTCTTTCTTAAATTGAGTTCAAGGTATTGATACTTGCCAAACTGGTGGTGTAAGAAGAGTGCCTTCTGATTTAAAGAACTACTGCACTGTCTTAAATTTATAGTAAACATCCAAAGTGGTCTGCTGTTACTTATTATACCTGAAGTATTTTTAATTTATCTTTTGTGAATTAGACAAGTTTTGTCTGGCAGTACTAGGTGAAGCACAGTGGTGATCACATAAAAGTTTCCCATTGCTATTATTATCATTATAACACAGATGATAGATAAAAAGATTAAGACATTACCCTTTTTCACTGAAGTTAAGAATAAGTTTAAACTACAGAAATTTCAGTTTGTAAGGTACTGTATTTACAGATTAGACAAGCTTTACAATACTCTCTATTAAATTCATACCTTACACTTCCTGAGCATTATGGGTTGGAACAACTAATCCAACTGACCTCAGTGAAGAAGGGGGCCAGCTTGTGTTAGAAAATGTTAACTGAAATTGATAATTCCACCTCTCCCTCGCAAGCTGCTAAAGAGAAATGGGATAATGGGCTGGGAGAAGTCATTACCATGGAAGAATGAACCAGAGCATGGAATAATGCTTATTCCAGCTGCAGGGAAGTCCAAGGTAGGACAATACAATTTAAGATTCTTCATTACTATTACTATTCCCCAAAACAACTGGAGGAAATGCACTATTTACAAGAAGGCCATTGCTGGAGTTGTCAACTAAGCCACTCTAACCTTATACAGATGTTCTGGAATGCCCCATCGTAAGGGAAATCTGGGCAGACATTTATAGGATTTGTGAAACAATAACAATGAGTCAAGATTCCCTTCTCACGTAAGCTTTACATCTCAGGTATTGATTTGAAGATTTCCTTTTTAAGCAACCTCACAAAACACTGGGTCCTGTCTGCCACTCTTGCCCTGAAAACACTTTTATTGACACACTGTAAGTCCCCATCACTCCCTTCTCTCTTTGAATGGTGTAACAATCTAAATCAGGTTGCTAACAATGAGAAAATAGCTCTGATTGTAGCTAATATGCTCAATTCCTTTGAAGAGATTTGGTCTCCTTTCCTGACCTTTATTTTTTTTTTTGCACAGTCTTGCTCTCTTGATCCTCCTCTCTTTCCAGCTGCACATAGATCCTCCCCAACCCACTCGCCCTGACCCCCTTCCACCGACCTCAGATTGCAGCCATCCCAGGGGTGGCCCGGTGTCTCCCTTTACCAGATGGTTCCCTCTCCTCTAAGGGGAAGGTGCCAGGGAAGGGCAACCAGCATGCTCTATGCAATCAGTCCCCGGGAGCTGCATGTGGTGGTTTCCAGGGCATCAGGGCACTCAAGTTGGCAGGAGCCGGTAGCCATCATAGAGATGACCAAGGAGTCAAGTTTCCACTTTTCTCCCCAGGGTGTAGTGTGCCATGAATGTCAAGGCAGATGCCGATGTCCACCACACCCCCTGTGTACAGTGGAACTTGCTGAACTGTTGTGCTTCTGACCTCCACCAGGAGGAGGCAGACAGCGAGCCACATCCCTTCCCTCCCCCCAGAGAAGGCGAGCAGTCACAGGACGCTGAAGCCTTCTCCTCCCAGCCGGCTCTCCAGCAACCCGAGTCCATTCCCGAACCCCAGCCACTGGCATCGCAAGTGGAAATGCAACTGCTGCGCAGACAAGCCAGCTAGAACTCCATTGTTTTTAAACAAGATTTTAGTCCAATTAACTTAACTTACTGAACCTTTAGGCATACTGTAAAATTAGGCAACTTTTTTCAGGACCACCAATGTACAAAGCAGCACTGTACCTGGAGGCCAACATATCCAGTTCTATTCCCTGTCACACCACATCAGTATAGTGATGACCTAAATGATCACAGCATCATGACTGTCCAGAAATATCCAGTCACATTCTGCAAGACTGATCACTTGTGATCTCATAATGAGTGAGGTCACAATGCTGATGAGGTATGAATGGCAGTAGAACCAGACATTTCAGCTACCAGGGAAATTGTGGTTCTATGTGTAACCTCCCTGTTCCCTGGGGTTACTAGAATCCCATTAGAGTCAGTGGTAGGCAGGGAAGGCAGCTAGTGATTTGTCAGTAAATGGATTTCACTCTGTCTCTCTCTCTCTCTCTCTTTCTCTTTCTGGACTGAGCTGGGAGTTGGAGAGGTGGTGTCATTTTAGAACTCTCGCAGCTGCATAAGCCACACAATCAGTTGCTGTGAATGGGGAATTTAGAATTCTGTAGTCAGTTGGTGACTGGAGTTTGCAGAGTGTAGCTGCAGTTCCAGCAGCAGCTCTGATATAGAGCTGCAGTGTTGCTGTTTGTTTTTCTTTCTCACCCCAGTGGAGTACCGCATCTTCCAGCTTTGTTTAAGTGGTGGAAACCATCTCCTGGGATTTTCCTATGTTTCATCCCAGGAGGGATGGAGCAGGCTGCCAGGATGTTAGGGGCAATCCCTTGATCCTAGCAGGACTTTGTGAAGCTGCCTTTTGTGACAACTTCTTGTGAGTACTTTTGTTTGTTTGAAACTGCCCAGGAATATATGCATTTTAAGGGTGGATTCTCTGACAAAGGGACCCTGTCACCTAAGACATTTAAAAGTTTGCTGACCACAGCGGAGTTCAGTATGTGACCACCCATGTGAACAGAACCTTTACCTTTGACACCCCTGTGGTGTTCTTTGCAGATGTTAAGTGTAATATACATTTCTAGAAAGCATCAACAGTAACTTCTGGTACAGTGTGAGGTGTATTTACCAGAGGGGTGGCCGAGTATGAACTTATAAACAAAAGGTGGGAGACCCCCATCTGGAGTGACCAGTTTACCACTCCAGGTTCTGAAGGGCACCTGAGTTTTTCTGTCAGTGCATGTGGCCAATGCCTGCAGAAACTTTTACTCCAGTGAGTGGATTTTCTCCAGTTTTACCTCAGTAAGTGGGTTTTCTCCAGTTTACCCCAGTGTGTGGATTATTCTCCAGTGCCACATCTTATACTATGCAATATGGGAAGTGTCCAAGTACTGGCCGTGTGTGCCTAGTCAAGGGAAATTGCTTTTGTGTGTTCTACAGGTGGCTAATCCACAATTTCTACAGTCATCCTATGCTATATGGGAAGATTTGATGTTCTGTACCTCAGATGTCTGCATTTACCATCTGTGAAACTCTTGGGGGTCCATCTTTGCTTTGTGTGGTTCCTACTGTGTAAAGGGAATAAAGCCACACTCTAGAATCCTAACCTGGTTTGGGCATTTATGTTATTGCTTCCCATGTGTGGAGTTACTTGGGTACCCCTGTCCAGAAGTGCAAACCTACCATAGCCCTGAGCAAACGTTTTCTCCCTGGGACCTGTGTTGTGGCCATGGTATTGGTCCCTCCAGGTGTGTGCTAGGTATTAGCCACACTTGGTTTGTGTTTTTAATGTCTACTCCATCTGCATATCCCACCTTATCTATGGTGGCACAATTTAACCCCCGCCCCTCTCTTTTCCTCTAGACTATGGGAAGTGTGCCTGCTAGTTAAATAAGGGGCTAGTGGGGGCTTACATATGTATCATACGTAATACTGTAATATCAGATTAAAAAAGACTTCTAGTTATTAAAAGGAAAAGTAAACATTTTTCAGAAATAAAAAGTCACAACTGCCTACCTTTAAAAATGAATAAGATGTTCTATCTGCCTCTTTGGTGGTGCTAGGCTCTGTTCTCAAAAAGGAGTGTGTAAGTAAAATGTGAAGTGTACTTCTTCAAAATTCAGACCCATCTAATATGCATCACTGTCCCAGCTGATACTTTTTATTCAGCATTGCCAAGGAAGGTGTTACAGAGATGCAGAGACATGAGGGAGGGGAACAAACTCTCGGGCAATGAGCTTTCAGTAGTAAATTAATACACCTCTCACAATGCAGGGTTGGAGATGCACCAGCTCCTTTCTAATAAAATCCTGGTAATGCTGGAATAGGAAGCCAGCTGGCATATCCCATTCTCGGTAACAGTTTTTTTCCCCATAACTGTAGTTACAGTGTAGCTATACTGTAACTGCATTGCTGTTGCAATGCAGTTACATGCAACAAATGTGTAACTGTTGTATAATTACCCCTGTTGCATGTAATCAGTGATTACCTACCCAACAGTTACATTGAAAATAAAGTGTGATCCAATTCTCAACAGAATTCTTCTATCATTCAACATAAAGGTAATACAGTTACTGTTTCAAAACAGTACAGTTCAAATGTGTATGTACTGTGCTATTGCTCAGACATTAATTTTTATAGCAGTTGTTTGTTATGAATGTTAGTGAGACAATATACTGTCTCCCATGATCCTCTGCAGAGACACTGTATGATGTGCATTCTCTCTAAGGTCCTACACAGAGGATTGTTGATATTGGTGGCATAATGGTCTTAAAAGACTTGGTTTGCTGGCCAAGGCACCTAGCTTCACCTGAGCTCTTTCTTTCTAAGACTGCTTGAAAGGCAGAGTAGAAAAACTTACCAGAGCAAGGGAAAAGGATTAAGACTTATTTTGGCTAAGCAGATTTACTGTGTGGTGTTGTTTTTATTTTTTACTCACAGGGATTGCTACTGTTTGTTGCTAACATTTCATTGCTTTATTTTTCTCTGTAGCAAAGTGTTTCTTACAGTATATCTTCTCTGAAATTATTACAGGTGGTGCTTTACAGGTTTTACAGTTTTATCTAACATTAGGATAAGCTTTCAGGGTTACTGCATTTGTTGTTGACTGATTGTTTCTGCTCTTACCTCCTTGTTCTTTCGTCCGTGGTTCTTCTTTTCGGCAGGGAAGGGCCCAGCCACCCACCCTCATCCCCAACCACCCCACACTACACTCCTTTTATAGGGTACCACAGTTGTGACATTTCCTGTGGCAGAGCAGGAAGGGGTGGATCAGTGGGGCCTCCACAAGGTGAGCTCATTTACAGGGGCACTAGTAATTTAACTTGTTATAACAAGTTAAACAAAACACAATCAAACCATTACTTGCATTTTTCCTTTTTTTTTCCTTCTAATTACTCTGACTAGGTTATAAACCCAGCAACTTATCTGGAATGGATATCATTAACTGCAGGTACTGTGGAACAATTTTCAGAAGGACAGTCTTACAGGATTTAGGACACTGTCCTACATGTTGGGCCTTTGGAGATCTTAGGGCTCAGCTCCGGGCAGCATGGACAGAGATTGCACGCCTCAAATTTCATATTCAAGAGGAAATACATTATAAGAACCACCCGCCATTTCCCCAGCACCCAACAGAAAAACCTCGACCACCGAGGGTAGTTGGTCCAGGAGGTTGGCAGGTGGTTAGGAGGGGCAAATCAGGTGCCCCATCACTCTCTGCTCTCCAACATATTACCCCCACAAACCATATAAACACTACAAACGGGTATCTGCCTCTATCTCTGAAATCAAACAAAGAGGCAGAAGACACTGCAGAGCAGGACACTGCAGCACAGGAGCTAGCACAGCAAAACTCACCCAAATCAGGAGCCAAAACAAAAAAAGCAAAAACGAAATCCAAAAAACTTCTGATCATAGGAGACTCCACGATTCGGGGAGTTGACACCAATCTCCAGCCAGGGATAATGATCAGATGTCTCCCAGGTACATCAGCATGGAGAGACACTGACCGCATTGCTAAAATTGTTCACAAAGCAGGAGAAAACATTGATGTCCTAGTACACATAGGGACTAATGATCTTGCCAGCCAGTCAGTTGTGGAGACCGAGGAACACCTGACCAGGCTGGGTGACAAACTATCATCTATTTCATCTGGCATCTCCTTCTCTGAGATCCTGCCAGTCTGGGAGAGGGGAGCAGATGGACGGAAGGTCAGAGAAGGGGAGATAGGGGAGATAGGGGAGCTAAACATGTGGTGCAAGGGCTGGTGCCAGGAAAAAGGACACAGATTTGTAGGGAACTGGCAACAGTTCTGGGAGCGAAAGTTCTTTAAATTTGATGGACTGCATCTGACTAAGGAGGGAGTCAGTGCATTGGGGCAGAAGTTTGACGTCTTTGCAGAATATTTAAACTAGCAAATGGGAGAGGGTGCAGCACCCATACGTCGAAATGGGAAGACACCCCTCCCCCCCAGCTAGTAGTCAAACAGGGATTCAGCATGTTTGCAGTTTATTTGCATCACCAGGCAAGAAAAAAGGTTTGTCTCCCCATACGATGCACAGGGGTAATGCCAAACCTCACCCAACAATTAACACACCAAAATCTGGCCAATGGAAAATCATGTACACAAATGCCCACAGCTTGGGAAATAAGATACCAGACCTGCAGGCAATAATGTCAGGGGCTAAACTGGACATAGTAGCAATTAGTGAGATGTGGTTTACCAGTAACCACACTTGGGAGACCTCAGTACCTGGCTATGTATTGTTCAGAAGAGACCGAGGTGCAAAAAGGGGGGCAGGAGTGGCCCTGTATGTGAATGAAAATATCAAAGCTACAGAAATTCAGAATACACGTAAGGAGCCAGAAGAACTGTGGGTCACCCTAGAAACAGGAAATGGGACAGCCATAAGAACTGGGGTTGTCTACAGGCCCCCAGACCAGGGGGAGGACATAGACACATTACTGTTAGAAGATATACAAAACATGACAGCTAAAGAGGAGGTTCTGATAATGGGAGACTTCAACATGCCGGATACAGGTTGGTCAATACCAGCAGGAACATCTTCCAGAACTAGACACATAGTGGATTCCCTGCAGGGGGAGGGCCTCAAACAACTGGTACAGCAACCCACAAGAGACAGGACTATCCTAGATCTAGTACTGACTAACAAGGAAGGGATCACAGATCTCCAGGTAGAAGGTCACCTGGGGGCCAGTGACCATCACATGGTATGGTTCAATTTGGCTACTACATCTAAATTATCCCATTCCAAGGCAAAAATATGGGACTTCAGAGGAGCTGACTTTGATAAGATGGCCAACAGAGTTAAGCTAGCCCTGGCAAAAGAAACACAGGTGAGGGGTACAGGCAAAGTGGGCAAGCATTAAGGATGCAATACTTTAAGCAACATCCCATTGTGTTAGACAGAAAGGAAGTGCAAAGAAGAAGAAACCACTTTGCTTCTCAAATACAGTAGCAGAAAAGGTCAGAGCCAAAAGGCTGGCCTTCAGGAAATATAGGGAACACAGCGGGATGAAGATAGGAGGCATACCAAACTGCCCTAAGGGAAGCAGGTAAGGCAGTAAGGCAGGCAAAGTCCCAAACTGAGGAAACACTAGCACGAACAGTAAAAGAAGGTGACAAGACTTTCTATAGATACATTAGTGAAAGGAGAAAGTCCAGAGGGGTATTGCTAAGCTTAATGGAGAAAGGGAGCATCTGAGGAGGAGGACCCTGTAAAGGCATCTATCCTAAATAGATACTTTTGCTCAGTATTTACTGAAGAGAAGGTAGGCAGGGCCCACAGCTCAGCATCATGGACACAGGGGAGGGAGGTAAGCACTACTCCTTCACAAAGAAAAGGGTCCCACAAGAGCTCACTAAGCTCAGGGTGGATAAGGCAAAGGGACCTGATGGCATACATTCCAGGGTACTTAAGGAGCTAAAGGTGGAACTAGCAGAGCCATTAGCAGAACTGTTTAGTGAGTCTCTGAGCACAGGAGAGGTCCCAGAAGACTGGAGAAGGGCTCATGTGATCCTGCTCCACAAGAGCGGTAGCAGGGAGGAGGCGGGGAACTACAGACCAGTCAGTCTTACTTCACTAGTGGGAAAGATTATGAGCACTCTTAAGGAAAGGATAGTGCAACACCTGGAATCCATGGGGCACAGGATCCAAGACAGCATGGGTTTACAAAGGAAGGTCCTGTCAAACTAATCTCATAGATTTCTTTGACTGGGTAACCAGAGTGGTGGACCAAGGGGAGCAGTTGATGTCGCCTACCTTGACTTCAGCAAAGCTTTTGACACTGTTCCAAACAGAAGATTGATAAATAAGCTGGGTAGGCTCGGAGTAGGTCAGAAGTTGGTCAACTGGGTGGCAAACTGGTTGAGGGGCAGAAAACAGAGAGTGGTGGTAAATGGTATACAGTCAGAAGAGATGCAAGTCACAAGTGGGGTACCTCAGAGATCAGTCCTGGGGCCAGTCCTCTTCAACATCTTCATTAGTGACCTTGCAGATGGACTAGAGGGTAAGGCTTGTCTGTTTGCAGATGATACCAAGATCTGCAACAGAGTTGATGATCCAGATGGGGTGGGCAGAATGAGAAGAGATCTGGATAAACTAGCAAAATGGTCAGAAGAGTGGCAACTGGGATTTAATGCAAAGAAGTGCAAAATCATGCACATAGGGAAGAGAAACCTCTGAAGCCACCTATAGGCTGGGAGGAGTTGCTAGCAGTCACAAAGGAAGAAAGAGACTTGGGCATCATCATCACTGATGACCTGAAATCATCAAGCAGACCTCTAAAGCAGTAGGTAAGGCTAGGGGTGTTAGAGTGTATTAGTAGGGGTATCACAAGTCGTAAGAGGGAGGTAATAATCCTTCTTTACAAGACACTGGTTAGGCCCCATCTGGAGTACTGTGTGCAGTATTGGAGGCCACACCTTCACAAGGACATTAACCAAATTGAGGCAGTCCAGAGAAGGGCAACCAAAATGGTGCAGGGACTGCATCAGAAGACATATGAGGACAGATTAACAGAGCTCAATATGTATACCCTTGAGCAAAGGAGGGAAAGAGGTGATATGATAGAGGCATTCAAACATCTTAAGGGCATTAACAAGGTGAAAGAGTCTAATATGTTTAAATATAAGAAAAATAGCAGGACAAGAGGACACAGCATGAGATTAGAGGGGGGCCGATTATGGGGGAATGTGAGGAAATTCTTTTTCACAGAAAGGGTGGTGGATGCATGGAATGGCTTACCACAAGAAGTGGTGGCTATGAATACAGTGCAGGGCTTCAAACAGGCATGGGATAGGCATAAGGGAGCAATACAAATGACTATGAATAGATAGGCCACTGACAGAGCAAAGGCCAATGGCACATTTATAAGGTAGAAAAAGAAATGGGCAGACTGGATGGGCCTTGCGGTCCTTATCTGCCGTCAACTTCTATGTTTCTATGTTTCTATGTAAAAGTGGTAGGGCCAAGGATGTAAGAGGTAAATTCTCCCCCCCCCCCATTAAATATGTTCACCCAGAGAATACGTTTTTTTCTCTTCTAAGTTTTAAATCTGTAGAGTAACTCCTTCCACCTTGACAACAGTTTCCAGAGCATAGTTCTTTGACACCCAGCTAAAGGCCTGGCTTTTCCTTTTTAATTTTAAATATTGACCACTGTGCCTTAACTCAGCAGACCATGAACCTTGCCCACTCTCTCCAACACTACTCAGGCCTTCACTTTTCAAAAGTCTGCTGACACCTGCAAGCCATGAGGGAGTGGTTAGAAAGTAAAACTGCTTGCTGCGCATGCTGCATTTTAATGGCACAGTCCTCTCTAGTAATAAATTAAAATAACTGGAAAAAAACAGATAGGGCAAGCCCCTACCAATTGTGAAAGTTGTAGGTCATGGCAATAGTGGGCCACCCTGTTCCAGCACCTCTGGATGTTGACATTCAGAATGCCATTGTGTAATGTGATTATGTGGTTTCTTTCTTGCTGCAGTTCCTCCTCACCAAAGCTATTGTGGAAATATTGAGGTTGAGCATGTCATTTGAGCATTCTAATGCCTCCTGCAAAAGTATAATTCAACACAAATTGAGTAAATCCTTTGTGTTTGGCAGAACTAAAGTGCAGAGAGCTCTGGAAAGAGTGCCCTAGTCTTGATATTCTTTGCAAAATCTGAACTGGTTTAAGATCTGTACTGGTTTCTAATCAAAAGATTACCTTAGCAGGGACACTTTAACTTAAATCCACACCAAAGATACAGTGAAAAACAATAATTAATTCACAAATGGTTAAAAATCCAATGAGTTACATTCTTGTAGTGTGCTGGAAGATAGACAAGCAGACAGACAGACAGACATGTACACAGGCAAACAAATGTTTGATTTAGAAGAAACAGTTACTCGTGAAAGGCAGTCAATTATGTAATATTTTATGACCAGTATTTCTGCTGCTCAGTTGGTAAAATGTGCTTGTGTTATTTGTTACACAGTCAGTCGACAATCTACCCCTTACTAAAGTCAGCACTCACTTTATACAGAATCAATCATTTTGGACACTTTTATATTTAACAAGGTACTGCTGAAAAGAAAAGTTGAAAACTGGTATTCTACTTCTGGGCAACAAGCTCTGCAGCTCACCAGTATTTGGATAACAAACTCCATTCAGTCATGCAAAATGTGTACTGAAAGTGAGGGAGAGGCAGCTATCTTTAATGTTACCTTCTACAATTTGCCCAGGATAGCCCAGCCAAGATGCAGCATCTCATTTACAGTAGGGTTGTGCTTCTATGCAGTTCATAATTTGGAGGGCTAAAGTTCTGGGATGTCAAGTGACTTGCTCAAGGTCATGCAGTGAGAAAGTAGATATACTGGGATTCAACCCTGGTATCATTGGGTTGGTAGTGCTGTCCTCAGATCACACTTGATTTCAACATATTGCCTTAAGCAATGAGATAAAGCATCAGAACACAAGTATAACTCTACAAATGCTACTTTTAAGTGCTTTCTAAAGATGTTTAAAAATTGATGTCTTCTTTATACTCTAGTGGCCATCCCATTTTTAGCCCAATAATTGGTCTGTTGGATTTAAGAAAAGCATCATCTCTGATATGGCTATGCAAGGAATAAAAGGAATGTAAATGCAGAAAGGAGTTCATCCCAAGATGGTGTTCTAGTAATCTGTAGAGCTACATGCATCAATGTGGTTAGCAATAAAAATACCTACCTGGTAATCATATGCAAAATATTAAAAGTGCCTGCAGCACTTTTTGTAGCGGGACAATGTGCTTTATGAGAAAAAGGGAATGTGTGATAAAAAAGTCTAATTGAATGGATGTGTGAAATTTTGCCTAGGGGGCAACATGATGCTGAAAGTCAAATGGCATTGGATCGTCCATTCTTTAATGTAGAGGTTTGATGCAAATTGTACAGTTTTTGCCTCATACAGTATGGTTCCCTCAGTGGGCAATTTGAAATACCTAATTCTTGTTTTACATTCAAGGAACAAAGTGAGTTCCTGATCATTTTTATCTGACTTTGAAATCTCCCAAGCAATCTGTATACGCGTGTAAAACAGTTGTTCTCTTTGGAATATAAAGAAATAGAAAGGGATACAGAAAAATGAGAGACAGAAAAAGACCTGAACAGTCAATCCAGTCTGTCTCAAGATTCTCCACATGGAGACATTCTGAAGTAATCAATGGGGTCTCATCCTACATAGTATTCTGTGCAAAGATGAATTACTTTATAAGAATTCCCCACCTATCCTACTCCACAGGATACTGTGTCATTCCCTTGGAAAGCAAAAATTTGTCCTGGCTTTCCATGCAGGCCTGTGCTGTCATCATTTTCACTGTCTCTGATGCTACGCTGTTCCATAGGTTCTCCATCACTACCTTATGGGAAAGAAGTACCTCCTAATGTTACCCCTATATTTATCACATTTAAGATGTATTTATTATTTATTTGTTTTTGGTAACCGGGTAGGGTGCACTAGACATAGAAATGCCTATTTTCAGGCACTACCTGGGAGGTTACAGCACAGTGATACTTTAATTGATAATAAAGAAAATGCAGTGCAACATTTAGCATAAATAAGAAGTATTACACAGCTGATGAACAGTCAATACAAGGTAAGCTAACAGCAGTGGCAGAAATAGTTACAGGGACACAACACAAGTAAAATTTGTAAAACAATACAGCAAATAAGTGCCATCAAATTGTAGTGACCCTACATAACAGCAAGTGGGACTAACAGCAAGTCTGAGCAGGAGAGCAAGAGGAGAGTGGGGAAGAGGTCAGGTCTAAATTTAGTAGATGTTGAGGAATTAAGTGTAATGGAAACAAGGAAGGTAGGAGTCAGAACTAATAGAAGGTGAGATGTGATGAGAGACAGAGAGAGAGAGAGAAAGAATCAAATGGCGATGGGTATAAGGTGTTTAGGTGGGCAGAAACAGGTGCATTGAGCTAAATGAGTCAGGTATTCCAGGTGTTTCTTTTTAAAGAGGTTATGATTAGGTGCTAGCCTGACATCTAAAGGAATGGAGTTCCAGTAATGAGGGGCAGCATGGGAGAAGGCGAGAGCACCCTTGGTAGTTTTACACCTTGGTAAGTGTAGGAGAGACTACCTCCATGTGAGGGGTTTTGCCAGGACAGCATAGACTAGAGGTTAAAGAAGCAGGGGTTCCAGATCAGATAATGCCATCAGTCAGAGAGCCAAGAGAGAGGAGTCGATGAGTAGACAAGGAGGGCCGATTTAGGTCAGCATAGAGCTGACAACGGTGTTTGTGATGAGCGGTGGCTGAGGTGTAGCGGCAGATGTTATTGTAGGTAGTATCCCACCTATGAAGAGAATGTTTAGAGGTGCCTAGGAATGTAACCGCACCATAGGTAAGGGCCAGGAGTAGGATACCTTGGGCTATAGCCAATCTAGCAGAGGGTGTAAGAGCATAGCTTGTTTTATAAGCCACACCAATTTTAATATTTATAGATTTACAGATGGATGAGATTTTTTAGTCAAAGTTTAGCAATCCATCGAGCAGAACACTCAAGTATTTGAAAGAGCTAACTGTGTCAAGCAGACAGTCATTATCAGAGAGGATCTTAAGTTGGTTATTATTGTTTTGGAGCTTTATTTCAGACCCAAAAAGCATAGCTTGAGTTTTGCTAATGTTTAAGATGAGTTTGTTATTGGAGAGCCAGGTCTGAATGGCCCAGAAATCAGCTGAGAGGGTTTTTTCATATCTTCAATATTTCTGGAGCTATAATATAAAACCAGGTCATCAGCGTATGACAGAGATGAGCACAAAGGGACAGAATGAGAAATCTTGTTAATGAAAATGGAGAATAGGAGAGGCCCAAGAATGGATCCTTGAGGAATGCCAGTATTAATAACTACAGGATTTGAGGTGGCTGAGTTAAATTTCACAACCTGTTGCCGATTTAATAAGTAGCTATCAAACCAGTCCACTACTTGTGGTGAAAACCCCAGAGATAATGGGATCGCAAGGAGAAGGGGGTGGTCAATGAGATCAAATGCTTTTGTTAGATCTATGAAAACTGCACCAGTGAGGAGGCCATTGTCCATGGCAGTTAGGACATCATTAGTAAAATTTAGAAGGGCAGTAGAGGTACTGTAACCTTTATGGAAGCCATGTTGCCTTTCAAAGAGGAGGTTGTTGTCTAGTAAAAAGGATATGGTTTGAGTAGATAGCGGTTTTTGTAGAATCTTGCCCAGTACGGAGAGGATGGCAATAGGGCGATAATTTGCATTGTCCTTAGGGTTCCCTTTTTTGGACACCAGAGTAATTCTGGCAGTTTTCCAGATATCAGTGACTAGGCTATATCATAGAGATAGATTGAAAATCATAGCCATGGAAGATGCTATGAAGGGGGAAGCAAGCTTCAGTAACTTGGGTTCAAGACCATCTGAGCCCATGCTAGTGCCGTCAGAGATAGTATTTAGAAGTTTAAGGTTTTGAAATGAAAGGGAGAATGTATAGGGGTGTTGGCAGGTTGCATGCGTGGGGTAGGCACCTTGGTGGGGGTGAATGAGGATGTATATATCGACATGTCTGAGAAGTGGGAGTTAAACAAGTTGGCAATTGTTGTTGGATTATTACAGTGGGTGCCATTGATAATCATATCATTATTTAATTGGGGCAGATTTGCTCCCAGAAAGGTTTTTATGTGGGCCCAGAATTTACACCCTGTTGTACATAAAGTGATCACAGAACTTCATGTTATAGCAATAGGTTTGAGCTCAGAAATGGGTTTAAATTAGAGTTGGCAACAAGCATGCTAATTTCCTGTGCGGCTGCGGCCCCTTACCATACAGGGTTGTGGTAAGGGTCAGTGTAAGCCATCAGATAGATGCAACTTATTCCACCATTTTGAAATGTCACACACCGTGTATCACTGTACTGGGCAGATACCTCCAAGAAGGCCTTACATGGTTTCATAGTTATTGCTCAAGTCTATTGGTGTTAGCCTTTATAACTTGCCACGTATCAGTGGAATTGTGTAATTTTTTTCTACTCCCATTTGATCTTTTTTTGAATTGATCTAAAGTATTACTATATACAACTGCTTCCAGTAGTGCATTCCAGGCACTCACGACCCTCTGACTGTAACATTCATGTCTTCTATTTGTTCTCATTGTTTTGCCTTTTACCTGCATGCTATAGTATGTGATCTTGTTTGTCTTACAGTAGGTAAGTGCAATGGAGATCATGGGGGGGGGACCATTGAACACCAAAGAATGTTTTATTAATTGTAACAGGGATCAGGTGAAGGTGCTGCTTTGGATTTGTTTTAAATATCACCACTGGTAACCAAAGGCTACAGTGTGGAACTCCTCAGTTTATAGTCAACAAAGCTGGAAAAACTACACAGATAAACAAGTATGATGGAAGAGGAAAAATAAGCAGGAATTATGCAAAGAATTCACAATATGAATTTGAAGCGTCCTTAAGAATGAGTGGACACAAAGACAATAAAATGAAGCTTTCAAATAAGCAATAAAAACACAAACCTCCCAAAATGCAAAAATCTCTGTAAAATGACAGAAAAAGAAAGAAAGAAAGAAAGAAAGAAAGAAGGAAGGAGGAATGAAGAAAGAAGAAATGAAGAGAAAGAAGGCAGGGAGGGAAGGAGGAAGGAAGGAAGGAAGGAAGGAAGGAAGGAAGGAAGGAAGGAAGGAAGGAAGGAAGGAAAGTTTGATGGTTGGATGGAGGGAAAGCTGGACAGACTGACAGGCAGGAAGACAAGCAGGCAGGTGAACAGAATAGTATGAGGAAATTGCATAACAGGGTTGAAATTCCATCAAGAGATAAACAAACAATGCAAGCAAAGCTCTAGTGGTTTGAAGCCATCAGAATCCTGAAATGGAATTATAGTACTGTTGTGCTATTTCCTTAGCATTTACAGGGCTAGATTCTCAAGACTCAGCACAAGCCATGCCAATGGTGGCTTGCACTGACTGCTGGTGCACCAGAGACCCTACACCCGATTCTGTATTGGGCAGGGTCCCGGTGCCAAAGTCCCACAGCTTGCAGCAACTGTGGCCATGCGCCAAACAGACAGCACATATAGCTGGTGTGCTGCAAGCTGCGGGGCAGCCCTGTGCCACTCTAGGGCATCCCTGGTGGCTAGTGGTCCCCCCAGCCCTGATCACCTTTGTATTAAAAGAAATAATGTCTCTGGTGGTCTAGCGGATCTCCCCAGTTCCAGTCCCCTTTGTATTAAAAGAAATAATGTCCCTGGTGGTCTAGCGGATCCCTCCACCCTATCCCCAATTTGCCCAAATGATGTAACTATATCTGTCCTTGGTGGGCTAGTGGACCCCCAGCCCCCCAACACCGGTAGGCAGTGCCCCATAACCGCAGTCCCCTCACCCTATCCTAGAGCTGGCAACCAGCACAGCCCTCTGCTCTCCATCATACCTGGCCATCACCTGAGCAGTCAAGAAGCACACACTGTATGCAATACATGCTCATTGATTGACAGCTGAGTGGTTAATCAATGAATATTGGGATTTCCGCTTGCGACACCAGCTACCCGGGTTCAGGGACGGACCCGGGTCGTCGGAGGGATGGCCGGAGGAGAAGGATGGAGCGTCCTATGGACTGCTCTCCTTCTCCGGGGGGAAGGTGGAGGAAGCACTCGGAGCGCTGAGGACTCCTGGCGGAGGCCTGGAGAGCTCATGCTGCTGACGCTAATCTCTCTGGGAAGTGGGGCAGACGCTGGCATCATTGCACGTCCCCACCTCCATGAGGAAAAAGACAGAAATATAGGCAGGCGAGGGCCACTGTCTAAATGAAGCCCTCCCGGAAGACCTCGCACAACCACTATAGCTGTGGGTCCCCCGACCAGATACTGGTTCCATGATCGTGGAAGAACATGACCATGGCCTCGCCATCCAGGGGGCAAGCCGGGGGTGACTGGGGGATCCCGGCAGCCATAGATAGTGGTAGAGGCTTCCAGGGGCCGTGACCAGAGCCGACAAAGTGACAGGGTCCTGACGGGAAAAAAAAATTCAATGAATATGTACTGTATACAATACATGCTCCTTGATAGCTCAGTCAGTGGCCGCCCATTGTGGAGAGTGGAGGGCTGTGCCAGTCACTGGCTCGGGATGGGATGGGGGGAGCAAGGAAGTGGGGCACTGCCTACCGGGGTGGGGGTGGTGATCCACTAGACCACCAAGGACAGATATATTTACATTGTATGGGCAGATCAGGGATAGGGAGGGGATCCGTTAGACCACCAGGGACTTTATTTCTTTTAATAAACAGGGGATCGGGGCTGGGGGGGGTCCTCTAGTTCACCAAGGATGTGTATTATTTTATTAAGAAGGGGATCGGGGAATGGGAAGAGGGGACCATAGCACATTGCAGCAAGTGTCTAAACCCTCCCAGAGGACACACTTCTAAGTACCCTTAGACCAGCCCTGGCTGGTCTAATGGTACTTAAAAATGTTCCCTCTGGGAGGGTTTAGAGAATCCTGAATTGGGGATATGACAGCTTGCATCTGCCACAAGTCCTCAAGCAACATTCTGCAGCAATTGTTGTGCCACAAGGATGGTGCAAGCCCCTTTTGGTGCATGCAGCATGCGTTTGCTGCAGGCTGTGTTACTGAATAGCTCCTGGTGCATTTTTTGGCACAGGCCACAACTTGCACCATTTCTTGTGCCATTCAGTAGGGCTTTGAGAATTGGGCCCACAGTATTTTTATAGGGTACAGTATAAAGGAATATTTTTTAAGTAAAGCAAAACATGTTTTAGTTAGCTTTTATTTTTTGAGAGAGCAAACTGTGAGGAGGAAATCTGATTTTTTAAGGTATGAAACTATAAGATATTAAAACGTCTTTCAATGAAATGAATAGTCAAAACACAATGTTTAAATTCAGACTTCAAGCATTTGTGGAATAATAATGTTTTGTCAATCTGAGGAATGCTGTGGAATGCTGATGTTCTGACAAGTGCCTCCTGTATAATTCTTATTGGCTGTGATACCCAAACACATTACCAGAACACTCCAACACACACGACATATCAGCTTGCCACAGTGCCACTGGCAGGCAACTGGCTTAACACACTTCATCAAAGCTGATGCCATCCTGTTGTGAATTTACCACTGGGTTGTTCTCTTCTCATCCACACATTAGGTGCTTGCTCACACAGAACCAGGCCACATGATAGATGGAACCCCTATTCACCTCAGGCACTCAAGAAAATGCTCTTGTAATAGAAGCAGTCTCACTTCAAGTCAGTACATACTCTTGGAGATGGTCACATAGTTGCCAGTAAAATAAATGACTTGTACCTTTTAAAACACTTCAGTCACAGGTGAAACAAATGCAAAATATTTAATATCTACAGAATGAACAAGATATACAGACAACAAATAAAATACATACACTCTAAGGATATCAAAATAAAGATGTTTTAGACTAAAAGAGTATAAAGAACAGAAAACAAAAGGTTAAACTACGTTAATGCTAACATTCTTGCCACAAAGGTTGCACTTTCCACCCAAAACACACTGCAAGATGGAAACAGATCGTCCTCTTGGGTATAGGATAACCAGTGATCCCTAAGCACTGTCCTTCTCTCTCTTAGAGAGCTTTCTCTTTCTGGCACAGCCCTGACTGCTTGGACCCTAAAGTTCTTCATCTCTCTGCCCTACAAATGTTGCAACTCTAACCACTCTCCTCTCCTTGTTTTTGCAGTAGCATCAGAAATGCTGAAATTTGAGGCAAAATGATACGGCATACATCATTATTTTTATACAAGAAGCCGTAACTTGTAGCAACTCTTGCAAGCCACCTGTGGCAATTGAAAACAGCTGCACAGGACAATGTTTCCAATATGAATGGATGGATTTAACTTCAATGTTTGTATCAGACCTTTTCAAAATCCAGTCAATGAGTCTGAAAGAAGCATATTTTTTTTTACTGCAGCCACTAAGGGATGAAAAAATCTACTAGCACAGTTAAAGCTCTCTCCAATACAATTTTGTTTAACGGAAACACATCCTTATTTAGTGGAGCCTCTTCATTGTTTCTAAATTTGTTTTATAAATCTATATAACATTCTAATCTATTTTAGCTGCTATGAATGAATACCTGTTTCACCTAAAGAGTAGACAATCGCCCCCTGACATGCACTTGAACCTCAGCACTCATTTAATATCATTGAAACAAACACTTTTTTTGAAGATAAAAGCTTGTTATACAGTATGACCAAAGCTAACAGTGATCCCCTCTATTCCCTATGAATAGATGTGGTTCACTATAAACCACAAGTTATTTTCCCATTATTCCTCAACAAAAGCAGTATCCTGAATCTCATGGAACTATCCCAAGAATACACTTGTTGCCAGCATTGTTCAATATATACTTATAAGGGATGAGTGGTGGGGGGGTAACAGTTACTGGCTTGCAAAGTTTACTGATGACACCAGAATAGGAACGGTAGTTATATCTCTTCGGGAGGTAAATGAAATGCAGAGGGACTAGGGTAGGTTTGGGAAGTAGGGAGAAAATTGCATATATATTCAAGAGGGCTTAATAACAGGCGGCTGCATAAAGTTATTTTTTTCTACAATGTATGGTAGAAAGTTGTTATGTGCTGAAGTCTACCTTTTTATAACATTGTAATACCATCAATGTAATATCACAATGTTGTCAACCCATTGATGGCATGTCATGTCGATGGTATTACAACTAGGAATGGTCTGCACATGCATACTACATGAATCAATGGTCTCCCCTGCAATGGCCATGGTGGTGAGAGCATGACCTGGAATGAGTGGCAGTGACTGAACTAACAGTAGTAGTAAGGTTCCTGATTAATTTTTATAACTGGTTATGTGGACCATACACTATAAAATATAATGTATGATTCACTATCAGCAACCGACTTGTTTAAGCATCTCTAGGTTGCCATAGCGACGTAAACCTTTCATGCTTCACTCTCGAGGTTTACAATGTCGCCATAGCAACCTCTCGACAGTTAACAAGCTGGTTACCGATAGCAACCCATACATTATCCTCTATTTAGCATTTTCTGAGGAAACCATAATAAATATGAAAAAAAATACATCATCACTGTAACAAAAGGAACTAGAATAGAAAAAGAAAGAGTTGATCAAAAGAACCTTCAGTCAGGAATTCCTCTCTGGAAACAAAACAGGGCCTATGGAAAAGTGTGTTGTCTGTATTCTAACTCAGTGAGTACAGCTGATGAGATAGAATCAACTATGGCACTAACTGGAAGATTTGAGTCTTTGAACATTGCTGTTGTAGTAAAAAGTACCCAATAGGGCTGGATGAAAGTTATAAATTCTGTTTTAGTGGAACTTTGATGAAATTTCACACATTTTACAGAATTCTCCGAACTTTCTCTTTTGGTGGAATTGGAAATCTTTTGAAAGTGTGGTGAATTTTTGCCCTGTTCTGTGGGATTTTTTCACAGAACTGTGGAATAAAATGCATGAACTGTGGAATTACTACATTAATCTGCAATTCATGTGATTATTCCTCAGTTCAGTGATACGTTCTGCACTATCCCCATAGGGAAAAGAAAAAAAAACTTAACTGGTCTCCAATGATGACCCCCACCCTATGATTGCTCACTGCCCCATAATTATTGTTTTCCTGGTGTCTAGTGGGGCCCTCCCACCCTCTGATCACTTACCCTGGCCATAAATATCATTTCCTTGGTGTTTAGTGGCACCTCCAGCCTCCGATCGCTCATCCCAGCCATAAATATTGTTTCCCCGGTGTCTTGAAGCACCCCTCAACCTCGGATTACTCACCTTGGATGTAAATATTATTTCTTTGGTGTCTAGTGGCATCTCCACCCTATGATTGCTCATTCCAGTCATAAATATTGTTTCCCTGGTGTCTAGTGGCACCCCTCACCCTTGATCACTCGGTACGGCTGTAAATATTGTTTCCCTGGTGTCTACTGGCACCCCAGCCTCTGATTGCTCACCCAGGCCATTAATATTGTTTACCTGTTGTCTAGTCGCACCCCCCCCACCATGTGATCACTGGCCCTGGCCATATATATTGTTTCCCTGATATCTAGTGGCACCCCTACCCACTGATCACTCACCCTGGACATAAATATTGTTTCATTGGTGTCTAGAGGCACCCCCCCACTCTCTGATCACTCACCTCAGGTGTAAATACTGTTTTCCTGGTGTCTAGTGGCACCCCCAATCTCCAATTGCTCACCCTGGCCATACCAATTGTTTTCCTGGTGTCTAGTGGCACCCCCCACCCTCGATCACTTGGTATGGCTGTAAATATTGTTTCCCTGGTGTTTAGTGGCACCTGCAGCCTCTGATCACTCACCCAGCCATAAATATTTTTTCCCTAGTGTCTAGTGCCACCCTCTCCCATCTGATCACTAGCCCTGGCCGTAAGTATTGTTTCCCTGGTGTCTAGTGGCACCCCACCAGTTGATCACTTGCCTTGGCCATAAATATTTTTCCCTGGTGTCTAGAGGCACCCCCCAACCCTGATCACTCACTCCAGACATAAATGTTGTTTCCCTGGTGCCTAGTGGCACCCCATAGTCTACAGTCACTCACCCCAAATGTAAATATTATTTTCCTGGTGTTTAGTGTTACCCCCACCCTTTGATTGCTCACCCTGGCCATAAATATAGTTTTTCTGGTGTCTAGTTGCACCACCCATCCTCTGATTGCTCACCCTGGCCATAAATATTGTTTCCCTGGTGCCTAGTGCACCCCCAGCCTCCAGTCACTCATCACAGTCACAAATATTGTTTTCCTGGTGTCTAGAGGCACCCCTGCCTCTGATCACTCACCCCAGATGTAAATATTGATTCCCTGGTGTTTAGTGTTACCCCCACCTTTTGATTGCTCACCCTGGCCATAAATATTGTTTTTCTGGTGTCTAGTTGCACCACCCAACCTCCAATCATGCGCCCTCACCATAAATATTGTTTCCCTGGTGTCTAGTGGCACCCCCACCCTCTGATCACTTTCCCAGGCTGTAAATATTGTTTCCCTGGTGTCTAGTGGCAACCCTCACCCTCTGATCACTTGCCCCAACCATAAATATTGTTACCGAAAACAAAGAGTAAAGTGCACACTGAAAGTAGAATGGAGCCAATATTTAAATAGTGAAAGTAAAATCAATTAATTTAAGGATCCAAATACAACCAACAGGTTTGTTCTTCTGTACTTCATAAGCAGTTTGTCAAAATTGAAAATGTAATAAAATATTATATGATAAAAAACAAAATATATGCTGTGGCACAATTCATACCCTTAGTGCCTTGACTCAAATGGAGTCTTCAAGGGGGGTGTTACCCTAGTGTCTAGAGGCACCTCCTACCCTCTGATCACTCACCCCAGATGTAAATATTGTTTCCCTGACATCCAGTGGCACCCCTACCTTCTGATTGCTCACCACAATCATAATTAATATTTCCCTGGTGTCGACTCCCGGTGACATCATGGCCAGGATAGTAGCTTAAAGGGAGATCTCCCTTCTTCATGGAGAATTAAACCCTATCTTTACAGCAATAATTACACACCAGAAAGACAAAAATGGCAATAAAAGAGAAGGCAGACACCAGAACAATGAGACTGCAACCAGAAAAGGACAGAAAAACAGAGGATGGCTCCAGATACATAGTTTTAAATTGTGACTGCAGCTGCATTACTTTGCCAGCTAGTATGCATGGCCTAAACTACGACACAGACAGGGAAGATGAACGGTTAATGAGGATTCATTTTGAAACCTTCCTGTAAGAAATAAAAGCATCCAGGTTAGAAAATAGAGTTGGATTTAAAAAAATACATGACAGATTAAACATGGTGGAAAAAGGAATTGAGGAACTGGAAGATCAGATAGTGGTAGCAGAAAATGGTGCTATGCAACTTGACAATGTGGACGAGACCTTGATCCTGCAAAGTGAAGCACTCCATGAAAAATGCCTGGATCTAGAAGCTCAATCTAGGAGAGACAATCTTAGAATATCAGGATTGCCTGAAAATGCAGAAAGAGGCAACATGTGTGAGTTTATGCAGGACTTACTGAAAGATGTGCTCACACTTCCTCCAAACTATGAACTCCAGATTGAACAGGCCCACCAAGTGTTGTTTCCAGAGCCAATAGACCTGACAGCCAGACCAAGAGGCATCATCATGAAATTTACCATCTATCAGGTAAAAGAAGGTATAGTAAGATGTGCATGGCAAAAGGGTGATGTTAGATACAATGGGGCCAGGCTATTATTTGTCCAGAACTAGCCCCCCGAAATACAGAAATTATGATTAAAATATATGGATATTTTCAAAGCACTGAGAGCTAAATAGATTAAATTCCAAACACCTTATTTTGCAAAGCTGCATGATTTTTGGGAGGAAGGAGCAAAGGTGTATTTTTTGGCTGAAGAAGCAGCGGAGGCATTAAAGGCAAAAGGCATCCCAATGGAACAGAAAACTAGGGTCCAGAAAAGCACATGGAAAGGAAATGCAGTAAAGGAGTAGCAGTCAGTTTCCCATAAGAACTTTAGGGCAGAGGGAAGAGGATCTGCAATCAAAATAATGGTGGACATGTGAGCAATCATCCAAACCTTCTCAAAAGCATGCACAGCATCAGAAGAAGGCAATTCCATTAGCTGAAGAAATGGAGTTCATGATACCTGAGTGGGTGGCTTGATCTCCAGACTAATAGGTGCTGGGCCAGCATTCATGTGAACCACTTCTTGGAGATACTGTTCCAACAACTAGGAGATAAGGAAGAGACAAATGAACCAGACAGCGTCTTTAGTTAATCCAATGAAAGTACATCCTTGTTATTCCATAGCATAATAATACTGAGGCAACTGACAGCAGAGAAAAGTGAAAAATGCAATGACAGACAGCTGGACAGGTTTTAAATGGATGCCCCTCACATAAACTTACCAGACACAGATGGCAAATAGGGTACTGAGAAGAAACAAGTTAAAGCAGAGGAATGGAAGATGGCAAGTAGGGACAATGACATTCAGAGTATCTAGTGGTTAAACACCCAACCCAAACATTCTGGATTACTCGCATTTTTTGGAGGAGTAAAGAAGATAGGTTTGAGGGAGGCAGTATAGCGCAGTGGTTTAAGGCTCTGAGCTACAAATCTGGTGACATCCAGCAGACCAGACCTGGGTTTGAATCCCACAGCTTCCACTTGCATACTGTGTGACCCTAAGCAAGTCACTTAACTTCCCTGTACTCCCAGGTCACTCCTGTAAAAAAGCTTTCAGCTTAGTGTGCTACTCCTGGTTAAACAACTAAAAAAAAAAAAGGTACCTCAAGGAGGGAAAAGTGTCTGTAATTAGAGAGTGTGGTAATCCCTTGCCTCTAAGTGGTAGGAATGCTTGTCTACATGTCTTAATGATCGAATTTAAAATGTTTTTTAATGTTTTCTATTTCATGTATTGTAATTTATATTGTTATATGTGTGAACCCTAAACATTGGAAACATCAGACAGGTGCGCCTTGTAAACAGGGCTCTTGTAGCCCTAATGGTGTATTGAAGCTGCTCTTCTGAATCCTGTATAAATAAACATATTTACTATTACTACTACTACTACTAAGGACTACTAGTCTACTGTTTGAAAAGTTTATCTGTACAAAGTTATTTTTGTTTAAATATTATGTAAAATGATTGGGTATTTTTTCAACAGGAAAATAGTTATAAAAGGTTATATCCTAGGTTAGAGGCTTCTTGGTATATAGCTGTTACATTATTCAAGAGAAGCAACAGTGAGACATTCAAGGGTTTAAAAAATACAATAAAAAGGGGGAAAGAGTTATACTAGGGAAAGGCTCAGGGAATGTTCTATAAGGCAAGGGTTTTTGCATAGGAAATGGGGGAGGGAAATGGATGAAAGTAGAAGTGAATTCTGACCATTGGTAGGGCAAGCCGGGGGGGGGAGCCTTCCCCCAATTCCTATATTTAGATGTCAAGAGGTTTCTTTCCCTTTTATTGTTTACTGTTTGTTATTGTTTACTGGTTGATCACGTTCCTCCAGACTTAGGTCTAAGGTTGGATCTACGGCTAAGAGTCAGGGGGGTATTTTTAAATAAATAACCCAGTGTGGAGAAAAGGATGGGAATTTATTGGGCCATATTAATAATCCCAGAAATGCAGTACAAGGAAACAACATATGGATAGGCCCATAGCAATTTATATAATGACTGAAACAAGGAGATGGATTGGCATGGTTCTACGGGGGGATTATGAAGAAAGAAAAGAAAGAAAAGAAAGAAAGAAAGAAAGAAAGAAGGGAAGTATCTTTGAAGAAGGCTACCCTACCTACTATAAGGTTATAATGAGATATGGGAGGAAATATATAAAAAACTTTACAACTAGAGAAATACCTAGAAAAGGGTAAAGAAATGTATTACAACACAGAAGCTATATAGACACTGACAAAGGGGAACATACTGCATATGGAGGAAAAAGGATTACATAGGAGAAATACTTTGGAAAGAGGTGGAAATCTTCCTCTTTAACATTACTGTTATATATAGTAAAGAATTAAGGCTTTTTCTGTTACTACTGTGTTATACACTGATACCTGATCATCCCCATGAAAATTAAGATAGGAATAAGGAAGCTTGAAGTAAATGACAAGGGATTTACATAGGATACAGATTCATGGATAAGCACAAGCTTAAAACCTAGGCCTATCAACAATAACCCTGGGAATTTGTATTTACTTTTTATTGTATTTATTCCTCCTCTCCTCCCCTCAGCTCTGGTCTCCTCAGGAGCACTAAGGAGTCATCCCTCTAAGGTCCACCCTACCTGGACAGTCCTCCATCACCCATGTAGCCTGGGTTTACCCCCCTGGGTGAGGGCAAGATGGGCCCTAACACCCCGAGCAGTCAGTAGCGTCGATTGGGAAGGTACCCGGCAGGCAGCCGCAGATTGAGGGCAAGCTCTGGTGCTCCATCTCTGCTGGAGCTGAAGGGCATTTTTCCCCTGTTTCTTGGGGAGTGGCTAGCGCCCTGATGTCAAGGCATGGAACCGACATCTGCCACTCCCCCAACCCTTCTCTACATCGTCCGCACTTGCTGCTCCTCTGGCCTCCACCAGAGGGCAGCCAAGCACCGACTAGGGACCCCTGTCCCTCCTGGGAGAGGAGAGCTGTCCTCTGGATGCTCAATCCTCTCCCAACTCTGGGAATTTTAAGAAGAACTTTGTTGGAACAGTCCTCTTGGCCCTTTTTGACAGTTGAGTACAGAGCACAGTACAAAGATACATTGACGTAGTGATGTGAAAATCTACCCATTATTGCAAGATTGCTGGAAGTCAACTGCAGAAAATGACAAGGCAACATAGGGCAGTAGGTAAACAAGTAGAGATGTGCAAAATTGGCAGATTTTGTTAAGTGACATATTTTGCAAAATGTGCCTGTTTTGCGAAATTTTTAGTGGAAGTGAAATTCAGAATTAAACCCACAGAATGTGAAATCTCATCCTTGGCAGGTGAAATTTCACCCACAAAATAATGAAATTTGCCTTTCACTGGTGAAATTTCACCACTTTTCTGGTGAAATTTCACATTTCTTGGGTGAAATTCTGCATTTCACACCCCGTAAAATATTTAATGTAACGGGTGAATTTCACAAAATATTTCACTTGGCAAAATTGCCAATTTTGTGGGAATTTTGCCAGTGAAATATAATTTCACAACATCTCTGTGAACAAGGCAAATATTGGGCTATGAAGGCTCTGGTGTGTGGTTTGTCTCGATCTTAATCAGAACGGTATAGAGGCAATGATCTGTTCTGTTTAAATTTAATTCTCAGGGAAATTATTAGAGAAAGACTAGGAGATAAAGGCTGTGGGATATATGTCCTAACAAATCAGAGGGGGATATAGAGCTCACAAAGGAAATCTTGACAATATATGTTCTGTGGGGTGGGGGAGACAGGAGATGGTTATGGAGCTGCTATTTCAGTTGTAGCTTCAATTCTTTTTTTGTTACCTAGGGATGCAGGAACCCAACAGTGGACTCCTTGGATCACTGGTAACATTAGCAGTGGCCCCTAAGACTAGGGGATGCCAGAATGCTGCTACTCTGGTGGAAGGGCAGGAGTTATGATGAGGAAAAGGCCCCAAACCTGGAAAAAGGAAAGATATTGGTATCTCTCACCCTGGGAAGTAGGTTGAACAGTTATTTATTGTTATATAACCAGTTGGCCTTGTTGGCATGTATGGTCAAATGTATTTATAGTTGGTTACAGGGTACATTGCCAATGAACTCAGTTTGTCTCTGGTGGTGGAGGAAGGGTAGACAGGGCAGACCTCCAGAGACTTTAGTGGGGAAGCCAAATTACAATAGAAAAAATAAATGATGTCAATAGGTGCAACATTTTCAACATATGATGTAAATGGTCTGTTGAATCCTGTTAAGAGGAAAAAAGTGATGTCTTATATTAAGCAGGCTAAACCAGTCTTTGTGTTTTTACAGGAAATACATTTAACCAAATCTGAACACCAGAAATTGACACAGTTTGAGTATGCAGAGATATGCTCCTCCTCCTACAAATCTAGATGGAGGAGGGGTGCAGCACTATTTGTCCTACACAGTGCCCCTTTCAAAATAGTAGATAAACTAATAGACAATCAGAGGAGATACGTCCTACTCAACAGTAGATATAATGAACAGTTACTAACTTTGATATCAGTATATTCTCCACCAGAGTCTCCGTGTGGGTTTTCCAGAAAATTGTTGATGATGGTGGTGGAGAAAGTGGAGGGCATTCTGATATGTGATTGAGATTGGAACCTTACACTACATAGATACATAGAAAATGCTAGCAGATGGGGATCATGTGGTCCATCTAGTCTTCCCATAAGCCTACTCCCCAATTGTTTAGTGTTAAGATACCTTTGTGCTTATCTCAACCCCTTTTGAAGGTCCCAGCCATTTTGGCCTCCAGCACCTCCTGTGGGAGCCAGTTCCAGGCATTGACAACACTCTTGGTGAAGAAGAACTTTTGAGTGTTGCTCTTGAACCTACCCCCCTCTAGCTTCATATCATGACCTCTCATTCTTGTGTGACTCTTGACTTGAACTTGGTCTTGAACCTGTACCGTGTTTATTTCCTTTGGGAACTTGAAGGTTTCGATCATGTCTCCCCTATCATTCCTAGTCTCCAGGGAATACATGCTAAGGTCACTTAGCTGTTCCTCATATGGTTTTTCATGCAGCCCCTGTATCATTTTTGTAGCTTACCTCTGCACTGTTTCCAATCTGTCAATGTCCTTTCTAAGGTGCAGCCTCCAGAACTGTATACTGTACTCCAGGTGTGGCCTCACAAGTGATCTATAGAGCCACAAGATGACCTCTCTCTTTCTGCTGGTGATCCTCCTTCCTATGCACCCCAGCATACCACTTGCCTTTAGTTAAACGTTCTCACACTGTTTCATTATTTTAGGTAATTTGCTATGAGAATCCCCAGATCTCTTCCTTGCTTTTTGTCTTCCAGTTTTGCCCCACCTAAGTAGTATCCTTCTCCTGGATTACTCCTTTCAAGGTGCATTATCTTGCACTTCTTCATGCTAAAATTTAGTTGCCATGTTTTTGACCATAGTTCTGACTTTGTTAGGTCTGCCTTCATTTTTTCCAACCCACTGGGAAAGTTTACCCAGTTGCAAATCTTTTAGTCATCTGCGAACAGACTGACTTTGCCTTCCAGACCTTCAGATATGTCACTAATAAAGATAAAGATATTGAGCAAAATAGGGCCCAATACTGATCCCTGTGGTATGCCACTGGTCACTTCTCCTTCTCCTTCTTCTGATAGAGAGTCTTTCACTAGTACACTCTGGGTTCTGCCACTCAGCAAGCTTCTTATCCAGTAGATCACTAGACCCAGATGTTGATTGTACTTCAAAAATCCCAACATTGGCACATGTTGTGGCAAAGCAGGTCAGAGCATTACTAGAGAAATTTGGGATCAGGGATGCCTGGTGGTATCTGAAAGGATTGTCCCCAGATTATATGTATTTTTCACATGTACATCAAATTTACTCTAGATTAGATTTATTCCTTCTCTTCAGAACATATACATAATTTAACTAGATGTATGATTGATCCCTTAGGAATTTCAGATCATTGCACATTAAAGTTAAAAATCAACCTAAAAACTTCACAGATATCTACCCTCTGGAGACTAAGCTTATCATTATTACAGGATAAAGAAGTAAAAGAACAGATACTCCAGATCATAGAGAAAGCCGTACAGGAAAATGCGAACCCAGATGTAAGTGAGTGAATAGTGTGGGTCACCATTAAAGCAATCTTAAGAGGGAATTTATTGCAATAGGCATGACCAGGAAAAAAAACAAAGGGGAGAACGTCAAATAACTTTGTAGACACTGATCAAAACCCTTGAGGCTCAACAAGTGATAAAATTAGATAAACAAAGAAGAAAAGAACTAGTTAAAAATTAAAAATTTAAAGTACTCGACTGTAGAGTAGAACAGAACTTAAAATTTCTTAGACAACATTACTACGAAGGTGGCCTGTAGGGTTAGAAGGCAATGGGCACGAACACAAATCCCCAAAATTACACACCCTAATATAGGTAATCAAATCTGAATCAAGGAAGAGATCTTAGAAGCCTTTATAGAATATTATGATAAAGTATATAGTGCCAAGCAGAACGCTTCTAAAAAAACAGATACACGATTTTCTAAACCGGGTTAATCTACCACAAATGACAGAGATTCAGAATTTGGGACTATGTCGGCCAATATCAGCTGAGAAAATCAGCATTGTCATAGGAGATAGTAAGACAGATAAATGTCCTGGGTTAGATGGCCTTCTGGCTGAATTTTATAAGGTATTTAGGGCCCAGTTACTTCCTACTTTGCAAAAGATTTATCAAGGAGTGATGTCAGAGGGAAAGGGTCCATAGCCATCATCCCAGAAACAGGCAGTGATATTTTTGATTGCCAAGTCTGGCAGGGATCATACATCATGCTCTTCATACTGCCCTATATAGATTCTTATTGTAGACTATAAATTCTTTACAGCAATACTATCTAAAATATTAGAAGTGATAATCCCACAATTAGCACAAGCAGATCAAATTGGCTTTGAAGCAGGGCATCAAGCAGCTCATAATGTAAGTCATACATTACATTTAATAGACCACCTCAATACTGTTAAAACCCCAGCACTGATCATGAGTGTGGATGTGAGAAAGATGTTTGATCAGGTTGACTGTCATTATATATATAGGGTTCTTGCAATGTTTGGCTTCTCAAAATCATTTATAGAAACTATTCAAAGGCTATAAACAGACCCACAAACCTATGTCAGAGGTAATAGTCAGTTATCATGGAGGTTTAAATTGGGACGGGGTACAAGACAGGGATGCCCCTTGTCACCACTGTTATTCACTCTATATTTAGAACTGTTTGTGCAATGGATTCATCAGGATCAAAAAATAAGTGGCTTGCCAGTGGGACAACAAGAGCATAAAATAGCACTTTATGTGGATGACATACTATTGTATATGAGAAATCCAGACATGTCACTTCCCAGATTAATGGCTATGGTTGTTGGCTTCTCTGAAATATCAGGTTATACATTAAAGGAGTAGTGATGGCAAGGATGCTCGAGCCACAGGTGCATAGATTGTGGCTCGAGCACCCTGATCCCTCCTGGGGCCCCACTATAAATTTATTTATTAAATTATCTCACCCCTCGTAAAATTTGATCTCCCAGGGGGTGCAGTTGGCATATTGAGCACCAAAGTGGAGTCCCCTGGGAGATCGTGCTGGCAAATACCATGGTATGATGATGCGGTTTTGCCTCTTCCTCTTCATTATCCATATGTACAGAGATATTAAAATCTCCGTATTTACTATGCTGGGTGTTATTTTTACAAAAAGTGCCTATTTGCCATGTAGTGCTGCCACTGCTTTCTCAATAACCTTCCCTAAAAAGGGAAGGTTAGAGATAGGTCTGTAGTTAGTTTGGCAGCTTGGGTCCAAAGTAGCTTTCTTCAAGAGAGGTATCACTACCACCTCTTTCAGAGAGTTAGGAAACTCCCCAAATTCCAAGGAGCACCAAACTATCCTCACTAGGACTGGGCCAATAAAATCAAGACAACCCAAAATCAGGGAAGTTGGGCCAGGGTCCAAACTACAGCATGTAGGGCGTATACCCTGGATGATCCGCATGACATCCACGAAGTCAAGGTGGCTGAAGGTACTCCAGAAAAACTGAGGGACAGTGACCTCATGCTGATCATAATCAATACCCAAAGTGTGCACTGGTAGGATCTCCGCCCTGATGTCGGCCACCTTATCAGCAAAGAAATGAGCAAGGTCATTGTACTCTATTTGCGAAAACTCTTTCCAAACCTGAAGACAGGCTGGATTGCACAGTCTGTCCACAGTTCAGAACAGCTGAGCTGGTCGATTCTGAGCTGCCACAATCTCCCTGGACAGGAACTGTGCCTTCTTACGGATGATTGTGGATTGATAGACTTGATAATGGTCCATCAATCTAAGGCAGTTGGCATCAAGGGCGGATTTCCACTAGCAACGCTCTAGCCTTCGTCCTAGTCACTGCATCTCCCTCAAAACCCGTCAAACCACGGGGATCAAGGGCTAAGGGAAAGAGGATGAACTCGGACTGGAGCAATGACATTCAGTGCCCCCAAGATGGCCATATTATAGGCCAACATGAGGGTCTCTGGATCATTACTTGCCACAGAGAGGGATGATAGGTCAAGTACAGCAGATAGGTTCTGAGAACTTATATCTCTTAAAGGGTGGTACCTGACCATCTCCACAGGGGGAGGCCTACAAGGCGGGGTGCTAAAATTAAACCCCACGGTGTAATGATCAGACCACACAACTGGTTCCACCCCCAAATTGGAGGCCTCAACCCTCAGAGGAAAACCAGGTTGAGAGAGTGTCCGTATTTATGAGTAGCAGTGGTAACCACCTGTGTAAGGCCCAGAGATGTCATTAACTGGAGGAAGTGCTGTCCAAATTGTGAGAGTTCGCCGTCGATCCTGATGTTAAAATCACCCAGAACCATCAGTCTGGGCAACTCCAATGTCATGTCGATGACAAAGTCTGTGACTTCCTGAAGGAATCTCTTCCCATCACTGGGTGGACAGTAGATGAGGGCAATCTGACAACCTACACCTGCTACTACAGTACACTCAAATGACTCTGCTTCCCCAACTAGTACACTCATGAAGTTCAGTTCGGTCTTGAATCAGACCACAACCCCCCCCCCGTCCAATCTTGGGTGGTGTATCGCCGAGTACCCAGCTGGAACTAGAGCCTCCAAAATGGGGACAGAATTTTCATCCAGCCAGGTCTCAGTGATGCAAGCTAGGTCCACTGTTTCAACAAGATCTGCAATAATTGCAGTCTTGTTTTTAATGGACCTGGCATTGTATAACAGCGCCTGAGTTTGCCGAACCTCTCGGGCCGCCCGAACCATCTGCCTACTACAATCAGTAGTGCCCTTGGGTATGAAAACCAGACATGAAACCCCCCCTCTCTAGGTTCCATTTCACCCCAGGGCATCTCCTGGAATCTATTACCCCCATGTGATGGCACCCCTCATTCGCTCTCCGCTGTTTGCACCCCCCTTCCTCCAACTCCTACACGTGATACCCAAAGCCCTACACCGTTGGTAGGTAGCAAACTGGAAAGAAGGAGGAAAAAAAGGACAGAGGGCACGAAGAGCAGAGGGCAAATAGTGCATGACTGCAGGAGCCGACATCTCAGGTATTTAATAGCTCAAGCACTAGAATTAAGATAAGTATTGTAAATAATCCAAACAAATAATTATAATACATAAAATCCCCAAAACAACTATCTAAGTAAAAATAATTAACAACTATTACACACCCCAAACCCAACATATAACAATTTAAAATTAAAAACCTAAACCTAACAACCTAAACTTTAAATCATTCAATCTAAAAATAATAAATAACCAAGTCTCACAAGAGACACCAGCTAAAACAAAAAACGTACAACTCCCAAGGTTCTCTCACTTCCTAGGGAGCTAAAAGAAAGTATATAGTCAAAGATTATTTATACACAGGAGCCAGCAAAACACTGGATAAAGCAAACTTCAACTATTGAATAGAATGATTAGAAATATCCAAGCCCTCTCACTGCTTGAAAAGGAGGCATAAGCACTCTCACTGCTTACAAAGTCAGAAAATAAAGTCCAAGTCACTGAAAATAAATAAAAATAAAAATGTCTGCCCATATTTAGAGTTTATAGGACACAGGAAGCCATCCACAGAACCATTCCTTCCATGCCAGTATCCACACAAGGAGTCCCGGATGAATCCATTACAGTCAGGCACAAGAGAACCCTATGTGCTGGGGCCGAGTCAAAAATAATCACTGTGATAAAAGGAACCACCAGCCGGGATCCACTTATCAGTAGACCCCCTTGGGAACCAAAGAGGATCCTAAGCCCACCGGTCAACTCCCCAGCCAGTCCACAGCTCAGAACCCCCCAAACCACAGAAAAATTTGACCCCCGACTTCCCAACACAAATTAAGGGAACCTCTGTACCACAGCAAATCAAAATTAAAAATCAGCACATTTCTTGACTGCAACTCGATCCTCCAAAAAGTCCAAAAGAGATCCCCAAAAACAAGTCAGCACTCCAACTCCAATTCTTTATCCATGTTCTCTGCCAAAGGGAAAGTATATCCAGCCAGAAGAATAGCGAAAATCTTTCCCACTACTCCCCGACTCCAAAAAGTACATCCAGCCGAAAAGAATAGGGAAGAACTTCCCCAACTCCACAGTCTGCCACACTGCTGTCAGGTAAGCAGTCAGTTAAATGCCTAAAGCGCCCCTGAAAAAAAGGGAGGGGAGAAAGTAGCGTTGGAAAATCAAAGAGGAGTCCTCTCGCACAGCTCAGAGGTACTCCAGTACAGCTACAACACCAAAGCAGCAAAAGTCCTTCCCACAACTCTCACGGCTTCCCAACTCCACGGCCAGTCACTCTAAAATCGGCAGTAAACACACCAGTGGTACACACACCAAAAAGCCGGATACTCCATTGCACGGTGCTCAACAAACCGCAAAACGTCTCTCACCCTAGTCTGACTCACTTCTTCGACCCTAAACTAATCTATACATACACAGAGATAAAACAAGCAAAAACAACCAAAAATAAATAAAATAAATGTAAATAAAATGTAAATAAAACATAAATGAACAGAGCTAGTGCTCAGGCTGGTTCAGCTCAACCACCATTTTCCTTGCAATACCAGACCTAGAGGCCTACTGGCTTTCAGCTCAAATAAGATAGCATTTCATTGGGGACACACACAATCAGATGGGCAATGGTGCAATCTAGAAGAAACTATGAGGGGAGATAGACCACTTCTTGCAACATTGTTTACCCCAAGCAAATATCGACCACTCATTGACACTTGGCCTATGACCATGAAGATTACACTACATGCATGGGACAGGTTCCTACATTCCCCACTGGCCCAGCAAGATAGCTAGAGATATAATTGGTTTGTGTGGTACAAATAATTTAATCCAGGATTCTGTGACCCATGGTGTGAGAGGTAGCCAAGACAGGGATTACAATCTCAGGCACAGATGCTTAAAGGGGATAATATACACACATTTGAGAATTCTATAAAAACTTTGGATGGCAAAGTGTAGATAGGTTCTGATACTATCAACTATGAAAATACATTCAGGCCCTGAAGTGTAAAACTTGGGAGGAACAAGGCTTCTTAAAGGAGGCCCAGCCTTAGGTGGGTTGATTAAACTAACGGCTTCAAATGGAGCAATATCAAATGTATATCAATTTCTGAATTATCTGAGAATGAAGACAACAAATCATGTAGTTGCCAAATGGGAGGTGGAGGCAGGATTTCTCATCACTCAAAAGGAGTGGCAGAGAGTTTGGGAGGGCTCCTTCAGGGCCTCATTGTCTCAGTGATGGCAAGAATATATGTGGAGACTTAAGGCAAGATACTGTATTTTATTACCCCCCACTTGCATGTTGAATGGGACAAAACCAAAATGTCAATGTGCTGGAGACAATGCGGTGAGTTGAGTGCCACAAATACACATGTATTTTACTATAATTACTGGCAACCCCCTTTAACAAACGGTTTTCAAGCACCTTAAAATGCCGTAATAACTCAAAAACGAGTAATTACGGCATTTGCAAAACCACCTGTCTCCTTTGTGTGTCACTCATCTGTATTCTGTCTTTTCATTGGTTCGCACTCTGTGAGTGGGTGGCTGAATAGCTTTAAAATGGCGGCTCGTTTTTCGCTGCCGACGAAATGCTTTTATTTACTACCTCCCCATCTCTATTTGATTTTTAAATGTTTTATCTGGTTGATCCCACCTTCTAAATAGAAAAGGACTATCTGGTTGATCTCGCGTGTCTCGGATCGGGAGATGCGGCTGCTGAAAAAAAAAAAGGTCAGTCTGAAAGAGAAAGTGTGTGTGTGTGAGAGAGAGAAAGACAGCGTGTGTGAGAGAGAGAGAGAGAGAGAGAGAGAGACACACAGTGTGTGTGTGTGTGTGTGTGTGTGTGTGAAAGACAGCGTGTGTGTGTGTGTGGAGAGAGAGAGAGAGAAACACAGTGTGTGTGTGTGTGTGAGAGAGAGGTGTGTGTGTGTGTGTGTGTGTGTGTGTGTGTGTGTGTGTGTGTTTGTGAATAGCAGATACTCACCATTTTTATAAAGGGGTTGCCAGCAATTATAAAAATAATAAACAACTAATATTATGTGGATTTTTTTAACACACCCTTGAGCTATGTGATTACCTCATAAACCTCTCGACTCCTCTTGGTTTATGGGTTATCACACACCTTGGGTGTGTAAAAAAAACAAATCCATAACACACAGTTGCCTATCTATTATTCTCTATGTATATGTGCTCCATCTTAAATTTAAAAGGAAAGTCACTACAACATTGGTGAATCTATTTGGGAGCCCTAGTCAATTGCCATTTTTGAATTTAATACTGGGATTATCCCCACCAAGTGAGAGTGGAACAGATGCTTGGTATTCATGATATATATGTGTAGCAGTGATTGGAAAAGTGATAACTAAAAGATGCCTTAACCCAGACTCACCTACCTATAGGAAGTGGATTCAAGTGATTAATGAAATACAACAAATGACGAGGCTCACATATCTCAGAAAGAGACAGGTTAGACACATTTATGGAAAGATGGACTAGATGAGTTGTAGAAATGGGTTAGGGAACAATCTGGATAGGGTAGACAGACCATCAGAGAGGAATAAGACAAGGTTATTAGTAGTTAAATGTTGGGAAGATCTTAAAACTGCCTTCCCTCCACACCACCAGGAGAGCCAGGACAATAAACCAAAACTAAATGCTAACAGAGTGACTCATTATACCCTGTGTTTGTTAAACAGTTTACTGTTTTAGATTGTTTATAAGTACAAAGAGTGAAAAGACAAATTAGAAGCTTACCTGTAATAGGAAAGATGTATGGAAAATGTTAAGTGAATGATATGATAAGATATGGAAGCTGTAAATCATTTTTTATCAATAAAGAACGTATAAAAAAATATTTTCCTGGTGTCTATTACCCCCCTCCCCACTGCCCACACTGAGTTTGGTACACTGACCTGCCACCCACCCATACATAGAGAAACAATATTTACAACCAGGGTGAGCAATCAGAGGGTGGGGGGCACCACTAGACACCAGGGAAACAATATTTATGGCCAGTGTGAGTGCTCAGAGGGTAGGGGGTTCCACTATACACAAGAGAAGCAATATTTACAGTTTGGATGAGTGATCAGAGGGTGGGAGTGCTACTGTACACCAAGGAAACAATATTTACAGCCAGGGCAAGTGATTAGAGGGTAGTGGGCATCACTATACACCAGGAAAACAATATTTATGGCTGCAGTAAGCAATAAGAGGGTGGGGAGTCCACTAGACACCAGGAAACAGTATTTATAGCCATGGTGAATGATGGGAGGGTGTGGAGTGCTACTAGATACCAGGGAAACAATATTTATGGCCGGGGCAAGTGACGGGAGGGTTGGGGGTGCCACAATATACTGGGAAAAAAATATTTAGGGCCAGGGAGAGCATTCCAAGGGTGGGGGTTGCCACTAAACACCAGGGAAACAATATTTTCAGCCAAGATGAGTGATTGGATGGTGAGGAAGTGCCACTAGACACCAGGGAAGCAATATTTATGGCCAGGGTGAGCGATCAGAAGGTGAGGGGTGACACTCGATACCAGGGAAACAAATTAATATGGGGCCACTGATACATAGCACAATTCATACTTTCATTCCACAGTTTGTTGACTCACTGAACTGGGGAATGAATGTATGAATTGCAGAGTAATTGTATTAAACTACAGAAATAAATTCCACAGAACTGACCTCTGATAGTGGTCAGTTCTGTGAATTTTTTTCCCACAGTTTAATACATTAATCTCCCATTGTTCATACATTTATTCTGCCATTCTAAATTGTAATTTCCACAAAAGTTGCTAATTTGATTTTCAAACTTTCAAGAAGCAAAAGTCAGACTTTTGCCAAAATGTCGCAGGTGGAAGTTGTTTTTGGTTTCGAACAGCTCTAGTACCCACCAATCTAAATTATTTATTAATTTGAAGGATATTAATTAATCCTACAAAGTTCTGCTTGAGACAGAACTGTATTTTGTGAAAAATATTGATGAGTGAGGGGGTCACATGATGTAATCAAGCTAGAAGCAGCTGTGCTTCCATGGCTCTACTCTACATGCAACTAAAATTGCAATCCATGCCCTAAGCAGTGGATTTTTTATCTTGCAAGTAGTAGTTGACATGCCTGGAAGTCAGCCTGATATGTCTGAAGGGGATCAGATGGAGATTCTAGCAGTTAAAAGGCACAAACTTTTGGCTTCTCCTGGCAGTTCTACCGAAGACATTGCCAAAATGGCTGAGCCGAGGTATAAACTGGAGACTGAATCTGGAATGCTGGCCCTCGAGCTGTGTGAAATAAAAGTCTTTGTGAGACAGAGAGAGTGAGAAAGCAGCCACAGCTTCCTTGAATCCAGGTATGTTATTTTCTAGACTACACTGAACTGAATTATTACTTTTTGGACCTGTGTAAGTAACTAGTATTGATTCTGTTTTGGGGGTTGACTTTTCTTAGTTTTAACTTTAATTTGCCAAGGAGGAACTGTAGCTGGGAGATATTTGCAGTAATTTGTAACTAAACCTGTTACTTAACCTCTGTGAAATAGGTGTCTGTTAAGGAGAGGAGCTGAAAGGGGCCTAGTTGAACTGTGGATTTATAACAGGAGTTGTTTGTGGTCTCTGTCTGCCTAGACAGAGAGAGTGAGAAAGCAGCCTCAGCTTCCTTGAATCAAGGAGGTTATTTTCTAGACTACACTAAACTGAATTATTACTTTTTGGACCTGTGTAAGTAACTAGTATTGATTCTGTTTTTGGGGTTAAATTTTCTTAGTTTTAACTTTGACAGGGAAGAACTGTAGCTGGGAGATATTTGCAATCATTTTTGACTAGACCTGTTACTTAACTTCTGTGAAATAGGTGTCTGAATGGAAGGAAGGCACTCCCTGGGGTGAAGGATCAGAGTTGTAGTTGATTGTTTCTGGACATCATAGGTTTACTCCCTCCCACCTTCCCTCCACCCACCCACCCCAAGTGAATAACTTCCTTTATAACAGGGGTTCTGACATCACTTCCCCAAACCGCTAACAACACTCTCACTCCCCACTCTCATATTTCCTCCTAATCTCTCCCTTCCCCCTCATTCCTAAACAAACCCACGCTCTTCATCCTTACTGCTACTGCTCCCCTCTCCTTCCCCTTCACCCCACCTATATCATACCCCATATTCTCCTCCAACTCTTACTGTCTACTTGGTGATTCTCGCTTCAGCACAAGTCCTGTTACTGGCACTCTAGTCTCGATATTGGCACTTAAGTAATCATGTATTACCCTTGATGAGTTCCCATGATATATATATCCGTCCTTGATGTCCATGTTCTGTACCGTACTGTTCTCCTATTGGAAAAAGTGCTAATGTAATCCCACCCAACTATGTACATTATCTGTATGCTCTGTACTGTTCTCATACTGTAAAAAGTCCTATGTAATCCCAACTATTTACATTAACTGTGTTGCTCTATTTCTAAGTTCAACTTTTGTCTGTATTCCTGCCTCCATTGTAACCCCTCACCCCAGGTCGCACCGTGAGATGAGCATCTTTTTGTTCAGTGTGCCTTTCCTGGTGAAACATTTTCAATAAATCAATAAATAAATAAAATAACAACATACACCTGTTCATATCCTTAAAGGCACATCACACTGAATAGGGAGTAGAGGCACTCACAAGCTTGCACACACTAAAACAAGAACAAAAAAACAACAAAAGAAAAACATCTGTAACAAGAAGGGACAAAGACATGTGGGAAGTGGTGCAATGCAATGACTGTGGAACAGCAGTCTTCTGGGAGACATTCTGGAGACTGCACTGCTGTCCTATTTGCAGACACCTCTCTGGTCTGAGGGAGGAGGTTGTTCGTCTCCATGCTGACCTGGCAAGGATTCAGAAAACCTGCTACCCCACCCAGGGACCACCCAGGCCACTGCCACTACCTCAGAGGTTGCCAAGAAAGAGGAGTGGTTGGACACGGTGGGCTCAGGAAGGGTGAGGGTGGTGGAACAGAGGAACATCCCTCCAGTTGTGCCTCTCCACAATTCATTCGCCACTCTGGCAGAGCATGGTTCCTCTATGGAGGCACCCACAGTGGAGACCAAGGGGGTGCTGGGAACCTCCACAATGGAGACCCACAGGAGGGTGGCACAGGACTCCACAGGGGAAGGAAACAACTCCTGGTGGGGGACTCAGTTGTTAGGGGGTAGAACTGGGGGAGGGAGGGGAAAGGGAGGTAAGGTGCCTGCCCAGTGCCATGGCTTAGAGGGACAGGAAACTAATCCTCAGGATCATGGGAGCAGCTGCAAGGGGGAAGGAGCTGGATGTCATTATCCACCTAGGGATGAATGACCTGGCTGAAAATGGGATCAGAGCAGTGCAACAGGAGTTTGTGGAGTTGAGGAGGGGCCTTAGACAAGTAGCACACATGGTAACATTCTCGGAAATGCTATCTGTCTATGGCATGGATGAGGCTAGGGTACTCTGTACCATGGGATTCAATGACTGGTTGAAAAACTGGTGCAAAGCTCAGGGATTTGGCTTCATTGGGAACTCAGGCTCCACCTGGAGGGATGCAGGCCTATGCAGTTGTGATGGTCTGCATCTATCCAGGAGGGGAGCCAGAATCCTAGGTGATAGGTTTAAATGCTTCATGACAAGCATTTAAACTAGCCAAGGGGGGGAGGCACTGAAAAGGAGAAGGGAAATCCTAGCACTCCCCCCCAAAATCAGGGTAGTTAGTGAGGTAAACACCAACATAGAGCAGTTGATAGGGAGTAGGGCAGGGGTAAATGGAGAAACAGACAAAGGCAGTAAGGGCAGGGATGGGGCAAAAAGAAATAAAACCATAAAAAAATGGAGGGTAATGAGTACCAATGCCCATAGTCTAGGTAAAAAGCTCCCCGAAATGGTGGCCTTGATGGAAGAGGGATGCCTGGATATCGTGGCAGTCACAGAAACATGGTACACAGAGAACCATGACTGGGATGTCAACATACCAGGGTACACAATCTACAGGAGGGACAGGGAGGGAAGAAGAGGAGGAGGAGTACCTCTCTATGTAAAGAAAGGGATCAAAGCAACAGAACTAAAGGGTAAACAGGAGGAGAGGAGGCACTGTGGGTCACCCTGGAGACAGAAAATGGCTCCACAATCCACACAGGGGTTGTATAGAGACACCCAGTCTCGGGGGGGGGGAATAGACAAGAAAATGATAGAAGGCATCCTTTGGAGAAAGGGGAGCTATTGCTGATGAGGGACCTGAAGATGCCAGATGTTTAGTGGAGCACCTTTGCTGCAGCCACATCCAAGAGCAGGGCCATTCTTGATGCTCTACATGGGGCATGCCTCAGACAGCTAGTTTTGAAACCCACTTGGGAGGGAGCAATATTAGACCTGGTACTCTCAAATGGGAATGGAGAGAGGATCTCTGATCTTGAAGTGGGTAGCCATCTGGAAACAAGCAACCACCAGTGTGATTCATGATAAACTTAGCTGTAGAGTCAAGCCACACAAAAGTGAAGGTACTGGACTTAGGGGGGCTGATTTTGTCAAAATGGGAGAGTGCCTCAGAAAAGCACTAGCAAACAGGCAAGAAGGTGGGGTGGAGCAACAATGGGGAAACATCAAAACCGCCATTACAGAGGCGACAAGCCATTGTGTGAAGCAAATAAACAAATCAAAAAGAAAGAAAAAAACACTATGGTTCTCAAAAGAGGTGGCGGGGAAGGTAAGGGAGAAAAAGATAGCATTTAGGAAGTATAAGGAAACACAGAATGAGCAGGACAGAGAACTGTATCAGTTAAAGCAGAAGGAAGCGGGGAAGGCAGTCAGAACAGCAAAGGCCCAAACTGAGGAACAGATAGCCAACTCGGTTAAGAAGGAGGATAAAACCTTTTATAGGTATATTAGGGAGCAAAGAAAGACTAAGGCAGGGATACTGAGGCTGAATAAAGAGGAAAGTGGTTGGGCAGTGAGCGACAGTGAAAAAGCAGGGATACTGAACGAATACTTCTGCTCAGTATTCACAATGGAAAAGCAGGGGGAGATACCTAATCCAGTCAATAGAAGCACTCTGGTTAAGGGGGTTTGATATCAGTCCTTTCACAGAAGAAAGGGTTCTGAAAGAACTCTTAAAACTGAAGGTGGATAAAGCAATGGGGCCTGATGGGATTCACCCCAGAATTCTAAAAGAACTAAGGGAAGAACTAGTAACACCACTGACTACTCTTTTTAATAAATCATGGGAGGATGGTGTGGTACCTGAGGACTGGAGGATGGTGGATGTGATTCCCCTTCCCGAAAGTGGAAGCAAGACAGAGGCAGGAGACTACAGACCTGTCAGTTTGACCTCAGTGGTAGGGAAAATGATGGAATCACTTCTGAAGGAAAGAATTGTTGAGTACCTAGAGGCCAGTGGGGCACAGGACCCAAGGCAACATGGATTCACAGCAGGAAGGTCATGTCAGACAAATCTAATTGATTTATTTGACTGGGTGACCAAAGTAGTAGACCAGGGAGGGGCTGTGGACAGGGCCTACCTAGACTTTAGCAAGGCATTTGATGCAGTCCCACACAAAAGAACAATAAACAAATTAGCCAGCCTGGGAGTAGGCCCCAGGGTGGTAGCCTGGGTAAAGCACTGGCTGGACAACAGGACACAGTGGGTAATAGTAAATGGAGTTCACAGTGAAGAAAGGAGGGTTACTAGTGGGGTAGCGCAGGGTTCAGTACTGGGGCTGGTCCTTCATAATGTCTTTATAAGCGACATTGCAGAGGGACTGGAAGGGAAAGTGTGTCTCTTTGCAGATGACACAAAGATCTGCAACAGGGTTGATACATAAGGTGGGGTGGAAAGGATGAAAAGGGACTTGGCAAGGTTGGAGGAATGGTCAAATGTATGGCAGCTTAGATTCAATGCAAAGAAGTGCAAAGTAATGCACCTGGGAAACAAAAACCCAGGCAAAGAGTACACAATGGGGGGTGAGATACTGACAACAACAAAAATGGAAAGGGACCTGGAAGTAGTCATATCAGATGACCCAAAGGTGGGCCAGCAATGTGAGAAGGCAGTAAGGAGGGCTGGGGGCATACTGGGATGCGTAGGGAGAGGCATCACCAGTAGAAAACAGGAAGTTGTTGGCCCTCTGTACAGACAGTTGGTAAGACCACATCTGGAGTACTGTATACAGTTCTGGAGACCCCATCTCCGCAAAGACATAGACAGGGTGGAGGCTGTCCAGAGGAGGGCAACCAAAATGGTGCAGAGTCTGCACCAGAAGACCTAAGAAGGAAGACTAAAGGAGCTTAAGTTGTATAGCCTCAAGGAAAGGAGGGAGAGGGGGGACATGATAGAAACTTTCAAATACCTCAAGGGAATCAACAAAGTCCAAGAGGGTAGCATCTTTCAGAAAAAGAGATGTGCAAGAACAAGGGGGCACAATTTGAAGATAGAGGGGGGATGACTCAGAGGTAATGTGAGGAAGTATTTCTTCACAGAGTGGGTTGTAGATGCATGGAATGGCCTTCCTGAGGAGGTCGTACAGTCAAAAACAGTGGGGGAATTCAAGAATGCATGGGACAGACATAAGGCAATTCTAGCGGGGGGTAGGAGGAAGTACGCTGTTGGTTAACTAGGATCTGTAGCTTATCCATTAGGTAGGGAAATGGGCAGACTAGGTGGGCCAAGTAGTCCTTATCTGCCGTCAAATTCTATGTTTCTATGTTCTATGTTTCTATGAGTGGGATCTGTTCAGATTTCAACAACATTATTGTCACCTTGGCAGCTGTAAAAGTCTCAGTCAAAGTCTTAGTGACCTGAGTGGAGCAAACTGAAACTAAAATCAGCCAACATGAAGACTGGGCCCACCCAGCAGAGTGCTGACTGACCCTTGTAGAAAAAGAAGTGGGTCACCTGTGGGACCGTATTGATGATCAAGAGACAAGAAATCGCCGAAACAATGTCTGGCTATTTGGTTTGCCTGAGGGGGCTGAAGGCATGGATCTTATTGATTTTCTGCAGTGCATGCTGCTTCAGATCCTAAAATTATTTTGGAGATACAGCAGCCAAAATAGACAGGGCTCACCGGGTCCCCTCTGGCCCCTAACTGTCCAACCCTACTGCTCGGCCTTGACTTATAGTATTTCTTCTGCTGATGTACCAGGATGGGATATGCATCCTTCAAAAGGCTCAGGCCATCAAGGAGCTTGTGTGGCAGGGAGTTAAACTCTCCCTGCAGCCGGATTTCTCCAAAAGGGTGACAGAAAGAAGAAATGCTTTTGACAGAGTATGGGACTTAGTGAGGGAAATGGGATAAAAATGCTATATTTGTCCCCAGCCATTCAACTAATTTATCTGGGCAATATAATTTAAATGTTCATTTACTCCAGGGAAATTCACCAATTTCTGTTAGATAACAGTAACTTCCCACCCTCAGATTTCCATGATGGTGCTCGACAACATCAGGACCCATAACTGCAACGATCACCACCAGCCTTGAAGACTAAATCTCCTGCGATCACCATGGAAGACAGGCAGCCGGCAATACACTCTCATCCCTGGCAGAACAGCTTATGGACTGTGGTCAATCAACAGTGGGCTAAAGTGTTTTCTCCTCTTCAACCTGGAAGAGCCAGCTTCATCATTTCCATCTTTCTAGTCCACTTCTGCATTAGTACTACAAGCTATTATGGAGACCGCATAATGCCCTTTCTACTTCTAATTTGCCTATTAATTATTACCAGATCTCCTGTAATTTTCTTTTCAGTAGGGTTATGCCATAGATTGTAACACTACAGGGGGTTTCTCGAAGGTGTTGTGGTGGCTTGTGAGTGGGGGGGAGGGTAAGAAAGGAACAAAAGCTTTTTAGTTATTTGTTTTGCTCTCCTCTGCCTTCTCCACATGCGAATATTGTTTGTTTTTGTTTGTTTGTTTTTTGTTGCAGCTGGATAGTGGTCCTATCTCTTTTTTGGATTTGTCCCTCTTTACAACCAGAGTGGTTCAATCCGATGCAACTCTTGCTCTCACTTTCGGGATTGGGTGGAAAACAGGCTGGCTCTCACCCACTGTAACCTTCTTCCCAGTCACCTTTGATTATATTCATGGAAAAGGCAGGCTGAGTGACTCCGTTATTTGGATCTTATGTCAGCATGTTCTGGAGCTTTTCCACTTCTTTGACCTAGCAATGTGCCAGTAACCTTGCATACTAATTCTGGGGGTAGAGTGTACAAAACAGGGATCACATCTCAATTTGCTGAATTTTGGAGAGTGAGAGGGGCTATTAAACATATGCTAACAAAAATGCACTCTGTTACTGTACATGCCACTACATGCTTTAGCCAGACGGCTTTTTGGCCAAGGCTTTATTGCCTTTTTCTGGATGTGTTTGGTAAAGAATGGAATGGGCACTTTGTTGTCCTGCTTGTTACTTTAAGCTGGGGAGTTTTCTACATCCTTCTACTCGGTGTGTGTTACCCTCTTCAACTCCTTTTGTCATTTTGCACTTGACATCCCCCTCCATACTCATCATTGTGATCTCTACCATGCCCTATCCTTTCCTTCCCTGACAAACTGACATCTCTCTCTCACTGAGCAGAATTCATCTCCAAGCACTGGCTGGGTAAACTTCTCTCCTATCTCTCCCCTGCTTTTACAACCACCCCCCACCTTCTCACTCGCTAAGATCTACCGACTCACGAACCCTGGTGGTCCCATGCCTCTCCACCCTTATTGGCCAACTGGGTCATTCTTATCGCTTCCCAAAAATCTGGAATTCACTTCCCCCTCAAATTCGCCACTCATCCTCTTGCTACTCCATTAACTCTGCCCTCAAGAACTTTCTTGCCCCTTCCTGTGCCTGCCATGACCCTCCCTAATCTCCCCATCTCCCCTAAGCCCATATTACCATATGCCTACTCTCCACCACTCCTATTTCCCTCTGATCATGCTCCTCCTTGTCCCCTACCCTCCTTCCTCCTAAAGTGTTCCTCCCCCTTTCTCTACCCTTAATCTATCTCCCTCCTGTGAGCTCGATCACTGCCTTGTGCAGGCAGGATCCATAGTGCAAGGTGGGCAATAACTTTACCCCTTTCCCCTATTTCTCCCTTTACTGCATCCCCTCAGTCACTGCTAGATCACTGCCTTGTGCAGGCAGGGTCACTAAGCACACTGGTGGGGTACTACCCCCCTACTATAGTTGATCTCTGCTTTCCCCTCCCACAACATCCCTTCCCCAACACCCCCTCTGTCATATCACTGTATATAAATAACTCTCATCACCTATAACTGGTGTCCTACCAGTAGGGCTGGCCACCACCCTGCCCAGATAGGGATAACAGAACACTGCTGAATTTCAACTCCCTCCCTTCCCCTTGGATACCCCCACCTACAATACCTCTTTCTCATCACCCTGCCATACTCTACCTCTCCTCCTACCCCCTTTCCAGTTAACATAGCCTAACACTGGCCTACCCCTACACTCAATTAAGCACTTATAACCTACCCCTATACCTCTCTTATATGCATGTAAGTCCACCCTGTCATTTCTGTTTGCCTCGAAAATCGGGCTCTGTCTACATCTTTCCATAAATTTCCTTTCCCTTCTTCCATTCTACCCTCCACAATTTTTCGTTCCCTCCTTCCATTCTTCCTCTCTATACTCCAATCACTGTAAATCTTGTATATCTAAGTTACACTAATGGCTTTCAATTACTATCGGGTCACCTTACCGTCTAGTGCTACATACTGTTGTCAAGTTATTATATGTGTTCCAATGTTACCAACTGTTTCCAGTTTGATATATGTGTCTTTGTATCTAATATACTTAACTGTTGCATTGCTAGCCAATGTTATCCAGCTGTAATCCCTCCTGCTCTCATTGTATGCAAGCAAGTAAATTGTATTCCAACATTGTAACATTTCTCTGTATTCTATCGCATTGTTCCCTACCCCCCCAGGTCACACTTGGAGACGGGCAACTTGTTGCTCAGCGTCCCTTCCTGGTGAAACATTTCAATAAATAAAAAAATAAAAAAAATCTTTATTTCTTTTAAATTGCCTAGAGAGCCAGTGTTGAAAAGATCACTCTGTTCTATGTACAAGTTACTGGCCCTCTTGGAATTTTATTGGACTATATTAGTGGTTGTGAGTGCACTATGTTTGCTATTGTCTTGTTTGTCCACTACAAAATTTGGGGGGGGGGGGGCATGGATGTCATGCCTATATGGAGTACTGCATTATGCTTATTCTGTATCTCTGAACCAGGTCTTTAGCAGTGTATCAAGCTGCCATTGGGATGGTTTCCTATGTATTAGTTAACTGATTCCCAATATGTTATACCTCCTTCTTGCTTTTTATTGTAAGTGAATGGGGCACACTTCAGGAGGAGCACAGACTTGTCTATTCCTGTATGAGCATTAAATGGTGAGCCTAGTGGCCTCATGCACAGCCACTTGTCTCTGATGGACAGTACTTGGATTACTGAACTGTTTATTCCTTTTCTAGTGACAGGATATGCTGATTTTGATAATTGTCCTGTTTGGTTGTTAATATAGCACAGACCTGTTAGCTGTTCTGCCCTGTCTGGGATAGTGGAGGAGCTGGGATGGGTTGTGGGCTGTGGACTTTTACCACTATGATTTATAAGGTCTTATCATGGAATGTCCAGGGGGGCTCAATGACCCAGTCAAGCACAAAAGGATCTTCTCTCACATAGAAAAAATTGGGGGGTCAAATTCCTTTGCTTCAGGAAACACATATAACTAAATTAGAGGTGGAAAATCTGCAAAAGGGGTGGAAGGGGCAGACTTTTGCTGCCTCCTTTATAAGTAAGAGGAGAGAGGAGATGATTCCGCATCAGGTTTATAGGAATGCTCAGGAAGGTGGGTCTTAGTGGTGGGTACTTTGGATGGCTCCCTGATGACTCTGGCCTTGGTTTATGGACCCAATGAGGATGATGCCCCCTTTCTTCCTGCTTCTCCCAAGTTCTTTTGGACGTTGGAAGGGGGGATCTTATTATTGGGGGAGATGTGAATGAGGTGCCTGATATTTAATGTGATTCTGGTGGTCACCCTGCCTACCTGGACACCCCTGGCTCTAAGAAAAACTAAATAAAAAAATATTGGAGATATAACCACAAAATAGGTTTGGGAAGGCCTGAAAGCCCATTTATGATGCAAAATAATTGCCTATGCCTCAGCCCATCAGAAAGAGAGGTGTCATCGACTTCAATCACTAGAAAGGAACAACATAAGGCTGGACAGGCTGATCCATCCCTACTTCAAACTCTCAGACACATCAGGTGAAAGATTAATACACTGAATATGCAACAAGCTGAGTTTGTCCTATATAGAACTCGACAAGTCTATTGAGAAGAGTAGGGGAGAAGGCAGGGAATCTCCTTGCCTACTGTCTTAATCAAATGGTAGTGGATAATAAAGTTCCTGGGTTCAAGTTGGTGGAAATGTTATTACTGACTCCATGGGAATCAGCACAGCCTTCAGAAATTTTCATTTGGACCTTTATGCTTTGAAGATCCCAGCGGGGGCTCCCAGTAGACAATACAACACTTCCTGGCATCTATTACTCTCCCTTGGTTAATAGATGAGCAGCGCTGGGGCATGGAAGGTCTGATTTCCTCCCAAAAAATTCAATCAGCTATAGCCCAACTCCATGGAGGTAAGGCCTGCAGCCCCATGAGTTCCCAGTGAAGACCTATAAAATTGTTGGGGACTTTGTGAGTCCCTTTTTGGTAACCACCTTGAATGATGCCTGGCAGCAAGGGGAATTACCGGCAATTATGAATAGTGTCACCATTACAGTTCTTGTTAAACTGGGAAAGGACCCTTTCCAGTGATCCAGCTACTATCACATCTCACTTTTAAATGTGGACTACAAAATATTGGCCAAGGATTTCCAGAATCAGCTTACTAAACTCTTGCCACCTTTAGTCCACGCTGACCAGAGAGGTTTTGTGGCAGGAATAAATGGGGCAGACCACATCAGGAGGCTGGTCGACCAGATGTGGGCTTCAGCATCCTTGCCAGCAGCTACGGCAGCTGTAGCCCTGGATACTGAGAAGCTATTCAGCTGTGTCAAATGGCTTTACCTTTTAGCTGTCCTCCATAGAATTGGCTTGAAGGGGGAATTTTATTTGGTGGATTCAGCTGATTTACACTTCACCCCAAGCTGCAGTCCTTACTAATGGGAGACTGTGTCTACCTTTTAAGTTAGGCAGGGGCACACAGCAGAGCTGTCCCCTGTCTCCAGCACTTTTTGTGCTGGCTATTGAGCCTTTAGCTCAGAAATTGTAGGAGTCCTTACTCATACGAGGTGTTGAAATAGGTCACAATACATACAAGAACATTCTTTTTGCTGATTATATATTATTGACCATCAAAAACCCAGCCACCTCTATACTGACATTGGTTCATCTCCTTGAATGCTTTTCAACTCTTTCTGGCCTTTGAAATAACTGGGGTAAGATGGAAATTGCCCCCTTAACTCCTTATTGTATGGTTAATATGTTATCAGGAACAGGATTATGTTGGGTGTCCCAACCTATTAAATATTTAGGCATCTACATTTCCTCCAGGTAGCAACAATGGCCATCTTTAAATTTCATCCCGTTGCTTAGAAAACTCAAGGATGACATTTCACGCTGGAAACATCTATGTCTGTCCCTTTAGGGAAAGGTACAAACATTACAAATGATGGTCCTACCCTAATTGCTTTATGTTATTTTTTATTTGCCCTTAAGCTCCCTGAGTCTATTTAGAAACAGCTATTCACCATTATTTCTGATTTTTTACGGGAAGGTGGTAAGGCCCGCTTTTCTGCACTACATCTGGTTGCCCCTAAAACCAAAGACAGCTTTCGAGCACCATGGTTTAAAGCATATTATTTTGCCTCTGGTTTGAGGCAAATTTGGATGTGTTGTAATGCAGAATAGGTGAGGGCAATGGCAGGATGGCTGGACTTAGAAAAATATATCAGTGGAGGGCCATCACCAGAAAGAGTTCTATGGGATGCAGTGCAGTGGGTACGTTGTACCCCTACCCAGGAGTTTGCTTTACATGTATGGAAAACAGTAAAGACTATCTTGGAATCAACTTGGGATGTACCCATCCCTTACTGGCCCTTATGGTATAATAGGTGGCTGCAGGTTGGAAGAAAACCAATGTTTTGGCCCACTTGGATGTAGGGTGGCCTAGTGCAGTTGGGAGACCTTTTCTCTCCTTGTACTAAGTACTTAAAGTCTTTCTCTACATTGCAAAAAGAAGCCTCTCTTTTGGCTTTTCACTATCGGTGGTATTTGCAGTTCCATCTCTTACTATCTACAATGGTGGGTAAACAGTTGCAATTGCCTGGCAGAGGCAAAATGGAGGAAATCCTAGGGGGTCCAGCTGGTGGGAAACAGTGCAGTACCCCTCCGGTATTGGACTGATCTATTGAGCTATTCTTGAGGAGCATACCCCCAATACAGCCTGCTTAAAAGCATGATGGGAGAAGTTGATAGGTCATGCCCTTGAGAAAGTAGGATTGAGTAGATGGCAGCTTATGGTACTTAGTAAGTACATGGCGGGTAGGTTGATGCAGCTCAAGACTTAACATCTATAGTATCGTACCCCAGCTATTTTACACAGAATGCACCTGGCCCACACCCCTGATTGTTGGCGCTGTAATGCTGGCGAAGGTACTCTTCTCCACCTCCTTTCGGATTGCCCCAAAATATCTGGATGCTGGGACACTATACTTTACCTTATGGAGAAAGCCATTGATTCCTTCATTCCCCGAGATGCATCCTTGATTGTCTTGGGGCATACCTTCAGACTTCCTACCCACCATAAAAAGCATCATGATTGGTTTATGGCTGCCACCACAGAAGCAAAGAGATTTTTGCTTCAGTGCTGGTGAACCACAGACATCACCTCTATTGAGGAATGGAGAGATCGTATGTTTTGACTAACCGGCTATCAAAGGCTGGCATACATAGTGGTGGATAAGTATCATTTGTTTCAGCAAGTTCTGGACCCTTTCCTAACTATGTATGCCTCTTGGACTGTTCCCTGGTGGCTGGGGCCCTTCCTGGCATCCCTACAGCCATAATAACATATGTGGTACTGGGACTGACTGATTGCAGTCTCCCAGTTACAGGCTAAATTTTCAGCTTTTTAAACCTATCCTCCCTCCCTCCTCTCTCTCTCCAGGGTAAAGTCATCTAGTTATCGACAGTTATTGTTTGCTCTTTTAATATATTATTGTTAATTAGAATGGTTAGACTTTATAAATTGGATCTTGTTGTTCAGTATCTTATTATAATGCATAATTGATAGCTGGGGGGCTATATTTTTGAAGGATGATTATGCTTCATTTTATATGCACAGCTGTTTGGTTCAGGTTATAAAAGCAGTGGCGTGCTATTGTGTATAATAGACACATGTATGGGCATCGTAGGATGCTTTGTGCATATAGGCATTAATCTCTGTAAGCTTCCTTAGTCTGTACTCCAAGGAGCAGAACTCTGCTCCATCTAGGCTCTGAGATGGAAAACAATATATGCAATGTTGTATTTTTTATATTGCAAAACCTCAATTAACTATCAATTAAAAAAAATATTGATGAGTCATGCAGATGATCAGATGACTCAGAAATTAAAAATCATGTCATCATTCTTGGCCAATCAAGATTTTTATTTTAAATCATTCCAAGTACTCTTTTTTTTTTCTCCTCAAGAGGTTTTCTCATGTAAACAATTCTAAAGTTCTACAGTTCTAAGTTCTGTTAGCATAGTCCATTTTATCACAAAGGGGTTTCTCTAATTTTCTACAAAGTTAAAAGGTTTTATTTTAATGTTACATTTAAAAAAAAAAGAAATCTTTGACATGATTTATAATGTGTTTATATGTACAGTTCCCGTGTTTCTTGGTTAATGAGAGTTTCTTTTCAAGTCCACTGTTTACCAGAACTGCTGAGCTTCGCTTCAAAGTTCTCTAACCCAAAGAACTCAGATGCAGTATAGCGCAGTGGGTTAAGGCTCTGAGCTACAGATCTGGAGACCTGGGTTTGAATCCCACAGTCACCTAGGTGCATACTGTGTGATTCTGAGCAAACCACTTAACTCCCTTGTGCTCCCAGGTTGCATCTGGAAACAAGCTTCAGCTTAATGTGCTACTCCTGGTTAAATAATGTTCCCTGAACTCAAGAATGCAGTCTTATAACTGAAAGAGACACAGTAACTGTATGCTTAAATGTATAATGCAAAAACAGAAGTCATAGAAATGTAGATACTTCTGGCAAAAAGGTCCCAACTGTTGAAGCCCTGACATGACCGCAATTAGGGACAATTGTGATCCTTTACAGGGTGTACATATTTGTGAATGTAAGGAAGATTAAAACAAGTAATCACATGGGACACAATTTCCTACCATTATAGATATGTTAAATAATGTTTTGTTCTTTCTTTTAACTGGTAATAAGCTCCCTCTGGTGGCTAGGGCTTGAAAAATACAAATCATAGGTAAGCAAATGGAAACCACAGCTGGTAATGTACAAGTGGGAGCACTTGTCACTACTAATGCACTGACTATGGAAGGAAACGACTGGTGTGAAGCACAGTTTTATTAACATAGAAACATAAAATTTGTCAGTAGACAAGGACCACCTAGTCTGCCCATTTCCCTACTCACTGCTGCAGCTTCAGATCCTATTTGATCTGCAGCTCTCCTGCTCTGCACATCTCCAAGGTACCCTTATGTCTATCTCATGCACTCCTAAACCTCTGTGTTGTTTTCACACCCACCACTACTGCTGGAAGGCTGTTCCATGGCTCCACCACCCTTTCAGTGAAAAAGTACTTCCTAACATTAGCCCTGAGCCTTCCACCCTTCAGCCTCATATCATGCCCTCTTGTTCGTGTGCAGTTTTCTCTGAAATATGCTTTCCACCTGTACCCTGTTTATTCCCCTAAGGTATCTGAAAGTCTCTAGCATATCTCCTCTCTCCCTTCTTTCCTCCAGTGAATAGATAGTAAGGTCCTTAAGTCTTTCCTCATAGGGCTTCTGGTACAGTCCATGTACCATCTTTGTTGCCCTTCTCTGGACTGCCTCTGTTTTGTCAGAGTCCTTCTGGAGATGTGGTCCCCAGAACTGGGCTCTGTACTCCAGCTGAGTCCTCATCAGTGATCTGTACAATGGCAATCACCATCTCTTTCCTCCTGTTTGTTATGCCTCTCCCTATGCAACCCAACATTCTGCTTGCTCTCCCTACTGCTCATTCACAGTTTGGCCACCTTCAGGTCATCAGATATGATAACCCCTAAGTCTCTCTCTCCTGACTTGTGGTGGCCAGAATTTCTCCACCCATCCTGTACCCCTCCCTTGGATTCCTGTGACCTAAGTGCATGACTTTGCACTTTTTAGCATTGTCACTCAACTGCCAGACACCCAACCACTCCTCTAATAAGCTGAGGTCCTTTCTAATTATTTCCACCCCCTCTGGTGTGTCCACTCTGTTGCAGATCTTGGTGTCATCTGTGAAGAGGCATATCTTTCCCTCCAGTTGCTCTGCAATGTTGGTAATGAAGGCAATGAATAGGACTGGCCTCAGCACCGACCCCTGTGGCACCCTACTGGTCACCTCCTTCTCTTCAGATTTCATGCCATTTACCACCACCCTCTGAGTCCTGCCCCTTAGCCAGTTTCCAACCCACTTTACCACCATAGGACCCACTCCCAGGCTCCCCAATTTATTTAGCAATCTCCTCTGCAAGACAATGTCGAAGGCCTTGGTGAAATCCAGGTAGGCTACATCCACCGCCCCTCTCTGATCTATCACACTGGTTACGCAGTCAAAGAAATCTATCAGATTCATCTGACAGGACTTTCCCACTGAGAATCCATGCTGTCTTAGATCTGTGCCCCACTATCCTCCTGAAACTTCACAATCCTCTCCTTAAGTAAGGACTCCATTGGTTTCCCCACTACGGAGGTCAGACTTACAGGCCTGTAATTGCCTGCCTGCTCTCTGCTTCCACTCTTATGGGCAGGGCCACAACTGCCTTCCTCCAGTCCCCGGGTACCTCCCGTCTCTAGTGATACATTGAAAAGGACAGCCAGTGGTTCCGCCAGCACTTCCCTGAGCTCCTTTAGTACTCTGGGGAGGATCCCTTCTGGCCCCATTGCCTTATCTGCTTTTATTTTCCTGAGTTCTTCTAGGAATCTTTCCACCATGAATGTGCTGGTGTCTACCTCCCTCCTTTGAATACCTCTCTTATTGAGTCTCAGTCCCTCACCTTCCCCTTCCCTGGTGAATACTGAGCAAAAGTACTTGTTCAGTATCTCAGCTTTTTCTAGGTCACCCTCCACCCTTTCTCCTCCTTCCTTCTTCAGCCTAACAATCCCATTTCTGGTCTTTATCTTCTCATTAATATATCTGAAGAAGGTCTTGTTGCCTTTCTTAATAGCCTGGGCTATACCTTCATCTGTCTGTGCTTTAACCTTTCTAATTATTTTCCCAGATTCTCTCTGCTTCTCCAGATATTGTTCTCTGCCCTCATCCTTTTGTGTTCCCTTGTATCTTCTGAAGGATCTTTTCTTTTCCCTTACTTTCTTGGTCACTACCTTAGAGAACCATAATGGCCTTTTCCTTCTTTAACAATTTAAGATAGACCAAATACATGTAATTAAATTAGCCTATCAATAGTGAGTATTAATATATACAAGCAAAAAGATTTTCTTTATACCCTAATGTGGCATATACTACACAACTTGGGCATAACAGATTTTTTTGCCATTTTAAGAATAATTTTTTTAAGTTGAACCCTAACTGGTGCATTAACGCACTTTTTGCAATGGATTTATTTTCTTTTTGAGATAATGTAATCATATCCTCATTCACACTGGTCCCTTTAGGATTTGCATGAACAGATGCAGATGTGCCCACAGTTCAGTGCTGCTATGGATGCAAAGGATTTGTAGGGCTGTCTGGGGTCTGCAGAAGTGCAGGGCCCAGTGGTCCATGCACTTCCATGTGTCTACAGATGCAGACATGCAGGAGTCCATCTGGTTCTAGAAGTGCAGGCCCCCTGGGCTCTGCACTTCCATGCAGCTACAGGTGCAGCGGTGCAGGATCCTCTGGGGCCTATGCCAAAATACTTTTCTTGATTATATGGTTACTGTTGCCCATGCGACCAGCACTGCACCATCCCTCTTCAGGCTGGGGGTGGTGCCACATGACAGCACCATCCTCCCAGTCTTAGCCTATCCAGCCAGCTCACTGATCTCACCCCAGAACTTAGCTCACAGGTACAGGATTACAACACACTACCTGCTGGGCCAAAGGCCAACCCTGCACTCAAAATTTCTTCATCAGTTTTTTTATTTCACATTTTGACCTCATGTCATGAACTTGGTTGCTAGAATGTGTTAAATCCCATTTGTAAAGAGGTTTCACAGAGAGACTGTGAAATAATCTTTCAAAATGTATTTGAAAATTCTTACCATCCTTGTTTATGAGGTAGGGTCAAGTAACCAGTATAATCAAAATGTGGGACTAAAATATTGTAAAACGGCCAAGTTATGAGTAAAATTATGTGAGACAAAAATTATTTCATGAGGACCAAAATGTAATTCTTGGATCGCACATTTAAGTGTGACTCAAGAGTTCTGTTTTTTTGGTGCACACGGAAAATTCTTGGGTTGTACTGAACTGTGTGATGCAGGAATTCAGAGTTTGCGACCCAAGGATTGGCCATCTTTTTAAGTGACAGCCAAAGAAATTGACAACGTCCAAGAAAGGTATTTCTGATCCACGTTTTGAAAAGCAAACAACAGAACCAAACTTAATGGGTTCTGTTTATTAAGATTTATGTGTTTTGTTTAATGACTATTTTTTTTATATATTTTAATTTTTTCCCCAGAAAAAAAACAAGATGGCAGCCATCACAACATGACATTTTTTTCTAGTGACTTGGAAACACAATTAGTCACAACCTAAAAATGGCTCACTAAAGAAGAATTGTGGATCGTATTAGAAGGTTTATCCTGAAAACCGTACTGAACATGTTCAGAGGCCAAATTTCAAAGCCTTATAACTCTGAACCAATTAATACGCTTTCATGAGGCCTTCGAAAGGCACACATTTGGCAGAATCCCTTTCAGACCTGAAAGTTTGGAACAAAATTCTATACCATCTTGGCTGTAGGTGAGATTACAAAATGGTCAGAAAGTGGCGTTTTTATGTAATTTTGACATGTTTAAATCCAGATAAGCACCCATCATGAAACATCCCACATCTTGAGAGCTTGCAACCTAGCCTGCACATGCACAATTTTGTCAAACACCATCAAAGTTATTAAGGTGCTCCGATTGGAGTTTAGCATTGAGCACTCTGCTCAACCCTAACTATACTTGTGCACCATGCAAGAATAATATTTTTTTATTTATTGAAAACTTCTGAGATTACCGTTGACCACAAGTGCTAATTTACAAAGGTTCTGCATAAAATATGTGTCACAAAGAAACTTTACAAGTACAAGAAGCAGTTCCAGTGGAAATGCAGGCTCCAAGTCCTTAAAGCAGAACAATTACATGCAGTTTTGAAAAAAAATCAATTAAGATTATTGTATAAAAATTCAAAGGTTATGTACAGTGAGAAACCAAATAAAACTGTTTAATGGTTGCAACTACAGTGGGACTGCAATAGTAAACCACAAAGATCTGTTAAACTGATTCAGCTTGAGGAGATTCAGCAAGTATCAGGTAATTTGTTTAACCAGCTAGCAGCTCTGACAGAAAATGAACGCTTTTCCAGTGTATGCCAGAAAGGAGGCTTAAGGGCATTCCTGGCCATATTCCAGGTGTTGTATTGGTTGAAGATGGTGCAGAAGCAGTTTGGTAAAGCAGAGAGTGTTAGGCTCCAGAGTGTCTTTTTGGATAACAAGCAGGTGTCTTTTTGGATAGCAAACAGGTCTGGGGCTTTATTCTGCTGGGTAAAGGTAGCCAGTTAGTTAATGTGTAAAGGGTACAACTATGAGTGCAGTTATTTGCATCAAGTACAAGGTGGCACAACTTATTGCAGATCATCTTAACTCTTTTTAGCACAGTGTCACCAGCAGCAGCATAGACAGGGAGCACATAATCTATAAGTGGCAGAATGGAGGCTGGCCACAATAAGGCATCTAGTATCCCCAGTAAGACTGTTTCCATTACAGTACAAGGCACCCAGTCTTCCATTAACTATGGCCACCATATTGTCAACATGGGGTGCAGAAGATAAAGTGTCATCCAGAGTTACTCCAAGGTATTTGAAGGTCTCCACCTTTTATAGGTTTTGACATTGGCCATTTCAGATGACAAAGGGTGAAAGTTCCCTTTTCTGTGGGAGACTAAAGCGAGCATGGTCCTTGTGGCCTTTTGTAATTGTGGACATGTTTTTTGTTAGAGAACCAGCTTTTAAATTACCTAAAGTTACTTTGGAGAGCACTAGTAAAGCTCTCAAGGTCAGGGTTTTTGGACTAGATGACAGCATCATTGACATAGAGGAGTACATTGGCTGTCTGACAAGCAATGGGCAGTTGATTTATGAAGAGACCAAAAAGGTGTGAGCCCAAAATGGAGTTCCAGGGGGGGCACAAATAAATGATCCCCTAATTTCAGGCAAAGATTTATTGATCTTCACCATCTGGGAACAATTGATGAGACAGCTGTGGAACCAGTTAACTGTATTTTGTGAAAATCCCAGGCCAATGAGCTTGTTAAATAGGAGCTCATAGTTGATCAGGTCAGAGGCTTTAGTAATGTCAATAGATATAGCTCCAACTAGGTCTCCATTGTCAAAAGCCTCATCAACATAGCTGGTGTATTCCAGCAATGTCAAGTTGGTGTTGTGCAGCTTCTGGAAGCCATGCTGTTGTACACACTACACACTGTATTGTTTAAGGTATGTGACCAGTTGGTCAGAGACTATTCTCTTGAGGGCCTTGGAGAGGGGGAGAGAATAGAAATGAGTCTGTAATTGGCAAAGCTAGTGTAGTCTCCACTTTTGAAAACTTGTGTAACTAGTGCAAATTTCCACTTCTCTGGGAACTATAAGTAGCACAGTGAAAAGTTTACAATTCTAGAGATGAGGTGGTAAGTTCCTCTACCACCAAGGCAGGAAGTTTTATATCAACCAAGTCACTCCAACACATAGATTGCTAAGTATCCTACTGATGTATTTTAAGGTGTCTTTGACTGAAGCAGCATTAAAGCAGAATGCAGGGTACCTTGATTCGGGGTCCACCCTTTGGAAAACTTCAAGACTTCATTCTCTGCAGGGGATCTGGGCAGGCTCAGTAGGGATGACAGAACTAAGGTTAGTTAAAGCTGGGTAGAAGTAATGGCAGTTTTGGTGGGATCAAGGTCCTCTTTACACTCCACCATAAGCATTTGAGGAGTGTTTTTAATCCACTTGCCAAGGAGCTCTGAGTTGTTGTCCCAGAATCTGTTGCCATTGTTCCAGTTCTGGATCTGCTGGTCCTTATAGATGTCAGATTTAGCCTTTCTTATCATACTGGTGCACTAACTTCAGGCTTCCTAATGTTTTTGCTTCCATCGCAGAAGTTGCACTCTGTTATTCCTGTAGGTGTGCTGCAGGAAAAGGGGTGGCTGCCCCAACACATCCAGAAGGTCCCCACACTACTGTACTCCAATACTATAAAATGTACTGTTCACATGCAGAAAGTATGCTTGAAATAATTGGCTTATTAAATGAAAGCTAAAGCGTGAACAGGTACTGCCAAACACACTGTAAGGACTACTTACCTCAGCACTTCACCAGTAAGGCTAAGGAGCAATTATTAATGATGAATGGGAAGTCCCAATACTATGATCAACTAATTATTTATCTGGTGCAAAGTTCCCTGTTGATCGCAGTATTGGGACTTCCCATTTATCACTAAGAATAGCTTCTGAGTTTTTGAATAGCGAAAACCTGATTATATCACAATGGGCTGCGGCCAGTACTATCATGCTGTCACAATCTTTGTATTCATGTTTTTATTGTTTGCACTGGTGAATGTATTTAACAATCTGTAGCTGATTTGGGCACATTTGTGTGTGATTTTAAACCAGTTAATTAATTAAGGTAGGAGACTGTTAAATATGCATGGATGTGCAGTAATCTCCGCCCCCGACAAAGCCCTATTGGGGATGCACTGGGGTAAGCGGTCTCTACAGTGTGTTTGGCAGTACCTGTTCATGCTTTAGCTTTCATTTACTAAAGCAAACATTTAATGCATACTATTTGCTCTTGAACAGTGAGTGTGGACCTAGTGCTCACCAATGGGGAGCACATACACAAGATCAAAGTTAGGGAACCCTTAGGTGGAAGCGACCACAATACAGTGTGGTTCAGTTTGAACATGGGTAAGGATGACATCCACATCAAGGCCAAAACATTGGATTTCAGAAGGGCAAATTTTAACAAGATGAGAGAAGTTTCAAGGGAAAACATGGAGAGCATGGAGGAGGGCATGGGGTGAACCATTTATGGGCCATCATTGGGGGAGGACATTCAGAAGGCCACAAGCAGTTGTATCAAATTGTGAGGGAAGAAAATGAAAGCCAGACCACCAAGCTGGTTTAATGGGGAGGTGACTAGAGTGGTAAGGGAAAAGAGTGCAGCTTATAGGAAATTCAAAAGAACAGCAAAGGGAGAAGATGAGGAAGAATATCTGAGGTTAGCTAAGGTGGCAAGAAGGGAGGTGCAGCAGACAAAGGCACAGAATGCTCTCCAAATAGCCAAAGGAATAAGGAATGGGGAAAAGGCCTTCTTTCACTACATAAGCAAAAAGGAGGGACAAGAAGGTTGGCATTGCTAGACTGAGGAAGGGGATGGTCAGGTTGATGAAAATGGGAGCAAAGCAGAGGTATTAAATCAATACTTTTGCTCCATCTTTACAAAGCAAAAGTATGGACAGGTGCCATGTGCAGGGAGAAGGAGGAAGGGAACAGGGAAGGAAGCTATGAGGTAATTGTGATTGAAAGAGTGAGGGAGTGGCTGATGGCCCTAAGGGTAGGCAATCCAGAGCAACCAGGTCGCCTGTAAAAAGCCAGCTTAGTGTGCTATACTGTTAAACGACTAAAAAAAAAAAAAAAAAAAAAAATCCTGGGGCCAGATGAAATACAGTACACCCCAGGGTGCTGAACGAGTTAGCGGAGAACCTGGTGGGGCCACTGGCTGTTCTCTTCAATAGATCTCTGGAGTTGGGAGTGGTACCACTGGAGCGGAGAACCACACATGTAGTCCACAAGAGTGGACCCAAGGATGCCCTGGTAACTATAGGTCAGTCAGCCTGATCTCGATAGTATGTAAACTCATAGAGACCATACTAAAGGAAAGGCTAGTGAGGAACATAGAGAAGAATGGTCTACAGCATAAAAGACAGCATAGGTTTGTGGCAGGCAGATCATGTCAACCTTAATTGATCGAGTTCTTTGATTGGGTCACGAGGGCAGTGGACAAAGGTCAGACGGTGGACATCATATACTTGGTGTGGGAGGCTGAGCATCTGGCAACAACATTCAACAGGAGACCATAATGAAGCTGAAGTCCATAGCCTTTTATTGGCAGAATTCCAAATAACATCCGAGGATAAAACAGAAAACAAAAGTGAACTTTCGAAAATAATTCAAAATAAAAAGGATGACAAACAGCATTTCAGTCCATGATTTCCAGTCCTTAGTTTTGCAGGAGTAGCACAACTGCCTAGGAAGGTGTTACAGGTACAACACCCAGGATCGATCTGATTCCATTTCAGTCCTAACCTTGCATTTAAAGACCCAGCAACAATCTGGTTGGTCAATTCATATGACAATCAGCAAACCCAGCATTTGTATATGAAAAGTGTATTTTTCTAACATAAAAAATTAAAAATAAAATTATAATAATATTTCCACCTTTATAATATGCCTATCTAACCCTTGTAGTCCGAATTATAAGTTTAATTTACAGAGTTTAAGTGATTGAGAAAGCCCTCCCCTGGACGTCACTGAATAAAACAAAGGAAAAAAGGCCGCCCGGTTCCTATAGCCCAAAGGAGAAAGGGAATCCAGAGCATGGCCGAGGAAGGACCATTTCGAGCACCAAAATACCACCCAACCCAGACAAAATGAACCCCAAAACGAAAAACAATATAGGTAAGCCAACCACCTACCGTGTCCTTTCATTAAAAGGTTGCTTGCTGAAACATAATCACAGCTACTACAATGAATATAAGCACAGTCGCAAAAAGGAAAGCCGCAATGGACTTCTTTCCACAGGGGAGAACAACGATTCTCAAGGGGAGGGGGTTCCCAAATAAAAACCTGAAACCTAGCGACTCCTTTATACTTCTGAAACTGACACTATTTGGGACAATAATTAACATAGGATTCAAGAAAAGGGAAAGCAGCAGACTGACTGATTAAAAATGAAAGTCCATCTAATTTCGAGACAATAATTATTTTCTTCATTTAATTTCCACTTGTAATGCTCGTTTTACTTCGGGCAAAGACAGAGGCCCATTTCTTTTTTTTTTATTTCACTGGAACATAATTTTAAAAGGGGGGGGTTATTATTTTGAATAGCGTAGCATAGGTGGCCAGGCTACACCACGCTATCCTGACACACAGCGACGGCACAGAACAGGAGAACAAACTTTAGACATAGACTGCTCATCCATACCATGAAACAAACACAGGGAAATACATAAATAAAATGGGATAATCAAATTCAACTGTCACAGTCCCTATCACACTTGGACTTTAGCTGGGCATTCAATTCTGTGCCACACAAGAAGTTGATAATGAAACTGAGGGATCTAGGGGTGGGGGAGAATATGGTAAGTTGGGTTGAGAACTTGTTGAGTGGTAGAACATAGAGATAAGTGGTTGGGGGTGAGTTCTCCAGCACTAAGGAAGTCACCAGCGGGGTCCAGCAGGAATAGGTGCTGGAGCCATTGTTGTTCAATGTCTTCAAAAATGACATTGGAGAAGGCATTAAAAGCAAATTGTGCTTGTTTGCAGATGGCACCAAACTCCATGGGAGAATGGACACCAACGAGGAGGATACAGGACCTGAGGGAGGACCTCACCACACTAGAGAGATGGTCAGGAATCTGGCTACTTGGTTTCAATGCCAAAAAGTGCAAAGTGATGCACATCGGGGCCAAGAACCCAAGGACAGAGTATTACATAGTAGGGATTCAGGTAACTGCTTCCAAAAAGGAAAATTATCTAGGCTAGTGATTATTAGTGACCTGAAACACACATCTCAGTGTAAAAATGCAGTCGTGAAAGGCCAACAGGATGCTGGGGTGTATGTAAGGGGATCCAGTAGTAGGTGGAGCAAAGTTATTTTACTATTATACAGGTCGTTGGTGAGACCACATTCAGAATATGGGGTGAGGTACTGGCTTCCTTACCTTAAGAAGGACATTAGCATGCTGGAGGGAGTCCAGAGGAGAGCAACCAAGATGATAAAGGGGCTACAGGATAGGTCCTATGAGGACTGTCTGGGAGACCTGAGAATGTACTCGCTGGAAGAGTGGAGGCAGAGGGGTGTTATGATAGGGACCTTCAAGTACAGTACATGAAGGGAATTAACTGAGTGAAAAGGGAGGGCCTCTTTAAATTAAGTGACAACAGCACCACTATAGGGCACAGCCTAAAATTGATTTGGGAGAGGTTCAGAAAGGATGTAAGAAAGCATTTCTGTATGGAGAAGGTGGAGTCTGCCTGGAATGATCTGCCAGAGTAGGTGATAACAGCAAGGGCGGTGGCAGCATTCAAGAGTGCCTGGGACAAGCACAAAGGAAACCCTTAGGACCCAAGAAGGGGAGAAGGGGAGGAGGGAAGAAGGGACTGTTGGGGGGGTGCAGGGTCAATGAAGTAAATTGTAAGATGTAGCCAAATGAGTGTGCACCGGGATGTGGTGCATAGAAACTACAAAACAGAAGCATCCAAAAAAGTTTCCAGCACATACTAACCACAAAGCTGGGATGCATAAATTAATATTCAGACCATGGATATAAAGTTCAATCCATATTTAGTAAATTAAAAGTTTCCAAGCATATAGCAAACATTGCATCTAACATGTTTCGAATTTCACATCCTTCCTCAGAGACTAAATCACCTCCACCAATACTCTTAATAAATGTTCACTACATCATGTGATCACATCTCAATTAAGCTGCCACACTAGTAAAAGCTATATTAGCTTTGTCTCAGGAACTAATTCTAAACTAATTGGAAACCTACTGAGGCTATAGCATTTTAGAAACAACTTTTGTATGTAAAAAAGGGAAGCACATCCCTACATAAATAAATCATTAAATTCCATTTATTTAAATATCAAAGAAGGCCCATATTAGCATCACTATCACAATAATACACCATGTAAAGACAAAAGAAGAAAAAAGAAATAGATAGGGAAGAAATGGGGGGGAGGGAATAGAAGGAAAGAAAGCAATAGGAAAAAGGAGGAGGGGAGTGAAGAGAGAGGGAAGAGAAGGGAAAAGGGAACACAACAGAAATGAAAGTATCTTGGGCAATAAAAGATAAATACAGCAATAAGAATAATAGCTAGTATTGATATAATGACTGGGGAATAAACAAGTACGGTATTCTAAACACAGAAATTAACGTCCTTTTAAGTATGGACACAGATCCAAATGGACATTTAGCCTTGGATTTTTGTTGGCTCTTAAAGTCAAAATCCAAAAGTTTTCCCTAATCAAGACCAAGTTATCAAAATCTCCACCTCTCTGGTGCCTACATATTTTGTTGATAGCCATAAATTGAAAATTATGTATTTCTCCAATCGGGGCTGTCATGACATGCAATGCAGTAGCGTATGTATTGTCGTTTCTCTGAATAGTTCTCATGTGTTCACTTACTCTAATCTTAAAGCTCTGGGGAGTTTTACCAGCATAAAAAGCATTGCAGCTACAAATTGCTAAGTAGATAACTTATTCACTGCTACAAGTGATACACTTTTTGATTGAATATCTTTTTTCTGTATTGCAGCTTCCAAATTCCTTTCCCTGCATAATGTAAGGACAATACATACATTTTTTGCATTTCATACAACCCTGTGGTTATCTCAACCAAGTATTTATTTTGTTTTCTTTAAAGTAACTATGCACTAACAGGTGTCTCAAAGTTGGTGCCCTCTTATAGCACATACGAGGTGGCTGTTCAACTATTTCTTTTAAGCCAGTCTCTACTCCCCAAATATGCCAGTGCCACATAATATTACCTCCAGTTCTTTTGACTGCGCAGTATAGTTTGTTACAACATTAAATCTAACATTAGTTTCTCTTTCTTGTGTTTTTTCCCTTAACAAAGAATCTCTATCTTTATATTGTACTTTACTGTATGCTCTTTCTATATTTTCTCTGGTATAGCCTCCTTCTAAAAGTCTATCCCTTAAAATATCTGCACCAGTTTCAAAACTCACATCTGTAAAACAATTATGTCTAGTTCTCATGAACTGGCCTACAGGAATGTTAGATGCTATGTGTGGTGGATGGCAGCTATTGGCAAATAAAATCATGTTCCCATCTATCTCTTTTCTGAAAATCTCTGTTGCTATGGAGCCATCAGGGTTTCTTATAAGTCTTAGGTCTAGATACTCAATGGCATTATAACTTGCCTTAAAAGTAAATCTCAAATTTGGATTTGTTGTGTGTAAAAATTCAACAAAACTTCCTAGGCTTGTAACATCCCGCTTCTATAACAACAGTACATCATCTATATTGTGCTTCCATAGTACAATATTTTCAAAAAAATTCTTGCTAACTGTCTTTGATAGAACCACTTCCTCTTCCCATTTTCCGACATATGAATTTGCTATAGATGATGCACCTGTTGCCCCCATCGCTGTCCCCTTTATATGTTGAAATTATTTGTTGTTAAAAGTAAAGACATTAAATTTAAGGACACATTCTAGCAATTTAATAATCACTTCTGTCGGTATCAAGGCATCACAAATTGTATTCAAAAAAAATGCTGCAGTATCCAAAGTCCCTTCATGTGGTACATTACTATAAAGAGATTCTATGTTATAGTCACTAGAAGTACTCCTTCTTCAAGTCTCAAATTGTTCACCACATTCAGCACTTCCTTTGTATCTTGAAGAAATGATGGTAGTGTTCAAACTAATGGTTTCAAAAAAGAGTCACAATACTGAGATAGAGGTTCCGTTAATGAGCCAATACCTCTAACAATCAGTCTACCTGGAGGATTTTATAAGTGTCTTATGAACCTTAGGAAGCACATAGAAAGCGGCTCTGGTGGGATTCGAAACCTTCAGGAATTCCTTTATTTGTTTGTCAATTAATTTCCAATCAAAAGCTGTGTCCACAATTTTGCCAATACTGTATTTAAACTCACTCAACTTGTCTTCTTTCACCTTCTCATAAAAAGCTTTATTGTTCAACTGTCTGTAAATTTCTTTTAAATAATCCACTTTATCCAATAGAACCACAGCACCCCCCCCAGCTTGTTTGATAATCAAATCAGAGTCCTGATGTAGTGTAGTGACTGCTTCTCACTCAATCCTACTGAGATTATTAAAGAAGAGGAAATGTTTGGTTTTAAAAAATTTTTCAATATCTGTTTCAACCAACTCTTTAAAGACATTTACTGCTGCACATGTTGGCAGAAAGTCGAGGGATTTTTAAATACTGTTCCAGTTGGTCTCTCATTATTTTGTTCAGTATTTATTTTACTACAAAATGCTTTTAAATTCAGCTTGCGGCAACTCAAGTTTAAATCAATTAACGTCTGTACTCTATCAAGAGTTTTTGTTGGTAAAAAAAAATGAAGTCCTTTCTCAAGTAGTTTCAATTCATTTTCTGTAAGTGCATGTCTCGATAAATTTATGATTTGTGTAAGATTTTCATTATTAGAACTTACCTCCTCTGTCAGCCCCTCATATGGTAGTTCCTTCTGCGTTGCATTCTCCCTCTGTTGTACCTCATGTGAAAACCACAATTTCCTTCTTCTTCCTCTCCTCATTCTACATCGAAATCTGGTTCTCTTAGCTGTAACCTCAGACTCCTGTGTGGTAGTTGTGGACTGTGCTGAGGTATATTGTGATTGTTGTAGTTCATGGGGGCTGTGGATCCATGTGATGTGTTCCTTTCTGAAAATAATATTCTCAATTAACTCCCTCTCCCTCAGATTCACTGTTGTTTGTACTGTATTCAAATGAAACATTTTATTAGTTTTTAAAATGCTTTTCAATTCATTATGCTTCCAGTGAAAAATATTTCCCTGCTCAAAATCCCCCTTATCTCGAAGAAATGTAGTGTGTTTTATTCTCTGCAACTCAGAATCCAATTTTGTGATACAGTCCTTCAATCTTTTATTCAGTCTATCAAAGTCTGAGTGCTCTCTGAATTTAAAAACTTCAATTTCCTGTTTTTTTAATTTCCTCCTGAATCTCATTCTCTTTTTCTTTACGATATTTTATAATTAATGCTAGCAGTTTTGCGCTTGCTTCCAAGAGAATATTCTCCCACTCTTTCATAAATGCAGCATTTTCAGTACCACAAGCCAGATTTTTTATAAGTCATAGGCCCTTGGGTACCCTTTTCACTTGTAAATAGGCTTCCAAGTTAGTATGATTCCAATATAAACATCTAAGCTGGTGTGTAGATTTTTCTAATTGTCTGAAAACTTCCAACAAAGATTGTGATTAAGGGGCCAAATTCTCAGTAATGATATCCTCATTCAAAAATGGGTTTGCTATAGCTGCAGTTTGTAATAGAATGTCCATATAAGCCAAAGGATTCTCCTGTTGTCCATTATTATTGCTAGTGCTAGCATTCGCAGAATTTAAATTAACAGCATTATCATGCAACATGGTGAAATTGGTGAAACCTTCCGAGCTGCGATTACTGCTTAAAAATTAGCATATACCCACAGGGTTTTAAATGGAAAGGTATATAGCCAAAACAACAATATTTTTCCAATAAATTTCTGGTTATTTAATATAAAAAGGCTTCCTTACCCACAACCTGTGCATGTCACTCACAAACAATAGCTGTAGCCAAATGAGTGTGCACTGGGACATGGTGCATAGAAACTACAGAATAGAAGCATCCAAAAAAGTTTCCAGCACACACTAACCACAAACCACAAAGTGGGGATGCATAATCTTGTGTATTAGGGGGAAGCTTATATTTGGGTTAAGAGGAGCAGGTTCTAATCTGCCTAGGAGCATTATGAACCTCCAGAATGTTTACTTTGTTCTGAATATGTTAGTGCCTAAATATATCAAAATAATATGGTGTTAACAAGATTTATAATCTGGATGATGATGTGTGGGGTAGTGGAGTAGGGTACCCTGACTCGAGCAAGCTCAGGGCTAGCTACATAACAAACTAGTTTATGGGGGGTTTAGGTCCTACACATTCCCTACAAAGGGACATTGGTGGCCCTGGTATCTTTGGCTGCAGTTTTTTTGCTTAGTGCAGTCCCACCAGACCATACCAATCCTCTGTCTCCTGTTTTTCTGGGATTTGTGGCTAGGAGCTGTATGGGATAGTCTCCCTCACTGGGACCTGTTTGTCAAGAACTTTAACCATTTCTTTTTTTCAAGGGAGACAAATGTATATAGTTGCTGGGGTTATGAAAGGAAGGACAGAGAGTCTACTGCTTTAAACTTATTATGGTTTCCTCTTGTTGGATTACTCCTGTACTTCGAAAATATCATAATTTTGGAGAGTGGAAACTATAACTCCTGGGCAATTGGGGTGGGGGATGGGGCAAACTTATCAATTCGCTTGCTGTACTTTGGAATGGTTTCCCCTTCACTTAAATCATCCCTGTTATTACCAATTTGTAAGCTTAATATTGTTGAAGGGCTCAGAGAAGGGGAGGCAGAGGGCATGGATTTGAGTGCACCTTATAATTATTTCTGGTTTCATAATGATTTGTCCTCTAGAAAAATTATGTGGTTTATTATTTGGTATGTCTATTAACACATATAAAATAGTGACCTGGAATGTCAGAGGAGTCAGGGAACCTACAAAGAGATATCAAGTATTAAAACATTGTTCCCTACCTAATGCAGACATAATCCTGCTACAGGAAATGCATCTGTTGACTAGAGAGGCCATTTGGTTACACAGATTGGGGATCTCTCAAGTCTTCGCCACTGGGGTTTCCTCATCAAGTAAAGGGGTAGTCATTTTAACAAAAAATATGATCCCATTCCAGGCTGACTTCACAGTAACTGATCCCCATGGCTGATATATTCTCGTTAAAGGTACCCTCTTGGGCACCACAGTAGTTTTAGGCTCTGTATATGGGCCACCAAGCGGCGATCCATCATTTTTTATGGAACTTGCCAGCAAAATTGCATCATTTCTTCCCATCTCCTTAATTCTAGGAGGTGATTGGAATGTCCCCCCCCAAAGGATATAGATAGGACCCATCGACTGTTAAGACCCCCTATTCCATCACAAAGAGCCCTACAGGACTTGATGGATACAATAGGGCTTTGTGATTCATGGTGTTCACTTAACCCATCACATCAAATGTTCTCCTTTTACTCTAATGTGCACCAATCCTGGTCCAGATTGGATTATATCATAATCAGTATCCCTTTGTTAACTGGTATACATCAAACAGGCATTGAGCCTATAGTAATCTCTGATCATTCGCTGGTATGGGTGGCCCTATCTCCTTTCCCCAACAGTCCCAAAGATAGATCATGGAGGCTGAATACTCAACTTTTAAAAGACAAAACTATCATCTCTAAAATTTGAACCTCCATTCAAACATTCATAGATACTAATATAGGTATGATTCAAAGAGATGATTTATTATGGTGTACTCTCAAATGCTATATTCATGGGGAATTCACTAAATTAGCTACCAGAAGAAAGAAAATGAGAGGAAAAGAAACCTTATCCTTATTAACTCAAATAAGAGCGGCCAAGCTTTCTCTCTCATCCTCAACAAACCTCGACTCCACAACCGAGCTCTTAGATCTCAAGAACAAATATGCAGACCTCTTAAGAGAAAAAAGCAGAGTATGCACTCTTAAAAACCAAATCCACTTACATAGATCAGGGAGAAAAAGCAGGCAAACTCCTAGCTCTTAGACGCCACAAATTGGAAAGCTCAAGACTTATATCTTCCCTTCAGGCTCTGGATGGGACTATTAAAACCAATCCCAGAGACATTGCCCTAATATTTGAGAACTTTTATCATTCCCTCTATGGGGAAAGATCCACGCCCACTCCTACCCGAAAGATAGACTCTTATCTGGATTCCTTAACTCTCTCCTCCTTACCCAAACACCTCCAACTCTCCTTGATCTCTCCTATCACCCTTGAAGAAGTGATAGAAACAATTAAAGACTTAACCCTTGATAAAGCTCCAGGCCCAGACTGGTTCCCTACTAATTTTTACAAATCCTTTGCAAAGGAGCTGGCTCCACATCTGCTCAAACTATACCAATATATGCTCTCAGCTAAACCTTTGGATCCTACTTTATTAGAAGTGACCATATCTATTCTATTAAAACCCAACAAGTCCCACCTACTCCCAGAGAGTTATCGTCTGAACACCCTCTTAAATTGTGATATCAAGATCTTAACTAAAATCCTAGCTTTATGCATTCAAAAAGTATGATCTCATCTTCTAAGTCCAGAACAGGTGGGATTTGTCCCTGGTAGATCCTCTGCAGATCATCTTCGAAAGCTTTCCCATATTTTCAATGCAGCAAGATTATCTCAAATCCCGAAGGCCCTAATCTCATTGGATGCTGAGAAGGCCTTTGACAGAGTGGACTGGGACTTCCTCTGGCTGACTTTAAGTAAGATGGGCTTCCCTCCCCTCTTCATCCAGTGGATTCAGGCCATATATTCCTCCTCTTCGGCAAAGATCTGTTGCAAAGCGGATATTCTTTTCTCGATTTCCCCTTTACTCAGGTACAAGGCAAGGTTCCCCCCCCCCTCACCTTTCCTATTTAATCTTTATTTAAAACCCTTGATTCATCATATCAAACAGTCTTCACAAATACAGGGAATTCCAATACTCAATCACGTCATCCTCTCTGCATATGCAGATGACATCCTCCTCCATTTAGAGAATCCTGCTAAATCCCTGAGACAAGTAGTGGAGGTACTATCCCAATTTAGCTCACTATCCAATTATAAACTTAATCTGAACAAATCAGAAATCTTTCCCCTAAATCATTTCACTCACAAAGCTGACTTCAATAGTTTTGACCTAAAATGGACTCCTCATTCACTTAAGTATCTGGGCATTCACCTAACCACAGATCCTCTTCGGACCAAGAAACTCTATCTTAATGACCTAGTGACAATCCTTTAACTTGATTTTCAAATATGGGAATCTCTTCCATTATCTCTTGGGGGACGCATAAACATAATTAAAAAGAATGTCCTTCCTAGACTTTATTAACCATTACATATGCTGAACACGTGGCTCCCACTATCTTTCTTTCAGAAGGTACACACTCTCATCTCTGGCTTTATATGGCTACATAAACAACCCAGAAAATCATTTATTAAACTGAGTCTCCTCAAAGCATCAGGGGGTCTTCGCCTCCCTAATTTTCTTCTTTATTATTGGGCAAGCCACTTCTCTAGGATCAGAAAATGGCTTACGGATACCATAGATAAAGCCTGTCCTGTCTGGCTGCAAATAGAAACCCAGATCTTACAACAACACCACTAGCTTTCCCCTGCCATTTACTATATTCCCCTGAAGGACTTGCCGGACCCAATCGGCCACTCAGTAATGGGGACCTCCCTGAAAGTTTTTTTCTCAATTTTGCTCCTCTTACAAATTTTCACCTTATCAAGACTTCGCGGCACTCTCCTCACACACACTTGGTTACCTCCTCTGCAAAATGCTAACAGATCTCTACTCCTCCTCGTCTCTTCTCTCCTTTTCTGAAATCCGACATACATTTGGCCTAAATGCTTCTCATAATTTTAAGATCTTCCAGTTGAGACAGCTAATAGCACAAGTAGTTGGTACTGCTTCCCTAGAATCTAAGCTTCAACCTGCATTGGAAGGCTTCCAAGAGCTATCTCCCAAGCCACACTGCTTGTCCCTGTTATACAACTATATCCTCTCCATTGGACACACTGATCCTGTACCAGGTTCCAAAATCTGGTCCTCTCTCCTTCCAGGGACAGACATTGAATGGACAAAAGTCTGGCAAGATTTATATACATACATCTCCCAAGATAAACTGCGACTTACCCAATACCATATACTACATATCCTATATTACACACCAGTAAAATTAGCCTGAATTGGCCACCTGCCCAACTCTAATTGCTCCATATGCGGTAAAGGTGAAGGAAATTTAGTACATATATTCTGGGACTGTGCTAAAATTGCCCCCTTGCAGCTGTTGATTCACTCCAAATTGGACCCAATACTTGGTCTTGGGGACCTCTTCACTCTGGCGATCTGTAACCTAGGGATTTATACCACTATCCGGATTAAAGAATGGAAATATCACATGGCACTAATTTCCATGGTGGTAAAGTAACCAGAACTTAAACACTGGTTGGATCAATTACCTATCTCCTATAATGAATGGCCAAATGACCTCTTAGCCTACTTCAGGACAGAGTGCTTGATTGCTGACTCCCTTAATAATCTGGCATCATTTGATAAAAAAAGGGGCAAATTGTATGCCTTATGTCTGCACTGAGGTTATTAACATTACGTTTTTCCAGGTCCATCTCAAGATGTTTCTATGTACCAAATATTTCTTTCAAGTATTGTACTATATGTATTGGCACACTCCAGTGGGGTTTCCGGGGGGGGGAGACTGGGATAGGGAGGGGTTTCCTTTCTCTTTTTCATCGGCTTTCCATAATATACGCTAATTGGATGGTTGCATCTATGTATCATACCTGTTATGAATACTACTATGTTTATAATTTAAAACCAGTAAAGAAGTTGAATTGAAAAAAATGTTAAAATGTGCCACTGTGCAGCACTGACAAATAACTTAATGAAGCACAATACTATAAAAAAATATCAAAGCTGACCAGCTGTTTAAATTATCTGTATTGCTTGTGGACCCAAAAAAGGAAATGATCTATTCTTTTTGCAACTTTTTAGTGCTAGCTGAGTGATATAGGGTGTTAAATGCTGCTTCATAAGTGCTTAGAATCACCTGTGCAGTTAAGAAGTTCTAACTACCAAGAAGAGATGTGTTGGTGAACTGTGAAACTGCATTTAGCCAAAATGTGCAATTATCCAATGTGCACGTAACAGATTTTTTTTGTTCTATGTGAATAGTAAAAAAATCAGGAAACTGGAAAAGTGTGCTTTTATCAGGAATGTGCACTTATCCGATGTGCACTTAATTAGAATTAACTGTATTTGCAAAAACTACGTTAATGCAGACATTAGGGTTTTTTTTGGGGGGGGGTTGGCTCCGCTGAACCCCGGACAGCTCTCTCAGGCATCCACTCACCTCAGCTCTACCTCTGGGCCTGAAAATTCTCCAGGTTCCTGGCACCAGCCTGGCTATCCCCTCGGCTGTGAGCTCTCCCGAGGTGGGGCCACCCTATCCTCCCAGGGCACTCTATCTGGAAATTCGGGCCGGGCTGGGCTCAGCCCAGGAGCTGGATGAGTCCGGCCAATGGAATGTGGCTGCAGGGATGGTGCCATCGCCTATCTCCGGGAGCAGGGATTTTCTTGGTTGCAGTCTCCCCTCCACACTCCCAGCAGAATTCAGACATGCAATGGTGCCAGGCATGCCCGCTGCAGTTCTGCATACCTCCCTTTAGAGTGCCCTGAGCTTTGCAGTACCTCCGGTTGCCACCGGGGGCTGCTGCAGTGCCAGGCAGAGCCTGTATCCCCCCAAGAGAGGAGAGCAGTCCTCCAGATACTCTATCCTCTCTCTCCCCTGCTGACCCCTGACGGCCCAGGCTTGTTCCCGAACCCGGGTCGCCGGTGTTGTGTGAGGTGTGGCATCCAGCACCTCAATCCTCTGCACCACCGGGCCAGCCCAGACTTTAGGGTTGACAAATTCAAAGTGAACAAAGTAGTGAAATTATAAAATATTAGGGTTTAGGGTCTCTGGAGTCTTCTGGAATCAGTGATGGGGTCTTTCTTGGGCCTGTCAACCCTACTGCTCACTCCTCACTCCCCCAGCCCATAGCTTCCTGTCCAAAGCACAAGGTACAGCTCTGAGACAGTGCCTCATAGTGATATACTGTTTGGAGGTGGGGAAGTATGGCTCACCACATGTTGTCAACAGAATTACTCATAGCTTTCTTCATGCAGGGCCCTGTTTGTAATATTTCTATTCGCATCATTCCACAAAAGCCTAAGTTGTATTTTTCCAGGGTCTTAACCAAATAATTTAACCAGCTAGATTTAATCCCAGCCATAAATCAATTCTTTTTCTCTTTTAAACATAGAGTGGAAAGAGCATTCTCTTCATTATTTAATATTTTAATCCAATCATTTATCAAACTAGTTTCTTTAAAAAAACTAATTTTGACTTTTCCCACTTCAACTCTAACCATTGCGTTAGCCGTGGCTCGTGGAACATTTCAGAGTGCTTTATAATAATAGGATAATGGAGTTTCCAGCAAATTCTCAATATTATCTTGATAGCCCCATACTTCAGCCACATATTATAAAATTGGATTTATTTTGGCCTCCCCCCATTAGAGCTGGGAAAACCGTGTTTCCCCCATACTGATGATTAAATTTTAATAGGGCATTTGCACTTACTTTGGCCATTATACTTTGCGCCTTTAAATGTTTTATCCATTTACCATTCGTAACAATTTTTATCCCCAAATAATTATATTAAGGCACCAGCTCAATCAGCTCCTGATTACAATATATTTTACATTTATGGATATCCCTAGGCCTTTCCCCCAACACCATGACCTTAGTCTTCTCTAGATTTATCTTAAGTTCAAGATCAGAACATTTTGGGATTAAGATAGCTTTTTTTTTTTTTTGCAGGTCTGCTCTACAGATTGATAATGACATAATGTCATCTGCATATGCCAATGAACCCACTTTTATTGAATTTATATTTGGACAGTCCAATTTATCCTCCACCTTGTTTTCCAACATACAATTTATATATATATATATATATATATATATATATATATATATATATATATATTGAATAACATAGGAGCAAGCAGACAACCCTGCTTTACCCCTCTGTGTGATGGAAGAAATTCAGTGAGTTCACCATTCTTTCCATACCTAACCATTGTCCTAGTGTTAGTATATAAACCAACAATAGGAAACAATAGTGACAATGGTAGATGTTTTTCACACAGAATCCTCCATAAGATGTTTTTATTTACAGAATCAAACGCATGTGAAAAATCAATAGATAATACATGTATTTTCATCTTTCGTATGTATATATATTTTTCCATTAGATGAACCAGACAAAAGGCATTGTCAACTGTGGAAAACCCTTCCCTAAAGTCAGATTGAAATGATGATAGAATATTATGTTTTTTGATCCATGTGATCAGCCTGCTGAGTATAACTCTCACAAAAAATTTTAGAGGATAGACTCAGCAGACTACAGGTCTGAAATTACTTGGGTCATATACAGAGCCTTTCTTATGTAATGGGACAATAATATTAGCTGTCCAATCAACTGGTGTATAATTAAATTTCAAACGCATATTAAAAAATAAAGTTAATAACGGAATCCAAAAATTACTATATTGTTTGTAAATCTCAGGTGAGATTAAATCAGGACCCAGGGCTTTATTACTTTTCAAATTGTGCAGAGCGATTTCAACTTCTTGTTCACTAATGATTAATGGGTCATAATGAGTGTCACTTAAAGCTTCCATCATAATAGCCTGCCCATTTCCTTCTTTATAATTGAATATTGACCAAAAATATTCTACCCATACATCTTTGGGCACATGTATTGTGGGGGAAGAATGGTAAACATTAGTTCCAATTGCAACCAATTCCCAAAACATCTTATTATCTTTTGTTTCTATTACTGTCATCATTGTTTCCCGCAACATTTTTACTGTCAATAGTTTAAGGTAAGATTTCTGGGTCTTATTCAAATTTTGACAATTTTCTCTGGTAGAATGCTTTTTTGTCCATCTTACCAAATGATTTAGCTTTTTTTTGGCTTTATAACAATGTTTATCAAACCATGTGCTTTTTTCCCTTTCACTACTATTTTTTTTTTGTATATTTTCTCAACTATATCTCCATTCAATTGAACTAATAAATGTCCCAATAAAAATATGTCATTTAAATGACTTCCAAATGGTGAATCAAGTTTCTCTCCCCATGACAAAAACATCTCTTTTAATATTTCATCATTTATCTTTGAACAGAGTAAGACCATTCTTTCCCTTATGGCCATTTGAACTTGTGGCATAGCTACTTCATTACAACTTATGTCCTCTTTTAACTTTAATGTCAATTCAATAGAAGCATAGTCACTTTCTGGTCTCATTGTTATTTTTAAGGCCTGGAATATTCCGTTGTACATAGAACATGATCTATTACACTTTGTCCAGAATGGGAAAAAAGGTCATCCTCCCCTCTAAATCATCTTGCAACCAACCATTTAGAACCATCAGTGGAACATTATTGATTAGATTCTGTAACTTTAGCCCATTTACATTTGTAACCTTGTCCATGCTATTCCTTTTATTACAATCATTCAAATTTAGTTTGGCTTGAAAAAAGCTTAAATTATCATGTCTAGCTATCCTTGCATAAAGTCACCCACAATAATTATAGCATATTCTGGAAATTTTTCTACTATTATTTCCAAATCTTCAGAAAGGATACTCAACCATTTTTAATATCTTCCTTAACATTCGCTGGTGGTAAATATACATTAAAAATAATATATTGTTGATTCCCCCAATTCAACGATAATATTATACACTTTTTTTCAATTTTAAGCTGAACAATAGCTGAAATGTTCTTTCCAATCTTTATATATGAGATTAAGCCACCAGAATACATCCCACAGGTTTGATTCCAAATTGCGGGTGAATGAAACGCTGCATAGCCATTCAAGTCTATTTTCTCTTTGGTCCAGGTTTCCTGGAGTAATATAATATCAAAATTATTAACAAATTGGAGCCATTCTTTATCAGCCATTTTTCCATTTAAGCCTGCTATATTCCAAGATAACAGATTCGCTCTTGAATTCTGGGAACTATTACTTTCATTGGACACTGAAGATGCAAGAGTCTCATCCTCCAGTCAAGCATTATTCTGATTTTCAATTGTACATTGGCCAGTCAAGTTATCCAGGTCTATCAGCACCTTATGAAATCTTTCTGCATTTAATAACAATTCCTTAGTGATATATTCTGATTGACATTTAATGTTAATTTGAGTATCTGGGCCCTTTATAAAGACTCTCTCCAACCCTTCTATTTGTCTATTTCTTATCTCTACATTCATCAGGCTAGAGAATAAGGTTACTATAAATGATTTTAAAATTTCATCATTTTCCCCATACATTCTATTTAGGCCAAATAATGATGCAATATGATTCTTTTCTCTCAATCTTTTTATATTCTCGTCATTTTTTTTTTTTTGAAAAATCCCATTTCAGATTCTCCAGAACTATATCAACAAGGTCCTGATTGATTTTTTTTTTAGGACAATTTGCTCCTGGGTGAATTGTGACATGATTGTTTGCCACAGTACTGGTGCAGCAACTTCAAGACCCAGAGAGGCTAAATTTTGTTATTTAAACCAGATTTTTTTGGCTATTTCCATTTCTTTTAAGATAACATAAGCCAGTAGATCTTTTTCAAGATTGCCCCTTGTTACCATCATTACATCCTGGGTTTCTATTTTCATCCCCAGTTCTGCTTTAAATAGATATTCCATCAGATCCTTTAGTGTCTCTGTTGTTTCATAGTTTTTTTTTAAATTCCTGTTATTCTTATTACTGTTTCCTTTCCTTCTAATGCTATCACTTTCTTCCCTTTATTAGATGACTCCTCCATATTCCCCTTCATACTTCCAAAATACCCTTCACTTTTTGGGCTTAATTTTTCTTCACTTCCTCCTTTCTCAATCTTTTCATCCAAATTCTCTGATTTCTTTAAAGCTTTTTTCTTTAAGACCACAATTGTGTCTATGTGCCGGCAATAGTTTTCCAACTCAGGTACCTCATCCCTTAATTTATCCTTTTTAGGTTGCTCCTTACGTTTAGTTTTCTTTTCATTCCCTTTTCTCTTTACATAACCCCCCTTCCCCTTCTATTTTGGATATTTCCTCCCTAGTCCCATTGTGGAAACTTCTGACATCTGTAAAGTTGAAAAAGGCACTCTAACTTTATTTAATTTGGTTTCAAGATTACGCATCTTATTTTCCATTCTTTCCACTTTTTCCACTATCATATTCGAAAGTCTGTTAAATTTTTCTCTAATATCATTCAAGGCCTCCAACAACACTATATTCACCATTATCGGATGGGCCGAAGCTTTGATTGTGTGTTTAGACAATGTATCTGGGCATTGTGAAAATAATTCTGGTTCCAAGTTAATGCTTTCTACCTCCTTATCTAATTTCTGAAATACGGTGTTTGGAGAGCCTGCTAAAATTGAGATATCCTCAGTATCTAATATCTCTTGTGTTAATACATTCCCAGAAATGTCCAAGGGACTAAACTGGTCTAGCTTTGTCACTTCTTTTGAATCCTCAATTATAATTATCTCTTCTACATTATATTTCCCCTGCAATGTTATATTTGAGTAATCCTTTTTCCTTTGTGCTATACAATCCTTTGCTACCTTTCCCTTATCTGCATTGCTGAACTTATTCCTAGATTTTAACTGTTCCTTTATTTCAAAATAATCTGAGATTTTTGTTGGTACATGTATTTTACCTTTAGTTGTGCATTGCCTGATCGGTTACTTTCTTCTTCTATCTGTTTTTGATCACCTCGTACTATCCCAGCATTCATTACATTTTCAGATGTATAATTATCTAATTATTGAAGTGGTAACTTCTGTTGTAATATAACATTTTCTGAGCACTCTGTACAATCTGTACTAATTTCCTCCATTATTACTTTCCCCCTGAGTTTTTCATCTTACTACATATGAGTTCTCTTCTTTCTACATATTTATCTGACTTCTTCCCTCGATTTTTATCCTCCATATCCAACAATTCCACCGTACTCTCCACTACAATTAAGGACTTACACCTGTGATCTACCTCTTTGTCACTAATACTTCCTTTTATAGGCTGCTTCTTTTCTATAGGTGTTGATGTAGTAATTTCTAATTTCCCCCTGAAAATGCAGTCTTTTTTAGGTCTGTTCTTTTTGCCCTTTTCTTTATGAACAGGAATAATAGTTTTACCACTTCTTATATTCATTTCAAAGAAACAATAGGACTAAATAGGGAAACAAAATATGGCTTTTCACCCACACCTTATAACTAAGTAATATACTGTAGCACACAACCCACAGACCAAAATCTCATTCACACCACTTCACTTTCAGTTCTTACACTTCTCTTCAGCAGTTCTTGTTTGCTTATTCTTGTACCTCTATTAATACAACCATTTCTTCACCTTTGTCTTCCTTTTTTTCTTTCAAGCACAAAGTCAGATACTGTGGAGCCGATTATACCCATGCAAGAATGAGAAATCACAACCCATCACGTCTTGACTGGTGTCAGGAGACTAGAATCTGAAATCTGGAAGTCTGTACACATAAGCACTAGCACAGGCAATAAACTGTACACCGGAGTGAGCAGTGAACTATAACACACCAGTGCAATTCAGGATGGTAAATCTTTTGAAACTTTTAAGTTCTTTAGTCCCTCTTTAAATCCTTTAGTCCATTAGTCTCATTAGTCCCTTAAATCTCCATGTCCAAATGTCCTCCACTTTATGACCCGATAAGTCTCAAAAGCAGCTTTATATATCCAGCAGCATATTATAAGTAAAAACCATAAGGGACAGAACAAATATATATTTTAGTATCTATGCAACAAAAAGGGAAAAAATAAAAATGAAGAGTTACTATAATGCTATAATGCTGCAAAGGGGTAAAGCTAGTTAAGAAACAATTTGACAGTATATGAATATAAATACAAAAGTTAATTTAAGCTATCTCCTATTGCACCCACTTATACACTGCTATAAACTGTTGTACATTCATAAAATTCAAATGGACTTATTTAGGCTTATTTAGGCCTGAAAACCAAAAAAAAAAAACCTTTTAAATAAACAAACTGATTCTGAGTCACTAAGAAAACAAAAAAACAAATTCACTTACACATGTTCAAATGCAGTTAAAAGAGAAAATACTAAAAACTCAAGATGGGATAATTCTGCTCCTTTTCGACCATTCATAGCTCCGCTGTTGCTGCCCATTTGCCAACACAATAGGGGCAAGGCCATGGTACAATGAAGCGGTACAATACAGGTAACCATATGAAAAGCACAATTTTAAAATAAATAGAATGACTGCATATGAAAATGAGAAGCACCAGAAACAATTCCAAAAAGGACTCTTAAATATAAATTTTTAGAACGCTTTGGCTATAATAAAAAAGAAGTCTTCCATCTCCTATTGACAAACGAATGCTCCAAAGCAAAGTGGAATCAAATCAAATCTCAAATCTTCTTTATTTTTAAAAGGAGCCTTTCTAAAACCAAGGCACCTGTACAATTAAATGTATAAAATAAATTATCCTAAAGACAGAACATATAAATTACAATAAAATAGAATATAGTAGCAGCAGCACTAATCCTTGAATGCCAAACCAAAAAGATAAGTTTTCAAGGCATTCTTAAAACTCTGGATGGTTAGGCAGTCTCGTACCCAATGAGGTAGAGAATTCCACAGGGAAGGGGCAGCAAAACTAAATGCCCTTACTCCAGATGTTTGTAATCGAACCCTGGGAATCTCTAGCAATCCCTCATAGGTGGATTAGAGAGGATGGAGGGGACAGTAGGGACAAAGGAGATTTTCAGGTGATCCAGTCCCTGGCCGTGTAGGGCCTTATAGGTTAATAAAGCAACCTTGAAGGTGATCTGAGGAATGCCAATGCATGCGCCTTTCCACCAGATCCACACGGTCATGTGACTAGTCTAGGAAAGCTCTCGGAAAAAAACAAATGAGGAAGCTATGGGGGATGCAACCTAAAAAAGAAGATTGTTTGGGCAAAAGAAAAAAGAATAACCAACTTTGCACACAAACTATTAGACACTTAAACACTAAAACACTAAAACACTAAAGCACTAAAGCCCATAAAATGTATAAAATCAGATATAACAAGCATTTGTCAATGCCGAATGTTGCTTGCTTCTATGTGCTGTTTAGGTATTTGGAAGTCATTGGAGTGCAAATATTGAAAATTTGCGAACTTACTAGTGTGCATAGGAACTGCACAACGCACGCTCGTAAAACAGTCATTTTAGGAATTTTTCACCAAATTTTCAATGTAGCCATTTAAGACCTCTGCTCACGAACAGTGTCACTGTGATTTTGTTAATGTGTCCCATACATTGAGTTTGCACACCGACTGCGCCATTGTGCACCACATGGGCGGAAACACGTTTGGGCAGGATGTGAAAAATGACAGCTGTACTGCTCATAAGGAGGTGTGGTAAAATGGCAATGTTGAAAATCTGGAGTGGAAATATTGAAAATTCGCAAACCCACAAGCGTGCATGGGAACTGTGCAACGCACACTCGTAAAACAGTCATTTTTAGGAATTCTTTCACCAAATTTTCAACATTGCCATTTTAAGATCTCTGCTCATGAACAGTAACACTGTGATTTTCTTAATGTGTCCCATACACTGAGTTCGCACACCGACTGCGCCAATTGTGCGCTACATGGGTGGAAACACGTTTTGGGTGAGATGTGAAAAATGACAGCTGTACTGCTCATAAGAAGGTGTGGTAAAATGGCAATGTTGAAAATCTGGAATGAAAATATTGAAAATTCGCAAACCTACAAGCGTGCGTAGGAACTGCGTAACGCACGCTCGTAAAACATTTTTAGTAATTTTTTCACCAAATTTTCAACATAGCCATTTTAAGACCTCTGCTAATGAACAGTGTCATGGTGATTTTCTTAATGTGTCCCATACATTGATTTCGCATACAGACTGCGCCATTGTGTGCTATGTGGGCGGAAACACATTTTGGGCAGGATGTGAAAAATGACAGCTGTACTGCTCATAAGGAGGTGTGGTAAAATGGCAATGTTGAAAATCTGGAGTGAAAATATTGAAAAATTGTGAACTTATGAGCCTGCGTAGGAACTGCACAACGCACGCTAGTAAAACAGTCATTTTTAGGAATTTTTTCACCAAATTTTCAACACAGCCATTTTAAGACCTCTGCTCATGAACAGCATCACTGTGATTTTCTTAATTTGTCCTGTACATTGATTTCACACACTGACTGCGCAATTCTGTGCTACATGGGCGGAAACACATTTTGGGTGAGATGTGAAAAATGACAGCTGTACAACTCATAAGAAGGTGTGGTAAAATGGCAATTTTGAAAATCTGGAGTGAAAATATTGAAATTTCGCAAACTTACGAGCCTGCGTAGGAACTGCGCAACGCATGCTCATAAAACAGTCATTTTTTGGAATTTTGGCACCAAATTTTCAACATGGGGTTTTTGGGACCCCTTCTCATGAATGATGTCACTGTCATGGTGGTATTCAGGCCTGAAGGATGATTTCGCAGTCACTGCACAGTCACTGCGCGAAATCACCATTGGAGCCTGAATAACACCATGACATGACATCATTCATGAGAAGGGTCCCAAACCCATATTAAAAATTGTGCAAAAATCCAAATCCTGAGATATGCAACAAAGTTGAAACTCCACCATCTAGCCCATATACAGCTTACGGCATTTCCTCAGTTCGTGGTTGGCTTTGAAGAGTGCAGGCGTGTTCCCGGTCCACTGAAGATCGTTCGCGGAGTCGGAAGTATTAGGGTGAGAGGGGTGTGGGGAGAGCTGGGTGTGCAGTGGGTGGAGTGCGGGTTGTGGGAGGGTCCAGAGCGCTTGTGAGCCGTTTTGTCTTGGGTAAAAAAAAAAAGGCGTCGTGGAAAGTTTGCCACGCTGGGGTGGGCCCAGTGTGGCACAAGGACATTGGGGTGTTCAGCTGACGGGGATTGGGCACCCTGCTGGCCATGGAATTTATTGCCACGCTGGGGTGGCTCCAGCATGGCACAAGGAGGGGCGTTCAGCCGATGGGGGATTGGGCACCCTGTCGGCAAAGGACTGCTTGCCATGCTGGGGTGGGCTCCCAGCGTGGTACCTACTACTGGGGGCGCAGCTCAGCCCGATGGGGATTGGGCACCCCGTCGGCTATACAGTGCATGCTGGGCGCGCAGCAGCTGCGTGTGTGTGTGGGGGGAGCTGGGCATGAGCAGCCGATGTCTTATCGGTGCTCACTGAAGCGTAGCGCCCCTTTCAATCAGAGTGTTACTGCATTTTGAGCTGCGTTGCTACACAGCCCAAAATGCATTGGCTTACAGGGGCCGCGCCTGCCAGCACACTGACTGAATTGGTTGAGGAGGTGACACACCTCCGAAATCTCCGATGATGGCACTATGTTTCTTGCACATGCGTGCAAGCAACATAAAAATTATCATTGAATCTGACAAAAGGCTTCCTACTTCCCTCTACAATATTCCTTTTTCAATATATGAGTAGGGCTAAGGTAGTCAATAGGCAATTCAAAGGCAGACAAAGAATTTTGATTTTATCCTCTTGCACACTCCAACTCTGTGATGAGGCTGGTTTGTCTCTCCTGCCAGACCCCCCATGGGGTACACTCCACCTTCATCTCCTCACTGCTGCTTTACTACTGGCCAAACTCTGATTCAGCCATAAGGAAAAGAGAAGAGCAGGAGACAAGGACCAGGAAAAAAACGTCTGCACAAGAAAGACTGGAAAGGTTGATCTTGTAGTCAAGTGTGGTCCTGGAGATACTATCCAGGCAATGCTAGCATACCTTTACTAACTCAAAATACAGCATAGATCAGCTCCTGCTTCTCACACTCCTCCACAGTGTAACAGCATGTAGCAGCTCCACCTCCAAAAATGCCCCTTATTGTGACCCCAAATATTCAACATAGTCTGCTTAAGATTTCTCCTCATGAAGCCAGTAGGTGAAATGTTTCAAATCCAGCCCAAAAGGTGATTTCATAAAGCAACTGCAAAACCCCCTTTCAGGATGGATTTGAACATTTTCACCTACATTGTTCATGAAGTATTGTCCCAAAATGTCCATACTGAACATCTTGGGGAAAAAGATTTAAAAAATAACCAAGTTACAAGTAAAAGTTCAAAACACACTGGAAATGCGTTAACTGCAATTACCTTATTTCCTCAGTTCGCAGTGGCAATTCCAGAGGGAGGAAGTCTTTTGGCTCAGAGACTGGATCAATGACAGTGGACTGATTTTAGGTGAGTGAGTGATGTGGAAGGAGGAGGGCTGGTGGGTTCTGAGTGAGTGGTAAGGGTGGGGTGGGTGTGTGGGGAGGTCAGCACCACAAAAGACATTGGTGGACAGTTTTCTTTGTTTCAGAGGAAAAAAATGATGAGGGACTGTTTTCCTTATTGTAGGTATATTAGTCAGCTGTTCAACAACACCAGGGTGGGAACCTGTCGTTGCTAAAAATGGGGGGACAGCAACAGACTCACAGAGAGGGGGGATTTCAAGTACAGTGGTATCAATGGTGGACACTTCTGTACCTCTCAATACTGGGTGGGGGGGGAGATTATAGGCCGGCATTGCAGGTTGAACAACCTGGTGTCAGAAACACATGTATAAATAGGGCAGTGGGCTTGGGCATCAACCATTATAAACAGTGCTGAGAGGGTGGGTGGCTACCAGTCTGTGGGACTGGGTACCCACCAGCCAGTCTTTTTGAAAAGACAGGGGTCAGGGGAGGTACTTGCCAATGGGATTGGGCACTCACCAGCCATTTCTACAAGACACAGGTTGGAAGGGATGGGAGCTGCTGGCCAGCAGGATTGGCTCCTTCCAGTTTTGTAATTAAAATGATGGTCAGGAGACAGGGGTTTTAAAGATAGATTTTTTTTGTGTAGACATATTGATTGTCAGTGATTTCTTTGTATATGAATTTAAATCACTGATGATCAGCAGTGCACATAAGCAGTGACAAAGAAATCACTGATGATCAAAACACTAACACGACAATCCAGCTATCCTTAGAATGTAAATTTTTAAAACTGAGCATGTGTAAAAAAAAGGCACAGTTTTTAACTTTTATATTTCAAAAACTTGCTAGTTGTCAAAATGTGAACCTTGGGTCAGACTATGAAACCTATAAGTTTCAGGTTTCAAAAATATGTTTTTTAGTTATAGGGAAGCTAAAAAAAAACACCTCTTAATTTGGGTGAATTGTAGCCTTTTTGAACCTCTGTAACTCCCCCCATAAAAAAAAAACCAGAATGGCACAACATTTTTAGGAAGCAGAGATCCTGGCCCAGACTCCACATATACCAAATTGTAAGCAAATTGGTTGAACAAGGACGGAATTATTACACTGCAAAACTCAGAATTTAACATTACATTGAAACATAGAATTTGATGGCAGATGAGGACCGCTTGGCCCACCTCGTCTACCCATTTTTCCCTACCTACCTACTGTATCACCGTAGACCCTACTTTATCTTCAGCTTGTCTCCCCCTTGTCTTATCACTAAGGTTTCCTTATGCCTATCCCATGCTTTCTTTAACCCCATTACAGTTTTTCCCCCACCACCCCCACTGGGAGGCTGTTCCAGGCATCCACCACCCTCTCAGTGAAGAAGTACTTTCTCACATTTCCCCTGAGTCTACCTCTCTCCCTCCAGCTTCATGGCATGACCCTTTGTTCTTTTTTTTAGCTTTATTTTCTTTTAATTTAAAAAAGGTACAATAAATTCCATATACATTGTTACTTACATATGTATACATCCATAGTTTCATAGCAATCAGTAGGTGGCAATACAGTTGCAGTGATAGTAATACATTCAACCCATTTTGTGCCATTAATCCACCCCACACAGGAAATTTCATCCCATAAGTCCCCAACACCCAATACTCATTTCTCCCAACAACCAAACCTATCCCAGCTAGTATAAGGAGCCACCCTCCCAACCACTCCTCAGATCTCCTTTTTTCAACACCTTTAAGTGTCATCATGGGACAAATGTGGGGTCTCTTGCTGCATGGAAGAGGACCCAAGCCCTCCACTGAATTTCAAACTATTCCCTTTGTCCTGTAGCCCCTGCTATCAGTCATTCTAGTAAATAATGTTCCACTATCAAGTCATGCCAGTTTTCAACCGCAGGAGGTCTAACCTGCTTCCATAATTTAGTGATCATATTCTTAGCTAGAAGGAGAAAGGTAAATATTAGAGACCTTTTTTGTACTTTAAAACCATCCGGAGGAATTGACAAAAGTGCAAACTGTGGGGTTAAGATCAATTCTGGTTAAAAAATCACTTTTAAGACCTGTTCAATCTGTTGCCAAAAAACTTGTAATTTACAACACCTCCAAAAGATGTGTACCTGATCTGCCAGTCCCTCCCTCCCTACAATGTCTCGAACAATCTGCCCTTAATGTAGGAAAAATCTTTACCAGTTTAGCCGGTGTATTAAAGTACCTATTTTGAGACTTCCATGAAAATTCTCTCTAATAAGGAGAGAGAGAGGTCCCTAAAGAGGAGCGAGTGTATTTTACCTACAGCTCACAAGACACCGCAGAAGGCAATTCCTTGTTCCACGCATCCAGCACAGACTCAGAAGTGTTGGATATGAACTCTTGTAGTCTTTTATATAATCTCAGGAGGCGAGCGCACTCTGTGGTCTCGCATTCGATTGGTCCCCCTGCTCCATTCTGTATCATTGCTTGATTCTCTTGCAAAAACTGTTTTGTGAAGTGTCCAAACTGGTTAAATTGGCTAGAAAGAGCTATTTTCATGAGTCTGTAACTTCTTTTGGGGAAACTGTGATTCTCATTCTGTGTAAAGTGATTACAGCCATTTTCCTGATTGCTTAGACTGGGCCAGACGCCACGGCGCCCCAGCATCCCCACAGCCTTTTGTTGTGTTAATTTTTAAGTCTCTGCCCAGCAGAAACCTTTTTGTTCCTGCAAAGCTGTTAACCCTAGTGCCTCCTCTGTCTCTTCCCAGTTGAGGATCCCTGCCTGAAGCCCTCATTCGAGCGCCGGGGCCACGCTCCGCCAGCGGGTGGTCGGCAACAGCCTAGCCACCTCCAGGGACCATCAGACCGGGAGGGACAATGAGGAAAGGTACGGGAAAGCCGCGGCCAATCAGGAGGTGAGCGCACTCTGTGGTCTCGCATCCGATTGGTCCCCCTGCTCCATTCTGTATCAATTGCTTGATTCTCTTGCAAAAACTGTTTTGGGAAGTGTCCAAACTGGTTAAATTGGCTAGAAAGAGCTGTTTTCATGAGTCTGTAACTTCTTTTGGGGAAACTGTGATTCTCATTCTGTGTAAAATGATTACAGCCATTTTCCTGATTGCTTAGACTGGGCCAGATGCCATGGCACCCCAGCCCCCCCACAGCCTTTTGTTGTGTTAATTTTTAAGTCTCTGCCCAGCAGAAACCTTTTTGTTCCTGCAAAACTTTTAACCCTAGTGCCTTCTCTGTCTCTTCCCAGTTGAGGATCCCTGCCTGAAGCCCTCATTCGAGCGCCGGGGCCAGCTCCAGCGAGGCAGTCGGCAACAACCTAGCTCCTCCAGGACCATCAGACCGGGAGGGACAGTGAGGGAAGGTAGGAGAAACCACATAAAATTTTGCCCGCCCATCCCACCCTCTTCTGTGTGTTATCTTATAGACATCTTCCCGCCGATTCACAATTCCTGCTCCTAGAGTCGAGCTGACCAGTAAGCTGCCCCGTATACCCTGTTGTGCCAACAAATCAGCAGTCCCCTCCCTTACTGTTCTCTCCCTGACTACATTGCCATATTCTAGCTTGTATTAACTAGCAGTATTGTCTTTATAATGGGGGGAACCCCTGGACATATCTTGCTCTATTACTCATGGCGAGTAGGGTGGAAGATATCCTTCCTGTTACTGTCATCTTGGAAGATGCTACCCACTTTCCAATTCTCACTGTCACTCTGAAAAACGCAACTCACTTTCCTACTCTCTCTACTACACCAAATTTTGACCGGATCCTCTGTTATGACCAACCTATGTTGCAACACAATCAGTGGGGAAACCTCCACGTAGGGACCCAAGCAGATCTACTCTCATATGGGCTGGTGCTCCACTATTGGGCATACAGTTCCCCATTACACCTGACCACCAGACTGTTATTTAGTGAGCAGGCAAGAACCTATAACCCCTCATTCGACTGGCTTAAACTAATACGGAGGCCCCTGAAAGGTAAAAGGAGGGCCAAAGATAGGCTCCTCCTTTTATCTCTTGAAGCTCTTGTGAAACTCTTAATATTCATACTGACTTGTACTGGAAATATAGAAATTAATCCAGGCCCTCTAGAGTGTATTACCTCACCAGCAGACTTAGCCATGACCAAAGGCCTAACTTTTCTCCACATCAATGCATGCAGCCTGCTAAAAAAGCTCACGATATTACAAGCCTGGGTTATTCATACGTTACCAGACATTCTGGTGGTGTCAGAGACAGCTGACAGAGACATAAACTTGCCCAATTACCAAGTTTTCAGAGCGGATCGTCAAACAAGGGGTGGAGGAATAGCGATATATGTAAAATCCAATCTATCTGTAACTTGCCTTGACGCAACTTCTATGCCCAAAGAATTCGAGTGCCTATCCCTCAAAGTGGTCCTCTCCAACTCCACAGCATTACAGCTAATTGGCTGTTATAGGCCCCCCTCAGCTGATCTTAAGCTCCTAGCCCACCTGGGAAACCTAATCAAGAAGGGTACAGATGAAACCATAATCCTAGGTGACCTAAACCTAAACTGGCTATCCAAGACAGCAACCCTTAATATCTTTCTGCGATATGTATGGGCTCACAACATATAAATGAACCAACCAGAATCAACAAAAAGAACCTGAGCAACAGCACATTACTAGACATCACGCTGGAGAGCAAGCCTCGCCTCTTCACACACGCTGGTGAGCAAGCCTCGCCTCTTCACACACGCTGGTGAGCAAGCCTCACCTCTTCACACACGCTGGTGAGCAAGCCTCACCTCTTCACACACACTGGAGTGCTTTTCAGTGATATAAGAGACCACTGCCTTATTGCTGGAATAAGATCATCTGGCAAACTAGCACCCGCGGCTAAATTCATACTGAGGAGATCAAAAAAGAAGTTCAACATTGAGGCATATCTACATGACCTAAATCACTCTACAAGGTGGCAAGAGTTCTATCTAGCAGACCCAGTGGAAAAAGCACACGAGGTGTTAAATGGCATAGTCTTAGGTGCCCTCAACACTCATGCACCTATTACTAAGTGCAGTAAAAACAGAACTTGCGCTGGTTTACAACTAACATTAAATCTGCCCTCCTTGAGAGGGTTAAGCTTTGGAAGAAGGCAAGGAAGTCTAAGGACCCAAATGACTGGCTGATGTTCAAAAAATTTAGAAATAGCTGTACCAGGAAAGTGCGGGATGCAAAGGCTGCCTACTATATGACAGAACTCGACTCCTCCTATCACAACCCTGCCAAATTCTGGAGCACCATAAAGGACATAACAGGACAAGAACCTAGTACTACACTTCCAGCCCAGATGCACCACAACAAGGGAATAACCTCAGTTAAAATGGTAATACTGGACTCATTCAACACTCACTTTTCAACTGCTGGTCTCGCATTTGACACCTCCCCAGCTAATCTTCTGCATGCCCAGCTAAGTTCCCAGAGTACTGGATCTTGGATATCTGAATTCTCCTTCTCCTTCAAACTGGTTTTGCTGAAACAAGTGGAGGACCTTCTTTCTCAAATGGATGTCAAAAAAAAATGCAGGTGCAGGCGCCCTTGATCCCTATTTTCTAAGAGTGCAACACACATTTTCACGGTTCCATTAACACACTTCTTTAATCTCTCTTCTGGTTCTATTCCCGCAACCTGGAAAACAGCCCAAGTTATCCCATTACTGAAATCAGGGGATCCAATGGACCTTAACAATTATAGACCAATCTCTATCCTTCCTGTGCTATCCAAACTACTAGAAAAACTAGTGTTCACCCAACTTAGGGAATATCTTGAAGAGACTAACCTTCTAAATCCAGCACAATCCGGATTTAGATCTAGGCATAGTACTATCTCTGCTTTGGCCAAAGTAACAAATGATTGGCAAATAGAACTGGATAAAAAATAGTGTTTGTGCAGTATTCCTTGACCTAAGCAAGGCGTTTGATACGGTGGACCATGAACTGCTCCTCTCTTCCTTGCATTCCATAGGCCTAGATCCACCCTCCCTTAGATGGTTCAGATGTTACCTTACGGGAAGGACACAGCAAGTGAAAGCTGATGGAGACCTCTCTCCACTCAATCCATTGCTAAGAGGTGTTCCACAAGGATCCATCCTGGGTCCCATCCTCTTTGCTATTTATATTAATAACATTGACTCAAACCTTACCAAGGCATCTGTACACTTGTTTGCAGATGACACTGTTTTATATGTCAGTAACCCTTCGCCTATTACAGCCTGCAAGCGGAATTCCACATCCTGCAACATCAACTATTGGAGAAAAAGCTCCTTCTAAATGCAAAAAAAACAAAAGCTATGTTTTTCTCCACCCTAATTCAGACAAGGCCTACCTCACTAAACAATCTCCCCCAGCTCTCCACTATACTTGGTGAAAACCTTGAATATGTGGAAAAATTCAAGTATCTGGGGGTATGGATAGACAGCAGACTTAACTACATCATTCACATTGAAGAGCTTCTAAAAAAAACTGCGACAGAGGCTTGGTCTCTTTTACAGAATAAGGCACTTCCTAACCAGAGACTCCAAGAAGAGGTTGGTCCAGGCTTCTTTTCTCTCAGTACTTGACTATGCAGATTTCCTCTACAGTCGCTGCCCTGTTTTCTATCTAAACAAATTGGACACTCTATACCACAGAGCATTGAGGTTTATAACAGACCTACCCTTCAATACTCACCACTGCTCTCTATATGCGGCAGTTGGATGGACATCTCTCAGTTCAGAAGAAACAGAAATGCTGCAGTATGGACCTACAGAGCACTGACCAGAATGCTCCCAAATTATATCATCGACTGCTTCACACAGGCCAAAGCTAGTACCTATGCCCTAAGAAGCCATGATCTTATCATGCTTAATGTGCCTAAATTCAACACCTAGCTCGGGAGATCTGCCATCAGCTACGTACTAGTCTCATCATGGAATATGATTCAGAAGATCCTGAGGCTGAACAACTTTATATCATTAGCATCCTTTAAGCATCTATACCTATGTCTCTTCCAAGAAAAATGCAACTGCTACCACTAGTACTAGTATACTCAAACTCCTAACCTTCCCCTCCTTAGGCAGCCAACAATAGATGACATTACACCTTCTAATCATTCAACTCCATAGTCCCCGTACATCCTGTCTATAGTCCTCTCCCATTACTTCTTGGCTCTTACCATAGTCCTCATCCCTACTATACTTGCCTGGTGCTAGCCCCAGCCCCTGCCCAGTCCACCCCTACATCTTATCACTGCGTCTCCTTGTCCCTTATGGTCCCTAACCCCTTAGTATTGAAATATTGGATGCTTTACTTAAGAGACTTACTAATGAACATCCCTTGTTGATATGTATATATATTATGTTAGATAGTGTACATCCATGTGTCCCTACTTGTCTTTATGTTTAGGCAACAATGTTTTGGTATGTTGTATATAAGTGTTCTTAACATACCTGTATGTGTAATTACTATTGAACCTTGACCTTATCAGGTCCATCTTGCAAATGAGCTGTGCTCAATGATGTTCGCCTGAATAAATAAAGATTTGATTGATTGATTGATTGATAATAATCCTATCAGATGGGTCTGGCTAGTCCCCCCTATTGCATTGATAACCAGATTTAGAAATAGGGGAGAGGGGCTAGGCAAGCTACCCCTCAGAGGTCCTTTATGTAAAAGGAAATCACGTACCTGTAGGTACCAATAATGAATTTCCCTTTGAAGCTGGACAAAGAGAACCACCCCCTGCGAATCTAGAAATTGAAAAATAAATGAGAGGCCTTTCCTATACCAAATTTGGAATGTTAAATCAAATTGAGCTGGTATAAAATCTGTTTCTGCTGATAATAGCCTCAGGTAGTAGAACACAGGTTCCATAGCTGGTGCAGCTCTTATTCTATACCAGATCTGTAAAGTCTGTCATGCCCCATTAAAAAAGTCTGTCAGTTTTGGTAGATTGGCAAGGGAGGCAAAAATTACCTTCAGTGGGTTATGGAGGTCATTAGGAAAACATTCTATTCTCTTCCAAGGTGGTTGGACATTGGGATTTACCCAGGCCAAAATACGGGTTATTCCTATTGACACTGCATATTGGTTCAGATCCTGGAGATTTAAACATCCCTTGTCCTTTGGCAATTGTAACAAAGACCAACAGATACGTGGCTTGTGGCCATCCCACACAAATCTGGATAGAATTTTATTCCAAGAGTTAAAGTACATCTTTGGAGGGACAAAGGGGATTGTCTGAAATAAATATAATAGTCTAGGCAGGATATTGGATTGTATGGTGGCTACTCTCAAGTAAAAAGGAAGCTTTTGCTGGGACCATTTATGTATATCAGCTTCTAAAGCTTGGGTCAGCAGTTCATAATTTACTAAAATCAAATTAAAAACCTGTAAAGATAATTGAATTCCAAGATACTTTAACTTAGTGGCTCTCCATTTAAATGGTAACGTTTGTTTTAGTTGGAGGGAAGGGATGAAATTAAGTGCTAGAACTTCTGTCTTTGAAGAATTAATTATATATCCAGAGACCAAGGCAAAATCATCCAGGATTTGCCAGGCCCCTTTTAATGATGTCTCATGATCTGTTAAAATTAGTAACACATCATCTGCATAGAGTGATATACAATATGATTCCCCTCCCAATTCCACCCTGTGCACCTCTCTGGAGGTCCTCATGGCCATCGCCAAAGGCTCTATATAAAGAGCGAAAAATAATGGTAAAAAGGAGCAGCCTTGTCTGGTCTCCCATTCCAGACCTATGGGGTTGGACAAGGATCCATTCACTCTTATATATGCCTGGAGATTAGCATAAAGGTTACTGAACCAGGTAATAAACTCCACTGGGAACCCAAATGCCCTTAATACCTGCCAGAGATACTTCCAGAGCACCCAACTGAATGCTTTATAGGCATCAAGGCTAGCTACCACAACAGGTAATGAGGTCTTGGAGATATAGGACAGAAGATGGATAATTTCAATGATGTTATCTGATGTTTGTCTGTTCTTTAAAAAGCCAGATTGATCTTGATGGATTATACCTGCCAAAATATCCTCCATTCTCTGAGCCCATACCGACATATATAATTTATAGTCACACTTCAAAATTGAAATGGGACAATATAATTCAGGATGTCTGAGATCTCTGCCCAGTTTAGGAATTGTTGAAATCACACAGAGTTTAAAAGCATATCAAACATTTCAAATCTTAAAATATATAGAACAGCTGATACAGTTAGGCGAATAAAGTTAATCACCAAACACTTGAATCCATGAATATGTTTTCAGGGCCTTTTTAAATCTCTCCACAGTCATGCACTCCTGTAACTGATGGGGTAGAGAATTCCAGAGGATTGGGGCCACATGCATAAATGCATGGGCCCCAGAGGATTTCAAGCACACCCTCAGGATCTCTAGCAACCTCTCGTCAGCTGAGCGGTGCGATCATCCAGGGCAGTAAGGGACCAGGAGCTCTTTCAGGTAGCCTGGGCAAAGTCCATGTAGAGCTTTAAAAGTCAGAAGACTGACTTTAAAGGTGACCCGCCACTGAACTGGCAGCCAGTGCAGTCCGCACAGCACTGGCGAAATATGACTGGACTGGGAGGTACTACTCAAAAGCCGGGCCGCTGCATTCTGCACCAGCTGCAGGCAGCAGATTTACACCCCAGGAAGCCCTAGGTAAAGGGAATTTGCAATAGTCCAAGTGCAAGGACACAAAGGCATGGACCAGCATGGGACGATCGCCGGACGGAACAAGGTGCCTAATTCTGGAGATATTTCTCAGATGGTAGAATGAGGACTTGATGACAGCAGACACCTGTGCATGCAGAGTCAGCCCTTCATCAAAAATTACCCCCAGGTTACGCACCTTTTCAGAGGTCGGGAGTGAAACACCCCCAAGATAGAGCCCAGAGGGTGAACCAACCCCCAGCCCCCCATCCAACGAGCTGGATCCACAACCAGCACCTCTGTCTTTTCTGAGTTCAACTTCAGCCAACTCCAGTCCATCCACTCCTGGATTTCTTTGAGGCAGTTATTAAAGACTAAGAGAGCTCCATCCTGGTCGGGTGCAAAAGAAAGGTAGAGCTGGGTATCATCAGCATAGCAGTGAAACCTCAGCCCATACCTTCTTACTATGTCTCCGGGGGGGGCAGCATGTACACTGTGAACAACATGGGGGACAACACCAAGCCCTGAGGAACCCCACAAGACAGAGAAACTGGGTCCAAAGAATAAACCCCGGAAACCACTGTCTCCGTTCTTCCAGTGAGGTAAGATGTAAACCACCCAAGGACTGCACCTGATAGTCCACAGTTGATCCTCAAGCACTTAAGTAGAACCCCATGGTCCACAGTGTCCAAAGCTGATGAGAGATCTAGGAGAACCAAGATAGAATGGTTCTTCCAGTCCCTAGCCATCAGCAGATCATTGATCACCTGAACCAACACTGTCTCATTACTGTGCATCTTTCAAAAACCAGACTGGAGGGGTTCATAGATATCATGGATGGTCAAATGGTTCTCCAGCTGTACGGCCATCACCTTCCCTAAAAGGGGAAGGTTAGAGATTGGTCTATAGTTTGCATGGTAGTCGGGGTCCAAAGACGCTTTCTTCAAGAAGGGTGTTACCACCGTCTCTTTCAGGGAACTAGGAAACTCACCTGTGTCCAAGGAGCAGCAGACTAGGACCAGATCGATGAAATCAATACAACCCAAGGTCAGGGAAGTTGGTCCAGGATCCAAACTACAGCACATAGGGTGTGCACCCTGGACAATCTGCATGACATCCATGAACTCCGGTCAGTCGAAGGTACTCTAGGAAAGCTGAGGAGCAGCAGCCACATGCTGATCCATAGCAACACCCTTAGAGTGTGCTGGTTGTAGTGCTGCTCTAATGTTGCCCACCTTAGTTGCAAAGAATCGAGCAAGTTCATTGCACTCTATTTTCAAAAAGGCCTTTCGAACTTGTAGGCAGGCTGGGTTGCACAGTCTGTCCACAGTGTGAAAGAGCTGAGCTGGTCGATTTGGAGCAGCTGCAATCTCCCCAGACAGGAACTGTTCCTTCTTATGGGTGATTGCAGATTGATAGGCTTGATAATGTTCCATAAATCTAAGGTGGCTGACAGCAAAGAAGGATCTCCACCAGCAGCGCTCTAACCATCATCCTAGTCGCTGCATCTCCCTCAAGGTCCCATCAAACCATGGGGACCAAGGGCAAAGGGAGAGAGGGCAAACATGGACAAGAGCAACGATATACAGGGCCACCAAGATAGCTGTATTATAGGCTATCATGAGGGCTTCTGGGTCACTGTTTGCCACTGGAAGGGTTAATAGGTGAAGTACTGCTGCCAGGCCTTCAGAGCTAACATCTCGTAAAGGGCGATACCTGACCATCTCCACAGAGGTAAGCCTGAAAAGGGGGGTGCTAAAACTAAACTCCAAGGTGTAGTGATCAGACCATCCAACTGGTTCCACCCCCAAATCAGAGGCCTCGATCCCCAGGAGAAAGACTAAGTCAAGGGAGTGACCATGTTTATGGGTAGCAGTGGTAACTATCTGTGTGAGGCCCAGAGATGACATCAGCTGGAGGAAGTGTTGTCCAAACTGTGAAAATTTGTCATCAACCCAGGCACTGAAGTCACCCTGAACCATCAGCCTGGGTGACTCAAATGCCATGTCGACGACAAAGTCTGCCACTTCTTGAAGGAACCGCTTCTCATCTCCGGGTGACAATAGGTATGGGCGATTCTACAACCGACACCTGCTACCACTGTACATTCGAATGACTCATTCTCCTCAACTGGTACACTCGTGAGGTTGAGTTCGGTCTTAAAACAGACCACAACATCCCCCCCCCCACGATCCAATCTTGGGCGATGAATCACCAGTATCCAGCTGGAGTTAAAGCCTCCACAGTGGGGCCAGAATTCTCATCCAGCCAGGTCTCGGTGATGCAAGCCAGATCCACCATTTCTACAAGATCTGCAATAATTGCAGTCTTGTTTTCAATGGACCTGGCATTGCATAACACAACCCGAGTTGGATGAAACTCCAGGGCTGCCTGAGCCACCTGCCCACTGATATTGGTGGTGCCCTTGGGTATGGAAACCAGACATGGAGAATCATGTTTTCCATTTCACCCCAGTCTGAACTTCCAGAAAAGCTTGTTTCATCAAGGTAACTGATAAAGGAAGGATGGCCTTATACCACTCCTGGGGGAAGCCATCAGGACCCGGGGATTTAAGGGTTTTTGCCTGCCAAACTGCCCACCTGATCTTAGCCTCTGTCACTGGAGCTTTAAGTGCCTCCTCTTGGGTGGGAGTAATTTTAGAGAACTGCAGGGATGAGAGGAATTGTTGTATGCAATACTCTGGGGGAGGAGATGTATTAGCATACAACTCACTAGAATAGTTCTGAAATATTGACAGGATTTCTGATGTATTTCCCTTCAGGGCCCCGTGATTGAATCTTTCAATTTGGTTATGGTGGCTGCCTGCCTAGAGCCCCTAAGTCTCCTTGCCAAATTTCTTGCTCCTCTAAGGCCACCTTCATCATAGTATTTCTTTAATTGTTGTAGTTTAGCTTGTACTTGATAATCAATTATAGCCTGAAGCTCCCCCTTGAACTGTCATATTTCCTGCTCTCTTGACCCATTAGGCTGGCCCTGACCTTGTTGCAGAAGGGTCAATCGAGCCTAAAGTTGCTTATATCTACTTTCTCTGCTTTGGCTTTCGTGCACCATACACAATTAATCCTCCCCCCCCGAATAACTGCCTTCAATGTATACCAGATTAACGCTGCCGGGGTATCAGGTGTAGTATTTTCCCCAATTATCTGTGGAATCCTTGTTTCCAGCAAATCTTTAAGTTCCTGCTCCTTAAGTAGAGACAGATTAAGTTTCCAAATAGCCTGTCTATGTGGTTTCCCCAAATCTAACTTGAGCAACAACGGTGTATGATCCGATAGAAACTGGGCATTTAGTGACGATCTCTTAAAACATCTAAGTGTTCTACTGAAATAAAAAAAATAATCTATCCTTGATGGGGTTTTGAACCTTGGTGATTCGTAGGTATACCCTCCTCCCTTAGAATAGAAATGTCTCCAAACATCTAGAAACCCTAGGGTCTTAATCTGTGAACATAGCCATTTCTGAGTTGGAGATTGTCTATAGGAAAGGGGATTAGAAGTATCTATTTTGGGATTTGAAGTAATATTAAAGTCCCCTTCCATAATCAGTAATCCTTTCTGAGTGTCCATAATTCTATTTAAGAGTTAGCATACTCTCATCTGGGGAGATACTGGCATGAGATAGACATTAACAAGTGTTACATCCTGTCCAAACAATGTCCCCTGCAGAATAATGTAACAACCTGCAGGGTCAGCATATTCTACTCCCACCACCAAAGGTAAGGTGGAAGGAAGCAATATTGCTACTCCCCTTCTGTGGCCTGTCTTACTTGAGGCTGAATATACCTTATACCGTCCTCCTGCCCCTAACTTCAGGTGTTCAGTTTGTGTCAAATGAGTCTCTTGTATATAAACAATGTCAGGTGCCTGTCGCTTAAATTATTGGAGCAGCCTAGAATGCTTAATTGGGCTATTAATTCTGCTTATATTAAGCGAGAGCATAGTGAAGGGTGAATTAGCCATCATTTTTATAAGAATGGGTAAAAACCATACTTCTCAGGAAAGCACCACCCCATCCCTCGCCCTCCATTCCACCTTCTGTCTCCATTGTAACCTTTCAAATCTTTGCCAGTTATACCAATCTGAATGAACCTTTAATACGTAGATTTTGATGGCAAAGATTCTGGATTCATATTTTAGGCTTCAAACTAGAACCTCTTCTTCAAACAATGTACCTTTGCTTAACCTTTTCCAAAACATTGAACTACATAACCAAAAAAAAAAGTTTGCCTTACTTGGCAAGAACCTTGACAGTGTATACATATAAACCATAACTTTCTACTGGAAAACTTTATCAAACATACAAAAACATTACAAACTGTCACTTTCAAGGTTGGGGAGGCTGACCTTGTCCATCCTGTACATCCATTGTGGTCCCTAGGTAAAATACCAATAGGAAAGGAGGAAAAACCCAGGTCTAAAATGCCTGGGGCCTCCTGGGAACAATTATATGTTCCAACAAAAAAATCCAACTTTGAAAAAACCAAAAATGTGTAGGGTAAGGATTTTAAATGCCCATAATCTCATTTAGTCATTTCTGATAGTCTCCCAGCACAAGTCTCCACTCCCCTCATATAATGAAAACATTTTAAAACTGGTGCTAAAGTCCTTCATAATGTTCAAACTGTGCAGTCCAAGGTAACACGAGAAAAAAAAGAAAACATTATGATCTGTTTGTAGAACTTGGTAAGAATCTACAGAAAGCAGAAGTCCTCTAAATAAAAAGTCTATAAACTAAGCCTAGCTTTTTATTGGGTGGGGGAGGGAGATGGTACCTAATTCAACACCACCTCGGCAAGTGGCTCGTCTGGGTTAATTATTATAAATTGTAGGTATTTGTGATATGACATGCCTAGAGCCAGGGCAGTAGGGGAAAGGTCCTAGGAAGTGTCCCTGACCCCCACCCGCCCACTAACATTCATATAAATCAACTGCTCCATGAAGAAGCGTCTCCGATTTGTTCATTCCTGGGGTTAGAATCTGTGAGGCAAAAAGCAGCCAAAGCTTTTTCTTGCATCTTGCTTGCTGTTTCCCCTCTTCCCCTCCTTTGTGGCTGACTGAACTGTTTGCCATCGTGGTGGTCTGGAGGTAGGTTTTGCATTCCCTTTTGTATGATCAGGAAAATGGAGGCCCATTCTAGTAAGGTCTTGTTTAGCTTCTTGTGCTGTAGCATATTCTTTTTTGCAATTTGAGAGGTGCACAATTAAGCGTGCAGGGTAAGGAGTTGAAAATGTATGACCTGCAGCTTTGATCACCAGTAACAATGGCAAGTATGCCCTGCATAGCCTCGTGGTTTTTGGTGCATAGTCGTGGTCAAGGTAAAAACGCTTCAGTCCATAAAAGATTTTCTGCTTTCTCCATGCCAGCAGAAGGATCTGCTCTTTAGTAGCGAAGTTATTAAAGTGGGCTATTATCGACCTTGGCAGAGCCGCAGGGTCAGCCAGTCTCGGTGCTAAGGTCAGATGTACTCTCTCTAGATTTAGTTGAAATCCCTCAGGTAGCTCTAGGGCTGTACGTAATAAAGTATCTACAAAGTCCTTCATGTTAGAGCCTTCAGAACCCTCCAGGATACAGTATATATGAACATTCTCCCTCCGAGCCCTATTTTCGGCATCTTCCTGCCTGGACTCCAACATATCTTGCTGCTGTTGTATTTGTTGCATCTGGAGTTCCAGATCATTGACCCAATTTTCCGTGGCCATTAGTTGTCTTTTGGTATCATCAGCCCTCTGTTCTAACAACATGACATCTTTGTGGAGCTCCCCATAGAGCTGTTTAACTTCAGCTTGAAAAGAAAGTAAATATTGGTAAATTAAATCAAACTTCGCTTTCTTTAACTTGGGTTTTGCAGCTGAATGAGAATTCTTCTGTGAGGATCTACAAAGGCCCGTGGTTTTAGCTTCTTGTGTAGTTTCAGGGCCTGAGGCCTCCAATTCTGATATTTCAACATCGCTCTCCATAACTGCACACCATACGCAGAAAACACCAGTATCTTAAACAGGATACCCTCCATTGTCTCTCTGTAATATTATTTTGCTAAATGGCACTGTGTAAAGCACTGATTGGAGGGTATGAACTCAGGAGTTAGAGCGGAGCTCCAAGTTTGGCGGCCAGCTCTTGAAGGAGCGGAACCAGAAGTCCACAACCCTTTGTTCTTGAGCATCTTTTTTCTGAAAGATGCTTCCCTCTTGAACCTTTATACCTGTGAAGTACTTGAATGTTTCTATCATATCCCCCCTCTCTCCATTCCTCCAGTGTATACATATTAAGGTACTCTATTTTCTATTTTCAGCTTGCATTTAATATAACCATTTTGTTTTGCTTTAAGGTATGTCAGCCTAGCCTTTCCTCATAGGGCTTTTGATGCAGACCATACACCATTTTGGTTGCCCTCCTCTGGACCATCTTCACTCTTTGCACATCCTTCCAGAGATGAGGGTCCAGATTTTAAAACAGCTTAAGAATGCCACAAGCCCCTGGTGTGTCAAACATATGGTGCAGGGGGCTTGCAGCATTCTCCCACCACTAATTGTGATTCCAAACAGGTCCCTAGTTTAACTTGTGCCATTTGGGGGACCCTTTTTATGGTGCCTGCTCCAAATATTTGGCACAAGCTGCCATAAATTGTGGAAAGTGTTGCAACTGCACCCAGTGTACTTAAATTGGGCGCAGTTGTAGTAAAGGTGTTTGGCACAGTTGCACCAAGCATCAGGGCTGATGCAGGGCTTGAAGCAAGCCCAGCATCAAACCTTGAAAAATCAGGCCCGAGGTCTCCAGAACTGCACACAATACTCCAGGTGAGGTCTCTCTTGTGATTTATACAGGATACAACCACATCCCTGTTACTGCTGTTTGGATCTCAGAGTCTGCAGATCTAAGTGGAACAAAACTTGGCAAATAAAGACATCTCACTTCCCAGACTGTGCATGAAAAATTTCATGCAATTTTGTTGAATGGTGGCAAAGCTATTAAGAGCAGAGGTATGGGTTTAACATTAAACAGCCTACTTAACCCTAATTATAGTGGTACTACTGCACCACTGTAATATAGTGGATTCCATTAGGATGCAACACAGAATATTGTAGAATTCTGTTAAGTTACTGCTGGAAGCAGTGCAATTCCAATGGCAGGTACTGCTGGGGCAGTACCTGGGATAATAACAATCTGTTTGCAAGGGATAAGCTGCACCTGAGTGGGGAGAAGAAGAAGGTATTAAAACAAAGACTGAGGAGGTATATTGTGACAAAGGTGGATTTAATCTAGATAGTGGGCATGGCAAGTGGACAGCAGGTAGGCAGGGATCTGATAAAGTGGAGTCATAGCCTATCCCCCAGGCTAGCAGGGAAGGATACGGAGCAGCCAAAAGGGGAGGGAGTAGAAGGGAGGAGATGGAGGATGATGAAGGGAAGGGGGCAGGATGGAGGGTGGTCTCACTGAATGCAAGAAGCTTAGGCAACAAATCAAATGAGCTACAGGCACTCTTGGCAGTGTGGAGGGTGGATATTGCAGCTGTCATGGAAATGTGGGCAACTGAGCACAGGGACTGGGATCTGGAAATCCCAGAGTACAAATTACATAGAAAGGACCATAAGGAGGGGAGATGGGGTGGGTTGGCAGTCTATGTGAGGGACAGGATCAAATGTACAAGGGATGAGAAGGAGGAAAGGAGAACAGAGGTAGTCTGGTTGCAGCTCCTAGACTCAAGGGGTAGGAAACTGAGGTTTGGGGTGGTATACAGGCTGCCATCCCAGTCTGAGGAGCTTGACAAGGAATTAGCAGGGCAAATCAGAAAGGTATGTAGAAAAGGGAAGATGGTCATTGTGGGGTATTTCAACTTGCCGGGGGTTGACTGGAGCATTCCGGTCACCTCCAGTGTTAGGGAGCAAGTGCACCTGGATGCAATCCAGTAGGGTCTCCTGACGCAGTTGGTCAGTGTACCTACTAGGCTAAAGAACACTTTAGATCTAGTATTGTCAAATGGGGAGGCAGTAAGGAAAATAAGAGTAGAGGACCCACTAGCCGACAGCGATCACCAAACAGTGTGGTTTAATATCACAATGTGCAGGAAGCCAGTGAAATCAGTAACCTGGGTGGTAAATCGCAGTAGGGTTGACTTTTGGAGGATGTGGGAAGTACTGAAAGGGAAACTGGAGGGCATAAGGTAGGAGACGGACACGGAGCAGAAATGGGATATTATTAAACAGAGGATTACAGAGGCAATGGAAGCCTGCACCAAGACACAGAGTAAGAGGAGCAGAGCAAGGAAACCATGCTGGTTGAACAGCAAAGTAGTGGAGGTGGTGAGAGCAAAACGAGAGGTGCACTAGAGGTATAGGAGGTTGGGGAAGGAAAGGGACAGGGAGGAGTATGCAAGATGGTTAAGGGAGGTTACCAGAAAAGTGAGAGAAGCCAAGGCCAAGAGGGGGCTGAGATTAGCACTGGGAATTAATGGGGGGGGAGACTTTTTCAGATACATCAGGGAGAAAAGGAAGTGCAAAGAGACAAAAGTGAGGATAAAAAAGGGTGGGGAGTGGAGTGGACAGAAAAGGGGGAGGAACAGGTGGGAGCACTGAATGAATACTTCTGTTCAGTGTTAACAGAAGGAAAGGAGGGACTGCTACCACCATGGGCTGGGAGGCTGGGAAAAGGGGGAGAGGAGGCAACAGATGGAAGAATTGAGGGAGATAGAGTCCTAGAGGTACTGCGGGCACTGAGGGTAGACAAGGCACCAGGGCTGGATGGGATCCACCCCAGGGTGCTGAGGGAGAAGGCGGAGGTTTTGGCAGAGCCGCTGGTGGATCTATACAGCACCTCACTGGAGTCAGGATGTGTGCCACTGAACTTGAGGATGGCACATGTAGTACCATTACACAAAAGTGGACCAAGGGATGAACCGGGTAATTATCATCTGGTAAGTCTCACCTTCATAGTGTGCAAATTCACGAAAACTATATTAAAGGAAAGACTGGAGTCATACCTGGAGGACAACAGCCTCCAGGATGTGAGGTAGAATTGGTTCATTTCAGTGAAGTCTTTTTTTTTTTTAGTCTTTGGTAACCGAGTAAGGCCCACTAGGCACAAGTGCCTGTTTTCAGGGGCAACCTGGGAGCACTGGGCAGTTAAGTGACTTGCTCAGAGTCACACAGTATGCAAGTGGAGGTTGTGAGAATCAAACTCAGGTCTGGTCTGCTGGATGTATCAAGCTCGTTCACACCTCGTTCCTCTAACCTCTAGGCTATACTGCCAACCAACCTGATATAATATTATGACTGGGTGACAGGTGAGCTGGATAAGGGTCATACGGTGGATGTTTTTTACTTGGACTTCAGCAAAGCCTTCAATTCTGTGCCTCATGAGCAGCTTGGGGGGAAGCTAACTGGTGTAGGGGTAGGGGCAAAAATGACAAACTGGTTTACAAGCTGGTTTAGTGGGAGGCTACAACAGGTGGTGGTGGGAGGGGAGCTCTCAACTCTGAACCCAGTGATGAGTGGAGTGCCACAGGGCTCTGTGCTGGGACCAGTATTATTTGGGCTCTTCATATCATATCATGGGGTGGTGAGCAAGGTAAGTCTGTTCGCAGATAACGCCAAAATGGGAGCAATGATAGATGGAGGGGAGAGATGGAAGCAGCTGCAGGGGGACCTAAGCAAGCTAGAGGAGTGGTCAGAGAGGTGGCAGCTGGGGTTCAATGCAAAGAAGTATAAGGTTATGCACTTTGGGGCAAAGAACCCAAGGAGAGAATACTGGCTGGGGGGTGGTTAAGCTGGGGATCACTGAGGAGGAGAAGGACCTAGGAGTAATGGTAACAGGGACCATGAACAACACTGTCCAGTACAGGAGAGTGGCTGCAAAAGTGAACAAAATACTGCGGTGCATAGCAAGTGGGTTTTCATCCAGGCAAAGAGAGGTGATCTTGCCCCTCTACAGGTCACTGGTAAGGCTGCACTTGGAGTATTGTATGCAGTTTTGGAGGCCGTACCTGAAGCGTGATATCAGGCTACTGGAGGGAGTGCAGAGAAGGGCAACAAAAATGATAAGTAGAATTGAGGGGGAGAGACTATATGAGCAGGCTGGGAGACTGAATATGTACACCCTGGAGGATAGAGGGGACAGGAGGGACATGATAGAGACATTCAAGTATCTGAAGGGAATCAGTAAGGATGGGGCAGATGTGGTCTTTAAGCTAAGGAGGAGGGACACCAGGGGCGCTGGGCTAAGAATGGGGGGATTTAGGAAGAAATGAGAGGCACTATTTCATGGAGAGGGTGGTAGCAAAATGGAACACACTACCAGAATGGATGGTATCATGTAAATCTGTGAACAGCTTTAAAAGGGCATGGGACAGGGAATGGGGGGGAGGTGGGGAGCAGCAGTGGGATGACAAAGGGGAGGGGTGTGGGGCAGCTGCAAATTAGGGGTGCTCGCTGCACACTCAAGCAAACTTAAATAGACTGGGTGGTCTGTTTCTGCTGGCACATTCGTATGTTCATAATCCTTTTGTCAAGCAGAAATCAACGAAACTGCATGGCATCCTGGCCGACTCCACTGTGTTAGGTTAGAAGGTAAAGTTTCTCTGTTAATCAAACATTGATATGAAATAACATTTTTTAAAGGGCATAGTGAAAGAAACAATAATTACCCATGTAACACTGTAGCTAAGAATAGCATCATCATGTCTGCCATCACAAGGTTCCAAAAATGTTGGCAGCATAGTACCAAAAAGGGCAGACTTATTGCAATCATGGATATCCCAGACTGTTTCCAGTTACTTGTAAACGAATACATTTTTATTTATTTATTGATTTTTTTATTTATGTATTTATTACATATTCAGAGAGTAACTTTGAGTCACAGACTCATTTACAAAGGTTCCACGTCACATAGATTGAATACAGACAGACATTACAGCAAGTGAGCTCAGAGACAGATACAGATTGTTTACAAAGAATCAATCAAGCTAACATTCAAAATACTAGTGTTACTTATTAAGTAAATTACATTGTACACATATGACATAGTCATGAGCAACAGTGGATGGACACTTTTTTTTTAAAAGAGCCTTTAGGGTTTCAGACTATGCACAAGGCCCTTAAAATTCAGAAATTTCACAGACATAGACATTTCTGCAGAAGTTCTGTTCTGTCCCAGAATGAATATATTGCTGCAAAATGTACAGCTTTTTGCAGCACCTGGCTCTCTTCCCCTCCACTCCTTGTTATTCTGAAGCCCCTCGTCTATGCTTAGCATGACATCACATCATGTTTTTGCCAATAGCAGAACTGTATTCTGCCACAGAAATTAATAATTCATGCCACATGAATGAGAAAATAATGTTGCAAAAGCCTAGGAGCCCTCCTCAAGAAATCAGCACCGAAGAGCTACAGAGAACCAGGGGCCCTGACTAAAAGGTCCACTTATCATAAATGTTAATTTTTAAGAAGAATGTGTTGCATTTTCTTGGATTTCTGACCTAATGAGGAAATTAACCTTGTTTGTTAGATATTAGCACAATACAGAGTTTATTTATGTTGACAATATTGATTGACTGATTTTAGAAAGACCTGGTTAGCACGTGAATAGATGCATACCCATTTTCATGGATGACCAGGGAGAAAAATATAAAAGAGATAAAAAGCGTATACAACAACATACATATTATTTTGTACTGTTTCTGAAGTATTCTTTTAGGCATGCAATTCATAATACAAAAATAACATACTGAATAACAATATGAAAATAGAAAAAAAAATATCTTCAGTGTTGAAAGCTGCAAAGGTATAAATCTAGGTAAGAAAATCAATATGAAACATTGCTAAACAAAATAGAAATTACTAAAAGTGAATGTCTTGGTACTATTTAAATCATTTGTGTGGTTTAGCCTTGTTTTGTTTCCTGTCCAGAAGAGGAACATTTTCAGATTTCTGTCATGTATAAAATACCCCAAATTAAAATCCACAGACAGTTCTTCAAGAGTAATTTTAATTACTGCAAGTGCAAATATTTAAAACATGTTATGGCAAGCATGCCAAGCAGTTTGTAACAAGTTCACTTCTCTGTGCAGTCTAAACTATTGTATGCCACTACAGTAAAAGAGTACTGACTCTTTAAGTACTGTAAACAAGTTTATTTAAGGTAAAACATACTAGTAGGCAATAAAGGAGATTATGTTTAGACAGAAAGAGTGGGCAGTCAATAATTTAAACAGCATTTCTTGAAAGTATAGATTAAACTAGAAGGGTAACACTAAACATGATGAACTTCAAAAGAGTAGCATCTCTGCTCTCAGTGGACCCTCATTAATGAGTCACCAGATAGGCAATTACTGTACAGTTCTTCTAATGACCAGGATCAAATGTGAGCAGTCAGCACAGTAGGGAACCAGAAAGCAGACAGGCCAAAACATCACATGAAAACATGCCATTAAATCTTAATTATTCTTCAAAAGAAAATGAGCCCAACTAGGGGGCATGAGATCTGTGAAAAATATATATATAGAAGTACATTTTAGTCTGTAGCATGGGGAGGTGGATTTCAGTTTTTGTTCTAAGCATTATAATGTGTTTTATGCTGCATGCCTTCATTCACTCATCATCTGTGAACTGCTGAAATGTTCCAACATAGAGCTACCAATTAATGTTACACTACATCTGCCTTTTTTTTAATTTCCCTCAGGACTCTGACCAGGACTTCCTTCCACAAGCTACCGGTGCCCCTTTTTGTTTTTCAAGGCCTTGAACCAAGACTTCTGGGACTCCAGAGCCCACCTGCAGCATACCACCATGCTTTCCCCTGGCTTGTCCCCAGGGGCTGGGGTCACCCACAGCTCAATTTGATATATCATCCCACTTTATGTGGCCACCCACAGTGGAGGTGAAGGCTGGGAGTGTTCCCTGGAGTCAGCAGTGAAAGCTTGATATGGACATAGGTCTCATGCAGAGGCTTCATCCTCTCAACCAGTGTTTTTTATTTCCTCTGAAGTCCCCTTTCCTAGAAGTGCAATGTTGTCAACAGGTGCTGGCATGCCTAATGCAACCAAAGGCTGGACTCATTATATTGCCCCATTTCATGCACTGCTCCCATGCACCTCCGGCATGGTCACAGAGATGGCAGTGTAGCAGCAGGATGCAGATATCCTCCCTTCTCCTGGCTTGCCCTCCATACAGTCCTGGCTCATTCCTGAACCTGGATCACTGGCATCACAAGCAGTAATACTACCACTGTACCGGCAGGCCAGTTTGCATCTGCCTTTTAGGTGGAACTGCTGTGAAATGAGTGCTGCAAAGAGCTGATAAACAGCTGGGCTTTGCAATTTTGCCTAGGTTCAAATTTCACAAATATTGTTGTTTTCTCAAATTCTTCAATTGTACATTGAAAATCAAAACAAAAAGTGACAATAGATGGGGCTGCAGGGAATTCTGCAAAATTCAGCAATTAGAACGATTTTCACAGCTTTGCCTGGTTTTAAAGTTCACATTTTCTCTAATGTTGAGGGATTTTGGCCAGCAAAGCTGGCAGTCTGGTTTAACATAAATAGGGACAGATGCATTTGTATGCTTGGCAGTACAATGTTAGGGGATGTGATAAAAGTCACAGGTTTGCTAAAAGTTTACAAAATCCCACCAGTTTTACTCATATCTCACCCAGTCCCAGTGTTCATGCTGTTACGATTACCATGACTTTCGCAAAATTTTTGCACAACCTTAGTATGTGCTGCAAGGCAATGCAGTTTTATTTATATAGCACTCTATACCTAGATCTTAGGACACTTCACAGATAACAGTGCAACCAAGGAGATCACAGTATAAATGACAAAACAGCAACAGTATTTGATGATAAAAAAGATTTTTATTAGAGCCAAGAAATGCACTTGCTGAGTCAGTGGCTTATGAAACCCAGGCGCTTTGCGTCCAAGCCATAACGCTTTGTTCACTAGGGTTGAGCCACTGACTCAACATGGGTATTTTCTTTTGTTCTTTTGTAATTTGTACTGTGACCTCTTCACTATACAATCATCTGAGTGCAAGCCTGTTGTGTTTTTGACCAAATAGAATCCCATGATCCACAGTACCAAATGTCAATAAGAGGTCAAGGAGAATGACAACTGAATGCAACCTCTATTACTCATCAGGAGCAGTTCATTAAACACCATGACACATGTGGTTTCATTGCAATGCCAAGGCCTGAAACTGGACTGGAATAGTTCAAAAATATCAAATGTCCCCATGAGGACAACAAGCTTCATTGCTACTACCATCTCAGTAACCTTCCCCAGAAATAGATTTGAGACCCGATGGCATTTTGTTTTTACCACCATGTCCAAGGTTGGCTCCTTTAGGAGGGGCTTCATAACAACCCTCTTAAGAGCTCCAGGAAAAAAAAACTTTCATAAGGGAACACCAATGCTGACAATTACCCAACCTAGGGATTCCTAGCAGTCAACTAACAGCTGAGTAGGGCCTGGATCAAAATCAGAGAAATTGTGGCACAGTCTACAGATTACTTTACCCAAATTTAGCTGAACTTCAAACCCGTGCACCAGAGGGCCTATGCTGCTATCACACAGAACACTGCTGACCCATGACAGACCATCTAGACAGATCTCTGCCTTAATGGAGGACCAAACTCCTCATGCCTTTCAGCAGATAACACACATCTGGACTAAAGACATGGGGAGGAATCAGTCTGTCCACAGTGCGGAAGAGTTGGTCTGTTCTTACATGAGGCAATCTCTTATGAGAGGAATTCTGTCTTTTTCAGGGAGAGTGCCTCTGATAATCCTGCTAATGGGCCCTTCACAGCCAGCATACCCCCCCCCCCATGAGCTTGACCTCCTCCAGGAATGCTCTCTACTATGCCCTGTTACCTTCAACAGCCTCAGCATACTATTATACCGTGAACCGTGATGGGGGGGGGGTCAATAGGTGGACATGAACTGGAGCAAGTACAGTAGAACCAGAACAGCTGTGCAGCCATATTATAGCCATTAATGACTGCTATAGCACCTCTCTCACATGCTGACTCCATGTCCAAGATATCCAATTACCCTTGAGTGTATTCAGCTTAAAAATGCATCTCAATTTGTATTGAACCATCTGAATTGGGGGGGGACTGGCCTCTAGGAGGCTCCTTCAAGAAACTGTACAGCACAGTGAGGCAACCTACTGACTGTATCAACCCTGACAACCCAGGAACCTCAGGAGGAAAGCTACAGGTTTGGAGCAATGCCTGCTGAGTGTGCTGCTTCACGTAGGGCCTGCAGAGCCCTGTGTGATGCAAGCTACAAGTATGGCCCCCACCTGATGGAACTGCTACATCACATATGGCTCACAGGAGTATGCATGAAGCAAGCTACAGATCTCACACAGGGAGTGTCATTATGTAGCTGCTATGTGAGTGGCCCAGCAGACCACTTACAAAGCTAGCTGCAGGTCTGGTTGCGTGTATATCACTATGAGCTGATCTGTGAGTGGCCCCCAGTGCCACTTCAGAAAGCATCTACTGATCTGGCAAACTGATTATAAGTCTAATTAATTATTTATGAGCTAAACTAGCTCATTGATTGAGTGCTTTGCCAGTCAAAAATCTCAAAGAAATGCCCAGCATGGCAGCGACACTCAGCATCTTGTGCACTCAATGCTCATGGCAGTGGTGCCAAAACAAGAACTATTTTTGGTGTTGCTGTCAATAAAAAGTTAAATTATTGCAATTAGACTTATTATCACAATAATGACCTCACAGCCAGTCATTTCGTGGCAATTAGTGACTGGCTGGGTGGAGCTGGACCTCAGCCAGTTGTTACGCATCAGGAAATGACTGGCTGTTTGGTCATTATTGCTTAAACATCACTATGCAACTGCTTTGTGAGTTGTCCACAGGGCTACTAACAAAGCAAGTTACAGGTCTGGTGCAGTACATGTCACTGTGCAGCTGCTTTGTCAGTGGCCTGCAGGTCTGTTGTAGTAAGCATCATTATGTAGGGGGACAGAAGGGGTGGAAAACAGAAAGGAGTGGCAGAAATATAGAATGGTTACTTCTGTTCAGCATTTACAAAAGAAAAGGAAGGGCCTTTGCCTAGACAAGAATTTGGAACAAAAATGTGTCTGGGATCAGTTTTCATGGACAGGGTAATAAAGAGGCTCAGGGCACTAAAGGTAAACAAGTCCACAGAGCTAGACAGCCTGCACCCCAGGTTGTTGAAGAAGATAGTACAAGTACTGAATGAGCCCCTGATGGACATCTTTAATTGTGCCTTAAGGATTTCAGAGGTGCTGATGCCCTGAAGAACAGCAGACATGGTGCTGTACCTTTCCAATTGTTTAACCAGGTGAGACACTCTAAGCTGAAGGCTTGTTTACAGGTGCGAACTGGGAGCACAGGGCAGTTAAGTGACTTGCTCAGGGTCACACAGTATGCAAGTGGGAGCTGTGGGATTCAAACCCAGGTCTCCAGATTTGCAGTTCAGAGCCTTAAGCCACTGCACTATACTGCCTCCAAAAGGACAAGTTAAGAAACTACAGGTTGTTAGTTTGACATAAATAGTTGGTAAACTAGTGGAAACCATTATCAAGGAAAGACTAATGGAGTTCCTGGGGGAAACTGGATTACAAGATGGTAGACAGCCTGGCTTTTTGACATGACCTATAGACCAGTCAGCCTCACCTCAATACTGAGGAAAATTATGGAATCAGTACTTAAAGAAAAGATTGTGGAACACCTTGAATCCAGTGGAGCACAGGGTCTGAGACAGCATGGATTCACATTGAGAAGGTCATGCCAAACAAATCTAATTGATTTCTTTGACTGGGTGATGAGGGAAGTGGATCAAGAGGAGCGGTGGATGTGGCCTACCTTGATTTCAGTAAGCCCTCCAATTCCATTCTACAAAGAAGACATGAATAAGCCGGGCAGCCTGGGAGTGGGTCACCAGGTGGTAACCTGGGTTAGGAACTGGCTGAGTGATGGAAGACAGAGGGCAGTGGTAAATGGAGCTCAGTCTGAGGAAAGGATGGTGACCAGTGGAGTGCCACAGGGATCAGTTCTGAGGTCAGTCCTGTTTAATGTCTTTATAAGTGACATTGCGGAGGGGCTGGAGGGGAAGATGTGCCTCACTGTAGATGACTCTAAGGTCTGCAACAGGGTGGACACTCCGGGAGGGGTGGAAAAAATTAGGGAGGGAACTAGGTAAACTGGAGGAATGGCCCAGAGTGTTGCAGCTGAGATCCAATGTGAAAAAGTGCAAAATCATGCATTTGGGGCACAGGAACCCAGTGGAGGATTACATGATGGCGGGGGGGGGTGGAGATATTGACTGTCATCCATCAGGAAAGGGATTTGGAGGTAATCATATCTGATGACCTAAAAGTGGCCAAACAATGTGACAAGTCTGGGGGGAGAGCCACTGTCCAGATCATTGATGAGGCCTCATTTGGAGTACTGTGTTAAGTTCTGAAGGCCACATCTCCGTAAGGACATAGACAGGGTGGAGGCTGTTCAGAGAAGGGCAACAAAGATGGTGCAGGGCCTACACCAAAAGTCATATGAGGAGACAGTGGGAGACCTCAATATGTATACCCTGGAGAAGAGGAGAGACAGGGGAGATATGATAGAAACTTACAAATATCTAAAGAGCATAAATAGGATACTGGAGGGGAAGCATCTTTCAGGAGATGTTCAGGAATGAGGGGGCATGACATGAGGTTGGAAGGGGGTAGACTAAGGGGTAATGCGAGGAAGTATTTCTTCACAGAAAGGATAGTGGATGCATGGAATAGACGCCCAGTGGAAGTGGTGGGGGCGAACACAGTGAAGGAATTCAAAAATGCATGGGGCAGGCATAGGGGAACCCTAGCGATAGGATCAAGAAGGTAAAGCCAGAGATCAAGTAGGGTCTGCGGCATTTGCTGTAGGTAAAGAAAATGGACAGACTGGATGGGCCTAGCAGTCCTTATCTGCAATTAATTTTTATGTTTCTATGTAAGGTCTTGTCAGGCCAATTTGATAGACTTTTTTGACTGTGTAACAAGGTGGTAGACAAAGGACAGGCAGTCGACATACTGCTCCCTGATTTTAGCAAGGTTTTCGACTCTTTCCATATAGGGCAATACACACAAAACCGGGGATCGGGTTGGGGGGGGCAAACAAACAAGGTGTGAGGACAATTTCCTTGAGGAGGAATGACACAGTGGATGGTGATTAATGAGGAATTATTGAGAATAAATGAAGTCATTAGTGGGGTACAGCAAAGTTTGGTGCTAGTTCTTTTGCTCTTTTACATCTTTAGTAATATAGGTGAAAGCATCAGAGGGAAAATCTGCCTATATGCAGATTATACCAAGCTTTGTACAGAGCTGACAATGAGGAAGGTATCTATGAATTCACGGAGGACTTGGAAAGGCTCAAGAGGTGGTGAAAAATCTGGCAGCTGAGCTTCAATGCTAACAAAAGCAAGGTCATGCACTTGCGGAAAAAAATTAAGGGGTAAAAAATAGGTTGGGGGTTGGCAGTTGCTGTGACAGAAAAGGAAAGGGAATTGAGCGTGGTGATCTCTAACAACCTCAAATCATCCACAAAACGCGATAAGGCAATAGACAGAGCCCCTAGTGTTCTGTGGCAGAATTTTCTGATTTCTGCAGCAGGGCTCCTTGGCTTCTGCAACAGCATTTTCTGATTTCTGCTACATGATTTATTCATTTCTCTGGCAGAACGCAGTCCTGCCATTGGCTAAATATTATGTGATGTCATTGATTACATCATATGCTGAGCATATTGGAGGGTCTTCAGGATAAGCAAAATGGGAAAGAAAACCTGACACTGTAGAAAAGCAGTATATTTGAATGAAAATTCACAAAAACAATGAATTCTGCTTCACTATATATATTCTGCGCCATGATGCAAATTCTGCGGAAAATTCTGCAACTGCAGAATCGCAGAATTCCAGGGGCCTTGGCAATAGGGGAGGTGAACAGGATGCTGGGTTGTCATAGGAGGGTATTCAGCAGCAAAAAAAGTGGATCATATTGCTTCTTTAAAGGACTTTGGTGTGACTGCACCTGGAGTGTTCCATACAATTCTGGAACTTGCACCTAAATATGGATCTCAACAAGCTTTGGACACTGCAGAGGCGGGCAACTAATGCTGAGTGGAACCTGAATTCTGAGTTTGTGGAAATTTTCCACAATTTCAGTTTTCGCTAAATCTGAATCCTCTGAATGTGTCTGGAGAATTTCCACCCTGTTCTGCAAACTTTTCTGACTGAATTGTGTGGAAGGGTATATGAATACAACAACACAGACACAAATAATTTTGACTTTAAAACACACTTTGTCTTCAGTGTGAATTTTATTCAGACTTTCAGATGTAGTCAAAGCCAATAAATCGGCAACATAAAGAAAAATAAATAAAATAACAAAAGAAAAATTTAAGCTTTCCAGCTTCAGCACTGCTCTTTCCTAGCAGTGCTGCCACAGAGTGGAACAACAAAACCTTTATACAGTTTCTATTATCTTCTGTGATATCTCCCTTTCTGTAGTACTTGTTGCCCTACTGCTGTTTGAGACTCATCTGATTCTTGGATTAACTGAGGTGCTTGTATATCAGCAGCATCAGATGTTACTGGCTCAGCTGATCCACCCCTATAGTAATTAACAGAAATAACCCTACACTAATACAAGCAATTGGGGGATCAGCTAGATCAAAGCATGGAGACATTTCCATAAAAGGCATACATCTCAGTACCATCATCTGAGTCCCTTTATTTTCTTATGTTTAGCAATATAATTGCATAAGGGGCATTTGAGTGTCATGGCTACGCCCCCAGGACAGTATTATGGACTGTCCGTGACCTTTCATGTCCCTAGAAATAAGCCTCTTTCTGGCCCTGCTGCTCCCTAAGGCACATTCTGACAGAAGGCAATACAGGTAAGGACTTTGAAAGAGCAGACCAATTTTCCCTGATTAAAAAATGTCTTTGGCGTAAAAGAAAATGTTTCTGTTTCCCTTTTTTAGTCCTCTTATTTTATTTCTAGAGCCGTGCTATTTTGAATGTTTGCTTCCCTACAGCCGACGGCCGACTTTTCATTCAGGCCTAAAATTGGTTCTGCTAGTTCCACCTATTATCAGTACAGGGATACCCTAAGCAAGAGGAAAAACCCTTGCTTTTTAAAACAAATATGCCCCTTGCTGGTATTATGCCTAGTGATCTACACATAATAGCTTAAGGGAGAAGGGGGAGGTCTGTGCTTCATATTGGAAGCCTTATATGGCTCCTCACACAATAGCGCCACCACCAGAGGCTTTCATTTGTTCACTACAGATGGGGAGTTAAGCACTGCTTGTGGGTCACGCTTGTGTCTTCTCGCTAGCTCGCTGGCAGTGCAGCAACTATACAGCCATGTGGTACAGTGAGCAGTTAGCGACTCATTCTACAGGCTTAATAAACAGATGGCACAGTTTCTTACCCTCTGTTTTTCTTGCTAGGGCATCAGCCATTCTGTTTTAACTCTGAATTACCTTTACTGCGATACCCAATGTTTTAACACCATAAAAAGGACACTGGATTCCCTGTATACTATTCATTGGGTCTTTTTTTATCTGGCCAGACTCTGTTTCCTATTGTATTTAATAGCCATTTTGAAAAGGGCTATGGTCCTATGGCTTCAGGAACTAAAAAAACAGTAATTAGTAACTCAAATATGTATATAAGGACCATCTCATAAACGCCACCACTACCAAGGACATAGAAAAGAAAATGAGCAGAGGGAAAATATAGTTTAGGAAATTATGATGGGAGGCCACCCTACCATAATGAGAAATAGGAAATAGGCCAAGAGAGACCCAGAGGAAAGTAAGGTACTACTGCAATAGACTCGGGCTTCTTAACATGGGGGATGAACACAGAGCAGCTTTAATCTGTTGGAAGGCATTTCACAGGCTGAGGACCAGATTACTTTGTTACTGCATCTTTTCTTTGTTAAATCTGTTAACGGGGATGCGGTAGCAGCAAAATTAGTTATGAACCACCTGTAATACCTGGCTAAACCTAAAAACAATCGGACATGCTTTTTAGTGACTGAGACAGGACATTTGGCTACTGCCTCTACTTTATTAATCTCTGGTTTGATCATACCATTCCCCAGTATAAATCCCAAATACCATGTCTCTCGCTTTGCCAGGGCACATTTTGCTGGATTTATCATCAGGCCTGCTTGCTTATTGGAAGAAATTACAGCTTTCAGTTGTGCCAAGTGGGTAGTCCAAGATGAACTAAAAACAACCATGTCATCAAGGTATGCTGAACAAAAATTACTGTGAGGTGCCAGCACCCTATCCATGAACCATTTAAATGTTGCTAGTGCCCCATGGAGTCCGAATGACATTGTTCAAAACTGAAACAAACCCACTAGCGTACTGAAAGCTGTTTTCTCTTTGGATGATGTTTAGCAATATAATTGCATAAGGGGCATCTGAGTGTCATGGCTACACCCCCAGGACAGTATTATGGACTGTCCGTGACCTTTCATGTCCCTGAAATAAGCCTCTTTCTGGCCCTGCTGCTCCCTAAGGCACATTCTGACAGAGGGCAATACATGTAAGTACTTTGAAAGAGCAGACCAATTTTCCCTGGTTAAATAATGTCTTTGGCATAAAATAAAATGTTTCTGTTTCCCTTTTTTAGTCCTCTTATTTTATTTCTAGAGCTGTGCTATTTTGAATGTTTGCTTCCCGACAGCAGACGGCCAACTTTTCACCCGTGCCTAAAACTGGTTCAGCTAGTTCCACCTAGCATCAGTACAGGGACCCCCAAACAAGATAAAAACCCTTGCTTTTTAAAACAAATGTGTTTCTTGCTGGTATTGTGCTTATTGACCTATGCATAAAAGCTAAAGGGAGAAGGGGAGGTCTGTGCTTCATATCGGGAGCCTTATGTGGCTCCTCATGCAATAGTGCCACTGCCAGAGCCCTTCCCTCACTCACTACAGATGAGGTGAAGCACTGCTTGTGAGTCACGCTTGTGTCTTCTCGCTCGCTCGCTGGCAGTGCAGCAATTGTACAGCTGCGTGGTATAGCGAGCAGTTAGCGACTCTTATTCTACAGGCTTAATAAACAGATGGCACAGTTTCTTACCCTCTGTTTTTCTTGCTAGGGCATCAGCCATTCTGTTTTAACTCTGAATTACCTTTACTCCGATACCCAATGTTTTAACACCATAAAAAGGACACTGGATAGAGTTAAGACAATACTCCCTTGCAAGGCGCTTGCAAGAACCTGTGTGTACAGGCGTCCCTGTATACTATTCATTTGGTTCTTTTTTATCTGGCCAGACTCTGTTTCCTATTGTATTTAACAGCCCTTTTGAAAAGGGCTATGGTCCTATGGCTTCAGGTAATAAAAAACAGTAATTAGTAACCCAAATATGTATATAAGGACCATCTCATAAGTGCCACCACCACTACCAAGGACATAGAAAAGAAAATGAGCAGAGGGGAAAATAGTTTAAGAAATTACAATGGGAGACCACCCTACCATAATGGGAAATAGGTAATAGGCCAAGAGAGACCCAGAGGAAAGTAAGGTGCTACTGCAATAGACTCAAAAGCAAGGAAAGATAAGAGGGTTGTCCTGGAGTACACTTTAGGTTTGGGGTGGGGTGGGGGGCAACTCTGCCACAAATTGCAGAATGATACATATGAAGTGCAGAATGACAGTTCTGTAGAATTCCATTCCACAGTTTCACAATAATCGCAATGCACACAATCCTTCTGCAGTTCAGTGATCAGTTCTATGGAATTTCTTCCACACAGTTTAATACATTAATCCACAATTTATACATTCAGTCTGCTGCTCTAAGTCTGAATTTCATAAAAATTGTCAAAGTGCATTCTGAAATTTCCCAGATGCAAAAATTCAACTTTTGTGGTGATTCAGATGGCAGAATCTTATTTTTGCACAGCAATGCAGGTAACCAAAACTATTCATGGGCAGCAGGGAGGACATGTGTGCAGAGATTGGAGCGCTTCAACATGTACCCATTGGGAGCCAGAAAGAAAAATGTAGGGTATTGACAAAGTGGACTCCAGAGGGCTGTTCATGACCAATGTTTACATAACTACCAGGGAAAATAGTACAATACTGTTGAGGAGAGGTTCAGATGAGATTTGAGGAAGTACATATTTCACAGAGAGGGTGGTGGAGGAGTAGAATCAGTTACCTGAGACACTGGTCAGTTTGAAAATGGTGGAGAGCTTTAAGGGGGGTGGAATAGGCACAAAGAGCTGGTCAAGGAGTTGGAGGTGAGTGGAGGGGAGAGATCATTTGTGATCCTCTGGCGGGCATGTACAACTTCACAGGAAAGGCTGGATAGACTGTAAGGCCTTCTGCTGGCTGCTTGCTATGTTACTATGTTTCTATGTAGCTACTTTGTAAGTGGTCTGCAGGGCAATTTTGGATTTGGGTTCTCCTAGCTGTGGTTTTCTCACATTGACACAATGAATCCCTTTGACTTAATTTAGCTACTAAGTTTTGTCAACTTTGTCTTGGGGCAGTGCTGTTTTGAGTTCAGTCTACTTCATTTTAGTTCTGTGGTTACAGCAGACCCACCTTCTGTGGGTGCAGTGTTTTGTGGGGTTGTGCAGAATGTTGAATTTCTGACGGAATGGAATTCCCTGGAATTTTAGAAAATTCTGCTGATTTCCATCATTTGTGGAATTTTGACATTCTATATGCCAAATGTTTTTTGCAGAATAATATTCTGCAGTTCACACAAACTGCAGATTCTTTTTCCGCAATCTGTGGAAAATTATTCTGCGGTTTAAATAATCCACGAAAAATTATTCCACAGTTTGCATAGAAGTGGTTTTAGAAATTCCACAAAATTTTAAAAGAAATTCAGCAAAGCAGTTCAGAAGCAAAACTGCCATTCAACAGCAATTCCGATGGCAAAACTTTGCATTCCACACAACCCTGGTGTTTTGCTCTCTTCATGATATGTAGAAGAGCTGTTTTCATACCAATGGTTAGAACCTACACATTTGCCCTGTTTAGAGATCTGTCTCCAAAAACAGGTGAGGGTGCATTTTCAGAGAGTCTCACAACCCAGAAGAACTATTATCTGCTGAAGGCTAATGTAAGAGCTGAAAGGGTTAAGTTTTGCAGTAAGCAAAGCAGGTACTGGGTGAAACTGTGGTAGAGTACTGAATATTTGTAAGTGAAGGAGCAGGCTTCCTCCCGTGAATTGGGAACTAGTCTAGATGAAGAAATTAAGGATACATTTGTATGTGGCATTATCCGCCAGGAGCACTACAGCAGTTTACTGAATTATTTGTATACTGAAATGCTGTCATGGCATAAGGCACTTGAAATCTGTGGTGTAGCTAGGAAAATAAAATGTATAATCCAGAACACTTTGGGGCTTCTTTGCTGCCCCGTCCCCCATTGTAAGCATGCCTGTATTTGTTACCTAGACCCCTTGTACACTCCATATTGTACTTCAGGAACTGCATAATAATAACAAATAATACTTAGTTTTATGTATTTAATATTATGCTTAATAGGAACAGATTATAACCCAGTAGGGATGGATATCAGACAGTAAGAGTAACCAAAATCAGTGGTGAGGGACACCGGAATTCCACCCCCAAATTAAACAGTAAGCAGTGGCTTAACTGGCGTATGCATTCCTACACCACTGCTTGAAATAGCAAATACTGATGAAGCAATCAGTCACATCTTACAACATTGTCAACAACAGAAGCAAGTTAAAACTAAACTCTCGGTTTCACCAAGGACAGCTCTTGCTACTATAGTACGAAGTCTGAACACTCCAAATTCACCTGCTACCACTATACTGGGACAAGTCACACTGTACATTACAGCACTGGCAGTTCTAGTCATATCAGTGTAGGAGCTACTCATAGATGGGACATCAGGCCTTAGCCTGTGAACCAACTGGATCACACAAATTGGCCATAGATGTGCGCATATGACCTACCCTCCTAGGAAATGCAGCCTGAGAACTACAGGTCCTGTAACATACTTGGTTGACATTTAAGAGAATTGGTGGAAAATGTGTGTGAACCATTGGACAGGCACTAAAAGGCCAACAGAGGGGCACATAGAGGTGTAAAGGACAACAGGAGGCCACATAGAGGTGTTAAAAAACTGTTTCCTACCACCTTAACAAGTGCAATCAGTTCCCTGGAAAGAGCAGCAAGGGAGCTTTAGAATTTTATTGTAAAGCTATGCCTGCAGTTCAATGGGTGGGAGCAACCAGCCACACCCCATGCCTGATCTATTTAAATCCACTCCCTCTGGCCTCACTCAAAAGCACTGACTCTTTGCTGAACCAGAGTCTCTGCCGGTGTTCTGCAGCCCCCCCCCCCTTTTTTTCCCAGTGTTTGTTTCTCTTTTTCCCTTTGTGAGTTTGGACTTTCAGCTTGGTTTTTGCCACTTCACCTTTCTAGGTCAGTATTTTGCATTCTGCCTTCCTGGCTGCAGTTTATGCTTCTCAGTCGCCTATTGTTGCTGCGCTCCTGCTCTCATGTACCTTGTGTTTCTTCCTGTTTTGGTTCTTTTTGGGCCTCCTAGTTTTCCCACTGTCCTGCCTTCATGATTTTCTTTTGATTTGTGCTATTCAGGCTCCCATTTCACTGTTTTTCCATACCTTTCACATCCTCAGTTCAACTACAATGCTTTAATGCTTGAACCTTGCTCCTAGCCAGGCAGCCACTCCCTTTAGGGTTTTGCTGTTGTTCACTTCAGCGGCTACTGTTTCCTAGTTTTCAGTTCCCATATGCTCCTTCTTGCCCTAGCAGTTTTATTTTTTTTTTTACTGCCTCAGCCTATCTGACATGCAGTGCATCAGCAACTAACACTAGCCTCCCTTATGGAACTGGTTGGCATGCATTCATCATTCAGTCCAGTCTCATATCGTTCAATCTCACTTAATGTTCTAGCTGTCATTCAATGTCTCATTCAGCCATTTAGCCTTAACTATGTTTCATTTCTGTCATGTGCTCATGGCTGTCAGGCTTCACCATCAGCTTTCTACTACTTCTGCATTCAGATGCATACCAGCCACAACTATAGCATGGCATCCAGGGCTCCTGCCCTTTAAGCCAATCATCTCACTCTGCCCCTTAAAGTCTGCATCTTGAGGGTGGGTCCCTTGGGCATGTCCTTCTCTTTCTGGCCTTCAGGCGAGAATGTCCTACACTCTGGGAGAAGCTTTAGCAGAGCAGATAGACTTGGTGGCACCCCTTGATGTAGCATTTAAGACTTCTGCTGCAGGAAGGTGGGGCCTCTAAATCCACAGGAACTCCTTTAGCTGTGCAGAAAATGTCAGCAGCAACTCTGAAAACTATTCTCCCCTACAGCTGCCTAAGGTTTACCTGGTCTCCACCTCCCTCCCTTCTCCTGCCCCTCAAGGGTGAAGGTCATACCACTTCATGTCCTGGCCTCTCAAGGGCTCAACTCCTATGCCTTACCCAAAAGTTCAGCTTCCTCTCTAGGCCTCCCATAATGGAGGCCAGGTGAGTGCCTTTCAGCAGTTGTTGCCACCTACACCTCCCTTGGGGGGGGGGTGGGCCTTCCTCGTGAGGAACCTTCTTTAGCTGTAGTGATTGGCTTGCAGTACCCCCATGGCTTTCCTATTAGAGGGATAGAGTGAGAGCCCATCCTCTAAAAAATCTTCCTCCTGAATTGGGTTTCTAAATTGCAGTAGCTGAGCCATCATTAATTTATCCCAAACCTGGAGGGAAGGCGACCAAGGCCTTGGATCCCCAGGGGTTTTCCTCTCATAGGGTTTTTTTCTCTCCTCTTTGCTGAAGGTAATGAAATTTAGGTAGTCTCTGCAATAGGTGGTCCATAATGTAGTACATTTATAAGTTTATTAGTTTATTATTATTTTGGAAACACCTTTGAGCCAAGGCTCTTTTACAAAGGTTCCACATCGGGGAAACAATACAGAACATAGTGAGGACAATAACAAGCACAGTAGTTTCAATCAGCCATAGGCTTTGTCGGGTACATTAAAGCTTTCCTATGGAATTACTGTAATATGTGCAATGATTCACAGTATGTATGTTAAGTTACAGTAATTTGTGCATATTATTCAAGAACATATGTACAATAAAAAACACAGTTGTAATATGGTTCACTAAAATAAATTAGGAGCTGCTAGGAGAGATGGTAGATACATGTAGAGAAGCTATGGGGAGAGAATGTAGATAATAGTGAGGAAATGAAAAGGGAGGAGATAGGAGAAAGTGGGGGGGTAAAGGTGGGAGGGACTTAGAGGGAAGGAGAGTAAATTTAGTTAGGAGAAACATTCACAGGAGGCCATTGTGACAAGGTGCTGACCCAGGTAGCACTTGAAAAGTGCCCAGGGTAGTGTCATTGGTAAGAGCAGGTGAAAGTGAGTTGCATCGGGGTGAGGCTCTGTATGCAAAGGAGTGTTGTCCTTGGGTAGTGTGGCAGTGTAGAACAGAAAAAGTAAGATATTCTGACCTCCTGGTTAGGTGAGGGCCACAGCTGGGGGCCAGTAAGGACTGAACCCTTGAGGGTAGAAGATTTAAGGTAATCTTTTTTGCTAGCATACAGCTCTGGTACTTGAGTCTTCTGAGGAGTTGGAGCCAGTTTGCTTTCTTGTAGATTTCACAGGTATGAGAGAGGTGTGAAGCAGAGGTCAGTAGATGACTTGCCTTGTTAAGGGCAATGGCTATTCGTCGAAGTGCAGTGTAAGTGGCAGAGCTGTAGATCACAAGCCCATAGTTGATTATTGATATAACAGAGCTCCAAATGGCAATGCTTAGGGCTTCATTGGTGAGGCAGCTCCTATGTCTAAAGAGAAGTCCTATGCGAGTGTTCACAATCTTGCCAATGCTCTCAATGTGTTCAGAGTAAGACAAGGTGCTGTCAAGGGCAACCCCCAGGTATTTAAACAGTTGAACATGTTTGAGCAATGTCTCTTCACTGTGATAGATAGACATTTGTTTTTATGTTTGTTATGGAATGCCATGAAACATCATTGTTATATTTTTTTTGTGATTTAGTATGAGATTTAAACCATGTCTCCACTTGCATAAAGCTTGTTTGCAATTGCAATTGTAGGAAGGAGGGATCAGGGTGGGAGGTGAAAATAACTGCATTGTCTGCATATTACAGGAGTCTATTAGGGCATGATGCAGGGAGATGGTTCAGAAAAATATTGAAAAGCAAGGGACCCAGGATGGACCCTTGGGGAACTCCAAAGCGAATTGGACGGGAGGGTGAGAGGGACTCACCAACTCTGACCTGTTGGGTTCGGTCACTAAGGTAGCTTTGGAACCAATGTGCGGTGTCATCTGAGAGGCCAAGGCAAGATAATTGTTCAAATAGCAGGGAGTGGTTGACAGTGTCGAATACCTTTGTCAAATCGATGAAGGTGGCGCCGACAAGATGTCCCTGATCGAGAGCATTATGGATGTAAGTGGTGAATTCAAGGAGAGCTGTGGTGGTACTATGTCCTTTTCAAAAACCATGCTGCTCCTGACATTGCAGGTTGTGGTTAGCAAGGTATTCTGTAAGTTGATCGGCAACTATTATCTCTAGTGCTTTTGAGAGATGGGGAAGAATGGAGATGGGTTTGTAGTTAGAGGTTAGGTCTTATCCCCACTTTTTGTGAATTGTCATCACAACAGCAGATTTCTGTATTTGGGAGAACTGAGAACGCATTAGGGATCAGTTGAGGATTTTGGTGAGTGGGGTCAGGACTTTGTCAATGGTGAGGGCAAGGAGTTTCAGGTCTAGGGAGTCGCCACTGGATCTGGACCTTCCAAGCACTTTGAGCAGCTGTTTTTTGGCTAGGGCCTCTGAGATAGTTTTAAAGTAGAAAGGTGGATGGCCCTGTGTTATTCTTGCTTTGTCCAAGCCTGGCAAGTCCGGTGGGGGTCAAAGGAGGTTGGAGGAGGCACATGACTAAGATCGGTGAATGCCACATTAAAAGCGTTAGCCATGGTGACCTGGTCCAGAGTGAGGCTGCCATTTACATTGATCATAGAGGGTGGTACTTTGGGAATATGCCCTGTAACTTCAGAAAGATTGGCCCAAAACTTCTTCCCATCTTTCCATGAGTTAGCAAGTGCGCTCCTGTAGTATCTTGCTTTTTCATTTTGAATTGCTCTAGTACAGGCATTTATTGCTGCTTTGTAAACCTAGGTATCATATTAGTATAACATTTACCCAAGTAGGTTTCTGCTGTGAGTTGGGGTTGGATGGTGGACCTCCTTCCATTTTGATATTCCCTTTCTCTTTACAGAAGTCATGCTTCTTCTGCTATCAGTTCCAATATCTGTTAGTCTTTGCTCAGTTTAGTCTCTGTCTGTTTCTAGTCATCACTAGTTGCCATCAATCTGTCCTTACTCAGGCTCAGTGGTCACTATTTGCTGCTCAGTACTGTTTGGGGCTGTTTCATAAGGTACCTTTAGCCTAAAGGCATTATAGTCCCTTGGCACCTCTAGGGGTGGAACTCTCTTCAAGAAGGTTCCTTTGCTTTTACAGTTCCTCAACAGGGTGGTATTTCCCCTTAGAACAGAGAGTGCAAATTGCAAACATATTCACCTATGACAGTCAAAAACACATTCATTCAAATACCTTCAGACTATCAACAAAGTTGTGCAAGCATAACTCCTCACTAAATTGCATAAGCCCATTGAATTCAAAGGCTATGCCTGCAGTTCAGTCAGTGGGAGCAACCAGCCATGCACTCTTGCCTGAGCTATTTAAGTCTGCTCCCTCCAGCCTCACTTAGAAGCATTGTTTCTTTGCCTCACCATCCTCCCCTTCTCCTACAGTGGCACACCTCTCCCATCAGAGCTCCTTCCTAAGGTACCTTTAGCCTAAAGGGATTATGTTCCCATGGCACCTCTAGGGATGAAACCCTCCTCAAGAGGGTTCTCCTGCCGTCACCCTACTCTGACAGGGTGATAGTTCCCTGTGGAACAGAGAGTGCAAACAGCCAATGTATTCACCTATGACAATCGACAACACATTCATTCAAATACCTTCAGACTATCAACACAGTTGCACAAGCATAACTCCTCACTAAGTTGTGTAAGTCCATTGAATGCTAATTATGGAATTTAGAATTAAATTCAAACTCTGTTGTGTGGTCATGCTCACCCCTGTACTACAATGTCAGATTTACTATAGCTAGGGTGAGAAGTGACCTATGAGCCCAGGCAAATGGCAATCAAAAATTCTTAGAATTTTTATCAAAAAATGTTTTAAATGTGTTAAAACAAGGCAGAACAAATCAATTTGTTATGGAAAAACTAAGTTACCTTGACCTCTTAGCATCAAATGTTGAAGCAATGTGATAAGTAATGCTCAAGCAATTTGAAAAGGAACTAATTGTTGTATGAACCTTTTTTCAGGTTCTAGAAGAGGAGGCAAGGATTAGGGATTGATAAACTTAGTGAGGGATCATTTTAGAAGAAACACAGTTACTAGAGTGAGTAATGTTTTCTTCACACCCCAGGAATCCCTCAATTAAGTTTAACAAGTATAGACTCCCATGGCAGTACCTTGGAGGACAGGTACAAAACCTCTTTAGGGAAGAGATTCTGAAAGACAGTAGTGCCAAAAGTGGCATCCATCCTGAAGTGTATGTCCAGACAATAATGCTTTGTGAAAGTGTGCACTGTTTTCCAGGTAGCTGGTTTACAAATTTCCTGTGGGGAAACCCCTTGATATTGCGACAGAGGCAGAGGTGCCTCTTGCAGAGTATGCCCAGAACCCTCTGGGAGGCAATTTGCCAGCTTTGTCATAGAAGAACTGTATGCAAGATATGATCCACCAAGAAATTGTTCTCTTGGATGCTGTTTTGCCCTTCCCCACTTCACCATAGGTAACCAACATTTGAGTGGTAGTGGATCTGCCATCATTTGTGCAGTCTAAATAGTAACTCAGTGCTCTTTGCACATCCAGACTGTGGAGCTTTTGCTCAGCTGAGCTGAAATGTCATGTGAAGAAAACTGGAAGGGCAATAGATGGATTTAGATGGAATTCATACACCTCTTTTTGGAAGACTCCCCTGTTTGTCCTTAGGATTACCTTGTCCCTATGAAAAATTATGTAGTTAGGATTTGTACAGAGAGCCTGTAGCTCACTCACCCTTCTGGCGGATGTCAGTACCACCAGGAAAACTGTTTTCCAGGTGATGTACTTCAGTGCAGCAGTGACCATTGGCTCAATGGGAGGTTCTATCAACTGGGCAATGCACAAGTTCAAATTTCAGGGAGGGACAGGTTCCCTCTCTGGAGGGTATAGGTGATGAAGGCACTTGAAAAACGTTTTTTAAATGGGTGTAAGGCTACTTACTTGTCTTTGCCATTTGATGTGTAAGTTGACACTGCTGCTAAATGCACCTTCAGAGTTGCAGCTGTAGGCCCAGGGACTGGAGGTGGACTGGATAATCAGGGATTGCAGACAAGAGGTGCCTGGAAGGGGCTTATCTGTTTTGGTGAGCACCATAAATAAATCTTTTCCATTTTGAGGCATAGGTTTTCCAAGTTGCTGGTTTTCTGGAAACCTTAAGTGCTTACATAACTTTCTAAGAGACGTTCAGCCCAGAGAACTCCAGCTCCTCAAGAACCACGATCTGAGGCATACAGTTCTCTTGTCAGGTCTGAGAATGTTATCCTGCCCTGGGACAGTATTAACAGGTTATATTTCAGGGGCAAGTTGATATGATGTCTGCTAAACAATGGCAGGAGTATGGAGTACTATATTTGCCTGACCCAGTCTACAGCAATTAGAATCATTGCTGCTGACGTTATTCTTAGTTTTTACTGCATTCTCAGTACAAGTGTGAAATTAGAGAAGGTGTAGAGAAACTTCCCTGACCTGCTGAGGACTACAGCATCCTCAGGGAACCCACTACCAAGGGTCTGCAACAGAAAAGTGGGATCTGATTGTTCTCATAGAAGGTTAACAGATCTATTTCTGGTGTACCCCACCTTCTGAAAACTGATGCCAGCACTTGCTGGTTCAGGGTCCGTTTGTGATGTCACTGGCTGATCCTACTCATAGAATCTGCTAGCACAGTGTCTTTCCCTGGTAGGTGCACTGTAGATAGCTGCACATTCAGGCAATATGCCAATTTCCAGATCTTCATGGCCTTTATGCACAGCTTTGGTGACCTTGTGCCTCCATGATTGTTTATGCAGTACAAGGTTGTGGTGGTTTCTGTTCTGATTTGGACAGAATGACCATTAATCTGGGAGAAAAATACTTGCATTGCAAGGTAAACAGTCCTCAGTTCCAGGACTGCTCCTGAGTCTCCTATGTATTCCATGTGTATTCCATGTGCCATTCACAGTTAAATCTTCTAGGTGAGCACCCCAACCTAGGTGTGAGGCATCTGTTTTGAGAATGACTGTAGGTAATTAGTGGAGAAAGGGAATCCCCTATCTAAAGTTGCATTTTTCCTTCCACCAGTCTAGTTCCCTTAACAAGGCCCTTGTGACAGGCCCCTATTTGTGTAGGGTTTCCCACCCCTGAGACCAATGGTCCCTTAGATGGTACTGAATATCTCTCATCTGGAATCTGGCCCTTGGTACCACTGTTATGGAGGAGGCCATATGATCCAGTAACTTTAGTAAATCCTTTGCAGGCCTTGGCTAGCCTGCTTTGAAGGTTTTTGAAGTTGAAATTAGATTTCTTACCCTTGCTAGAGGAAGAAATGCCTTCCACTGCAGGGTACTCAGCTTTGTACTGATAAAGTCCAGATCCAGGACTGGTTCTGTTTGAGAGTTTTGAAGATTTATGGGGAAATCCAAATCCTCCAAAGTGTTTCAATTAGTAGCGTTGAAGAGTTTGCTTCCAGCTGTGTTTTTCCTGAGATCAGCCAGTGTAGTGCCTCAAAGTTGGGGGTACCATAAAGAATAACTGGACCCCCCACCCCACCCCAAGCCGGGTATCTGAACTTTTCTTTTTTTCTCTCCTGCCTGCCTGCCAGTCCCAAGACCCCTCACCAGCCTTTGTTTGTTTCACACCTTTGGTGCAGCAGGGGCCAAGGGCAGGATTCAGCCCTGCCAGGAGACTCTTCTTCCAGGCTTGAAAGGCCCAATCCCCTGTCTGCCAGCCAAGACCTCCCCGCCCTAGAAATGGGCCTGGGGAGTGGTCATGAGGGTAGTTGTGGCTCAGCTGGCAGAGTGAAGGATGCACAGAGCATGAACACCTCAACTTACCACTCTCAGGTCTGTGCCTCTGGCATTACTCCCCTCCAGCATGAGTCTGGCAGGAGCAGCAGCAGCTGGGTGGTAGCAGTGGCTGCCCGATAATAACGGTCCTTCTCTGCCTCTCCCGAGCCTCGAACAATCATCGGTGGCAGGACAGCTTTCAGTGGCCGACAGAGGTGTGCGGCAGTGATTCTGGACCGGGCAGTACCATGCACCCTGGCCCTTTTAGTTCTACCTCCCCAGCTGTAGGAGCAGCAGAGAAGCCAGTTGGAAGTGTGATTCCCCTACCACTTTCTGGACCCCTAAGTAGCAGTAGCCGTCCCAGGCCATGGTGGTGAGTAAGCTGTGTGCCCCACTTTAATTTAAACTCACATCACTGGTGCTTGACAGAGGGGGAAAAGGAGAAGGACAGGGAGGAGTGGACCAAGCACCCCAAGGGAACAGAGAGACCAGTGGTGCCATAGGGGCAGGAACCCAGGTACTTTGTTGGTACTGGATGATGCAAGAAAAAGGAGGGGCCTGGCGGGCAAGCAACCCTCTGTTTGATTTTGCACATTTTGGTACCAGGGGCAGGCCAGGAAACAAAGGCCCCATAGGAGACTATAAGGAGGGAGGTTCTAAGGCCTCATACATACTGATTAGAGGGCAGGGCTGAACCAGGCCCTAACCATCGGCAAGGCACCGAGGCCCTACTAACACTCATAATGGAGGTGGGGCCAGGGCACAGAGGCCTGAAGAAACAAGGACAGGATCAACAGCACAGACCCTACAAATATTAATTAAGGTGTGGCGCTGTCCCTAGAGGGGCTGTACAGAAGTAGCCAGGAGAGGGGAAAGACCCTTAAAGTCACATCATCCCTTAGGGAGTGGAGGAGGAAATGCTATTTGATGTGTCCTGAACCCCCCCACCGGAACACAACTGTACTCTAGCCTACCTGGTGCCCTTAGTGACAGAATCCCATTTGCCTAAGAACTGAAGTGCACTGCTTGCAACCCAAACTGTCTGATGGGACTATGTCCCTAGTGGATCATGTGCCCAATGCTCCAGTGATGTGCAACCTGAGACAATAATTACACCAGGTGGGGTAATTGTTTATTGCTCAACTGCAACATGTTCCTATAATGTTCTTCCTGTGATTCCTTCCGGAGTGAGATTCAGCATTTGACTCCGACCTAGGGAGATCCCTGGTCACTCCTCCATCTTCAGCATACCTGCCTCCAGCAACCTCGACCTGCTTTGAATCTCTGCCACAGTGTTATGGCATCAGTCCTGTGGCAGTAAGCAATAGAGAGCCATTAGCCAGATATCCATTAGTGAGTCAGCTTAGGAGCCACCTCGGCTCAAGAGTGAGGGAACCACAGTTGATGTTGTGCAGGACTGTTTTCTTACTTTGACACTTGTCTACAAGTCATTCACATACCAGTAATGCTCCACAGAGGCTGCACTGAGGATCACACCACCAGTAGTCTTCTAATTAACAGATGGCCTGGGAAAGTAAGTAAACTTTTATTTCTTTAGCACCCACTGGGTGCTTTATACAGGTAAAGTGCAATATACAATACAATAATTTTAAAACACAATCAGAGAATACAATCAGAAATATCAGGGTATTCTAAAAATTAACTCTATACATAAATAATCATAAAATGATAATAAAACTGTTCAGCAGTAAATAAAACTATAAAACTATAGCTGGGTTTCAAAAGGTTTTCTGAAGAGATGTGCCTTCAGACCCTGCTTAAATACCTCTACCGATGGAGCCTCCCTCACTGACCTCGGAAGCAAGTTCTAAAGGGACAGGCTGGCCAACTCGAACGTTTGATCACCCGAGGTTTTCAGCATGGCCCTAAGAACCACCAGGAGGCCCTCAAGGGAGGAACGGAGTGAGCACACAGGGCGGACAGAAGACAGGAGGTCACTCAGATAGCCAGGGCCTGATCCGTATTGGGCCTTATAGGTGAGCAAGCCCACCCTGAAGATAATTCTCCACCTCAATGTCAGCCAGTGCAGATCACGCAGGACTGGGGTCACACGACAGGACCTTAGAAGGCCCATCAGCAACCTGGCTGCTGTGATCTGCACTAGCTGCAGGTAGTGTAGAACTCCACCAGTGACCCCGAAGTATAGAGCATTGCAGTAATTGAACCTTGATGAGACAAAAGCATGTGCTAGAGAGGGCAGGTCATCAGGCCGAATTAGAGTTTTGATCCGGGTGACATTCCTTAAGTGTTAAAAAATGCAGCCAGCCCTGTGGCACTGAGTGTTGAGGCATCTAGCCTCACATCACATGCCGGTGACCCGAGTTTGGGAACAACCTCAGGTCATCAGAAAGATGGCTAGGGGGAAGGATGGTGGGAGCAGGATTTGAGCTGCCTGCGGGCAGCTCTCCTTTCCCGGGGAGGATGCTGTCCTTCCCATAGTCCCATCACCACCAGTTGAAGGTCCAGTGGTGGCATAGGCAGGTGGAAGGGGCAGCTAGTAGGGTGGGCATTCCGCAGTGCGTGGTGTGCGCATGCCTCCACAAGCACACGTCCGCAGCAAGGACAAGCAGGTAAAGATGGGCGAAAAAGGGAAAAACTGAATAAAGAAATAATGGAAAAATAAAAGTGATAAAAAACACTCAGACAAAGGATGACACCTGAGCCTCAAGTGTCAATCCGTCATCAAGGATGATACCCAGATTTTTAACCCTAGTGAAAGCTGCTAATGGGGTAGAGCCCTGGAAGCGATGTGTTCCCATCCCTGAAACTTCCACATCACGCCGGCAGCCAGGATCTATCACCAGTATCTCCATCTTTTCAGGGTAGAATCTAAGCCAGTTAGAGGACATCCAGTCTTGGATCTTGGCCAGACATTTATTAAACACTTCCACAGCATCACATGTCCCTGGAGCAAATGACACATACGACTGGGTATCATCTGCATAACTGTGAAAACCCGGACTCTATCATCTAATGATCTCACCCAGTGGTAGCATGTACACTGCGAACAACACAGGCAACAGGATTGACCCTTGGAGAACTCTAGATAGCAGGGACTTTGGGCAGGAAGAGAGATTCCCCATCACTACCATCTGCATCCTGCCTGTTAGAAAGGACTCAAACCAGTTATTGACAGTGCCGATGAGTCCACAGAATTCACTGAGGCAATCCAGCAACACTGCATGATCCACAGTGTCAAAAGCTGAGGAGAGATCGAGGAGACCGAGACTTGACCGGTCTCCTTTATCTCCTGCTCTGAGGAAATCATTTTACACCCTGACTAATGCCATTTCAATGCTACATCTACACCGGAATCTAGACTGGAACAGCTTGCAGATGTCATTGGCTGCAAGGTGTGCCTCAAGCTGCAGAGTCACCATTTTCTCAACAACCTTCCCCAAGAATGGGAGGTCAGAGATAGGTTGATAATTTGCCAAGACATCAGGGTAGAGTGATGGTTTCTTCAGAAGGGACTTCACCATTGCCTCTTTTAAGGCATCTTTAAAAGATCCCTTTGAGAGTGAACACTGGACAATCTCAGTAAACAGTGGACCAACAGACTCAATACATCCCATTAAGAGTTGCGTGGGGCCCAGGTCCAGTTCACAAAATGTGGGCCGCAGCTTTGAGATTACCTCGATGACCTCTGCTACCCCCCACCAACCTAAACACACCCCAAGCAATAGGAGTGCCTCTGGCAATGCACAGCGTGATACTGCGGGGCTGTTCCCGTCCCAACGAGGAGATCCCAGTACTAATGATGGACACCCTGTCAGAGAAGAACTCCGTGAACTTTCTGCACTGAGCAACTGAAGTTGCTTTTTTCAGCTGCAGGCAGGCAAAACAAAGAACCCTGTCTGCAGTCTGAAATAGCAGAGCTGGTCTGTTTTTCCATACAGAAATCTCCCTGGATAGGAACACTGCCTTCATATGGTCGATTGCCCTTTGATATTGACCATAATGAATTCTCAATGCCAGTTTGTCCTCTTTGGACCAAGTTCTCTTCCAGCAACACTCCAAACTCTGACCCCGGGTCTTCCTCTCCTTGACAGCCCCATCAAACCATGGAGATTTCAAGTGAGAAGACCTGGGTTGTATACAGATTGGTGTGATGGACTCAAGTGCCTCAGTGACAGCACTATTACAGGCTGCCACTACCTCACTCAAGCCTGCCACACAAGCGGCCTCTACACCAGAAAAATCCACTGCCGCCAAGTCTTTTTGCGGCAACCCCTTCAATGGGCGGCAGTGGACCATCTCAACAGGGGAGGGACTAATGGGGGGGGGCTCGAATGAGAACTCCACCATGCAGTGATTGGACCAAAGGACTGAATCGATTTTGAGATCAGTGACCTTAAGCCCCAGTGGGAATACCAGGTCCAAGGCATGGCCATGGCTATGAGTTGCAGAAGCAACAACTTATACAAGGCCCAGCCAGGTCATCATCTGGACCAAAGTGCGAGAGTTCATCGTTGATTTAGGCATTGAAGTTGTCCAGAATCAACCATCTGGGTGACTCCAATGCTCTGTCAGCGACGAAGTCTGCAACCTCCTGCTGGAATTCCACTTCAAGCCCTGGAGGTTGGTACATGAGGAGAATCCTACAACCTGCACCTGGACCCCTGTGCACAGCCATATGTTCAAATGACAAGGTAGAACTCACTGGGTGCATGGAGAAGTTCATGTCAGATCTAAACCAGATGGCCACACCCCCCCCACCCCTGTATTCCCTCCTTGGGCAGTGTACTACGGAGAACTCTGCTGGGACTGATGCCTCCAAAACTGGGCCTACGTTGGCCCCCAGCCAGTTCTCCATAATGCAAGCCAGATCGACTTAGGAAATTAAGTCTGCAATAATAGTGGTCTTGTTCCTAATTGATCTAGCATTTCATAACACTGCCCAAAGGGGACCGGTGGAAGCCATTTGCCCCCCAGCTAACTGCCCACTCGACCCAGTGGGAACCCAGGGAATGGGTACCAAACATGTCTAGCCTCTCTCTAGGTCCCATTTTACACCAGGGCACCTCCAGGGCCTGACCATCCCAATATGACTCACCTCTGTTACACTCCCTGCACTGTACCACCGACCATCATGTCCCCTACCAATCTCAACCTCCTTACAGCACCTAAGCGCTACAGCTGGTACTGAGAGGTCAACAAAGTGGCAAAGGTCATGCAGCAGGGATGCTGAGTAAGTAATTCATGGGGGTCTGAAGCCCAAGCACATCCTTTAACTGCTGAACTCAAAAGTTTACCCACTTAATTTACCCAGCCACCTGTAAACCAATAAAATAACTCCCATATATGACCCCCACTCACCCTAAATCCCTACACATACATCCTAATCAATCAACTACTTTATACAAGAACCATTTCCATACAAACTGCCATTCAACTTGCTAACCTAACACAACTCACACCAAGCCCCTTCCCAACCCAGCTGCCCCCTAACAATTCCAATAATTTTAACAATTTTTAAAATACAATAAAATATTTAAAAGGAGGATCCAACAGTGGACTGCAGAGGAGAAGTCCAAAAAATATCACCAGAGCCACGAATGACCTCTATGAGCTAAACAATGTCCAGACTTTAGTAGGAAAAGGGAGCAGTGCTCACACCACTGCTTGATGTTGTAGAACAATCCTGTGTGAGAGTGACACATTACTGCAGGAAACTGAATGCTCTCATCACTCAATTCTGCAGGTGGAAATAAACAAGGGAGACCTGCTATCAAAGAAGGGAGCATGACAGTCACAACCTCTCAACAAGAAAGTCACAGCTTATCCCAGACAGGAGCTCTCACCCCCGGTCTGTAGAGCACTGCTTAATCACAGTAAGGAGCTTTCACCCTTCACTCCATGAAACAACAGATCTTTTTAAAAACAATCTCATTTATGGGTGCAGTTTTACTCACAAAGGAGCAGACTGGACAAGCTGCCCCAAAGGCTTATCATCAGGGGGAAGGCAAATTTTGGGCAACAGCCCTCCTAGCAATTTCATTCAGGACAGCTCTGGACTCAGGCCACCAACCTTCCCAGCTCCTTGGCCATCTCCACTTCCCGGCGGCAATGGTAGCTCTGCTGAAATCCCTCCCAGCTTTTCTCTCAACAACAGTTTCAGTAGCAACCTCGTTTAGTTACCGCTCACTCCAGGATGTAACCCAATGCCTTACAGCCACGGATGCCGCTGATATACAGTGTTGGAAGAAGGATTGTAAACTCCTCTGCTGAACACTAAAAGGTATTGCCTAAAAATAATAAAACTAACTCCTACCATAAATGTACTGAAATGCCATATCTGTAAGTCATGTCCCTACACCTCACCCCTAAAATTTACTTACACTAAAGAAAAAAACAGTTGAATTTTCAGCATTTACTGGGTGATACAACACACCCAGTAATGCAAGTAAGTAAGGATTCTCCTCTAAATATTTGTTTAAAGTCCTTTACATGGGAAATTTAAGGAGGTTAAGTGAGTTTATGTGTGCTCTTTAGAGCACAACCAAACAGCAGCCCAGCCTGGTGGCCATCTTCCCTGGACCCACTCCAGTGGGTGCTGGGGCCCTACCAGTGGTCATTGCAGCAGATCGGTAAATAAACCACCCGCTCAATCAGGATCTCCTACTTCTTGCTGGGAGCAGTAGAGGATCACTAAGTTCATCATCATTCAGCTAGCAGCATTCTTCTTTAGTTTCTGTTCATCTGGGAGATGCCCCATTAGGGCCTGTTTATAAAAAGCACTTTGTCAAGTCAATTCACAATTGCTGATCAGTCAACACATCACAAAGCCCAAGCTTGGTTCGTCAGTTGTGTCATCAGATCTCTATGTCCTTGCCATCTCTGCAAAGTACTCAAGACTTGGATTGAAAAGGTAAACCCAGTGCTATTGGTCAGGCCGATTGCTGATCCTGATTGTGTTGTTTTTTTTTCGCTCACTGTTCTATCACCTTGTAGCATTGTAGAAAATGATTTCTCCTGTTGTTTCTTTTGTACCTTGTAAATCAGCCTTATGCATCTTGGTCACTGAGTAAGCTTCCTGCCTCTCCTTCCAGATTCTTCTGGCCCATTCTAAACAAAAAAGGAGACATGAACCCCATTCCACCAGAGCTTGACCCCCTACAAACACTTGCATGGTTGGCAGGCTAAGAAACAACGAGCAGTCCAAAGCTTGATGCTACCCATATCAAGATGCTCTCAAGAGGAGATAACTACCCTGGAAGATGAGGAGAAAGATCACCAGAAGAAGTCTGGAGCATGCCATTGGCGATGATTCAATACTATTATGGAGTGACATGGCTCCCATGCTTTACAGGAGAAGAAACATATACAAACACTGACAAGCTACATGAGTTCACAGACAAGATTAAAGACCTATTCTAATTGTATGAACTAACTGAATCTCAGAGAGATGCAATCCTGATAGGGCAACTCTGAGGTATGGCCCACCAGGAGGCATCATCCTGGTCAGGTGAAGAGAAAGCAAATGCAGAACAGATTTTTGGAAAATTGAACCATATCTTTGGCCCCAAGAGTCTGTCAACACAGATGGTTTGAGTCTTCTCAAGAGTATAGGGAGAGGAAAAGACCCTCCGTGACTAGAGACGCAGCAAAATAACATTTTTCAGGTGAAATTGCAGCGAAATCGGCAATTTTGCCGTACGAAATGTTTCTCGAAATTGCAATGAAATGGTGACATTTTGCCCTCAAATGGGCATCTCCTCCTGAGTGCCTCACACTCCCTGGTGTCTAGTTGTTCCCCTCCCAAGGATCACTGGCCAAAATTGAGGGTTTCCCTGGTGTCTAGTGGTTGCCCCCCGCCCCACACCTGGCGCATTCTGGTCGGAATTAAATAAATCCCCCCTTTCCCAAGTTACCCTCATGTCCCTACTGAGTCCTCCCAACTCTCCTTTAGTTAAAAATAAATAAATTAAATGTCCAACTGCCTGGTGTCTAGTGGACCCCACACACCCCCACCCTGTCAGCAGATAGCACCCACCCTGCTCCCCCAATACCCTGATTGGGCCACCGGCACAGCTCCCCACTCATCTCCATGGCTGGCAGCCTGATTGAGTGCTTCAATCGAATGAGCGTAGCTTGTTCAAGCACACGCTCATTCACTGAAGTGCTCAGTCAGGTTGCCAGCCATAGAGGTGAGTGGAGGCTGTGCCAGTGACCCAATCAGGGTACTGGGGGGAGCAGGGTTGGTGCTATCTGCTGACTGGGTGGGAGTCCACTAGACACCAGTGAGTTGGACATTTTTTTTTTTAACTAAACAAGAGTCGGGAGGATTCAGAAGGGGCATGAGGATAACTTGGGGGGAAGGGGGATTTATTTAATTTCGACCGGAGTTCAACAAGGAGTGAGGGGGCACCAACTAGACACCAGGGAGACCCTCAATTTTGGTAAGTGAGCCTGGGGGTGGACCACTATACACCAGGGAATTGGACATTTCATTTATTTATTTTTTAGTTTTTTAACCAAAGGAGAGTTGGAAGGACTCGGGAGGGATATATACTTTTTTTTTGTTAATGTCAGCCAAGCACAGCCGGGGGGGAATCCACACTACACACCAGGAACTTAGGAAATAGTGGCAAAATAGAAGAATTTCACCCCGGGTGGTGAAATTTCACCCGTAAATGGTGAATTTCGCTGGTTCAATTTCACCCATTCCATGGGTGGAATTTCACATTTTGCCCCCTGAAAAGTTTCATGAAATGTGTATTTCACAAAATATTTCACAGAGCGAAATTTGTCAATTTCACATAACACTATCCATGACTATGCCCTCAACCTGCAGGAAAACCTCTGTGCAATTCAATGGGTTGATCCCGAAGTGTTCCCTAACACAGATGGAATCCTGATGGACACATTCATTGAAGAGGTTAGAAGTGGGACCTTCCTAAGTGAACTCCATATGTTACAAGAACAACAACCTGTTGTAGCATTCTCTGATTTTGAAGAGAAGGCCATTGGGGTAATTGAGCCATGGCAACTTGGGAGCAGTAGTCTAGTGCAGCAACAAAGCATGCTGTCAAGAGAAAAGGCATGGTCCAGTTCCCAAGTGGAAGCCCTCTAGTGCAGTCATGGTGCTGATTGTCTCCAAGAGCAGTGGAATTTCCACCAGGAAGTGCAAGAGCAACTGACATAGTTGGCAGTTCAGATAGTGGCTATGCAGTGAGAGTTGGTGACACTCAGGGCAGAGACAAAGCAAGAGTCCCAGTTTCAGACTGTGCAGCATCTGCACAGATCCAGGAGGAGAAGAAACAGAGGCCGAGGACATAGGGATAGAGTGGAGGAGCAAAGCAGACCCATGTGCCAAATCAAAGGAACCACTAGGCCTGTTCACAGCCATGTCAAGGGAATGATGCTAGTAGCAGAGATATCAGAAGTCCTTGGTACCTGCTGTATGAGGACACAAAGAGGGAGGTGGAGAAGATTAATCAGAGCAAGCAAGCTGTCAGGACACCCTCAGGAAGTCTGCCAAGAGTTCAGGATGCCAGAACGGAGGAGCATGCACAGATGGTGAGTGATGTGAGCCAGACGGTTCCCTATTAGAATGCCAAAGCAAGGCCCAGTATCAGGAGCTTGCATGGCAGGCTGCAGAGTATGCAAAGCAGAAGGCCGAGCTGCAGAACAAATGTCAAAACTTCTGGGAGAGTCTCCGACAGCAAGTTCAGAAGATCAAGGAGCAGTCTGAGCAAACACTCTGCTATGAAGAGGTGTGGGCATGGTACACAAAGAGTATCCAAGAGTACCAAATTATGGCTGGAGACCTGAACCATAAGCTGCTCACAGAGACACAGGCTAAAGAAGATCAACAACAAGAACATGAGGCACAGTTACCAAACTATAGGTCCAGATTGACCCTGATGGAGCAGGAGAAGGAAGAGCTCAACAAATGCTTGGTGGAGTCGCAGAATGGGGCTATGGAGGAGGGACATTACACTATGGAAAAGGGGATCGCTGCCATTATTTTTTACAACTGAGATAGGTGCTGGGGAAGGGGGACACTACACTATGGAAAAGGGATTGCCATAATTTTTTAGTACTACTGTGATCAGAGCTGGGGAGGGGGACACTACACCATGGAAAGGAGGAAAATTGGGTATATTTATATTTCTACAGGTGATCAGGGCTGGGAAGGGGGACTGTGTACCTGGTCCTAGACTATGTGCATGACACCACCCTTCCCTGCGCATAGTTAAAGTAGGGTTTTAGAAGCGTAACTGTGTGCTGGCGCAGCCAGCCATTTTTACGCTGGAGGGGTGTTTCAGTATTGTGATACATGGCATAGGCATGTGGGACCCCTCATTTGCATGGGTGCATCACAATATTGTCGGGGATATGTGACGCATTGGAGGCCTTTGAATATGGCCACATCTCGATGGCCCGCACAAGTCCGGAGATACGTGGTGCATCCAAGGATGCACCACGCATCTCATCTGAATATGTGGGCCTCAGGTTTTTGTACATAGTTCTGTTGACTAATGGCTTTCACAAAATAATCATGTTTAGTAAGAAAGGATTAGCGGCTTGGTTTTCAAAGTGGACGTTAGTGTCGCACAAAGGTAGCTGCACATGTGAAAGTACATGAAACCATCAGGGTGCCATATTCATACAGGCAATGTGATTTTCAGGTACATGGTGCCTGTATGAATATGGGGCTGCTAGCACCATGTAAAGTGTATATGTGTAGTGGTACCACAACCCCGCTGGCAAGAAATTCCCAGGAGTAAAGGGAGATAAGGTTTCCCAAATGGGATAGCACTGCCGCCTTTGCTTCTGGGAGCCTTATTCAACTGATGGCATGCTAATGACTACATATGTCATGTAAAACACTAAGGGGGGCATTTGCATGTCATGTGGTCATTATCAGCTCTTCACAATGCCTCCAGCACAAATGTGCAGCAGGATTATCCAGAGTCTCAGATGTTGCCCTCATCCTCACCCAATCCCTAACTAAGCATTCCCTGGTAGTCTAGTGGTCTCTCTCAGATCCCCAAGATAATGTAAAAAATATTCTTAGTAGCCTAGTGGTCCCTCCTGCCTGATCCCTGAGGTAATGTCAGATTCATTCCTGCTAGCCTGTTAGCCCACAACCTTATCCCTGATTTAATAAAAAAAAAAAGCTCTGGTAGTCTAGTGGTATCACCTCCTGACTGATCTGCATTGCATTATACATATCCTACACCCCCTCTGTGGCCTATTCACACAGCACCCATCTGCCCCACGACTCATCCATCAAGATCCCTTCATGGTTCAGATCGGCTATACTGCACCTCAGCTGGCTGCAATTTGAATGGCAGGGATCAAGCCTGTGCACACTGTAGAAACAGCCAATTCTGTTTTTGGCCTAGATTTAAAGGCTTCTACCGAGGAAGCAGTATGGATTGAGCTAGGGACAGATGAACCTATAGTCCATTCTGACCTTAAATTATTGTATTACTCTGCAATAATTTACATTATTTTTGGATCAATAGTACACTACTAATAGTGTAAAAGAGGTGACTATTTCAACTTTTTTTTTTTTAACTTTTTCTATCTCCACTCCCTGGAGAAATCCTTCCAGCAACATTGGATACCCAGCCTCTACCTTCCCCTGTGACTAGTCCTTCTCCCTCGTGCCACTGAGCACCACCTCCGGCTCTGAACCCTCCAGAGGTAGGGCTGCCCTATCCACCCAGGGCACTCTATCTTATAGGGCAAAGTGCCCGGCGAACACGAGTGGCCCCTTGGACAGGAGATAGCCTAGTAATGGAAGTGTGTGCTGTTGGGCAAACAGGGTGCCTTCATCTATCCCCAGGAAATGTTTTCTTTTCTCTACTTTTTGCCACATTCCCTAACCCCCCCCACGGAGTGCGGCTTTTCAAGGCAATGTAATGCTGCAACTCTGCCCCCCGCTTTCACTGCGTCGCTAGTCGGCACCCCAACAGCCACCAGAGGCTGCTACACTAGCGATCGCATCTCCAACCCTCTCCTGAGAAGAGAGAGCTGTCCTACAGACGCTCAATCTCTTCTCCCCCTACCGATCCCCAGCGGCCCAGGCTCACTCCCGAACCCGGGTTGCCGGCGTGGCGTGAGGTGTGGCATCCAGTGCCTCAATCCTCAGTGCCACCGGGCCAGCAACTATTTCAACTTTAAATGCCCAGATGGCTGACTATGTGTATGTTGTATTTCTTAGGACATACCAAAATGCAACATTATTGAGCACCATTGATGCACAAATATTGTATGTCAGAAAGTACTGAATATCATCAAACAGAATAAAATTGTATCTAGCTAAGCAGAAGTATAGAGATCTAAACTCAGAATGGAATCCCAGAATATTTGTAGAATAACAGCTGCGAATAAGGGTCGTAGTTCCACTGTGCTACTATTAAGATTTCCTAATCGCAGAATCATTGTTTTCTTCAGTAAACTTTAGTAATGGATTTTGTACATCACACTTGAAAATGAACCTCCCTTGGTGAAGGCATTTATGATTTGTAGCTTATAAGTTTTGTGACCTGCCTTAATTTTGTGATGCCACCATAACTGATGCTAGGTAAACAGAAAGCACAACTACTGAGCTATGTTCCATGTTAGATTTAATAGTAATCGAAGAAACAAGAACTGCAGGAAAGTGTAGCACAACAAATGCATGCTATTGCCATAAGGTGTAGCACACTGCTAACTTTGATTGGTTTATATCTTGTGCTGTACTTGACCACTCCCACCCATGAAGTAATTAACAAAGTCTGGGTATCGGATATGAGTGGCTAAGTTTTAGGTCTTCAGGCCAGTAGCACTTAAGGTCATGGCTGTATGAAGAAGGAGGAAGAAGAAGAAGAAGAAGAATTATTAACATTTATATAGTGCTTTTCATATACCTTGCATTTCCAAAACACTTTATAAGCAATGAGAGATTGGTACTGAAGTGACAAATTGTAGTGGTAGTTATTTTGCACAACACCACCCACAACCTGCCTTGGACAATTGCATAAACTGGTTTTAATGGGGGGAATGTTAGCCAGAACACCAGAAAAAATCATTTACTCTTGCAAAACATGCTTTGTGTTCTTTTACTTTCACCAGGACAGCACCAGAGATGGACAGAAGGAACATTGATTTAACATCTTAGCTGAAGGATGGCATAATCTGACAGTACCACATTCCCCGGTTAATGCACTTAGGTGTCAATGTTTATGGTATGAGCCCAATCCCAGTGTTGAACTAGAACCCATGCTCTTCTGGCCCAGAAGCAGATGTGTTTAAGAGAAGCTTTCTAGTAGCTGCCTGCACCAACCCGTTTGATTCCTTACCTTAGCAGTATTGAATTGAAGTTTGACATAAAAAGTCCCTTTCTACAAAAAGTTATATCCCTCATAAACTCTAAAATCGATATGTTGGTAAAAAAAAAAGAACCAACTTCCCAGTCCGGAAAACACACCCCCCACATCGACCAACGCAGCCCTGTTTTGTGATGTCACAAAATGAAGGCCGCATGACCACCGCTCCATTGACTTCTATGGGGCCAGTATTTTCACATATATTTATACCCTTTAGTGCTGGGATTTTATTATAGCAAAGCGATCTATTGACCAATTGGGTCCCTATTAGGGCTGCATTGGCCGACGTGGGGGGCGTGTTTTCTGGACCGGGAAGTTGGTCCTTTTTTTTGCCAGCATATTGATTTTGGAGTTTACGAGGAACATAACTTTTTGTAGAAAGGGACTTTTTATGTCAAACTTTGTCAGTTCAATACTGCTAAGGTAAGGAATGGAACGGGCTGGTGGAGGGCAGCAACGCTGACAGTAGGAAGCTACTCTTTAACAACTGAGCCATGTTGACACTCATGGAACTAAGATGTGGTAAGGGGCCTCCACCTGTGGGGAGCCTTTCAACAGAAGCTACCAAGGTACTACCCCTCAGGAAATAACAGCTCCCACTCATGGTAACAATGAACCCAAAATATGCCCACATTTTGTCACTTAACTTATATGCAATGTAATAGGCAATATGGTAAACAAATGCAATTCAAATATGGCAACGGAGTCAGAAATTATCACAATAACAATTTAACAGGACTTTATTAGTGAGGTAGAGAAGCAGGTTCTATAGAAAGGAAATGGAAAAAGATTAAGGCAAGGCTAAAACAAGTAACTTAGTAGGAATCCTCACACACTATCCCACCTCCCACCACAGGAAGTATTTCCTAAAGCTCTATGCCACTGCTCAGTGTACAGAGTACATGAAACTGGAGTGGCCCTCTTCAGACATTAGACAGTCCACAGATGCACTGCACTGTTCTTTGTAGTTGTGGCACAAAAAGCTCCCACAATATCTAAGAAACCTAATGAACCAAGTCCCTCTTTTGGCTTGTCATCTCAGATCCTCCTGCTCCCAAACACTTCTGACTCATCCGAGTTGCAGAAATAAAGCAGGTCAAGCTGCTGTCAGCTTTTTGGTCCCCCATATTTAGACCAACCTACCAATGGTTATTCAAGGTGAACATAGTATCCAGAACATCAGACTGGGATTGTATCTTTTTTTGCTTATTCCTACCTTTGTAATCATTAGACACTTCTTCTTTGACTGTATATTGTTGCTGTGTAATAAATAGTTGCATTGACTGTTTTGTATTGTGCTGCTATATATCACATATTGCACCTTATATCTAATTTGATGTTATCCCCTGTCTTTAAATTTGTACTATGATGTCATCACAATCCCTTCCCCCAGGACACATCTATAAGAACAGGTTACTCACCAGTAACAGTAGTTCTAGGAGTGGTATATGTTGTTCATCCACACTTCTTGGCATGTCCCTTTCCCCTTTAAATCTTGCTGGAAGTCTTCAAGCTGGCTTCTCTCACCTACCCAGGTGGTAAATACCTGGGTTCCACCCCATGACACCAGATCTTAGCTTGCTGGAAGCAAGGTTGTGCGCCTAAAGCCGGGGAGGTTGGGTGGGTGCGTGTGGATGAACAACATGTACCACTCCTAGAACTACTGTTACAGGTGAGTAACCTGTTCTTCTAAGAGCATGGATATGTTGTTCATCCACACTTCTTGGCAGACTCCAAGCAGTTCTCTGGGAGGAGGGAGGCAAGGCACGCACACCCTACTTGGGAAATAAACATTGGAGAACCGAGGCCCCAAAACCAGCATCCTGGAGTGACTCAAGGTCGATGTGGTAGTGGGTAATGAAGATGTTTGCTGACTTCCAGGAAGCAGCCCGACAGATTTCCTGGATAGGGATGTCCCTGGAAGTAGCCACCGATGCAGCAGTATGGCGGGTAGAATGAGCTCTTATCCCTCTGGGAGGCTTCTTGCCCACCAACTCATAGCACAGACCTATGCATGATGTAATCCACCTTGTAATGGAATGTTTGGCTGCAGGTCTGCCAGAAGAGGCTTCAGCGTAGGTGACAAACAGCTGCCGAACCTCTCCATGAGTTTCTGTTGTTCTCTCCTTATGATAGGAGAAAGCACATCTCAGGTCCAGAGTATGGAGCCTGCACTCGGTGTCCAAGGTGTAATTAGGGTAATATACCGGCAAAGTCAACACCTGGTTAAGGTGAAACTCTGCTACCACATTTGGAAGGAATTTCAGGTGGGGGCGCAGGACAACTTTGTCCCTGTGAAAGACCAGATAAGGGGAGTCCACCGAAAGTGCCTGGAGCTCCCCTCTCCTTCTGGCTGACATGATAGCCACTAGGAAGGCCGTCTTCCATGACAAGTGTGAGAGCTCACACTTGTGCATGGGTTTGAATGGCTTTCCCATGAGCTTTGCCAAAACCAGAAACAGATCCCACAGAGGTGGAGGTTCACGCACCAGAGGGGATATGTGATCCAGGCCTTTGAAGAAGAGCCCAACCACTGTCTCCTACGCCAATGTCGGCTGATCGGCCCATGTCCGGTAAGCAGAAATGGCTGCCAGGTGCACACAAAGGGTCGATGACTGTAGACCCCCTTTGGAGAGAGACCAAAGGTAGTCTAGAATGTTAGCCACGGAGCAGGATAAGGAGTCCAGACTCTTACCCTGACACCAAATGGAAAACCTTTTCCATTTGAAGGCATAACATTTCCTGGTCGACTCCTTATGAGATGCCTCCACCATGGTGTACACATCCTCGGAAAGACCCAGAGCCTGGAGCTCTAGCTGCTCAGGTACCAGGCTATGAGGTGCAGAGATAGAAGGTCCAGATGGAATACCTTCCCCTGGTTCAATGATATCAGGTCCGGGTGTGTACAAAGCCGCTCCAAGGCCCTGCAGCTGAGGCTGAAGAGATCTGGGTACCAGAACTGGTGCGGCCAATCTGGGGCTACCCGGATCACCTTCATCTTGTCCCTCCTCACCTTGAGTAACACCTTGTGGATCAAGGGAAATGGAGGGAAGGCATAGAGGAGGCCTGGGGTCCATGGCCTCGAGAAGGCATCCCCTAGTAGCGAGCCCTGCTGAGGGGGTCGGGCATGGTACAGCCTCAGCTTGGTGTTTTCCCTGGAGGCAAACAGGTCCACCAATGGTTTACCCCAATGGGATAACAGACTGTAAGCTACTTCTGGTTGGAGAAACCACTCGTGGGATGTCTGGTCTATGCGGCTGAGAGCATCTGCCAGCTAGTTCAAGACTCCTGCCACATGAATGACTAGGAGATCCACCTCCAACCGGCTTACAAGGGTCCAGATGTGGAGCGCCTCCTTGCACAGCAGACGGGAGTACGTGCCACCCTGTTTGTTGAGGTAGTACATGGTCATGGTATTGTCCGTCTGTACTTGAACCACTTAACCCCGGAGCTGAGCAGCGAAAGCTGACAGTGCCAGTCTGACTGCTGTGAGCTCCAACAGGTTGATGTGGTATCAGGACTTCTCGGGGGTCCAGAACCCATGGACCCTGTTGTCCCCCATGTGAACTCCCCAGCCCATGAGAGTGGCATCGGTCGTAAGGACGACCATCAGCTCAGGATGGGCAAACAGGATCCCTTCCTGCACCCATTCTGGGGTGGTCCTCATTGGAGAGTGTCCCACATCTTTTGGGTTACAGTGATCAGCTGGTTGAAATGACCATGGAACTGAGTCCACCGGGCGGCCAGCTCCCATTGGAGGGGGTGCATGTGCCACCTGGCCCAATGGACCACTGAGGTGAATGCCACCACGAAACCCAGAAGGCGCAGAAAGTCCCGGGCAGGGTGCAAGTGCTCAACCAGAAATGATTGGGCGAAGGAGAAGAGAACCTTTGCCCTGTCCACCAGGAGCCGAGCCCTGGCTTGACAAGAGTTGAGCTCTGCCCTGATGAAGCCCATCACCTGAGAGGGCATGAGTTCTGACTTGGCCTCGTTGATCAGGAGGCTGAGTTGGGAGCAGGTTCGGAGGGCCAGGTCCCTGGATCTCTCCACCTCCTATAGGGAGGAACCTGCCAAGAGCCAGTTGTCGAGATAAGGGTAGATTCATACTCCTCGATGCTGAAGATGGGCTGCCACCACTGCAATGCACATGGCTTGGAACTCATACAGGGTCCCCTCAACCCTGAAGTGGAGGAACCGCTGATGGGATGGATGGATTGGGATGTGAAAGAACACATCCTGCAGATCCAGTGAACAGAACCACATGTTTCGCTCCAGGGATGGTATGATCTGGTTCAGAGTTACCATCCGGAAGGTGCGAGTCCTGAGATATGGATTCAGGTCGTGGAGATCTAGGATGGGGCACCAACCCCCCATCTGCTTGGACCTGTAGGAGGATCTGGCACTGGAGCTACCACCTCCTTGTGGATTAGCTAAGCTATGTCATCTTGGAGAGCCGACTGGGTGCAAGCTGATATCCTTTCCTCCCGAGGGGCACGGGCTCAGCTGGGAGGGTACTGCTCGAATTCTAGATGCAGTCCTTGACCGGCCACTTTGAGAACCCACCTATCTGAGGTGATATCGGACCAGGTGGAAAGAAAATGGCTGAGTCGGCCCCCCATGGGAGGACCCAGAGCTGGCATGATGGGTGTAGGGGTGGCAACCCCCAACCCGTCACTGAGCAGGCTTAGAGGAGGAGGAAGCTCCTGGACCTGCACCTCAGCCTCCTTTTCAGGGCTGTTGTGGACCCTGCTTGGGCCTTGGGTGCCAAGCTTGAGCCTGTTGCTGCTGCTGCTGTTGCTGCTGACCTCCTTGATAGGAGGGTTGCCTGACCACAGGGGAAGAATGCCGAAAGGGCTTCTTTTTTCACTTCTGCTGGTTCTTGCCCAAAGAACCCTTCACAGAAGTAGCATCCGAGGTGGCACTGGACTGCTCTATGCACTGAAGGTGACCGTCTACTCCTGAACCAAACAGGTCGGTGCCTAGGAAGGGCATGTCAGCTAGCTTGTGCTAAGTATCCACCAGGAAGGAGGAAAGCCTCAGCCAAGCCCTGTGGTGAGTGGCCACTGTGGCTGCTAAGGAGCAGGCACAAGAATCTCCAATGTCCAGGGCCATCTGGAGCTGCTGTTTTGCGACAGCATGGCCCTGATCATGGACTTGCTTCACTGTGGTCTACATGTCCACCGGGAGATGAGGGATGACTTTGTCTAATGACCATAGGAGGGCATGAAAGAAGTGTGCCATTATAACAGCTGAGCTGGCCTGATGAAGGCCTAAGGAAGAGGCTGCATAGACCTTAAGGGTGGAATGGTCCTTATTTTTGGACTCCTTGTCCGGCGGTCGGTCAGTGTCGGATGAGCAACCAGTACACCTGAACACAGAAGCAGTCACCAGGCTCTCGGCCGAAGGATGTTCTGTGAACCCCACCAGGGACCCCATGGGCACCGCGTACTTGGGGCCATGCAGGCAGATGGTGCTGGGCAGGAAGCTGGGCGCTGCCAAAGCTCAAGAGCCGGGCCAACAATGGCTTCACCCACTAGAAAGGCCTCCGTCAGGGTATCACCCCTTTTGAGGATATCCGTAAGGAGGTACTCCACCTTCTTCTGAATGGACTCCAGGGGCATTCCGGTGGATTCGGAGATCAGGCAGAGAATGCCCTGAAAAGAGGAAGGGCCTTCCTCTAAACCCACCACAGACAACTCATCATCCCCAGGATGGAAGTGCAATCCAGTGGCATCCGAGTCCGAAGAGTCGGGATACAACGGCCTCCCGCCTAGGTCTCCCTCAATTCGCCGAGGGTGATTGGGGACAACTGTGATCAACGGATGTCGGGTAAGCCTGGTGTTTGATTGGTCCTCTTTCCAGGGAGTCTCTCCCTGAGCCTGCTTAGGTGGTGGTTCCACCAAAATCGGTGAAGAGACCGGTACAGGTCGAACGAGGATACGGACCAGCCCACAGATATTAGGGAACAGAAGACTTCAGTTCAGGAGGGGTCGGCGTTGGCCTAGGAGGTGGAAGTCAAGTGATGGCTGGGGTGGCCTGTGGGGCCGGCTTCTGCCCAGACAAAATCAGCTCTTGCCACATGAGATCTTCATAGTGTCGACGGTGGTTCCACTGAAGCCTCTCCTCGTCTGAGTAGGATGAAGATCTGTGGCGACGTCTCTTCTTAGAGTGTTTATGACTTTTTCTCGGCTGTTTGGCTGAAGGGGTTCTGGATCTCGATCAAGATCGAGAAGGTCGACCCGTTCGATTGGGTCCAGAACCATTTCCTTGATGGAGACACCAGAGGGCTGGGTCTCCTCATCTGGGAAGACAAGGACTGTAGTCCTTTCCAAAGAGTCGTCGACCGTGGTCGGTGACAGAGGGTCGATTGAGTTGAGAATAATCTCGGCCTCATCGGCCATTTCCTCAGTACCCTGGCCAGACAGGATATCCGTAAAGCCAGCGGCCGAGGATGCGATCTCGACCGAAGCCAAGACCGCTTGCTCTTGGGACTCAGACCTTTCTCAGTCCCAAGAATGTCTTTGTTTGGACGAAGACTTAGGGTCCTTATCCCTCTTGCGAGGGTGGGAAGAGTGCAAGCCCAAGGATGCCTCACCGCTGGTGGAGAGAGAGATTGGCACAACTCCCTGAAGGAGCCCGTAAAGGTGGAGCCAAGGTTGAGCAGAACAAAAAAGATTCGAGTGACCGAAGCTGGAGCTGCTTCCTCCTTGAATGCCTTCATTTGCTGCAGCTGCTCAGTGGATCCCGCTGCCACAGAAACTGCCCTCCTTGCCTCCTTTGATTTCACCGGTGGGTTCCTTTTCTCCGGTCCCCCCAGTTTTAGGCATGCCTTGCGGTCGTCCAGGACGGGATGGAAGGCCAGGCAGAAAGTGCAAGATGAGGTGTCATGTCCGACGCACATAAGGTGGAGATCGGTGCATGAATCTTCTGGCTGCAGGTACACCGGCGAAATCTGGGGGATGATTTATCCTCCATATCCGATGCGCTATAATCAGAATCGCTAACTTGAATTAGTTTTAAAATTAGTTTTGGTAAACAAACAACGCTTTGAATCCAGAGCCTACGAATTGCTGTGAGAGCACGAGGGAACCTGTATCTTCCAGTGGAAAGGAAGATCTGGCGTCATGGGGCAGAGCCAAGGTATTTACCACCCGGGTGGGTGGGAGGAGCCAGCTTGAAGACTTCCGGCAAGATTTAAAAGGAAAGGGACATGCCAAGAAGTGCGGATGAACAACATATCCACGCTCCTAGAAATGAGATTCCTATGTATCTTTCTATATTTTTCCTGCATTCATAAAAATAAATTAATTAATCTTGGCAGATTATTCCACTGGTGCACTAGTAGAAGTCCCTAGTGTGTGTGTGTATGGGGGGCTCCCAGTCTCAATGTCAACATTTGATATGATATGTTACAGGCCTGATGGGTGGCCAGACAATGTGATACCAGTGAAGGAAATATAGCTGGTGATCCCAAAAACGTTAAACAAATACTGCTCTCTGTTGCTAATATACATTATGGGAACTGTCTACTGGGCATAATTTATGTTTGAGCCGGACTGGTCCAGGTGCTTCATTTAATAGTCCCTCTCTAGTTATAACTGTTGTAAGCCAGGGCCCTGATTTGTTACTCGTATCCTAGTACTCTGTGCAGCTGAATCAGTCACCCCAGAGTGTCCTCCTCAGTGATCTAGTTGGGTAGGCAACTGTAGCAGTGGATCAGAAGACCTACACTCTTTGCTGAATTGCTGCCATGCAAGCTGTGCCACAATTCTTCTGATAAACAACCCTTTGAGAGTCCTCTTCAGTACAAGGGTAGGCAGTCCTACAAGGCCTTGGTGATGGGTCCTTTAGCGGGATGAATCCTGGCAGCAGGTTCTGATAACAGAGGTAACTGATCTCCCTCACAGAAATGGAGCTTAAGCAAGGCAACCCCTACTCCAAATATCAAGTACTGTGCAGGAACTTTATTTCCTGGTTACGACTGTTTTCTGAAAATCCCAGGCTGGGATTTCTGGTTGGAGTACACCCAAAATAGTGAGCTACAGAAATCCATGTCTGTATTCTCTTTTGGCTTGGGCAGATCTCCAATTATAGTACAGAATGAACTACTGAGTTGTGCACTCTGCAGTTATCTCAGTTGTCCAGCTTCACTTTCTAACTGCTAATCCTGTCACAAGGGGCAAAAGGAGCTCTTTGATTAGTCCCATTTTGCCACACCTCCCATGGTGCATTCAATAGTCCAACAACCTCTCTTGCAGGGCACTGTCTTCTGCATGGATGGTCCATAAGGAGTCATGTCTTTGGATCTTAGTGATAATCCCGCATACAAAAACGTCACAACACACAATGCCGCAACCAAAATCCTGAAAACAAATAAAAGGTCGGTGAAAACATCAACAGCACAAATCCTGACACAACACAGAAACTAATGGAAAAACATCAGGAATTTATTGTTTTGTGGGGGGCTCCACCCCCACCCCCCAACATGGAGGGCTTTGCTCCACACATCCCTCCCTAACTAATATAATCAACTATGAGGTGGTGTGGACCTCAGGGATGGGGAGAAACTTGGGAGGGGGGAAATTTCTTTATAAAAAAACAAAAACAAATGTCCAATACCAGGAGATGGGGAACCAAACCCTGGCCCCCAGGTCTCCTCCGCTCCAGGTGTTAGTTTCTTAGCCACTCCACCATGGGAGCAGCTGAACTAGGCACCACACCTACATCAACTTCATCCCTTCCCTATATCTGCATACAGCAACAGGGGTAGGGGTAATTCTGTAATGCTATTATACCCCTGTCACTGTAAAACCTTTCGAGATTTTTACCGCAATATTATTGCGGTGATATCATAAGGGGATACTGTATCCTGAGACCCTGAAGACACTCTAACTAACACCCCATAGTGCTGCCTCAGCAGTGGGCTCTGGACCTTTCCCACAAGTCCAGTGGGCTAGGGTAAAAAAGTATGATTGCCTCCATGGCCTCCTAAACAAACTTGATTATTTTAAACTGTTTGCACCTCAGTGTGGCATCTGGCCACATGTGTCTCTCCTGGCACCCTTTTTTAACAATGCTGTCTGGTTCTGTGTGCCCAATTCATCTGCCATTTGATGGGGGTGGTACAATGGGGAGAGCATCCATGAGCACTCCTGTGCTCTGCTCTCATGGTGAGGCACCTCTTCAGTGCTTTTTTTGCCAGCTCTTAGGCAAGTTGCCAAGTCTTATTTTTTATTTTATTGTTTAGCCTCAACCTCTTACTGCTATTGGTGACATCAACAGCTGCATTTTCATCCCCTGATGCTAGCCCTGTCTGTGGCAGTGAAATGCACCATTAGGCTCAATGAAACAGAAAAACAGTCTCCTTGCACTTCCTGGTCCCCCATTTGCAGTCCTTAGGGACAGGGCAGATGTTCATGCAAGCAGGTGGCTCAGGGGAGGTGGGGAGAATTTCTGTGGTGCTCCCAGGTTGGGAGCAAAATGTAATACCCCTATATCAGAGGGGAGTTCATGCTTTTTTTCTGTTACAGAAAATTGACTTTCTTGAAGTTCTGTTTTGGTTAAGATAATACACTTTTTCTGAAAGTATGGACATTTTCAATAGAGACATCTAAACACAGTAGAATATGGACACTTCTTTGAAACGTTTCCAGGAAACACAAAAAAAATGCTTTAGACATGACAGTTGTTTTTTAAATAAAATTTGAAAAAAAAAGTTTTCTATGAAGCAATAAATAAGGATTCCAAAGGACTGCTCTTTAGCAGTATGGATTTTTCTCCCCTGGTAAATGCCTAGGGAGATTGGTTAAAATATCCTCAGGCCATTTTTTGAAGTCTTGTATCAATTTTAACACCTTTTATATCAAAGAGACTTGTTTAGTGTGAAAGATGCACTCTTACTGGAGCCCTCAGTAGAATTTGAGGTTAGATATAAAAATAAAACAGAGAAAAATGTACACAGATCATACATACCAATGAGATGCTGAAATGGTAAAATATAGATCAGAGCAGATTGTTGGGTTCTCTTCCATGCTGTACCTGCTTAATATACATAAAATAAATCAATCTGTCTAGACTACGTCTACCTGTCTTTCAGTCTATAAATGCACTTGTAAAAAAATGATACATATTAAAGTTTACTAGAATGTTAAGAGTTTCTCCAACATGTGGCAAAACACTTTGCCATTTCTGTTTATGATTGACATTAAAGTACAAGACTGGTGAAATCACACACTTTTTCTTCTAGTCCTATATGCCCACGAATGCTTTGCATATGCTTTGTATATAGAACATATGAATCAACTAGGTGTGAGGTTCATATCATTCAATTTAAAAACATATTGTTCCTGTGTGAAAGTACAGATATTGTTCCAGTTGCTGTAAATATTTAATTGCTAATAAGGGTCTCATGCAACCAGAGGGAAGTGAAATTCTGCTACACTGCTGTGAACTTGACATGCCTGATATTCATTCCTTGCCCACTCCCCTTCTCTACATAATCAGGGTCACCATGATTGCAACCAACAGTTACCTTTACCGTATATGTGAAGAAAATGTCACTCCTTACGCAGTCACAAGGGGGTGATGAAGTCTGTCCAGAGCCTCACATCCACATGCTTTGTCCTAGTTGGCTTAAGCATGGGATTCAGTCTCCTGGGTCAGAGCTTCGTACATTGCCTATGGGCCACTAGGCTAACCAATATTTAAAATGAAATCAAGCCCTCTGCATCAGCAAAGGGGCTTTCTTTTTTGAGAATACAGAGGATGATTCCTGCACTGGACTGTGTCACTGCTTGGTACCCAAGTGCATTTAAGAAAGCTTTCCCGCACTTGCCCAACAACATAATCTAATGTGGACAAGTGGACAAAATGTGCAGCACCCAAATGTACTACATCATCAGGTGCATTTTTCCCCCTGTCATTTCATGATCCATTACAGGTTTTCTTATACATACTCAGATATACCTACAGGATTACAGCTAGTTTAAATGCCCACTGATAAGCCATATGGGTGTTCTGGTATTGCCATGTGAAATGTAGTGTCACAGACTGATTTGTGATGCTAAAATGTGAAATATTCTATGGCGTACGGAGTATCTTAGAGAGCTCTGATCTTGCATGCAAAAACAGAACAGACCTGAAGCAAATACCAGACTCAGCTGTTCCTGTCAAACAGGCAATGATCATGCAATATCCTATGAGCTGTAGAGGCCATTCCCAACCAAAACATTTTTTTTTAATGCTAAAAGTCCTTTTGAGAACCTGCTGACTGACAGCCTTTGACAGTGAAGAACTGCCCCTTCATTCAGCTCTGAATTCATATAATGTGACTGCTTCATATAAAATGGTGCATTCAAGAGTCATTTCTGGAATCTCTTGTGCCAGGAAATCAAAATGAATCAATGATCAAAACCCTAAAACCCAGCAAGACAGCTCCAGCAAGTGGGGCCTTCCCGGTCACTGATTCCCATTTGTCAGCAGAATATAGTAGCTACAGAAAAGTGCTGCTGGGAAGGAGGCAGCATGAGGCTCAGCAGTTTGATAACAGGCAAAATATAAGTAATGTAGAAAGCACCCCAAAGATGGCTGCCATGTGTCGGCTAGCAGTGTCAGTGCACAGGACAGACTGGAGCCATGCCTCTCAACTCTCCCTGATTTTCAGGGTTGTCCCTGATTTTACCTCAAAATTTGACTCTGTTCCTCCTAGAATTTGTATTTCTACGACTAAACTGTGGGGATTGTAAGCACAAATTAATGTCAAACATTAAAGTTACAGGCTTGCTCTAATTTAGAAATTTCATTTTACACTAAGCCCCTTATTCTACCTGTTTCCTGAGTGGATAGCACCAGTTTGGAAGATGTGTCCCTGATTTTGGTCCTTTATCCCTGATTTTTTCAAGTCTTGTCCCTGATTTATGAGGCAGGAGATTGAGAGGTATGGAGCATTCACGAGCAACTAGAGGAACCAAAATCATTTCTGTCACTCCCGGGGCTAGAAGGGCATATGCTCAGCCCTTATACATGAGATGTGGGATAAATGTTCAAAGGACACTGAACCTTTCCTAAAGCACCATTTGTGGGGTAGAAATGCGCTTTTATGTCACAATTTGAACCTCCAGTGTGGTAGACATGAATCAATTATGTCTGTATTTAAAGGACACCTAAGTAACTTTTTTGACAAAACAGTATTTCAAAATTCAGCTGCAGAGAGGGAATGGAAAGGTTGTTGTTTACTTTGATTCCAAAACTAATTTATTTAATAATCATAAATGCAGTTTCATAGACTTTGAAAGATGCAAATATCAGCCTTACAATATCAAAAAACCCACCATTTCTGCACCTTAAAATGGCCGCAAGACATTCAACTTAGTGACCTCACTGGAGCAAATAGCAGTGATAAATGGCTCTCTACAATGCCAACTATTAGTTTTAATGTCCTTTGTGTTACATTGTTTCACTGAAATGATCAAAACCATGACTTAACATGCGTATTGTTTTGCTCAGCACATAAATTAAGCTATGGTTTTGTTCATTTCTTTAACTTAAAACTGCAGAAATCTGTTAAGATCTAAGTGGCTTACCAAACCCCTGGACCTAACTGCAGTGTAATAAAATGTTTTAAATACCCCGTAGTCTAGTGGTTATGTTCAGATATTTGTGGAGACCCACCAGTCTGGTTCAGTGGCAAAGTTCATGTTTTCCAAGTTGGTAAAATCCGTTTTGTAGTCTTTATTTCAACCTTCAGTCACGAAACACCATTGCCTGGCAGCCAGTCTGCTGTAGCACACTCTGCAGTCAACATTCATTAATGCCCAATGCCTCGTAGCCAGATGCAACTGCCGGTCGCATGCCTTTTTTTCATTTGGCATCCCAAGGGCCTTGTTGTCTTTAATCATTAATAAAGCTATCATGTTACTTCACATAAAAGTTAAAGTGGCAAACAGAAAGTTTATCAAATGTTTCCAAAATGTAACACTAAATTTTAGTTAATGAGGATTCAGTTTAGGGAGATGTTACCACCTTGAGCTTGACTGTAGCCCTTCCTCACCCACCCAAGCCCAGCATGAAATTCTGTTCCTAAATTATTCTGTACCTACTTAGAGTACTACAAGTCCCCCATGGCATGGCTCAGGCCCAGCCATACATTAGGTAACTCTTTACATGGTTAAACTCTGTGAAGTGATTTGCTTATGATGTGGGCACTGCAGGCTACTGTTCTATTGGAGTGTCACTTTTGGTTGTGGGCAGGTAAACAGCACACCCACTTTCCAGGTTGGTAATCCATTTTGTAGTTTTTATTTCAAAATTCAGTTGTGAAACATCCACCCCCCCCACCTATATTGTAACTTATTTATCTATGTAGGCACCCACTAACAACTCCAGCACATGGGTAGGCCCAGCCATCCAGTACCTCCAGGGCCATATCATAGCAGGTTGAATATCAACATGCTTCAGCTAGATAAGTAGAGTGAATGCTACACTGTAGTGAATACTGTAAGAGAGGTCATGGTTCTTCTGTACTAGAAGTGACCATAGGCCACATTCACCTACCTTAACCAGCTCTGTCACCATCCAAATGTGGCCACCTTAATCCTTGTTGTGGTTGTAGTACATTACTGACAGGCAGAATGGCAAAAGGGGACCCTCACATCTCCAATCCCTGTCACACTCAGCAGTGTACTCATAGTTGTGGCCAGAACTATCACCTTGCACTGAGGACACAGTCACAATTTTTGCACATGCAAGTGTCCACTGTTCAGTTGTGCTATGACCTAGGCCATACAGCAATGTTTGACACCCATTTTGTGGCATACAGTCGATGCTCCTTAACCCCATGACCATGACGCACTGTGTTTAAAAGACAAGTGTCTCACCAGTGTGCAGGATGGCAGCAGGTAGACATCCAGAATACCCTGATGACCTCACCATAGTCTATGTGTATATCCAGTGTGACAAGTAACAGGTGGGGCCAGTAGGATGCTGGGGTGCATAGGGAGGGAAATCACCAGTAGAAGGAGAGAGGTGGTGTTATCACAGTATTGATCATTGGTGAGACCCCACCAGGCTAATCAATGAACCCACTGGGGACAGGGCAGTGCTAGACCTAGTGCTTACAAATAGGGCAGCATTGCAGATGTCACAGTTGTCAGTTCCCAAGGTACCATTGACCACTGTGCAGTGTGGTTTAACATTAAGATGGGACAAGAGTCAAACCATATGAGGACATGAGCACTGAACTTTAGGAGGGCAGATTTTAAAGAAATGAGTGACTGACCCTGAAGCTGCCTACTGGGGGGATTGCCAGGGTGGGATAGAACAATAGCGTGGAAAAATAAGGGGGCATAATTAAGGTAACCAGCCTCTGCATGAAGGAAGTGAGTAAAGGCAAAAGAAAAAAGAGATTGTTATGGTACTCTAAGGAACTGGCCATGGTAGTGAAGAAAAAAAAGTGGCATTCAGGAAGTGTAAGGAAATGCTAAGGAAGGAGGACAGGGAGGTGTACCAGGCAAAAAAGAGCCAAAGGGGTAGAAAATGGGGATAAGGCTTTCTTTGAGTACATAAGTGAGAAGAGGAAAGCAAGGTGAGGGATAGTGAGGATAAGGAGGGCAGTAAGGGAAGACTGTGCAGAAGGGGACCAAGAAACAGCAGACATCCTGAACAGGTACTTTTGCTAAGTCTTCATAGTGGAGGTAGGCATGTCAAACCACCAGGTGACAGTAGCAACAAAGGGGAGAGAGGCAGATTTGAGTCCATTCTCAGAGGTAAAAGTCCTGAAGGGACATGCAGTTCTGAAAGTAGGTAAGGCTATGAGACTGGACTGGATATATTCAAGGGTATTAAAAGAACTCAGGGATGTGCTGGCTGCCTTGTTGATGGCCTTACTCATTAGCTCACTGAAATCGGATGGTGTTCTAGAGGACTGGAGGAGAGGCGACCTAGTCTTACTGCATAACAGCAACAGCAGGGAGGAGGTAGCAACTAAAGGCTGATGAGCCTCACCTAAGTGCTGGGGAAATTATTGGAAACACTGTTAAAGGAAAGCTTGGTAGAGTATCTTGAATCAAATGGACTGTAAGATCAAAATCAGACTGGATTCACAGAGTGGCAGTCATGCCAGATGAACCTGATTGATTTCTTTGATTGGGGGAACAGGGAGAAAATCAGGGGAGGAGAGTAGTGGACGCAGCCTATCTGGACTTTGAAAAGGCCATCAACAGTGTGCCACACAAGAGACATAAAGAAATTGCACAGCCTAGGTGTGGGATCCAAAGTGAAGCATTGGATAAGAACATGGTTAGTGGATAGGTGACAAAGGGTGATGGTTAACAGCTCTTGCTCTAAGGACGGAAGAGTGATGAGCAGGGTGCTGCATTTCACAGTACTAGGACCAGTCGTCTTCAATGTTTTCATAAGTGACATTGCAGATAAACTGGAAGGGAAGGTATGCCTTTTTGCAGATTATACCAAAACCTGAAATAGGGTGAAAATCAGGAAGGGAGTGGAAAGAATGTGAAAAGAACTTTGGAATCACAAAGAATGGTCAAAAACATGGCAGTTGGGGTTCAATACTAAAATGTGTAAAATTATGCATGTAGGGCATAGGAACTCAAGAACTGCAAATTTGGTGACATCCAGCAGACCAGACCTGGGTTTGAATCCCACAGCTTCCACTTGCATACTGTGTGACCCTGAGCAAGTCACTTAACCTCCTTGTGCTCCCAGGTTGCTCCTGTAAAAAAGCTTTCAGCTTAGGGTGCTATACCTGGTTAAACAACTTAACAAAAAAAAAAGAACTGAGTATGAGATGTGGGGAGGTCAGTCAATAAACAAGAAAGGGGCCTAGGGTTTTTAATATCTGATGACCTCAAAGTGGCAAAGCAGTGTGACAAAGCAATGGGTAGGGTCAGTGCAATACTGGGATGCTTTGGGAGAGGTATCTTCAGCAGGAGGAGGAGGCAGGTGGTGTTGCCACTGTATCGCTCTCTGGTGAGACCCCACCTGGTGTATTGCATCCAGTTCTGGAGGCCACACCTCAGAAGGCACATAGACAGGGTGGAAGCAATCCAAAGGAAGGCAGCTAAAATGGTGCAGGGGTTGCTCCAAAAAGTCCAATGAGGAGAGACTGAGGGATCTTGGAAGAGAGGAGAGGAAGAGGGGCATGATAGAAACTTACAAGCACCTCACGACTGTACACAGGGTGCAGGAGGGGAATATGTTTCAAATAAGGAAAGCACCAGGACCAGAGGACATGCAATGAAGCTGGGGGGGAGTTAAAGAGGGATGTGAGGAAGTACTACTTCACAGAAAGGGTGGTAGACACCTGAAATAGACTGCCAGCAGAAGTGGTGGCAGCAAAAACAGTAGGGGGTTTCAAACATGTGAAGGATAGTCATAAGGGAATATTATTAGAAAGGCAGGGAGGTTGGAGGGTCATCGGAGACCAGTTAGGATCTGTGGAGGCAGACTAGGCAGGGACCATCGGGGCAGGATGGATGTGCCAAGTGGTCCTTTTCTTCTGACAAATTCTGTGTTTCATATGTTTTTACGTATGTCTCCATTTCTAATGGCAATCAATTAGCAGATACACCACCAATTCAGTTTCAGTTTCAAAACTATATTGATCTACCAGTTAAAAGTGGACATTACAACCAACAAGAAAATGAAACAGTCTAAAAATACGGTCACAAGACGTAATCATAATTGTATCCTAATCATAGACAACAAGTTATCTGATACCATTTTATTAATGTGTTAATAATTTCAGTTGGATTAACTCAAAGACTTCCTGAGATTTTACAGTACTTTCCTGAAAAAAAGATGGACCATTGAAAGACTACTCATTTATATTTGCTTAGCCACTGTCTCTTTTTTTGTGTTTTATCTCCCTGGTCTTTAAAATTACTTCTATATGTATGCCCCCCACTGCACCAAAATAAATGTTCCAGCTTACTTTACTGGTTGCACTCAGTCAATTGCTGCTGATGCTGATACCACTACTTCTGTGAGTTTTTACATCAATGAAAATTAAGTTTAAGTCCCCCTTCCCAGTGTCTAGAGGTATGATGGTGGAAGTCTGTAGGTAGGGGACTCCTACTGCAGAAGAGAAAACACATATTTGGTCAGTCTTATTTCCCAGGCCTTGCTGGAAACAGGGAACCCACGGACATCTGGGTGCAGTGCTGCAGATGCAAAATTTTGTTAGCCATAACACAGTTAATCCAAAACAGTCATTTCAGGTGCAAGAAGCAATCCCTGTGGCAGCACAGTAATATCTTTGCTCTGGACTGAGGAGGTCACAAAGAAAAGGTGGTGTAACTCTTGACTGAGAAGGTCGCATCCAAGTGTGGACTCCAGGTGGCTACTCCTCAGGCTAGATAGCATATCCAATGCAAGCTGCAAAAGCAGCCAGATCAGGCCATTTAACCTGTAGATTGGCAGCAAACCTCCTGACTCCCTCTCTCAAGCTCCATCAGCAGCTGAGAGGACCTCTTAAGGCTGACTTATTCAAATCATGGCTACCCTTCAAACCTCAGCTCTTCTTAATTTGGGCTCAAGCAGGCAACTTTACCTCAAGCAGCATGGGTGAACATCCCCTCCGGGTCACAACCCAGAACTGGGCATTTTAACCTCAAGCAGTCTTTAACTTGGGGGAGTTTGGGACCAGGGGCAATGTCTGGACCCCCAGATCCCACTGTGACCCCTCCATTCATAGTCTCTCCATAGCCCGGCTAGGGTAACCTGGGACCAGGGATGGATCCAGGTGCCCTGGACCCTATTATACTAATCACTTCAGACAGATTCAGGTTCCTTCCTCTGATCTCTCACTCCCTTCTTTCTCTCAATCCATGACTGCACTGCCTTCATGAGTCCCTCTCTGACAGGGTCCCATCTCTGATGGTCACCCCGGACTCTCTCTCCATTCGTAGACCTGGATCACCCGTTCATGGCTTCTTCCTTCTCTCTCAGACAGTGGGTCCACAATCCACAAAGCTGCCCCAGCAGCTGGGGCTTCTCCCACTATAGCTACCATCACATCCCTTAGCCCTCCGACTTAGATTGACACAGGGAAGAACAAAATCAGTGGTCCCCTGGGTGAGTGGGCAATCACCCCCACTAAGTCCTCTCCACCCTCTATCTCTCCTGAATCTCTCTTTTTTTCATTCTCTAGTCCCTTATATCTCCCTGCTTAAGGCACCAAGAAAAATCTCACTTTCCCTAAAGACTCAAGGGACATGGAGTCCTGAATCAATAATTATGGTGGGCTCCTCCCACTTAACACATGGTGCCAAAACTTCCCCTTGAAAATGGAGCCAAGCTCCTTTAAATCTTTCTAAAGCAGCCGCACATGCTCCAAGGCATAGCCCACCATAACTGTTTACAGTTGCAGTCCCAATAGACTAGGCCACCCCCCCCCCCGGACCAGAACAACCCCTTGAATAACCAGGGGTGCAGAACATCATGTAGCTGAGCCTGCCTGCCCAAAATGGAGCCAAGACACCAAGATTTAGCTGCCGGAGCTGCAAGGCAGCACCAAGCCTCAGGGTGTGAGTCCCCCCAGAACCACCAATTCAAGAAGCCCTTGTAACAAGAGAGCCACAGTTGTTCACAGGTAAGCCCATTTGGGGGCTTACATAAGTAAACTGAGGAGCTGCTTCATTATCAGCAACATAGTAAATAGGGCTGTGTGGAATGTGAAGATGCACCAACGGAATTCATGCAGAATGGCCATTCCACCTTTTAAATGCTTACTGGAATTTCATTTTAAATTCTGCAGAATTCTGTGATAGCATTTCCATATCAAATGTGGAATAATTTTCTGTGGATCACGTGAACTGTGCAATATTCTTCCACAAATTGTTGAAAAAGAAATGCAGTTTATGTAAACAGCAGATTATTAATCCACAAAAACCATTGCATATGCATATTGTCAGAGTTCTGCTACCAATGGAATTCGGTGGAATTTTTTGAAATTCTGTGGAATTCCATTCAATCGCATTTTCAATATTCAGCACAGCTCTATAGCCTATAGAAGTAGCACTACTCACATCAGTAGCCTGTAATTGTTTGAAACTGATTATAAAATGGCAAGAAAAAATCTTGAAATTTCATTGGTGGAGAAACATCACCTGGCTGTGCATTAAATCTCTATAAACACATGGTCAGGTGCCAAAACTCGTTTTCCTTCCCAGCAAAAATACTCAGAGCCATTTTATAATTGTAATAAGCCCCTCCAGGGTGTGCATCAAAATATTTTAATGTACTTCACAGCAGAGTAAGTACACTCGTTCTTCGGCCTCCTGCCTTACTACATCCGTGGGGTGTGCATTAAATCCAAAAATGCACACCCTGTCATGGCTTATTACTTACTTATGTCACTGGTTTGAGTACTAGAGCTGTGCACTATACAAAATTCTGATGAGGGAATTCAGGTGGCATGACAAATCCACTTCCAATAGGAATGTTTCAATGTAAATTACGGAATAATATTCTGCAATTTACACAAATGGTAGATTCATTTTTCGTGGTTTTCGGGGCATACAGAAACTATAGAACATTAGCTGCAGTTTATACAGGCAAAACTGTATAACATTTATCCATGGATTAGTGTTCCACATTCTTCTGGTGGAATGCCACCATTCTGCTTCCAACAGAGTTCTGCAGAATTAGTAGAAATTTTCCAAAATACCGTGGAATTCCATTTTGAGGAAATTTCAAAATTTGGTACAGCACAATTGTCCTCCTATTGTGGCACAGTAGGAAGTAGGCTACATTCAAAGTTAAAGGTCAGATACTCAGCTGGCCCACCGGCACAGCAGTTGGATTTCCACTTGCGATGCCGGCAACCCGGGTTCAGGAAAGAGCCCGGGTCGTCAGAGGGCCAGCCAGGGGGAGAAGGATAGAGCGTCCTATGGATTGTTGTCCTTCTCTGGAGGTGGGGGGTTTCTGCACTCAATACAATAATGACGCCTAGCGGAAGCTGGGTGTATCACCCTGAGCACCAAAGCATGGTCAAGGGGGCACTGGGGTGGGACAGACACAGGCGTCATTGCAGATCTCTGCCTTAGCTTACAGGGATGAAAAAATCCCCTCCTTGCTGGATGTCTCTATGATGCCCTGCCCCCCCCGGGCTTCGATTAGCTGCTTGGCCAAGGGCTATCCCAACCAGTTAAGATTACATGGCACCGATTCCAGCCGCGGTGCTGTGCCCCACCTCCCGGGGGGCAAGCCAGGGGTAACCAGGGGAGTGAGTGGCTCATAAAAAGTGGTGGAAGCCTCGGGGGCACTGTGACCAGGGTGGATACTTGATGGAAGGCAGGAAGGATAAAAAAGAGGGTGAAAATATATAAATAAAAAAAAAAGATCAGGTACTCAGAAAACAAAATAAAACAAGAAACACTGTATACACAAAAAGAAAGCAAAGGATAAGGAAATATGAGCGAGGAATGCTGTGATGGTTTACTTCTGCATAAAACAAACTTTAGTTCTGAAAGGTTATGATAATCTATGCAAAATGTGTTTGTTAGCTCATTTTAATCTCCCTACCAAATTTTCATCCAGGGAGAATGCTGTGATCCTTCTGATGGCTCCTTCTCCCAGTGTTAGCCCAACAGGTCCCATGATACTGACTGTTGTCACCATTACTGAATCCCCCCCCATTCCCCCCATTACTGCTCCCGCCTGCCATTGTCTCCTTCTCCTAGTGTTAGCGTAACAGGTCTCATGACACTGATTATTGTCACTATTACAGAATATCCCCTCCTTCCCCAAGCACTGCTCCTGCCTGCTATTGTCTCTGGCCAGGATGCAAATCGTATTGATGGGTCCTCCTTTTTTTTCCATAATTAATATTTAATTGAAATTTTCAGTTAACCGTCAAGATGAAACAATTACAATGTGGACATACACAGATTACTATACAAATAATAATAATAATAAAAAAACATGAACTTGATATGCCACTACCTCATCTGGCAGGCAAGGTAGGTCATGGTATTTGATACAGCTGCAAGCTACACTTCTTGATTTAAAGCATCCTTGCCAATCCTAATCAATGGAACATTTTTTTAGCTGCCATGCAAAATGTGTGTTTATTGTTTGAGGAAAAACATGCAATTCTCTCAATTAAGTACTAACCTCACTCTAATCAAGGTAAGTCTTTTAAAGAATAAGGCAAAAAGATACTTATAAATAATGCTGATATTTTGGTTTTCTTTAGAAATTAAGAAAGCTGTAAATATGGGGAAGATTTGAAACCAATTTTATCAGTTGGCACCAAATTCTAATAATGTTTAAGAATGCTTCTTCTGCATGAGGACTTAATACACTCACCCCTCCTCTAAATCCCAGAAGAGTGAATGCTTTTGGTACCCCAGAAATTGGACAAATCCACCACTTCTTTAGTATTCAGGCACTGACCATGAGTTTATCTTCCTTTGCATCTCTGACATTGATTGTTGCAAGTGTAAATCGTATTGAAGTTGCAGAGTGATAAATGTTGCTGTTACTGAGCAATCAATCAGGAAATAGATTTTTCATTAAACCCTAGTTTGAATGGGGTATTACACCTCCTCCCTATTGTCCCCATCCATCACATGCCTAAAAACAACACTGTTTCAATCAAAAACAATCACAAACTTCTTTTGTTTTATAATTTAATAGCAGTCCTCACATTGTATAATACCAGTGAGCACTGGGTCTCTTGGTATTTACTATTGCAGCAAACAGTTCACACTGAAATAAACCCTGCTGCCTATCTGATGGGAAGCTTTAACATAGGCAGTAGTGCACCATGTTGGGGTGAGGTAGCAAGGGAAAATACCATTCTTAGAGTGCCTCACAGTTTAAATAAAATGTTCTCATTTGTGTGGCCTTGGGGCTTATTCCAACTGGGGGCACATGGGGAGTTATCAAGAATAAAAATAGTCAATGGATAATGTAGACCTTTAAAGATGTCATTATGATGACAGTTAACATGAGATGCAATACCCATTATATCCTGTGTGGTTATTTTGGGCAAAGTTAAGCAATGGATGATTTTTTTTTTTGCAATTTAAAGTTTATTAACAAGTTTTACAATACAGAGGACAAAGCAACATACTTATTACATTATAAAAACAGTACTTAAAAAATGAAAAGACTTGCCCTCCCCCCACCCCCCTGATCTTGCACTTTTAGAACATATAAAAATATGTAGAGAATCAATCTGTTTCCCAGAGAGGGTTGTGGATGCATGGAACAGCCTTCCAGAGGAGGTTGTGGAGTCAAAAACAGTGGTGGAATTCAAGCATGCATGGGACAGTCATAAGGCAATTCTAGGGGGTTGGGGTAGGAAGAAGTAGGCTGCTGGTTAACTAGGATCTGCAGCTTATCCATCAGGTAGGGAAATGGGCAGACTGGGTGGGCCAAGCGGTCTTTATCTGCCGTCAAATTCTATGTTTCTATAACATTGCTAGGCAGGTTGTAGGGAATACAAAGCTTGAAAGGGGGCCCAAAGCTTTTCAAACTTAGAAGTACTGTTACGAAGGCTTGCAATCGTTCTTTCAGTTCTTTGGTTAGCAAGTAGTTCCTTCAGCCAATCAGTATAGGAGATCACCTCAGTATCCTTCCAATGTCTTAAAACTAACTTTTTGATAGGCGTGGAAATTAAAGCCATATAGAACTTATGAGCTCGGACCGGGATCTCTGAAAAATCCAATACACAATTTTTTGGAGAAAATAAGTCATTAAAACCTAAAAGGGGGTCCACTCATTGTTTAATAAGGGTCCACGGAGGAATTATCTTAGGACAGGACCAGAAAATATATAATAGATTGCCTTCACCTTGTAATCATCTCAAACAGGTGGAAGAAGGGGCAATCACATATTTGGCTAATTTTTGTGGCATATAGTATAAACTGTGTAATATATAGAATTGAGTAAGACGAAGCCTATCTTGAGTAATATACTTATGGCAACCCTGCCATAAAATGGACCAGTTAATGTTCTCCTCAGGGAAAAGAGAAGACCAGTAACTGGGTGGACCAAAGTGCCCTGGGTACAGCCAGGCGAACAAGAGATTAAATATCTTGGACATGGCATGGGGGAAGCCAGCTAGGGGAACCATCTTGGTTAGAAATGTTAAGCCTAATTAGAGCAAAGGGACTTCTCCCAAAGTTTTCACCAACAGGTGGCATAATTGGAAAATTTTAACTATGTTAGAGTTTGGAATACCTGCTTTGGCAATAATTTCAGTGGAAGATAACCAAGAGCAATCTCCTGTATGTGTAAAATATGAAAGAGGACAATCCTTAAAGCATGGGAGCCAAGAAGGAAAAAGTAATGGATGGTTCTGATGCCATATGGCACTACTGGAAGGAATATTATATGAGAACTGTGTGGAAATGTCAAAGCCTGTGCCACAGTCTAAATCTGCTACAAAATCAAGAATTCTCCAAGTTATTAAGCTATAGAGAATTGAAACATTTACAGAGTAAAACAGATGTTTACAAACAGAAAAAGACTCCATTGGCCATCAAGCCTGTTTGGCTCCCACATTAGTCTCCATAAGTCTAGCACTGGCATATCCTTATGTGGAGCCCACCTTTCGCAGTTTCACATGGCCAGTCCCAATTTCCCCATTAGAACCATCCCTTCTCCTATTCATTGTTCCCAGTCCAATGTGCCTATGCTATCCTCTCTTGAAACTAGCAACCATCTTACCATTGACCAGCTCCTCTGGTAGACAGTTCCACTTTTCCTACCACCCTCTCCATGAAGAAGTTCCTCCTTGTGCCCCCGCCACCAAATTTCCCTATATAATTTTAAAGTTGTGGCCCCTTGTAATGATCCCCTCACTTAAGCCTAAAGAGTTCCTGTTTATCCACCCTTTTTATAGCCCTCAGAAAAGGGAAGGCTTCAATCAGTTCCTTCTCAAGTGATCATTTCCACTGTCAGTTTTGTTTCCCTCCTGACTTTGATGCCACACTCCAGCAGTGGCTCTCCCTTCTTGACTGCAAAGGCCAAATAGAAGTATTAATTCAGGACATCAGTTTTTTGCCCATCTTCTACCACCCATTTCCTCCCCCTTTCTCTGCCTTTCAGTTTCCCCCTTGCTCTTTTTCTTGATAAACCTAAAGAAGGTCTTATCATTATCCTTCACCCCTTCTGCAGTTTTAAGCTCTGTCTCTGCCTTTGCTCTCCTCACTGCCTTACTGGCTTCCTTTGCTTGTTTAGCTAAAGGTCATCACTTGCATCCATCTGGTTTGCTCTGTACCTTCTGGAGGCTGATATGTTGGCCCTCACTGCTACTGCAACCTCCTTTGAAAACCATATAGTCCTCTTGTCCTCCTCCATTTTCCTGCCTGCCTGAGGCAACCCTTTGATACATCAAGGATCCCCTGTTTGATAAATTCCAACTTGCTCTCCTCCTTTCTAGTAGGAAAGACACCTGCAGACTTTCCATTAGCTCCTCCTCTGTCTTTCTGAAGTCCACACTCCTAAAGCTCAGGACCAACATCTGAGACTTATGTCTTTGGGTTTCCAGGCTATGAACCACAATGTTTTGTGGTACAGTAGCTGGTCCTGAGGAAATATGTCACTGATAACCCCCCAAATGCTGTCTCAGTTGGTCAGAGCTAGCTTGAGTATGACCCAGTCTCTAGTCTGGTCCTCTAAATGCTGAGCCAGAAAAGAGTCCTGGAAGGTATCCACCAGCATCAAGTTCATGGTGTTCAAAGCCTGAGGAATACTTCAGTCCACATCTGGCATTTTTAAGTCACCTAGCAGTACAACTCCCCGCCAGCTGCTGACATCCTCTTCTCCTCTGTGAGTGCCAAATCCTCCTTCTCAGACAGACTAGGGGACCAATAGATCAACCCCATGTGGATGGACCCTCCCTATCAGACATCAGCTGAGCCCATAATGGTTTGCCTTCACTCCATCCCCCTTAATACTTATCTTCCAACTCCCTGATGCCTTCCCTTATGTATACTGAAATCCCCATGCCATTCTCCCTTTCGCTCCTGAATATTACATATCCTGGTACCATGAGGTCCTAGACCTTTTTGGGTGGTGCCCACATTTCTGTTCTTGCCATTGTATCTGGGAAGCCTTCTGCTGCCATAATATTGAGATCACTTATTACCAAGGCTTCTGGCATTTAAGCAAACCACCCTCCAGGACCCCTGTCATCTGCCTTTGTCCCGTTCACTGGTCAAACCTATTTTACCTGTTCCTTGTGTTGCATTTCTTTCTGATACTCCCTCTTCATTCTGTGTCCTTGCTCTCCATCTCATTCCCCTTGCTGTTCACCATATATGTTGTCCCTTATTCCCGGCTGCCCCCTCTAGCCAGGAGAGTGCTAGCTACTGCAGGTCTCACTCAGCTGAGTTTATTGCTTCACTGAAGTTAAGTGAATAAAAAAAGAAATACAATATCACATGATGTCGTCTAGATTTTCAAGGGATGCCATTAAAAGTATTTATACTAACTCAGAAGAGGACAATAGATTTGCTTTTTGTTCAGTGAAATCTTGAGTGACCCACATGTATCAATGCTACACTCTGAAGCTGCAGGAATGTTCAGCTGTGATTGCACATACAAATCTTGTTAATATAGAGTAATTATACATTGTAAGACTCTTATTAAATCCTCTACCCCCTACGGAGCAAAACAGAAAGTATATAGGCACCAGACACTAATTTTAATTTGAAATTACCAGTGAACACTTCAACATATTCTCAGTATGACACATTAGTGCGGCATGTGTGGGTGTCAAATAATTACAGGTAATTTAGAGACTGAATCTTTTCAGGGGGGAGCAGATCTTCTGAATTTCCTTTCTGCATCCTTCCATTTTTGGAGGGGGAGGGTTGATGTTAACATATATCCAGATTGTTGACAAGCCTTTATCAGTACTTATGCAATGAATTAAGAAAGTATAGTTTGGGGCCTTACAACAACCATCTAAAACTGTTGTTTTGAAAATGACTTTCTGTTTTATTGTGCCTTCAAAGCTTCTAAAATGGACATGGTATATGAGTTTTTTCTTTTGTTCTAATTGCTCAAGAATAAGTAAGAACAGATATTCATTTAAAAAAGGGTTGTCACGCAGGGTAGGAATTACCCTGCTAAAAGTATATGGTGTTTATATTTAACATATAATTGTTTAAATATAAAAGGAGAACAGCTTATACTGCCATGCAAAATAACAAGTAAGGGCCTAATCCAGAAAACAGCTGGCATACAAAGAATTCATATGTATCTGGCCTGCAAAACCCAGTACCACATTTAAATTTTTTTTTTATTTCACAATTTTTGGTCAGAAAAGGTACACTGAGCTGAAGCTCATTTCCAAATGCATCATGGGAACAGAGAGGTTCAGTGACTTGCTCAGAGCCACATAGTATGCATGTACAGATTGTGGGATTCAAACTCAGGTCTGCTGTGTTCTCCACATTTACAGCTCAGTGCATTAACCTCTTGGCTATACTGCCTCCATATCCTGTCTTGCTAGTCTGCTATGGATGGCATCTAGAGTGCCTGGTTGTCCCTCTGTGGGGAGGGGGGGGTTAGATTCTGGTGTGGGCAGGATTGAATCTGCTCCAGCCATCGGGCTTAGAATAGGAAGTTCTGGTCAGCTGCCATCTGGATCCCCTGCTCTGCATGAGTAGGGAATTATGGGATATTGAACCCCATTTAGACTGTAGTATCACTGTTAGAAAGAAATAAAAATTTCATTTTTTAAAAACAGTATTGCTACAATCCTGTCCAGTCTTCCATGTGACTATGAAAGTCTGGATACCCCTATGAAGGGTGGCTTTAGGAGGGCCCCAAATGCATCATGTAGGGAGGGGTGTATAAAACCTATAGCAGGATTCACTTGTGTAGCTTCTGTGCCCTCCTGGAGCCTTGTGCAGCATGTAAATATCAGTGTGGATGAGTGTAGAGTGCAGAATGCAACCCAGGCAATCACGTAGCTCCATAGATTCTTCCTTGCACGGATAGTGCTTCATAGTCTGTGGATGCACAGAGACCTCCACACCAGCAGACAGGGGTCTCCACTCATTCAGAAAGTCCCTACACACTGACTTTGGGTTGTGTAGGACTTTAATGATTGGGTCTAAAGTCTCAGCCAATCAGATTTTACTATAGACAAAGATTTAATTCATTCATTCATTCATTCATTCATTCATTCATTCATCCATCCATCCATCCATCCATCTGATCCTTACTGAACAGAGAGGATGTCTCTCTGTAACCCAGGATGGTTTTATTTCTTACTGGTGTATAAAGTATTTTGGGGGATTCTAGGGGGAAGAGGGTGTTGGGGAGCCATAGGGGGGTTGAGAAGGGGAATTCAGTGAATAGTTGGGGTCAGATTGGGTGGGGGAAGCAAGGTGAGTTGAGTTTTCATGTTCAGGTGGGAGGAAGGGTTATTATTACTACTATAAAGTACAGCAGATATTAATAGGTACTGGCACAATTCACCATGGGGGGAGGAATTTTCTTATGCAGTGAGTGGCAGGGTGGGGCTGTCATACAGGAAATGGTTAGGGACTTTGGGATAGACTCGGCACAGTAGATGGGGGGGGCTGAGAACTATTTGAAGCATTTTTTTAAATAAAAATAATGGCAAAATTGATGCAGTCGTTGGGAACATTGCAAAGTCTTCTCAACTTCGATTGTGAAACAAAACTTCATAACATCTGTACTGGTGAGCGTATCTACAGATGTGAGAGTCTTCACTCCTTAAGCCCATGAGCCACCAACCTTCTCTCTTCTTACTTGATCTACTCCATTCTCTCAAACTCTGGTCTTCGATCTGCCTAGTCTAGCTTCTCCCACTGTACATGGCCCCCTCCAGAACACATGTGCAGCATGGAATGCTGACTAACTTAACCCTCATGGTGCTGACTTAATCATACATTCTGGGGATCCCTGGTTACATCCAACATAGTGGGTGCCAAATGTATATTGTGCCTGGATTACCAGGATTTTTGGAATTTTTCTGTTTTTGTGTCCCAGAAAATGTATAGTTTGGCTAGGGATGCAAGAATATTTGTGTTAGTTGGACAAGACTAAAGGTGAGCCATGTCAGATTGGGCTGGTACTTGAAAATATGAAACAGGATCAATATTTGCCCCTAGGTAAAGACAGTTTTCAGATAACAGATATGTGGATCAGCCTGAATACTTGACCAGTGGCACCCCTTCCCTCACCCCATCCATGCTGAGAAGAACTCTCTGGTGTCCCATGGCACCACCTCCCATACCTCATCCCATGACAAGATCATCTATGGCATCCAGTGTCAAAGAAGTATCCCTGGTGCCCTGCAAAGTCTGCACATCATTGAAAATGCCAGGCAGACTAAATAATCAGTCTTTCTATCTACATTAATGATATGCACATTATTCTTCCTCAAAGTCTCTTTGCCTGTCTGCTTAATTCTAGTCACTGTGCACTGACACTTGAGACTGATGGCAATACACTGTTGGTTAGATAACAGGAGACCAGTAAGTTAGCCTGGATTGTCTTTAATAATGGTGCCCCCCCAATCATGGATTGGATCTGAGGGGACTTCTTATCATATCTTTCTAGATCTAGCCCCCTGTTAATTTGGGTTTACCTCTGCTGTGTTCCACAGGGACCTGCAGGTTACTGCTGAGGTTTGAGAAAATGCTTACTGTCACAGACTGGGGGCCACCATGAGAGTAACCTTTGGCCCCTGGTTCACCAATCAATTGCCTGTAGTTTTGGCACCCTGATGTCAACCAGTGGGGTTCCAGCTGCAAGACTCCACAGTATTTCAGCTAATTGGGATGTCCCTGGACCCTGACAGTAAAAAGGATTGCACTGAGACTTTGTATGGCCCTTTGGGTGGACACAGCAAGTGACTGGGGAAAGAGGCAAGAGTTACATGCTGCTGTGCTTTTCTTGCTAGGCCACAGTCTGTAAACTAGACAGGCAGGACCCCCTTGCAAGTGAGATACAGTGTACAATGAGATTAGTCCAGATGTGAGTCCACCATTTTGGCAAGCATCCTGTTGAGCCTGCATTTTTCTTGAGGAGACACAGACTGCAGAGACTGTGAGAGCATCCATTCTAATAACTGTGTTGTTCAGTACTCTGGCTATGTGCTGTGGCACAGAGCAGGCTAATTTTCAGTTGCAAGTTGTGTTAGTGAGCAGAGTGGCATTTAGGCCCAAGAACTATATTTCTGTCTGCACCAAGAGATGTTTTCCTGCAAGCCTGCATTTTTTTTCTATTCTTCATGAAGCGAGGAGTCTGAGAAGGCTGTCCAGATGACCTTCTTTTTTCTCTGCAGAGGACCATCAGTATCTTCATCTCTGGAGGAGGATTGAACCCCAGCTGGGGTTAGGACACCGGATTTCAGCAGTTAAGTTCATTACTTTTAATTACACAGTAATCAGCCTGTACTGTACTTTTAAAGTAGTCAAGCATTGGTAACATTACTTTCCATAGTGAATTACACTTTGGACTTTAATAGTTTATGCAGGCATGTGGACCCATTGCCTGTTTGGGGGGGTCTGTTTAACAGAAGCCAGTCAAACTGATGCAAATTAGAACAGCTTTTTCTGGTCTAACTTGTGGCAATCTCAGGTACACTTTTTACAGGGATTGCACCAAATATTTGCTGCAAGCTGCCGTAAAATTGGAAAGGTGTCATGAATGCACCCGATCTTCCTGAATCAGGCACAGTGTGTGGCAAAGCTGTTGGTGCAGCTGCTCCAACAACCAGGTTTGACACTGGGCTTGACTCATGTCCTGAGTCACCCTTTGTGAATCTGATCCAATGATATTAAAGTTGTCCTTGAGGTATTACCAGCTCTAAGACCAGGGATTTGATTTGTATCCGTTAAGCTAACCCTAGGAGAATAATGAGGTACAAGGTGAATCAGAGTACCATATGCTCCTGAAGTTAGATTAACAAAGGTAACCCAATCCCTGGAGTGGTTTAATGTTATTATGAACCTAAACTGTTTTTATATTTTTAAAATGAATGTTTTTACTGCTAATAATCTGATGGTTTATTTATACATAAGGGTTTCCAGTCATTCCCATAACTCTTGAAGAATTTTACTTTTTATTTGTTTTGAAAATGTTTCACCAGGAAAAACAACATGAGCTGTAACACAGCTCATTTCCAAAAGCATCCTGGTGGGGGGGGGGAACAGGAGTTAGGAGAAACAGGAATACATAGGAAAAAAATATAGCAATACAACATACAGTTATAAAAAATGAAACACAGGTATGGTACCTGTATGTCTATACAAAGACAATAAAAAAATACAGTTAGAAACAATTAAAAACACAAGTAAGGTGCAATTATGGATCACAGAAACCCAGGCCTAACGGCTAGGCTGGACAAAATCAAATACGAAACAAGGCATATTTTGGAACAATACTCAAAAGAAGTGCTAGAGATCGTAGTTCTAGTACAAGCCTCTTGTGCTAATGTAAACCCTAGGGAGGGCCAATTTTAATACAAGATATGGGAACATAGGGGGATATGGGGTAGAGGATGAGGAGGTAAAGAGCGGGAGAAGAGGAACCCAGGAAGGCCTTTATGCCAACAGTATGCTGGGACCTCTGTCTGGGGGAAACATGACAAGGCAGAGAGGGAGGGGAGAGAAAGGGTCGAGAAGGTGAAAAGAGAGGGGGGATAACTGGGGGAGAGGAAGGTGGCACAGTAGTAGGGAGGCAGGGAAGTGAGAATTTGGTGGAAGGGGAAAGGGGAAGAGGAGGTGGTAAGCCAGTCTAGACCCCCCTCAGAAAGAAGCAAACCCTGCAAGAGAGATAGCTTAGCAAGTGGGGGGAAGGGATGGGGAAGAGGGAGAAAAGGTAAAGAGAGGGAGCCAGGATAAATACCCCCTCTGCTGTCAGCCAATCAGAATGCTCCATTTCCAGCCATTGTTTAATAAAACCAAATTTTAAAGAGCAGCTGATGCCTTCAGGAGAACTTTAAGTAAGCAATAATAACCAACAGGGTGGGCAGTATTGGGCTATACCAGACCACCCAGGGTTGTAGTGGCGTTGGGCCTTATTGTCCCTGGAAGGTCTGGTATAGCCCAATATCACCCACCCTGGAGGGTATTATTGCACTTAGAAAATGAGTACTTACCTTACAAACAATAATAAATTTAAATAATTACTCTGAGACATAACACTTTACCTTAAACAGTATGTTTATTGGCATGAGAGAAAAAATAGTCCTTTTTGGTAACACAAAAAATGTAAAAATAAAACTGAACAGTTTATTCACACATGTTAAAGATATTGATAAAAGTAGGTAGCAAAAAGATTAACTGGATACACTGGTTGTTGTATGCCACAAAGTTGATTGGTGCATGGAAGTTACAGTTCATTGGTTGTAAAGGATTTGCAGAACTTGAGCATGGTGCAAGTGGTTGTGTTGTTGGATAGGTGCTTGATGCAGTGTTGCTTTGTTCTTCTTTATTCTGTTCTTCACGACCAGCCAGAATCAAACTCCATTTACGTCTGTCTGAGCTGTTAGCTGACCAATAGTTTGCAATGCTTGCTTCTAAGCAATGACCAGTTATGCTGGGAATTTCATGTGGTGCTAGTCCAGCATTTGATAGCAGTTGCACAGCTGTGGCCCTTATGCTGTGATTTGTGTAGGGCCTGCTCAAGTTAGCCTCCTTGTTCAGCTTTGCCATTAGTCCACCGAGGTAGTTCTTCCCTATCAGCTCTCTCGAGTACCAGCATTGCTGCTTGTCTAAGTCCTGTGGGTTACGCAGAGGATGAAGATAAAATGCTGGAGCATCTGGTGGGAGCTTCATTAGATACTTTTTGAAAGAGAGCACTGGGCGCAGTGGATTTGAGGGCTCTGCATACATAAAACCTCTGTATTTCTCTTTATTTGGTTCTAGTGGATTCTTGCGGTTTTTGGCACTCTTGTTGTGTGTGAGAGTAACATTCACTTTACTGTGAATGAGCTTACTATCAGGTCACTGAGCCCCTTCCGATCTCACCTGGCCATGGTGATTTGGATATCGAACCACACCTTCTTGATTAGTCTGTGTGTGGTATTGGGGCTGAGGACAGGTGACGCTCTGGGTTGCATCAGTTAAGGTAGGGTGATGAATAGCTGCGTCTTTCTGCTGTTTGTGCAGTGTCTTTAATATGCTGGTGAGCACATTATTAGAAGACTTAAATATGGGGTCACTGATTAAGTTGATACTGCGGGACATTGCGGGTGAATTAAGGTGATGATTCAGGCCAGCATGCAGTGAACAGTACCCAGACACAGATGGTGCTTAAGTCAATTGTTAAGTTTTTTGCATTTGACCAATCCATTAATACTCTTAGGGCCCAAGCTGTATTTTTCTTTTTATTTTCGCCTCATCTCTGTCTGCTTTAATTTTATTAAGCTCATTTGCTGTTACAGTCATGTGTCTCTGTCTAGTCACTGTTTCTGATCTTTCTGGGGACAGCACCTGTCCTGATTGTCACATGTCACTACTGAGATGGGTAGCTGTGTTCTGAAAAAAATAGCCACAAGAAATATTACATGTCCTGAAATTATAGTAACATCGAAACATAGATTTTGACGGCAGATAAGGACCGCTTGGCCCACCTAGTCTGCTCATTTCCCTACCTACAGGATAAGCCGCAGATCCTAGTTAACCAACAGCTTATTTCTTCCTACCCCCCCCACAAGAACTGCCATATGTCTGTCCCATGTATTCTTGAATTGTCCCACAGTTTTAGGCCCCACAACCTCCTCAGGAAGGCTGTTCCATGCACCCACTACCATCTCTGTGAAAAAATACTTCCTCACATTGCCCCTAAACCGCCCCCCCCATCTTTAAATTGTGTCTCCTTGTTCTTGCATGTCTCTTTTTCTGAAAGATGCTGCCCTCTTGGACTTTGTTGATTCCACTGAGGTACTTAAACGTTTCTATCATGTCCCCCTCTTCCTCCTTTCCTCAAGGGTATACATATTAAGCTCTTATAGTCTCTCTTCGTGTGGCTTCTCTTGCAGTAATAGTAAAGAAATCTAACTTTAGTGTAAATGTAGCACACTAATATAATGCCTGAAGTAAAATGCCTTAAAATGATCAAACTGATGATACTTTGAGAAAACAAGTCTGCCGTATTGCTTGATGCCACCTATTGTTCTGCTAAAAAACATTGCAGTGAGAATTGTTCACTCTGTGCTACTTTAAAGAAAAAAAAAACTGGCAACACTAGGGGCTTGATATTTAAAACCTTGCCCCGGGGCTAAATTAGCCCTGCCCAGTGTGTTAAATTACCCCGGACCCAATAGCCCGATATATATTCAAAAGGGATAGCCCCGGTGCTAAACCTGCTGAATATAGCGTGCTAAGGAAGCTGGGCAAAATGGGCTGGGAGTGCAGTGCAAAAATAGCCCAGGAAATAAAACAGCTCTGAATATAGCAACCAGGAAGTGCAAACCACAACAGCAGCCCAGTGCACAGCAACATGAAGGAAGAGCTGCAAGCACCAGAGCATGTGAAATTCTGCAGAAATGTACCATGTTTCCGAAATGTTTGTGTGGCGCAGACACATTTGCGTCGGTTTTGCAAGGAGCTAAGCTGTTTGCCCGTTGCTATCATATTTTCCTGAGGCAAAAATTTGCTATATTCAAAAGTGCTATGCAAATGAGCCTACTTAGGCAGTCTGTGGGCAAACATCCAGATTAGCATCTCATTATATCCTGATTTGCATGCAGTTTGCTTAGCACTATTGCAAGGTGCCACAGCTCCACTTGTAGGCCAGTCTGGAAGTACTGAGGCTGGCTGGGTCTGCCCACAGCTCCACCTGTACGTCAGTCTGGAAGTGCATGGTGGCAGCTGCAGGCTACATTTGTACAGAATCGCATAGAATATTGTGCCCCATGGGACTACACAGCACAGGTATAGGTGGTGGTGCTGCATACAGTTGTCAAACTGTAGTTCTTGCTAAAGTGCACAGCAGATACTACAGTAACGAGGGGGCTAGTAGTGTGAGGGACACAGCAATGCCTATAGTGTGTAGGGCATCAATGACTGCTGCACTTTACACAGTGACAGGACCATCTTGCAGGTGTGTAATGACAGTGGACATTACTGTTATGCAGTTGTGCGACCCACAGATGCTGCACCACTGGCATAGGATACTAACAGTGACATATACATGGCTGGCTGTGTGTACTGTGGTGTCTATACAGATGTATGTTTTATGGCTGGGGGGGGCACATACCATCAGACAGGAACACTGGTGTTGGGGTATTCCCAACACTGGACCATTTGCACTGCATGGCTTGTCCCAGCCTTGTGGTGGCACCTAGTATGTGATGCAGACTGGCCACCTGTACGCCCTCCCCTCAACACCCTCCACACCCCCAGTGCTACATGTGTGTGCTGGATTCTGTTGGTGTCCACCGAAGGGTGGTCTGCAGGTGTGTGCTTATGGACACACTGCTATGGTGTCCACTGGGTGCTGGGTCACCACTTACTGCCTGGCATGGCTGGGACCAGTGGTAGATGATGGCATCATAGGAGGTGCCATCTGTGTGCAGCATATTACTTCCACGTCTGGTTTCTTTCTATATTGAATAATTACTGGTTAGGGTTTCGTAAAGCTGCACAAAAGTCGTGCAAAGCAACAAAGTCACGAAAAGCTGATTTGCCCAGAGTTAAGACTAACTTTTCCCGGGGGGTAATTTTCACCACGTAAAGTGTTGAGCTAAGTCAGGCAAAAACACTTTGCACGGTGCTAATGTGCTGAATATAGCACTGCGCCTGTATTCCTGTACACGCCCCCCCCAGTTTGCCTCTTGCATACATTATACTTTTGCCCGGCACTAATGCAGTTTGCCCATGCTATCTGACCATTTGAATATAGCAGACCCATGCAAACCCTTCGATAACCCTACGCCAACGGTTTGTGCCTAGTGCAAAGTTTTGAATATCTGGCCCTACAGGTTTTATGATTGCCTCTGTACCTGTTGATTGTCAGTGGTGGCGCTAGAGAACAGCTCGTTGAAGTCCATTGTGTTTATTACTTCAAATGAAACAGGAGCTGGGTCAGACATGCTGGCCTCACTTTTTATAATATTACATAAAACAAAATACTGTGAATATTACTTTTTAAAGTCTTCCTTTAACTGCTTTCAGTGGAACACAATTGATAAGTGTGGAACTCAGGACAGCTCGTGCTGGCATGTGGCCGTTTATGTGTGATTTTGAGACTTTTATTAATTTTTTTTCACTGTAACCTTATTTTGAAATGTGTTACCAACTCTTATAAGGTCGCGTTTATGTATACATTCATTTCATTTTTTTTAGATGCAGTTGTTGGAGTACACTGAGGAGCACATGAAGATTGAATCTTTGTTTATTCTCTGTACCGCAAGTGCACGTCCGTCTGCAGTACAGAGAACTAATCAAGCACGTTGATAAGTCGATCTTTCACTTACTGGGATATGATGTGTCCTTTTGCCAAGCTTAATGTATTTTTTTAATGTGTCCATTGCAATACACCTACATTCTGGTTCTCATTTCTATAATTAGGATTCTTTTTTTTTATTTTTTAAATATAATAGTAAAGACATTTTGTTTAGGCCTGAAAAATCCACCCCGAGAGACACACGCACATGGATTTGAAGCAGCGTGCCCGCTTACTTAGTATGGTGTGTCTCAACCCTGACCACCTTGTTTTGTTGTTCTTCATTTTTCACAATTTAGGAAAAAAAATGTTTTATTATTGCTTTGCAGGGATTTTGGTCCATGAGAAGCTTTGACTGTAGGGGATGACTGATGGCTTGTGGCTGGTAGCGGCAAAAAGAAAACAGAATCGCCACACAGACGGAGCATCAGGTAGATGGCAAAGATGAATGGATGCTTTGAGGCTCAGTTTATTTTTACATTTACTTGGCATCTCAGTGAGAATTTGATTGTCGGCCTTATTTGGGAATTGTGGGGGGTGTGCTCACTACGAGACATAAAACAACATGGCACTGATAGCCAGAACAATGTTCTACTGGCCCCGTTACTTAGAATGGTATGAGGCAACCGAGACTGGACTAGTTATTTGCCGGTCTCTGTTGTCTCATACCGGACATCTCGGCCAATCAGGAACTTGGATTTACATTACCCATTTTCTAACAAAACATATTAATAATGTATGGGAGAGCGTAATTACTGTCTGAAATTGGCAAGGTCATAATGTTATTATGGTATTGTTGTGACGTCAAGAGGTTGCTAACCCCTCTTGGATATGTCACAACGATACCATAACAGCTTTAACTCCTTTGCGCACGTGTGTCCACTTTTCCAGATTTTTTTTTTCTGGCTAAAAATCTTTTTTACTCCTTCTTGTTACTTACGGTGGATCTGTCTATGAGGCAGTGACACAGAACTCTTGAGCCCAGATATTCAAGAGTTGAGACATCGCCAATGGTTTTTGCGTGCTGCAAGTCCAATCACGCCATTCTGCGATATTCAGCAGGAGGCAGTTGCGCCCCCCAAATCACGCTGAGCAACAGTGCAATGATAATGAATGCATGTGCAACTGAAGGGTGAGGAACCATGCATAAATGGCGCAGTGCGATATTTAACAACATGCGCCATACACAATAGGGGAGCAAGCGGAAGTTGCGCCATAACGGAAATGAGCCAAAATAAAAGGGAGCAAGGGAGAGGCACAAGAACACTACAGGGAAGCCACATGAGGGCAAAGTCTAGCAGGGAAGACTGGGCAGCAGGGACACACAGGGCAGGCCAGGAAAGGGCACCTGGAATCAACAGGCACAGGGGAAGGTGTGGGGAGCCACAGTGCAGAAGGGGGAAGTACAGCACACAGCAGTGAGGCCAGCACAGGCAGGTGTTCCCGATGCAGGGGAAGTAACAGCCAGGACAGTGGGGGGAATACAGAAACAGCTGCCGGGGGGGTGAACACAAGCCAGGGACATGGCCAGTGCCACCATCCAGATGGAGGCCGTAATGAGGGGGGCGAGAAAGCGGGCAGCAGGGGGGCGTGGCTGTGGAAGGGCCCGTTGGCAGTATGCCCCCAACAGGCAGTACCAAGCCCGCACCAGCTTCGAGCTGTACAGTGATACTGAGATTGTGGGCTGGTACCGCCTGAATCGGGCAATTCTGAGGCGGCTCTGTGAGCTCTGCAGTGATGTGATGCAGGCACCCACACGATGGAGCCATGCCCTGTCAGTGGAGATGAAAGTGACAGCTTGCATATGCTTGCTCACCACGGGTAACTTCCAGAGACCAACTGGTGACACCACAGGCATAACCCAGTCGGCCACGTCACGCCACCTCACCCAATTCCTCAGCGCACTGCTGCTACATGCTGCGGAGTAAATCCATTTCCCCAGCACACCGGCAGAGTGCACAGGAAACATACAGGAGTTCCACAGGGTAGCACATATGCCTAGCGTGCTAGGGGCAATAGACTGCACCCATGTGGCCATCCGCACACCACCTGGCTCCGAGGGGGCTGCATATATAAATCGCAAGGGCTATGCCAGCATCAACTGCCAGGTGGTGTGCAATGCCAGGGGGTGCATAATCAATGTCTGTGCCACGCACCCTGGGGGAGCACATCATGCCTTCATCTGGCACCAGTTGGCACTGTGCCACAGATTCAAGAGTGGGGATATCCCCACTGGCCATCTAGTGGGTGAGTATGCAAACTACATGGACAATCATAGGGCCTGGGGGGGCATGGTCAGAGGTGACATGGGTAGTGGCCTACATGGCCGGGGGCAGGGCGATGCTGATCACCAAACTAACCTCCACCCTCTACACACAGGTGACAGTGGATACCCACTCCGTCCCTGGCTGCTCACACCCTACCGGCGGCCCGCAACCCCATTGCAGCAATGCTACAATGAGGCACACACCACCACACGTAATGTCATCGACCGGGTGTTCGGGATGCTGAAGGCATGTTTCCGTTGCCTGGACACCTCCGGCGGTGCTCTACAGTACAGCCCCTCAAAGGCCTGTGGGCTATTCCTGGCCTGTTGCATCCTGCACAACATGGCCAACAAATGTGGGATAGCCGTACAGGTCAAAGAGGGGGACAGCGATGGGGACGATGAGGACGCCGGTGACAATGGTGATGGGCAGCCCCCCCATGGGTGATGGGACCCCCGACTGCTGCAGCTGGCACAGTTGCACTGGGACACCATCATGGAGGAGCACTTCAGCCAACCCAGGTAAGTCATGGGGCCATGTGCAACCAACAGTGGCTAAGGCACAACCCACAAACATGCATGGACACACACCAGGGGTGCATGCCGGCAAGGGAAGTGGCCGGGCATGGAACCACACACACCACCAGGGATGGGTGAGGTCTAACATGCCACACGGACACACACACACACATACACACACACAGACACACACACACACAAAATGCACCAGACATGCACAAAGGGTAGGAGGCACACCGACCCAGAATGCTACCCCTAGCCACACACATGTCCACAGACCACCACGCCCAATGCCTGTCCTTGTGCGTGTGTCAGATGCTGAGCACCATTGCACATTGGTGTACAGCGCAATGCAGGCATCATCATGCACACTCAACTGCGGATGGCAGCCGGGAGGGTGTGCAGATGGACTGTGTGTCCACGTGCAGGGCCGGGTACCCACCCGTGCAATGCCCACTGAATGACACAATGCACACAGGGCAGCACCAGACAGTAGCCGAGTTGGGAGACAGGTCAGTCACGTGCCAAAGTGCCCCAGCCACCACAGATGCGTGGGCGGCCCCGCCTATACCCGCCAGCACTGACAGGCTGACCATTGGCCTCATGGGGTGGCACCGATGGTCCCCCAGGGGTTCCACTGCGTGAATGCGATCGTGCTCACGCAGGGGTCTGCAGCACACCAAACATGCCTGCGCCAGGTGTGCTCGGGATGCCCACAGCTAAATCCGGTGTCAAAAAGGAGGGTGTCGCACGACGCCGGGAACGGGGGGTGGACAGTGCACTGCGTGGTGTCTGCGACGTATGGGCACATGACTGTGTGCCCATTGTGGCCATGACAGCAGTGAATGCCTGTGTCTGCCTGTCAATGGCAGCAGTCACATCCTCCCACAACTGGTCCATCCCTGCCAGGATCAGAGAGGTGTCTCTGTTGCAACGCTCCTCTGCCCACTCCAGAGCCACACGCAGTGCATCCACTGATGTCGCAAGCCGCATCTCCTGGTTGACTGATGCTTGCAGTATGCGGGTGTGTTCGTCCAAGAGGTCATCTGCCTCCATGGCATCCTGTCCCTCAGGGTGTGCGTGGCCCTGATGCCCAGCACCCCTCGAGGTGGGAGCTGCACACCAGGACCAGGTCTGGGTATGTCCACAGGCGGTGCACTGACACCACCCCTGACCCTGTACCCCCAAGCCCATTGGCCGACTGCTGATGCTGCCCCTCTGGCTGCTGCTCCCCAGGGCTCACTGGTGCCGCCGCAGTGGCTGCAACAGTCCCACTGTCCTGTACACACACCAGTGCTGCCCCACTGGTGCTGACAGGCACAGACTGGGACTGTGATGACATGCAGGCCTCCACGGTGGCACCACCGACAGCCATGGCCGCGATGTTACCTTCTGTGTGCCCATCCCATGGCACACACATGTCACTGCCCCTGCTGTTAGTGACATCATCATCGGTGACGGACCCGGCACCTGCCCGAGTCACAGCATGCTGGCATCCATGGACGCTGGCAAGCTGGGACACAGGCAGGGCCTCCTCCGCACCTGTTCCAACAACATCAGTCTGGACAGCCAGGCGGGCCCACTGTCACACTGAGCCACGTATACCTGTGGAGGTGGATGGGCCCTCCTCCATCTCCAGCTGACTGTCCTCAGTGGACAGGCCCACCACCACTGACCCATGCAGACGCTCAGGATCTGTAAGGGAAAACAAAGTCGCGTTACTGCATGTGACCTACCCTGCCCCCCCAATAGACTGACCATGACTTACCATGCAGTGACGGGCTACCACCCGTCTGGAAGCCACCACCCGGAACACCCTCAATGGCACAGTGCTGCATGCTTCCAGCAACCCTCTCCTCCTGTGGGGTCAGGTGTACCACCTCTGGCTGTCCCCCACCTGTTGCAGCTCATGCTGCCCTGATGGCAGCCACCTTCTCCTTTATCCTCCTCCGGTCTGTGCCCATCTTCTTCTTGCGCTCCTGCACGGAGCGCTGGTGGCTGCCATGCAGGTTCACTGCACACACCACCTCCTCCCATGCAGCATCACGGGCCTGTGGTGTTCCCTGCCGTCCGCTGAGAAGCGGCTCCTGATCCAGGTAGGCCTCAAACAGGGCATCGATCTCAGCCTTGGTGAAATTAGGCCTCCTCCTCCTCCCACCACTGTGTTCCTCCTCTTCCACAACTCGCTCGGTCATTATTTAGCCTGTGAGAATGAAAGTTGTTACCTGTGACTGTGCAGTCCCATGCATGTCCCAGAATCCACAGTCCACACTCCTAAACAGCATGCAACTCACCGACAGACTGCAGTAGCCGACTATGGCCAGTGCAGCCCAATGTCACACTTTTATAGCGCAACCCATGCAAATGAGCCGAGGCACAACTTTAAGTGGATGCAAATTGCAGTGCTGCGCCATTGAATGGCTGATTAGCTGATTTGCATATGACGACTGAATATCGAGCTGTTGTGATTTGCGCAATTGTCAAGTAGAGTCAAGTCAAGTCACATTTATTTAAAAAGACGCCCAATCCCGAAGACTCTGGGCGCCGCACAAAAACGTAACAGCATTTCATACCGTATAATCATAAAATTTACAACAAATTTAAAAACATATAAAAAGCAAAATGAACAGAATTACACCCCAAAAGCTTGCATAAATTAGAAGGTCTTCAGGCGAACCTTGAAGGCAATTATAGTGGGGGTCTCCCTAACTACTACTGGCAAAGAGTTCCAAAAAGCGGGAGCGGCAACACTAAAGGCTCGGTCGCCTGCAGATTTTAACCTCGCTCTTGGAACATTTAGGAGGCCACCACTAGAAGAGCGGAGATTCTGGGTAGAGGAAGAAGGTACCAGGAGATCTGACAGGTAACCAGGGCCCTGTCCGTGTAGGGCCTTATAGGTGAGAAAACCCACCTTGAAGAGCACTCTCCACCTGACAGGCAGCCAGTGCAATTCGCGCAACACAGGAGTAATGTGACAAAATTTACTTTGCCTGGACAAAAGCCGGACAGCAGCATTTTGCACTAGCTGCAGTCTGTGGAGAGAGCCCCCAGAGACCCCAAGATAGAGAGCATTACAGTAGTCAAGCCTAGAAGTGACTAAGGCATGTATCAAGGTAGGGAGGTCCAGAGACAGAACAAGGGGCTTAATCCTGGCAATGTTTCTAAGATGGAAGAAACAGGAACGTACCACGGAAGACATTTGAGCCTCCATGGACAAATTCCTGTCAAGAATCACCCCAAGATTTCGCACCGAAGGGGAGGCCATCAATGATGCAGCTCCTAGCACAAGTCCAGTTGCAGAGTCAGAGGCCATCCCATCACAAACTCTGTTCGATTCCACTACCAATACCTCAGTCTTGTCGGGGTTCAGTCATAGCCAGCTAGCGGCCATCCAGTTGCTAATCTCAGCCAGACAGATATTTAACACATCCACTGTGTTTGATGTTCCTGGGGCAAAGGATAAGTATAGCTGAGTATCATCAGCATAACAATGAAAACTCAGACCATACTTCCTAATGACCCCCCCCGGGGCAGCATGTGTACTGTGAACAACATTGGGGCCAGTATCGAACCCTGAGGGACTCCACACAAAAGGGGGCAGGATGTAGATGAGAAATTTCCCATCACAATCCGCTGTCTCCTATTGGTGAGAAAGGACTCAAACCACTTGATGACATTACCAGTGAGTCCGCACAACTACCTCAGGCGTAAAAGCAACACACAATGGTCCACAGTATCAGATGCTGATGAGAGATCGAGGAGAACAAGAATTGTCTTGTCCCCTCAGTCTCTAGCCCTGAGGAGGTCATTTTGCACTCGAACTAACGCAGTTTCGGTGCTATGTCTGGCCCGAAAAGCCAACTGGAAAGGATCATATAACTCGTGAGTTATGAGGTGTTCCTCCAACTGAAGCGATACCACCTTCTCGACAATCTTCCCCAAAAATGGGAGATTGGAGATAGGACAGTAATTTGCCCTGACCTCTGGGTCCAAAGAAGATTTCTTTAAAAGGGGTCTCACCAGAGCCTCCTCCAAGGCATCTGGGAAGACACCCTGACTCAAGGAGCACCGGACAATCAGGGCAAACACCGGGCCAACAGAGTCAATGCATTTCATTAAGAAACGCATTGGCACTGTGTCCAGCTCACAACAGGTATGCTTCAAGTTGACTGCCACCTCAGTAACCTCACGGACTCCACTGGCCTAAACTCTCCCCAACTAGGCAGAGTGCATTCAGCACACATCTGGCGACCACTGTCAGCAATGGTATTGCTGGCTGAAGAAACCTCCCGCCGGATCAAAGACACTCTGAGAAAAAACAAGCAAAATCCTCATCATTGTGTTGAATGTGCTGAACCAAGAGCACAGTTCTGTGACATGCGCAGTACACACCTCACTGCGCATGCCCGGGTTGATGACTCAGGCGTCTGCCGTGCTGCTGATGTGCTGTGCATGGGAAGCAATGCAGGGCATGGCCACCATTGTGCCAGTGGCGCTACAGCAATGTTCACCTATATGGCGCTGTGGCACTGGCCCATCATAGGCGCACTGGGGCAACAGCGCGGTAGGCCACTACTGGAGGTAGCACACAGGCATCCAATCGTGCTACATGTATTGGGTTCCAATGGCACTGTGCATGTCCTTGTGCCAGAGACCATTGACCCTGTGCCCGACCTTTGCCCCTGGGCGCCATGCGTCAGGCATGGGTACACCACTATCGCGCTGTTCGGTGACAGCGTGATAGGGAATGGCAGCGCTGTACCGTGCAGCATCTGCATGTGGTGGAGCCATGCTGCGGAGTGCCATTTTAAGCTGACTGAGCAAGTGGAATGGTGCGGAGGAGGGCTGCACAGTGGACCCAAGTTGAACTGCCCAACCTAGTGGCCATTGTAGAGCCTATCTATGGCCCACTGTTTGAGGAAGCACTCCTGGACAGGTCCAGGAACCAGGTGTTGGAGGAGTTGGCCAATGCCCTGGAGGAGGCTACAGGAAGGGGGTGGACAGCGGAGCAGTGCCGCTACAGGTATGGCGACCTGCAGAGGAGGGAACCAGACCTGCTTGCCCACCTGCGGTCACATGCCAGGAGGGGCATGGTGCCACAGCCAGGTAGGTGTTACATCCACACACTTTTATCTTCCTTATGGGTATCACGGTTGTATGTGTCCAGAACATGGGGGAGGGACCGTCCAGTGTTGGCTGTGGTGGTGTTATCAGGGTGTGGGGTAGGTGGGTCTGGCTGGGTGGAAATGCACACACATGGGGGCAGGGGGACTTTGCTACAGGATTGTACTGATGTTCCTCTCTCCATGTTTGCACCACAGGGCTGGAGGAGAGGCGTCTGGCCAGGGAGATGCGGCACAAGCAGGACGACAGGGCCGCTAGGAGGGGTAACGGTCAACAGCGCCTGAGGGACCGGCCTGATGATGGTGAGTGCCATACCTCCATGATTACTATTGCATGCTGTGTAACAGGGTGGGCAATGGGGCATGGCCACCATCCATTGACACCACTACCATGCACGCAACTTGTTACAGTCAGCACTGTCCAGTGGCACTGCATGTCTGGGAGTGCGTCGATGGTGGTCCATGCGTGCACCGGGTACATGGCTGTGCCACTGCCTTCGCACCACATAGCCATGTCACTAAACGGCCACGGTGGTGCTGTGCATGACTTGGCTGGTGGATGTGTGCAGTGGTCTGCATGGCTGTATGCACCTGGGTGGGCAGGTCTTGTGGACGTGATCACTGTGGGTGGTCACACACTGTCACAGAGGCATGTCCCACGGCCGTATGCCATGCACAGTGGGTGGGCTGTATGGGGCTGTGCATTCACACCTATTGACTGTGCTCCCTTGTCCTAGGTGTCCGCCAGCTGCAGGAGATGAGGGAGGCATTGCAGGAGATCCTCAATGTGGGCCGGGCAGCGTTGGAGATCCTGCAAAGGATTGACTGGCTTGGGGTCTTGAGAAGACACCGGAGGCAGAGCAGCCAGAGCGGGGAGCGGGGCTCCCATTGATCATCCCTCTGCCCCTGATATCCCCTACCCCCCTGGACCCACCCTCACACCCCTCTTTTCCTGTCCCATTTGTTCATCCTGCCCCCTACCCACCCCACCTTGTTTGTGGCCCCCCCCCAACTTTATACATAGTTTTGTAAATAGTTCCTTTTGATATGTTTTTTTGAATACAAATCTTTTGATATGAATACTGTGGTAGTCTCTGATTTGCAGCGGGCTATAGGTGCTCAGCTGCAGTAGTGTGCATGGCGTCAGGGGTGGTGCAGTCATGGGTATGTGTGTGTGTGTCTGTGGGGAGGTGACTATGGTGTGGGGGTAGCTATCAGTCAGTGTCTGTGGTGTGGGTGTTGTGCCCTGTGCACTGGATGACTGTGTGCAGTGGTCCATGTTGCATGCTCTGTGTCCATGGCACACCTTTCAGCCCATCCATGGCCTGTGCAGCTGACACCCTTGCATGTCTGTGACCTGCACGGTCTGCTGGCATGTCAGTGGTGGCTGTCCATGCAGGGCAGCCACTATACCCGTCACAATGCTGGGTTGCCTCCGGTCACTGGTGTGGTGCATGTCTGCCTCGGGTGACACTGTGGTCTCCGCAGTTGTTGTCCCACCTCCATGCTGTGGCTTGTGTATGTGTTGCAGGGGATGTGCACCACTGTCTGTGACTTGTGCTCCGGGCAAATGATGGTGTCGTACAGGTCCACAGTGCCTGCGCAGGGTGGCTGGCACTCCTGTGCCATGGAGGACTGCAGGCTGTGTGTACACGGTTTCCATGGGCCCACGCTGGGGGCTTGGTTGCCCCGCTATGCGTCCCTGTGTTGTTGTGCCCTTGGGTATGGGTGGGTGTTTATCCATGCACTGTGTGGCATCCGGTGTGGTGCATGCTTCCACGCACCACTGTGGGTGTCTGCGCTGGCTGTTGTGGCTAGTGCTGGGTCGGGGTGTGTCCTTGGGAGGATGTGCAGGGTGCTGTACCACTGGTGGTGGTGTCTGGGGCATGCCCTGTCCCGTGTGGGGTACCTTGTGTGCCGACGCATGGTCGGTCTCTCAGCTGTACTGGGGCTGTGCTGGTGGCACTGTGTATGCTGTTGTTGCATTGCTGTGTGCTGCCACCTGCTGATGGGTGCTCATGGTGGGGCTGCCTTGCATGGTTCTGTGCTGCACAGGGTTGCATTGTCACAGTGGGGTGGTGGCATGCATGGGGTTTCCTGCAGTGGTGGGCGCTGCTCCTGGGCAGGGTGTCTGGGGGTCACGGTGCAGGGTGTGCTCTGCATTGGGGGATGGTGTGTGCAGGGTGGTCAGCCCTCCTTGTGTGCCAGTCCAGCTCGCCAGGGTGTAATGGGGCACCATGGCCCGGCTGTGGGTTGGTTGCTTGTCTCCATGGGCCAGTGGTTATTCCAGCCCTCCCCCAGTTGTGCAGTGCATGGGGTGTGGGGGGATGATGTCTGTTCTGCTGTGTGTTCCTCTGCCCATCTGTGGCATGGGTGGTGGGCCCTACCTCCTGGTTGTGCAGTTGCATTGCTGCCATGCTGCTGGGGGCATCCTGGTTGTGCTATGGCACCTCTGGACTGCTCAGCTGAACATCCCTTGTTGCGCTATGGCGCATCAGATCTCAACTTCCCCTCCTGGATTCTGCGCTATGGGCGCAGGTGGTGTGATATTCAGTCGTCGGCTATAGGCGCAGGTTGGACGGCTCAGTTTTTGAATATCGCGCCTCTTGCACATGGGCGCAATGGACTTGTGCTTGGTCCTGCTATTGCGCACTTTTTGGGTGCAGTTTGAATATCTGGGCCTTGAAGTTTTAATGGCAGTGATCTCCTGTGTACACCATTGTGGCTATTCAGGAGGAGTGCAGTTTGCGGGACCACTCACACATGTGTGTTTCGCGGACAAAAGCCAAGGCAAAGAGAAATGGAAACTAAAGGCGCAAAGTAAGATAAACAAAAGTAAGGACACATCCTTTTAAACTATGTGCCATACACTATAAAATATAATGGATGGTGATCGGACAGTAACCTCGCTGTTATTACTTCTCGAGGTTTCCATCACAACAGTAAACCTCTCGAGCTACCCTCTCGAGGTTTACCATGTTGCCATGGAAACTGCTTGAAGTAATAACAGCGTGGTTACTGTCCAATTACTATCCATTATCCTCTATTTTAGACATGGTCCTGCTTGTGTTACACATTCATTATGTATTTCTTCTGCCTGTTATTTTTTACTGAGGTTATTTGCACGAAAACAGTATATTTGTTCCTGAAACCTTCATCTATTCCTGTTGCGTTCTCCCTACCTGATATCATAATGCACAGCTTGTGACATCACAGTCACTCCCATGGCAACAGATTATGATGTCACAACACAGGATTATGACTTGAAGTAGGGAGTAAATTATAGGGGTAGATGAACTGTAGGGATAAAGAGCATGTATTCATGCAAATTTCCTCAATAATAAATAACTTGAAGGCAAAATCTATACAATATATACAGAATGCAAGCTGAATTGTACCTAATTATATTTTTCAAAGTTTTCTGTGAGGCGTCAGCAGCTCTGTAATCACTCTTCACACATGCATTATTATCTCAAAACGATATACTGTACTGTTTTCAGATTATGCAGATTCAATATTAACCCCAATATCTCCCTTTAATCTAAAGAATGGACTTTCTCATTGAACTGCTCAGTTTATTTAAGTTTTTTGTTTTTGACCAGAAAAGGCTCACTAAACTGTGCTAGCTTGTTCTTTTTACTTCGTTACTTTGAAACCAATGCTCCAGCTATCACTAACTGCTGCTGTTTCTATAAAAACCGGAACTGGATTTTGGTAATTTACAGTCAGCAGCTTCATGCCGTGTGCATTTTATTTAACAGTTTAAAAGAGCCAGCATTAATTTATCTATATGGTCTATTTGTGCCTAAGATGTTAAGTTATCCTCTTAGAAGTGCAGAACAGAATCTTTTTATAATAACAAGAAATAGGACCAAGATTGGTTCTAGGCCATTTGCCTCATCAGCTCCAAACCTCTAGAAGGAAATTTCATTTAATCTTGGCTTGAATGCTAATTCTTTAAGCATTCTTTTTAAATGGAGCTTCATGACATATTTTAGAAATACCTTCTGTGTTGACATTAAGCAGTCAATTTAACATTTTTTATTGGCATCCGTACTAGAACTCTCATATGGCTTACAATGTTTTGAAGTTTCTTTGATTTGCACCACAGGGTTATCAAATTTATGTTTTCTGTCTGTAATTTTTAGTTTTATCATAGACCCTTTTCTTATTGTATGAGATACTTTATTAAATGGTAATGGGATAACTCATAATACCTGTGATCTGCTGCATCATAAAAACACACTCACTGTAACACATATCACCTATGTGTGTGTGTGTGTGTCTGTGCTGCAGGCTGGTTTGGCAACCTCAAATAGAAACAACAAGGCAGGGCACAGGACCAAACTTGCAGTGAAGAAATTTTTTTTTGAGTCTCCATGCCTACCAGCACCCCACTCCTTCAGGCCACCTACACCACCCCAATACCCGCCATACTCACCCTTGCATCTCCAGCATTCTCTGAAGTCCTTCTGCAGCCTTCCATCTTCTGTGCTGGTTTGTCCCTGCTGGGGGCCTTCTCTGTCAGTTGAGGGGAAAGACACCTGGAGCCTTCCACCTTCCTTCGATTGACCAGCTTGCCCCTTCTGGGGACCTATCCGCTGACTAGTTTAGTTTAGTTTATTTATTCTACCAGGATAAGGCTCCATTGAGCAAGCTCATTTTCAAGGAGGTCCTGGGTAGGACAGCATACAGATAATATACAAGATGAAATGCAATAAAAATACAATAGAATAGATGTACCGTAAATACACAGTAAATACAGCTGTGGACATAGAAAAGACAGAGTAATATAAAATACAGTTATGACAATACAGGATTTAGAAAAAAAAGCAGTGTTGAGGAAGATTAACGGAAAATATTAGAATAATAGTTATAAAGGTTATCATACAGGAACATTTGAGGTAAGGAGAGCTTCAATTCATATGTCTGATCATGTCATTGCTTACACTAATCATAGAGGCCTTCATGTTACAGTGCTCTTACACATACATGTTTTTTTACATAGCCTTTCAATCATCAATTTAAATACTGTGCAAGTGACCAGGCCAGTAAGTTTAATGTTTTTTTGTTGTGTGTTCCATGTTGTTGGAATAATACAACTTGCCATTTTACCAAACTGGGTAGAAACATTCAGAATATCATATAGTATATAATTAAGCAATAATGCATGACAGGGTGTGGTATATCATGGGACATCATCACGCTGTGGGTGGTTGAGCATGAGGCCACAGGCCGAGTGCATCCAACCGCCCAAGAAGTGACTATATCCCATGATTTACCACACCCTGGAGTGCATTGTTGCTTTATGAACTGGAGTAATGGTTTTATAAATGAAATACTTAAAAAATTACTTTTAAACCTTTTAAAAATAGCGTTTTCTGGTAGTGTAGAAATACATTTAAAAAATAGTTCTAGAAGGCAGTAGGTGGTGCTGTTATAGTTGAAGTTGACAAAAGAGGTTACGGCATTGTGAGGTTGTGACCTGTGAACTCTGCCCCTCTGTGCTTTCCCTACAATTGTTCCAATTTGGAGGGAATAATTTGCTTTTCTTTCTTTTTTTTTTTTTTGGTAGAACAGTAGTCAATTGATATGTACAGTATAGCATGCAGTATTGACGTGAATTTCTTGTAGGGGAGCCAATCTTTGACCATCAGCAGCCGTTGCTGTGTTACAAGTCCCGAATCAAGTCAACAGAAGTTTGTAAGGTGAGGTACACGGAGCCTGTGATTTTTGACGTGTGTGTGTGTGTTTTGACCATCGTTCAAGCCTCAACACGCTCCATAGCTTCACTTCCTTATACAGATATTCTCGGGGGGGGGGGGCAGTGACTGTTATAGTCATAACAAAATGGTCATTTTTGCTGTGTGAAGTCTGTTGCGACTTGTGGTCAGCAAATCGGGGTAGGAGTGAGGTTTACAGTGCTGCTTGGCAGTTGCAAGTGTTGCGGTGAGCTTTTTAATTTATTTATTTTTAAATACTGGCTGTCTCGAGGTCTTAATCATGCCGATTCACTGCGGGAGTTCTGGTGGGGTTCTGTGCAGCACAGTGAGGGATGTGGAGAATACTGCACTCAGAGGAGTTCACATCAAGTGAGGAGACTGGTGGCTGGAGGCTTTTTGAAGCCGTGATGATGTAGCTAGATATCATCACAGCTTCAAAAAACTGTCAGCCAATCAGCTTCCTACATTTTCGGCAACTAATTCATAATTGTTTTTACTTAATGAATAAGCACTATGAGACTTTGTAGATAAGTCTGTAATGTAGCCTGGGACCTCCTTAGTAACAACTTTAAAGGTCCATTCATATACATTTTTAAGTCTTCTTGTAGTTAAAGAAGTCCATCCTATGGCTTCATATAGGATACAATGATGTGTTCTTGGTGCCAAATCAGTAATAAATCTAAGGGTCCTGTGATATACCATAGTACAACCAGTTTGTGCAAGTGAGATGAAGAGCAACAACCACAAATTAAATCTGCGTAATCCAGTAAAGGAAGGAATGTAGTTTGTACTAATTTCTTATGAGCATACTGTACTGCAGGAGACAATTTTTATTTCTATAGATGAAGCCTAACCTACTTATTAACTTTTTACATAGTGCTGCAACATGCACTAAGAAGGACAATTTGCAGTCTATCCATAGTCCAAGACAATTTAAACTGTTTACTTCCTTAAGTGTATCACCTAAAAGGGTATATATATTTTGAGCAAGGGTAGTGGAGAGAGAGCCTTATTGTTAGGTGAAAAGATCACAACTTTAGTTTTATCCACATTGAGTAGTAATTTGTCCTGCTTGAGGTTTATTTGTAATGTGTTGAAATCCAATTGTAATTCTGATAATACTTCTGGTAGGGTGGGCTTTGAAGCATATAAGACAGTGTCTTCAGCAAAGAGATGAATGGAAACCTTTTTAATATTTCTATTTAGATCATTAATATAGATCATGAATAACAGGGGCCCTGGAATCGGCCCTTCTGGTACTCCCTTTAGTATGGTCATGCAGGAGAAAATCAGCCCTCTGTTTTCATTTGCTGTTGTGTGCCAGTAAGGTAGATTGCAAACCTTAGTTGAGCAACATCATCGACTCCTATGCCATGTAATTTGTGTAGTAGTATATTATGAACTGAGGTATCAAAGGCTTTACTAAGGTCCAGAAATATAGCTCCTATAAGGCAGTATAGTGCAGTGGTCTAAGGCTCTGAGCTTCAAATCTGGTGACATCCAGCAGACCAGACCTGGGTTTGAATCCCACAGCTTCCACTTGCATACTGTGTGACCCTGAGCAAGTCACTTAACCTCCGTGTGCTCCCAGGTCACTCCTGTCAAAAAGCTTTCAGCTTAATGTGCTATACCTGGTTAAACAACTAAATAAAAATATGGCTCTGGTCTAGGGCTGAAAGCCAATCATTGGTGACCTCTGTCAATGCTGTTCTTGTGCTATGTTTAGATCGAAGCCCTGACTGCAATGACATAATGAGGTTGTTCTGCTCTAGATAATCCCGCAACTGAGCATTTACAAATTTCTCAAGGAATTTAGCCAAAACTGGTAATATGTATGTTGGTTTGTAGTTAGTTAATTTACGTGTATCATCAGACTTGAACAATGGTATGATATGAGCTGATTTCCAAATTAGAGGGAAGTCACCAGTGGCTAAAGATAAGTTGAACAGATGGGTAATGGGTGTTACAAGTTGACTATTGCTGATTTTGAGTCACTGCCTAGTAGAAAATCTTCGACCTCTTTGTAGGTGATAGGTTGAGTGGTAAACTGGTAGGTTGAGTTGCACATTGTGGAAGTACTTTCATTAAGGGGAGTGGGATAAAAAGCTGCAGCCGAGTTCTTGAATGCTAGTCTGGGCTTGGCAAAGTAGGTGTTTATCTCCTCTAGAAAGAGTTATCTTTTATTATTTTGCCCTGAGTTTTGGGTTTATTTAGCAGTGTAGGGGATGTCTTATATCCTTCAATGGATTTTACTGCTTTCCAGAATTTTGATGGGTTATTTTTGGAGTTTTCTTTCATATTAAGGTAAAATGTAGCTTTAGTTTCTCTTATAAGCTTAGTGCACATATTTCTCATTGTTTTGAATGAGGTCCAATCAGACTCAGTTTTGGTGACCCTGGCTATGGACCAGAGTCCGTCCTTCTCTCTTAGTGCCTTTTTGTGTCACAACTGAACCAGGGACATAGTCAATCTTTCACTCTGCATTTTTGTATGGGTGCATGTTTATTTATTACTCCCAGAAGCATTTGATTGAAATGAGCTATTGCTTCATGCAGCTTAGGGGCAAGATGACATTGGTGCTACTTTAGGTTGCCTAAATCTGCTATAAATTCTACGGCATTAAATTTTGTAATCCTTCTTTTAATACTGAATTTTGGTTTATGCTCTTGTTTATTAAATCCTCTGATACAGGATACCATGTTATGGTCAACGAGATCATTATGGAATACAGTTATATGGGTGAATTTGGGTGGTCTAGTAGGATAAGACCTAGTGTGATACTGTTTGCAGGGTTTTGGGGGGTTGGCCTCATAGGTGCATTAGATAACTGAGTCAGTCATGGGACATCACAAAGGCTTTTAAGATGTACTGAAGTGCCAGTCTAGGTTTAGATCCCCTAAGGTTATGGACTCTTTGGAGTTCAAGCGTAACAGGGAAGAAATGGGGTTCAGCAATTCAAATCCAGCTTTCGGCAGTCTATAACAACCTATAGCATTAATGGTTTCAACTTCTGATAGTTCAAGTTTCACTGGTAGACATTTGAATTCATTAGGTTTAGAGAAGGAACTAATTTCATTTGCGCTAAATTTGTTGCTGAATGGGATACAGAGAACAATACCACCTACTCTAGTTGGCCTGTCTAGGTGAAAGTGGTTATGGGTGGGTACAGCTATTTGATTTTGGGATACTGACCCATTTAATCAAATCAAATCAAATCAACTTTATTTTTATAGCACCTTTCAAAACCAAGGTGCTGTACATAAAAACAAATACATCAAGTATAAATAAAATTAAATAAGTATTTAAAACAGATCATCCATAACTAGGGAAAGCTAAGCACCCTTTGCAAACTGTGTGAGAGGCCTTTCGGCACCATGCAATTCTGCTTAAAGTTGGACCAGCATAACATTCTGTGGTGATCTGCATATGCAGCCCATGATGCTTTGCATTGTGGGGGCATGTGTGATTTTGTATTTTCTTGAAACTTGGCTTCCCAGCCAAATGCCCCTTGGGGTAACCCTTGCCTCAGTGTTTGCGCACAGAGGTTCTTTGTCTTCTAAATAGTTTTTTATTTTAATGGGTTCACCACAAAATATCCAAGGCACACTGCCTTAAGGGTAGCTGGTCCATTCCACTGGGGTGTCAAACAGACGAGGCATACTGATGAGTCCTGATAGGACGAAACACGTGTCTATGTCTTCTGTTAGCACCCTTTGCAAACTGTGTGAGAGGCCTTTCGGCACCATGCAATTCCGCTTAAAGTTGGACCAGCATAACATTCTGTGGTGATTTGCATATGCAGCCCATGATGCTTTGCATTGTGGGGGCATGTGTGATTTTGTATTAAGTTAAATAAATATGTTTTTAACTCATTTTTAAAACTACCGACGGTTGGGCATTCTCTCAACCAATGAGGTAGAGAATTCCACAGGATTGGAGCTGAAAAAGAGAAGGCACGACAACCAGATGTCTTCAAATGTATCCTTGGAATCTCCAGCAGTCCCTCGTCGGTGGATCGGAGAGGACGGAGGGGGCAGTAGGGTACCAGGAGATCTTGCAGGTGACCGCGTCCCTGATCGTGTAGGGCTTTAAAGGTTAGCAAGCCAACCTTAAAGGTGATCTGACACTGAACAGGCAGCCAGTGCAGTTTGAGGAGCACAGGCGTAATATGACTGATTCTAGAAGTCCCAGTCAACAGCCTGGCTGCTGCATTCTGCACTAGCTGCAAGCAGCGAATATCAACCCCCAGTAACCCTAGGTAGAGGGAATTGCAGTAATCAAGACAGGCAGTGACAAAGGCATGGACCAATGTTGGAAGATCATATGGAGGAACCAGGTGTTTCACCCCGGTGATATTCCTCAGATGATAAAAAGAGGATTTGATGACAGCTGACACCTGAGATTTTAGAGTCAGACCATCATCAAAAATAACACCCAAGTTACACACCCAATCTGAGATAGTGAGTGACATACCACCAAGTAATAAACCTGATGGTTGTCCAGCCCCCACACCCGCCCCCGGACAACCTGGGTCCACTACCAACACTTCGGTCTTATCTGGATTCAGTCTCAGCCAGCTAGAACTCATCCAGGATCTGAGCTCAGCAAGGCAATTATTTAGCATGGAGAGTGCATCATTCTGTCCAGGCAGAAAGGACATATACAGCTGAGTATCATCTGCATAGCAGTGAAAACTCAGACTGTACCGCCTGATGATAGCTCCCAATGGTAGCATGTACACTGTAAACAAGATGGGGGCCAGAATGGAGCCCTGTGGCACCCCACAAAGCAGGAAGTGAGCACCAGAGGAATAAATTCCAGTGGCAACTCTCTGAAACCTGCCTGTGAGGTATGAATGGAACCATTTAAGGACTGTACCAGACAGCCCACAAAAAAACCGCAGGTGCTCCAACAGCACACTATGGTCTACAGTGTCAAATGCAGCAGAGATAGATCAAGAAGGACCAGAATGGTACATGTCTTTCAATCTCTAGCCATTATGAGATCATTCAATACTCAAACAAGAGCAGTCTCAGTGCTATGCTTCTTCCTAAAACCAGACTGGAGAGTATCATAGACATTGTGAGTTGCAAGATGATCATCCAACTGCAGAGCAACCACCTTTTCAATAACCTTACCAACAAATGGCAGGTTAGAGATAGGCCGGTAGTTAGCTAGACAGTCTGGATCCAAAGAGGATTTTTTAAGGAGTGGTTGAATAACCACCTCCTTGAGGGTGTCAGGAAAGACACCCCTCTCCAAGGATTTCCAGGCAATGTCAGCAAGGATCAGGCAGATAACATCTACACATCCAACTAGGAGAGGTATAGGGCCCGTATCCAAACTACAACTGGTTGGATGCAATGTTTAGATGATCTTCACGATGTCAACGAACTCCAGCCGGCGGAAATCTGACCAGACAGACCAAGTGCATGCCACTTCCTGTTGACCACTGCAGTCCCTCATAGGAGAGGTCAGACCGGTGCCAGATCTGACGCTAGCAACCTTATCTGCAAAGAATCGAGTGAACTCCTCGCATCTAAGCTGAGAAAAAACTCCTCTGGGCTGGAGACAGATTGGATTGCACAATCTGTCAACAGTCTGGAAGAGCTGAGCCGGTCGATTCTGTGCAGCAGAAATCTCCCTGGACAGGAATTCTGCCTTCTTACGGGTGATTTCTCATTGATAGCCATCTTAGTGTGCCATAAACCTAAGCCTTTCGGCATCAAGACCGGACTTCCATCAGGCTCTCTTCATCCTTCAGCCAACTCGCCTCAACTCCTTCAGGGAGTCATCAAACCAAGGACTCCTTGGGCGAAGAGTGAGGGGCAGAACACGAACAGGAGCAATCTTGTCCACAGCATCTCCCACAGCCTTATTATAAGCTGTTAGAAGATCATCTGGACTCATGCATTCATCTGACAAGCTCGATAGGTCCAGTACTGCCGATAGGTCACTGGGACTAACATCCCTTAAAGGGTGGTACTGTACCATCTCCATAGGGGCAAACCTACTGGGGGGACCCTGAAGCTGAACCTTATGGTGTGATGGTCAGACCAGCTGACTGGTTCCACCCCCAAATCAGCAATCTCCATACCCATAAGAAATATCAGATCCAACGAATGACCCCCTATATGAGTTGAGGAGGTAATTGCCTGTGTAAGACCCAGCGTCGTCAACAGCTGGGGGAGATTTTGACCAAAATGTGAGAGTTCATCATCGACCCAGGCATTGAATTCCCCAGAACTATCCATCTGGGGGACCGCAACACCATGTCGACAATGAAGTCTGCTATCTCCAGCAGGAATTCTCCACCGTCTCCTGGTGGACGGTAGACAAGGAGAATCCCACAACCTGCATCCTCTCCCAGGATATATTTGAAGGATCTGGTATCTCCCAATAGCACATCTACAAGGCCAAGCTCAGTCTTAAACGTAATGGCCACACCCCCACCCCTATGATCCAGCCTTGGATGGTGTATCATCGAGAACACAGCTGGGGTTGCTGAGGCCAGTACAGGGCCTGCATTTTCATCCAGCCAGGTCTTGGTGATGCAAGCCAAATCAGTTGTTCCAACAAGATCAGCTATAATAGCTGTCTTGTTTTTAATAGATCTGGCACTGCATAACACCGCCAAGGTGGGATGAACTGTCGGAGAAGACCTCGGCACCTTCCCACTAACGTCGGAGCCCTTGGGTATGTGGACAAGACAGGGATAACCTCTGTCCTGACTCCATTTTGCCCCAGGGAATCTCCTGGACCTCACAACTCCAATCCGCCCTGCCCTTTCCTGTCCCCAACCAGGCCCAGTTCCCCTCCTTCTTCTTCGCTTTCTAAGTATGCCCAAAGCATGGCATCTAAAATAGATGTCGGATGACAATGGGGGACATACAAAAGGACATAGTTCCCTGAGCCTGGTGGGAGGATAATGCCCAACCATCGCTAAACCTCCATAGCACATTATGATAAACCATGTTATGATTTAACCATGTTTCCATAACTATAAATGCATTTGAGTTTGTCTGGACAACCAATGCCTTTACCCCGTCTAGTTTTTTTTTTTTAAGTAAGCTACAGACAATAAATAATAAGAATGTTTGGCATTTAAGAGTTGCAAACTCTTTAGGTCAGTAATTAGTACAAGGTGAGCTAGGGTTAACCTCACTACTACCAGAGCAAATTAAAAGTAGTAGAATCAACCTTTTACACATTTTTATCCTTATATATAGCTTCTAGAGGAGGATCAGATGAGCTGTGGAGGCTGAGGGCTCATGTGATGCTGGCACATGGTGGGTTGGTTGGTCTGGAAGGAACTTCATGGCTTGGTGCAGCAGTTTCCTCCATTTCACACACCCCCACCACCACCTGCAAGGATGTGCATGCTGTGGCCAGCCTGAAGAGGAGGTGCCTGACAGGGCAAGTTTACCTGTGACATCAATGGCACCACCACACACCTCCACCAGAAGCTGCTGCAGAACAATGCAGCATCCACCCTCCTCCAAGGAGAAGCGTGTCCATTGGACCCTCTGGGTCCTTCCTGGTGGCCTCCGCTCCTGACATTCCAGCTTTAGAGCATGAACCCAGGTCATCAGTGCACCAGAGCGATTCCTGATTGCTTGGTGCCATGGAGGCGGGTGAAAATGTTTTTACTGTCCTCCATATTTGCCAATAAAAACAGGTTACTCACCTATAACAGTAGTTCTAGGAGTGGTATATGTTGTTCATCCACACTCTTTGGGATGTCCCCTTCCACTTTAAGATGAACTGGAAGTCTTCAAGCTGGCTCCTCCCACCCACCTGGGTGGTATATACCTCAGCTCCACCCAATGACGCCAGATCTTGTCCTGCTGGAAGCCAGGTGTTGTGCATCCACAGCCAGGAAGGTCAGGTGGGTCCGTGTGGATGAACAACAGATACCACTCCTAGAACTACTGTTACGGGTGAGTAACCTGTTTTTCTAGGAGTGTGGATATGTTGTTCATCCACACTGTTTGGCAGACTCCTAGCAGTTCTCTGGGAGGAGGGAGGCAAGGCACACACCCCCTACTTAGGGAACAGAGATTGGAGAACTGAGGCCCCAAAACCAGCATCCCGGCGTGACTCAAGGTCGATGTGGTAATGGGTGATGAAGGTGTTTGCTGATTTACAGGTAGCAGCCCGGCAGATTTCCTGGATAGGGATGTCCCTGGAAGCAGCCACTAATGCAGTGGTATGGTGGGTAGAATGAGCTCTTATCCCTCTGGGAGGCTGCTTGCCAGCCAACTCATAGCATAGACTAATGCATGATGTAATCCATCTTGCAATCATCTGCTTTGCTGCAGGTCTGCCAGAAGTGGCTTCAGCGTAGGTGACAAACAGCTGGTGAACCTCTCCCCAAATTTCTGCCATCCTCTCCTTGTAATAGGTGAGAGCACATCTCAGGTCCAAGGTATGGAGCCTGTACTTGGCCTCTGAGATGTAATTAGGGTAGTATACCAGCAGAGTTAACACCTGGTTAAGGTGAAACTCTGACACCACCTTCGGCATAGGACAACTTTGTCCCTGTGGAAGACCAGATAAGGGGAGTCCACCAAAAGCATCTGGAGCGCCACTGTCCTTCTGGCAGATGTGATAGCCACCAGGAAGGCCATCTTCCACGACAAGTGTGACAACTCACACTTGAGCATTGGTTTGAATTGCTTGGCCATGAGCTTAGCCAGTACCAGCAGAAGATCCCATGGAGGTGGATGTTCATGCGCCAGAGGGGATATGGTGATCCAGGCCTTTGAAAAAGCACCCGACTGCTGTCTCCTGTGCCAACATCAGCTGACTGGCCCACGCCCGGTAAGCAGAGATGGCTGCCAGGTGCAACCTAAGGGTCAATGACCATAGACCCCTTTTGGGGAGAGACCAAAGGTAGTCAAGAATGTTAGCTACTGAACAGGATGAAGGGTCCAGGCCCTTGCCCTGACAGCAAATGAAAAACCTTTTCCATTTGAAGGTGTAACATTTCCTGGTCAATTCCTTTCTGGATGCCTCCACCAAGGTGTAGACATCTTCGGAAAGACCCAAAGCCTGGAACTCTAGCTGCTCAGGTACCAGGCTGTGAGGTGCAGGGATTGAAGATCCAGATGGAATACCTTCCCCTGATTGAGCGATATCAGGTCCAGGCATGCTGGAAGCCACTCTGGGAGCCTGCAGCTAAGGCTGAGGAGATCTGGATACCAGAACTGGTACGGCCAGTCTGGGACTACCAGGATCACCTTCGCCTTGTCCCTCCTCACCTTGAGGAGCACCTTGTGGATCAAGGGAAATGGAGGGAAGGCATAGAGGAGGCCTGGGGTCCATGGTCTCAAGAAGGCATTCCCCTACAGCGAGCCCTACTGAGGGGGGCGGGCATGCAACAGCCTCAGCTTGGTAATGTCCCTGGAGGCAAACAGGTCAAGCATTGGTTTGTCCCAGTGGGAGAACAGGCTGTAAACTACCTCTAGATGGAGAGACCACTCATGGGATGTCTGGCCTAAGCAGCTGAGAGCATCTGCCAGATGGTTGGAGGCTCCTGCGACATGGATGGCTAGGAGATCTGCCTCTAATCAGTTCATTAGGGTGCAGATGTGGAGCGCCTCCCTGCACAGCAGATGGGAGTGCTGCCACCCTGTTTGTTGAGGTAGTACGTGGTCTTGATATTGTCCATCTGGACTTGAACCACTTGATCCCGGAGCTGAGAAGTGAAAGCTGACAGTACCAGTATGACTGCTTTGAGCTTCAATAGGTTGATGTGGCATTGGGACTCCTCAGGGGTCCAGAGCCCATGGGCCCTTTTGTCTCCTATGTGGGCTCCCCAGCCCATGAGAGAGGCATCAGTCATGAGGATGACCATTGGCTCAGGTGGACAAATGGGATCCCTTCCTGCAACTGGTGTGGGGTGGTCCACCAGTGGAAAGTGTCCCACATCTTCTGGGTTACAGTGATCAGCTGGTCAAAATGACCATGGCACTGAGTCCACTGGGCGGCCAGCTCACATTGGAGGGGGCGCATGTGCAACTGGGCCCAACGGACCACTGAGGTGCATGCTGCCATGTAACCCAGAAGGCACAGAAAGTCCCAGGCAGGGAGCAATTGCCCAACCAGAAATGATTGGGCAAAGGAGGAAGAACCTCTAACCTGTCCGCCGGAAGCTGAGCTCTGGCTTGACAGGAGTAAAGCTCTGCCCCAATGAAGCCCATCACCTGAGAAGGCATGATTTCCAACTTGGCCTCATTGATCAGGGAGCCAAGTTGGGAGCAGGTGTGGAGGGCCAGGTCCCTGGACCTCTCCACCTCTTGTTGGGTGGAACTTGCTAGGAACCAGTCATCAAGGTAAGGATAAATCCTGACCTCCTGATGCCTGAGATGGGCCGCCACCATTGCGATGCATTTGGTGAAGACCCATGTGGCCGATGACAGGCCGAATGGCATGGTTCAGAACTCGTACAGGGTCCCTTCGACCCTGAAGCAGAGGAACTGCTGATGGGATTGACGGATTGGGATGTGAAAGAACACGTCCTGCGGATGCAGTGAACAGAACCATATGTTTCATTCCAAGGATGGTATGATCTGGGACAGAGTGACCATCTGAAAGGTGTATGACCTGAGATATTGATTCAGGTCGTGCAGATCTAGAATGGGGCACCAGCCCCCAGTCCGCTTGGAGGAGCTGAGCAATGTCATTTCAGAGAGCTGGCTGAATCTGAGCGGATAGTCTTTCCTCCCAAGGTGCACAGACTCGGCTTGGAGGGTACTGCTCAAATTTCAGAGGCAGTCCCTGACCGACCACTTCGAGAACCCACCTGTCCGAAGGGACAGCGGACAAGGCGGAAAGGAAGTGGCAGAGCTGGCCCCCACAGGAGGACCCAGAGCTGAGGTGACTGGAGAGGGGTTGACAGACCCCGCCCCATTACTGAGCAGGCTTGGAGGAGGAGGAGGAGGAGGATCCAGAACCTGAACCTCGGCCTCCTTTATGGGCCTGGGAAGGTCCAGTCTTGGCCAGGGGGCACCAAGCTTGAGCCTGCTGCTGTTGTTGGTGCTGCTGTCCACCTTGAAAGGAGGACTGCTGAGCCGCAGGGGAAGAATGCCAAAAAGGTTTCTTCTTTTTCTGGTTCTTGCCCTAAGATCGCTTGGCAGAAGTAGCATCCAAGGTGGCATTGGACTGCTCAATGCGCTGAAGGTGACCGGCCACTCTTGGGCCGAACAGGTTGGTCCTTAGGAAGGGCACCTCAGCTTGTTTGTGCTGGGTATCCGCCGGGAAGGAGGAGAGCCTCAGCCAAGCCCTGCGATGAGAGGCAACTGCGGCAGCCATTGAATGGGCACAAGAATCCCCAATGTCCAGGGCCATCTGAAGCTGCTGTTTGGCAACAGCTCTGCCCTGATCCCGGACCTGCTTGATCGTGGTGTGCAGGGAGATGTGGGAGGACTTCATCCAGAGACTCAAGAAGGGCATGAGAGAAGTGTGCCATGATGACGGCCGAACTTGCCTGTTGAAGGGCCAAGGAGGAAGCCGGATAGACCTTCCTGGCTGAATGGTCCAAAGGTTTGGGCTCTATCAGGAGGTCAGTCAGTTTTGGCAGAACTGCCAGTACGCCTGAACACAGAGGTGGTCACCAGACTCTTGGCTGAAGGGTGCTCTGTGAACCCCACAAGGGACCCCATGGGCACTTCATACTTGCGGGCCAAGCGGGCAGACAGTGCTGGACAAGAAGCAGGGCACTGCCAGAGTTCTAAGGCCGGGCTAACAATGGCCTCAGCCACAGGAAAGGCCTCCATTGGGGCAGCCCCTCTCTTGAGGATGTCCGTGAGAGGGTACTCCGCCTTTTTCTGCATTGGCTCCAGGGGCATCCCTGTGGACTCAGAGATGAAGCAAAGAATGCCCTGAAAAGACAAGGGACCTTCCTCCATCTCTAAGCCAATGGCTGATTAGTCATCCCCAGGATGAGAATGCAGGCCGGTGACATCCGACTCTGAGGAATCTGAAGGGCGGTCCGGGGTGCCCGTGGCCAACAAACACCGGGGAAGCCTGGTGTCCAGCCTGTCTTCCTTGGAAGGAGCCCCTCCCACAGGCTGCTTGGGTGGTGGTTCCACCACAATCGGTGGAGAGACCATTTTAGGCCAAAGTGGAGGTTTTACCAGCTCCTCGGGCTAGGGAACTGACTTGATCTGCTCCAAAGGAGTCGGTTTCGGCCTAGGAGGTGAAAGCCAGGTAATGGCCAGTGTGGAAGCTGGAGTTGACTAGCGCCCGGTCAAAATTGCTGTTGCCACATGAGGTCCTCGTAACGCTGGAGTTTCCGCTGGAGCCTCTCCTCATCCAAGGAGGATGGGGACGACCGATGGCATCACCTCTTTTTAGAGTGTTTATTGTTCTTCCTCGGCCTTTCAGTCGAGGGGGTCCGAGACCTTGATCGAGACTGGACAGGCCAACTCAGTCACTCAGGAGACACCGGCAGGACCGGTGATTTCCCGGGGTCAGGGACCTCTTCCTCGATGGGAGTCCCAGAAGGCTGGGTCTCGTCATCTGGGAAGACCAAATTAGGAGTTCGATCGAGGGAATCGTTGACCGGAGTCGGCGATAAAGGATTGATCGGGTCGATGATGATCTCTACATCATCGATCAACAGTTCAGTTGACTGACCAGACGGCAAAGCCGAAAAGCCAGCGGCCGAAGAGGCAATCTTGACCGAAGTCGAGACCGCCTGTTGCTGGGACCAAGATCTCTCCCACTCCCAAGAACGTCTCCGCCAAGATGAAGATGATCCTGGATCCTTCTCCCGCTTACGGGATCAAGAGGAGTGCGTGCTACCTCACCCTTGGTCAGGAGAGACTGGCATAACTTTCAGAAGGAACCAGAGAAGGTAGAGCCCAGGTTGAGGGGAATGAAGAAGCTCTGAGTGGTCTCTGCAGCATGAGCCACTTCCTCCTCAAATGCTTGCATGCATTCCAGTTGCTCAGCGGATCCTGCAGCTGCCGAAACCACCCACCGAGCCTCCTTGGATTTCACCGGAGGGTTCAGTTTCTCCGGTCTCCCCAGCTTCAGGCATGCAAGATGGTCATTGAGGATGTTAGGATGCAAGGCGAGACACATATCGCATTTCAAGGTGTCATGGTCGACACCGAGGCAATAGACGCATGCGGTGTGAGGATCAGTGCGTGACATTTTCTGGCTGCAAGGGCACCGATGAAATCCAGAGGAAGATTTGTCTTCCATAATCGAAGAGATAAACTCACGGTCGCTAACGTGAACAAGACGAATTTTCAGAATAACTGAAGGTTTTAGAGCCAGGACCTACAAAATGCATGAGCATGAGGGAGGCAACCTGAATCTTCCAGCGGAAAGAAAGATCTGGCGTCATGGGGTGGATCTGAGCTATATACCACCTGGGTGGGTGGGAGGAGCCAGCTTGAAGACTTTCCGTTCATCTTAAAGTGGAAGGGGACATGCCAAAGAGTGTGGATAAACAACATATCCAAGCTGCTAGAAGTAATTTTTCACTGCAACTTTGATCCTCTGTGCTGCCTTTTTGTTTACATCTGCTGCATCATGCCCTTGGACTACATTGTGACTGTTGTCTGAGTTGTTTATATCCCAGATTCCTTTACTGGATGGATGGATATGTGTATGGATAAACAAATAACTTAAAACTGTTTGATCACTACAGATTTTTCCAAAGAAGTTCTTTGCTTATTGTGCATTTAAGTCCTTGGGCCCAATTCTCAAAACTTGGTGTAAGCTGTGCAAAAGGTGGCTTGCACTGAGCACCGGTGCACCATGGACCCTGCACCCAATTCTCTATCAGGCAGGATCCTGGCAGCAATGTATTGTGACTTGCTGCAAACATAGCAGTGCACCAAACAGAGGGCGCACCTAGACAGGTTGCCATAAGCCATGGCAGCCATACAGCAACTGCCCCAAGCAGTCCCTGGTAGTCTAGAAGACCTCCTCAACCCTGATAACCTGTTAAAATATATGCTAAAATCCCTGGTGGTCTAGTGGACTGCCCCAGCCCTGATCGCCCATTATAAAATGTAGGATATCCCTGGTAGCCTAGTGATCCCCCCTCCCATGCCCCAATTTCCCATTATAAAACATATAATATCCCTGGTAGTCTAGTGATCCCCTCTCAAGCCTGGATCTCCTTATATAATGATAAGAATATCCCTGGTGGTCTAGTGGACTGCTCCAGCCCCAATCCCCTGTTAAAAGTATTCCAAAATTCCAAGTGATCTAGTGGACCCTGCACCCCACAGTGCCCTACCACCCCACTCCCTCCAGTCCTGTACCAGAGCTGGCAACTCACACAGCCCACTGCTCACCACCATGGCCAACTGCCGACTGAGCTCTGAGTGAGTGTGTACTCTATATAGTACGTACTCTGTGATTGACAGCTGCTGTCAATCACTGAGCGCATACTGAATACAGTACGTGCTCATTCACAGCTCAGTTGGTGGCTGTCCATGGTGGTGAGTGGTGTGCTGTGCCAGTCACTGACTCTGGTATGGGATGAGGGGAGCAGGGTGGTAGACACTGCAGGGTTGGGATGGAGGGTCCACTAGACTACCAGGAATTTTGGAATTCATTTAATGGGGGATCAGAGCTGGAGCAGTCCTCTAGACCACCAGGAATATTCTTATCATTATAATGGGAGATTGGGGCTTGGGGAGCCACTAGACTACCAGGGATATTTTACATTTTATAATGGGAGATCAGAGTTTTTTGGGGGGGACCACTAGACTACCAGGTATATTTTACTTTTTTTGTAATGGGAGATCAGGGTTGGGGCGGGGAACTGCCGCACATTGCTGCAAAGTGCTCAGCTCTCCAAATGGGTGATTTTCTAAGTACCCTTAGACCAGCCCAGGCTGGTCTAATAGTAATGAGAAATGTGCCCTCTGGGTGAGTTTTGATAATCCTGATTGAGGAGCTTTGGCTACCTGACTCTGCCGCAAGCCGCGAGCACCTTTCCATAGCCCATTTTGTGGCACACAGGTGGCTCAAGCCCCATTTGGTGCAGGCAGCCTGCGAGCAATGCAGGCTCCCTTTGAGAACAGCTCCTGGAGCATTTTTTGGCACAAGGAGCACTTTGCGCCATTCCTTTTGGCAAAATCCCCTTGCCTGTGCTGGGAGCTTTGAGAATCGGGCCCATTAAGTGATAAAGGAAGCATTGCAGCATTCCCAGTTCAAATTTACCTATTCCACATTTTCTTTCTGTACTTGTCTCTTGTTTATATTTTCTATCTCACTGTTTTTTAACACCAGCTCTGTATAGATCCCCAGGTATGAATCCCCCCATTATTTAATATAATGTATAGTTACTGTTTTTTGTGTATGGAAATCAACACCAGCAAAAGCTGTGTGACATACAAAAGTTGTTACATCAGAATTATAGTGCAATAACTTTCAGAAGTTATTGTACCATAGATATGATATCACAGCTGTGGCACAATGGAAACGTAACAGTCATTCAGCACGCAGCACAGTCAATCCGGGAAACGGTCATTTCCTCAGCTACTTATCTATACTATTAGGGGGTCACCTTGCCATCGGTGATCAGGCTAATCAAAGTTCAGCAGGATGATGAGGCCAAGAACCACCTTTTAACATTACAGAACAAAAAACGAAAGTGATCAAGAAAATGGAATAACTTTAAACAATAAGCAAGCTCCCTTAAGCAACATTGGTGGGGAGTTCGCTGAATTTTGTTTGAAAACCAGTTACGTGCCGCATATTGATGCACAAACTTATTGTGCTTCTATGAAGGAGTGAGTAGAGCCTTGTGTTTGGGTACGACTGTTGAAGCTGTGTGTCTGGACTTTTCTAAGACCTCTGACAGTGTGTCTCATGATTGTGTAATTGCAAAACTAAAAACATTTGATTAACCATGGACGAGTTTTCCACAGTTAACATAAAGTGCAGAATATTACTCTGCGGTTTACATTAACAGTGGAATTGTTTTTTGCTGTTTACATTGAAATGTCAATATAAACTGTGGAAAAAACAAATCTGCAGTTTACAGTGACTCTTAATTGTAAGCCAAGGAAAATTATGTTATTGATCACATAAATTGCAGAAAGCTTTTCAGAATCCTGTAGAATTTACAAAAAATTTGGAATAGTATTTGAAACACCCCTGCCTATTAGTTTGCATGCTAATGCTTCTCTTCACCTTAACAGGTAACTGCTACCTTCTGCCCAGCCCAGCCCCACAACCCTCCCTACCTCACTCTGAGAGCCTCCTGGAGGTACCATATTTGAAGCAGTATTTTTTATTCAGGTCCAATGTTGTGCAGTGATCCTCATCCTTCTAATTTCAAAATCAGGCACAAATTCCAGTTACTTGTCCCAGATGTGCTTTGTTCGCAACCTCATAAAGCATTACTGGAGTGATAAACTGGTATTCTGGCCTGGCAGTGGAACTAGAAGGACAATAATCATTGTGTAGCCTAGGATGTGATAAAAATATTATTACTTCAAATATGGTGATCCTGGTGTCAAGGTGAGTTGAGATGCAATGGGTATTGTCCTACCTGAATGCAGGTGGAGTGTCCCTGTTTGCTGCCAAAGCCCCCAGCTGCCATTGTAGAGCTTTCACAGAAATAGGAAACTATTGCTGCTCAGGTTCTGTGGCAATAAAGGGACTTGCCACAGAACGTACACCCAAATTGCCACAGAGAAATTGAGGCCTTGCTAATATATGTACCAAGTATGTAGAGGATACCAATATAGGGGCTATGGTGTCCTCCTATACATACACAAATACAGTTCTGGAAGATCTCTATAAACTTGCTTTATGGGTAACTAGGTGGGGGATGAATGTTAATATATAGAATGATGGCTGGTAAGGTGGTTGTAACAGAATTTTTACACCCCACGCCCGAGGGTGTAAAATATAAACCCCAAACAAGCTTGAGGGTTTATTAAAGCATCCACCCAAGGGGTGTGTACAATTGAGTTTTTACACACACACCATCAGCCTTTATTTTATATAATTGCTGGGGGTGCATTTCACACAGAAATTATATAAAATACATGAACAAGTAGCCAATTTGTCGGATCTCAGCGTGGTCCAAAGTGGCTGACAGAAAAAGTTTTCTTTTTGCTTTTTTAAATAAAAAAGAACTTTAAGAGTATCAGGAGAGATATTTTATTTTTATTTTTAAGGTAACTTACTGCTGACTGTGAGGGCGGTGAAGTCTTCAGTGATAAACAATGGCCCTGGTAAATAGTGTTGTGCGAAACTGGAAAATGTTGCCTGGCTATATATTTAGCATAATATGCGCATTTCACAAAATATTTTGCGGTGTGAAATTTTGCCCTCAAACTGGCAAAATTCACCCCTTGTGGGAGAAATTTCACCACCTGAGGGTGAAATCAGTTATTTCGCCACTAATTAAGAAAAGACTCCTTGGTGTCTAGTGGTCCCCCCCCGGCCAATCACTGGCTGAATTGAAGACCCCCCGGTCATCCATGACTCTGGCCCCCAATCTTGAAAAAAAAAACAATCCCCTCCCTGTCCCTGTTGTCTAGTGCCCCCTGTCTTTAGTCAGATAGTGCCCACCCGGCTCTCTCCCCAGTGTCAGATCGGGCCACTGGCACAGCCCTCAATCACCTCCACAGCCGGCAGCCCGACTGAGCACTTCCAATGAATGAGTGCGTGCTTGTACGAAAACACGTACTCATTCACTGATCTTTCGTTGGGCTAGCTGGCTGAGGAAGAGGTGAGGGCTGTGCCAGTGGCTCGATCGGGTACTGGAGCGTGATCGTGGGTGCTATCTGACTGAAGATGGGAGGCAGTGGGTCCACTAGAACACCAGCGGGGGGAGGGATTTTTTTTTAAGATGATGGCCAGGGTCATGGCTGGAGAGGGAAATGTCTCTTGGGAGGTTCTTTAATTCAGCCTGTGATCGGCTGGGGTCCACTAGACACCAGGGACAGGGAGAGGATTGCCTTTTTAAAGATTGAGGGCCTGGGTCATGGCTGGGGAGGGGAAATATCCGAGGTGACTTGGAGGAAGGTTCTTCAATTCGGCCAGTGATCAGCTGGGGGGGGGGGGCAACTAGATACCAGTGACAGGGGAAAAGATTTTTTTTTTTTTTTAAAGACTGGGCTCCAGGGTCATGCCTAGGGATGGGGAAATAACTCGGGGTGACTCAGTGGGGAGGGTTCTTCAATTCAGCTGGTGATCAGCTTGGGGGGGACCCTAGACACCATGGAGTTTTAATTAGTGGTGAAATTGTGAAATTCCACCCACAGGTGGTGAGATTTCACCTGCGAGCGGCGAATTTCACCAGTTTAAGGGCGAAAGTTCACCCACTGTGCAGGTGAAATTTTACAATTCGCCCTGTGAAATATTTTGAGAAATGCACAAATTCTGTGAAATATTTCGCCAGGTGAAATTTTCCAGTTTCGCACAACACTAGTCAGAAAGTCGAACATAGCTTTTCTGACACTGATCAAACAAATTATACTGACCCCAAAACGCCTGTGGAGCAAAAAACTATTTCTTTTTAGGCAAGTTTAAGGTCTCAGAAGTACTATAGTGCTAGCTCTCAGAAACCACTGTCTCCTGTCTTCTACCAGCTCAGAGTGAGGAATTCACATGTTGTACTTGCCTTTGAGCTTCAGAAATGGCTTTCGATTAGCTGACAATGCTTTGCGAGACTTGGAAATCTCACCGAATACTAGTCCCTGAATAGTGGCTGAATAGTGAACTATTCGGGAAATGCATCTGAATATTCAGGAAGCCTACTATTCGTGGTATTCGGAAAATACTGTTCAGCCCATGCACAGCCCTAGTAGGTAGGTAGGCATACTTTTATTTGTTCAATCATTTAAAATCGATCATTACAAATATATAAATTAAAAAAATTAAAATCCCAGTTACAGACATAAAACATCAGAGCTTGTGTAAATAATAAACAATTATTCTACTTGAGAAAGTCTTAAAGTTTAAAATCAGATCTTCTGTATGTTTACTATAATTAGCAAGACTGGTTGTTATATTGTCATCTTCAGCAGTTAATAGAATCAGCAGAATCAGTTTTCCTCAGTGTTTTTTTGTGAATTAGGGGGTTGTGCACTGGTTGGAAGCTCACGAGAAAAGTGCCTCCATTTAAGGCCAAAAGGACTGAGCTGCAGAAAGTGGGGATCAACTGAAGGCACACCTCATCCCCTGGTTCGTCAGAAACTTGACTGCCCAGAATAGGTCATCTCAGACAACCAGGCCAAATGCAGTTGCACAGCACTCTTGCGCTACACTCTCAAGGCATCAGGAGAAAGATTATAGCAGAGCACTGGACAGGGTATACTGGAAACTGAACCCTTTCATTGGACCCTCTGGTCTCCAGGAAAAAGAGTCATAGCAGATTGCTGTATAGGGTGTACACAAAGAAACACCAAATTGTAGCCTTAATGTCCTGCAGCTTTCATCACTCCAGGAGAGCTGGCCATTTTCATCACCCCTGAGGATTTGGCTGCTTTCATTGCTCCTGGTTTATGGCCACATTGGTCATTCCTGAGGATAAGGGGGCTTTTGTCACTATTGGGGAACTGGCCACTTTCTTCATTCCTGAGGATCGGGCAGCTTATGTTGCTCCTGATAATGGAACACCCCAACCCACTGAATGTCAAAGATCAGTGGCTACTGAGTCAGTGCAGCACCTAGATTGCCTATACTTCCTAATGGGGATGGACTGCAGCAGAAGAAGAAGCAGGAGATGACCTTGCCCGACTAGCACCATAGTTCTGACTTAATGACCAGCCCCAGGACAGAAACGTGCATACCACAGAAGAAGCAGGGTGTAGTAGTTGTAATAATGTTCCTGTCAAAACGAGTGTCATTTCTTGTTTATGCACACTAGAATGTCTTTTGCAAACAAAACTCACTTTACACTTCAGGCTGATTGCAGTTGGGTAGGGCACCATGTGGGAGGTACGGTGAGAAGCTCCACACACTTTAGACAGGTTTCAGTTTGGTAGTGCACTCTGTGGGAGGTGTGGTGAGGAGCACCACACAGTTTTGGCAGGCTTCTGCTCAGTAGTGCACTCTGTGGGAGGTACAGTGTGAAGCACCACATACTGTACATTATTCAGGTTTCAGCTCAGTAGGACACTATGTGGGAGGTACAGTGAGGAGCACCACACATTTTAGGCAGGCTTTAGTTAGGTAAGGCACTCTAAGGGAGGTACGGTGAGAAGCACTGCACACTTTAGGCAGGTTTCAGTTCAGTAGGGCACTCTGTGGGAGATACGGTGAGAAGCACCACATACATTAGGGTGGCTTCTGCTCAGTAGTGCACTCTGTGGGAGGTATGGTAAGAAGCACCACATACATTAGGGTGGCTTCTGCTCAGTAGTGCACTCTGTGGGTGGTATGGTAAGAAGCACCACACACTTTAGCCATAGGCAGGTTTCAGTTAAAAGGAATCTGCAGTGTTAACATACTAACATACTAATTGCCAGCAGATTAGGCTTTACGGTCTATCGAGTCTGCTCAAACCTCAGATCCCTTGTTGGGATCCGAGGCCCCCCCCTTGTGGTCCAACACCCCTTTCTGTATCTGTCCCAACCTCTTTTGAAGCCCTCCACAGTGGAAATCTGGACCAGCTCACCAGGCAGCACATTTCAATGATCCACCACCCTCTCCACGAAAAAGCTCCTCCTCTTTCCCCCCTCATCCTTCCTGCTTCCAACTTCACCCCATGCCCTCTGGTGATACCTCCCTCCTTTAGTCTAAAGATCCCCTCCATGTTTACCCTATTTATTCCCTTGAGGTACTTGAAGACCTCGATCATGTACCCCATCTCTCCTCTCCTCCAATGTAAACAGGCTGAGCTCCTCAAGTCTGTCCTCATACGTCAATTCCCCCAGTCTTCGAATCATGCTGGTAGACCTCCTCTGTACCCTCTCCAGGAGCTGTGTGTCCCTCATCAAGTGCGGTTTCCAGTACTGTACACAGTACTCAAGGTGTGGCCTCACCAGTCCATTGTACAGCGGCAGAGTCACTTCACTGCTCCTAGAGGTGGTCCCCCTTACAATGCATCCCAACGTCCTGTTTGCTTTGCTAGCCACTCTCCTGCACTGCTCAGAGTTATTCATACATGCATCCACCATGACCCCTAGGCCTTTTTCCCCAGACGAGGCCTCCAGCACCTCCGCTCCCAGGGTATACCTGTGCTTGGGGTTTCCCCACCCAAGATGTAACACCTTGCACTTGGTTGTATTGAAATTTAACTTCCATGTGAGAGCCCACCTTTCCAGGGTGTCCAGGTCCCTTGCAGGGCCATTCTCCCTTCTTCCCCCTCAAGTATTGCTCCCACCTTGGAGTCATCAGCGAAGAGACTCATCTCACACCCTATACCCACCCTAAAAGGGAGGTAGTATAGCACAGTGGTTTAAGGCTCTGAGCTGCAAATCTGGTGACATCCAGCAGACCAGACCTGTGTTTGAATCCCACAGCTTCCACTTGTATACTGTGTGACCCTGAGCAAGTCACTTCACTTCCCTGTGCTCCCAGGTCGCACCTGTAAAAAAGTTTTCAGCTTAGTGTGCTACTCCTGGTTAAACAACTAAATAAAAAAAATAAAAAAAAAATAATGTCAGATATGTATGCATTAAACAGGATTGGACCCAGGACCAAGCCCTGCGGTACCCCACTACCTACCTCTCTAGGATTTGAGAGCTCCCCACTGACCACCACTCTGTGTGCATCAGGCTAGCCAGTTTCCTATCCATCTGACCATCAATGGACTCACTTCCAACCCTGTCAGTTTCTCCACCAGCCCTTTGTGGGGGACCAAGTCAAACACCTTGCTGAAGTCCAAGAATATTACATCCACAGTTTAGTGGAAAGTCATTTCAGGAAGGGTACCAGTAGTTCAGCAGAAGTTATTTACAGGGGGCACCTCTGAGGCAGTTAGGTAGGCTTTTAATCAGAACACACTGTCACATCAGATGGGGTTAGTAGAAGGCTCAGACCATCAGCGCATTGTCATTACAGTACATTTCACAGAAACAGACATTTCAGTTAATGTTCCAAAACTGTTTGCCCTTAAGGACCAATGGCTGTTATGGAGCCTCTTCTAGTCACACCATATGGGTGGTTAAACAGTCAAGGTCCCCCCCCCCAACAAGCACTGACTCCTATGCGGTATCTTGCAGTAGTTATGCCCCATGGGTGGATTTTATTCAGGATTTGCCCACCCACACAAATAGTGGCTCATGTGGAGTTCTGTTATTCCCACCCCATGGGCAGTCCCTGAACTGGGCCTTTGCTGGCCCACACTGGCTGCTCTGGAGCCTCTGCTCTTCCTCTATGGGCTGTCCTGAGTTGTGAATTGCCTGCGCACCAATGGAGCCTTGGCAGGTGTGACCAGGGTCGAGTGCCATGGTTTGTTGTTTTAAATAATAAAAACCTTTCTCTTTTTATTTGACAGTGAAGGGCACTGCTGGCTTGTGCCACTGCCCACTCACCATTGCTGACTGGTTTGATCAGAGTTTTGGTGACACTGCCCCTGAGATCACTGCTGCTGCTGCTGGAAGGGGAAAGGAGAGGGATTGAGAGGCCTGGCTTTCCTGCTGAGGTGGCTGGACTGAGGGAGGGAGAGCCCGTGAGTGAATACTGCTGCAGCTTCTCTAATGTACCACCTGACATCTCACCACTGTGCCTCAGCTGCTACTGTCACCAGGAGGAGAAAGCCTGCACATGGAGCCAACAATCTGCTTCAACCTCTTCCATGTAAGTCATCGAGGTACCATTGCTCCTGCATCCGTATCCATCATGGATCTCTTCAGCACTCCCTAATAGTCACATTGACTGTTTCCAGTTCTATTCTCGAAACCTGAGAATAAGTCACAAAGTGGATCTTCATTTTTACGTTTGCTTGCATGCATGTGCTAGAAACATAGTGCCACCATACGAAGTTTCATAGGTGTGCCACCTCGCTTCCAATGCCCTGCTCCTTTTTTGCAGGCGCGGCTTCACCGCACCAATAAATGTCTGAGCTGTCTATGACAGCAGTTCAGATGCAGTGGCATACAGTTCCAAGCAAAACACCGCTACAGTCAGCGGTGGTAACGTGTAGGCAATTTGCATAGTGCCATCGGCAGTATGCAAAGTGCCTACACGTCAGCACTGCACTGGAACAGCTGTCATAGACAGCTCCATCCCCTCCCCCCATAGCAAATGTCCAAGTAGCATGCTGGGAGCCCACCCCAGCGTGCTCATACACTTCCACCCAACGCACACTGTATGGCCGACGGGGGTGCTAATCCCCGTCGGTCCCTACCCCTGAACAGACTTCCAGGTGCCACCCTGGGAGCCCACCCCAGCATGGCAAACATCCATAAGGATGACGGGGGTGCCCAATCCCCATCGGCTCCACTGTTCCCCCAACAGACTTCCAGGTGCCGCGCTGGGAGCCCACCCCAGCATGGCAACAGTCAGTACTGTGAGGTGCCCAATCCCAGGGCTCCTGCCCCCCCCAAACAACCTTCCAGTTACCACGCTGGGAGCCTTACCTCTCAACTGTCCCTGATTTTCAGGGACATCCCTGATTTGGCCTCAAAATTTTCCACTGTCCCTCATAAAATTGCTGTTTTTGTGACAGAACAGTGGGGATTAATAACACAAAATAATATCAGATTAAAGTTACAGACTTGTTCTTCTTCAGAAAATGCATCTTAATACAAATTTCTTTATTCTAGCAGCTTTCTGAGTGAATAGTACCAGTTTTTAAGATATGTCCCTGATTTGGGGTATTTGTCCCTGATTTTCTATAGCCTTGTCCCTGATTCATGAGGCAAGAGGTTGACACATATGCTGGGAGCCCACCCCAGCATGGCAAAAGTCCTGTGTTGTCTTTCAACAAACAAAAATCACCTATAAGAAAACATGGTCCCTCGCTGACTGTCTTGCCCCCACTCCCCCCAACCTATGCCCTCCCTCTGAGTGCCCCACCTCCCCATACCCCCACCTCACCCCATACTTACATACATACTTACAATCTTCGCTGGACCGGGAACACATCTGCACTCTTCAAAGCCGACCGTGAACTGGAGAAATGCCGGTAAGCTGAATAATGACATAAATAGGGTTTGTAAGAGAAATTGTAAATCATTCCACATTTATTCATACCATAAAAAATCTGAAGGTCCATATTTGTACTTGGTAAATTATTAAGCAATAATGCCCAACAGGGTGTGTGTCGTGCTGGGATAACGTCACACCTCAGGTGGTTGGGCACAAGGCGGCAGTCCAACGACTGAGGCGTGAAGTTATCCCAAACGACACATGCCCTGGAGGGCATTATTGCTATTATACAATGGCTCGTTGTTATAGAGAATAAAAAAATAATTTTAAAGATGTTTTTGTGTGGAAAAATATTTTTGTTTTTTAAGAGAGAAGATGAAACAATCAATCAAAAGCTCCATAAAATGCTCATCTGCAGGTTCACAGTGAGGCTGAGGCTAGTGCCGTGATGTTGTACTGGGATAACAGCGCGGGTCCAGCCCAAGACTGACCAGTCAGAGTCCAGGATTTTTTCTTGCCATTGTATAATTATTCTTAACAAGCTGTAAAGTTTGATATGTACTGCAGCCCTTCAGATAAGTCTATTTTGGACGTATTTTACATCCATAAATTAGCTCAAAACACCCAAAAATGTAGTCTCTGGAGTCACTGACGTCCAGTAACATTTCCCTTGTTTAAGGCCGTCGTCCGTTTTTCATTGTGTGGACTGCATATCTTTAATTTTTTTTTTCAGTCTTGTGGACTTACTGCCAGTTGTCGTGGGAATCTTTTTTTTTTTTTCAAAATTCTGGTCTTCGCCCCCCCCCCACCCAATTGCTGGCAGCGTTTGCTTCCTTGCATGTGTATGTACAGGGCAGTCTATTTGCGCCTGCAGCTATCATGAGGATGGTGATTAGAGAGCAGCCTAGAGCAGACCGGACAAGCACAGGGTAAGTAGTAAGTGAGGGCTGGGAGTCGGGACACCAAGTCTGAGAAAGACAGTTTACTCGTCCTCCTCTCTCATCAGCTTACACTCTCAAGATATAACATTCCTTGCTAAAACAGCATGTAAATCGTGTGACAGCATCAAGCAGCTACACCCAGTTCAGCTGCTTGGCTTAAAATGCTTGTGTTAAATTGCAAAAGAGGCAGGGAACCATAAATGCCCCCGTTAATGCTCAGTTTTACCCTGGTAAGTCAGCCAGCGTGTGTGTGTGTGTACTGATAAAAAAACAAACCTATTTTTATCCAACTTATGGTGGGGCATGCAACAAACTGTTTCATGTGTAATTGTGGCCAGGGTATTGTTGTGGACTCACTTTCAGTTCTCCAGCTTGTCGAAAGTGCTGGAATTAAAAAAAAAAAAAAAAACATAGCTCAGGATTGGGAAGATTGGTAACACCAGCGCAGCTCAGTACTGTGATTTTGTTAGTTTAGCGGTAACCACCACCCACCGCAAGTCATAATAAAGGGCTGTCACCTTGTGTTCTTCTTGCACTTTTTCTACTGGTCAGCTTCAGCTTATAGCGGATTTCTTGATGCTTCTTTGAATTTTGTCTGATGCATCCAGCATACATCTTGGTCTCGTTTGTTGAGAAACGAGCACATTGTGTTACAATTAGTGCAGGTGCGGTGCTCCACAAATAACGCCCCATGAGACAGCTTTCCATAATCCACAAGACTGTTTCTTTATTTTTCCACTATGGAAGACAATGGCACATCTTATTTAAAATTCCATAGGATGGCACCTATCTGGTACACGTTTGTCTTCCTTGGGGTATTTGAAAAGTTGCATGTCTGTGTTTGTTTTTCTTGTTACAATTACTTAGTAGCAGCCCCACTGAGCTATAACAAGTAACAACTCCTTTTTTTGTGAGTCCCTGCTTCTGTCCATTTCTACTGCTGAGTGGGTTGGAGGAGCAGTGGGAGCCTAAGTGTTTAGCTCAAGGTCAAATAGTGATTATTTGACTTTCGTGAGGTTTTAACCTATGAATCCCACTTCTCAAGTGTGTTCAACCCATTAGACCACACTGCCTCCACACAGTGTGTGTGTGTGTGTGTGTGTGTGTGTGTGTGTGTGTGTGTGTGTTGTGTTTTTATAAGATGGCAAGAAAAAAAAACTTAGAAACTTTATTGCGTGAGAGACTTAAACTGCCCATGCATTAAGATTTTTTTTACTACAAGATAACCATTGGCTAACTACACTAAGCCTCTTCAGAGTGTGCAGCAAAGGATTAACAAAGCACTTCCCTGAGGCAATATAAGGATACTTAGCCTTTGGCCTTCTGTCTTACTATTCACCCCTGGCTGCATCCTTATTCTGTTTATGCACATCCAGACTTGGCTTATTGATTACTTATATAATTGGCTGAAATGCAGAATATTTATGAGTACTGTGTATGTAAATAATCCATTTGCTTTTGCAAATAGCTGAATTTGAATGCATCTGTATGTCAATTGGATTGCTAACTAGCAAAATGGCAATACTGAGATCTCATTTGCAGGGTAAGCAAGAAGGAGCACAGATCTCTGAGAAGCAGTCCTTTCTCAGTCATTTACACATTGGGGTGGGTGCTTGATGGGACAGTTAAAGGAACAAAAGGTGCCCTGGGCTCCTGTTGTATCCACCACACCATCAGAAGAAGAGAATTTCAGTGAAAAACTTTTGTTTAGCGTAGAGTTAGCAAGGTATTTGATACAGTCCCACACAAAAGATTAATATACAAGTTAGCCAGCCTTGGAGTGGGTCCCAAGGTGGTAGCCTGGGTTAAAAATTGGCTGGACAAGAGAATATAGAGGGTAATAGTAAATGGAGTTTACTCTGAGGAAAGGAGGGTTACTAGTGGGGTACTGCAGGGTTCAGTACTGGGACCAGTCCTCTTTAATGTCTTCATAAGTGACATTGCTGAGAAGCTGGATAGGAAGATGTTTTCCAGATCAGCCCATTGTTTTCCACATGGCAGTGCACATCAGCTTGAAACACTGAGCCAGGTTATGTTACCAAGTTTGAATCCCACCACAACCAGTTACTCATTGTATGACCTTGAACAAGAACCTTGACTCCTGCAGCAAATGCCAATTAGTTGACTTCTGAAACTATAGGACTTGGAGTGGTCTGACTGAAAAAATTTGTCGAATTGAATTATTTTGACTTCCGAAAAATTAACAGCTGGAGTATTTTGACTCCAGTAAAACTCAAATGACTTCCAAATTTCAGCCCATGGAAGTATTTGACTTCCACCCAAAAAAAATTATCTGAAGCACTGATGTCCTATATTTTTATATGGATTGAAAGGGAGTACTTCTTTTGCTGTAAGGGAAACTGAAAATCATTCCACATTTATTTATGTCATGAAAAAACTTGAAGGTCCATATTTGTACTTGTTAAATACTGATCTCAATAAGTTGTAAAGTTTGATACGTCCTGTATTTTTATATGGGTTAGAATGGAGTATTTCTTTTTTTTTATTTTTAACATTTATATTTCACATTTGTGTGTTTTGTAAATGTTATATTTGAAAGTCTGCATGTTTTCTTTTATGGTAATGTCTAGTTAGTTGTTATTAATGGTAACTTGCACTTTTGATAGGGATTTTACAGGTCTGTCTTGTAAACTGGTCTTTTGTCCAAATGTCATGTATTACCTGTATAAAAATACATTTTTACCTACCTTTTCAACTTTGGTGCATATCTTGGGCATTTTGGGGAATTTCTTCACCAAATTTTCAACATGGGATTCTTGGGACCCCAACTCATGAACTCAGTCACTGTCATTTAGTCATTTGGTCCTGAAAGGTGATTTTGCGGTCACTGCGCAGAACCACCTTTTGGGACTGATTTATGAAATGACAGTGTCACAGTTCATGAGGTCAGCCCCCAAAAGTCCTATGTTGAAAATTTGGTGAAAAAATTCCTAAAAATGACTGTTTTCTACGAAGCATTGCGCAGTTCTCCGCATGCCTCGTAACTTTGAGAATTTGTAATATTTTCACTCCAGATTTTCAACATTGCCATTTTACCACACCTCCTTATGAACAGTACAGCTGTCATTTTTCACATTTCACTCAAAATGTGTTTTCGCACATGTAGCGCACATTCACGCAGTCGGTTTGCGAAATCAATGTTTGGGACACATTAAGAAAATCACAGTGACACTGTTCATGAGCAGAGGTGTTAAAATGGCTGTGTTGAAAATGTGTTGACAAAGTCCATAAAATGACCGTGTTACGTGCGTGCATTGTGCAATTTCCACGCACCCTTGTAAGTTCACGAATTTGTAATATTTTCAGTCCAGATTTTCAACATTAACATTTTTCCACACCTCCTTATGAACAGTACAGCTGTAATTTGTCACGCCCTGTCTGAAATGTGTTTTCGCAGTTCCATCACAGAATAGCACGGTCGCTGTGGGAAATTAGTGTTCAGGATAAATTAAGAAAATTACGATGACACTGTTCATGAGCAAAGGTCCCAAAATCCCTATGTTGAAAATCTGCTGTAAAAAATCCTCAAACAAATTACATTATGGGTGTACATTGTGCAGTTTCTATGCACATTCGTGACTTCACCAGTTGTTTTATGTTTTCACTCCAGATTTTCAACAATGCCATTTTTTACACCTCCTAATGAACAGTATACCTGTCAGTTCTCACATCCTGTTCAAAATGTGTTTTTGAACCTGTGGCACCAAATGGCGCAGTTGCTGTGCAAAATCACCTTTTGCCTAATGAACAGATAGTGTCACTGTTCATGCAATAGGGTCCAAAAAGCCCATGTGGAAACTTGGACTAAAAATACCAGGAAAGCGCCCAGGGTGTTAGGGTTTTTCTACCATAACGCCTCTGTAGGGACTGACAGGTGTCAGGGGTGTGACTTGGGACTGTCGACAGTAATGCTCATACCATTGCACCCCTCCCCCACCCTCCAGCCAGTGACAGGCATCGAGGTGCACCTTGGACCCTTTGCCCCCAGGGTTCACCGTTCTCCTATACTACGCCCATTTCAGTGTATTTCCTTATGGAATGAGGTGAATGTAAAGCCCAAACACCCCAAGGCACACCTCGACACTTGTCAGTGTCTGAAGGGTAGGGTGAGGTGAAATGTCATGACCATCATGGTGACACCCAAAGGCACACTTCAATTCCTGTCCATCTCTGCAGGGTGAGGGTGGAGTTGGCGTCAGTTCAATACTTCAGTGCCATTCCTATACTGCATCTGTCTAACTCCTGCACTTGCACTGCTAATGCCAACAAGCAAACGTTCGTCATTGACAAATGCTTGTTAGTTTCTGCTGTCTGCTGGGTTTTGACTGAGGTCTCAGCATGCAGTGTGCTGTTAGTGTGCAGCCTGTATGGGGCGAGGCTTCTGAGTGAGCAGGCAGCATGAAACAGCCAGGAGAGAAATTTTTTTTTTTTAAAGTAGCCCATTCTTGGTTTTACAGGGAATACTGGGGTTATGTGGGGCACTAGCTGCTGGGGGGGCTATGCTGTGGGGGGAAGGGGGTCACCTGGGCCATATGGGGAGACTAGGTATACGGGCTATAGTTGGGGTGCTGCTGCTGCAGAATTACTGGTGCCACACAGGGGCTGGCAAGGGATTTTGGAAGTAGGGGAAGGCCTTCTGGTGGGGAAAACTGTCTGTCACTATGAATTTCAGTGGTTAGCATGCCCAAAACAAACAATGTGTTCCCCCTACTATACTCTGGGGCCACTGGCTGTCTACTTCTTGTCCCCTGTGGCTCCCTTAGGGGTCCCCAACACACTACCATCCCCCTGTGCATCTGTTGGACACCTACTCCTGCCCCTAACTCTATGAGGAGATCCTGAGTGTCCATTGTGCTCCCCTCTTTGCCCCGGGGGTACCACTGATTTCTTTTTGGCAGGCACCTGATTCACTGGGGCATAACAGGAACACTACAGGACACTGTGGAAGTTGAAGGCAAAAACCTATAAGGGAATGACAATGACGGTACTCTTTTACCCAGTTAGTTACAAATTTCTGAACTTAGATGCTACAGTATGTAGTGAAAAATATATCTACATAATAATATATCTACATCTTATATGTACTGTGTAATTACTCTATTAAGTAACCCTAGTATTTGAATGTTAGCCTGGCTGATTCCTTGTAAACAATCTGTATCTTTCTGAGTTCAATCGCTGTAATGTTTGTCTGTATATAATCTACGTGACGTGGAACCTTTGTGAATGAGTCTGTGACTCAAAGGTACTCTCCGAATCTGAAATAAATAAATAAATAAAATAATGTAGACTTTAATATTTTTAAGCATAGGTTAGTTACATTTTGGAAGGACATGAACTCAAGTAGCAGTGAGATGGTGGGGGGGGGAGGGTTAGATGGCAACTCTGCCTTTTTCACCCTTAGCATCCTCATTATTATCTATTCATTATTCACAGTATGTTATAGCAGCATCAAACCATTGTGAGCTCTATTTCAGGCAAGGGGTGGGGAGAGCACCAAAATGATAAACCTCATTAGGGAACCCTCAGAGATGTAAGAACACCCTATTCTGACTGCATGGAGTCCATGGATCTAAATGTCAACCAGGAGGCTCAGACATTGCAGAAAAGCCACCTTCTAGGATGAAGCATCTCTTCAAAGTTGTACTTGCCCATGCTACACTGTTGAGAGAAGTTGGGCCTTGCTCAATGAGGAAACCTGCTGCACTGTATGTCATAGCTGTATGAGCTGTACTGTGAAACTCTGCAGGAGGAGGGAGGGGTGGGGAAAGTGAAAAGGATGCTTTAATTCATGTTAATAGCACTTTATCTTAATCTGTCTTAAAGCAAGGCTCATTCCCGTATGGAATGATCTTATCACATGGCACGTCTAACTGTTATTGGCAAGGTAAAAGGCAATTAGAGATCCTGTTAACCCCTCCTGGCTCTTTATTTAGCACAGGAATGGCAAGTGTGCACCAAGCCAATTGCCCAGGGGAACCTCAGTAAGTGCCGTTGATTACAATCTGGTCATCTGAGCCACATGTCTGGTGTTTAGTGTCTCTAACAAAGATTAATAGAGGGGAGGAGAATTCAGGATTTCATCTCCTAGTCAGGGTTCCCTTTAGAGCTGGACTGCTGCCTTAGCAGTGTAGGACTTAGCACTAGAGTGGAAAATACATGGGTTTAGGAATGCTGGGCTCTCACTCTGTGGGTGCGTGGAAAGCTGGCACAATGCAGAGGTGGAGCAATTTGTCTCCTGGGGTAGGGTCCACTATGTGCTGCTGATTGGTGCATGCCAAATAAAAAAGAAATATATGTTCTATAGTGTGTATGGCAAAATGTATTTTGAATATGTAAAAACTGATCTTTTTTTTAATAAATTTGAAATATAAGTTAGAAAAGATAAGTTATTTATGAAACACACATATCCAATATCTAGAAAACATGTAAGACCTGTAACCGGCTCCGTGGCACTGAGTAATGGGTGTTCGCTCAGCATGCTGGTGACTCGGGTTCATGCCTCAAGCCAGGTCATCAGAAATGAAGACCAGAGGGGGGAGAGTTTAGACCGTCTTATGGATGCTTCCCTCCTGGGGGTGGGGTGGTACCAGATCGCTGTTAGACAACTCCTGGTGGTGGTTTGCAACTGGTGTTCTTGGTGATGTGTGGCCTCAACATGCTGTTGAACACCCCCATCTCCAGGCTGCTGCCATGTCTGGACTACTAAGTGGGTGGTGGGTGGGTTGGGGAAGATAAGGGGAAAATGCCTGCTCTGCTGACTGGATGACAGCAGCCAGTACCCCCTCTTATCATGCATCCCGGAAGTGTCCAAGCCGATTCCCTGCTGTGTGTGCCCGATGTCAAAGGAATGCCTCTGGGCATAATCTCCCCTCCCAGTACCCCACCCGGGTGGTGCCTCCCTGTGAAAGGATACATTGGGTCTACTGGGGCCATAGTACTGGGGGATAGCTAGAATGATGACAGGGGCATTTTTGTGGGCTGGGGACATCCTAGGTGGCCCGAAGGAGTGGCCAGCTGAGGATATGTGGAGCATAAAGAAATAACACACAAAAAAAAACTGTATACAGCTTGTTTAAGGAGGCTGAGTGGGCCCAAATTTAAAATGGCTTGTGAATGCCACAAGCCCCCTGGTGTGCCGAACATACAGACAAGGGGCTTGCAGCATTCTCCAGGCACTGATCGCAATTTCCAGTCAGGTGCTCCAAATGCTGCAAGTTAGATCAGCTCCTTCCTGGTCTAACTTGCACTGTTTGAGGGATCCTTTTTATTGGGCTTGCATCAAATATTTGGCGCAAGCTGCTATAAATAGTGAAAACTGTTGCAGCTGTGCACAATGTACTAAAATTGGGTGCAGTTACTTTGTATTACTCGATATTTGTAAAGGTGGAAGGAGACACTAGGCCCACTGAGACCACCTTCCCTATGCATTGAAGGGTGTATTATAAGCTAGCCCAGGGAGATATTTATCTGGTTCAATTTTAAATGAATTAAAACAAGATATATTTATGAGATTGTGGGGTAGAGAATTTCATAATGTTGTAGCTCTTATGGAAAAGTAATGGTGCCGTTTGGAAGTTAATACTTTGGGGATGCGGATTTGTCTGTTATGGCACCTGAGGTTATCTGCTTTTTCAGCCATTATGATGTTGGTGACTTTCATAAGTGATTCATTTCCCAAAATTTTAAACAGGAGAAATAAGTCTCCATGGTCCCTTCTTACTTTTAGGTCATAAAGGCAAAGGGAGCTTAATCGTTCCTCATAAGGTAAATGTTTCATTCATGGTATAAATATAATTATTCTTCTCTGCATGCTTTCAATTAGTTTTGTATCCTTTTTATGTTTGCTTGCTCACATGCGCAAGAAACATTTCATCACAGCCTAGGAGAGAAGTGGGGTTTTGGAGGTGGGGCACTGTGGGAGCCAATGCCCCAGTGTCTTTTGAGGCTTGGCCCACTTTCCCCAATGTGGTGGTATGCTGCTGCTGACACTAGTTCAGCCAGCATGCCACCACCTTGAAAGGAATCTGCTGCGGCAATGAGAGAGCGACCCATCATTGCAGGGCGGTTCCTTGCCTGGTGTAAAATGTCTTATAACATGGCGGCAGGCAGCGACTCTTGCCGCCCTCCTCAGAGTCCTAATGAAAGCCAGTTTGGGGGTTCCCAATCCCCCTGTCGGCATGTCCCCATCTCCAGTTTACTTGCCGATGGGGTAGCCCAATCCCAGTCGGCACGATGCGCCCCCCCATTTGTTATGTGCTGAGGGGGTGCTCAAACCCCCTCAGCTCATGCGCTCCCACTCCCCCTCCCCACCACACCGTATGGCCAGCAGGGGTGCCCAATCCCCATTGGCTCCAGTACCCACCTCACCAACAAACACCTGACCAGGTGGCATGCTGGGAGCCCACCTTAGCGTGCCAAAAGTGTCCCATGATGTCTTTGTTTAATTTAAATCCTGTAAAAAAGCAATCCCTCGTTGAGCCCCATGCCCCCTCCCAACCCCGCCCACCTCTGTGTACTCTACCTCCAGTATACTTGCCTCCGGGCCGGTGCAATGAATTTTGGTGGACTGGGAACATCTGCACTCATCAAGGCCAACCGCGAACTGAAGAAATGCCGGTAAGCTGCATAACGGCATAAATGTTTTTTTTTTCAACTTTGGTGCATATCTTGGCCATTTTTTTCAAATTTTTGCACCAAATTTTCAACATGGGGTTCTTGGAACCCCATCCCATGAATTCAGTCACTGGCATCTCGTTATTCGGTCCTGAAAGGTGATTTTGTGGTCAGTGCGTGGAATTACCTTTCTGGACTGATTAACAAAATGACAGTGTCACTGTTCATGAAGTGGGCTCTCAAAAAGCCTATGTTGCAAATTTGGTGAAAAAATTCCCAAAAATAACTGTGTTATGAGCGTGCGTTGCCCAGTTTCTATGCATGCTTGTAACTTCACAAATTTGTAATATTTTCACTCCAGGTTTTCAACATTGGCATTTTTCCACACCTCCTTATGAACAGTACAGCTGTAATTTTTGACATCCTGGCCGAAATGTGTTTTCACACTCCTGGTGCAGAATAGCGTGATCACTTGTGGGAAATCAGTGTTTGGGACAGATTAAGAAAATCACAGTGACACTGTTCATGAGCAGAAGTCCTAAAATGCCTGTGTTGAACATTTGGTGACAAATGTCCATAAAATGACTGTGTTACAAACGTGTGTTACGCAGTTTCCACGTACCCTCATAACTTCGCAAATCTGTAATATTTTCACTTCAGATTTTCAACATTGCCATTTTGCCACACCTCCTTACGAACAGTACAGCTGTCATTTTTCATCTCCTGCCCGAAATATGCATTTGCACATCTGGCGCAGAATGGCGCGGTCGCTGTGGAAAATTAATGTTTCGGACAGATTAAGAAAATCATAGTGACAGTGTTCATGGACAGAGGTCACAAAATGCCTATGTTGAAAATTTGGTGAAATAATTCCACTACATGACTGCGGTACAAGAATGTGTTGCGCAGTTTTCACGTACACTCGGAACTTCGAGCATTTTTAATATTTTCACTACAGATTTTCAATATTGCCCTCTTTTCACACCTCCCTATGAATGGTACAGCTGTCATTCTTCACATCCTGCCTGATCTGTGTTTTTGCACATCTGGCGCAGAATGGTACTGTTGCTGTGGGAACTCGAAGTTCGGGACATGTTAACAAAATCACAGTGCCACTGTTCATGGGAAAAGGTCCCAAATGCTTTCATAAGGTGGGGGTCACAAAAAGGCCATGTTGAAAATTTGTACTGCAAATACTAACACACGCCCAGGGCATTAGGGTTTCTAACCATAACGTCCCACCCTGTACAGACTGACAGGCATCAGAGGTGTAACATTTGATCACCAGCTGTAATGCTCATGCCATCCCACCCCTACCCTGAAGTCAGTGACAGGCATCGAGGTGTGCCTTGCAGTCTTCAGCCCCAGACTTCACTCCATTCTCCTGTACTGCACCCATTTCAGCATCTGTCCTTATGAAATGGGGTGACTGTGAAGCCGAACACCCCAAGGCACACCTCAATACTTGTTAGTGTCTACAGGATAGGGTGAGGTGAAATGCCATGAGCATTATGGGCAGTGACCCACAGGCACATCCCAATGCCTGTCCATCTCTGCAGGGTGGAGGTGGGATTGGTGTGAGTGCAACACTTCACTGCCACTCCTATTCTGCATCTGTCTAACTCCTGCACGTCCAATGCTAATATCAGCAAGCAAACATTCGGCATTGACAAATGCTTGTTTAAATAAGGCGCCCAATAGGAACAACATAATCTCTGTTGCGGCAAAGGTGTTTGGAGCAGTTGCGCCAGACATTGGGGTTAACGCAGGGCTTGACGCAAGCCCTGCATCAAACCTTTGAAAATCGGGCCCCATCTTGTTCTGTCACATACATAATGGTATAGATAAGACTGAACTGAGATATTTGTTACAGTGTCTTCTAGTAAGATGCAGAGAATGGGAACACCCTGAAGCTCAGAGGTGATAAATTCATGGATAACATTAGTAGGTCCTTCTCTTCCAGATCGTAATGATCCTGTGGCACAGCAATTTGTTTATATGAAGACAATGCAGGACTTCAATATGGGCCTGAACAAATTTTGACTTACAAAGGGAATCACAGGGCATCCTGGCTATCATTATGGGTAGGGAATTGTTAAAAATGAGTACATGTTTGCAGAGAATATGGATGTATCCCTGCTTACAGTATAAAGTAGGGGGGCATACGTGAAGGGTCTTGGGTCCCTTTCCACCATAAATTACTCTACTATGGCAATAGTTTAATCATAGGTATATTGAAAATGTATTATTCTTATGTATGATATGTTGGCTATATATGTAATGTATACTTGTACGTTCCTACTATTACATTTAAAAAAAAGAGAGATTAATTTTGGTATACGTAAAATGCATTCTTTTTTTTTATATAGCTTTTTGCCCAGCCACCCCCACCTTTATTATTTATTTATTTAGTTTTTGTTGACTGGGTAAGTACACTAGACAAATTCTGCCGATTTTCAGGCACGACCCGGGGGAGGGAGATACAGATGAATGCCAACTGACCTTGAACCAGATTAAGCTGCTCCCGTAATTGGGCCCTGTATCAAGGGTCCCCCAGTCCCATTGACTGCTCCCCCTGCTGTCACACTAAAGGGGATACACAATGAAGCAGGACCATGGAGTCCACAGAGGGCCATCACATACAACAACAGGAGGACATAGACTTTTTTCCGGTTTTCTCCCTGATCCCTATGCTGGGGTGAGTACTTAGACAAGCATGTGTGGAGGCACGTGCATGCCCTGGAGTCCTTCAGCCCTACCTACTACTGCCTTCCAAGACCTGTACTACCGCCTGACCTCCACTGGGTGGCAGTCACTCGGTGGAGCTTGTTTGACATTCCCCTTAGAAAAGAAGAGCAGCTGTTGGGCGCTCAATCCTTTCCCTCCCTGGCCAACCCCCAACAACCCTCGCTCACCACCAAATATGGGCCACTGGTGTGGCAGGAGATAAGGCATCATCGCCTCAGCCCTCCATGCCAATGGGCCAGGCCGTAACATGCATTCTTTAGCTGGTCTGCCAGTACAGAGGTAGCACTACAGCTTGCAATGCCAATGAACCAGGTTTGGTATAACCGTGAAACAATAGAAAATTGGGTGAGAAGGATTAAATGCCCAGGGGACAGCTCTGGCTGCCAGTGTGTGGTTCCTGCTGCTTACCTGTCCTCTTCTGGTAGTTGAGGGCGAGAAGGCTTGGAGTCCAGAGTTTAGGGGAGGTATGGTGGATGTTGATGTAGTGTATGTGGAGCATACATGGTGATGTTACTGATGTCATTGCAGGGTTGCACTTTCAGGGACCTAGGAAACAGGGAAAAGAAGCTGATGCCTTGCCTGTCCCTCATGTCCAACATCAGGCCTCTCTCCCTAGGAGCAACACAAATGACAGCACTCATCTCAAAAAGTTTGCTTAAAGAAAATCAAGGAGCCTTTAGCTATGCTCAACACACAAGAGCCATAGCACAGCTGCCAGGTGCTTCAAGTCTCATAATCATGACTCTTCATCAGGGGGTCCCCTGATGAAGAGTCATGATTTATGAATTGAAGCGCCTGGCAGCTGTGCTGTGGCTCTTGTGTACTGAGCATATCCATGTTTTTTGATTTTCTTTATTTAAGCAAACTTTTTGAGATGAGTGCTGTCATTTGTGTTGCTGTTGAGAAGTTTTGGAGTAGCATGCATTCCGTTCTACCAGTAAGCACGTCAGTACTTGTGTTCCCTCCCTCTCCTCCCCTCTCCCCCTCTCCTCCTCCACCCTCTCTCCCTCCCTCTCTCCCTCCTTCTCTCCTCTCCCCTCCCTCTCTCCCCCTCTGTCTCCCTCTCCCCTCTCCCTCTCTCCCTCTCTCTCTCTCTCCCTCTCTCCTGCTCTCTCTCTCCCTCTCCCTCTCCTATCTCTCTCCCTCCCTCCCTCCCTCATAAGTCTGGGTTCAGCACTGGGACATAACCTTCTTAGGGGGGGTCTGGTTGGATAGTATAGGGAGAAAGCTGAGGAGTGGGAAGCAACCAATCTATGGGGCAAGCCCTGGAGGAGCTCCAGCCATGTGATGTGTAACAGGTAGTCCAGGAACTCGGCATCCCAAGTAAGAGGAACTTGATGGATGGGATGATGGCATTGGCAGTAACTTTAAGAAAATCCTAATTGATTGTGGAGTATAAAGAAAGTTGAAAAAAATGCATTTTTTACAATCTATCATAAATTTTAGCATTTTCTGTATGGACTGCCAGCAGCTAGTTCAATGTGCTTGCACAACTTGGTATGATGTATGCTCATGTGATTTAGATACATTGTGGCTGTTTGCCTCTCTATCCATGGGATATACCACCATGTAGGGGTAGAATGGCAAGGAACCCTAGAGGAGGGTTCCACCCCATAGGTGCTCTGGGAATGATTCCCGTGGCTATAGGTAGCTTAGGAAGGAGCACATGGAAAAGAGAGACAAGCCACTGGAGGAGGAAGGGAGGATGGTGGGGCAATGAAAAATGATCCTGGACCAACCAGGAGGAGCTGCCATTTAAGGCCTGATTGGGGGCGTGGTTTGTTGCTCTGCCAATTGAACTGCAGGTGTTACCTTGCAATTCAATGTACTTATGCAACTTGGTATGATACATGCTTATGCCACTTAAATATATTGTGACTGTTCAACTCTCTATCCATGGGATATACCACCCCGTAGGGGTACAATGGCAATGAACCCCAGAGGAGGGTTCTACCCCATAAGTGCCATGGAAATTATTCCCTTGGCTAAAGGTAGCTTAGGAATTAGCCCAAAAGAGTACCCAAAAGGGTGTCTAGCATTGTGAAGGAGGTGAGGGAGTCAGAATGGTATCAAGGATGGGAACGCAGGTCGATAGTGTAGATGGGTAGGACAGGAGAGAAACAGGAGACAACAAGAAATAATTAGCGGATTGGAAGCTGACATGAGGTAGGAGGGCAGGACTTCCTAAGGAGAGAGGGAACAGCCAGGGCTACCTTCCGACTCATCCAACGGTGGAACCTAACTACGGAACCTATGAAAGTACTAACCCTATCTAAACATTATGACCATTAGCACAGAGAGGAAAAAAAACCCTTTGAGGAGGAAACCTCTGGGGATCCAAGGCCTAGATTGCCTTCCCTCCAGGCTGAATGACGTTTTGGTTAGTGATGGCTCAGCTACTGCAATTTAGAGTCAAAATCAAGGGAAGAGTTGGCCTGGTGGAGCTGAGGGTTGAGGCACTGGATGCCACACCTTGCACCATGCTGGCGACCCGGGTTCGGGAACGGACTCGGGCCACCGGGGGCTGGCAGGGGAGAGAGAGGATTGAGCATCTGAAGACTGCTCTCCTCTCTCTGGGATGGGTAGTGGGGCTTGCATCACCCTGTAGTGGTGACTGGTGGAGACCAGCTGCACTACAGTGACATGCAAAGGAGCAGGGGAGAGCGTGGCGGGCGTCAGCATTGCATGCTCGGACGCCATTGCATGTCCGGCTCTCCATAAGGGAGAAAATGTGGAAAAATGCAGAGGGTGATCTTCGCAGCTGATGGCCATGCCTTGCGCCCCCGGAGAGACCCGAGAGGGGCGTGTACCCAGTGGGTGCGAGAGCGATGAAAGGCCGGCACACTGGAGGAGCTGGTTCACGTGGCCCGCATGCACGACTGGGTCCGTGGGTTCGGGGCCGGTGGCCAGAGATCATGGGGGCTGCTCTGCCAAGGAGGAAAAAAACAAGAGTATGATAAAAAAAAAAAATCGAGGGAAGAGGAAAAGATTCCAATTTGGAGGAAGCTGTCACTCTCTCCTTCTTAAAGGAATGCTTTAGAGGGTTGCGCCCAAAAGCAAAGGAGGAGATAAATGACCACTGAGGCACTCAGCTGGTCTACATGAGCCTACAGAACAGATCAGGTGAACCTGAGGTGGTTGACAGGGAGAAGGGCAGGGGTAAATTGCAAACACAATAAGGACAGAGATGGGACAAAAAAGGGTAAGGCCATCAAGAAATGGAGGGTAATGAGTACCAATGCCCATAGTCTGGGCAACAAGCTCCCCTGAACTGGTGACCTTGATGGAAGAGGGATGCCTGGATATCGTAGCAGTCACAGAAACATAGTACACAGAGAACCATGACTGGGATGTTAACATACCAGGTTACACAACCTACAGGAGAGACAGGGAGGGAGAAGAGGGGGAGGAGTAGCTCTCTATGTAAGGGAAGGGATAAAAGCAACTGAACAAAAGAGTAAACAGGGAGGAGGGGAGGCACTGTGGGTCACCTTAGAGACTAAAAATGGCACCACGATCCGCACAGGGGTTGTATACAGACCCCCACGTCAGGGGGAGGGAATGGACAAGGATATGATAGAAGGCATCCTTAGGATGGCAGAGAAAGGGGAGATACTGTTGATGGGGAACCTGAATATGCCAGATGTTAACTGGAGCACCTTGGCTGCAGCCACACCCAAAAGCAGGGCCATTCTCAATGCCCTTCAGGTGGCATGCATCAGACAGCTAGTTTTGGAACCCACTCATGAGGGAGCTATCTTAGACCTCATACTCTCAAATGAGGATGGTGAGAGGATCTCAGATCTAGAAGTGGGTAGCCATCTGGGAACAAGTGACCACCAAACAGTGTGGTTCATGATAAACTCAGCTACAGAGTCAAGCCATACAAAAGTGAGGGTTCTGGAATTCAGGAGGGCTGACTTTGGCAAGATGGGAGAGGGCCTTAGAAAAGCACTAGCAAATAGGCTAGAAGGAGGGGGTGGAACAACAATGGGAAAACATCACAATTGCCATCACAGAGGCAACAAGCCTTTGTGTGAAGCAAATAAACAAATCAAAATGAAAGAAAAAGCCACTATGGTTCTCAAAAGAGGTGGTGGTGAAGGTTAGGGAGAAAAATATAGCATTTAGGAAGTATAAGGAAACACAGAAGGAGCAGGACAGAAAACTGTACCAGTTAAGGCAGAAGGAAGCAGGGAGGGTAGTCAGAATAGCAAAGGCCCAAACTGACGAAAAGATAGCCAACTTGGTTAAGAAGGGGGATAAAACCTTTTTATAGGGACATCAGGGAGCATAGAAAGACAAAGGGAGGGATAGTGAGGCTGAATAGAATGGACGGTGGGTGGGCAGAGAGGGACAGTGAAAAAGCAGGGATACTGAATGAATACTTCTGCTCAATATTCACAAGAGGAGGGGGAGGTGCCTAATCCAATTACAGAAGCACTCTGGATGGGGGGGGGGTCGATCCCAGTCCTTTCACAGAAGAAAGGGTTCTGAAAGAACTCCTAATACTAAAGGTAGACAAAGCAATGGGGCCTGATTGAATTCACCCCAGAATTCTAAAAGAATTAAGGAGAGAGCTAGTGACACTACTGACTACCCTTTTTAACAAATCTTGAGAGGATGGTGTGGTACCCGAGGACTGGAGGAAGGCGGATGTGATGCCCCTTCACAAAAGTGGGAGCAAGACAGAGGCAGGAAACTACAGACCAGTCAGTTTGACCTCTGTGGTAGGGAAAGTGATGGAATCACTTCTGAAGGAAAGAATTGTTGAGTACCTAGAGGCCAGTGGGACACAGGACCCAGGGCAGCATGGGTTCACAGCAGGAAGGTCATGTCAGACAAATCTAATTGATTTCTTTGACTGGGTGACCAAAGTAGTAGACCAGGGAGGGGCTGTGGACATGGCCTACCTAGACTTTAGCAAGGCATTTGACATAGTCCCACACAAAAGATTAATAGTCAAATTAACCAGTCTGGGAGTGGGTCCCAGGGTGGTAGCCTGGGTAAAACATTGGTTGGACAACAGGACACAGAAGGTTATTGTAAATGGAGTTCACTCTGAAGAAAGATGGGTTACTAGTGGGGTACCGCAGGGTTCAGTACTGGGTCCAGTCCTTTTTAAGGTCTTTATATGGGGCATTGCAGAGGGACTGGAAGGAAAAGTATGCCTCTTTGAAGATGACACAAAGATCTGCAGTAGGGTTGATACACAAGGAGGCATGGAAAGGATTAGAAGGGACTTGGCAAGGTTGGAGGAATGGTCAGGAGTATGGCAGCTTGGATTCAATGTAAAGAAGTGCAACATAATGCACCTGGGAAACAAAAACCCTGGGGAAGATTACACAATTGGGGGGGGTAGTAACAACAACAAAAATTGAAAGGGACCTGGGGGTAATCATATCAGATGACCTTAAGGTAAGCAAGCAATGTGGGAAGGCAGTAGGGAGGGCTGGGGGGATACTGGGATGTATAGGGAGAGGCATCACTGGTAGAAAACAGGATGTTGTTATCCCTCTGTACAGACAGTTGGTGAAACCCCATATGGAGTGCTGAGTCCAGTTCTGGAGACCTCATCTCTGCAAGGACATAGACAGGATGGAGGCAGTCCAGAGGAGGCAACGAAAATGGCGTAGGGTCTGCAAGAGAAGCCATATGAGGAGAGACTAAAGGAGCTTAATATGAATACCCTTGAGGAAAGGAGGGAGAGGGGGGACATGATAGAAACTTTGAAGTAAATCAGTGGAATCAACAAAGTCCAAGAGATTAGCATCTTTCAGAAAAAGAGTTGTGCAAGAACAAGGGGACACAATTTGAAGATGGGGGGACAGCTCAGGGGCAATGTGAGGAAGTATTTTTACACAAAGTGGGTGATGAACACATGGAACAGCCTTCCTGTGGAGGTTGTGGGGTCTAAAACCATGGGAGAATTCAAGAACGCATGGGACAGACATAAGGCAATTTTTGTGTGGGGTAGGAAGAAATAGGCTGTTGGTTAAAAAGGATCTGCAGCTTATCCTGTAGGTAGGGAAATGGGCAGACTATGTGGGCCAAGCAGTCCTTATCTGCCGTCAAAGTCTATGTTTCTGTGTTTCTATGGTCAGAGGGAGAATGCCGTAATGGGTGCCTCCAAACCCACTTAGGCAGCTAAAGGGGCCTTGCTGATGAGACCCCCCCCCCTCGCAGCTTGAAGTCATGAATTCTACATCCAGAGGTCACCGGAATGAGAGACAACTGAAGGTCCACCTGGAGTAAAGACATTCTCACTGTGGGCCAGGGAGAAGGACCCCGCCCCAAGTTTTGCTTGCTGTAGATGTGGACTTCATGGGTGCAGAGCAAGACCACTGGCTACAGGCTAGCCCCAAGCCATGGAGCAATGGACACAGAAGGCATGTCTCCGAGTGAAGAGTAGGTCAAATCGAGGTATCATGAGACCCATATGAGGGGTATGCTCGGATAGGCAATGAGAATGAGTAGACCTACACAGAGGTCGGACGGAGTGAAGTAGATCCCAATGTGGGTCCAGAGAAGGAGACTGCAAGTAGTAACCACAGGGGTGCATGCCAACCAGGTCCATTAATAAGTCAAATTAGAAGTGGAGTAAATTGCATGAGTAGGAGAGATGAGAATGGCTGGGCAAAGCCCACAGCCGATGGTTGAGGATAAGAGGAGGCAGACAATGGTAGGTAATGTAAGAAGAAATAGGTCCAGCTGTTCAGGGCAACCACGCAATCCCCTGCCATGGGAAAAACAGAGAAGCCATGACTAGGCACTGCAACACCAAATGGTCAATTAAAACAGAAAGAGAATAACAGAAGGCAATGCCAGCAAGTATGTCTTTCAAACATGAGTGGACCAAGTACAGGACAAACTGCAAAGGTGTAGTCCAAGAATAAAGTCAATAGAGCAAGAGGAGCCCTGGTCCAACACAGGAGGAATTCTGGAGGTGTCCATGAAATGAGATGGCAGAGCAGGTGCTGAGTGTACAGCTGGTGAAGCAGTGGGTTGAGAGGGAGGGATGGACAAATAGAGTTCAGTGGCAGAAGTAAGATAAGGGAAACACCACAGTGAGACAAAATCTCCAACCGGCGTAAAGTCACCAAGCTACTTGGTAAAGTTGGAAAGGTGTCAGCGGTAAGCAAGAGAATGGAGAGCAGTAGAGGGAATCACCTGCATACACTGTAGACAGGCATGGCCACTGGTGAGGTCTAGGAAGTAATACTGGGCAGTTAGATGCAGTAATGATGTGGAGGAGGAGACCAACAATTGGTCCGAAGGTGAGACGGGATGATCGGGAATGCAATCAGGCCAAAAGCTCTGAATGAAGATCCCAGCAGCGAACTCCGGGATGTAGTGGTCAGGTTGCGCTGGAGTAGGTGTGGCTAGAAGCCGAGCATGGTGGGTGACATCATAACGGGAGCACCGATGGAGTAACTGAGCGGTGACCAGAAAAAGGAGCAGCCATGATGTGGGCATGCTGGCAGACAAGAAGCAGAGCAAGGGTGGTGGCTGGATGGAGGGCCCAAAAGAAATGACAGGAGAGAGGAGCAGATACCAAATGGGAGATGACCAGGTAATGGAGGGGAGAATAACAAGAGGGGGGGTTGCAGGAAATGGGAGCAGGGCAGAGTCAGAAGAGATTGAGAGGGGAACAGAAAAGGCATAGAGATGGAAGAGGCAAGGAAGGGAAATGGACAAACAGCCGTGAGCGGCAACAAAAGAGGGAGCAGGAAGAATGTACAAAGGGCTGTGGTGCAAGAGACCTGATGGGGGTAGACAGACAGAAGCACTAGGGGCAGCTGGAGGTGAGACATGGAAACAGGGACAAACCAAGAGAAAGGAGCAGAGAGAAGGGGCGGCTAACTGAGCCTCTGGCTGAAACAAAAAAAATGATCCATGACCAACCAGGAGGAGTGGCCTTTTAAGGCCTGATTGGAGGTGTGGTTTGTTGCTCCACCCATTGAACCGCAGGTATGGCCTTGCAATTCTCTACCTTCTACTCCTGTGAACCACGTCACTATGAATTAGTGCCATGACATGACTATCACAGTGAGGGAGGACAAGGTCATGTGGGGGAAAATGAGTAGAAGTGGGTATTTTTCCTTTTGTAAATAATATGCCCAGGATTGTTCAACTGAGACACATCATCTCATTTGCAGCTCGGTCCTGCTTTTACCCAGTTTTCTACAGCTGTGAGTACTGAAGCACAGGCAGGTTAAGTGACTTACTCAGGGATGCACAGTGAATTAGATACTCTGGTGGGATATGAACCTGTTTCTCCTAGGTACCAATCCTGCACCTTAACCACTTCACCACACTGACCCTTCCTCCAACTGTTGTTTCCTGATGATGCAGTCTAGAAAGTCTCACAATCCTGCATTCTTATTCTTTTTTACCTTTTATCAGTCTATCAGTAGACAAAGAAACTTCACCTACTTCAAACATTAACATAACCTCTGCACACACACAAATGATTACAACCAAATGTTTCTCATATGGGTAACACATGGTTGGCAGCTGTGCTGCCTGGCAAAATATAAACAAACAACACACATTAGTGTTTGTTTTAATGAACATGTCTCTTGCTAATACCTTCCTTATTAAATAGCATCCATATTACACTGAAAGCTCTTGTGTTGGCAGTGAACCAGTGTTGAACTACATAGCTACTGCACACACATGAAAATGTTTCTCCAGGTATAATCAGTTCATTTTGATCTTAGAAACTTCTAGGAGCCTTCAGTTTGTTAACCAAGTGATTGCTTTACTGGCCAGATTAAATGTGATTAAATTGAAGTAACACCCAGCAAGAGAATAAAATATTATAGGTCTTGTCTGCATTGCAACTCCCCCTCCCATCACCACCACCACCACCACCACCACCACTTCTACTCAAGCACTGATTATGCTGCAGATGTTAGATACAGAAATGTACAAGTGTGCCCTCATAGGGGCATTCCTTTATGTATCGAAAGCTCTTAGCACTTGCACACTGACACTGATCAAGGTGTCAGGGGTAGAATATCAGTGCTGGGAAGGCCCTCGCAGGGTTTAGTCAGCACTTTGTCTCCAGCTGCCAGGCAAGCTCAGGTCTTCATCTACAGAATTCTAGTCTGTCTTTTTGGCATGCAGAAGCTGTTTTTTGTTGGTTAGAGGGGAAGCTGATTCCCCTCTCCCAGGATTTAATATGCGGATCTGTGGGCCATCTATGGGCCATCTTTCTTTATGACCTTTCCAGACTGAAAGAAATTAAATGGAAAACTCTCTACAGCTTCAGTATTCAGCCTTTGTGCATAAAGGAAAATAAATCTGAGGTACCTCTCCACACAGAAGCCATGTTAACCTATTCCTGCCTACGAGATGTAGGGACTTGGGTTACGTTCTCACTAAGCTGATAACAAGAATTTTATTTGGAATTTCAAGAACTTATTCAGTGTAACTGTTGCAAAAAGCAAGGGCAATTCAATGTTACCCCACCTCATCAACACTTTCTCAAAAATGTGAAATACCAAGCAGGACTATACAGACATCATTTAACTTTTTTTTTTCAACATCATATTAATGTAAAATACTGTATTTTAACATGCTATAGTGTCATTAAAGTCTGTGCATATGAAGGGATAAAATGCATATTTAACGTGCTCCCACACTGGTCACTGTCTTCTTACTTGTAACTTGATGACTTCCCCATAAATTATATTTATTTATTTAGTTTTTGTTCACCAGGTAAGGTGCGCTAGACAAACATTTGCCTATTTTCTGGCATGATCCAGGAAAGTACAAACTATTAAAACAATACAGTGCAAGACAATGACTTCAACATTTAGAATATATGACAATCTTAGAAAATTAAACAACACAGCAAACAATACAGTACATGACTATCAGTTGAAGCATAGGAGAACTGTAACTGGCAGAAAGCTAAGAAGTTTAGACTTAGCAAGTATTTAGAATGACAAGTGCAAGAACTCTCATATACGATGGCTAGAAATTACAGAAGTCAGGGCCTAATCCGTAATAAGTGTGAGTGGTACTGGTTCATATTATTTTCGGAGGCCCTTAAGTTGCTTCATTTTCTGCTCTAAGTGGCAAATTCAAAGGATGCATGGACCCACTGCCTACCTTAAAAATTCCCACTTATATTTCAAAATTGTTACTTTTAAGCATTTTCTGTAATAATACCCAGAACAGTGTTATGTGCCAGCAGATCTAGTTGTGTTTCACATTATAATATGAGAGGGAGTTGCTGAGCCACTTACAAAAGCATACACAGGCTAAAACTCATAGTTGTAGGTTTACAGTGGAACATTGCTGTCGTATTCTTCCCCATGGGGTAAAGGCTTTCACACTGGGGATATAATGAAGGCCTTTATGTCAAATACCGATTTTGTTAGACTAGAATTAAGGGTTTTCAGGATTATGGCCTTTATGCCATTTAAATATGTATGTATAGTATGCAGCACAATATGTATGTCACACTTATAGTACTTTGGCTGTACTGTATCTTGAGAACTGCTCATTGGATTGCTATCTAGTTTTGTGCAGACATTCAGCTCCATGAGTTCTACAAGGTTTCAGACTATTGGTTACCGTGATCTAAATATGCATGAAGTATGACCTCTAATTGACTTTTGTGATACAAGTACAGTATTGTATGTGTGTGTCACACATACATTTTTGCTATATCTGGAAAACTGTTGCTAGGATTGTACCCAAATGTGTAACAGATTTCCAGCATTATGACTACTTAATTATTACAATTTTGTTTAGAGTTACTTAATTATGCAAGCATTTTGGCTTCTAATTGTTTTTAGTGACATACAGTACATGTTTATGTCACACTTCCATTTTTAGCTTAATCCTGAAAACCCTTAATTCTAGTCTAACAAAATTGGTATTTGACATTTCGCATTATTAGCTCTTTACCACACTGTTCACTAAGATGACTTAATTATGCATGAGTTCTAGCTATTGACTGGCTAACATTGTTTTGCCTCTGTCATGAACACCACTACGGCATCTGTCATCAAACCTACAGTAGTATAGATAACCAGCCCCATGACACTGAGGGGTATGGGGACCACTCTGGTGTACTACTGGCCTGGATTTGTGCCCCAAGTCCGGGACCCAATGCATGGAAGCCAGTGGGGGGCTATCAAGCATTTCATTAGATGTTCTCCTTAGTTGAGGAGAAAGCCTGGCTGACCCCACTTGCTCCCTGCTGGCCATTGGGTTAGAGGGATTTAAGGAGCAATGTTTAGTGGTTGGGATTCTTCCAGCATGTCCATCCATCAGGAGTAATGTAGCAGCATGCTGTCATATCAAGGGGGAAAAAAAACAAGTGAAAAACTGAATGGGGTCCTAGGCAGGCAGATGAAGACCACCCCATTTCCACACCTCGAAGAGATGGCCCCAATGTTCATTCCCCTCTGGCTTTATCTCCCTTGGATGGGTCCTCACTTAGACATGTCTGATCAGTGGGGGCCCTGATTATGGGGTAAAAGGGGTATAAGCCATAACAGGAAAGGGCTGGCACAGTTTCAGAGACAAGCATTATGGGTAAATGTGATGGATGGCCAGCCCAGTGGCACTGAGGGTTGAGGTGCAGAACACCACACCTCATGCTACACCAGCAACCCGGGTTCGGTAACAGACTCTGGCCACCAGGGGTTGGCAGGGGAGAGGGTGGATCAAGTGCCCCAGGGTTGCTCTCCTCCCTCTGGGGTGGGTCTGCAGAGTTGTGCTGTGCTTGACATGTGATGACAGGGGGCAGCACAAGTCATGACGCCAACAAGGGATGGAGCATGGCAAGACGCCTCGCACATGCGGTGGGCGTCATTGCACTGCCGGCTCCAGGGACACTAATTGGAGGAAAAATGGTGGACATGACCATGCAGCTTGATGGCCACACCCCCACTGGCCTAGGAGGCCCGTTCATGGAATTGCGTCGTGGGAGTCCGGGCCAGCCCATGATGGAGAGGTAAGGGGAGACCCTCCGGTGGGTTGGAAAGGCCCTATGGACCCCCTCGTATCAAGTGAGCCTGCAGTCCTCTAGGATCGGGGAAGTGGTGGCTGGAAGCCCCTGCCAGTGCGCTGCAATAGGGCACAAAATGTGATGAATGGAGACCCTCCCACACCTTCCACCTACTAAGCTATATAAATGCTGATTCTGCTTCTTCTTCTTAGTATACACTTATCCCTGACTAATGTGGCTTTGATCCCTGCTTGCATGGCAGAAAAGTATGAAACACCAGAACTCTACTGGTAGATTAAAAGAGCAGTTGCCCTGACATAACTAATAGGAGTGTGGATTATGATAATTGAGTTTCATTACATCTGGCAATGAGAGGATCCCAGCCACTCAGTCCTCTTCCCCACAACATTGTATCTGTCTATTACAGTATCAGCTGAGTTTGCACTTGGGAGTGTGGTCTGCCTAGCATCAGTGAGTAACACTAAGGTGACTGTCATAGAGGCTAGCAAAGGAGCACATTGAAGGTTTACATCAGTGATCTCCTTTACTATCCTCTGTGACAGACTGTCCTATGTCACTCAACGGTGCCACTCACCTGTTACTATAACAGACAGTTGTAGCACTGTAAGAAAACTCACTGAGCACCCACAATCTTCTTACTGACCTCTGTTCACGGATCTGTGCTTTTTAAAGAGCAGACACAAATAAAGTTGAACAGGGAATAAGGTAAACATTATCACTACGCACACTTGGCAAAGCAAAAAATTGGGCACACATGACCACAGAAGTAATGCACTAGACAGCAGTTTGAAAGTGCAAAAGTTACCATTTTGTTAACTGACTCTCAAGATGAAAGCCAAGGCAGGCCCTAGCACATTGTCTGATGTGTTTGTCATTCCATGATATTTTGTCAAAGTCCAGTGACACTTCTTGCACTTCAGAATTCCAGTCTAGTGCATTTCTCTACACAGATGTCATGAGTGCCAGTTTTTGTTTTGCCATCTGAGCTTGTTAGTATGAGTGTGTGCTCCCATATATTCAGACGGCTGTTGGCAAAGGCAGTAAAGGTAGAATTGGTAACAAAAATCTCTCCTCGGATTTCAGGAATCTGCAAACATGGCTAAATGCTAATAAGCTCATCCTCAACACAAAAAAGACCCAAGCCATGCTATTTGGCACTGCCCCCAAACTCAGGGCCTTTAAGGAACCCTTCCTAGTCCATGACTCTGGGGGGTCTCTCATCGACTTCAAATACCTGGGAGTCCTCCTTGATAAATCCCTTGATTTCAGTCTGCACATCCAATCAATCTGTAAAGCAAAAAATGCCAAACTTGGAATCGCCTATAAGACTTGTCACCTGCTAACACCATCTGCAAAATTGGCAATTGCCAAGGGTATTCTGCTTCCAGCACTGACATATGGTGTCTCCACTTTTGCTAATGCCCATAAGACTGCTCTCCATAAATGGGATGTTGCATATAACAACATATGTTGGTATGCCTCCTCTTCCCATCGCCTCAAGCACCACTGCACACTGTATAGCGACCTAGGTTGGCTCTCCTCAACTGCCTACTGACTATACTCCCTAGGGACCCTCACAGACTCTGTAATCCATAACCAAACCCCCTCCTCCCTTGCAGCTCTGCTTGTACCACAGACACCTACCCATGGATTGAGCTCGGCAAACAAATTTCTACTTCCCGTACCCAGGTGTCTTACTTCAAAAGGCTTTGGAACGTTTCACTGCACCGCCCCAGCCACCTGGAACTCCCTCCCTCCTGCCCTGAGACAGGCTAACTCCCAACCAATCTTCAAAAAAGAACTATATCACCACCTATCCCGGGATCTCTGCACATGCTTTGTTCCCACTTAATGCCTCACAGCTAACCACCCTATTTCACTCAAGACACTGTTATACTTCTAAACAAGCTTTGCTATAAAATGTCTTTATAGCTGCTACTTAGTCCAGTTTCAGTTATTTGCATGTACTAATGTCACTTTTGTCATCTCTGCATAGTTATATGTATTATCTTGAGTACTGTCTGACTTGATCTGTATTCTAACCTACCTGTACTATATACTATGTTCCTGTACCATATACTATGTATTGTATAATCTCATCTCATTTTATGTATGTATTCTCCCGGGTTGTGCCTGAAAATAATTAACTTTGGCTAGTGCACCTAACCTGGTTAACAAAAACTAAATAAAAGTGGTGCCAGTTGCTATCCCTCTTGGGTAACTTATCCTTTTCTTTGGTGACATGGGGGAGTGTTGGGGGGGGGGGCCCTGCTGAGCCGGTTAGTGTGATAAGGTGTTTACTTTTTCAGATGGTGTATAGCAGGGCAGGATTGAGTGCAGTTAAGTGAGTGGAGGGAAGCACCATTTCTTTTACTCATGATTTTGCTGGAACTTGGGGGAAGGAGGTAAAGGGGTGCTACTGAATTGGTGGGGGAAGGGAGGTAAATTTTATTGATACTGGTCAGCGCTGCAGGTAGGAGGGTGGTATAGGGTGGTATAAGAAAGAGTGAGAAGGGAACTTTGCTTTAAAAAAACCCTGAAAGAACTCTGTGAAGTAGCAATTCACAGGTGACAAGACACTTTATGGAGTCTTCACCAGGCAAAATGCTATGCAATGTGTCAGGTTGCATAGTCTTTGCTTAGCAAAGTTGCTACTTCGCAACATGTAGGAGTCCACAAAGTAGAGACACTTTGTGTAGCATTCTGCTTAAAGGAGCAGTCTTGCATAGTTCTCTGTTATTTTTTACGTACTGCAAGCTGGCCCTGTGTTCTGCATTTTCGCATGGTCTCCTGACTGCATTTTCTGCAAAAATCACCATTTCTAAAGTGTTATTTTTACTCCAAATAGTTTATTTGTTCTTTGTCCTCCATTTTGAGGTGCTCCTGGCTCCTGAGTGATTTCATCACCGCAACACCCGAGATTGAATGTTGCGGTAAATGCGGTCCCGCGCACAATGTGTGCACTGTACTTTGGTTTCCATCAGGAGTGGGGAAACATTTCAGTGACGGGCAGTAGCGCACTGATCAGTCTTCAACAGGTGTTCTCTTGGATGCATTTTGTGAAGTGTAGTATGTTAGCACCCACAACACAGTCTTTTATTGATAAAAACTTTATAACCTCAACAATGTTGTCTGATTACTTTCTCTGTGCACCAAACATGTTATACAGATTTTTTCAGTACTACTAAGAGGGAATAAGACAGTGTGGTAGTTGGGAGATGGGCTTGTGTTAAAATGTGATAATCCACCTTTTTTCAGAGGAAGGGCCTCCATGAAGACACTGCTGTGTGCAACTCCCCTTACCACTGAGCAACTAAAGATGACTATGAAAAGACTGTTCATTGTTGCTGCAGCCCCCCCTGCCCCCCCCCGACACATCATGCATACTCTGGGACAGTGCTACATCTGCACCTGCCTGACTGGAATACCAAGCTTAGAGCTAGATCCCTTGCATACTAAGTGTGATGTGGGAAATAAAAAGAACAAAACATGTAACTACTTGTATATGTAAGCCCCCCCCAAAATGGGCTTACCTACAGGGACAAAGAGAAAAGGCAGCTCTACCCCTTCCCTCTCCAAACAGCAAGAGAGGAGGAAGACTGCCTGTTGGGAGGGAGGGTCTGGTTCCCCCTCCTCCAAGGGAGGAAGGAAATAGGAGTGGAGAAAGGCAGAGCTGGTGGGAGAGAGAGGAAGAGTTTTTTTTCCCAGAGAGGACTGGGGGCTAAGGGACTGGACTTCAAGGGACAGTTAAAGTGAGCCTCTGGCTTTGGGGACTGCTCCATGCAGGGGCCCTTGAATTCCAGCCAGGAGAGAGCCCTGCAAGCTGAGTGTCCACTAGCCCAGGTCTGGCTGAGGGGAAGCTGATCCACCCTGTGTCTTCAGTGTAATTCCACTGCTGCAGTAGAAACCAGAGAGATAGAAGGACAAACATGCCTGGTGAATAGTGTATACAAAGACCCTCGGGTGAAGCTGGAAAAGCTAGGCAGGTGAAGAACAGTGCCTCCTCCACCCTCCGTGCATATCCTTGAATCAGAGAGACCATCATCCTCCTGGGGAAGCTGTGAGTACCCGGAGCTGCAGCTCTGGGGATTCTTTGTTTGCATCAGCTAGGAGGGTTGGAAAGTGCCCCACCCCCAATGACAGACTGATTTTTCTTGAACCTGTGTTGCTCTGCAAGGGCTCCAACGAGAGACTGCAGGCCTGCAACTGAGAACGGTGAGGTACTCACCTTCTGGGATTGCTCTGGGTGCACCCGGGGGAGGGGGGAGAGCTCATACTGGGTTGTGTGCCTGATTATGTGGAGGCTCGATGGAGTAGCCCTCACCTCTTCTTAGACCATTTTAAATAAGAAGGGATTATTGTTTGCCATCTTACATAAGTGTTTGTGCTTTGTTATCATTGTTGCGGGGTGGTAGTGTTGATCTGACTGTGCCTGAGGGTCAGTCACTAAGGGGATATATCATTGTTTCTGGAGGGTGGTAACCTGTCTTGCCCACAAGAAGCTGTACCATTGCCCCAGGTGGAGGCACTAAGTCACCATTGGTGATCCAGCCAGTACTCAGGCCCGGCCCTCTTGATGAAGTATGTTGAGGACCCTGAGGGCTCTGGGGCAGCCCAGGTGAGTGAGACAAGAGGGGCTGTTACAAATGGAGGCACGGCTGAGATTCATTCACTGACTTGACGACCCTGTGACTGCCCAAATGCGACTGTGGCTGACTTGCCTAACCCACATTTAGTTTTACCCCTTTAGCATTCCTTGACTTCTGTAATTAGGTGATAGTTTGTACTGGGACCAGGGAGATGACATTCCCGGATGTAGAGGACTGGTGCAACTTTGAGGGGCTAGACTCCCGTAAGATGCTACTCGTCTGTAATGTGGCCATGGGGCGACAGAAGGAGGACATATTACACTTTTTAGAGGGGGCCTTACCCAACTGTGGGTGGGTTGAAGGTCCAGAGGGTGGTGACCAACAGAGTCTGGGGGTGGAGAGATCTCACCCTCTAGGCTGGGAAGGATATGGGGTCCATGGAGGTGCCCCCAAGGTCACCCCCCGGGTCCAAAGAGACCTGGACCCTATTAAAGAAAGGCTCAGCCAGTGGCCTGCCCCTCAGGGAGCCAGGCCCCTTGGGCCCTCCAACCAAGGGTCAGGAAGGTTTCATAACTCATCTGGGGGGGTGGCTTAAGGAAGAGGGGGGAAGACCCTGCATGATATCCAGCCTCTGCTCCCTGGCAGGGGGGGTTGCCTCTGATAGGGCTGCTGGACAGCGCGATCTCCTACCTGGGGGTGACCAACAAGCAGTATAAGAGGTTGCACACTTTCTCGGGCACTCTCCCCTCACCCGCGGGGTAAGACGATTTCCACTCCTGGAGCAGCCAGGTGGCCCAGATGATCCAGGTCTGGGGGTGCCTGGAATAGGAGAAGTGCAAACGGGTCTTGGAGAGCCTCATGGGTATGGCACTAGATGTGATCCAGTCCCTCTGGGCCAGCCAGCCAGCCCCACTGCACACCCCAGGACTATTTGGACATCCTGTGGAGCACCTTTGGGGTGGTTGAAAAGAGAGAGGCAGTGCTGGGCCAGCCGTGGGACACCACTCAGAAACTGGGTGAGAAACTGTCCCAGTACATCACCTGAGTCAAGACTGTGGTGCACAAACTGGCAGAAGTGGGGCACGACCCTCCTGCAGTGGTGGCACAGATGTTGTTGGAGCAGATACTGAGGGGAGCAGTGCATTCCCCCCTGGCTGTGGTTGCCCTTGGGCTGCGGACTCGAAAGAGTGACCCCCCCTTCAAGCAGCTACTGGATGAGGTCAAGGAGGAGGAGGTGTAGCAGGAAATTGGAGCCCTGCGGGGGCACTCACTGCCACCAGAGCCACACTACAGCCCGAGGAGTCGGTCCAGCCTGAATTGGTCGGGTCGCTGGACCTGGGGGCGGTGTTGCAGGAGGTTCAAGGCTTGAAGGACCTGGTATGAGCAGTACAGCTGGCCATGGAGTCTCTCTCTTTCCCGGCCCGGGAGGTGTCTGAAGCTCGGTGGCCACCCCCGGGCTATATGACTTCTTGGTCCAGCCCTTGAGGGTTCCTAGGTCCCCAGGATGGGTGGATTTGCTTCAGGTGTGAGCAGGATGGCCATACAAGGCAGGGGTGGCACAGGAAGGTGAACCCCCAGCTGGTAACTGAGAGGTGCCAGGATCAGGAAAACTCCAATGGGGACCAGTAAGGGAGCAACCCTCACCCCTGAAGTGGCCTTGCTCCACCCTCAGGACTGACCCCTGTATACCTACCAACTGGGATGTGCCGAGGGGCCTAATCAGTCATTGGGCCAACACTGAGGTTCTGGAGGAAGGGGTGGCCAGCTTAGCACTGTTGGACAGCAGATCCCAGGTTACCATTATCTACTGGACCTTTTATAACCAGCATCTCACTCATCTCCCCCTCCAACCTCTGTTCAGATTGTCCCTGTGGGGTATCAGCAGCACAGATTACCCATACGATGGATATTGTGTGGTTAGTATCTCCTTCCTGACCAAGGGAGGGGAAGTCCCACCCTCCATACAGGTCCTAGCATTGGTCTGTCCGGAGCCAAATAGCATGTCGGACATGCCAGTGCTTATTGGGACCAATGCCAAAATGTTTGAGCATTTGGCCCAGATGTGTCATGACCGGGGTGGCATAGGTGAGCTCGCAAGCCAGTGGTTACTGCCACCGTGAAGCAGTTGGGGCTTGAAGTGACTGGCAATCCCACAGGGGTTGATGGAGGTGGGGTCAGGGTGGTTCCGTGATTGGAAGGGGAGAGACTGACTCTCCCCCCAGGGGTCGAGTGCCAGGTGGTAGGAATCGCCCAGTTCAACGATCCCCTGTGGGAGGCACTCATGCTCGATGGCCCTCCCTGGGCAGTCCGCCACTAGGGCTCTTAGTCTGGAGGGGGGTGCCACCTGCCCCGGCCAGTCTCAAGTCCCAGCATGCTATGGTTAGGGTCCGGAAAAGTCAAGAAAACCGGTGACCATACAGAGGGGTTGTGTGTTGGCATCTATCTTTTGGTGTGACAGGGCCGTGTCTGTGACCCCCGGCAAAGATCCCAGGGAAGAGATAGACCCATCTTTGTTTGACTTTGGAAGCTCACCAATCTCTGATGCCTTTAAACGGAGCCTGAGCCAGAAACTGGTGAAGTGCCGGCGGGTCTTCTCGTTGCATGAGTGGGACATGGAATGTGTCACTGGGGAAAAGCACCACATCTGGCTGAGAGACGAACACCTGTTCAGAGAGTGGTCATGGACGTTAGCCCCCAGGGATGTGGAGGATGTGAGGAAACACCTAATGGAGTTGCTGGGTACCACAGTCATCACGGAGTCCCGTAGCCCATATGCTTCCTCCATTGTGGTGGCTAGGAAGAAGAGCTGAGTGGTGAGAATGTGCATCAGCTACCGCTCGCTAAACAAACAAACTATCCCAGACCAGTACAAGGTGCCCAGAGTGGAGGATGCACTGGACAGCATGTTCAGGAGCAAGTGGTTTTCCATGCTGGACCTTTGGAGTGGGTACTACCAGATACCCATGGCTGAGGAGGACAAGGAAAAGACCACTTTCATATGCCCACTGGGATTTTATCAGTTCATGGGTATGCCCCAAGGCATATCTGAGGCCCCTGGCCACCTTCCAATGTTTGATGGAAAGGGCTGTGGGAGACATGGACCTGCAGGAGGTCATAATCTATCTGGATGACCTTATCATTTTTGGGCGGACCCTGGAAGAACACGAGGCCCCGTTGATGAAGTTCCTGGACCATCTGGAGGAGTTCGGCCTGATGATCTCCATCGACAAATGCCAGTTCTGCCAGCCACAGGTTAAGTATGTTGGGCATATAGTCTCGGAAAAGGGGGTACAGACTGATCCAGCTAAAGTAGAGGCCCTCAAATCGTGGCCATGGCCCACCCACTTGGGCACCCTACAGTCCTTCTTGGGGTTCTGTGGGTATTATTGGCAGTTCGTGAAGGAATACTCCCTGGTAGTGTGTCCCCTGAACAACCTGATGCAGGGTTATCTGCCGACGAACCGGAGGAAGGGTCAGGCCCCCCGCCAGGACTACCTGTGCATTTGGGAATCTTTTGGGTCCTGTTGGATGCTGGAGTGTGGAAGGTTTTCTGGGAGGTCATCTGGCTATTGGGGGAGGCTCCTGTCCTTGCTTTTGCACACCCGCATATGTCCTACATCCTGCATACTGACGCCAGCCTTACTGGGCTGGGGGCGGTCCTGTACCAGGAATATCCCAAGGGGTTCTGCCCTGTGGCATTCATTAGCCAGGGCCTGACCTCCTCCCAGAAGAACTACCCGGTACATAAACTGGAGTTCTTGGTGCTAAAGTGGGCAGTCACAGAGAAGTTCCATGAATACCTGTATGGGGTACCGTTCACTGTGAGCACTGACAACAACCCTCTGACTTATGTCACCACCACGGCTAAGCTGGATACTGTGGGGTATCGGTGGTTGTTGGCCCTCTCCACATATAACTTCAGCCTAGAATATCAGAGTGGGCAGGCCAATGTGGATGCGGATGCCCTGCCTCGCCATCCGCACCCTGACAACCCAGACCCCCAGTCTGGGTCGAGCCAGCTCTGGTGCAAGTGCTCTGCTCCCAGGCCGGGCCCCCTGGCAATGCCACCGACTGTCCCACCTGGAGCATGGAGGTGCTGGGAGCCCCAACCAAAGCAATCCTTCCAGCTCATCTGAATTTCACGGGCCTGGACCTTTCATCCTTGCCACAGCCTAGAAAGGCAGATTTGCAGTGGGAGCAAAGGGGCGGACCCTGGCATTCAAGATCTGCTTTGGGCCCTCTCCGAAGGGAGGTCACCCCAGCAGGTGCAGAGCACTCACCCTGAGGCTCAGGGGCTGGTTAAGGAGTGGGACAAGTTGATGCTACGGGATGGGTTTGGTAATGCGGACAGTGCAGGACCGAGATTCCTTGGGCCATTCGAGACAGCATTTAGTGTTGCCCGGGGTCTACCGGGAAGTGGTCCTCAAGTCACTGCATGATGATATAGGGAACCTAGGCTATGATCTCACCTTGGATGTCTGCTGGGCCAGGTTCTATTGGCCGCAGATGAAGGTGGACATGGAAGGCTACTGCAAGCGCTGCTTCCGGTGCATCCAATGGAAGATCTTGCCCCTACGAGCGTGCACTTGGTCAACATCCAAACCAGTGGGCCCCTAGAGTTGGTGTGCATGGACTTCCTGTCCTTGGAGTCAGACCGGAAGAACACGGCCAACATACTGGTCATCATGGACAACTACACCTGTTATGCTCAGGCTTTCCACACCAGGGACCAAAAGGCGAGCACCATGGTTAAGGTCCTGCAGCAGTATGTCCAACACTATGGTCTCCCTAAATGGGTCCATTCTGACCAGGGCCAAGATTTTGAGAGCCATTTGGTGAGGGAGTTTCTGGCATGTTATGGCATACAGAAATCCCACACCACCCCTTACCACCCCCAAGGGGACCAGCAGCCTGAGCGGTTCAACTGAATGCTGCTAAACATCTTGAGCACCTTGAACCCCGCTGACAAGGCTAATTGGAGTCAGTGGGTGGGGCAATTGGTGCACACCTGCAATTGCACGAAGAATGATGCCACCCAACACTCCCCCTTCTACCTCATGTTTGGTCGCAAGGCCCGGCTGCCAGTGGACCTCTGTTTTGGGGTATCTGCTGATGGGACCTCCCTTAAATTGTACCTGGTATACACCGATGACCTATGGGAACAGCTCCATGTGGCATACAAACTCACCTCCAAGGCAGTGGCTCGGAGCTGTCAGGGGAGTAAGAGGTGGTATGATGCCAGAGTGCACAGCCAGAACTTGGAGGTGGAGAACAGGGTCTTGCTGCAAAACTTGGGGTTCCAGGGTAAGCCCAAGTTCCCAGGACTGGTGGTCCCTGGATGGTTATCTAGTGGTGGAGAAACTGACTAGCCTGCCGGTGTACAGTATTAAGCAGGAGCATGGCCGGGGGCTCAAGAAAACGGTACATCGAAATCTACCTGCTCTTCATAGGGGAGATCATGCCTACCCCAGGCTTGGAGTCCAACCCGCCAATGGCAAGGTGCCCCATTACCCAAGGGATGTGTAAGCAGTGGGGACAGGCTTTTCCCCCCACCCTGGGACACCCCACCGTGGGCCCTGCTTTGGATGCCTGACAGCCCTCCGTGGGGTTCTGGGACTCCTCCAGCGAGGAGAGCAAGGGGAAGGAGGGGGCAGTACTTTTGTCCACAATGGGGAACAGGGCCTGATGACTCCCTCCCCTGCTGGGAAGGGTGCTGCAGGACACCCGCCCCCTCCACCAGCTCCAGCCACTTGGAACCCCCGACCTATCTGGACCCCGAGGCCCTGCCCTTTGTCCCTGAGGCCTGGCCCCTGGTCCTGGCATCTGGGCCACACATGGAGCAGGTTTTGGGGAGGCAAAGGAGCCCTTTGGAATGCCTACCTCCATGAGATACTGTGTCACCTGCCGTTACGGACTCTGCCCAGGTTCCAGACCCAGTCTCCAACAGTGTAGAAGTACAGGGATTGCCCAGAGGGGAGATGATGGACCATGGCCTTACCGTACTGACTGCACCCCCTGACCTGGTCCTGGTGCCAGCCGATGCCTTGCCATGCAGATCTGGCCGGCCCCCCCAGCCTGCCATGAAGCTCATGTATGAATCCCTGGGTAAGCCCACAAATCTGCCCCTTGATGTTCTCCTCTAGCCTGTGGTGCCAGTTCTCCATCCTCTGGTGTGTTTTTCTGGGGGGGTAGTAGAGGCATGTAGGTGCCCACCCCCTCTTACCCGCATATAGTATGCTATGATGATCTGACCTATCTGAGCTCGTTTGGGGATCCGATGGTTGCTGGTACTAGACAGGAACCATGGGTAGAGTCAGTAAAGTGCCTATTGTTGGTCATGGGTTTCCCAGAGGGGCTTGTTGGGACACCAAGTTTCCTGCCAGGGGAGTGTGTAAGCCGCCCCCAGCCCGGCACTTACGTAAGGTAGGCAGGGGGGCTCCCGCTGTCCTGGGGGTACTCACTCCTGGTGACCCCACATGGGGGCCCAAGTACCAGCCAACCCAGTACCTGCATTCTGCTTGAACCCTGAGGCCCAGCTTTTTGTCCCAGGAGCCCAATCTAGGCAGTGTTTTGGATAGTCAAGGAGGCCACCTGGTGTGCCCTCCTCCACCAGACAGTGAGTTAGCTGCAGCTCCAGCCCCCACCCCTGTTCCTGATCTAACCCCAGATAGTGTAGAGGTAGCGGATCAACCCCAGGGAGGTACGGTAGACTATGAACCTAAGGAAAAAAAAACACCAATGAATCGGTGCCAGTGCCTGACAACGCCCTGCCTAGATTTTTATTTTTTTTTAATTTTTATTTTAGTTTTTGTAGACCGGGTAAGTGCACTAGACAAATCCTGCCTATTTTCAGGCACGGCCCAGGGGAGGGGGATACAGATGAATGCCAACTGACCTTGAACCAGATTAAGCTGTTGGTGGTATTTTTAGTGAATGAGGAAATTGGCCAGGACACTGGGAAATTCCCCTACTGTGCTGCTGTTCCAGTGGCCAGAGGGGGAGTATGGGCGTTGTGGAGTGGCGACTGAGTGCAGCATGGCTCAGTCTAAGCAAGACGTGAAGGAGAGAGTGCGGTGGCGCAGAGCAGTGCGAGGGCGGCGGTCTTGATGTGTGACTAAACGGGCGTTTTTCTAGCAGGATGGTGCCGATTTCTGGACGGAGAGCGGAGGAGGCTGAGCCTTTCTATGAAGAGGGGTTCCTTTAAGGCTGTACGTGCGGAGGACCCCTTATTGTTGGAGCACATTATAGAGGACGCGGTTCCTTTAAATCCGGCAGGAGAAGCCGGCAACGCGGAAGTGATGGCGGGCGAGGTCGGAGAAGAGGTTCCTACATTAGCGGTTCTGGCAGGACGAATCCTTGTTTCGGAGCAAAAGGAAGTGGATATGGAGGTTGGAGGACCGAGAAGGAGTCAGAGGTGGATAAGGGGCAATCTACTGGAGAGAAACGAGCAGGATGCAGGAGCGAGAGGAATGGCTGGTTTCTCAACCCTCATGACCTGTAAGTAAAGTGAATATGACTCTTAACTTTCCTACTGATTCCAATAACTAAAGATTCAGGATTTGTATACAATCCTAAGGTGATGGCTGCTTCAAAAATGAATCTGTGACTTTTCAAACAAAGCATGGGCAGCAAGAGGAGTGACTGAATTTTCTTTTACATCTGACAATAAAGCCTTTAAGGCTTTTCAAAACACGACTTGGGTGCTGGAAAAAAGGAGTTTCTGGTAGTTTGGGGGCAATGGGGAACATGATGCTCCTGGTCACCCAAGCTGCTTTATCAGCTGCTGGCTGGAAGCAGAAAGATCATGGAGTGTGGACACCTGACTCTTCATGGGAAAATGTTTGGGGATTGCAGACTGCTTCACCAGACTGGAAACCAGGGGTGGGGAAGGGGGATAGAATTTCTACCTCTGATACTGCCATTGTAAAAGAAAGTAGCAAGGGAGATCAGTGTTCTGTAGTGGAGAGGGAGAATAATTATGTGACTGCATTTAAGGATAAGAGTGTTAATGTAAATAATATTGAGCAGACGACAATTAGTGGAGAGAAGCCAGAAAAACCCCTTTTATCCAGTTTATTTTCACAGTGTAAGAGGGAGGCAGCACCTAGGAGGAATGCTGTAAGGATTCGGTATAAAGGGGGTTTAAAGGAAAGACCAAACAGATATTATGTTGGTAAGACATTAATTAAAGGGTCTTTGAAGTTCTCTCCCAGGGACGTATTTGCTTTTATCAACATTTCGGGAGAGGACAATTTTGATATTAGCTTTCGTTCACCTGCTTTACTTGACATTTTCTGGGAAAGGTACAACCAGGTAAAGTTTTCTCCTTTATGGACACCTTTTTTTGTTATTCCTCTGTCTAAACCTTTGATAAAGTTTGTAGACGGTGATGTTTAGGAATGAGGGTGTTCAGGTGGAAGATATTAAATTTTGGTTGGCACATAAGTGTGAAGTATTAAGTGAACCAGATCCCATTTGGATTCAGAATTATTTTGGACAGGAGGGTGGAAATTTAAGGTGAAACTAAAACAAACAGCGACAGGGTGGAACATATTCCTAATTCATTTATGTTAGGAAGAGATAGAGGTCTGCTTTACAGTGGGCAGCCAGGCCTGCTATAGATGTGGATCCAAATCACATTTATCTAATGTTTGTGACCAGCCAAAATGTGATAATTGTGGAGAAGTGGGTCATATTACTTTATTCTGTTCAAACACGTTAAAATGGAACTTGTGTGTGAAACAAATCATGCTTTTAAAGATTGTCCCTGGGCGGCCCAGAATAAGCAGGCTTGTGGAGTTTCGGACCTTCTGATTCAACAAGCGCAAGATGCAGGGGTGTCTCAGCATGAGGTATCCATTGGCGTTAAAGAGGTGTTAATTCACCAGAACAGGGGTAAACAGAAAGAAGAAGTTAAGATAGTGGGCAAAGCGGTTCAGAAGCAGGAAGCTGGGGAAGGGGGGTTGAAGCTTCTCCAGCCGGTCTGTTATTCAGATGATTTGGAAGAGAAGAGTGGAATGGGTCAGCGAACTTCAACCCCCACTAGCCCTCCATTATTACGAAGGTCTAGTAGAGACGAAGAATCTGGTGCCGTAGAGGTAGATGGTATTGAATCTAAAAATCCATTTGAGGAACTGTCCTGGGAGATTCAGAGATGGATATGGGGATACTGATTCCCAAATATCAGTCAAGAGGAGGAGAATACAAAGGATGATTACAAGGGAAAAAAAAGAAGAGGAGGAAGAAATGAGAATAGTTCAGGTGGTCAGTTCGGTTTGGTAAGTTATGATGGAGATTACATGGGCTTCCTTAAACACCCATAGTTTGTTAAAAACCCTGAAAAGGCGTGCAGTATTTCAGGTAATAGCTGATTTGCATATATCCATTTGTTTTTTGCAGGAAACATGGATGTTTACTAGTAATCAAGCTAGTGCTTTCACTAAGGATTGGCCATGGGGACCCTCGTTTTGGTCCTTTGGTGAAGACAGGGCGGATGGGATAGGAATTCTTTTTAACTCCTTTAACTTTAGGTTACATAAGTTGATAGAAGTCTGTCCGGGGAGAGTATTGATTCTAGAAGGCTGTTGGTTTGCTAAAAAGATCAGATTAATTAATATTTACAGCCCTCAATCGAAAGCTGGGAGGGTTGCATGTTTTTCAGACATACGACCCTTTCTAATAACAACTATTCCAATTCTTTGGGGGATTTTAATTGTAATATAAAGGGGTACAGAGGTAAAGATAGGTTGGAGCAAGGGAAGAAAATCTATTGTGATTCGGTATGTCTTCAGAATATTGTGAAAACAGCAGACCTGGTAAGTTGTATGGATAGTAAGGATGGGGGCTTGTTAGGTACTTTTTTTACAAAAGGGAAAAGTTTTATGATTGATTATTTGTTTATATCTAAAAGAATCCCGTTCCATAGTCCACAGGTTATTCCTATGGAATTCTCGGACCATGCTCTGATACTTATCAAGGTAGGGACACAGCAAGGGTTTCTTAGTCATAAAGCTATATGGAAATTGAATATGTCAATCCTTCAAGAGATGGTAGTTTCAAATTCCATTAGCTGTATTCTGAATGCCAGGTTGTCAGTGGTCTTTTGTATCAAGATCTTGGGGTTTGGTGGCAGGAAACTAAAACAGATTGTATTGGGTGGTTTAAACAATATGGGGTTAGGAAGAGGAGCGAAAATTTTCTTCATTATCTTAAACTCAGAAAACAGCTCCAATATATTCTATCATGTGCGAATTCTTCTAGAGGTAATTTTCAGAACAGATAGCGAAATTAAAGGTCTAATGAAGAAGAGACAGTATGATAGAGCAAAATCATTACAAGCATTAATTCAGAATCATTTAAAAAATCTGTGTTTGGAGACCCTTTGAACTATGTAAAGCAGTTAAGAGAAGGAGACATTAGAATTTTTAGTCCAAGGAGATACTAAGGTTTCTTCTATCACTGCACTAGGAGAAATTATTAAAGAGCACTTTAGGGATCTTGAACCAAAGGTTGCTCCATCGTCACTCCTGATTAATCAGTTTTAGGGCCTAGTTTAAAGAAAATAGGGACAATGATGGTCTGAAGAAATTAGGGCGCCCTTTTCAAAATCTGAAATTCTGGAAGTTATTAACTCACTAAAACAGAATGTGTCCCTGGTATAGATGGGTTATCCAATGGTTTTATAAAGTTTTTCATCTGAATTAGTAGAATGTCTCTGGTTTAGTGTTCAATTTTTTCTTACAACAAGGGTGATGTTAAATTCTTTTACAGAAGGCGTCAGATATATATCTTTAAATCTGGAGATAGGGGTGATTTTAGGAACTGGAGGCCTTTAACTCTTTTGAATTCAGATTATAAAATCTTGACTACTATAATTAACAATAGACTGAAGGGGTGGTAGAGGTTGTTTTACCGATTCAACACAGTGGGATTCAAATAGAAGAATTCATTCAATATTGGGTTTAATTAGGGACATAATTGAGCAGGTTGGGCAAGGGATCAGTCTGGGGTAATTGTATCGGTGGATCTTGAGAAAGCATTTGATAGAATTCGATCATGAGTTTTATTTTCATCTCTCAAGTGGTTTGGTATTCACATGATTATCATACAGCTCATAATGGGGTTATACAATAATGCAAAGTTTATCCAGTTTTGAAGGTACTTTGGGGAGGGTTTTATTATGAAATGTGGAGTGCGACAGGGGTGTCCATTAAGCCGCTTTTGTACAACTTTTCTTTAGAACCTTTAAAAGAGCAATCTCGTTCCACCCTATGGTCGGAATAAGGTGTCCAGACTTCATCACTTGTCTAATACAATCATTTATGGATGATATTTGTCTATATTTCTCTAACTATACGGATTTTCTAGTTTCTATACAGTGTTTAACACTTATGCAGAGGTAGCGAATGCTAAATTGAATATACATAAATCAAGAGGTTGTTGTTGGGTAATTATCAAAGAGAGTTGTTTTCATTTAAATCGGTTGAATTTTCTCTAAAACCCTTGAAAATATTAGGGTAGAGTTTATGAATCAAAATTGCCCATTGGAGGTTTGGTCAGGTGTTCTAGGCGCAATTCTATAGAAAGTAATGATCTGGAAAAGGTTTAAATTTTCTAAAATTAAGAGGATTCAGATAATAAAGCAATTTATTTTACCTAGACTGCAGTATATAGCAGTGATTTTTCCATTACCAGTACAGCTAGAAACAAAATTATATAGCATCTGTTTCCAGATGCTATGGGGAAGCAGATTGAATCCAGTTAAGAGGGGATGCACATATCTTGACAGAAAACAAGGGGGGTTGGGGATGGTGGACCCGGTAGTATTTTGTTTCTCGCTATTCTTCGCCTTTTCTTTAAAAGAAAAGTTTAGGGCATTCTACAGAGCTAGACGTTTTAGTATTTGAACGGTTGCAAGCATACCTGAGTATGTGGAGACCTTTAGCTCGAAATGGTCTGAAATTTAGGACTCGAATATTTTAAGCCAGCGGCACAGAAATTGTTTAAATGGAAAATCTCAAAAGACATGATTTTAAGATGTACAGCAAAGGGGTTGTACAAAGAAATTATGGTTCAATTTTTTCAGATAGAACCAAACTTTAAAAATTGTCCAAGTGATAATAAAAGTAATGTGTTGGAGCAGTTAAATAATAATAGGCTTCCCCCTTATATGTGGGAAAATGTATGGCTAATTATGTATGGGAGACTAAATGTGAAGAGTGCGGCTAAACATAAGTCAATTGAAGAAAGTTGTCCTTATCCAGATTGTGTTAATCTTGAGGAGCCGATGGAGCATTTTTTTGCATTGTTCTTTTCCTCCAAATTATGGGGTTTTCTAGCTCAGGTATGGGATCTCCCATGGTTAGCAAAATGGATTATGATCTCCTGGTGATTGGTATTTTTCCTCAATTTTTGAGTGGTTTGAGAAAAATACATTAAAGTCTTTGGCTAGTTTGCGGTTTTGCTTATGGCAAACTAGAGTTCAATAGGTGTTATACCAAAAGAGACCATCATTTGAAGGCTTTAGAATTTATACAACCAATGTTTTGCATAAAGTTTATATGGAAGAATGTCAAATATATGATGTGGGTAAAGTCAAAGTTTGGTGGAGGATTTCTTCACTTTATTAAATATAAGTAAAAAAAAAAAAAAAGAAGGGGAGAAAAAAATAATAAGAATAATAGGTAAGCATATAAATGTTTAGAATTTGCTTTTGTTAATTGTGAAGAGTTGGAGTGTATGAGTTTAAGCTTACTTTCACTTTTGTTCTTAGTTTATTTATAGAAATATGAGGGTGTATTGATTTGATGTTATTTGTTGTTTGAGTTTGATGTATATGTGAATATTTAATAAAGTTACCCCTACTGGCTGCTGGTCGGTGGCTGGTAGGGACTCTCGCTGACGTCAGCACCCGACATGGCAGACGTTCCTGAGGTCGGGATGGAGGAGGAGGAGGAGGTGCAAGAATGCAGGGGAGAGAGCTCTGTTGCTCTTGCTATGCTAGGGGAAAACGCTATTGCAAGTTCGCTTTTAGCAGCTCAAACTTTACCACAATCACCAGTTCAACATGAGAATGAGCCTTTTTCTACGCTTACTGCGGTGCCTTCTATTTCGGATCCATTGCCTGTTCTTCCCTTTGCCATGGCCGAGATTCGCTACTGGAGATCTTGTCGCGCAAATTCAGGGAAGGAACTGCTCTCACGGAGATGGTTTCCGGGAGGACCCGCGAATAGCGATGCACCGTGTCTGTCGCATTTAGTGAAGCAACAATTCAGGCTGCAGGAAGGAGGAAGTATCAACAGCTCTGCAGACTGGTCGGAAGAAGTGGCGCTTATGGAGGCCGGTTGGAAGAATGCTTGAGTTTGGGCTCCTGATTTGGACTGGACTCCGCTTTCAGGTAGGAAGACACCTGAGATGATTTCTAGCGTTCCCCAGCCATCTACTTCGAGGGTGGGTAGGGGTGGACTTGTGACTGAACTCCTGATGTTTCTGCTGGTTCTCGGGCCGTACTACCCCTTACAAGCCACACTTCCAAACCCACAATGTCTGAGGTTATTCAAGTCGAAGTTGGAACAAGCCCCTCATGTAGCTGTGCGTTTGAAATATAGAGGGGGTTTGCAGAACACCCTGATAGATACTATGTGTTTAAACAACTGCAGTCTAAAATGGGTTTGTGCCAAGGATGTGTATGCCCTAATTCATGTCTCTGGGGAAGATTCCTTTGACATTAGCTTTCAAACTAATGCCCTTATGAACAGATTCTGGGACAAATATGCTAACCAAAAAAATCACCGGTGTGGCTTCCTTTTTGCATTCCTTTAACTAAACCATTGATTAGGTTTGTGACAATTATGTTCAGAAGCGAGGGGTTAATGTCAATGATATTTACGATGGTTGCAATCCAAATGTAGTTTTGGGGCCACCTGAAGCCCTTTTGGATATTGAAGAGCATTTGGACAGGGGATGGAAATTTAAAGTGAAATTGCTACAAGTCAATTCTGAGATTATTCATTTGCGAACAGTTTCTTTTGGGAAAGGATGAGGAGTTTGCTTTTATGGGGGCAGCCTAAGGCTTGTTATAAATGTGGGGATAGGACACACATCAGTAGTGTCTGCGACATGATGAAGTGTCCTTTATGTGGGGTTTTGGGCATTCAGTGGACATGTGTACAAATATCTTCCAATGTAATCTTTGTGAAGCAAGGGCCATGCCTTCCATCAATGTCCCTGGGCTGGGCATAATTGCTGTGGTTTAGACCAGGATGGTTTGTGAGAAATGCCCAGGCCAAATTGCAAACTTGGTGACAAGGTACCCCTCTCCCAAAGCAAGCTTCTGTTTTACCCGCTCACTCCTAGATGCTGCTAAGTCTGTGCCACCTGTGGTTACTGACCCTCAGGATACTGTATCCAGTCCCCCTCCATCAGGAGACAGCCGAGTCAGGTCTCTATTATTGCCACCCCTTTTGAAACCATTAAGGCAGGAGGTTCACTAGGCGTCCTCAAAACTGCCCCAAATCAGTCCGGTGGTAACTGAAAATTTCTTTTCCCCCTTCAGGATGAAGTTAGAGACTCAGATATGGAGTCTAGCCTCTCATCACTCTGAAAGTATAACTGGCGAGGGGCGATAGTAAATCTACAGAGCTTGCTAAAAGATAGAAAAGGGAAAAAAGGAAAGAAAAGGAAAAGTAAGCCAAAAGCGTGGTTCATAAAGTCATCCCATGGCCTCTTTGAAATTTGCTTCTTTTAATGTATGTAGCCTAAAATCCTTTCAAAAGCGAATATCCATATTTTCATATCTTACATTCCTGAAGTTGGATGTTATATTTTGCAAGAAACAAGGTGTCTTCCATTTCTGAGAACACAGATTGAAAAGATTATGGACTTGTGGCCCATCTTTTGGTCTTTTGGTACTGAAATAGCATGATGGAGTCGCTATATTATTTGGTGATTCTTCTTTTAAAATCCACGAAGGTTATTGATTTATCACCTGGTAGAGCTCTTATATTAGACTGCTCATGGGGTGAATATCTTTTAAACTTTCTAAATGTTTATAGCCCACAGACTAAAACAGGTAGTATTAGCTGTTTACAGAAATTAAACCCTATTTATTCACCAGGAAACATTTAGTTTGGGGAGGAGATTTTAATTGTTCCTTGATATTCAGCTCCGTAAAACACAAGGAAAAAGGTTTATTGTGACTCAAATGCATTACTAGAGGTGGTAACAGATGCTGGAAGCTTCTGGACGCCTTCGTAGCTTACACCCTACGAATGGTAATACTTACCATAGACATACATTTGCCACTAGGATAGATATGTTTTTTACTTCACACTATCTTCAGATTTTGTCTTGTATTGCAGTTCCGGTGGAAATTCTCTGATCACCATATCTTATTTTGTACTTTGTCTTTGAAATCTTCCTCCTAGATTACATTCTTGCATGTCACGGTGGAGGTTGAACACTTCTTTTCTCTCAGACCCTGCTTTCTTTCTCTAAACTGGAATTTTTGGCTGCAAAATCTTCTACTTTGGCTCTATTTTCCTCCCCATCACAGTGGTGGAAACAATTTAAACTTGAGGTTAAACATTTATTTCAGACCTGGGGTAAGACTAAGGTGCAGGATGAATATAGGACATATTTAGTTCTTAGAAACCAGTTATATAGACTCATGTCATTCCTCCAAACAATCATGACCTTTTCTTTCTCAAATAAAAGAATATTAAGCAGCAAATGAAAACATATCAATACAATAGAGCCAAGTCTTTGGATCTGAATTTACTTTAATTTCAAAAACTCTCCAATGGCTGATCCCTTTCATGCATAGCAAAACACACTTAGGAATACTATCATGACTGGTTTTACTTGATGCTAATAATGAGCTTATTACCACTGATATAGGTATGCTACATGTAGTACAGCATTATCTTCAGACTATTTTCATCCCCACAGGTTCTTTCTCGGATTCTCTCTCAAGTACAGTTTTTCTTCTCTTCCCCCATCTGCCTTGTGATCTGGTCCGGTCTTTACAACTACCTATTTCCACTTCTGAGGTGATTGAAGTCATTAAACAATTGAAACTCGGATCTTCCCTAAGTATAGATGGGATACCTAATAGTTCTATAAAATGCATAGAATACATGGGTTTTTCTTCTATTGTGTTTAATTGTTATCTGTCATCAGGGACCTCCTGCCAAGATTTTCAATGTCATAATGACTTTCATTTATAAAAAGGGGATAAACTTCGCTCTCAAATTGGAGACCAATTTGTTTACTAAACAGTGATTATAAGATTTTATCTAAAATTTTGAATAATAGATTGGAGAAATTAGCTAGACTTGAGTTCACCCTGCACAAGCGTGTGTGATAAAACTAGGAAAATCAGCATAATCTCTTTTTGTGAGATCTTTTTGCATGTCGAGCTAATTTTTCTTCAGAATTGATTGCAGCCTTGGATCAATCAAGCGTTTGATGCAGTCAGTCATTCTTATTTGTATTTTGTTCTTTCTGTACGAATTCCTGATACTTTTGTACATTGGATTTCTCAGTTGTATAAATCTGCAGTCTCAGTTCAATAGTAAGCGGCCTGTTAGGAGAAAGTAAAATTTCCCAAGGTGTCAGAACAAGGATGTCCCTTAAGCCCCTTATTATACACTTTCATTCTGGATCCAGTGATTAGAAGCATTATTTGTGACACCTCTATTTCAGGTATTGCTCCTTCTGCAGACCTGGAAATGGTTAAAGTTACTGCCTTCGCGGATAGCGTCACCCTTCTTTTAGCTCGCTCAACCTCTTTGAGAAAAGCTTAGAGTTTTTCTTTCTTTAGTAGATACTCTAGGCGCCTCTCTTAACATCACAAAAGTTTTTTATGCAATTGGGTCCATTGTTCCGGACTTATCGTACTGTTTGATATTCCCTTAGTACCTGGGCCTCAGAAAATACTGGGTGTCTGGTTTGGGATAGATAATATGGAATTCTATAATTAGGAAAAGCAGTTAGGATTGGGTGAACAAAGTTCATCAGTGGAAGAACTGGAAGTTTGGAAAAAAAAAAAGAGTCTTAATCATTAAAAATTTGTTTTGCCATTTTCTTTATCTAAGTCACCTTTTTCCACCCGCTTTCATTAGAAACTAGGATTTATAGTATTTTCTTTCAGATGTTGTAAGGGGCAATAGATTAAACCCTGTGAAGAGAGAATACACGTATCTCAGATATAGAGAAGATTGGATTACATATGATTAATCCTGTTAATTTTTCATTCTATTTTTATTTTCCTCCTTTTCCATTCATTTGGTGTGCACCGTCTCTTCCTTGGCAATTCTGGATTAAATCTATATGGCACAAATATTTTTTTAAATGTCTCTTCTTCCCCTAGAATATTATTATCAGATGGTTTACCACATTATGGTATCTGGCTTTTGAAGAAATTGTTCAAATGGAAGATTCCCTTACATAAATTACATTCTTTACATAGAAAATCCTTTTATGAGTACATAGTGTATGATGTACAAAAGTAATATTACTCTTTCCATCTTGCTCCCCATCTACTATGAAGTATGCATTTGGTAAATTGACTGATAATAAAATTCGGTTAAATTTGGGATATCATGGAGATCTCTGCTCATGTCGTTTAGGAGTTAGGAAATCTAAAGTATAAACCAGTGACTGATAGATATTGTTTAAGACCAGATTAGTATGTATTGAAGAAAGCCAGTCTCATTTCTTTATCGACTGTCCTGCTAGTCAGAGGTTTTGGGAATTTGCAGCTAGGCACTGGAATATACCACACCTACGGTTCATTCTTACAGTACTCTGGTATTAGGTGATTATTCTGGGAATTGGGGCCGATACCATAGAATCACGTTGAATGTTTTGCACTCTTACAATATTATTTATAGCAAGCTATAGTTGTTATTTTTGTGTTGCAACAACTTCATACGAATTTTGATGTTATTCTCTCTGCTGTTGTTGCTGACTTACAAACTGTTAACTTTCAGGATGGGAAAAATTTTCCAGATCTTATGTCATTCATTTATGGAAAGCTTTTCTTTTTGTTAATTTTTAGTTTGTTTCTTTTGCTATTTTCAGATTTTTTTTTGTAATGTTTCAACTGTTACTTTTCCTATTTTGTGTGATGTTGTGTTTCTTGCTTAATAAGTACCTACTCTTTTCTAGAAGTGCCATGGGATCTTTAACATCCACCTGAACTACCACCAATCCAGGCAGATGGGACCTCGGTTTAACGTCTCATCCGAGAGACGGCACCTCAGAAGTGCAGCACCCCTCTCATGCTGCACTACAGTGTCAGTACTGGGATATTAACCCAAGTGCCAGATGTGGGAACTGAACCCACAGCCCTCTGATCTCCCAGCCTCAGAGGCGAGTGTGCTACCTACTGAGCCACTGACACTCTGACACTAGATGATCTGGCTGACCTCAACAGCCAAATATAAAGATCATGTATGACACTCTGGGTGAGTCCACAAACCTGCCCATCCATGCCATCCACAAGTCACTGGTTCCTGTTCTCTATCCCCCATTGTGTTGACCTAGGGAGGCAGTGGGGAAGTGTAGGTGCACACCCTCTTTTAACTGTATGTAGTCCATTGATGTGGCTGGATCTGATACAAGCTTAGCTGTGAATGTGATTATTGTTGGTGCTAGTTAGGAACCAGGTGTCTAGCTAGAAAGGTGCATGCTATTTGTTATGGTTTCTTAAAAAGAAAAAAAAGGGGGCTTGCTAGGATGCCAAGTTTCCAGCCAAGGGAGTGTGTAAGCCCCCCAAAATGGTCTTACCCGCTGGGACAAAGAGAAAAGTCAGCTCTACCCCTCCCCCCCTCCAAACAGCAAGTGAGGAGGAAGACTGCCTGCTGGGAGAGAGGATCTGTCTACCCCTCTCCCACGGGAGGAAGGAAAGATGTGTGGAGAAAGTCAGAGCTGGTGGTTGAGAGAGGAAGAGTTTTTTCCCAGAGGGGACTGGGGGCTAAGGGACTGGACTGGAAGGGACAGTTAAAGTGAGCCTCTGGCTTTGGGGACTGCTCCATGCAGGGGCCCTTGAATTCCAGCCAGGGGAGAGCCCTGCAAGCTGAGTGGTCACTAGCCCAGGTCTGGCTGAGGGGAAGCTGATCCACCCTGTGTCTTCAGTGTAAATCCACTGCTGCAGTAGAAACCAGAGAGCTAAAAGGACAAACAGGCCTGCCTGGTGAATACTGTATACAAAGGTCCTCGGTCGAAGCTGGAAAGGCCAGGCAGGTGAAGAACAGTGCTTCCTCCATCTTCTGTCCATAACCTTGAATCATGGAGACCATCATCCTCCAGGGGAAACCGTGAGTACCCCGAGCTGCAGCTCTGGGGATTCTTTTCTTGCATCAGCTATGAGGGTTGGGGAAGAACCCCACCCCCAATGACAGACTGATTTTCCTCGAACCTGTGTTGCTCTGCAAGGGCAACTGAGAACGGTGAGGTACCCACCATCTGGGATTGTTCTGGGTGCACCCGGGGGGGGTGCTCATACTGGGTTGTGTGCCTGATTATGTGGAGGCTCGAGGGAGTAGCCCTCACCTCTTCTTAGATCATTTTAAATAAAGAGGGATTATTGTTTTCCATCTTACATAAGTGTTTGTGCTTTGTTATCGCTGTTGTGGGGTGGGAGTGTTGATCTAACTGTGCCAGAGGGGTCAGTCACTAAGGGGATATATCATTGTTCCTGGGTGGTGGTAACCTGTCTTGCCCACAGGAGGCTGTACCATTGGCCCAGGTGGAGGCAGCAAGTCACCATTGGCGAGCTGGCCAGGACTCAGGCCCAGCCCCCTTGGGGAAGTATGTTGAGGACCCTGAGGGTCTGGGCAGCCCAGGTGAGTGAGACAAGAGGGGCTGTTACATAAGGATTTTTATACTTGCACCAATGGTTGGTGGCCTTCCTCAGTACTTTTTTTGTTTTCCTTTCCAACAATCGTTCTCTAAACTGGCTGTGCAATATGATTTATTTATTTAAATGCCTGTTCCTTCAGATAGCCTACAGAGATGATGCATATTGTTTTCCAGAGGGTCCCTGGGGACTACAATTGGTATCATACAAAACATGGCATCATTCATATTACACATTAAACAAGAATAATGCGCCAGGTACTTGGGCAGTAATTCAGCAACCAATAGTACACTATGATTTTATGTACAGTATGTGTTTGTTTTTCCAGTGGGAAAGGAGGTCCAGTAAATACTTTCATTGTTTCAGCCTTGTCCCACTAGGGTGAACCATAACAACAGAACAGGCAGAGAAGCCATCATTTAATGTCATATGAAAAGATGGATGATAGCTGAGAAAGCGTCAAGCAGAAATCATTAAGATTTGGGGGCATCAGATTTTTGAAGCTGCCGAGGATGACTGCTAGTTTTATGTGCCGGTACCGTATTTAAGTCAGAGGAAGTGGATCAAGGACTTTTCCATAATGCCTCCTTCTCTGAAGTTCAAAGAGTCCCTTGGAGTGCAGAGAATCAATGTGCTCTCTGGTGCTGAGGTCAGCAATAAGATAATCCTCTGCAAATGCATTGGCACATGGGGTTTACTTGTGATACAGGTCCAAAAAGAAACGGTACCAGGAATGGGGAGTAGTGCAAGTCATGGGCTTGCAACCCCACACAAACATGAACCAAAAGTAACCTGCACAACAGACCTGTTTCTATACTACTGTAACTCCAAAAAAAGATTTAGTCCATCATAATTGGAAATATATTTATATTTATTTTGAAGACAGCAGTGTTTTGCAAAAAGTAGAGTATACAGAAGTTAAAGACTTGGTAGGCCACAATGCAACTGCCCCTGCAAATGTTTACTAAATGTTAAGTTTCAGTTTCTCATTCCAATTTCACCCATTTGGCAAGTTACAACTCCAGCACCACATGGTCTTGTGCGTCAGATTTCAAGCTCTCATTTTTTATTTGTTTTGTCCTCACAGGCTGGACCTCCTTCCACCTACCACCAGATGCCTGGTTCCATCCAGCTGAGACTCTGTCACCTGTCCTCCTGGAACCATCAGCCCACCTGAGACACACTGCTGTGCTTCTCCCCTAGTCCAATCCCCCACTCCAGGGCTGGGTACGCTTTCAGCTCCATGGCATTTCTTTGCCACACAAATCTGCCCAGCTATAGTGGAGGTGAAGACTGATGGTGTCCCTGGAGAATGGTGATGTGAGTCCAGTATGGAATGTGGTTGGCCAGGGGAGGTTTCATCCTCCCCGCCCTGTATCATTTTCTGCTGTTCTCCCCACCCTCCTCCAGGAGCGCATATCAAGACTGGCTGCCGGAGAGGCCTGATGCAGCCAATGGAAGGACACACTCTGATAGTCCCCTCCTGCCATTCCCTTATCTCCTGCACCACCGCCTGTGATTACCTGGGTGGCATAAAGCAGCAGGCCACAACATTCTCCCTCCCTAGGGAAGGAGAGTGTCCCATGGGATGCTTGATCCTCCTCCCCTGGACAGCCCTCCAATGGCCTAGGCTCATTCTCAAACTCAGGTCATCTGCTTCATGAGTGGTAGGGTTACCACTGCACCGGTGGGACCACAAGCTCTAACTTTTAAAGAGGGTGAGTTATAATCAGCCAAATGCTAAAAAAGGTGCAACAATACAAAAGTAAATAAAGTTCAAGATTGTGCCCTTGTAAATTTTTTTTTGTGTTGTTTCTTTCTCACCCCAGCCATCGCTCTTCATCAACAATACCATCCCAGCCTTTACTCCTTCAGGCCCTCATCCCTGCATCTCCCATGACACCCCCCATGGTGGGGCTGCGGGCTCCTACTCACTTGCCAAGCAGGATTTAGATCGGGGTGTTACCTCCCAAGACAAAGCGCTGGGGGACAGCCATCAAGCTGCCAAACCTGCCTCCAGGGTCTTTTTGCTCCATGTTTTTCTCCCTGTGGTCTCCTGGCGTGCAATGACACAAGTGGCGGGTACCTGCATGCACCCACGTGCATCCCCGCCAAGTGTCTGCTGAGCTGCTGTTCCCCTTACTTGTGGCAGCTTAGCACCAAGCCCCAGCCTCCACCAGGGGTTAGGCATGCGCTGACCACAGATCACCCCCCTCCCTGGAGATGGATAGCAGTCCATCGGACGCTCAATCCATCTCCTCCCTGCCTACCCCAGTGGCCCATGCTCGTTCCTGAATGTAGGTCACTGGCATGGCATGAGGTGTGGCATCCAGTGCCTCAGCCCTCAGTGTTACCGGGCCAGCCATGCCCCTATAAATTTAATGCTAGAAATTTCACCAATCACAGAAGGGTCATAAAATCTTAAAAAGGAAGCTGTGTTTGTCATCTGTCTGATCTCTTACTTAAAGAATGGCCAAGTTTTAAGCAGACCAAAACTATTTCCAAGTTGACTTGCATGCATTTCTTTTTTTTCAATTTCTATTTTATCCCCACTCTGAGCCCTGGTACTGTACCTGACGAACCACCACAGCGCAAGGTTGGAGGGACCCCCATGCTGCCATGGCTTACCCCCCCCCCAGGCAGGGAAAGAGTGGGAATGGGCAGTCAGTCCCCTCAAGCCACCACTCCCAGTCCCATACCTTAGTCCTCATCAGGGTCCTCACTCCTGAGCCACTCCTTCAACTGGTGGCAAGGGCCTATCTAGCCTTCTAGTCAGTGTCGTGCCTGGTTGGGGCATTTTTCATGTGTAAATCCCCTCCCCCCTCAGGAGACATGGCCTGTACTTGACACCAAGGCCAACACCGGTATCCAACATGCTCCACCCTCTGTAAGGCTTGGGCATGCCAAGCCTCCAGGTGAAACATGCACATGAGCTAAGGTTCCCCCTACCCCAGGAGGAGGTGAGCACTCCATGGGATGCTCAGCCTCCTCCCTTCTGACCGGCCCTCTGGCAACCCTAGTCCATTCCTGAACCTGGATCACTGGCGTCATGGGCAGTAGTGCTACTGCTGCACCAGTGGGCAGCAGTTGCATGCATTTCTGTAGAATTTTGTGATCAATTTGTGGAAACTTTAGCCACAACTTTTTTCCCCAGTGATGCACTTGGCCTGCAATGGAGAAGGAAGAAAAACTCTGGATAGTGTGGTAATAAGGTAGTGTTCATAGGGGACTCCATAGTAAAGGTCACAGGAAAGTTGGAGGGCCACCATAGGACCATAATGCTACTGCAGGTAAGGTGATTTGTCTGCCTACAGTGTAGGTCAAACGAGTGCAATGTATAGGCAAGCATTGCAGCTCGAGGGAGGAGCCTGCTACTGTTGTCTTCATCTAGATTAATCAGATAGAGAAAAAGTTCTGTTGTCATAAAGAGGTCCTTTACAGAACTAGGGACATACATCATGGTTCTGGGGCCACTGAGGAATGAAAGGTGGCTATCAGGCGAGTTGACTCTTGGTACAAGTCTGCAAAGGCACAAACTGAAGAGAGAATAGCCCAAGCAGTAACGAAAGGTGACAGGACAGTTTTTTTAGGTATGTAAGTGAAAAAAGATAGACCAAGACAGGTAACCACACACATAGAAACATAGAACCTGTCTGCAGATAAGGACAATTTGTTCCACCTAATCTGCCAAATTTGTCCCTGTCTGTACTGCTACTGTCACGTGTCAACGCAGACCTTATCTGATCTCTGCCATTGGAGGGCTGTCCAGAGTACAGCATGTCCATGTTCCATGCTGAGACAGCAGCTGGTATGCTCCTATTCAAATCTGGCAGATAAAAATCACCTACCAGCCTCACCTCCCTATTAGCTGCATTTGTGTGGATGTATTCCAGTAGAACACTTGCCCACCATTTCCCCCTGTGCTGGAGGTCTGCAAATCATGACCCTGGCAATAGCTAAAGGAGTAGGAGGGTAATTATGGCCAGATTACAGAACTCTGCTGGGACTGTGTGTATTCCTGAACTATTGTCTTTTACAGACATGTATTTTCTCTGTATTTTTGTATGTACTCCAAACTCCCCTTACTGCTGAGACTGTGTGTATTCCTGTACAAGTATTTTTGCAGACATTTATTTTCTCTGTATTATCGTATGTACTCCTACTCCCCGCGTCACACCTGGAAACGAGCCTTGGCTCAGTGTGCCTATCCTGGTCAACAAATGTTTAAATAAATAAGGTTATTACACTCTTGCACTTCTTCAGCCAATCACAATGCTTTGTTTGTTCTACATGTGTTATAAAGGACTGTAGGTTGCACATGATGTTAGAGAGCTACAGTGCTATGAATCCTGCGTCCAATTCTCATTTGTACTGTGAAAGTGCACAGCCTCCTTTTGCATAGCCACATGTAGCAGCTTCAGTAGACAAAACTCTAGATCTGGGAAAGGGGGTGACCGAGGTTCGGGAGAAATCCTTGATCAACAAAGGATGGGGGGTGTTAAGCATCGACAAGGAAGTTCTCCAGGGAATAATGCAGTGCGATGCAGCTGCTACAGTTCCACCAGCCCCTATGCACCTGATCCCCTGGCTGCATAGAGAGAAACACGCCAGGGTGGGCATGGGGTGTGCCAGCACTACGTGCCATGCATGAAAGGCGCGTAGTGCCCTTCGCGGGGGAGGGGGCGTAACAGTGGGTAGGTTACAGCAGGGGGGACCCTGCTGTAACTGCTGTACACATGGCCATGCAGACAGACACCCACCCTGTCCAGGGGGACTGGCCCGCTCCAGCACAGACCGAAGCCCAGCAGCTGTCCCCTGTGCCTTCCCACCCACTCCAGCATGCCACCATGGCCGTCCCCATCATAGCAGCCCCCTTTCACACACACACAGGCTTGTCCCCATGAATGCAGTCCCCCCCCCACTGCAGGCTCCAACACCCTGGCCCCATACATTGCCACACACTCCCCCCATCCAGTACATGGTGCCCCTTGCAGTAATGCACCCTACTTGCCGGACAACGGTCACACACACCGGGGGGCTATCTTAGTATGGTGACCCCTTGTCATTGTCAACAGCCTGCATGCCATCTATGGTAGGCACACATATCAGCCTTCCATGTATACCTCCCCGACCCTGTGTCCTGACACCCTCTGATTCTCATCAGAGTTCAGAATCCCCTATCCCCTATGGCACCAACATCCCCCCCGTAACTGCAGAGATGATGCTGCGTCCCAGATGGCCAGTGGCATAGCCCTTCACACACCTCCTTGGCCACCAGCTGTCCAAGAGATGCTGGAAGTGTGCAGCCTATATATAGGGGCGCATTCTCAGCATCACTTGGATGGCTAGCAGCTGAGGAGGTGTCTGGAGGGCAGTGCCACTGGCCATCTGGGACACAGCACCATCTCTGCGGGTACGGGGATGTCAGTGCCGAGAGTTGGTGGTGGGAGTCACTGACCAACACAGGTGGGACAGGGGTACCAGATCTCGGGTCTGGTGCATGGTCCTTGGCACTTGTGTGTGTGTGTGTGTGTGAGGAGGGGGGTTCCTGTTGGGCTCCAGGACTGGGCCACCAGTGTGTGGTTGGGGGGGATCATGCATACCACTGTGGACTGGCTAGCAATGGGGGGGTGTTGCTTCTGCCTTATGCGGATGGGGTGCACTGCGTGTGGGGGTGATCTCATTACACAGGTGTCAGGGTGCTTTGAATTGGTGGAGGTGGTGCAGTTTTGCGGCGTGTGGCCACTGTGCCATGGCCATGTGAATCTGGGAGGTTGGGGGTGCCATTCACGCACCTGGACCAGCACTGTACCATGCAAGGGATCCACTACGGGACCCATGCTGGGCATCAGAGTGTCTGCAACTCTGCTCTTGGCCATCCTGCAGAGTCCTGTGTGCTGTGGGGGTGGTCCCGGGGCTAGGTGGTGGCCGTTGGTGAATATGGCCTGTGAGCACCTGCCTGCTGATGTGGAGCTATGTGGGTGGGATATGCACCTATCAGGTAACAAACACAGTCATACAGAGCCACCCACTGAATGACACTGCAGGCACACCTTGGCTGGGGATTTCTGGATCTTGGTCACTCTCCTTAGTAACACCCTCCAGTGACCACCTTAGAACTGTAAATGGATACATTCACACTGTCCATGAATTCTGATGGGAGTTACTGCCTTTCTTGTGAAAGCTGTGAGGATATGGCTGCTTCAGGCTACAGGGACCAAAGGGGTTTCCTTTTATTCAGACCTGTTCCCACAGACTCAAGGCCAAAAAAGGGTACTGCAATTTGCAAAGCAACTAATGAATAAAAAGGGACTAATAGCACAATTTCTGTTATCTGCATGCTTGCGGGTCCCTTTGAGCATAAACAGTAGAAATACAGTTCCTGCGGTGGTCAGTCCTCCGAGGTCTGTATTGCTGCTGAAACAAACTCGCAACCAGCACACAAGTATAGCAAAGTGTCTAGAGGGCAACAAGGATACATCAAATGGCTGTAAATTTATTGAATGCCAAAGATAAGCAAGACAGCAGGACAAGCACTATCCCTGCACTTCAGCTCTTCAAAATGAAGCTTTTCCAAGGGTGCAGGGAATACAATGTTGTAAAGGCTATATGGGTAAAATTGTTATATGGCAGGTCACTTGACATGCAGAGTCTATTTTGAGGTCTTGTGCTGGGGTAGTTGTACGGCTCTTTTTTATGCTTCTATGGCATTCAGTAAGTTGCTGGCTGCCGTTTGCTGTGTCTTTGTTGCTCTCGAGTGCACTGTACCTGTGTGTTTGTGGTATGAAGTGTTACCTGTCCAGAGGCAGTAGCAGCAATCTTCTATTTTTGGGGGGGGTTGCCACCCCTCCCTAAAGGGAGCTCAGCCCTCTCTGCACACCGGCCACCACCCCTTGCTCCTGGGCTGGGCTGCCGGGCAGGCGCCCCCTACCCAGGTCCATGGTATTGTGCATGGGCTTACCCCCCCAAGGGTGGGGCCACAGGAGTGGGACCCCCCCCCAAGGTAGAACCTGTTGGCAGCAGCACCGATGGCAGAACAGGGCATCATGCTTCAGTGGACAGAATGTTTAACTTGCGGCAGTACCTGGGGGTGGGGACATGCAATGACATCCCGCATCCACCACACCAACCACAGGTAATGACACCTGCATAATGGATCTCCTGAGCCTCTGCCAGAGGTCTGTGGTGTGCTGGACACTCTACCACCCTCCTTCCCCAGAGAAGGAGAACAGTCTCTAGGATGCTCAGTCCTTCTGCCCCCGGCCAGCCCTCCAACATCCCAAGATGGTTTCCAAATCAAGGTTATCAGTGTTGCAGATGGATGCCCTGCCTCTGTGCCCATGGGCTGTCCCACCAATTTTCTAATTTCCAACTGCACATACCTTCATGGATAACACAGAAACATAGAAGTTGTCAGCTTAGAAGGACTTCTTGGTCCACCTAGCCTGCCTTATGCCCCTATCTACTGTGCCACCGAAAACCCTACTCAATCTCTGGTCACCCCACTTCATCATATTTCTGAGGTCCCCTTGTATATGTTCTATGCATGCTTGAATCCTGTTACTGTTTTAGCACCCATCACCTCTGCTTGGAGGCTGTTTCAGGCATCAACCACCCTTTCCGTGAAGAAGTATTTCCTCACAACTCCTCTGAGTCTCGCCACCTCCAGCTTCCTAGCATTACCCCTTGTCCTCCAGCATCATTTTCTATGTAAAATGCTACCTTCATGTAAAATATTTGTTTTAATAACTGAGGTAACATTTCTATCATATTCCCCCTTTCCCTCCTTCCCTCCAGAGAGTACACATATAATTCCTTGAGTCTTTCCTCATAGGGCCTTTAATGCAGGCCCTGTACCATTTCGGCTGCCCTCTACTGTACTGCCTCCACCCTATCTACGTTCTTCTGGAGATGGGGCCTCCAGAAATTGCCACAGTACTTGAGGCAGGGCCTCACCATTGATCTATGTAGTGGCAAAACTAGCTCCCTGTTGCTGCTGGTGATACCGCTCCCTATGCACCTGAGTATCCTGCTTGCTTTCCCCTTTGCCTTATCACATTGCTTTGCCACCTTCAAGTAATCAGAGATGAGTACCCCTTTCCTGTTTTGTGGTTGCCGATAACTCCCTGCCCAATTGGAATGTTGCACCTGGGTTTATGTGCCCCACGTGCATGATTTTGCACTTTTTTGCACTGAAACCCAGTTGCCAAACCTTTCACCAGTCTTCCAGCTTTTTCAGATCAACCCTCATCCCCCTTCCCCTGGTGTGTCCAATTTGTTGCAGAATTTTTTGTCATCCACAAAAAAGCATATTTTCCCTTCCAGCCCTCCTGCAATGTCACCAGTAAAGGCAGAGGAACAGGCCTAGTACTGACCCCTCTGGCACACTTCTGGTCACCTTGCCTTCTTCACAGTGAACACTCAAACAACCCTGATTTTGTGCACGTAGTAGATTTTATTTATTTATTTATTTATTAGGTAATCAGAATTACAACCCTTTGAGTCAAGGACTCTTTTGCAAGGCCTCCACGTCAGGAATAAAAGAATTCAAATGGTGCAGGAATATAAACAGTGGCAAAGCTTAGAAGGTGCATACAGTCTGGGGCCAGTGACCCAGCATCAGGTAGTATCACAGTGGAATATTGTAGTAAAGCAATAAGAAGCATTTAAAAAAGTTTAGACATCAGAAGGATAGTTTCAGGGGGAACTAATGTACAAGTTAGGCCAACTCCGCTGGTGAAGGGTGTTAGGGTAGCCAGGAAACAGGATATGGGGGGGGGGGTAAAGCTGACATCATCATGCACCTCATTACACTCTCACTCTATCCATGGGGCAATGAGCAGACAGTGGAGAAAACAAGAGACCGGCATTTCTGGCAGTGTTCTTGGTGCACCATGTGAACCCTGGCAGATCCTGTATTTCATTAAAAAAATGCAGCTGGCCCACTGGTGCAGAGGTAGCACTACAGCTTGTAAAGCCAGTGACCCCGGTTCAAGAACAAGCCCAAGATGTCGATGGGCTGACAAGGTGGAGGAGGTCAGGTCTCCCAAGGCAGAAAAAGGAAACAATCACGGTTGCACTAGATGAAACACCGACCTCTGCTGGCACTGCACCCAGTGACTCAGGCACCTCCCAAGGCTGGATCCTGGTTCTGGCAGGTTGAGGGTCTCCCTGACCACTGCCATGGAGGGCACAACCATGGGAGACTATGGAAGAAGACAGGTAAGTCAGGTCAGTTTTATTCTCACCCTGTATTTTTCCATGTAAACTACCAGTGACAGCACACAAGGATAGGGCTATGATTAGAGTGTATAGGTTGGTTAAAAGCACTATTGCTCTCTGTACTCACATACGTATCTGATAGTGTAAATACTTCAGACCTCCCCCACACACAGAAGAAAAATGGAGTGGGCAGAACCATGCATTAGGTGGTGGACAAATGGAATTGTCTGCCACAGGAGGTGGTGGGAGCGAGCACGGTGGAGGGATTAAAACATGCCTGTGACAGGCATAAGGGAACCTTTACAAGTGGAAAGGAGGGGGTGAAAAGCCATTGACCAGGTAGAGTCTGAGGGCACTAGCTAGTGTAGGGCTTAGATGGGCAGATTAGTTGGGCCTAGTGGTCCTTATCTGCTGAAAATGTCTCTGTTTCTATATTTGTGTGTAAAATATTCTATAATTAGAGATGCTATCCAATTGTTTGGAAGGGAGGCTATGTAGCAACGTGCTCATTTACTGTTTTTAAATTACAAAAAAATATTGTTTTTATTGCACAGGACATTAACCTGTGTAGTCCTTCTGTTTCAATGTCAGTCTTGGCCATGATCAGCCGTGCTGCACTTTTGTCATGCTCAGCTGCCTTTGCACATCACTATCTATCTTTTGCTCTGGCTGAGTCCAGCACAGTCAAAATAATAAGGACCAGTGCTGTGTGTGTCCGGCGGGGGGGGGGATTTTCCAAGAAAGTCAGTGGTCAGCTTTATAGTTGGATGTGTAAAGAGGACATGTTGCTATCTACCATTCGTACTGCTTTATACTGGCAGTGGATAATCAATACAACAGTAAGGTGGAAATCAGATAGATGTGTTCAACTTGTTAAGTGGTGAAGTAGACCAGGGAGTGGTAGTGGATGTTCCATACCAAGATTTCAGAAAGGGCTTTAACAACAGCCACATTGGAGGTTGGTAAATAAGTTGGGCAGCCTGGCAGTTTGTGATAAAGTGGTAAACTGGTTCAGAAAATGGTTGAGTGACAGGACACAAAGGGTACTTGTAAGTGGCATTCACTCTGAGGAGAGTGGGTGGCATGTGGGATGCAACAGAGATCTGTGCTGGCACCAGTCCTCTTCAATGTCTTCAAAACTGACATTGCAGACAGGCTGGAGTGGAAACTAGGCCTCTTTCCAGATGACACTGAGATCTGCAACAGAGTCAACACTCAAGAGGGGGGTTTACAAAACAAAAGAGAGCAAACTGAAACATGCTTGCTGAGCAGTCGAGACTGTGGCTCCTAAGAATTAATGGCAAAATGCTGACAAATTATGCATTTGAGGAGCAGAGATCCAAGGGAGGAGTACAAGAAGGGGGGAGAGGTACAGTATTCACAGCCACCAATCAATAAAGTGACGTGTAGGTATTGATATCTGATGACCTGAAGTCAACCAAAGAAATTTGAGAAGCCAGTGGGGTTAGCCAGTTGGATGATAGGGTGCATAGTGAGAGGTATTACGAGCAAATAAAAAGGAGGTGGTTATGCCACTGTACATACCTTTAGTAAGACCCCATTCTAAATACTGTGTCCAGTTCTGTAGGCCACATATCCGGAGGGGCATAGACAAAATAGAGGCAGTCCAGAGAAGGGCAACAAAAATGATGCAAAGACTGCACAAAAGTCACATGAGAGGTGTCACAGGGGTATGAGAAGGCATTCAAGTACCTCAAGAGTATAAACAAGGTACAGAAGGGTAGCATCTTTCAGAAAAGAAGGCACACAGGAACAAGGGGGCAATACTGAGGAGAGGTAAGCCACAGATCAACTAGGACCTGTGGTACTGTATTAGATCGGGGACAGGGGCAGACTAGGAGGGGCATACTGCCCTTGTCTGCAGTCATCTTCTATGTTTTTTTATATCTCAGTGTTAAATAACATTATCACACAAGCTCACTTGGATGACACTGTCATACGTGGAAACATTTTTACAGCACATCCCAAGGCCAAGCATGCAGTTGTGAGGAATGAAAAAGGGAAACAGAAGCTACACTACTATTTACACAACCAATAAAATATCACTGACTCTCAGAAAATGATGTACCAATACCACCACAAAAAGGCAAGTGAATACAGTCACAATATCTACATGGTAGAGGATCTAGCAGTATGAACACCAGCTATGTCATAGTAACCATTGTCCATATAGGTAATGGAACCATTACGCTATTCAGACAGTACGATGTACAGAACACCAGTAACAGTAGACAAATGTGACTGTGTCCTTCATTCTGTCAAGTATAGATGCGAAAGATTTGCTGCACTTTTTCAATCTATGAATTTTTGTTTATTTTTCTGATGAATAGAAGTGCAGCATCATTACTGAAAATGAAACTTACTCCAGGGACATACGGCAGCTTGGGCTGAGGATGCACAGCACACGCGCACATGGCAAGTAAAAAAAAAATAGAATTAAACAAAGTTATTCAAACAGATAATGATGCTGACAGATGTTTGCTGCCTGCATCATGCACACAATATTGGGTATTTACAAATGTTTGGCAGAGTCAGGATATATAAAAACAAACAGTAATCATAAATATGAGTAATCCGGAAGTACAAGGGACCTTAGCTTGAAATGCGGTCCTTTTGGACAGGACAAATTAAGTACAAATTATTTCAGGCTCTGTGGGGGTGTCCGATGATGGTGACCATGAACACTGACAGAAAATAAAACTAAATCTTAAACGTAACAGTTTTAATATCTAGTACTGTATTGTGCACCGCTGTTTAGGACACGTTGCCAATTTCTGAATGACACTGAGTTCTTTCCTTGCAAGTGCTGTTGCGGCGATGACATGTACGAGGTCAGAAAAGAAGCATCAATGTGCATGTACATCCTCAACATGGTGCGGGCTTCAAAAACAATAAAACAGGGACACAGTTTCTTATGAAGTAAAATCCTTTTTTACCACTAAGAAATAACTGTAGGGGATGAAAAACATGCATACAGCACATCAGAAGGTAGAACAGTAAATGTTTATTCAGTAGATTCATGGATTTTACAAATTTTCAGGAGACTTCTCCTTTAATTGTTTTTTTTTTTTAACCTCGCACGCACCTAATATTCAGCAGAGGGTAGGGCTGAAAGATGCCAGATTTTATTTATTTAAGTGGTAGGATACCGAGGGGGGTGGGAGGCTTGACATTTATTTATTTCAAAAGTTTTATCAGGAACGACATACTGAGCTGAATAACAGCTCTTTTCTAGATGCGTCCCTCGGGGAAGGGTAGTTGGAGATACAACATTACTTGCAGTACATAATCAGATAATTATACAATGAAATGAAATAGAACAATTAACAAAAGATAATAAGCAGAGCAAAAACAACAGCAGTTATTAACAGTTTGCCTGCCTAGGAGCAGAAGAATTCACACCAACAGGGCCATCCAACAGGGTAGAAGATAGCACAAGGATATGAGGAGGAAGGAGGAGTAAGTAAGAGGGGAGAGGGGGAGTTACAAGGAGGTAACCGGAGGCATAGGTTGAGGATAGGGAGGTAGAGGAAGGGGAGGGAGAAATAAGGGGGGTTGGGAGAAGGGAAAAGGTGGGGAATCAGGAGGGAGAGAAAGAAGGTGGGTGGCAGGTAAAGCAGAGGAGTTCGGGTGGACAGCTCTGGTGCAGTTGCAGGAGGGAGTGGTGAAGTCTTGGAGAAGACTAGAGAAAGAGTGGATGGAGGTAGTGGTGCAGATGGGGAGGGGGTGTTCCAGAGTTTAGGAAGATGGAAGGAGAACACAGGTTGGCCAGAAGAAGATATCCTAAATGGGAGTGCTAGGGCCTGGTGGCCAGTGCTATGAAGGGAATAGGAAGACTGGGAGGAGAGGAGAGTAAAGATGTGAGATAGGAGGGATGGAGCTCAGCCAGTACTTGGTAATAAGGAAGGAGCCATGTGCAAGACGTCTGGCTTCAAGAGAAGGAAAGCAGAGTGATGTGTATAGGTCACAGTGGTGGGTCAGTGGTTGGCAGTCAAGCACAAATCAGCAGGAGTGATAGAGAGGGTCCAGTCTGGCCAGGGTGGACTTAGGAGCATTGCCATAGATGGCGTCTCCATTGTCGAAGATGGGGAGAATCATCCTCTGTACAACAGCTCTATGCACTGGTAGGGGAATGCACGCTCGGTTCCTATACAATGCATCTAGTTTTGGGTGGAGCTTTTTGTGGATAGAGTCCACATGTACAGAGAAATGTAGGTGCTGGTCATGCCATATCCCAAGGTACTTGAAAGAAGGGACGTTTTCAAGTAGGGACCTATCCAGGGTGTGGAAGGAGGGAAGTGCTGGAAATCTAGAGAACTTTTGCCTGATTCCAAAAGCCATTGAGACTGTTTTCTTTGCATTCAGGGAATGCTGATTAAAGTGAAACCAGCGCCGGATATGTTGAAGTGCAGCTGAAGTGTTTTCATCACATCAGCAGCGGAGGAGCCAGAGGCAAATACAACAGTATCATCTGCATACATATGAATGGATGCACATGTAAAAGTAGAGGGGAGGCTATTTAAAAAAATGAAGAGAATGAGTTCAAACACTGATCCTTGAGGTTTGCCAGTGCTAATGGGGGAGGGGGGACAGGGAGTTGCCAATTTTACCAGATTGAGTTCAGTCCTGAAGATATGACTGGAACCGATCTGTGGCTTTTGGAAAGAGTTCTGTAGCAGAGAAGCTTAGCAAGCATGAGGGGATGTGCTACCGTGTTGAAGGCTTTGGCCAGGTCAACAAAAATAGCAGAGGTGATCAGACTCTGATCCATGCCAGTCAGAATGGAGTCAGTCAGCCTGAGAAGGGAGGTAGAGGTGGAGTGGTATTTGCAGAAACCAGACTGGAAAGGGGTGAGGTAGGAGGATGAATCAAGAAAAGGAGAAATTGAGAAAGAACCACATGTTCTTGAAGTTTTGTGAGGTTAGGAAGTAGAGAGATAGGGCGGTACTTCCCAGGAACAGTGGAGTCACCACGTTTAGGGTGGGGAATGACTGTGGCTTGCTTCCATGAAGCAGGTACAGAGAGGTTAAGAAGGGATGCTATAGGGAGGCTGATGGCAGGGGCAGAAAGGCGAAGGAGTTTAGGGTCCAACCCATCAGGACTCATGCCCTTAAATCGGTTTAGACCTAGCAGGACTTTGAAAGTAGCAGCTGATGAGACTGTGGAGAAGGAGAAAGAGTAGGGTAGGGGGCAGGGGGATCAGCAAAAGGGGTGCGGGGATAAGGAGGAGGAGAAGTGAAGAAGCGCAGGAAGTGAAGAAGTAATTAAATTCAGCAGTGACAGCAGAGGTGTTGGAGATAATGGTCCCTCTCATGGAAACAGAGAAATCTGTTGGCAGAAAAAGACCCATCGGCTCATGCAGTTTGCCCCTTACCCCTCATAGGTGCCTCTGTCCTTTCCCCTTACTCCACTCATTTGCACCATTTCTCCCCAGTACAGTCTCCATTCACCCTGATACCAACTGGATGCATACCCTTTCCTTTCTTGTTTAAGCCCATGTAGTTATTTCATGCCATCTTGAACTCCCCCACTGAGTTTACCCCTACCACCCATTCAGGCAGCCTATGTCAGGGACCACCACCCTCTCAGAGAAGTAGTGCCCCTTACATTTCCTTTGAATTTACACCCTCCAGCTTTCAGCTGTGTCCCCTAGTTTTTGTGTTTTCCCTCATCTTGAAGATGCTCCCTTCCCTTTACCTTATTGATTCCCCTCAGATATTTAAAAGTCTCTATCATAGCCCCCCCTTTCTCTCCTTGTCCCCAGTGTATACAGGTCAAGCTCTTCCATCCTTTTATCATACGACATCTTGTGCAAGCCTTGAACCATTTTGATCACCCTTCTCTGGACCCTCTCCACCCTATCTATGTCTCCTTGTAAGTGAGGTCTCCAGAACTGTACCCCTTACTCCGGGTGTGGTCTAACCATTGACCTTAACAGTGGCATGATCACCTCTCTTCTCCTACTTGTAATACCCCTCCCTATGCATGCCAGCATTTTGTTTGCCTTTGCAACTGCCTTATTGAACTGGTTTGCCATTTTAAAGTGATCTGATATGATAATCCCCAGATCCCTCTCCTGCTCCATTGCCACAATCCCCTCCCCTTCCCTCCCAGTGTGTACATGGCCTTTGCATTTTTGTGTCCTATGTGCATTATTTTGCATTTTATTTTGCATTAAAGCACAACTGCCATCTCTCTGACAACTCTTCCAACTTGATCAAATCCTCATTAATTTTCCCCAACCATCCTGGTGTATCCACCCTATTGCAGATCTTTGTGTCATCTGCAAATAGGCACACCTTTCCATTTAGACCCTCTGCTATATCCCCAGTGTAAATGCAAACAGTACTGGTCCCAATACTGACCCCTGGGGTACCCCACTTGTCACCCTTTCCTCCCTTGAGTAGGCTCCATTGACAACCACCCTTTGAACTCTGCCATCAAGTCAGTTTTCCACCCAGTTTGTTAATTTCCTCCCTACCCCGAAACTGTCATCTTAAGGACTGAGATAGAGGACTGGGTAGCAGGCAGATAATAGGGATTGGCTGACCTTACAAAACTTAGAGGTGTGGTTAATATTGTTTTGGAGGGTGGAGAAGTACTCTGCTTAGCAAGTTGGTAGTCCTAGTGCACGCATTGCATAAAGCTCAGTATCTGTGGTAATCAACAGGGGAGCCTGAGGCTTTGTGGCCTTCCAAGCCAGATCCCGTGCACGAAGGCAGGCTAGCAATTTGGCAGAGACATAGGAGAGATGAGAACCTCAAACCCTAGCCTTCCTAAGGGGGGGTATGGCGATCCCATGTAGACAAAAGGCGTGTTGAGAAAAAGTTTTGCAGTGCGTCAATGGAGCTGGCAGTAGAAATAGGAGACCAAACAGTAGCTGCTAAATCCTCATGAAGGGAGAACAGGTCCAAGGACTGGAATGACATCTTGTGACATCTTGTGCAAGCTGATCTTGATCTGGGAGGGGCTTTGGTTTGGTGAACCTTGTGAACACAGTAGACCATTTGATGGTCACTGAGGGCATCCAGAATGGTGCCTGATGCAATAATTCTATGTGGGTGGGAGGTAAGTTTCCAGTCCAGAAACGTGTGAGTGAGTGATTTGAGGTTAAGAGGGTAGGATCAGAGATTAGTTGAGTAAGGTATAGTGATTTGATGTTATCACAGAATCTGGATAATGCTGGGGAGATCCAATTTTTGTTAAAGTCCCCAAGGATGAGGACTTTTCAGGTTGAAGCATGAGAGGAGATAGTGGCGAGAAGTTCAGTAATAGTAGAGGAAGACAGGCCGGGGCAACAGGGGACACACCGGCCATGAAAATGGGAGTGAGAAGGGGAGAGAGAGTTTAATGAGAAGGAGGAGTTCATTGGTGGACGGGGAAGAGATAGAGAGTATAGGGACATACTGAATGGCAGAAGAGAGAGAAATGGTAATTCCCCAACCCCTAGTGGCTCGATCCCCCCCCCCGGGTAAGTGAGTAGCCAGGGATGGCCACTGCCGACTCAGGGATCTTGTCGGAAAGCCAAGACTCAGAGATGACCAGTATGTCAGGACTACGGTTGACCATGAGAGGTTGCAATATGCCAATTTTGGGGAGGAGGCTACGAATTTTAACATGTGCCACACTCAGTCCTTTGGGGAAGATGGTGAGTGGGGGGTTTGTGGGGCAAGGGTCATGCTCTCTGTCTCCAGCAAGCAGCATCACTAGGAAGATAAGGAGCCTTGTGGGCGTGGAGGAGCATTTCAATGACAGCAGAGTGAGGGAACAGGGGCAAGGAGGAGGGCAGGGGGAAGAGGTGAGCATGTTGCATAGAGTAGGAAGATGTAGGCTAGAGATCTGGAGAAGAGAGCAGTGCAGAGGCCCAGGAAAGTGGGATAGAGAGAGAAAGCTGGCATTGGAGAGGGTAGGGGAGGTGGAGGGGGGGATGAAATAGGATGGGGATAGGAGGGTGTGTCAGCAGGAAGGAGGGAAGTAAGGGTAAACAAGAGGGGTTGATATGACTGAGAGGATGGAGTTGTCTTTACTAGCCTTGGTCATCTAGGAGAGAAAATGGATTACTTAAAAACATAGTAGTATTACTGTGCTGTGGCATTCTCACAGAGATCCATTTCAGGACCACTCCTCTTCTCATTCTTCATAAACAACATCCCCTCTGTCCCCACCAAATGCTTTAGTAAAGTAAAATTATTTTATTCATAGAACTTCTTATGAATTTGGATAATCTCGACTGAGTTGCAAACTCATTTACAGTGAGGTCCACAAAAGATTATAAGAATTCGTAAAAAGAAAAAAAATTGTACTCTCAACAGAAAAACAGCATAGAGCAATAAAATAAGATAAACATTCCTAACATTTGACAGTAGCTAAAGAACAGCATTGTCTGGAATTACAAGTTGAGCTTCTAAACCATAGTGTATACATTTCCAGGAATGCTCTAACATAATGCACACCAATGATATTGCTCTTTATTTTAGTGTCCCAAACCCATCCCATATGAATGCACAGTTTAACATTGAATTCACTCACATACATAACTGGCTTATGGTCAAAAACCTGGTTCTTAACTCTACCAAAACCCAAGATATGTTATTTGGGTCTAAAGCATGCAGAAAATACTGCTTATGTCCATTGTGCATCCTTTGTACTGACAGCACCCTCCTCTCCGTGGTGGGTGAACTTAAGTACCTTGGATTCAGCCTAGATGCTGCTCTGGATTTCTCCTCTCACATCTCTGCCATTAACAAAAATCCACTAATTCCAGGCCTGGCATGGCAAACTGTCTCCACCACTTCCTCACACTGGATGTACATAGAACTTTCCCCAAAGGCATTCAACTCCCATGCCTTCTGTACAGCTCACTTTTCCTCGCAAATGCCCCCAATACCTGACTTCATAAATGGGATGTTGCTTACAAAGACATCTGCCATTTTGCCTGGTCCTCCCCCACCTGACCCATCTTGCTCCTTATACTCCTCTCTGGGCTAACTCTCTCTCTATCTTTCTCTCTGTCTCACACTCCTATGCTCTAGGATGCTTTCTTTTCAAACTAATCAGGTCTGCTTCTCCGGCAATCCCTATCTCACTGCTACATGGTGCTTGGTCTACAAATTCACTAGTGCAGCACTGAATGCGGAATTCTGCCAGTGAGTTTAGCATGAAATGATCATTCTGCTGGTGGAATTTCCATTGGAACTGTGATCTGCAGAATAATATTCCACAGAACAGCTGTATTCCATGGACAATCATTCCACAATTATTTCTGTGGAACATATTGAAATCCACAGAATAAAATTCTGTGAACATTTTGTGGAAAAACTCATTCCTCATTTTTCTGATACAGAATTCTGCTGTGATGCTTTGTTTATTTTTTATCCAAAACTATATACAGTAAATAAGAATAGGGATACAAGACACATAAAAATGGATAATTAACATGTTTCATAACTTGTGTAGCGTATGATGCATAGTTCCAACAGGTTTTCATACAAACCGGCAAATCCAGCAGGCTTTAGATTTTTGTCAAGTCTATATCTCATTGTCCAAGGGCTAGTACTTATTATCTAGCATGAGACACACTTTGGCATTCACCAAAACTCTACTACATATATTGTTCTTTACTATGCAGAGTTTAGAAAGGTAAGGGTACAGGGGCTAAAAAATGCAGAGAGGTATAGTGAGGAGCAGCTTAGGTAGGAAAAGGAAAAGAAGGTAAGGAAGGGGAAGGCGGACTTGCACTCATGGTACAAACACAGGGTATTTGTCTAGCTGGTTTAGGACCCATTTGCACCAGCATATTTCAAATAAGGGTAGTCAGTCTATAGCCTGATGTGTTACTCATTCTAAAGTGTAGATTTCTGGCATGTTTCCTTCTAAATAACATGGGGGGGGAGCTTTGTCCATGTGCCATAGTCTTGTTATGGATTTCTTTGGCCACTAGGATTGATGAGAGAACTAACCTCAACACATTTTTACATTGTCTGTTGCCTTCTGAGGGGATTGCCATTAGAATGAATAAGGGAGTAATCTGGTCTGGACAGTCAGATATTATCTCAACCTCCTGTATAATGGCTTGCCAGAATGATTGTAGGTGGATGCATGGCTTGAGAATATGGGTGTGGTCAGCCTGTGGCTGACCACAGTTCCACCAGCATTTGCCTTTGCCTGCCTGCCCCTGTAGATTAAGCCACCAGTGCTGGTGTCTGAAAATACCTATACTGGCACTTTCAGGAGAATTGCCTCCAGTAAGTGATGGTTGTTAGTTTATATTCAGGAATGGCAAACTTTAGCCAGGTCTCCAAGGTGTGGGAGGTTACAAGTTTTGAGTTCCATCACTGGAGTATGGAGTCAGTGGAGTCAGGCGAGACCTCCTGCAGGGTTCTATAACAGTTATTGGTCAGGTGTGCCCAGGTTTCCCCAAGAAGATTGGCTTTGAGCAGTTGGACAAGCAGGGGAGGTTTCTGCAAGATGCTGGCAAGGGTTGTCCCATTCTTGCCCAGGTAGGAGCAGAGTTGAAGGCATTTGTAATAATCTGTGGGGTGGAGAAGGCATGAAGATTGTAAAGCTGAAAACAGCAAGACTCCCTGCAGGTCTATTAATTGAAACAAATGCCTAAGTCCCAACCTGTGCCAGTGCTGCATCATCACTGTATCTATATGGTTTTGGGGAAACTGGAGTCATATGCTATGGCATGGAGGAGCAGTCTGTTCTCCGGATTAGTCTGTGATGTTTTATAAATTTTACAGTGAGAAACTATGTATTCCGATATGCAAATTAGTTATGCAAAGTGATTTTGTCTCAGTTCATCATGGTCCTTTAAAGAGCCACTGACAGCTTTAGGAAAACTTTGAAAAAGTTAAGATTTATATTCAACTCCATCCCATTTTCTTTATTACTTCATATATTTCAAGTAATTAATTCCCCCTTTTCTTAATTACTGAAAACAGTTGCATAAAAACAATATTCCTGTGTTCTAGATTGTAGCCACTCTGGCTGCTTCTCTACACATGACATTGCAATCCCCTGTTTATGACATCATAAGTATCTCCAGAGCAACATATTTTGATGACATAAACAGAATTCTGATGTCAGGTGTAGGCAGGCAGCTAGAGCTAAAAGGGCAAAAATACTGTATTCATTCAAATACCCTTAGCAATAAGGAAGTAAGGATGAGAATTACAGAATAAAACGCAAAATATAAGCTACATTTATGCCTAAATATTAATTTTTTTCAGTTGTCTCAACTGTGTCAGGAGCTCTTTAAAGGTTTAGGAACTTCATGAACTTGGTTCATAACTAAGTGGAAGAACAGTTGGGGAATTTAGATATTTAATGAACCATTCATGAACATTCATCAAAGGTCATGAGTTCATGAACTTAATTTCATCTGGGCATGGACTTACAGGGCATGAGACAATAAGAGCAAAAATATAAAAATTACATAATGAGGCTAAAACAAGCAGAAGGCTGATGTATGCATTATTAAATCACAGTTCCATATTACAAGCAGATGGCCAGAAAATAACACAGTAAATACTCTTATGCAAAAAAGAAGGATTAGGATAGCAATCAAACATTTAGTTATCAAAAAACAGAAACAGGTAATTGTACAACTGAAGCTCACAATAACTATGGGAAAACAATTCATAGTAGCATGCAAAATGGCAGCAGAGGCCTAGCAAAAATAATTAATATTATAAACACAATAGGCTATACTAATAGCAGAATACAAACAGCAACATGCAAGAACAATAATATGCTGTATACTTGCAAGAGTTTACACAAACAGTGCAATATAATGCTGTAGATAAGAGTGTCACACTGTGGGTGCAGAGTCTCCTGCCAACTCTCTCCTCCCCTTGCTGACACCCACAGTGTGACACCTTTGTGCTCTAGCCTTTAGGGTCTGGACTGCAGTGGAGAACTGCTTGGGGCAGAGCCTCAAAAAGGTAACAGAACACATTCACAGAATACCCCCCTGATTGGATGACCTAGGCAACACAGTAGCCCATCAAATTGTGCATACTGCAGCACACAGCAGGGATGAGGCTAAAAACCAGCTGGAGGGCTCACTCATCCTAGAGTACAGCAGCTGGCCAGAAAGAAGAAAGTCTGTGGGGCAGAGGGCTGTAGGAAATGTGCCCAAGTCCAGAGAAGCCCCTAGTAAAACTACAGCACTCTGTTAAGTACACCAATCAGCTGTGTTGATAACTCGAGCCAGCTTCACTCCATTTGAAAGCAACCACAGCACTCACAAAACTCTGCTCCTTTGTCCGTAACACCTTCCCAATTGGAGGGCTCACTCGGCCAAGAGACATATATCAAGACATACATCAGGACAACAGCTCCAATTGCAAAACCACATTTAATTGGCTGTTAATAGAGGTAGAGCTTAGACTAAAAGTAATGGGGTCTGCGCATGCATGCAAGAAGGATGACAGCATAAACTAAGATGGGGAGAATAATAGGGTTTGTGTCTAACAAAAAGAAAGAGCAAACAAGCATTTGTCAATGCCGAATGTTGATTGCGTTGGTCCATTGAGCTTGCTCACTGCCCTTCTGTCACTCTCTCATTCTGTTTCTCCTGGTGCTGCAGGCTGCTGTTTTGTACTGGGCTCCTGCCTGCATTGGCACCCTTTTCTGTCCACAAAGAAATCCGCAGCTGTCCTGACAGAGTTCCGTTGAGGTGACTCACTCCCCCCCTCTCTCTCTCACTCATTCTGTTTTTCCTGGCGCTGTAGGCTGCTCTTTTGTACTGGGCCCCTGCGTGCATTGCTGCCTTTTTTTGCCCACAAAGAAATCTGCAGCAGTCCCAACAGAGCTCTGTTGAGCTCACTCACTCCCCCTCTCTCACTCATTCTGTGTCTCCCGCTGCTGCAGGCTGCCCTTTTGTACTTGGCTCCTGTCTGCATTGATGGCTTTTTCTGCCCACAAAGAAATCTGCAGCAGTCCCAACACAGCACCACTGAGCTCGCTCAGTCCCCCTCTCTCACTCGCTCATTCTATTTCTGACGGCGCTGCAGGCTGGCTTTTTGTACTGGGCTCCTGCCTGCATTGCCGCCTTTTTCTGCCCACAAAGAAATCAGCAGCAGTCCCGATAGAGCTCCGTTGAGCTTGGTCACTCCCACCCCCCTTACTCGCTCGATCTTAATCTGTCCCAAACACTGATTTCTGACAGCGACTGCGGTACTATATGCCAGAAGTGTGAAAACACATTTCAGCCAGGATGTAAAAAATGACAGCTGCACTGTTCATAAGGAGGTGTGAAAAAATGCCAGTGTTGAAAATGTGGCGTGAAAATATTACTAATTTGTGAAGTTACAAGGGTGCGTGGAAACTGCTCAATGCATGCTCATAATACAGTCATTTTATGGAGTTTCATCACAAAATTTTCAACACAGGCATTTTTAGGACCTCTGCTCATGAACAGTGTCAGTGTGATTTTCTTAATGTGTCCCAAACACTGATTTCCCACAGCAACCGCGCTACTGTGTGTCAGAAGAGCGAAAACACATTTCGTCCAGGATTTGAAAAATGACAGCTGCACTGTTCATAAGGAGGTGTGGAAAAATGGCAATGTTGCAAATCTGAAGTGAAAATATTGCAAAGTTGTGAAGGTATGGGCATGCATGGAAACTGTGCAATGCACGCTCGTAGCATACTCATTTTCCGGACTTTCGTCACCAAGTTTTCAATATAGGCATTTTAGGACCTCTGCAAATGAACAGTCTCATTGTCATTTTCATAATGTGCTCCGAACACGGATTTCCCACAGCAACCACGCTGTTCTGCACCGGAAGTATGAAAACACATTTCTGCCAGGATCTGAAAAATGACAGTTGTAATGTTCATAAGGAGGTGCAGAACAATGGCATTGTTGAAACGAGGATGGCGTGCACATGGCAGATGGCTGTGAGAGACCCAGGTGACCTGTGCAGGAGGGGAATTGTTGGGTGGAGCTGCAATGGGGGATGGGGCCATATGCATGGGGAACATCGTGCATTCACATGGGGGGTGTGTGTGTGTATATGCAAGACTGTGTGCATGGGTGAGTGTGGGGTCACGAGTGATGGGATGAACCGGGGAGCACTGTGCATTGGGCAATTGATGTGTATATAGAGCACCGTGTCAATAAACCTTTTTGCACCTCATCCCTACGGTGTGCTGTCCTTTTATCATCATTGCATTGGTAGGACCTTACTGGATACATGTTGGGTAGGGCATATCCCCCAGTCTCAACAATGCCCTGCGTCGGCCACTGCCGGTGGGCATCTGCCTGCCACTGACTTCCCCAGGGCACGCATGTGCGCACACACACACATGCACACATACAGAGCCCTGCAGGCACAGGTGCTACACATGCAGGGGCACCCAAACCCATTTCGCAACTGCGTTACATCCGCAGGGAGCACACACAAATGCATGAAAACAGGCAGGCTGCATCACTCACATCGCAAGATGCCATGCCGCTAGCCTCGCCAAATTGCAATTGCCATCACACATGCCACGTGTGCGCATATGCGATGTGCAACATGCGATGCATGTGCGAATTGCAAGTGTGGCACATGTGGTTGTGAGTCGCTAGGCCCAGGCACAGTGTAGTGGTACAGGGACTGCAGACCTGGGTGTAGGAGAGAGCTGGACCAGAGCAGTGCCATCTAGACCAGGACAGGGACAGACATTCAGCAGACTGGTGAGTACTGGGCCACAGCAGGCCACCCCCTTACATACTCCTACTTCATCTGTTACTGCCCTGAGGGACAGGGACAGGCATGCATACCTCTCAGCCTTTTGTTCCCCATTTATGGTACAGTGCCTGTCACAATGTGGAACACACGGGCAGCATGTGGAACACTTCAACATACAATACCTAGAAGCTCAGAACACTGTTGAACTGTTGCATTTTCGTCCAGGATGTCTGCTAATAAGTGACTGATATAGTGACATGCATCATGTACAATGGTGTGTTGCTCATGACTGTTGCCTATGAATGTGGAACAGGTACTCACAATGTGGAACAGGGAGCCTCTGTGAGATACAATGAGGAACATTCCTCGTAATGTGGTACAGGTGAGAGGTATGCAGGCATGACCCTCCCTAAGATGGACAGTCAGGAGGTCTGATAAGATATGTGCAGTGGCTGTGGTCAGTTCCAGGGGCTGTGCTGTGGGAGGGTGCCTTGGTGTATGGGGAGCATGGTACAGCCACACACCACTGTGTGGCAGGTGGTGTACTGGAAATGCCACATGTGTGTGTGGTAACATGTTATCTGTGTGGTCCATCACTCACCCATGCAGTTAAGCCAGGCCAAACTGCCCCCATGCCTGTGGTGGGGGCAGACATCCTATGGATGTGTCCTCTCCTGGATGGCACCAACAGTCCCCTCCCACTTGTGGGGACTATGTGGGACAGTGACCCTCAGTATGGGGTTCGCTGCCTCATGCAGTGGGGCACATGGTCAGACCTCTGTGGCCCCCATGGTGGTGAGACGTACGCTGTGTACTGCGGTGTTGGGTGTGTTGTGTACATGGCATCTGGCCAGCGGCCTTCAGGCACTGCACCGTGGCGGTGTGAGCAGCACACTGCCCATATGGGGTGGCTATGGGCCAGGGCTCTGGGGCAGGGCATGAGGTGGGAAAGCTCCCGTGCTGAGGGGCACCTGAGGGGTAAGCCCCCATACCTCTGAGCCTCTGAGCGGTACTGCCCATGGCACAGGCCAGCATACCTGCATGGCACAGGCCCAGGCCACACTCCGCAATGGCTCCTGCAGTACAGAGCTGTGCCTGCTGTGGTCGCAGCCACCCAAGTGGCCCACATGTGGTACGCACAGCTACCACGGCTGGGTGGGGTTGGAACCCACACTGCCATACATGCATTGGGCATGGCTGTGTAGGCCACAACACGGTACTGCAGTGCACACCCAATGGCATAGTGTATGCAGGCCCTGGCAGAGTTGACACCGGTCTGGCAGCTGGGACCCTGGTGTTGGCCACCCTGGACCTGGGATGTGCCTTGGGAGGGCGAAGGGTTTGGGCCTGGCTGTGTGGCACATCCCCACTGTACACGGCACATGGTCCACCATGGGTACGCCCCTCACTGTGGGCACTCAGGGAGGGTTGTGCCTGTTCAGGTCAGTATTGTGTTGGTGGTGGGCACTATTGACTGCCATGGTGGGTGGCGTGCAGGTGTACCGTCACGCCTCAGGTGTGTGGGTATGAGATGCAGGCAGGGTGCATCATCCGCCAGAGGCATGGCTGTGCCCAGCACCACACAAGCCCTTGTGGTCATTGCTGCCACACCACGGGCGGCATGCTGTACTACAAGGTCACATAGGTGAGTCATGGACTGTACGGTATGTGTGGTACAGCAGTCCTGTGTTGTAGGCATAGATGCATGGACAGTGTGCCCCAGCAGGCACACCATGGGTGCACAGTGCAGCTGGGACTGGTCACAGGATGCCATACTGGGTTGCCAACATGGCACTCATACTGGACAGCACAGGCGGTGCCATGACCCTGCCACACTGTCACTGTGCTGCTGCAACAGGGATGCATGTCTGTGTGGTGGGGTGTGTCACTGCAGTGGTGGACTGGCCCACATGCTGGCCTGTGTGCCGTATCCAGTCATGCTGCAATGTCCAACCTTGTAGCACCATCCATGCCTGTGTGTGGCACGTGGCGGCCCATGTCCCAGCTGTCCCACATGGAATGGGTCAGATGCTGCTAGACATTGCCTCAGACTGTGCGAAGGGGGCCTACACAGGTCATTGCCTGTGCCGAACACACAGGTGCACAGCTGCCTGCCCAGCTGGCTGTGTACCACTGTCCTTGTACCACGCCCTACATGTTATGCCCATCGGGTACGCACCTGACCACATCCACCCTGTGCAGGGTCGGTCACAGCAGGGTGTCCTGGGGCTGTCCTAGGCAATGTGTGGGTACGTGCCTGTGGGATGGAGCCAGTAGGGGGGTTGCAGCACCCACAGGCAGCTGGCCATGGGGGCACTTTTGGCTATGTACTAACCCATGTCCATTCCCTCCCTAGCTCCACGGTGGACACATATGAGTCTTTGGTGAGTATATGACATTGCTCAATGCGCACATTCCCAATGCCTGTACAGCACTGTGTACCTGACATTGTTGCTCTCTGTCCCCTGTGTAGAAATCAGCAACACCACACAGGTCCAGGTAGGTACACATTGCCACACCGCAGCTGCTTTGGGGGTCACTGACTGTGCCACAAGCTTATGTTGCCCTGCTCTTTCTTCATCCAGGTGTGCTCCAGAACCATCAGCGCCACCCACTCCAGACACCACGGTGCACAATACAGGTAAGAAACTGTCATTCCCCATGCCGGCATCCATGGTTGGCATTGTGTCTGCCCCTTGGGCACCTGGTGGTTGTGGCTGCATGCAGCTCCTCATGGGGGTGGCGGTGCAGATGTGTGGCAGGGCTGCATGTGGTGCTCCATGCCCACACCATGCAGGGTTGGGCTGCTCCATGCCTCTGCAGGGGACGGGCACCATGTTGGTGCACTGTGGTCACTGTGTGCAGCACTGTGTGTCTGGCCTCTGTATGGCACAGCTCGGCCTTTACATGCCTCATGCTGTGCATAGTATTGGTGTGGGGGAACCACTTAGGGTGGTGGGCCACAGTTGCAGACCTGTGGCCCGGCACTGAACCATGTCCCATGGCCAGTTGCGCATGGTGGGTTGGGGTGGTCTGCACAGCCACAGTGACATTGTGTTGTGATCCATGTGCCATTCCTTCCCCTGTTACAGGTGCACCACAGACGACTGGCCATTATGTCTTCTGGGTCATCCCTGAGCCTAAGCTGGTGTACCCCTAACTTTGCCCTGCATGAGACAGCACTGCTGGTGAACTACGTTCAGCAGTGGGGTGGGATGTGCTGCCACTTGGGAGCCAGAGGAGCAGTGCCACAAGCAGGAGCAGGCGTGGACAGTCATCTGCACAAGCATGGCGGAGATGACAGAGACATGCCGGACCATCCACCAACTGAGCCACCGGTGGCAGGACCTGTCATGGAGGGAGGCTGGGATCCTGCAGCGGATGCTCAGCATGGCCAACGGCAGGGACATGGACATGTGGTCTGGGCAGGACCCCAGTGTTGGCATGTAGACCTACAGCTGTTCATCTGTTGCAGCAGTGCTGGCGTGGTGGCTATGATGCATGGTGCCTCCAACACACTCACCTGTCCCTTTTCCCCCCGGGTTCCACTGGCACAACCCACAGCATGCAGCAGGGCTGCATCGCTGGCCTCAGGCTGGAGACACTGCACTGGAGGTCAGGTAAGTAGATACCTTGGTCCCCTTGTGCCATGGCCATGGATGGAAGCCACAATGTGGCTCATGCTGCACTCTCACATAGCTTGCCTATGTGTGTGTGCCCCTCTGTCTGGGCCCGGCACTGACTGCATCCTTTATATCCTTACAGGTGTCCATAGAAGGTTGCCACAGCAGCAGAGGGCCCTGCTGAGGGCTATGGCAGATGCAAGACCCACGATGCGGCAGAGTACCAGCTGCACACCCGGCGCAGGCAGCGGAGGGCCACGGTGCTGCCACCAACCTCCTCCTCCTCCACCTCCTCCACAGTGGCAGCATCCGAAGGGGACCCTGCCACATTGAACACACAACCAGACCAGGGGGACCCCACTGATGGTGGGCAATAGGGGCCGGAGCAACCACAGCTGCACATCCTGTACACAGAGTGCACAGTCACAGCCGATGGGATGGGGCCATGGCTACATCACCTACTGGACCCGCTGCTGTGGGCATCACAGCAAGGGCAGGTGAGGATGTCCCACCACTGGACACTGCACCATGCACTGCTGTCTCTGCAGCAGGGCACACTAGACCACGGCAGGAGGTGGCCATGCAAGTGTTGCAGCAGTGTGAGGCATTGCCTGTTGTGGCTCAGGAACCCACCGCTGAACCTGTGCAGGGTGGGGGCCTGGACTGGAAGTGCCTTGTGGTACTGGTGACGGCCATCCTGCAGGACATTGGGTGCCTCCATGGTCGGTGGGTGCCCTCCTCAGTGAACTCCAGTGGACCTAGGTCCCATGTGTCTGCTACTGCTGGACATGGGTGTGGTTTTCCATGTGGGTGGGCTTGTATATAGGGTTGGTTGGTATTGGTGGGTCTGTACATGTGGGTGTTGTGGGTGGTTATTAGGTGGGTGGATCTGCTTTTTGCTGTTTGTTTTGTGGGTGGGATTGTGGTTTGGTTGTTTGGCCTGTGTTGGGTTGTACGTGAGTGCGGGTTGGTGTTCGAGGTTGTTGTTGGTGGCTTTTTGGGTTTGGGTTTGCTGTTATGTTACTGTTTGTTGCTGTTGCCTGTTTTTCATCTACATCCCCCTTCCATTGTTACCCTGTATCCCTGTCCCGTTTTGTACATTAAACCTTTTGCCATACACACTGTGTCTCTGTGTCTGTTCCTGGTATGCTTGGCTGTGTGTGTGTGTGTGTGTGTGTGTGTGGGTGTGTCTGTCGCTATGCGCAGGGGTGCACACTGGTGTTGGTGCCTGCTGTCCCCAGTGTTGCCTCCCTGTGCATCAGGTTGGTAGGCCATTTGTGCTGCTCACAGCACAGGCCACTGTCCCCAGGCCACATCTGCATGGTGTTCTGTGTGCTGCGGGTCACCATGCATGCTATGGTGTCCATGCCACCTCACATTTTACCTCCTAGCTATGTGGTGGCACAGTGCCTGTGCTGCGCACTTCCTCCTCGGGGTGCCATTGTTCCCTGCAGGTGGCACAACTGGCATGGATGTTGGTGTGTCTCACCACCATTTGTCCACTGGTCTGTACCACACGGGGCTGTGTCCCTGTTGTGATTACACTGTTTACATGTATCAGTGGCTATGGCAGGGGCTTGCGCCTGGTGGCACCATCATCCCTGCATTGTGCCTGTGGCCTTTGTGCACCCTTCGTTCCCTGTGCCACACTGCCCCTGTGTGCCTGACTTCCTCGGACACTCTCTGTCTTATCTCACATGGTAATTGCTGTGTGTCCAGCCTGTCTGTCCCTGCTCCTTTCTATGCTGTGTATGTTACACCTGCTCCCTCCTGATTTATGTTGTGCCGGCTGGTCTTGGTGTAAGTTGTGGCACTACTGCTTCTAGAATCACGCCCTGGCATTTCTCTTCTGTTTTCTTGGTGTATGTTCAGTTGCGCATTTGCGTGCCTGAGGGTTTGTTGCAACTGTGGCGTAAGTCACCATTGGCATACTGCGTTGCATCAATATGCATCTCGCAATGTAGAATTGCATTTGGTGTATTTGCTGGATGTATTTGTGACTTGCGCCATTCCCATTGTCACATCTGCATTGAGCATTGGCATATGCTTTCTAGAATTGGGCCCTATGTGTGCAGAATGCAGCAAGAAATTCTAGAACAAACAAAAGTAGAGGCTTCTTTCAGTGATGCATATATCTGCCTGATGGTAAAAAAGAAGGGTAACTTAGAAGTTTCAAATTATCATGCTATTTCACTTTTACATTTTGACTCTTTATTTTTTTTATTTCAATCTAGGATTACAATACCTTTGAGCTCTTTTACAAAGGTTCCACGTCAGCGTGTGCAACAGTCATCATTTGTAGTTACAAACATATAGTCATTGACTTACAGACATGTAATAACCAGTACAAAGACTTGAGCTATGAGCAAGACAAGGGAAGGAGGGTGGGTGGGTGGGGGTGAGTGTAGGAGATTGAGGGGAAGGAGGTGCAGGGGTAGGGGAGTATGGGAGTGGAGATATGGGGGGAGGTGGGTGAGGGTGGGAGACAATGCAGCCAGGGGGCCTTGTCGAGGGAATATGACAGGTGAGATGCTAGGGGTGCAAAGACTGATTGTAAGTGCTGGGTGCTGGGGCATGTGCAGCTGAAACGGTGGAAATGTTAAGATGGGCAATCACAGGATACAATCAGTGAGAGGCACAGCTTGGACTTGAAGAGGCCGAGTGTTGGAGCGGTTGCTATGTCGCTGCCAAGAGAGTTGAGCCAGCTGGATGCCCGATAGGCGAATGATCTTTGTCCTTGGGTCGTGCGACATTGTGGGATATGTAGTAGATGGGATTTGGATCTCCTTGTAGTGACGTTCATATGTCTAGGCTTAAGGAGGGCACAGACACCAGGTGGGGCAAGCCCCATTATAATTTTCTTGGCCGTGATGCAGGTTTGGTATTTTATGCGTTTGTCCAGTTGAAGCCATCCAGATTGGGAATAAAGGTCACATGTGTGGGTACGGCAATGTGAGCCAGTGATGAGATGACAGGCCTTATTCAGGGAGGTTGCGATATGTTTGAGAGCAGTGGTAGTTGCAGACCCATATATGATAAGACCATAGTCTATGATGCTGACGATGGAGCTTTGGATGGCCACTGACAGTGCTTCTGGGGTTAGCTGTTTCCTGTGCCAGAATAATATGCCTAACCTCGCATTGGCAGACTTTGCAACATTGCTGATATGGACAGCGTATGAGAGGTGGGGATCAAGGGTGATGCAGAGGTACTTGAATGATTGTGTTTGCTCTAGGATGGCTCCTTGTTCGGTTGCAATGGAGAGGTGGAGTTGTTTGTTTTTGTTGTGGGGGCTGAAGAAGACCATAGACTTGTTTTTTTTTCTGATTGAGAAGCAGTTTATGATTTAGGAACCAAGATTCGATGGAGGAGAAGGCCCGCTGAAGTTTATTTTGTAATTGGATTGGATCAGGGTCCGAGGTGAGGATCACAGCATCGTTGGCATAGAGAATTATTTGTTCTGGGCAGCTGCCCGGTAGTGAGTTTAAGAATAGACTGAAGAGGAGGGGTCCCAGAATGGAGCCCTGGGGGGGAGTCCTGAGCGGACCGGTCTAGGGTCCGAGAGTGTATCAGCAATTCTTACTGTTTGGGACCGTTCTTTAATGTAGCTTTTAAACCAGCCAATGGAGTCGGTTGACAGCCCAGTGTTCTGAAGCTGGACAAGTAGGAGGTGGTGATTGACGGTGTCGAAGGCTTTAATTAAGTCAATGTAGATTGAGCCTAGTAGTTCACTGGAATCAAGTGCATTGTGGATTGCGCCGGAGAATTCAAGTAGGGCTGTGGAGGTGCTGTGACCTTTGCGGAACCCGTGTTGTTGCTTGCACAGGATGTTGTACGTATCCAGGTATTCTGTGAGCTGGTCCAAGACTATGCATTCTAGTGCCTTGGAGAGTGAGGGTAGTAGGGAGATAGGTCTGTAGTTATCATGGGCAGTTTTGTCACCACTTTTATGGATTTGGGTGACAGTGGCAGATTTCTATCTGTCTGGGATCTGGCTAAGGCTGAGGGAGAGGTTGAAAATTCTGGTCAGAGGACTAAGCACTTCATCAAGTGTGAGAGACAGGATTTTGAGATTGAGGGAGTCATTACTGAATCTTGATTTACCAAGGGCTTTGATAACATATTTGCGTACTTGGTGAGCCTTGACTGCTTTGAAGTAGAAGCGGGGGGAGCTGGTGGGAGTAGTGTTCATTGTGTACAGAGGGGCTTCACCATCTTTGAAGAAGTCCTGGGGAAGGACAGTGCTGAGGTCAGTAAAGGCTTTGTTAAAGGTATCCGCAATGGTTTTTGGGTTGAGGGTTGTGGTTCCGTTGACTCTAACATGCTAAGATTTTGCAAATAGATCAATTAATAGGATACAAAATTTAGTGTGTAAAGGACTAGTGGGATTTGTATGAGATTTGTATGAGATCGCATATCAGCTGACAATTTACAACATCTGCACTCTGTTATATAGACAGCAAAAAAAAAGCCTTCTACTACCCTGTCTTTAGAAATTGGGAAGTCTTTTGGCTGTAGTGGGACTATGTCCAAAACGTTTTAGATTCTTTTAATTTTTGCCACATATTTAAACAATGGATTTCAATTATTCACTAATGGGATACTCTCTTAGCCCTTCCAGTTACATAGATGCACACTACAGGGTTGCCCCCCCCCCTTTTTATTTTGGCATTAGAACCCTTAACAATACATATAAGTGATGCATTTCAAGTTCATGGTATTAAAGTTGGGACAATAGAAAAGAAAGTGTCTTCCTTTGCAGATGATTTATTACTTACTTCGACACAACCCCACTTTCCCATTCTCCACCTTAACGCACAATTAAACAGATATAGTTCAATCTCAGGTTTAAATGTAATTGGGAGAAATTGGAAGGGATAATGATTTCAGCATCCCAGTTTGAAAAAAAGAAAGATTATCTAAATCCTTTGATTTTCCATTGGCAGACAAAGGAAAACTGTGTTTCAGCATGAAGAATTCTGACTTAATTCCCCAAATAATCCAGTCCTATCTAACCACACTTAGAAACAAACAACAGAAAGACCTAGAAAATGGACAAAACCTTTCCCTCTGGGGGAAGATTAATTCTATAAAAATGTGTCTCACCTGCAAAGTCTTCTATTTATTAAATAATCTCCCAATACACATTAACTGTAACTGGTATAACAAGTTTGACAATATGTGTTTAAAGTTCTTATGGGATAACAAAACTCCTTGATTAAGCATTCAGAAACTGAGCACTCTCTGGAAAGTAGGTGTTTTCAGTTATTCCTGGTGGCAAGGCTATCAGTGGACCTTTTTATTGAAACAGTCTTCACAATGTTCAGAAATGATATTAAGGAAACTGATCCAATGTGGTTAAGTGCAGAAAGAATGTTATGCTAACCTCATCCACTAACAGATTAAAAAGTATTCTACTCCCCTTACACCTTAAAATACATCCAACTCTTACTTTGGCACTGTAAACATGTAACAAAGAACTTAAGTCTTGATATGGGCAGACTAGATGAGCCTAGCGGTCCTTATCTGTGGACAATTTCTATATTTCTTTCTTTCTATATTTTTATTCAGTTCCACATGATTTTATACCAGTACAGAACAACCCTAATTTTACTCATAATGGAAGAGAGTTTAAAGACACTGTTTGCCACAAAACAGGGAGAAGGCAAGCCAAGAACTTAGTGGATCCAAATACAAATGTAATGCTATCCTTCGAGGAACTTAGGAAGAAATATTTACATAGGGGGACATATTCAGAGCCAGCTGGTTGCACGTGCATAATGGTGCACCATGCAAAAAAAAAAAATGGGCTGGCCAGATCTGCTGCAATATTCAAGCAGATTACGTGATCTGAACAGACCGTGCAATCTGTTTGAATATCAGATCCTGGTTGCATGATGCATAGCAGAGGGTCACCATGTTCCATGCAGTGCAACCAGGGTGCAGGGCTGACTACCACTCATAGGGGTATTGAGTGGTGCACACTGGTTTGTGTCACAGCTCCCATGGGTGATATTCAGCCAACATATACAAATGAGCCCATTGGAAATGCATGGCACAAAGGGGCCATTTGATTGCCCATTATGGGCTAATCTGCATGGGTGCACCATGAAGTGTGCCAGACAAGCCCCCCCAGCCCCAATCACTGTTGTTCTGAAAAGCATCCCCTATCATTGTTCAGTGGTAGTCCAGATCCCATCTGCCCTGAGCACCGTATCAAGAAATGTGAACCCCAATCACTGTATTAGCAAGTTATACCTCTGATCACTGGCTTATTAAACAACACCCCCAATCACCATATTATCAAAAAAAAAAACCCTGAACGCCATCATATCAAATAACACCTCGACTGCCATTCTATGAAATATAAGCCCCAATCACCTGTCCCAGGTAATCTTGTGGTCCCCCTGTCTCCAAACAATGTTTTCATATTAAATATTCCTAGTCCTCTCATCCCTAGCCTAGTGGTCCCCCCCAGACCCGATCCATATGCATCCAAAAGCATCCCTGGTAGTCCAGTGGCCTCCCCACCTTGTTAGTCAGTGACCCACCATCCCGCTGCCCCCCAACCTAACCAGAGCCAGCGAATAGCACAGCCCATCTCACCCTGCCACTGCCAGCCACTGACTGAACTCTACAGGAGTGTGTACAGTATTGAGTACATGCCCATTGATTGCCCTGTCAACCAATGGGCATGTGCTCTATACTGTATGCACTCCTGTAATGTTCAGTTGGTGGCTGGCCATGGCAGGGTGAGGTGGGCTGTGCCAGTCACTGGCTCTGGTTAGGTTGGGGGGGAGTGAGGTGATGGATCACTGACTAACAGGGTAGGGGCCACTGGATTAAAAGGGATGATTCTGAATGCATACGGGTCAGGTCTGGGGTGAAGGGACCACTAGACTACCAGGGATTTCAGGATCTGGGATATTTAATATGACAACAGTGATCAGGGATGGGGGGACCAATAGACTTCCAGGGATGAGGGGCTCAAGGATGTTTAATATGAAAACAGTGATCAGGAATTGGGGGACCACTAGACTACCAGAGAATGGTGATCAGGGCATATATTTTATACAACAGTGATTGGGGGTGTTTTCTGATACTATAGTGATCGGGATGCTCTTTAATCAGCCAGTGATTGAGGGTGTTATTTATTATGCCAGAGATCAGGAGAGTTATACAATATGATGGTGATTGGTGTTATTTGATAAAATGGTGATCCAGGTTCATATTTCATGAAACGGTGCTAAGGACAGGGGGGCCACTTGACTACCAGGGATAGGGGGAATGGTGCATTTTATGCTATGAACAGTGATCAGGGTTGTGGGGGCCAACTAAACTACCAGTGAACCCAGCCCTAAAGAGTGCGAAAACAGGTCTGCACACAGTTTAGTGCTGGGTTTCAGAAGTGCAATTCTGTTCCACAGCTGAAGGCCGATTTGCGCTTCTGAATGGTTTCAATATTTTGCTGCATGGCATATGCATGTGGGACCCCTCCTTTGCATAGGCACAGCACAATATTGTGTAGGTCGGCACTGTTGGGGTTGCACTGCGCATCCGTTCACTTTGAATGTAGGCATGCCCTCAACAGCCAGTGCATTTTGGGGTTTGTATGGTGCATCTCAGGATGCACCACACAAATCCTTTGAATATGAGGCCCAAAGCTTGTATTTTTGGTTGTTCAAACAATCAATTGACAAAACTGAAGAAAATACCATGCAGATAACCTAGAAATCTGAATGCGGTTCTGGGTGGGGTCAAATTTGAAAAGTAGTTGAATTCAGGGAAGAGACAAGCCTTTATATAAAATTATCTCATACTGCAATATATCTGTTACCTCTAGCTAAAATAAAATTGAAATTAGATCTTAATATTAAATGATCATTTTCCTCTTCAGAAACACTATTTAAAACACTTATTGATGTAGCAGGGAAGTTAATGGAAGGTTCATCCACTTTAACTTGTTACAGAGATACTACTATTCTTTTTAAAGTCTAAACAAAATAGGACGAATTTCTCAACATGTTTGTTGGAAATGTGGAGCTTCTCAGGCCAACCTTAGGTCAACTTTTTTGGTTCTGCCTGAAATACAAGCAAAATGACAAGAAATTCAGGATTTTTGTCAAAAAAGTTTGAAGAAAGATATCCCCTTTTCTCCTCTTGTTTTTGGTTTTGGAGATGCAGCTTTACTCCAACGCTTATATAAACCACACCAAGTCTGTGCATTACCATTAGCCTTATCATATACTGTAAATTATTTATCCTCCAGTACTGGAAAGATAAGAAAAGTACCCTCAGTTCGAGAATGGATGGCTTCTTTATGGATCCTTGCAAATAAAGAAAGAATTAATTATTAAATGTTATATAAAATGGGTATGTTCACCAAAGTATGGGAACCTTTCTTAAATTAAAAAAAAAAACTCTCTTGAAATAGTTGACATTACAACTCACTTCATCTTTGTTGTACTTCATATCTTTATTACTGCTTTATTTCTTCATTGACTTTAAATCAGAGAAAGCCTATATTTTTATCCTATTTAATATAAATGTTTGAATTTGTTTGTTGAAAATTAATAAGCATTTTATTGGAAAAAAAATATCCTAAAATGAATTTACAGAGTGCGGGAGCGTCCCTGACCAATCTCAGTGCTTCCTTCAGTTGCACACGAGGTACTCTTGCTACCATAAGAGTATCACATGCAGTGAGTCACTGTAACTGGCTTCTCAATGATTGTTTGTGCTGTCAGCATTTTAAATTAAAAAAGAATTTTCTACGTTAAAAAAGTTAGCAATCTATAATAATCTTATGGGTCCATTTGGAGGCCTCTTATGGATTTAAAAATGTTGCCTCTTGCATCCTGAGGACCACGGAACTGTTCACCTTCGGTTTGCAGTCCTCTGATCCTAAGAGCGTGCAAGGTGACACTCTTATAGCCATATGATACCCACCAACTAGACCTATAAACGTATATTAATCTGCTTTGGTAGAATGAATTGCATGTATAACAGTCCAAGAAGTTATGTATTATCATATATCTCAACAAATGATAGTAATAAGTATTGGGCCCTTGCACACCCTAGTGGCTGGTTGTTATAAAGTACAGGTACAGGCACCACACTATTTGATTGGTGACTTGAGTAGGTTAAATTGATTTGCCCTGACTTGCTTACATAAGGAATTCATCTCTCTCCATCACCTGCACAATCTGATTCTAGATTTTCTAGAATTTTGATTCTTGGTTTTTGGAATTATATTGAGCCTTCTTGAGCTTAAGACACTCTGTTATGTTTTTTTTCATGTAGTCCTAATGTTGGTGGGGAAATACTCATTCACTGCTGGGTAACCATTCTCCTGGCATTAATATAGTGCTAGCCCCCATACTGAGCATTCTGTGTGTAGTACAGTTGGTGTCTCTGCCCTGGGAGAGGTTCCATAGGAGAGAAGGGTTACTTCCTGCACATCACTTGCTCCATTGTCCTATGAATGTCACAGCAGAAGGATTTTACTTTTGGGTAAGTAAGGGCTCAGTGTATAAATTCCCCTTCTTCCACCTGGTACTTGGGGGATCTTGGGTTCTGCCCTGTCTACATTTCATGGAGCTTACTAGGGGTATAGTAGGCCCTATAGAGAACGTTATGCTTTATCTGCCTGGGTTTATTACTCCTTGTACATTGCTGAGCATGGAGGAATGCTCTGTGTCCTGTGGATTCAGGGATTGTCTGCTCAAGGTCTATGGCATATTTGTTTTTTATATTCTCTAATGGGTCTGGGAAGGATCTCAGCATGAGTCTGCAATAGGCTGACAGGGGCTTGATGAATGACTGATGGTATATCATCACATTTCTGAATGGGAAGAGGATTGGTGGATGGTTGATGGTATATCACAACATTTCTGAATGGGATAGAGGTAGGGATATTACCAGAGGGTTCCAATTTGGCCATCTGTACATGCCTGAGTTTCGGATACACAAAGAAATGACTTGCCTCTAGACTATACATTTGTTTCAAAGACATAAAAGACAATATATATCTCCCTTCATATAGGTCCTCCACCTTTGACACACCTCTTTTTGACCATCTCAGAATTCCTTGATACAAGAAAACATTGTATCCCAAAGTAGTTTTAAAGACCTGGAAGAGGGAGACCTGGCGAGAGATGGTTTTGACCTGGCCAATTATTTTGTGGCCATAACCCATGCGTGGATAGTGGTTCTGGTAAAGGGACCTTCAGATGGGAAAGGGATAGACATAAACTTCCATCAGTGAGGGGGGGATCAGAGGTGATACTCTTCAAGTTGTTGCCATGGAAGGCCTAGGGCACCCCTATGCTGTTCCACATGTACTGGCAGGGCAACTAAGTAATACTGTTGCATATTGGGCATTGATATACCTCCTAAGTCAGTTGGGGCCTGTACCACATTTTCTTTTGTTCTAGCATTTTTATTTCTTCATATAAAGGCAGCTACGCAACTGTTTAACTGGCTAAGAAAAACTTGTCTGGGACCCTAACAGAGACTGAAAAAAGTAAAGGAATTTGGATAGGATACACAGTTTGACACTACTGATTATAGACAATGGGAGGGCAGTCCAACTTTCTAATTTCATCTTGGCTTTCTTCAAATAAAGGGGAATAATTAAGCCTGAATTGTTTTGATGCTATCATTAGAAATATGACCTTCAGACATTTGAGTTCTGCAACTAATTTTATGTTAAAGCAATTGTTTACAGGACAGTCTGAGTTTTTCCCACTTCAGAACATGAGTTCACTTTTTTGTCAGTTTATTTTATGACCTGCAAGTGCTCCACATTCAGATAGCAAACCTACTGTCTATGACAGTAATTGTAGTGGATCTTTGATAAATAATAAAATACAATTGGCAAATAATGGAACCTTATGATCCGTGTTATCTATGTTACCTATGTGGAACCTATCTATGTTTGTTTTATTATGTAGTGCTGCCACCAATGGCTCCAAAGTGAGCACATATAGGAATAGTGAGAGAGTGCAAGCCTTCCTCATACCATGGAGTTAGTTCAAATGGTTAGGATATTGTAGGGTTAGTTTAAAGTGATCTGACATATCTACATTTTGGGTCTAGCCTGAATCTTTCCAGGTTATGGTGCATGAACTCTCACTCCACACTGTCAAATGCCTTGTCTATGTTGAAAGACAAGATTCACGGTTTACTTCCTTTACCATCACCCCCATGGCATCCAATATCAAATTATATTTAAAGCTCTACACATTTTAGCCTTCCCTTGCCTCCCTTTTAACAAATCCAGCCTGGTCTGGACGTATAATACCTAAAAGAGCTTATTTCAACTTGCTTGCCGGGATTTCAGCAAATATCGTATAGTTTGTCATTAAAAGGGAGAATGGGTGTGGCAGCCCTTCTTGAATACATTAAACCCTGAGGAACTCCTTCACCTGAAAAATGGGTAATACAGTTTACAATTTTTCTTTCTGGGAGGTTTTATTATTGCGGAACAACTATAGTTTTGGTATTAACTGATAAAGAAGCATATTTATTCTGTTTCATGAAATGGTCTATGTACTAGAGATGTTGCAAAATAAAATTTTGCCAATGAAATTGCTGCAAAATCGGCAATTTCACCGCACAAAATATTTCGTAAAATTTGTGCATTTCACAGAATATTTTGTGGGTGTGAAATGTGAAATTTTCCCCCAAAATTGTGAAATTTCACCTGACAATTGTGAAGTTTCGTCCTAAAATGATGAAATTTTGCCCAAAAATAGTGATATTTTGCTCTCAAATTGTGAAATTTCACAGCAAAATTTCACCATTTTCAGGCAAAATTTCACGATTTGGGGACATTTCACAATTGTAGGGCAAAATTTTGCATTTTGCGCACATTAAATATTTCGCGAAATACATGAATTTTGCGAAATATTTCACGTAATGAAATTTCGCACAACACTAATACTAATCATGCAGGGAGCTTCTGTCAGATTAAGTTACTTAAGTTATCAAAGTTATTTTTATTAGCTTGATTCCTGGTTTACAGACTGTCATCATTGAGTCTGTGACAGATTAGAGGTTATCTTTTATTCTAAGACAGGATAGTTTCCCTACCTCTGTTTATTTCTCATGACCCGTCAGCTGTCATTGTCAAATGACTCAGACCCAGTTGTATATATTTGTAATGAACTGTGTTTTGTTTTGAGTGTTTATTGATCTTGTATGCATAAACTTAATAAAAGTATTATGCAAAAAAAAAAGGAAGAATGGATGGTAGGAGGGGTAGAGCTCCAGGTCCATCCCAGTTTTTAGTAAGACCACAATAGTGGCTGATCATGTGGGGGGGAGCAACATTCCTCTTTCCATGTATTCCACAAGCATTTCCACACAGGGATTCCCTGAAGTTTTCTAAAAACATTGTAGAAATCCACAAATGGCCTGTACTGGCCTGGTGCCCTCCCTCCTTCAGGTCCCTAACTGCATCTGTTACTTCCTCCTATTTAATGTCCCTGTCCATACTGACTCTCATTTTTGGTGAGATTGGGGGGAGAGGCACCTGGGCAGCAAAGTGGTTAAGTTGCTACTCATCTGGTGATTCTTGTGATGTATATTAGAGTCTGATATTAACTCCTAAAGCACTCCCCAAAAACTGCCAGTTTTGATGTCTGGGACCCATCCTAAGTGAAAAGACAAGAAATTCTAGCAGTCCCAGCTTTGGATTTCAGCTGCTATGTTAGCCATTTACCACAGTGGACCCACTGAAACATTGTGCAGCTCTGGCTAGAAGTATCGCCTGTCTAATCGGAGACTGAATAGTGTGTTCAGCTTGACCTTCAGTCTCTGAAGAATGCAATAAGCCTTGTGGAGTGGGGTGAGCCATATGTGACTGCTCACATTCCTGCACCTTCTGAGTAAGGTTTTTAACTGCTTCTGTGATTGTCTGCTTTTGTGGTTAACAAAAGAGATGGTCTCCCCCAATGAAGGCCTTCAGTGCTTCCCACTTGATAGTATTCAAGGTGTCTTCTGCCTGTTGAATTAGAGGAATTCTTTAATTTTGTTACCCATGCATTCCCTGTCTTTCATGGTCTGCAACAGCAACACACCCTGGCAGGGGCCAGCCCCTTCCAAACCCAGTGATAAAGTCAAACTGGCATGATCTGATATCAAGATGGCATCAAGGTGCACATGTGCTTTATTACCTAGCAATGGGATCCCCAATAGGAATGTGTCAATGCGTGCATAAGAGCAGTGAGCTTGGGAGTAGAAAGTGTATTCCCTCCTGAAAGGATTCCAGTGGTGCCTGGCATCAACCAATGCATGGTCCTTTGCTAGCTCCTAGAGTGCTTTGCAACTCCTATTGTATGTCAGGGGAGTACGGGTCGACCTATCCAGGGCAACATCCCATATACAGGTCGTCACCACCTAGCACCCATTCTCCCTTCAGTGCCACCATTTCTACTGAAAGCTTTTGGAAGAAGTCCCTGGAGTCTATTAGTGGCATATATGGACCCTATTACAAAACTTTGGCCACTCCCATTCTCAATTTGAGCTAAAGTTTATCACACCTGTGCTCTGCGGTCTGCAATGGCTGCCAGTTCGATGGTGAATCACCTTCAAGGTTGGTCTGCTGACCTACAGTGCCCTACATAGACCGGGTCTGCACTACCTGCAAGAGCTCCTGCATCCTTACTGCCCCCTCCACCCACTTCATTCACCAGCGAGGGATTGCTATAGATTCCCAGGGTCAGTTTGAAGACATCTTGTGCTAGGGCTTTTTCATGTATGGCTCTGACCCTGTGGAATTCTCTACCTCATTTTGTAAGAGAGTGCCTGATCATGGAGAGTTTCAAGTTGGACTTAAAAACATACCTGTTAGGTCTTGCCTTTCTGGATTCCTGACGATTATTTATATTGTATAAAGCTGTTTTATATTTTAGTAAGTGTTTATTTTGCTGCATTTACATTTTTTTGTACAAATGCTTAGATATTTAGATTTGTGCTTTTTAAAATAAAGATGATTTGAGCTGATTAAAGTGTATCTGCCCCCCAACCCTGATCACTGATACTTTTGAGCACTTACAAACTGAGTAAGGGCAGATCCAAATGGCTATTCCCCAAGCTTTGGAATTAAAAGTAGGTGCCTGCCACTTCCCTCTCCCCAGTTCCTATGCTTGTGGGCAAGTTCTCCCCTGCCATATGAGCTTCTTGAAGCAGAACAATATCTGGTTTCTTCTCTTTAGCATAATTTAGAGCTTTGTTTCCTTTTGACTTTCTAGCCTGTTAATATTCCAGGAAAAAGTTTTACATTATTAACCATTGTCTAGAGTAAGATATTAAATCTCATCCCATGGCTTTGATTTGGATAGCACTAGAGTTGACCTTAGTAGGGTTGATCTTGTTCTTATGTAGTAAGTCAGTACTTTCCTAATATTGCCATGTATTCCCCTGTATCCCCCTTTCCTCATCCCTCCATATAACCTGAGCAGTCCCATCTTCATCTCTTCTCCCCCCACCCCTTCTTCCAGGCAACCCCAAATGGGGCCTGGAAACCCTGATACTAAGCAAACTTGGCAGATATTGTGGTTTTCAGCAATTGACAACCACAACCTACACTAACAACATGTACATATCCTAAGAGTATCCCAAAAGGAGGCCAATCTGACATCTTGTGAACAGTTTCTAAATGCTTCCTCCCCAGAGCATCCACCACTGACAGGTCACCCTTTCCTTAAAATTGTAGGGCATAAGAGATTTTCCATCTTATAGGCTATATGACACCACTGCCAAGCATCTGAACACAGGAATCATTCTCCTACCCCATAAATCATTGCTTTGAACACTATGCTTTCCCTTAACATTAGTCTGGTGCTGGTCCCAATCCCAGACTATCAGACCATAATCAGGTCATAGGATCTCCCCATCTCCTTCCTTGGTACAGCTCAACAATACTATCCAGGGCTGAAGCCTGGACTGTGATCTATTCATCCAGTTATCAGGTTTAAAATTGCTTGTCCACTGGGCACCACATTCTTCATCCCTCCCCAAACTTCCTTGAGTTGTTACTCTCTGAGACATTAGATACAGACCAACAAAGTTCATTAGTGGAACTGTATACTAGTGCTATAGTCATCTGGTCAATGTTAGTACTATTAACATTAAGAGTGAGAGCAGGGTCCATAGTGATCCCAAGAGTGGAAGTGCTCAATACTGAGCCAATAATGGGTACCATGTGTTGTAGTTACTTGACACAGCCAAGAGGCAGGATCTACTGAAAGCTGGGCCTCGGCATAACTGTTCCCTCATCCTTAGCTCAACTAATGTCCACTCTTTCCTTCCCCACTCCCCCATCCACACACCATAAGAGTCAAAAGAATAATCATTAGAACATTGCTTTGTCAATTCTGGTCACTTGTGAACCTGGCCAGCATTCAGTTTAATTTAACTACTATGAGTCAACATGATCAAAAGCATGTAAGGTTGGTTGACCACACTGGCAAGGGACCTGGGGCTTTTCTGCTGCAAGGCTTAGCACAGAGGGCTGGCCCACATGTGGCTCAGTCTCCAGATGGGTGAGTGTGATAGTGATTGGATTGCAAGGGTACTTCCTGAGATTAATTTGCGATAGTGAGCAAGGTCCAAGGGAACCTCCTGAGGTTAATTCAGAAAATAACTGTGGGATAAGAAGTGGATGGATCATATCTTATGATAATCCTACTGCTTTTCAAGGCACTGGTGCAGTTCTCCTCTAGCTTAATCTCCCTGCAGAAGCTACATCCTCTGCATCTTCCATGGAGGTAAAAAATCTTGGTGGCTGAACAGGCTTATTATTTGGGGTTTATAGATGTATAAGTGTGAGAATTGCCATCCCCAATGAAACAAACTGAATTTCACATTTGCAAACTTTTGGCATTCCTTTTTCAGCTGCTGACTGTAGTCTGGTAACATACTGACCTCCGGGCATGCAAACTGTATTGGGCCCTTAGCTCTTGCTGCTTTCAGGATAGTCTCTCACCTGGGGTGCCAGAACTCACTAGGTAGTGTTAGGAGTGGTGCCTGGGTCTCAGCTTTCCCCTGGGGTTCTAGTGAGCTCTTTCAACATCAGTGTTAAAGCCCTCAGCCCCTAGGTCCAGATGCTCTTCTAGCCATTTTTTGATATAGTCAGTGGGGATTGTGCCTGCTTTCCCATCTGGTAACCCCACAATAAGGACATTAGACCACCAGGCTCAGTTTTTCTGGTTGTCCACCGGAGCTATCAGTGTGCCACAGTTTCTTGTAGCTGCTTTAATTACCAGACCCAGTCAGCTGTCTGATCTTCAATGCTTCCCCCCTCTCCTCCATCTCAGCTATTCTCATCTCATGTGCTGCCATGGTCTCTTTGAGGCCTTCCAGGATGCTAGAGGTGTGAATAATCTGAACCATGTTATTTCTAAACCCCACATGCATTTCAGTGTGAATAGTGTTTATTGAGGCAAAAAGTGAAGAGTCTATACACTGGGGTAACTTGTCCCATAGAGTCAGCACTGTTGCTTCCTGCTAAGCTGGTTGCTATGGCCTGGGTTTCAGGAGGTAGGACAGAGTTTGCAGTTGCTCAACTTCTGCTAATAGTAAGTGGATCAGTTTTTTTTATGAATGCTGGTTGCTTATGGTGCACAGATTCTCAATATTGGCACCTTTGCTTTCACAATAGTGAGTGGATTAGTTTTTTTTTATGAATGCTGGTTGTTTATGGTGCACAGACTCTCAATATTGGCACCCTTGCTTTCACAATCAGCAACTCTACCACTCAGCAATCACATTCAGTCTGTTGTTACCTATAGGTTTAAGGATCTCAAAACCTCTAACCCCCCTAGCCTACTAAAATAATATCCTTGGTGCCACTGCAGGCTTCAAACCTTGCACCCTTACTACCAGACTTATTGCAGCTCTGCCACTCAGCCACCATATCTGGCTCTTGAAACCTCTGGCCACCTTCCCTGATCCACGGCAATGGGTAAGGAAGTCCACCTCAGTCCAGGAAAGCCGTGTGTGCCGCCACTGGCCCAGCATGCTCAGAACTCTACCCAATTGGTTCTTGCCCTCTCTGCCTGGTCATGATTGGCTGCAGCGACCACTGACTCCATGGCCAAGCTCAGGGCTGCTGTGCCCATAGACTAGCATTGCACTCTGCCACAGCTTTTGTCACAGCACCAACCTCACTATCTCCTGGTCTCCTACTGACCAAGGGACTGGACTATTATTTTCTGCCCCAAGCTTAGCTGCCCGGTGGTTGCTAAATAAAACTATTTGTTTATCTGCTGTTAGTGTACACTGTTTACTGCCGAATCAGACAACTGTTTTATTTGTATTTTTCTTCTGTTGTGCACTGCCAAATCCGAGGACTGTGTTTTTGCTGAGTTATATTTCCTGCCTTAATTCTACTGCCCTCCTGTAACTCTCTCTGTCCCCTGCTCATGGGGCCTGAACTGCCCCCCACTCGCTCACCTACCTGCCTATATCCCTTTTTTTTCTCTTGCTTCCTCTGCCCTCACATTGTAGTACATCCTTCCCAGCCTTCCTCGCAGCTCCTTTCTCTCTTCCCTCACCACAAACTATGCCTTCTTTTCCTACTATCCCCTGCCTCTCTCTCTCCTCCTTTTTGCCCTCACCCCATTGCTTCAGCTCCCTCCATCCTGCTTTCCATCCCCCCCGCATAGCTATAAGCATAATCTCTGCTATAGCCACACTTGCACCACGCTACTTGACAACTCCCTCACCCCTAGGGCTCACCTCACCACACTGTGCCCTCACCTTCATACCAGGATGCAGTGTGCCCTGTTACCACCACAGCTACTATGCTCCTGTTTTACACACACAAAACTTCTGCAAACAAACCCTCCTCAATCAAGTACCACAAGTTCTCCCACAGGGAACTGCGCCTGGCCACCCTGAAACTACTTCTCCTACTCCTGCTATTATCTGGAAACATTCACCCCAACCCTGGCCCTCGGGCTGCCATGAACTCCACCCAAACCAAGTGCTTTGGCACTGTCTCCATTATCTGCCTGAACATCTGTAGCTTATTGTCTAAATTTGATCAACTGCAAGCCTTCGCAAATGCCCACCAGCCTGATATCCTGGCAGTAGTAGAAACCTGGCTCACCCCCTTGGTTCCTGATCATACAATCTCCATCCCTGGCTACACTATCTTTAGGCTTGACCGAAAATCAAAATGAGGAGGGGGCTGCACCCTTTACCTAAAAGACAACCTGATGGGGCACACTGCCCACACTGACCTACCAACACCAAATGCCCAGCTATTGCATATCAAAATCCTGCTTGGAGCTCAGCACAAAGCCCTCTCGGTCATCGTCGTTTATATCTCCCTGAAAGAACAGGGACCAGGCCTCCATGCAGTACTGGAGTACATCAAATCACTCCCACCCGACTCCGAGGTCATCACACTGGGTGATTTCAACACAAACTGGTTGGGACCTGACACTGGCGACACAAGAGACATGGCCACATCAGCAAATCTCACACAGATATTGGACTCCACAGCTAGAATGAGCTACAAAACTAGCACCAGCACTTTACTGGACTGGATCCTGACTACTCACCCCTCCCGTATCACTAGCTTCACCGTACTGCCTGACTCTCTCAGCGACCATTCCCCTATCAGCTGCACCTGGTCAAACAAATTCTGGAAATCTCCACCAAAGATCATCCTGAGCAGAGTCCTACCCCGTGGAAAGCTAACCCACCTAAAATCACACCTACTAAATCAAGACTGGTCCCCCATCAACCTGGCGCCCGATGCAAATACAGCCTTTGATCAATTCATATGCATTTTCAATGAAGCTTGTAACATCTTTGCCCCACCAAAAAAGCGAAAAAATTAAACCCCTCTGCAATCCTTGGCTCACGGGTTCCCTCTTAAAGAAGCTGAAACACAGGAACCACCTTTGGGAACTAGCCAGAGAAACAGGAAAACAGGCGGACATCCAAAACTTCAAAAGAGCTAGAAATGATTGCACCAAATCCATATGCCAACAGAAATCTGAATACTACAAGACTGCACTCGCTGACACCTGGGGAAATGCAAGAGCATTCTGGAATAACATTATAGATGTTACCAGGAAGGAGTCCAAATCACCCCCTACTGCAATCACAATAAACAGGAATACTATCCTGGACCTAAAAGTCATAGCCAACACCTTTAATGATGCCTTCACCGACCTCAGCAGCATCCTCCCTCCTGACTTTTTCAATGACAGCGACCCCCCTCTTCCCACCCTCCGGTCATCACCAAAAAATTGTCCTCCGTTCTACTTCAGAGCAGTAAGCAAAAATACCATCAGGAAATACATTTCCAAAGCCATCAAAAACACTAGAGCAAGTGCTGACACACTGGACCTCAAACTTCTGTCCCTCACTCTAGATGAGGTTCTGGGGCCTCTCACCAGGATCTTTAATCTCTCCCTCTCTCTCAGCCAATTCCCTGATAAATGGAAGGCAGCGACTGTCACACCTCTTCATAAAGGTGGTGACTGGACCTCCCATGTGAACTACCAACCTATCTCTATCCTGCCACCCCTCTCTAAGGCCCTGGAACGGATAGTAGCAGACCAGCTCACTGATCATCTGGACAAGAACAATATCCTTTGCCGGCAGCAACATGGATTTAGAAAAGGGCACAGCACTGCCACGGCACTTCTTGAGTTTACAGGAGCCATACACAACTCCCTTGATCAGGGCCACCTAACCGGAGCTACATTCATCGACCTGTCAAAGGCTTTTGACACTGTCCACCACTGCCTCTTGCTGCATCAGCTACTGAACGTTGGCCTCTCCGTGGAATCAGTGAAGTGGTTCAACAGCTATCTCGACAACAGGTCCCAATGTGTAAAAATATCAGGAGTGGTCTCCGACACTAAACTGGTTCGCTCTGGTGTCCTCCAAGGCTCCATCCCAGGCCCATTGCTGTTCAGCCTGTTCCTCAACTCCCTCCCCAACTCCACCTCTCAGCAAGTCATACTCTATGAAGATGACGCGGTGATTCTTGCCTCTCATCATGACCCAGGCCACCTGCAACACACCCTTCAACACGGCTTCACCTCTGTTGAAAGCTGGTTCAAGGAACATAAGTTAATCCTTAACCAGAAAAAAACGAAGATCATGATTTTCACCAGCCACCAAAACAAGCACAAACACCACCAACTCTCCTTAAACACATGCCTTAGGGACTCCCTGGAACAGGTTGACTCCTTCAGATACCTAGGAATCACCCTAGACCCACACCTGTCTTTTGGAACCCATATAACCAATGTCGCTAAAACCGTGAATACTAGACTGGGCTTACTCTACTGGCTTCATTGGCACCTGACTAAAGAGGCCCTCTTTGCCACAGTTCAAAGCTCCATCATCTCCCAGATTGACTATGGTGTTGTCATCTATGGCACTGCCACTACCAGTGCACTCAGAAGGATTACTACCACCCTAAACAAGGCCTGTCGACTCATCACTGGGGCCGAATGGCTCACACACACCTGTGACCTCTACTCACAAGCTAACTGGCTTCAACTTAATAATAGAATTCAGTACCAAACCTGCGTGGTTGCTAAGAAAATACAGTTGGGAACTGCCCCTCCCAGGGTCTGTTCACTCCTTCAAACGAAAACCAGCTCCAGAATTACCAGGGGATCAAAGCCACAACTTTTCCATATCCCTCGCTGCCGCACTGCCATTGGCCAGCGTTCATTCACCTACAGGGCACCCACTTGGTTCAATGGTCTTGCCAGTGATACTATCAAAACCACTGGGCTAGGGGCCTTCAAATCCAGGCTCTGTAACACCCTGGTCACTTCCAGCATCTGCGACTGTCATTGATAATGTCTATGCAATACCACTCTGCTACCACTCTTTCCTATATCTAGCTCATTACATAACGCACTTGCCATAGTCTGGCCTCTGCCCCACACACTCTACAGCATCTGACAATGCCACCTTCCAGGCAGCTCCACCCCACCCCCCTTATCCTTACCTACCCCCCACCTGTCCTCTCTTCTCATTCTCTTACCTCCCCCGTGCCCCTCCCATTCTTTCTACCATCCCCCGTCCTCTTCCTTTCCACTCTACCCTCTCCCTGTCTGTTTGAATTTAATTTGATATCCTTTACCCTTATTGTGTAACAATTTTGTCTATTGTCATGTGTTACCTATGTCTTGACATGGAACCTTTGTAAAAGAGCCCTGGGCTCAAAGGTAATTGTAATCCTAGAATTGAAATAAATAAATAAATAAATGCATACATAAATAAATGGATGCTAAATTTGAATAAGAATGTTTCCAATTTTGTGTGGAGCGTGGGTGTTATAAGAGGGAGCCCAGCAATCAAACGTCCACCATTTTCACTGGCTAGGCTACATCCCCCACTTGGAGTAACTTCAGGTCAGAATCATACCATAGCCACTGCTCCTGCAGAATAGTAACCTTTCCCAGAGGGCAAATGGCCCATCCCTTTAGTCACAGCTAAGAACACTTTGCATTGGATAGCTTAGTAGCATGTCTCTTTGGAAATGGATCATGGGCTTGCCGATTTCCCCACATTATCTTTACCTTAAAAACTGTCACAGAAAGCATGAAGTATATTAAAGTAATATGTAATATTCAATGATATTTACACATGATACATGATTATACACACTAATGACTAGAGGAATACAGTACATTACAGAAATAGAAAACAAAACATTTTAAAAGATAGAGATCACACAGAATTACACTCACTAGTTCTCACAAATTCTGAGTAGAAGTAGAAGCTTACACCCAACTGGGATCTTGTGAGTCATGGCAGACTTGAACACGTGATGTTGAAAGTTCAATGTCCCAACACTAAATAATTAATTCAGAGTAAAACAACACAGAAATGCATTCAGTAGGCCATCCCACTTGTCTGTATCATTTGCTCTGTCTCTCTGACATCATGCCCCCAGCATTCCTTAGTTTGACTGTCTGATGGATGCTACAGTGGTGAACATGCTGCAATACCATGCAGACAACCCAAGTTCAAGTCCCAAGTCAGGGACTTTGTATACTGGGCAGCAGGGTTTAGGGTCAGTTAATGTTTTTGGTGCTCGCTACCTTGCGTTAGGTGGGTAGCTCCTATCATTACACAACTGCCCACTGGTGGCCAAGTGATGGGTCTTATCAATCAATCAATCAATCAAATCTTTATTTATCCAGGTGAACATCGTTGAGCACAGCTCATTTGCAAGATGGACCTGGTAAGGGCAAGGTTCAATTTACATAGATACATAAAAAATATTCAATATACACACACTCTAGGATACTACATAGAATATTCAGTATACACACAGTCTAAGGATACATTCTAATCAGACTATACATTCAATTCAGGTGTAATGGTAATAAGGGGTGAGGGGAAGGGGAGCGGGAAGTGGTGTGCCTGGCTGGGGGGGGAGGAGGAAGATGGTGGGGGCCTATACTGTGGAACGGATAAACTGTAGGCCTTATGAAGAGGGCAGGAGGGCGGCACTGGGGGGTTTGTATAACAGGGGTATAGGGCTGTGATATATGACAAGGGATTAAGGGGAGGCGGGTGGAAAGGAGGGGTGCATGGAGTGTGAGGGGTGGTGACTCTTAGAAAAGGTGGATACCTTCTGTGAGTTGGCTATCTGGGAAGGGAGATGGATAAGATTAGGAATACTCTACTGTTTGTGGAAACAATTACATTTTTCTTGATAAGCCTCAAATACAGATATTTAAAGGATGTAAATAAGATGTATCTGTTCACTTTCAGGGTCTTCTGCATCGTATTCCATAAGGCAGATAAGACATAGCTGATAGCAGATCTACCATATCGAGAATTGAATTTGGGCACTTTAAGCATGATGAAGTTTAGACTTCTTAGGGCATATTTACTTGATGTGATTTGTGTGAAGCAGTCTGAGACGTAATTTGGTAGCATCTTTGATATTGCTCTATAAGTCCATAGTGTGGCATTCCTGTCTCTTCTAAATTGGAGCAAGGTCCATCCAACTGCAGCATAAAGCGAGCAGTGGTGAGTGCTGAGAGGAAGATCTGTAATAAACTTCAAGGCTCTATGGTAAGGTGTGTCCAGTTTGCTCAGATATGAGTTGGGGCAATGACCATATAGGAAATCTACATAATCTAATACTGATAAAAATGTGGCCTGGACCAGCTTCTTTTTTAGAATCACTTGTGAGCAAGTGCTTTATTCTGTAATAGAGCCCAAGCCTCTGACGGAGTTTTTTTAGCAGATCTTCCAGATGATCTAAGTAGTCAAGTCTACTGTCTACCCAGACCCCCAGATATTTGAATTTTGTAACATATTCAAGATTTTCACCAAGGACAGTGAATATGTGGGGGAAATTGTTTGGGAAGGAGTGTCTGGCATGTGTTTGGGGGGAGAAAAGCATTGCCTTTTTTTTTTTGCATTTAGCAGGAGTTTTTTTTTTCCAGTAGTTGGTGTTGTAATAGGTTGAATTCTGCTTGTAACTCTATGCATGCTGTTACGGGAGAGGGGTGACTGACATACAATACTGTATCATCTGCAAACAGGTGTACAGTGGCTTTGGTGAGCTTATTGTCAATGTTATTGATATAGATGGCAAATAGGATTGGGCCGAGGATGGATCCTTGGGGAACTCCTCTTTGGAGAGATTTGAGTATGACTTATGACTAGATAACATAGCCTATTGGAGGGTGTGTGACTGATATCGCCTTGACATCGGATATGATGCTTGAAGTAATGAATCAGGATTTGCAGTCTCACATCAGGTTAAGTTTCAGCCCACATCTGCCCATTCAGTAGCTGTCCATGACAGGCTATATCCAAGTGGGAGAGGGTTCCAGATGAAAAGGGCAAGACAGTGGGATTCAGGCAGCTGACTCAACACTGCTCCCCTGTCCAGTTGTGACACATGGACTGCTAGGTTTCCTGCCTCTGCCTATGGCACTAAATTGTTCAAGTTCAGCTGCTCATACATGACTGACTGGCCCCACAGGACAGGAATGTCTTAGTTATACCAAGGTCGTTAAGCATTTAGGCCAGTAGTGATATAGCGGAGTTAGGCTGCACCATTATGGTTTGGACAAATGGACTCCTTTTCTATCTCCTGTTTTTTATCCCCCTTAAAATCTGTTGCACAGCACTATCTTCTATACCGATCTAATACATTTCTAGACTGTAGTAGGTTGGCCACCTGTGACAGTCCTTTTTTGTCTCCTCTGATATTCATTCTTTTCTAGGTATTCACCTTCCTTCCTTTTCAGTCCTTAGTGTCCAAAACAAACAGTGTGTGCTAGGAAGGTCAAACACATAGGCGTAGGAACCGGGGGGGGGGGCAAGATGGGAAGCAGCCCCCCACTTTTTATTTTTGTATGGCAAATCTAGTTTAGAAAAAGTGCCTTTTGTACCCTCATAAGTGCCTTCCAATCCTCCGCCCCCTCAGCTTTTACTATCTTCTGGCACCCTTGGACAAACATACATGAACTAGGCACAGTAATAATGTCCTTGAGGGTTGTCTGAAATACAAGAAGTACAGAGTGTTTTTTTTTTAAGTGCAGAAAGTGCTAACTAAATAAATTAGTTCATGTGAATAAATAAAATAAAATGTAGCACATAGTGCTGTTATGGTCTTAAAAAGCATATTCTCAAACTGCTTAGAGCAGTTACCTTTAACTGAATCATTGATATAAAATGAATGAAACTGACATTTAAACAGTCAATGAACTATCAAATGCACCAATATATATAGATGTTTAGTGGCTGGCTAGTAAATATGGTTAAATAGCCCTGATGGAAAATGACAGGGACTATGTGGAAAGAAAGCTGCTTTCAGTTTCTTTTACAGTTTTTTTTTTTATTTATTTAAAAAGTAGATGCAGGATTCCTTGTTTGCCACTCTGTTGAAGAAAAAAGGCATTATGCTTTTAGATAGAAAACAGAACGGCTAGCCTTTCTGTTTTCTTGGAGACTAGGCCACTCCATATGAAAGAAATCCCTGCTCGACTTTTATAAATGAAACCCATGAGCGGAGATGCTTTATTTTTTACTTTCGACCAGAAAGCCACTCCAGAGTTCCCTTAAAGAACAGAAACCTGTGTTCACTCTAAATGAGTGGATAAGCTAAAATTCAGGCTGCAGCATACAAAGAAAACTAAGGGAGCGAGAGCAAAAGAAATAAATGTAAATAGGAGCGTGCCTGCTCCTTTCTCTCTCTCTTTCCTCTGGTGCAGCAGCAGCATGGAGCTAGTGGCTTACAAGTTCCTCTTAATTTCATCCACCACTCCACTTGTACTGGTACTGCATATAAAATACAAAGGCTACCAGATGGCTGTAGCATTTCTAGTTCTTTAGTCAGCCCCTGCGTTGTTTAAATGAAAAGTCACGGTCTAAAATTAAGAATAGTCAAAGGTGTAGAAGGAAACTACCTAAGTTCTTTACAAATATAAAAGCCCCTTCTATAAACATAAAATGATAAGGAGAAAGGGTCTGTCTCTATAAGGTGCCCTTGTCAGTATACATAGCCAGACCACTATGAAAGGTTTTGTATGCCAGATATCAACAGTATATTTTACATTGGATTGTACTTAGTTGTTTGAGGCAGGATTACCTGTAGCCAGGGGAAAACTGAATGCTTTTAATTCTATATGGGAGCAGCACCCTCTATAGTCTCCTTTTATATAATAACCTCTGTCACGCATAGAGAATAGAGGCGGGACTCTATCCTCATTACTAAGCTATTAGGTATTCATGGTTTTATTGCAACCTTTAGAAAAGAATTGTACCATTTGTTTTGATACAGACCTAAGTTTACAAATAACCTTAGCACTACAGTGGGTCAGCCTGTAGCAATTTGTCTAGCTGTAGATAGATAGATATATCATTGTATTAGATAAGGGTCAGGTCAGGTGACCCCACCAGAGAGTATAAAACCCCTTTTATTTTGCGACTAGGGCAGATCAGCCTTGACATTGATTGAATGAGGATCTACCTTAGGTGTAGACCCAGAGTAACGGAGAAGGAAAGGATCTTGAATGTCTGTCTAGATCTAGAACTGTATGAGAGTTACTTGCTTATGTAGCATGTGATTACATTTTTTTTATTTTAATTTATTATTTTGAAACAAGTTTAAAAATAAATATCACACTACAGTGTGTTTTGCACCTAAATTGCCATGTCATTGCTATCTTTACTAAAACACTGTGACAAACTTGGTCAGAAGTGAGATCATACTGGTTGTCCAAGCAAGCAGAGGGAAACCAGTCCACAGTTACCATCCTGGTATCAGGATAACAGGCAAGAATCAGGATGGTATACCTCCAGCAACCAGCTGATGCCAAGCGCCTGAAGGATGAGGAGCCTGGTGTACATGCCAGATCTCAGGTGTAGAGTTTGGAGGAACCAAGAAGAAGACAATGGAGACAACGTGGGGTGCCGGCACCATGGAAGAGGAAGAGGAACCATATGAGCAACCACTGGAGGACATCAGTGGATTACTGAAGTGGCTGGCAGTCAAGCAGATAGAAATGGAATACCAGTGAGACTGGGACAGCAAGAGCGAGAGAGAGAGAGAGAGTGAGAGTGAGTGAGAGAGAGAGAGCAAGTGAGCAGAAGAGGAGGTGACAGGACTAGAGAAAGGTGGATACCTTGAGGGCCCTACAACTCATTGAATCAGGACAAGGATCTCAGAGGGCTGGAACAGCAGGTAATAACCCTAAAGATATAAAGTTGATGAACATGAGCCCCAGATGACATAGAGGTGTACCTTATGACTTTTGAGAGGGTCACCCAGGCCTACGGGTGGGACCAGGGACAATGGGTGGCACATCTTGCTCCCTACCTTACCGGTCAAGCACAACTGGTATACAACAATATGGACAGCAGACATGCAGAGAACTATGACTTAGTTAAAAAAGAAATACTGAAAAGAATTATCAATGCCGAGACGTATCAGCAACAATTTAGTTCTTTAAAATACCACCCTAATGATGCCCCAAGAGAGACATTTACCACATTAAGAGAACTGTGTCTAAAATGGCTACAGCCTGAGGGTGAGACGGTTATTGACATCATTGAAACATTGGTGGTAGAACAATATTTACACATTCTACCCAGCAAGGTACAGATATGGGTTAGGGAGAAACACCCAGAGGCAGCAGAACTGGCTATTACCCTAGCTGAGAACTTTCTATCTGCATGGCTACCCTTGAGAAAGGGATATGGAACTGACCCAACTGAACCTGCACCCCAGTCGGTAAGATCTACTGTTGTCAATACACCACTGGTAGATTACAATAGAAGGATAGATGGGAAGACTGGCCATTGAGGCAGTTATTATAACCCAAATATAATTTGTCGGAACTGCCAAGGGGTTGGGCACTGTGCCAGGTTCTATATCAAAAAGAAAGTGGAATCTACCCCTTTGGCCCTGTTGAATGATGGGTATTTTATAACAGATGTCACCATTAATGAGCAGGCTGTTTTGGGACCAATAAATACTGGGAGCAAACGAACCTTGATATGCCCTGAACTTGTTAACAGCCAACCACCAGTGGGCCCTGATATTGATATAGTCTGTGTCCATGGAGTCACCTGTCATTACCCGATTGACACAGTTATGGTAGATGTACAAGGACAAAGTACTGTGGTCACTGCTGGATTGGCGCTCAAGCTGCCTGTATCTATTGTGATAGGACACGAGTTTTCCAATTTTTCTTCATTAATTTCTGAAAAAGGTATGGTTGCAGCTGTAACTACCAGGGCCCAGCTTCACAAGGAACAGACATTGGGGGATACCTTCCCTTTTGAAGGGGAAGTTATTGAAGCCCCAGGCAAGGATAGGAAATCTTAAACATGAAGAAAATATTACAGAGACAATGGAATCAGACTGTGAATGGACTGCCTGAAAACAAAATACAGTCTGTTTTTGGAAAAATTGATATTGGCCAAGGAGCAACATGATAATGTTTCCCTAACACCATTTTTTCAACAAGTTGGGCAGAAACAAGTTTCAGAGGCCCCTATGTTAGTAATTAAGAATAACCTGTTGTATAGAGTATGTACTCATCCTGACACCAAAGCAATGGTAGAGCGACTAGTTGTACCAGTTAAATACAGGGAGCCACTGATGTTTCTGGGTCACGATCTGCAATGGGCAGGCCATGCATTGTGGAACTGAACCTCGAAACAGTTGTCACAAAGGTTCTATTGGCTTGAATGCATGACCAGGTGGCTAGATATTGCCAGGCCTGTGAAGAATGCCAAAAGGTGGCACAGGTTGGAAAAGAGGAGATGGTACCCCTAATACCCTTACCCTTAGTTACCATGCCTTTTGAGAGAATAGGTATAGACATTGTGGGACCCCTTTTAGAAAGCTCCAAGGGAAATCAATTTATATTGGTTATTTGTGACTATGCCATGAAGCACCCTGAAGCCGTCCTCATGCATTGTGTCACAACTACATGAATAGCCGAGGAGTTGGTGAGGGTTTTAGTTGCCTGGGAATCCCCAAAGAGATTCTTACAGATCAAGGCAGTAATTTTAATGCTACCTTGTTAAAAGGACTATACGAGCTCTTGGGGATAGTCGCAGTGAAAACCTTTGCATTCCATACTCAGACTGATGGGCTGAATGAGCAATTTAATCTAACCATGAAAAGAATACTCAGGAAATTTGTACATGAGGAAGGGTGGGACTGGGACAAATTCTTACCCCTACTGTCGTTTGTCTATAGGGAAGTGCCCCAGGCCTCGACAGGGTATTCTTCCTCCTCCTTGCTATATTTAAGAAACCCCCATGGTCCACTAGATGTGGTGAAAGAGTTCTTGCAGAAAGGTACAGATATTAGACACCTGAGTATTGTGGAATACATGGGGCAGCTGAGAAAATGGTTGGTGACCTATACAGCAAAGGCCCACCTGAGTTGTGCAGAGGCTCAGAAGATGCAAGAAATGCACTATAGCCAGAAAGTATGTAGCAAAAAGTTTGAAGCCGGAGAGAAGGTATTATTGCTATTACCTTCCTCGGATAGCAAGGTGCTAGTGAAGTAGCAGGGATCATACACCGTGTTACGCCAGGCAGGCCCTGTCACTTATGAAATCAAAACACCGGATAAGCATCTAGGAAGAAAGTGTATCATGCAAACCTTTTATGGAAATGGTATGACAAACCAGAAGGGAGATCAGAGGTACACATGGGTATGGTGGTCATTCCTGAAAAGAAGGAATCAGAACTAGACACCGCATACCACAGACTAGAGAAATTTGAAGGAGTAGCAGGCATGCAAATCAACCCTACATTAATGACAACACAAAGGGAGGAAGTGACTGCCAACACTTTTAATAACACTTTCACTGACCTCAGTAGTGTCCTCCCTCCTGATTTCTTTGAGAAATGTGCTAGCCAGAACCCTACAGGGCAGGAAGACCAAGAACCAAGTCACCCCCCCCCCCATTTCAAAGCTATCTCAGAACCCGAGGCAAGGAAATACATACAGAGGGTTCTAGGAAAATCCAGGTATACTGGTAAAATGCTCGATCTCAAGCTAATCTCCCTAACCTTGGATGACGTCAACACTGCTTACTAAAATATTGAATCTATCTAACGTTAGCTCAGTTCCCTCAGAAGTGGAAATCTGTCACGGTTATGCCTGTTTATAAAAGCGGTGACAGTGCTCTGCACTCTAACTACAGGCCTAACTCCATTCTTCCCCCCCTTTCCAAAGCTCTTGAATGAGTAGTGTCTGACCAGCTGACTGAATACCTGGAGAAATACCAGATCCAATGCCCCTAGCAGCATGGGTTTAGAAAAGGACACAGTATCTCCTCCACTTTGGTTGAATTCACCAGATTTATCCACAGCTCGCTTGAGCAAGGCCAATTGGTAGTGACTGCCTCTATAGATCTTACTATGGCCTTTGATATGGTCAATCACTCTCTCCTGCTTGAGCGACTTTCCAGTACAGGGCTCTCAAGTGAAGCAACAGATTGATTCTAAAGCTACCTCAAGAGGAGAGTGCAACAGGTGAAGATAACCAATGTACTCTCTGATAGACAGCCTGTCTGCTCTGGAGTCCCACAAGGGTCTATACTTGGTCACCTCCTGTTCAGCTTCTTTTTTAAATAGCCTCCCCTTTGCTTGCCCCAACAGGTTCCTCCTATATGTGGATGACGCTGTAATTTTCACCAGTAACCCCAATCCCTTGCTGCTTGAGAACCAGCTTCAGCTAAATTTCTCCTGCATGGAGACTTGGTTTAGTAGGCACAAACTACTGTTAAACTACAAAAAAATCAAGGTCATGTTATTCAGCAGTTCCTGCAGCAACCATAAAGCACACCAGCTAACAATTTGGAACAGCGTAGACATCCCCCTTGAACAGGTAACAGCATTTCAAGTATCTCAGTGTGACCATTGATAGCACCCTGACATACACACAACACATTGAGAATGTTGCCAAAGCAGTCAACATGCACATCAGGATTCTGTATAGACACAAACATTGTTTGACCACAGAGGCACTAAGAACAGCTGTTCATAGCTTGATCATCTCCATTATAGACTATGGATTGGTTGTGTATGGCGCTGCTACTGACACGACTCCAGAGTGTGTCTCAACAGCACTAAACAAAGTCTGCTGGCTCATCACTAATGCACACTAACTCACACATATGTGTGATCTCTATAAGCAGACAGGGTGGCTCCACTTGAAAGGAAGGATCAAATATTAATCCTGCCTACTGGCTAAAAAAATCTAGCCTTAGGCTCACTCCTCAGGGAGTGCAGAAATACCTAGGCCTTTCTTGCAACCCTCACCATACGAGAGGATCGGATAGCCAGCCCTTCCTTTTCCCCTTCTGCTGCACTGTGCAAAGTTAAAGGTCATTCGCCTACAGAACTCCATCTTGGCTTAACTCCCTACACAGTGACATCCTTGCCGAAACCAGACTGGGTCCATTTACCACTTACTTTCTACACAAAGCAGTTGTGATTACTTTCCTTAGCTCTTTCACCACGCACCATGGAGCTTTGGTACTCTCCTCTAAAACTTCTGCAACTTTGGCATTAATCTGCTAAAGTTACACTTGCACCTATCTACTCTAACTACTCCCACTCCCTCTAATCCTTACCTAAACCCCTACTTAATCTCTCCCAAGAGGTTCAATTGGGCAGGAACTCATAGGAACTCAATTCCACCTCTTCTGACACCTTTCTGTATTGAATACTATGGGGAGTTCCACCTCATAGGGATGACAGTTCCACCTCCCTACAAATGTAGAGACTACAGTTCCACCTCCTAAATATTTCCAATTTAACCAGACTCTTCCACTCCCCCTTCTCCTGTTCCTCCTCTCCTACCTAATCTCTCTCACTTCCCTTCATTCACTGCAACTGCCCAAGCTACTCACTATCCATGCTGTCTTACCCCCTCTCCCTGCTGTTTACCTAATCTCTCCCACTCTCCCTTTCTCCTGTTCCCCCTCTCCTACCTAATCTCACTCACCCCCCATTCACTGCAAAAAACTGCCCAAACTACTCACTAACTATCCCTGCTGTATTACCCCCTCTCCAAGTGCTTCCCCACATCCATTGACTAAGGCCACATCAGCCGAATCTCGTGTCCATCCCTCTTCTAAGCCCTCCTGATTTTGTTTGTTTGTTTATTTGCTTAATGGGTAAGCACACTGGAAAACGAGTTCCTTTTTACAGGTGCGACCCACATAAAAACATATATGTACAATACAAAAGGCATACATATACAATACAAATATAGCAGACCAAAAATGTCTTTGTTACAAAAGAAAATAATTAATCATAAAAAACATTTACAATTACATTGTAATTCAAAAAACATCCTCAATTAATCTACAAACACTCTAGCAGAACGCAACTGTCTTATATCACAAGGAATTTCATTCCAGATAGATGAACCAATATAAGCAAAGGCTCTCTGTTCACATTTAGTTCTCATAAATGGTATTTTGAGAACTAAACCATCTGTCCTATGTCTGGAAAAGTAACCCTCGTCATACAGCCTCAACAGGTTACACAATTTTTGTGGGACTCAAGAATTAATAATTCTATGTGTAAATTTAGTTACATAATAATGGAAGTTCAATGAAACCGGAAGCCAACCTATCTCTTTCAAAATTTCGCAATGATGAGACAATTTAGGATCATTTAAAGCAAATTTAGCAATCAATTGAAGTAAAGTAGATTTCTTAGAAATTATTGTCGCAGAAGCAGTATCAGTTACAATGGCAGCATAATTTACAATAGGAGCTAAACAATGATTGGAAATAGCTAACCTAGACTCCATAATAAGAAATGAACAAATTCTATATAAAGGGGCCATTCTATAGTGAATTCTCGAAGTTATCCTCATAAAATGAGGTTCATAACTTAAATTAGAATCTAAGAAGACCCCAAGATACTGAAATGTATCCACTTGCTCAAGCAATGATCCATTAACAGATTTGACCTCTAGGCACTGGCCCACAGTTCTTAATCTCGCCGTGGTTCCAAAAATTATCACCTTTGTTTTCGGTTTATTTAAAACCATACTACTAGAAGTAAGGGACAATTGAAAATTGAACATTTCTTTTGTTAGGGAATCACTTTGATCACCAAAAGAAGAGCCCTGCATATATATTACTACATCATCTGCATAAAGAGTTAAAAAAGCATTGTTAATTACTTTCACTTGCTGAACAAAAAACAAAGAAAATAAAAGTGATCCTAGTATGGAGCCTTGAGGGACCCCACACTTTACCATTGCAGATTCAGAAATGACACCTCCATATTTAACCCTTTGAAGCCGATCACTCAAATAATCCCCTATCCAAGCCAAAAAAGACTGTCCTGCTCCCAAAGACCCTAGTCTGGAAATTAACAATTGATGGTCTACTGAATCGAATGCCTTGGTCAAGTCCACAAACACGGCCCCAGTCAAACAACTTTTATCCATACCACCCAGTACTGTGTTTGTGAACTTGACCAAGGCAGTCTCTGTGCTTCTACCTTTGCGGAAGCCATACTGGTTCTGAGACAACAGACCCAAGGAATCCATATATTCAATCAATTGATTGTAACTATCTTCTCCTGGACTTTAGCCAGGACAGATAAGATTGAAATTGGTCTGTAATTACCAAACTCCTAATGTGAACCAGACTTAAAAATTGGAGTCACCAAGGAATGTTTCCAAATATCAGGTACAGTACCTGTTAAAAAAGACAAATTAAAGATAATACTAATTGGGTATAATAGAACTGAAGCAGCATCTATCAATAAGTGAGGACATAAACCATCAGAGCCCGCTGAACTATCCCTTTTAATTTGTCTTAATAACTTCTCAACCTCTTTAGGAATAGTAATCCTTAGATAGAATTTACGATTATTAGTTGAACCATTAATAGATCCTTGGTGAATGACATCAGATTGGTCACTACAGGAATTAACCGGAGCAGTAAATCTTGCATTAAACGCATTACCTATTTTTATAGGACAAGTCAACAGATCACCATTCAGTTTCATCAAACTCGATTGATCAACATTAGGTTTTATCTGAGTATTAATTGTTTTCCAGAAAGTTCTAGCATTAGACAAACCCGAACATTGTTTTTGTTGAATAAATTCTATTTTAGATTTCTTTATCTGAGCTTTACATTGATTCCGTAGGGCCCTATAGATGTAATAACTAGACACAGAATTTCTACTTTTATATATGTTCCATGCCTTATCCCGTTGTCTCATAAGTTTAATTAAAGAAGGTGTTAACCACCTATAATTCTTCCCTCAAACCCTTCTTTTAACAAAAGGAGCAAATTGATCCAAAACACTTGTAAACTCAGTAATAAAAAAATCTAAAGCAAAATTAACATCAGGAATGGAATGTAACTAAGACCAATCTACATTACCCAATTGTAAACAAAATGTATGCAAATCAAAGCTAGTAAAAGATCTTGAAATCTTTATAATTGGCTTAGATTTCTTTGATCCACCATGATTCCATATGCAAAACACAGGATGATGATCGCTTAAGGCATCAGAAATCAAGCCACACTTCATCATATTAATGGGCTTATTAGATAATATCCAATCCAACAATTTGTGATTATTAGATTTGTTATTATGTCGAGTAGGCAAAGTAAGAAATTGTTGTAAGCCAGAATGAAACAAAATAGTATTTAATTTAGAAGCATCAGGGCCAATCCAATTTAAATTAAAGTCCCCTAATACTATAAGCTCTTTTTGCCACCCCCCCCTTTTTGACAGTGCCTCCTCTGGCTGATTCTCATGCTGTCCTACCCTCACAGCGAGCTCATCAACATGATAAGTAACCTTGCTTTGTCTGTAACTTGTGTTTATTGTACACTGTTCTGTAATGTCGTTTATTAGATTACAAATTGTGGCTCTGTATTTTGCCATACTTGTTTCCATACAAAATGCAATATCAATTGTATGATTTTTTAAGTCTCTTATGTCCTGTTTTTTATTGCTGACATGAAACATTTGTAAAAGAGCAACTGGCTCAAAGGTGTTAACACTTCCAAGATTTTAATAAATAAATAAATAAATAAATAAATAAATAACAAGCATTTGTCAATGCTGATTGTTTGCTTGCTGGTATTAGCACTGGAAATGCAGGAGTTAGACAGATGCAGAGTAGGAATGGCAGTGAAGTATTGAATTTCACGGCAACCCCACCTCCAACCTGCAGAGATGGACAGGCACTGGGGTACAAATTTGGGTTGTCACCCGTAACATTCATGCCATTTCACCTCACCCTGTCCTGCAGACACCGACAAGTGTTGAGGTGTGCCCTGGGGTGTTTGGCTTTACAATCACCCCACTTCATAAGGACATACACTGAAATGGGTGCAATATAGGAGAATGGGGTGAACTCTGGGGCAGAAGAGTCCAAGGCACACTCGATGCCTATCACTGGCTGTAGGGTGGGGGTGGGAGAATGGCATGAGCATTATAGTCGGCAATCCCTGATGCCTGTCAGTCTGTGCAGGGTGGGACGTTATGGTTAGAAACCCTAATGCCCCGGTGTTTATTGGTATTTGTACTACAAATTTTCAACATGGTCTTTTTGTGACCCCCACCTCATGAAAGCATTTAGGACCTCTTCTCATGAATAGTGGCACTGTGATTTTGTCAATGTGTCCCGAACTTTGAGTTCCACAGCGACTGTGCCTTTGTGCGCCAGATGTATGAAAACACAGATCGGGCAGGATGTGAAGAATGACAGCTGCACCATTCATAGGGAGGTGTGAAGAGATGGCAATGTTGAAAATCTGTAGTGAAAATATTAAAAATGCTCAATCTTCCGAGCGTACATGGAAACTGCACAACACATGCGCATAACACGGTCATTTAGTGGAATTATTTCACCAAATTTTCAGCATAGGCATTTTGTGACCTCTGCTCTTGAACACTGTCACTATGATTTTCTTAATCTGTCACAAACATTGATTTCCCACAACAACCACATTGTCCTTTGCCAGATGTGTAAATGCATATTTTGGGCAGGATGTGAAAAATGACAGCTGTACTGTTCAAAAGGAGGTCTGAAAAAATGGCAATGTTGAAAATCTGGAGTGAAAGTATTGCAATTGTGAAGTTACGAGGCTGCGTGGAAACGCTACTGACGACGCTTGTAACGCAGTTATTTTATGGCTGTTTGTCACCAAATTTTCAACATAGACATTTTAGGATCTCTGCTCATGAACAGAATCACTATGATTTTACATATGAACATATATACAAACATACGAATCTGCCAGCAGAACAGACCAATTAGTCTATCTATGTCTGCCCGAGTGTGCAGCTAGCACGCTAGATTGCAGCTGCCTCAGCCTCCTCTGCCTCAGTTCCTACCCCGCTTGTCCCAGCCCCTGCCCCCTGACTCTTCCTCTTGCTTTATCCCACTCCTTCTCAAAGCTATTCACTATCTTACATGTTACCACCTCCTCTGGCAGCACATTCCAACTAAACACCACCCTCTCAGTGAAGTAGTACCTTCTCATTTCCCTCTTGAAAGGTCCCTCTTCCAACCTTAGTCCATGCCCCCTCATCTCTCTTCCACTCCTCAGTTTAAACGCCCCCTCGGTGCTAGGTTTATTTACCCCCTCAGGTATTTAAACACTTCAATCATATCCCCCCATCCCTCCTCTCCTCCAGTGTGTACATGTTCAGCTCCTTCAGCCTAACTTCATATTCCTTTCCTTCCATCCCCTTTAACATGTTTATTGCCCTCCTTTGCACCTCCTCCAGTAACTTTATACCTCTCCTCAGGTATGGCCTCCAGTACTGCACACAGTACTCTAGGTGTGGTCTGACCAATGATCTGTAGAGAGATAGGATCACATCCCTGTGTCTGGATGAGAACCCCTTGCAATGCACCCCAGCATCCTGTTTGCCTTCGCTGCTGCTCTCCTGCAATGAGCTGAAACATGGAAACATAGAATTTGACAGCAGATAAGGACTGCTTGGCCCACCTAGTCTGCCCATTTCCCTACCTAACGGATAAGTTGCAGATCCTAGTTAACCAACAGCCTACTTCCTCCTACCCCCCCACTAGAATTGCCTTAAGCCTGTCCCATGCATTCTTGAATTCCCCCACTGTTTTTGGCTCTATGACCTCCTCAGGAAGGCTGTTCCATGCATCTGCAACCCTCTATGTGAAGAAATACTTCCTCACATTACCTCTGAGCCGTCCCCCCTCTATCTTCAAATTGTGCCCCCTTGTTCTTGAACATCTCTTTTTCTGAAAGATGCTATCCTCTTGGACTTTGTTGATTCCCTTGAGGTATTTGAAAGTTTCTATCATGTCCCCCCCTGTCCCTCCTTTCCTCATGGCTATACATCTTAAGCTTCTTTAGTCTTTCTTCATATGTCTTCTGGTGCAGACCCTGCACCATTTTGGTTGCCCTCCTCTGGACAGCCTCCACCCTATCTATGTCTTTGAGGAGATGGGGTCTCCAGAACTATACACAGTACTCCAGGTGTGGTCTTACCAACTGTCTGTACAGAGGGCCAACAACTTCCTGTTTTCTACTGGTGATGCCTCTCCCTATGCATCCCAGTATCTCCTTCCCACATTGCTGGCCCACCTTTAGGTCATCTGATATGACTACCTCGGGGGCCCTTTCTATTTTTGTTGTTGTCAGTATCTCACCCCCATTGTGTACACTTGCCCTGGGTTTTTGTTTCCCAGGTGCATTACTTTGCACTTCTTTGCATTGAATCTAAGCTGCCATACATTTGACCATTCCTCCAACCTTGCCAAGTCCTTTTCATCCTTTCCACCCCACCTTGCGTATCAACCCTGTTGCAGATCTTTGTGTCATCTGCAAAGAGACATACTTTCCCTTCCAGTCCCTCTGCAATGTCACTTATAAAGACATTAAAAATGACTGGCCCCAGTACTGAACCCTGCGCTACCCCACTAGTAACTATCCTTTCTTCACTGTGGACTCCATTTACTACTACTCACTGTGTCCTGTTGTCCAGCCAGTGTTTTACCCAGGCTACCACCCTGGAACCCACTCCCAGGCTGGCTAATTTGTTTATTAATCTTTTGTGTGGGACTGTGTCAAATGCCTTGCTAAAGTCTAGGTAGACCATGTCCACAGCCTCTCCCTGGTTTACTACTTTGGTCACCCAGTCAAAGAAATCAGTTAGATTTGTTTGACATGACCTTCCCGCTGTGAATCCGTGCTGTCTTGGGCCCTGTACCCCACTGGTCTCTAGGTACTCAACAGTTCTTTCCTTCAGAAGTGATTCCTTCATTTTCCTACCACTGATGTCAAACTAACAGGTCTGTAGTTTCCTGCCTCTGTCTTGCTCCCACTTTTGTGAAGGGGATTACATCCGCCCTTCTCCAATCCTCATGTACCACACCATCCTTCCACGTTTTATTAAAAAAGGTAGTCAGTGGTGTTACTAGTTCTTCCCTTAGTTCTTTTAGAATTCTGGGGTGAATTCCATCAGGCCCCATTGCTTTATCCACCTTCAGTTTTAAGAATTCTTTCAGAACCCTTTCTTCTGTGAAATGACTAATATCAACCCACCTATACAGAGTGCTTCTATTCACTGAATTAGGTATCTACCCCTGCTTTTCCATTGTGAATACTGAGCAGAAATATTCATTCAGTATCCCTGCTTTTTCACTGTCGCTCTCTGCCAAATCACCTTCCTCTTTATTCAGCCTCATTATCCCTTCCTTTGTCTTTCTTTGCTCCCTGATGTACCTGTAAAAGGTTTTACCCCCTTTCTTAGCCAAGTTGGCTATCCTTTCCTCAGTTTCTGCCTTTGCTATTCTGACTACCCTCCTTAACTGGTACAGTTCTCTGTCCTGCTCCTTCTGTGTTTTCTTATACTTCCTGAATGCTATCTTTTTCTCCTTTACCTTCCCTGCCACTTCTTTTGAGAACCATAGTGTTTTTTACTTTAATTTTGATTTATTTGCTTCACACAAAGGCTTGTTGCCTCTGTGATGGCGGTTTTGATGTTTCCCCACTGTTGCTCCACGCCACCTTCTTGCCTGTTTGCTAGTGCTTTTCTGAGGCACTCTCCCATTTTGACAAAATCAGCCCTCCTGAAGTCCAGTACCTTCACTTTTGTGTGGCTTGACTCTATAGCTAAGTTTATTGTGAACCACACTGTTTGGTGGTTGCTTGTTCCCAGATGCTCCCAGTTACCAACACCCCTAGGTCCTTCTCCTCCTCTGTGATCCTCAACCTAACCCCTCAACCAATAGTCCCTCTTCTGGTTCTTATCCCCGAAGTGCATCACCTTATACTTCTTTGTGTTGAATACTAGCTGCCTCTCCACTAACCATGTCTCTAGTTTGGTTAGGTCCCCCTGCAGTTTTTCCCATCCATCCTCTTTGTCCACCGCCACCCCCAATTTGGTTTCATCTATGAACAGACTGACCCTGCTCCCCACTCTGTGTTCTATATTGGAGATAAAGAGCCCGAATAGCACCAGATCCAGCACTGACCCTTGCAGCGCCCTGCTTGTCACTGCTCTAGGTGCCGAGAGCTCCCCCACCACCACCAGCCTCTGCACCCTCCTGTGTAACCAGTTCTTTAACCATTTAGTCAGCTTTTTCCCATCCCCACTGCCATCAGCTTCCCCCCAGTCTCCCATGAGGTACTGTATCAAAGGCCTTACTGAAGTCCAAGTACAGGACATGTACCGCATGGCCCCTGTCCAACTCCCTTGTCACCCAGTCATAATACTCTATTAGATTGGTTTGACAAAACCTCCCTGAGACGAACCTGTGTTGCCAGCCATCTTGAAGGCCATTACTCTCTAGGAATGCCACCAACCTCTGCTTCAGTATCGCCTCCATAAGCTTACCCACTATGGAAGTGAGTCTGACAGTCTGATAATTTCCTGGCTCATCCCTAGGTCCACTCTCATGTATGGGCACCACATGGGCCACCCTCCAGTCCTGGGGCACACACCCCATTTCCAGGGAGGTGTTGAACAGATCTGCCAGTGGCTCAGCCAACAGCTCCGCCATCTCCCTTAGCAACCTGAGGTGGATGCCATTGAGACCTGGTGCCTTGTCCAACATTAGTGCCCTCAACCCCTCTAGCACCCTACTCTCTGTGATCACTTTGTCCATCATCTGCTCCCCCCTTTCCCCACCCCCAACCCATGGTGGTAGTGAACCATCCCCTCTCCTTAGTGAAAACAGAGCAGAAGTACTTAGAATTTCTGCTTACTCCTCCCCCTTTTCCACCCAATCTGCTCCTTGCTTTATCCTCACAATATGTTCCTTGCACTTCCTGTTTTCCCTGACATATCTAAAAATGTCCTTTTCCCCTCCCTTTTTGCCCCGTGCTAACGTTAATTCACTGGAGGCCTTAGCTTTTTTCATCCTGCTGGCCAACTCCTTTGACCAACTCCCATAAGTCTCCTTATCCTCTCCTTTCCCTGTTCTCCAGTACTTCCGGTATGCAGCCCTCTTTGCCCTCACCCCTTGCAGCACTTCCTTGTTCAGGCAGCATGGTTTCTTGGCTCTGCTTTTCTTACTCCTGGCCCTGGTGCAGGATACTGTGGCCTCTGTTAGCTCAGTCTTTATGACTCCCCACTTTTGTTCTGCATCCATCCCCGGCCTTATATCCTGGAGTCTCCCTTGCAGTATTGCTCCCATCCTCCCAAGTTCCACTCTACTAAATTCCACCACCTTAGTGCCCATGCCTCCTGTCTCCCTGCCCAGCGCGAGAACGAGCCACACTGTTTGGTGGTCGCTAGCAGCTAGTGGGTCCTCTACCCTTACCTCCCTCACCACCTCCCCATTTGTCAGTACTAGGTCCAATGTGCTACCAAGCCTTGTAGGCACACTCACCAATTGTGTCAGAAGGCCGTCCTGGAATGCATCAAGGAGTACCTGCTCCTTGGTACTGCTAGTGGCCGGGGTGTTCCAGTGAACCCCTGGTAGGTGAAAACCCCCCACTATCAACACACTCCCCCTTCTACACACCCTCCTAATCTGCTCTGCCAACTCCCCATCCAGTTCCCCGGATTGGGCTGGTGGTCTTTACACCACTCCCAGCCTCAGCTTTCTGCCCTTGGAGTCCAGGAGCTGCACCCAAAGTGCCTCTGTCCTCTCCTCTTCGCCCTCATTTCTTATGTATTTTATCCTTTCCCTCACATAGTGTACAACCCCCTCTTCCAACCCCCTGGTCCCTCCTGTATATCCTGTATCCTGGGATTGCCAAATCCCAATCATGGTACTCTGTGGCCCAAGTCTCTGTCACTGCAGCAGTGTCCACCCCTCCCCTCTGAAAGAAGTGCCTGAAGCTCTGCAATTTTGTTTCCCTGGCTTCTTGTGTTGAGAGATACCAACTTCCACCCATACCCCTCCTTCTCCTCACACTTCTCCTTGGCCTGTGTTCCTCCTCCCTGTAGTCTGCACCCTTTCTCTTCATTATTGTTACCGGATGGTGGTGTCTTCTGTATTACACTCAGACCACTCTGCCCGCCCCCTCCTAGGGTTACTATGCCTCCGTCTTTACCTACATTTAGGGGGGTGAGCTCATTAGGCTCCCCTATCTGGACCTTTCTACCAACCTCAGTCTTTTGGCCACCCCCCACTAGTTTAAATCCACCTTAGTAGAGAGATGCCCTTCTAATCTCACCTTTAATACTCCCCTCCCTGCTCAAGTGTAGCCTGTCCCCCGCATACAAGTCACTATTGCCCCAGACCCTACCCCAGTTAGTCACTAACCCATAAATTATGGTGTGGCACCAATCCCTCAGCCACTCGTTGAACTCCTGGATCCTACCCTTCCTCCTGATGCTTGCACATGGTACTGGGAGTACCTCAGAGAATGCCTCTGACTCCCCACCCCCTCACACTGCCTGCCCAACTCCTAGAACCTCCCCTCACTACTTCTACAGTCTTTCCTGCCAAGTCATTTGTACCCACATGCAACACTAAATGAGGTTTCTTCCCCCCCCCTCACTGCACACTTGAGCAGTGCCTGCCCTGCCTCTCCTGCAGTCAACCCGGGGATAGCGCCAACCCATGAAATATGGCTGTGCCTTTCCTCCTTCCGGACCATCTCACCCCTTTCAGTATAGAATACCCCAGGATGAGTATCCCCCTGTCCCTTACCCCCTTTCCCTTTTAATGCCCCTTCCACCACCCCAGTATTCATTCTTCCCTGCCCCTTACCCACACTAGCTGCACCCTCTGTGACTTCTATATCTGCATCCCCTACTTCTGTCTCACCCCTTTTCTCTGCCTTATTCCTCCCATCCCACTTGAACCCCTTCCCAGCCTGACTGCTTCCTACAGGGCTTCCCATGTAAACCTTCCCTCCTCCCCTGCTGATTTCCAACCCCTGTCCTATCCCCGTTGTTGTCAATTTAGAGCCCCTATTCCCTTCAACCCCAATAGTGATGCCCCTCCCATCCTTCCCCTTCCCATAGCCTTCTCCCCTCTAGTCACCCCCTCCTTTCTTACTAGCCCCTTCAACCCTTTCATCCTTGCTATCTCTTCCCCATCTGTTGCCATCCCTCTCATGCTCCGCTTGTCCTCCCCTTCATTATGTTCCTGCTCTTGCTGTCTCTCCCATAGCAGAGATTTGAATCTATTCCTAGTCGATACCCCTTCTACATTTCTTCCCCGTATCGATTCCCCCTCTTATTTGTTCCCCTACGTGCCCCTCCCAGTCCCACCCATGGTCCCTCCCTACCCACAGCCATCTGCTCTCTGCCCTGGTACTCCTTATGGTCTCTTCCTCCTCCATCAGGAGGCCCCTCTCCTTTGCCCCAGGCACCCCTACCTTCTCCTCTCTTGTCTGCTAGTGCCTCTGATACTGGGGTCAGTTTCAGCCCCTAGCTGTTCTTCCCCCATCCCCCCTTGCCATCCCCTATTCCCCCCAGCCAAGATGCCTACCATATTCATCTGCCCTGCCACTTAGACTCCTCCCTAACCTCCACAGTTCCTCCCTCAAACTAGCCAGTTGTCTATAGACCATACCCCCACTCCTCCAAGCCCAATCCAGGATCATGGCAGACCCACACCCTGTACACCCCACCATCCTTCAAAAGATGCCCGCCCTATTGACATGCAGCACCTGCCCCATTTTGACCCCCATCTTATGTTACGGGCTCTTACTCCCGGTTTCTATACCCTACTACAACTATTAGGCCCTATTTACTCAAATTACTGTTCCTCCCACACAAGTCCACCTACTATCCCCCTTGCCGAATGGGTTAATTCAGTCTCAAATCTCATCCATTAGATACTGTATTACTGTAGCAACCCTAAAGCCTCATTGTCTGTTTTTCACCCCTCAGCTACCATACTTTTTATTCTCAGCCCTCATAGTTTCACTTAGCCCAGTTAGAAATGGTATTGTACTCCAAGAATTACTCAGCTTAGTTAGAGGAATAAACAGAACAAATAAATATGTATTATTAAAGCAATCCTAACAGTATAGCTCAGTACTTAGCTCAGTTACAGAAATAAACAGAACAATTAAATCTGTATTATTACAGCAGTCCTAAAATTATCCAGTCATTGCTTTGTTTCCACCCCAGGGACCCTTCTGTAATATAGGACCACACAGAACCCTGGGTGGTTGGGTGGGCAACTCTAAAGTCCTGACAGAGCTCTGTTGAGCTCACTCACTCCCCCCCACTCACTCATTCTGTTTTTCCCGGTGCTGCAGGCTGCCCTTTTGTACTGGGCTCCTGCCTGCCTTGAAGCCTTTTTCTGCCCACAAAGAAATCTGCAGCAGTCCCAACAGAGTTCCGTTGACCTCGTTCACTCCCCTCTCTCACTCACTCATTCTATTTCTTCCGGTGCTGCAGGCTGCTCTTTGTACTGGGCTCTTGCCTGCATTGGCACCTTTTTCTGCCCACAAAGAAATGTGCAGCAGTCCTGACAGAGCTCTGTTGACCTCGCTCACTCCCCCCTCTCACTTACTCATTCTGTTTCTCCCTGCACTGCAGGCTGCCTTTTTGTATTGTGCTTCTGCCTGCATTGATGCCTTTTTCTGCCCACAAAAAAATCTGCAGCAGTCCTGACAGAGCTCCATTGACCTCGCTCACTCCCCTTCTGTCACTCACTCGTTCTGTTTCTCCCGGCACTGCAGGCTTCCCTTTTAACTGGGCTCCTGCCTGCATTGGCACCTTTTTCTACCCACAAAGAAATCTGCAGCAGTCCTGACAGAGCTCTGTTGCACTCGCTCAGTCTCCCTCTCTCACTCACTCATTCTTATTCTGTCCCAAACACTGATTTCCCACAGCAACCACGCTATTCTGTGCTGGAAGTGCGAAAACACATTTTGGCCAGAATGTGAAAAATGACAGCTGTACTGTTCATAAGGCAGTGTGAAAAAATACCACTGTTGAAATTCTGGCATGAAAATATTACAAATTTGCAAAGTTCTGGCGTGCATGGAAACTGATGCAACATACTGCTCACCTGATCATTTAGTGGAATTATTTCAACAAATTGTCAACATAAGCATTTTGTGACCTCTGCTCATGAACACTGTCACTATGATTTTCTTAATCTGTCCTGAACATTAATTTCCCAAAGTGACCATGCTATTTTGCACCAGATGTGTAAATGCATATTTTGGGCAGAATATGAAAAATGATAGCCATGCTGTTCATAAGGAGGTGTGATAAAATGCCAGTGTTGGAAATCAGGAGTGAAAATATTACAAATGCATAAAATTACGAGGGTGCGTGGAAACTGCGCAATGTACACTCATAACACAGTCATTTCATGGACTTTTGTCACTAAATTTTCAACATAGGCATTTTAGCACCTCTGCTCATGAACAGTGTCACTGTAATTTTCTTAATCTGTCCCAAACACTGACTTCCCACAGCAACAGTGCTATTGTGTGTCAGAAGTGCGAAAACACATTTCAGCCAGGATGTTAAAAATGACAGCTGTACTGTTCATAAAGAGGTGTGAAAAAATGCTAGTGTTGACAATCTGGGTTAAAATTACTACGAGGCTGCAAAGTTACAAGGGTGCATGGAAACTGCAAAACGCACGCTCGTAAAACAGTCATTTTATGGACGTTTGTCACCAAATTTTCAACAGGCATTTTAGGACCTCTGCTCATGAACAGAGTCACTGTGATTTTCTTAATCTGTCCCAAACACTTACTTCCCACAGCAACCATGCTATTCTGCGCCGGAAGTGCGAAAACACATTTCAGCCAGGATGTGAAAAATGACAGCTGTACTGTTCATGAGGAGGTGTGGACAAATGCCACAATTGAAAATCTGGAGTGAAAATATTACAAATTTGCGAAGTTACGAGGGTGCGTGGAAACTGCGAAATGCACCCTCATAACACAGTCATTTTATGGACTTTCATCACCAAATTATCAACATAGGCATTTTAGGACCTCTACTAATGAACAATGCCACTGTTATTTTCATAATGTGTCCCAGACACTGATTTCCCCCAGTGACCACGCTATTCTGTGCTGGACGTGTGAAAACACATTTTGGCCAGGATGTGTAAAATGACAGCTGTACTGTTCATAAGGAGGGCTGAAAAAAATGCCAATGTTGAAAATCAGGATTGAAAATATTACAAATTCATGAAGTTACAAGCATGTGTGAAAACTGCACAACACACACTCGTAAAACAGTCATTTTTGGATTTTTTTCACCAAATTTGCAACATAGGCTTTTTGAGAGCCCACCTCATGAACAGTCTCACTGTCATTTCATTAATCAGTCTGGAAAGGTGATTCTGCTCAGTGACTGCGAAATCACCTTTCGGGACTGAATAGTGCCATGACAATGACTGTATTCATGAGGATGGGTCCCAATAACCCCATGTTGAAAATTTGGTGCCAAAATTCCCACAAATGCCCGAGATATGCACCAAAGTTGAAAAAATCCTATTTATGCCATTATACAGCTTACTGGCATTTCTTCAGTTTGTGGTCAGCTTTGAAGAGTGCAGACGTGTTCCTGGTCTACCGAAGATCGTTGCGCTGGGCTCCTGTGGTAAGTATGGGGTGAGGGGGTGTGGGGAGGTGGGGTGCACAGTGGGTGGACAAGAGTTGTGAGAGGGTGCACAAAAGACTGCGAGGGACTGTTTTCTTTATTTCAGTGGCAAAAAGGACATTGCAGGAAGGTTTTTTTATCAGGCTTCATTTGGGCACACTGGGGTGAGCTCCCAGTGTGCTGCCTGCCTCTTGGGGAAGGGGGAACTTAAGCCAACAGGGATTAGGCCCCCTATTGGCAAATAGAGACTGGTCAAGGGGGCATGATGTTGAGGGGGATTGGGCACCCCCTTGGCACACAACAAATGGGGGAGAGTGGTACGTTATGCTGACGGGAAGTGGGCTCCCCCACAGGCAAATTAACTGGGTCAGGGTCATGCTGACAGGGTCATTGGGCACCCCCATCAGTCAACTTTCATGGAGCTCTGGGGAAGCCACCGCCATGTTTAGGGAAATGCCCGGGGGGATGGTACACCAGGCAAGGTACCGCCCTGCAATGATTGATCACTCCCTTATTGCAGCAGAATTGCTGATGCTGCAATGATGAGGGGACCCTCATTGTAGCAGCCAAATTGTTTCAGGTTGGTGGCACTTCTGTAGAACCAGTGTTATCAGGACACTGGGCCTGCATTCGATGCACACCGCCAAGCCTACAAATGTAGTGCTGGCATTGGCAGCCACACTGCTGCACCTCCACAACCCACTTCTCTCCTAAGCTGCCACATAATGTTTCTTGTGCATGCATGCAAGCAAACATAATAAGTGGGAAGACTAATAAAATCCTTCCCCACCACATTCACTAGTGTGCCTGCAAGGGCAGTTGGGGTAGAACACCACATACAAACTGACTCTCCTCCTATCAGGCAGAAACCCTACCATCTACCAGAAAGAGTGAGGGTAGAAGTAAAACAGGAAATAGACAAGCTAAGATTATTGGGAATCATCTAACCCTCTATGAGTGATTGGGGATCCCCCATAGTAGTGGTGCCAAAGAAGGACAGAGAGAGATCCTCTTGAGTTTAGATTTTAGGAAACTGAACTAAATGTCACAGTTTGATGCTTATCCCATGACCCACATCAATGACATCATTGACAGAACAGGGAATGCCGGCTACATCACAACCCTAGATCTGACCAAGTGCTATTGGCAGATACCTGTAGACCCAGAGGCAAAAGAAAAGATGGTATTCAGTACACCAGTGGGACTCTATGAATTTGTTAACATGCCCTTTGGGCTCCATGGTGCTCTGACAACCTTCCAAAGGTACATGGACTGTATACTGGCCTACATACCGGTTATTGCTCAGCCTGCCTGGATGATGTGGTCATATATAGTCCTGACTGGAGTACCCATCTGGTGCACTTGGCTAATGTAGTACACTCCATTAAAATAGCAGATCTTACCATAAATCCCCCAAAATATGCTATTGCCATGACTGAGATCTGCTACTTAGGTTTTCTGTTGGGACATGATCAGGTAAAACCTAAGACTGATAAATTGGAGGCAGTTGCAAAATGTCCAGTCCCCACAACCAAGAAGCACATAAGATCTTATTGGGTACTACACATTCTTCATCCCCAATTTTGCATCAATTGCTACCCCTTTAACTGACCTTACAAAAAAGAAGTGTAGCAATCAAGTGAAGTGGAACTCACAGCGTGTAGAAGCTTTTCAGACTATAAAGGCAGCCCTCTGTTCTTCCCATGTTTTGAAACCCCTTAATTTCAATCAGACATTTGAGGTACACACAGATGCCTCTGAAACAGAGATGGGGCAGTCTTAAGTCAAACTGTGGATGGAGAAGAACATCCAGTACTAGATACCTCTCACAAACTTCATGATAGGAGTAGAAATATTCCACTGTTGAGACAGAGGCCTTAGCAGTTAAATGGGCCATAGAGGGCTTATGCTTTTATCTGTGAGGGGTGAAGTTCACATTAATAACAGACCATAATTATTTATGCTGGTTACACCAGATGAATGACAAAAACACCCATATAATGAGATGGTATTTGGCATTGCAGCCATATAGCTTCACAGTGAAACACAGAGCAGGAACCATGCATAAAAATGAAGATTTTTTTATGCAGGCATGAAGCTATGAATGAGACGATTGATGTACAGAATAATGATAAGTAAAGATATTATGATACCAGGTGGTATCTCAGATCAAACAACCCCAGGGTAAATGTAATGAATGATGTTAGTATGCTGTTGAATTAGCATATTGTCATATGTTTCTAATGATTAAGGATCCCAGGGGTGGAGCTTTCAAAGTGGGTGGGTGAAAGCTCCAACCTACACCCACTCTACTGTAATAGTAGCATATCAAACAGAGAAGGGTCCTGATAACCAGTATAGTCTGAGAACAGGTTTCCTCTTAAGGAGGGAGATGTGTGGCAGAGTTAGAATGCACCATTATGGTTTGGAAAAATGGACATCTTTTCTATCTCCTTTTTTTTTATCCCTTTGAAAATCTGTTGCAAAACAGTACCTTCTATGCCTATCTAATGTATTTCTAGACTGTAGTAGGTTTACCACCAGCGACACTCCTTTTCTGTCTCCTCTAATATTCATTCTTTTCTCCATCTTTCCTTTTCAGTCCTTTGTGTCCACAAGAAACAGTGTGTGCTAGGAAGGACAAGCATACATGAACTAGGCACAGTAATGCCCGTGAGGGTTGTCTGAAATACAAGAAGTATCATAGCAGTTGTACAAGTTCAGGAGGCAATGCCTTTGTATGAGCTCACCACCTCAAGGTGGTTTATTTCCTATAAATATTCAAATGTTTTATTTCCTATGTATTGGTCCAAACTTTGTTTGAATGTTTCTATGTTATTACTATTTATAATTTCTCCAGGAAGAGTATTCCATTTATTAACCACCCACTGTGAATACCAGTCACTTCTCTTTTTTTTTTTACCGTGTGCTCCTCTTAGTCTAAGATTATGTGACCTTGTTTGTGTAAAGTTGAAATTTGTTTCTAGGCCTATGGTTTCAGTAAGAAGGGGGTCATTGATAGCATTAAATGCTAAACAAAGATCCCCTCGTGCCTGTCGGTAATTCATAGAATATACATTTCATTTCTGTAACCTTTCCCCATATGTTTTGTTTTCCATACCAGTAATTTTTTTTGTCATTTTTCTTTGTACCCCCTCTATTAATTTTTTTCCTCTAATTGTGTGTTGGGGATACAGAAAGGTGCACAGTAGTCCAAGTGTGTTCTAACTAGTGACTTATACAAAGGAAGAATGACTTCTGGTTGTCTACTTTTTATATTTTTAAGTATACATGATGTTATTTGATGAGATTTTGTAACTTTAGAGATTGTATTTTGTTCAAAATTAAATTTATTATTAATTATCACCCTTAAGTCTTTTTCATAATCAGTTTTTATCAACATTTCTTGGTTTAAGAAATAGTTATTTCTCTTATTATTATGTCCTAGATGCATAACTTTGCACTTTTGGACATTAAATGTCATTTTATTACTGTTGGCCCAGTGCTGAAGTGTTGTTAAATTCTTCTGTAAATTTACAGCATCCTCTGTACTATTGACGATGTAGCCCATTTTGCAATCGTCTGCATACTTTGACATCCAGCTGTTTTTTGATGGCTGCATTTATGTTATTAAGATGTTAAATAGTACAGGGCCCAGGACCGAGCCCTGGGGCACTCCACTAGTGACTTTTACCCAAGGAGTTGTATTACCCTTAACTGATGTACATTGTCTATGATTAAGTAGCCATAATTTAATCCATTTTATCAAATGTGGGGAAATTCCATCAAATGTAGGTGTTTGATTAAGATATCATGTGAGACTCTGTCGAAGGCCTTTGCGAAATCTAAAAATATCAAGTCCACTGAAAGGCCTGCATCAAGTGTTACACTAACATTTTCAAAAAAGTACAGTGTTTTTTTTTTTAAAGTGCAGAAAGTGCTAACTAAATAAATTAGTTCATGCGAATAAATAAAATAAAATTAGCACATAGTGCTGTTATGGTCTTAAAAAGCATATTCTCAAACTGCTTAAAGCAGTTACCTTGTACTGAATCAGTGATATTAAATGAATGAAACTGATATTTAAAGCAGTCAATGTACTATCAAGTTCATCAATATATATATAGATGTTTATTGCCTGGCAAGAAAATATGGTTAAATAGCACTGATACACAGTGATAGGAGCTATGTGGAAAGAAAGCTGCTTTCAGTTTCTTTTACAGTTTTTTTTATTTATTTATAAAATGTAGATGCAGGATTCCTTTTTTGCCACTTTGTTAAAGAAAAGAGGCATTATGCTTTTAGACAGAAAATGAAGTGGCTAGCCTTTTTGTTTTCTTGGAGACTAGACAGCTCCATGTGAAAGAAGTCACCGCTTGCTTTTTATAAATGAAACCTAGGAGTGGAGTGGCTTTATTTTTTACTTTGGACAAGAAAGCCGCTCTGAAGATCCCTTAAAGAACGGAAACCTGTGTTCACTCTAAGTAAGTGAATAAGATAAAATTCAGACTGTAGCATACAAATAAAATTAAAGGAGAGAGAGAGTACAAACAAAAGAAATACATGTAAATAGGAGTGTGCTTGCTCCTCTCTCTCTCTCTCTCTCTCTCTCTCTCTCTCTGACACAGCAGCAGTATGGAGCTAGCAGCTTACAGTTTCCTCTTAGTTTCATTCACTGCTCCACTCATACTGGTACTGAATGTGAAATAGAAAGGCTAACAAATGGCTGTAGCATCTCTAGTTCTTTAGTCTGCCCCTGCATTGTAAAAATGAAATGTCACAGTCTGAAAATTATTTATAAAGAAGAGTCAAAGGTGTAGTAGGAGACTACCTAAGTTCTTTACAAAATTAAAAGCCCCTTCTATAAACATAAAATGATAAGGAGACAGGGTCTGTCTCTATAAGATGCCATTGTTAGTATACATAGCCAGACCACTATAAAAGGTGTTGTATGCCAGATTTCAACACAGGATATTTTACATTGGAATTTACTTAGTTGTTCGAGGCAGCCTTGCCTGCAGCCAGGGAAAAACTGAATGATTTTCATGTTTGCTTGCATGCATGTGCAAGAAACATAGTGCCATCATCCGAGTTTTTGGAGGTGTGGCAGCCCTCTTCCAATTCAGTCAGTGTGTTTACAGGCGCGGCCGCAGTTCTCCAATGTCTGCTGGAGCTGTCTATGACAGCAGTCCAAAATCCAGTGGCGTACAGTTGAAAGGGGGAGCTACGCTTCAGTGAGCAGCGATAAGATATCGCCTGCTCATGCGCGCTCCCCCTACACACACACACCACACACACGCATACTGTGTGCTCGCCTCCCCCCCACACTGTATAGCCAATGGGGGTGCCCAATCCCCCATCAGCTGTGCTACGCCCCCCCAAAAAGAGTTCTACATGCCACGCTGTGTGCCCACCCCAGCATGGCTACACATGTATAGCCAACAGGGGTGGCCAATCCCCCGTCGGCTCCACTGCCCCTCCCGGAGAGTACAGGGTGCAATGCTGGGGGCCCACCCCAGTGTGGCAACAGATGCTGTCACCGATGGGGGTGCCCAATCCCCTGTCAGCTCCACGCCCCCAAACAGCCATCCTTGTGCCATGCTGGGAGCCCACCCCAGCGTGGCAAATGTCCCGCGTCATCTTGTCCTTTGTTTAAAAAAACCCTGAAACAGAAAAAGCGGTCCCTGCTGTCTCTCGCCCACCGCGCCCACCCACTGCACACCCTGCCTCCCACACCCCCATCCCATACTTACCTCCGGACTCTGGCGCGATGATCTTCGGTGGATAGGGAACACGTCTGCGCTCTTCAAAGCCGACCGCAAACTGAGGAAATGCCAGTAAGCTGTATAATGGGATAGATAGGGTTTTTTCAACTTTGCTGCATATCTCAGATATTTTTTGGAATTTTTGCACCAAATTTTCAACATGGGGTTTTTGGGACCCCTTCTCATGTATGCTCTCACTGTCATGGCATTAATCGGGCCCGAAGGGTGATTTCACAGTCACTGCACAACATCACCTTTCGGGACTAAGTAATAAAACAACACTGCCACTGTTCATAAGGTGGGCTCTCAAAAAGCCTATATTGAAAATTTGGTGGAAAAATCCCCAAAAATGACTGTTTTACGAGCGTGGGTTGCGCAGTTCCTACGCATACTAGTAAGTTCGCGAATTTTCAATATTTTCACTCCAGATTTTCAACATTGCCATTTTACCACACCTCCTTATGAGCAGTACAGCTGTCATTTTTCACATCTTGCCCAAAACATGTTTCCACCCATGTAGAGCACAATGGCGCAATCGGTGTGTGAAATCAATGTATGGGACACATTAAGAAAATCACAGTGACACTGTTGATGAGCAGAGGTCTTAAAATGGCTATGTTGAAAATTTGTTGAAAAAATTCCTAAAAATGACTGTTTTACGAGCGTGCATTGCGCAGTTCCTACACACGCTCGTAATTTTGCGAATTTTCAATATTTTCACTCCAGATTTTCAACATTGCCATTTTATTACACTTCCTTAAGAACAGTACAGCTGCCATTTTTCACATGTCACCCAAAATGTGTTTCCGCCCATGTAGGGTACAATGGTGCAGTCGGTGTGCGAAAGCAATGTTTGGGACAGATTAAGTAAATCACAGTTACACTGTTCATGAGCAGAGGTCTTAAAATGGCTATGTTGAAAATTTGGTGACAAAAGTCCATAAAATGTATGTATTATGAGTGAGCATTGCGCAGTTTCCACACACCCTTGTAAGTTCATGACTTTGTAATATTTTCAATCCAGATTTTCACCAGTGGCATTTTTACACACTTCCTTATGAACAGTACAGCTGTCATTTTTCACAACATGGCCAAAATGTGTTTTCACACTTTCAGCGCAGAGATGCGTGGTCGCTGTGGGAAATCATTGGTCGGGACAGATAAAGAAAATCACAGTGACACTGTTCAAGATCAGAGGTCCCAAAATGCCTGTGTTGACAATCTGCTGTAAAAAATCCCCAAACTAATTACATTACGGGTGTGCATTGCACAGTTTCTATGCACGCTCGTGACTTCACCAGTTTTTTTAATATTTTACTGCAGATTTGCAACATTGCCATTTGTTACACCTCCCCATGAACAATACAGCTGTCATTTTTCACATCCTGTTCGGAATGTGTTTTTGCACCTGTGGTGCTAAATGCCGTAGTTGCTGTGCATAAGCAGTTTTCGGCTAACAAACTGATATTGCCACTGTTCATGAGATGGGGGTCACAAAAAAACCATGTTGAAAATTTGGAGTGAAAATACCAACAAATGCCTGAAGTGTTAGGGTTTCCAACCATAACACCCCACCCTGTAAAGAATGACAGGCATCAGGGGTGTGACTTGGGATTCTTGCCTGTAATGCTCGTATCATTCCACACCCTGCAGCCAGTGAGAGGCATCGAGGTATGCCTTGGACTTTTTGGCCCCAAAGTTCACCCCATTCTCCTATACCGCACCCATCTCACTGTATTTCCTGATGGAATGGGGTGTGCATAAGGGCCAAAGACCCCAAGGCACACCGTGACACTTGTCAGTGTCTACAGGGTAGGGTGTAGTGAAATGGTGTGGCCGTTATGCCTGACAACCCAAAGGCACACCCCAATGCCTGTCATTCTCTGCAGGGTGGTGGTGGGGTTGGCTTCAGTTCAATACTTCACTGCCATTCCTATTATGCAGCTCTGTAACTTCTACACTGCCAATGCCAATGCCAGCAAGCAAACATTCAGCATTGACAAATGCTTGTTATTCTATAGGGGAGCAGCTCTCTCTACAGTCTCCCTTTATGTAATAACCACTATCACTCACAGAAAATAGAGGAGGGACTCTGTCCTCATTATTAAGCTATTAGGTATTCATGGTTTTATTGCAGCCTTTAGCAAAGAATTGTACCATTTGTTTTGAGATAGACCTAAGCTTACAAATAATCTTAAAATTACAGTGGGTCAGCCTGTGGCAATTTGTCTAGCTATATGTATTTATTTATTTAAGAGATTTACCAGGAAGGCATGCTGAGCAGAGTACCACTCGATTTCAGATGCATCAATGGGGACAGTACACGAGAATAAGGAGGATAACAATAAAGATACAATAGTACAAAAATGACAAAAACACGGAGACAATAATACAATATAGATAGATATATTGTTATATTAGATAAGGGCCAGGTCAGGTGACCCCATCAGAGAGTATAAAACCCATCCTATTTTGGGACTGGGGCAGATAAGCCTTGACAGTGATAGTTTGAGGATCTAATTTAGGTGTTGAACCAGAGTAACGTAGAAGGAAAGGATCTTGAATGTCTGTCTAGATCCAGAACTGTGTGAGAGCTACTTGCTTATGTACACTTGATTTGATTTTTTTTTATTTTAGTTTTTTATTTTGGAACAAGTTTAAAAACAAGCATTTGTCAATGCTGAATGTCTGCCTGCTGGCATTAGCATTGGAAGTGCAGAAGTTAGACAGCTTCAGTACAGGAATGGTAGTGATGTATTGAACTGACACCAACTCCACCCCCACCCTGCAGAGATGGACAGGCATCGGAGTGTGCCTTTGGGTCATCATCCATAACAGTCATGACATTTCACCTCACCCTACCCTGCAGACAATGATGAGTGTCCAGATGTGCCTTGGGGTGTTTGGGCTTTACACTCACCTCATTCCATAAGGAAATAGGCTGAAATGGGTGCAGAATGGTGTGAACTCTGGGGCAGAAGAGTCCAAGGTGCACCTTGATGCCTGTCACTGGCTGCAGAGGGGGTTGGGGTGGGGGTGGAATGGCATGAGCATTACTGTCGACAATCCCAAGTTACACCCCTGACGCCTGTCAGTCCCTACAGGGTAGGGCGGATGCCTGTCGGACCCTACAGGGTAGGGCATTATGGTCAGAAACCCTAAGACCTCGGGCATGTCTTGGTATTTTTACTCTAAGTTTTCAACATGGGCTTTTTGTGACCCCACCACCTGAACAGTGACACTGTTGTTTCGTTAGTCGGTCCCAAAAGGTGATTCCATGCAGTGACCGTAAAATCATCTTTCCGGACTGAATAACCAAATGACAGTCACTGAAGTTTTAAGATGGCATCCCAAGAACTCCACGTTGAAAATCTAGTGCAACAATTTGAAAAAATGACCGAGATATGCACCAAAGTTGAAAAAACCCTATTTATGCCATTATACAGCTTACTGGCATTTCTTCAGTTCGTGGTCGGCTTTGAAGAGTGCAGACGTGTTCCCGCTCCATTGAAGATTGTTGTGTCAGCCTCCAGAGGTAAGTATGGGGTGAGGGGTGTCTGGGGAGGTGGAGTGCGTAGAGGGTGAGCGCGGGTTGCTGGACGGGGCAAGAGAGTCAACGAGGGACCGTTTTCTTTTATTTCAGGCTTTTTATTTTTTTTAATTTTACATGGATGATGTGGGACTTTTGCCGTGCTGGGGTGGGCCCCCAGCATGGAACCTGGAAGTTTTGGGGGGCAGTGGAGCAAACAGGGAATTGGGCACCCCCATTGGCCATACAGTGTGCGCGGGGACACATGAGGATGCTGGACTTCTGCAGTGCTGGGGTGGGCTCCCAGCATGGCACCTGGAAGTTAGTTTTTTGGGGGAGAGGGGCACTGGAGCCAATGGGGATTGGGCCCCTCTGTCGGACATACAGCGTGCTTGGGGGGTGGAGTGTGCATGAGCTGAGGGGTATTGGGCACCCCCTCGGCACACAACAAAGGGGGGCACATGCATGCAACCACCACTACAATCAGCGGTGGTGTCGTGGAGGCAATTAGCATACTGCTGACGGCAGGGCAGTATGCAAATTACCTACACGTTACCACCACTGATTGTAGCAGTCATTTACTTTCAACTGTATGCCACTGCAATCTGAACTGCTGTCATAGACACCTGGGACATTCATTAGTACGGTGGGGCCGTGCCTGCACAAACGCTGAGGGCATTGGAAACGGGGGTGCCACACCTACGAAAACTCATATGGTGGCACTATGTTTCTTGCACACGTCTGCAAGCAAACATAATAAATATCACACTACAGTGTGTTTTGCACCTGAATTGCCATGTCTTTGTTATCTTTGCCCACAAGCTGTGACAAGTGACCCCTCCAGAAGCATGGAGGGGCTTGCAAAGGAGCAAAAAAAAAAAAAACAGAGTCCACATGGAGTATGTACAAAGTACAGTAAATATAGAAGAAAAACAAAAGAAATGGACAAGTAAGTCTAAAGAAGTAAACATATCCAGAAATGATTGTTTCTTCTGAATGCAAATTGTGCAGAGCATGGGCTCCTTCATGTTTAGACTGCTCTAATTTTGCTCTGTAGTGCTGTACTTACACTTTATTGTAGATAACATATTTACGCAATGTATGTGAGAGTAAACCTTACAGATAAATTACTTATTTTAGCAACTGAAGCATTCTTAATCAGAATTAGATTGGTCACAAAGGAACCCTAAACCAATGGAACAGTAGTTTGAACAAAGTCTGATGGCATCACAATGACCTCTGCTGCATTCAGAGAAGTGAAATTAAACAGGAACAGTTAAACCTGAATAAAATGCTCTTAATGCAAAGGTTTTACAGTTCATAATACATTTTATATTTGGACACAAAATGGATTAACTTAGAATTTCAATGGGCCTACGCAACCAGAGTAGTGTTATGCTTGTGCAACTGTGATTACTGTTTGGCCATTCGCACTCCCTGTTCCACTGGGAATTACCACCCTGTAGGGGTACTGTAGGCAAGGAATCTTCAAAGAGGGTTCCACCCCTAGAGGTGCTGTGGGAAAGAGTCCCTTGGCTAAAGGTGCATTAGGAAGCAGCCCCCCCAAGGAGACAGGTGTGCCACTAGAGGAGGAGGGGAGGATGGTGGAGTAAAGAAAAAGTGCTTCAAAAGAAGGCTGGGAGGAACAGCCTATATAGCTCTAGAAGAGGGCGTGGCTAGTTGCTCACCCCATTGAACTACAGGCATTGCCATGTAAAAGTCATTTATCATCACTTGTGAGGGAGTAGGACTTACATAACTCACTCATGGCTCTGCCACTCGTGAGTAATTGTCTTGCCCCCTCACATGTGAAAACAAATGCCATATTCTGTGTCAGTCCTTTGCATATCCTATACATACAGTATACAAGTAAACATCCTGTGCAACTGCCTTACATAATACTGTGGCACCTCCCACTGCATCATGCTTTGTCATTTTAGATCCTAAATCGGCCCCAGTGTTGCCTAGGATAGGAATGATGACAGCCAGCCTAAAAATCTGTTTCAGTGGTGGTGGTGGTAGTAGTGGTGCAGAGGAGGGTTATCCTGTCCATTCCTGTTGGTAACTTTTCTCTCTCTAAATCAACAGTAGCTGTAGCTGCTGTAGCTGAGAAATGACACCATCTCTTAGTTCCTCCTAGGAGATAGCAGTTCAGATAATTTCCTCAGGGTTAAAGATGTGCGAAGTTGGCAAACTTTGCTCCAGTATATAATTCATGAAGTTTGCCATATTCACAAAGTGTCAACTTTGTGTCATTTTTGGCAGTTGAAATGACGCTTTTTCAGGCAAAGTTCTGCAAATTCACTGGCAAAGTTGCAGCTGAGTCTTAACTTCACCTGACTTTGCCTGAAAAAGTGCCATTCTCATTACAAAGTGGCAAAGTGGCGAAGTGAGTAATTCGTGAAGTTATCCACAAAGACACATTTTACAACTTTGCTGGAACATCGCTGGTGAATTAAAACTCTGCAACATCTCTAGGATTAAGAGACTGTTTTAGCATCTCTAGGAATTATCCTGTTATACATTTACAACTACCAGTCCAGGTGCACTGTTTTATTTTAATAATGTAAATCAAATCAGTGCCAGTGTGCACTCATTTCATGAAGAGAGGGAGGCAGTATAGTGCAGTGGTTAAGAGCATTAAGCTGCAAACCTGAAGAACTGGGTTTGAGTCCTACAGCCACTACTTGTGTACTGTGTGACCATGAGCAAGTCACAACATCCTTGTGCTCCCAGTACATGCCTGGGAACAAGCCTCAGCTTAGTGTGTCTTTTCTGGCCAAAAATTGTAAAATAAACTAAAAACTAAAAATGCAACCATAGAGTAAATGTTAAAGGGAATCTATATTGTTCAAAGGCTATTGCAAACTTTGATTAGTTTGACTTAATATACGGAGGTAAAGTCAAACCTGGTCTAGCTCTCCCTCTCTACTAATGGAAATCACTCCCTTCCATCAAAATCAGTCAACACAGAATTAGCTCATGTTATGTGCAGTGAAAGTAGCAATGCAATGAAAAATGTGTTTTCAAAAAGCTAGTTTCCGCTACAGTTAATGAAAATATTAGCATACCTATCAAATCTACTTTTCTAGGTACCTCCTATGTTGCGCACCATTAATTTTTTTTTCTTGTTCCTAGTCCATAACAGGTCTGCAAGGTTATTTCTAAGTCAAATATGGCAGCCATCTTTTTTCTTGAGAAAACAAAAGTTAAACCATGAATAAAATACTCAAAATGTGGTGGACCTAGAACATTTTTGTTACAAAATAAAACTGGAAGATGCCTGGAATCTTTAATAGTGAAAAAGGTAGGGTCAGGTTTTTTTTTTGCCCAGTTTTTTTGCCCTGCTGCTTTAAGCAACAGTAGCAAGTGATAATACAAGATAAAACTGTAAACTGATTTCAAAATGTTTGTCTTGGACAATGTTTTTGCTTTGACATACTTTTGTACTGAAAATATATTAACACTTTATTTATACAGGGGTACACAGTTAAGACAAATGTCTTCTTCCCAACATGATGTGTTAAAATAACAACTAGTTACTACATGATTACACATACGGTATGTTTACATTCATGTGCAGACATTACTATATTTGTACAAGCATCTTTTTTGATTGGGCCGTTTGATGGCCCAGTGAGTAGCACTATATGCACTCATGCTAGTGACCCAAGTTTGATACCAAGCTCAGGAAGCTGGCTAGGCAGACCAGAGATTTGAGAAGCCAGCTAAGGAGGGATAAAGTCAGGTTCCACCACAGTGGCTACCACTGTGGTGGGTCAGGGAGCTTGCTTCTCCCCGGGGGGGGGACATCAATGCCTGCGAAGTCAGGTGTGTGGACTTGGCTCAGTGTCATGGGAGGTGGGCAGGATCAAGGAGTAAAGGCAAATGTGGAGACCTTGCTGGCAAGATGAAGTCTTTACCCATCCTAGACCCTGCTGCACCGATGAGGCCCTGGCTCTGGTCTGGATGTGGGCATCGGGGCAGAAGAATGGCCCTCCCTCTTCTAGGCCTACCGTGTGTGTGTGTGTGGGGGGGGTGGTAATCAATGGAGGAATTAGACAGTTAAGACCCAGAGAGCATAGGTGATGGGACTGGGTGGGTGTGAAGCAGAAGGGGGCTGGTGGAGTTAAGGAGGCATAAAAATCTATATGAAAAAAATTGTTTTGCTTTTACACAGAAAAAGATGGAATTTTCTTCCATCTGACATGTTGTCAGTTGATACATTTTGTTTTTTTTAAAGTAGGTTGAAATGTCATTTGTACTGTCATGCTGATTTTATGTACACATTTTTTTAAATTGTGTATTATTTTATTTGTGTTCTGGGTCACCCATGAAAATGGTCATTTTATACCCTCAGGTTCTACCCTGGTAACAAAATGAAAATACACAAAGTTAAAGCAACTCAAGTCATTTAACAGTGCAGAGGCAATTGTCTTTGGAATAATCATTGTAGGACAGTCCTGTGTCAGTAAATAAAAGCTTATAATCAGTATGTCCCATTTAACTGTAGAACCACCAAATTTGGAGTTATATGAGTATTTCTACAAATAAATGAGAATTAGTGACAACATGTATGTACTTTTTGACTATGTTGTGCAAGACACCATGATAAACAAGTAAATCAGAAACATGCATGGCTTTTTGTATGATGGAAATGTAGTGCAAGTAAATCCACTTAAATAAACAAAATCACACAACAGTACTGCATTTTAAAAATCCCAGTTTTGGCCAGCACAGTAGCATGGAGGGCTGAGGTGGCAAGTGCCTCACCTGCACCCACACTAGTGACCTGGGTACGGGAACAGATGTGGTCACTCGGGGGCCGTCCAGGGAAGGGAGGTTTGAGTGTCCATATGATTGCTCTCCCCCAGCTGGGTCTGGGATTAATGTGGCTTGCTGCTCGTCTGCCACCTGCAGGTGTCCACTTGGCATCTCCAGTGAGACCACAGAATATGGAGAAGGACCCTAATCACAGGGCATCAGGGGCATCCCCGTGGAGGCAGAGGTCACACATCATGCCCATCACATTTGAAATGGGTCCTGGGGTGAAAACCAGTGGAAAAAAAAACCTGGACCACAGGAAGATGACCAATCCCTCACAGGCCCTGGACTACTGACTGGACACCCCCCATATTCCTGTGGCAGAGCATGACAGAGGGAAGGTAAGTCACAGAGAAGCCAGGTGATGGGGCTGGGGGGGGGGAGTCAGTCAGAATGGGGCAACCAGGTCAGAGAAGCTGGATATAATGAACGTGGATATAAAAAAAAAATCAATTTCTAGGGTCAGGATTGGAACCTGCTCTAAACAGAGAATGCACCAATTCATTTCAGCAGTGTACAGAGCTGGTAGAGTAGCACGGCAGTAGTTCTACCACTTGCTACACAGGTAGCCTGGGTTCAGAATGGTGTGGGCATCATTTAGGGGCCAGCTGGGGGAGTGAGGATTGAAGGTCTCTGGTACATCTTTCTTTTCTCTAGTGGGGGTTGCTGTTTGCCACTGCTACCTGATGGAGGCCAGGTAGCAGTAGCGTATCATGGGGAAGAGACTGCAGATGGCAGCTGACATGCATGCAATTAGACGTGCCCATGCATTAGTGTCATTGTATGCTGGCACCCTCAGTGAGGAAATATAAAGAAAAAGTCCTGATTCCCCACAGTTGAAGCTGGCACCCCCGCAGGCCCATATCTGACCGAGGTAGCAGGCCACCCACCACAACAGTGGTCCTGGATTAATGGTGGTTAATCTGTAAGTCCATGGCAAGGTCCTTGATGAGGTAGGGAGCCATTGGGAGGGGAGAACCCATGGGACAAGAAGCAGAAAAAGCAGGATGAAAAAAGAAACAATACATTTACTCGATGCTTTGTTATAAATGGAATATTGTAAAACTTGCCACTGTAACCTCCAGGGTGCATCAGTGAATCTGTTTGTAGTTCTTTTCAGTATGCTATCCTGGTAAAACAAGTTCACATAAATAACTGTGCATTAAATCATATTCCTGGTCCATCACTGGATACATCTGTTTAAAAAAAAATCTATTTCTTCTTAAGTGCAAACAAATTTAATAAGTGTAGTTTACTCTCAAGAGATCTCAATTGTTTAGTTATGTGATAAGTATCCACAACATAGATATTTTACTGCTCTCATGACAACTTCATTTTCATTAAAACTCTACAAAACACTTTCAAATGCTGGAGAAATGGAAAATAAACTCTGGCAAATGATTAATGCAGTGGCTTACATTTTAGTAATGCTTTTTCCTGTAAAATAAAGTCCCACGTGGCATATGCTGGGGTCTCAGTTAATTTTTTTTTAGACATAATGCGGCGTATGTGATTAAAGCAGTAGCACGACAGACAAATATTAGGAAAGCCTTTTCTATCACAGAGAGGGAAAGTAAACATAGACCAGGATTGATGTACAGTGCTAGGGTGGAAAGAACACATGCCACAAGCACTGCTGGCATTAATTTTTGCAGAGACAAGTCAGCTTCACTGGATGAAACATGCCACAGAAGAAACTCTTTATATAGAGAATAATCACAACTTGTAGTGGGAACGAGTAATGTGACCTACTGGGAATGGAACCCAAGTCCCTGTAATACTGTCCCGGTGCTATAACCACTGAGTTGCAGGCTCACATGGCTGCAGCTGGGGTTCCCAGACACACCTCCATTCTCTGGTATTGCATATCCTGCAACTAAGAACAATCAAGAGATAATCAACATCTGAGCATCTGCCAACTGTGTCCCTGTGCACAGCCAACCTCCTCACTTTTGAATTTTGGCACCTTCATTGAAAAAGGCTTCCTCCGGCTGTTTGGGAAATGCATTGTGTTTTCCTCGCTCGCTGCTGAAGTGGGAACTATTTTATTTTAGAACTTAGAGAATTAATAGTGAAAGCACTGTGAGCCATTCTTGTTAAAATTAATTGTGATCCTGGTGGCACCAGCTTAGCAATTTGTTAGGAAGCAGCAAATAGGCCAGCAACAACTGTAAAAGAACTGATCTTAGTTTCCTTTCTGAACTATAGTCTGAATCTAGCTCAGAATAGGACACGGTGTAATCTGCCCAGTCCTACCCCAATCTTGTAGTACTGTGCTGCGTTCCATAGCTCCTGGTAGAGCGTAAAACTCAGAGCAGGACTCGGTACAGCCGCCTTGCTGGGAATTGTACTTTCTTGAGCTGGATTTTATCTTGTAATTTCAGTCTGGAATACTTTAACTTGCTAAACTCATTTCGCAAATGTACTAAACATAGCTGGCTCCTGCCTATTTTTGTAGCCAAAGACATACAGGTAGAAGTGTAATTTAGTGACTCAGGTTTTTCGCTCTCCTCCCCACCCTCTCCCCGGCCTCCTTTAAATACATGTTCACCCTGCCCTCCTTACAGGAAGCTACTTACCACTGGCTACTACCATTAGTGTTTTTTTTTTGTCTTTTTTTTGTGCAATAAACTCTTAAAGGCACACTTATCCATAAGACTGTGTGTATGCTTACCTTACAGGAAGCACATTCTCCTATGGAAACTCACCATTAGAGTTAATATAGCAGTTCAAATCTTAAAGGTACACACTTCTATTTTAAGACAGTGTCCCTACTCAGCTACTCAGATACTCAAGCCCACCAACAAAACCCTCACTGTGATCAATCGTCTCAGACACCCTAGAATCTTCAACTCCTCTACATATCTCCTTTGATTCTAAATCACTCCTTCACTGGCCCCTTCTCTCCTTCTGAAGTGGGTCACTTCTCCCCGCCCTCTGTTACATTTACATTTCTCTTGATAAGGAGATCCCTTTAAACACCTCGAGATCTACTGCAAGTCGACTTTCTCCTCTGCACCCTCGCCATTTGAAGAATTATATCTTCCTATGTCTCACCACGCTACTGTGACTTTTCAGAAGTGAAGTTGCTAACAATCTTTATACCCCGGTGGTTACTCTGTCAACTTTACTTGAGGTCTACAAATAATTCTAGGAGGCTTGACCTCTAGAAGATTGCCGATCATCATTGTCCTTTTTCAGATTACAGCATGGCCAAGCTGGGCAGTGCTATTGCATTATTATTTATCTTATTCTTTTCTCTGCTTGATAGAATTATTGCACAGTGCCTAGCCCCCCGTCTCATGAATCCTCACCCCTCTATTCTAGCCAAACCTATGTCAACAATTCACCTCCCATTCAACTCATTCATCTCATGCAAAAAAAGGATGCCTACTACCTTGGGGTATGTACCCGAACCTCCCTGCACTTGTTATGTAGGATTAGCAAAAATACTGCAGGCCTACACTTCTTAATGTTAACTCTGGCCATACACTTGTCCCTACTCCTTCTTCTAGCTGGTGACATAGAAGTTAACCCTGGCCCTCATAGTCCTCTATCTGCTTTACTTGCCTCCCCTCAATAGACCAGGCACTCAATTATTTTATCCTTACCTTTAAAAACATTATCAACAGACATGCTCCACTTACTAGACGTAGATCTAAAGCTATTAAGGCACCCTGGCTCTGTACTGAAATCAGGACCCTCACAAATAGTCATGATGCAGCCTGGAAGACCTATAAATACAGCCTCCTTCATTCTGATTGGCTATATTATTGACAGCTGAGAAAGATGCCCTGTCCTTGCAATTGTAAAATCTCTCTTCCATTGAGATTATATGTTGAAAACACATACTAGATTTGTACTGTGGCTGTACTAGGATGGTACTACCACATGTTTCAACTGCTAAATAGAACAGCACTGTAGCAAGATATTTAGAGCTAGATATTCAAAACATTGCACTGGGCGCAAACTGTTTTCATAGGTTTAGCGCCGGGTCAGCATGGATCTGCTATATTCAAAAGGTCAGATAGGGTGCAAAATGATAATGTATGCAAGGGGCAAACTCAGGGAGCATGTCAGCACAATGCTACTGTATATTCAGTGAATAGTGCTACGCAAAGTAGTTTTGAGCGACTTAGAGCAACACTTTGCATGGTGCAATTACTGTCCAGGAAAAGGTAGTCTTAACTCTGGTCAAACCAGATTTGCGCGACTTTGTGGCTTTGCGACGCATTTGCACTGCTTTGCGTGACCCTAACCAATGAGTATAACACATAGAAAAAGCCAGACATGGAGGAAACATGCTGCTCACTGATGGCATCACAATGATGCCATCATCTGCCACCAGTCGCAGTCATGCCAGGCAGTAAGTGGTGATTCGGCTCCCAGTAGACACTATGGCAGTGCAGCCATACAGCACACACCTGCAGACCACAACAGATGCCAGCACACACATGCAGCACTGTGGGCATGGAGGGTGTTGAGGGGAGGGTGTACAAGTGGCTAGGCTGCACCACAGACTGGGTGCAGCCCCAAGGCTGGGACTAGCCACACTGTGCACATGGGCCAGTGCTGGGAATACTCCAACACCAGTGTGCATATCTGATTGTATGTGCCGCTCCCAGCCACATACTGCACATCTGTACAGACACCACTGCACACACAGCCACCATGTATATGTCACTGTGAGCATCCCATGCCAGTGGTGCAGCATCTGTGGGTCACACAACAGCATAACAGTAATGTCCACTGTCAGTAAGCACCTGCAAGTTGGGCCTGTCACTGGGTACAGTGCAGTGGTCATCACTGCCCTACACACCATAGACATTGCTGTGTCCTTCACACTACTGGCCCCCTTGCTACTGTAGTGCCTGCTGTGCAGTATAGCATGAACTACAGTTTGACAGTTGCATGCAGCACCACCACCACCTGTGCCTTTGCTGTGTAGTCCCCTGGGGAACAATATTCTATGCTGTACTGTATGAATGTAGCCTGCAGCTACCACCACACACTCCCGGACTGACCTACAGGTGGAGCTGTGGGCAGATCCAGCCAGCCCCTGTACTTCCAGACTGACCTACAGGTGGAGCTGTGGGATCCTTCAATAACGCTGGGCAAACTGCATGTAAATCAGGTCATAATGAGATGCTAATCTGGATGTTTGCCCAGAGACTACCTAAGTAGGCTCATTTGCATGTCACTTTTGAATATAGAAATACAAACAGACAGCTTCTTTCAGTGCAGTTAAGCCCCTGCAAGGCATATTTTTAAATCAAGCATGGAAATGAGAAAGGAAATGTGTCGCTCACTGGGAATTGAACCTCAGACCTCTGGTATACCATTCCAGCACTCTAACCATTAAGCTACAGGCCCACAATGGTCAGAGTGTTTGAGGAACTTCCTTTAAATCCACACACTCTTTTCTCAAGAGTGTTGCAATCCTGCAAATAGGAACAAATTTAGAAATACAAACAGACCACTTGTCTCAGTGCAGTTTAGCCCTGGGCAAATGTGATTGCGCTGGGCAAACAGCTTAGCCCTGCACTAAACCTGCACAAATGTGTTAGCGCCATGCGAACATTTCAGAAATATTGTACATTTTTGCACAATGTAATTTCACATGCACCGCTGCTTGCAGCTTTACTGAGTCCATGCCTTTGCTGGCACACACATTGGCCACATAGTTCACCTCTACCTTCTTTCATGTCGCTGTGAACTTGGCTTCTGTTGTGGTGTGCACTTCCTGGTTGCTATATTCAGAGCTGTCTTATTCCTGGGCTACGTTTGCACTGCACTCCCAGCCCAGTTTGCCCAGCTTCCTTACCATGCTATATTCAGCAGGTTTAGCACAGGGGCTATCCCTTTTGAATATAGCAGACTATTGGGTCCAGGCTAATTTGGCATGCTGGGCAGTGCTAATTTAGCCCTGGGGCAAAGTTTTGAATATCTGGCCCTAAATTTCTTTTTTATGTTGGGCATGGCATAGGAGTGGGACCTTCTTTTTTTTTTTAAGTTTTTTATTCTCTTGCTGGCTATTCATCCCTGTTTCCCTCTGACCCACACGGATTCATCACCTATCTTCTTTGGTGATTACCTGGCTCCTTTATGTGCCCCTCAGATTGCCCGTGGGGCAAGGCCAGGGTGAGGAGGGTGCTCCTCCACTCCTTGGTGTCCACATCCAGAAGATGCAGCCCTGCTCAGCTGTTGGTGGGGGCCTGCGGTGGGTCCAAGGATCATCCTGCCATCTGGAAGTTTTTCCTTGGCTTTACATTCCCTTTTAGCCACCAACTGCAATGATGGAAACACATTAGCATGCTTCCATATGCACATGCATCCAAACATCTGGACTGCCTCTGACTCCTTGCTGTGCTACAACCTGACCTCTACCATGTGGTGACCTTGGAGTGGGATGTCCAAACCTCTCTCTGAGGGAGGAGAGTGGTCGTTCAGTTACTGGACAGATGATCCCTCCCTCTCTCCCTGGCTGATCTCCCCATGACTGAAGTCCACACTCGAACCTCTTTGCCAGCATGGTGGGCAGTAGCATTTCCACTGAACCACTGGCCGACAGCTGTTGGAACTTTCCAAAACATCAAAATCCCATATCTTAGTTCAGGAATGAATGAAAACAAAAGAAAAATAGGCATATTCATGATGTTGCTGCCAGAAAAACATTATTGCTGCTACAGGGTGACCAACAAATGTTGCCTTTTTAGGAGATACAAATCAGGGCACTGTGTGGGTACTAAGAAGCAGGGTGCAGGGTGGTGTTTTTATTTAAAAAAGGAAAAGACATGATAACAATTTACTTGGAGTGAAGACTGTCAGGGAGGAAAAGAAGCAACTGGCACAGGCTTTCCCTACATCAGTACTGTGGTACAATAGCATGTGTGTGTGTGTGTGTGTGTGTGTGTGTGTGTGTGTGGACTTCCATACACAACAATACCTAACCATATAAGTACCATAATCAATATCTATGTGGAATTGGATGGTGTTAGAAGTGGCACTACACTCTTAAATAATAACCAATGTATATGCAGTATTGGGTGCATCCACATGTAGAGATGTGCGAAATTGGCAAATTTCGTTATGTAAAATATTTTGAGAAATTCACCCATTTCTCGAAAATTTTAGCGGAAGCGAAATTCAGAAATTTTGCCCATGGAAAGTGAAATTTCACTAGCAAAATGGCAAAATTCACCTTTCACAGGTGAAATTCCATCTCTTTTCTGGTGAAATTCTGCATCCCCCTCAAAATATTTCATGTAATGGGCTAATTTCATGAAATATTTTGTGTAGCGAAATTGACGATTTTGCGGGAATTTCACCAAATATATAATTTCGCAACATCTCTATCCACACGTAGGAGTTCAGCTCCACTGTTGGGGGGGGCAGGCGGTGCAGAGGAAACAGTGCTTCTGGGCCTTGACACACACTGACAGTGCTGCAAGCGATGGGGATAATTCTCTGCAGTCCCAAAATGCCTGAGGCTCAGGGTGCCTGAATGGGATATCACATTGTCAAGTCTGGCTGAAGTGCCACTGACTGAAGTAGTATGGGTACCATGGAAGGAGAGGAGAGGTCAGGGTTTACATGGGTAATGGTCTAGTCTGTTCATAAAGCCCTTAACCTATTGTTGCAGTTGTAGCTGATCTATACTTCCTAAATTAATGGCTGGGGTCAGTGCCGTTGGTTTTGTAGTTGATTTTAGTGCAGGAAGGGATTCAAAAATGGGCCTTGTACCCAGTGGGCCTTACCCAGTTACCGAAAGAATGAAAATATTTATATCTTTTATTTTCCTGAGGTAGCATTTCCTCAGCTTTCTGCAAGAGTGAAATATGACCACCTGTTTCTGTCTTTTAAAATACTAACTTTCTACAATGAACTACCTCTATCAGTTACTTACTCCATGTTTTTCCTTTAACCTGTGGCCTCATTCAAACACTAAGATGTGCCATGGCAGCAAGCATCCTTCTTCCTATTGGTAGCATTTTCTGATAACTGTCATAGGGGTTGTAGCTGACACCAGATAACCTCTGTAAACAGTAGGTGGAACATGCATAAATAGCTAGAGACCTGCTCCCTCCCTCCCCTGGGGATGCCTGTTTTTCCACTATGATGGGTGTGGCCCCCAGCCTGCCCTATAATGGGGTGATAAGTGAGCTGTACACCTATTTCAGTCTGGATTAGAGAGACCACAAAAAGAAATGCTCAGTCTTTGAGTTTATGTTTGTCCTAGAATTTTATGTGAGTCCTGTTGTAAGCGCTATAAACTAAGAATGGTGACTAGGGACTAGGGAGGTGGATCAGGGGAGGACAGTGGACATGGCCTATCTGGACTTCAGCAAGGCCTTTGACACTGTGCCACATAGAAGACTATTACACAAACTGGGGAATATGGGTGTGGGCAGGACAGTAGTGTGGTGGGTAGGTAACTGGCTGGGTGGCAGGACACAGAGGGTGGTGGTAAATGGCTGTCACTCCACAGAGGAAGAGTGACCAGTGGGGTACCACAGGGATCAGTGCTGGGACAGGTCCTATTCAACATCTTCATCAGTGACATTGCACAGGATATAGAAGGCAGAATTTCACTGTTCGCTGATGACACAAAGCTCTGTAACAGAGTAGACACACCAGAGGGTGTAGACAGAATGAGAAGGACCTGCAGAAACTTGAAGAATGGTCAAGGGTTTGGCAGTTGAAATTCAATGCAAAGAAGTGCAAGATAATGCATATGGGGCACAAAAACCTGGCACAATATATCAGTTGGGGGTGAGGATATAGCATGCACCAAGCAGGAAAGGGATCTTGGGGTTGTCATCTCTGATGACCTCAAGGTAGGGAAACAGTGTGACAAGGCATCAGGTAAAGCAAATAGGATGCTGGGATGTATAGGCAGGGCATCACCAGCAGGAAAAGGGAGGTCATAATTCAGCTATACAAGACACTAGTGAGGCCCCACCTGGAGTACAGTGTACAGTTCTGGAGACCATACTCCAGTAAGGACATAGACAGGGTAGAGAAGGTTCAGAGGAGGGCAACAAAGATGGTGCATGGGTTGCATCACAAGTCCTATGAAGACAGGTTGAAGGAACTGAACATGTACTCCCTGGAGGAGAGGAGGAGAGAGGGATATGATAGAGACATACAAGTATCTTACAGGGAGGAACAGGTGCAGGAAAACACTATTTTTAAGCGAAAAAGATGTTTCAGGACTAGAGGGCATGGGATGAAGTTGGAGGAGGGACGATTCAGAGGAAACATGAGAAAGAATTCTTCACAGAACGGGTGGTGGACAAGTGGAACACCCTGCCAGAGGAAGTGGTGGGGGCTGAAACAATCACGGGATTTAAGAATGCATGGGATAGACATAAAGGAATTCTAGAGGTCAGGGGTAAGGGGAAATAGACTTCTAGGAAAACAAACTGAACTTACAAGCTCAAATGGGCAGACTAGGTGGGCCATAGGCCCTTATCTGCCGACACTGTCTATGTATCTATGTATATGTAAGAATAGAAAGACCCAAACTACAGTATGCCATAATATCCCATATAAAGCGTAGCAGTGCAGTACCCCCCTCCTGGATGAGCTGTACTGTTGAGGTGCATCCTTTTGATTGAGATGTTAAACTCAGTTGGGTCCCTTCAGCTTTTCACTGGTAGCTGTCCAGTTGGACGTTAAGGATCCTATGGCACTTATTGTAAGAGTAGGCAGTGTTTCTCTGGTGTCCTGACCAACATTTCACTTATCAGGAAAACAGATCCATGTAACCCATTCCTCAAGACATACCTGTAAACAAGCTGTCATAGCTCAGGGTACCTTTCCTGGTGAAAGAAAATTGCCAATAAAAATATATAAAAAATCACATATGCCAAAAATGTATCTTAAATATTCTGAAAATCGCCCCCTATTTGGTTTATTTTAAGTACATGAAAGTATAGGAATATACAGTCAATTACTCTTGTTTGCACACTGTTGGGGCAGGAATATTTGTGTATACATCCAAAACTGGATATATCCAGAAAATGAATTATACATGTTAAAAGCCTGCAAGACTGCAAGTTTCTTACTGCAGTAGTAAACTGGCTTATTTTATTCCAGGCAGGGAAGGCTTATCAAGCAGTTGTATCTCATTCTCAATGACAGCACAGTTCTGCTGGCTTTCTGGGTCATTTGGCAGGCAGAATATTGAGTGTACTGGTCTCCTTAAACATTATGAGCCCTATTCTCAAAGTCTCCGGCATGGCGCAAGGGACTTGGGCCAAAAAGAATGGTGCAAGGTGCCCTTTATGCTGAAAGATACACTGAGAGAAATTCTCAGAGGCAGCCTGGGCCAAATGCAGGCTGCCTGCCTCAAACAGGGCTTGCACCATCTCTGCACCCAGAAATGGGATGCGACTAGGTGTTAAGGGTCATGCAGCAGATGCAAGCTGTCACAGACCCATACTAGCCATTCACAGAAATTTCCAGGAGGAAGAAATTCTAAGTTCCCTTAGTCCAGTCAGGCTGGTTTAAGGAGACTTAGAAAAATCTCACCTGGGAGGGCTGCTGGTCACAATAGTGCCACAGGACTCCCTTCCCTAATCACCGATGTGCCCCACAAGTAAATACATATAAGAATCCTCCTAATCCCTGATGTTTCCCACAATCATATCTGTATAAGAATCCCCCAGCCCAGATCCCCAATGTGCCCCACAATTAGAACGTATATAGAGGACTTCCCCCTGCTCCCCACAATGTTTTTTTTTTTTTTTTCTTCTTTATCCCCTTCCTAGCTGCCGACCTCCCGGTAATTATGCCCGGTCACGGGCCACCGGCTTCCACCTCCCAGATCGGCCACGGCTCCCCCGATACCCCGTGGATTACCCCCCACGGCGGAGCTGCAGGGTGCGGACCCAAACACCCTGCAGAGATTGGAATTGGTCGGGGAAGCTGGCCTGGGGGGCTAATCGAAGCCGTGGCGGGCTTCATGTAGGGTGGTCGGCAGCCGTCCATTTTCCCTGGTTTTCTGGGAGGCAGGGACGTGCAATGACGTTGAACGTCTGCCCCGCCTCCAAGTCAGCGAGCTCTGGTCGGTTTCGCGATACCCCGGCCTCCGCCAGGGGTTGCTGAGGTTCCGGACACTGTCCCGTCCTCCCCCCAGAGAAGGAGAGCAGCCCGTGAGGCGCTCGATCCCTTCTCCCCGGTCGACCCTCCAGTGACCCGAGTCCGTTCCCGAACCCGGGTCGCCGGCGTCGAAAGCGGAAATCCAACCGCTGCGCCGACAGGCTGGCCCTCACAATGTTAACATATATAAGATTCCCCTCACCCAGATCCCTGCTGTGCTGCACATTTATAAGTTGTATAGAAGAACCCCCTTCCTGCCCATATCCCTGATGTTCCCGTTAGTATGGCGAATAACAGTGCCCCTCATATTGGTGGTCCAGTGTCCCCCACCCCAGTAGGTAGTGACCTCCCCATCCTCAGACAGTGCTGAGGACTGGCACAGTCCTCCTCACACCTCCGTGGCTGGTCTTCGATTGAACTGTCAATGAGCACGTACTGTAATGTGTATGCACTCATCGATATTCAATGAGGAATACACTGTACAGTCCACCACTCAGTGACAGTTCAGTTGGGGACCAGCTGCGGATGTGTGAGGAGGGCTGGACCAATCCCCAGCTCTGTCTGGGGATGGGGGAACATTACCTACTGGGTCACTGGGCCACCAATGTGAGGGGCTCTGTTATGTGCCACACTAATGGGGACATCAGGGATATGGGTGGTGGGAGGGTCTTCTATACAAATCATAAATGTGTGGCTCAGCAGGGATCTGGGTGGGGGAGTCTGATATATATTACCATTGTGGGGCATGGGGGAATCTGGGTTGGGGGGAGTCTTATACACATACTAACATTGTGGGGCACATCCAGAATCAGGTGGGGGATTCATATGTCCATTATGGTGCACAATGTGGACTGGGGTGGGGGAACAGCCTGCCATTGCTGCAAGAGGCTTGTGGCAAACCCTCTTGCAAAATTAAGTGTGTTTGTCAAGATGTAGGCAAGGCTGCCATGTGTGGCTGTAGGTGCTGAGACCCTTTCTGTACCTAAATCTGGTGCAGGATCCCTGGCACATGGGGCTTTGGTGCAAGCAACTGTTTATCGCAGCTTGTGCTGAATGCAGACCCCTTTGAGAATCAGGCCCTATGTTTCCGCATCAACACCATTTAGTACCTCATTTTATCTCAAATCAGAGTCATTATCACTCTGCCAGGACAGAATACCTTGAAAAGGAGCAAAAAAGTTGCATAAACTGAAATGTGCTATGGATACAACTGAATAGTATAAACTGCATAGGACAGGAAATGATTTGGAACTGAAGAAAAATGTACATATATCCAAAAGCTCCATACATCCAAATTGCATACAAGTGGAATTGACTGTATATGACATCTATATGACACATGTATGAACAATATGTCATATGTTTTCACACTCCTTCACATATTTAAAATATACCATAAAGGAGACAATGTTGGTGTATTTAAAATACATTTTTCCTGCATATGTGAAAAGGGAGTGAAAAGGGAGTCCCAAAGCTAGCACAAAATAATAGTTTGGCTGAGGATCAGATTTGGAAAAAAGTCTAGATTCAGTGCATCTCTAAACTTTAACAGACCACTGGGGTAACATGTGACTTAATTTCCTATTTAGTTTCTCTTTCTAAGTTCAGTATATTTTTAAAAAAGGAAATATGTGTTTCCTTGGCCAGAAAGCACCTAAGTGGGAACAGCATGACAAAAGCTTTTAGAACACCACTGAAATAAATGGGGCGAGAGTGAAGCAACATTTGCTCTGGATGCCTACTTAGGTAGAATGGTAGAGCTGGAGCAGTCCAAAAACATCACAAGTCTGTTTGTTCTTCAGATGGTTATGATGAACTATATCATATAATGGAATTATCTAATATTAGGCAATCAATGGTCATGGTGCTTGAAGATTGTACTTTTCCATGGAGCTGAATTTCAAATACTAGTTCACATTCTCTTGGTGTTCCAACTTTACTGACCTATAGGTAAATTATATGGGTGTTTTTAACTTGCACCTGGGTGGCGAATACCATTTTAGAAGTAATGGTGTAGTTTATGTCCTTACTGGTTAGATTGTTGACACAATGCATCCGTGTTCCACTATTTAATTCTATTGATGCTAGGTGACATACATTTCATCATTAAAATCTAAAATGTTGTAACCCACCAGTGTGTAAATCCAAAACATCCATGGATTTTACTAAAAGACCAGATAAGAGGAAACACTAAAATGATTAGTACTGGTATTTAAAATACAGCTTCTGCAGGACTACCAGTAATTATTTACCAATTCAGCACAATTCTGTTTTAAAGTCCAGAAATGGAGACTGCATAAATTAAACAGAATGTGGTAGGTATTTACAATGCTTAACACAGCAGGTATCATTAGGAAGGCTGTATGAGCATGGATTGACTGATTCCACCAGGATGTACAGTATAAGGTGGTTTTCTGCAGGATCCCCCCCCAAAAAATACAAGTTAGGTAGGTATTTAACTTGATGGACCATGACATTGTAGCACATGGATTTTTATAACTGCATATCCACCCCACAGTTAGTGTCACAGTGCTCTAATGTGTGCTGGAAGAGGGATCTGTCTTTCATGAACAGGGTGGTCTCTCACAACATCATGAGGTCTCCCAGGGGCAAACCTGAAACCAGTCATTCTTCTTCCTTGCATGATGCTAGTGTTCAAATGTGGCCTCAGTATTAGAAGCAGGTGTCATGTCCCAGCATATCGTTCTCAAGGAAGAACTGGATACCAGATGACCTTTCTGATCTTAATCAAAAGATAACCATGTGTGTGTAAATCTATGCAGTGCAAGGCCCCAACAAGTTATTTGTATGCAGCGCATACTATCAGTCCATGTGCTATCAACTGCTTCGTGCTCTCCTGAGGTTATGCTGTAGCTTAGGTGTATGATTGTATGCAGGTTGCAGGGAGAAAAGGGCATGAGTATGTGATAACACACACACACACACACACACACACACACACACAGAAAGAAAGTTATCGGTACAATTATTGGTTGTAGCAAGGCTATACTTCTAATTTGCTTAAATAGTATATGCATATTATTATCATAGGATTAATGTTTACTTATCAACATTATTTAATACATTTGCATGTAACATACACATACACACACACACACACACACACACACACACACATATATATATATATATATATATATATATATATATATATGTATATATATGGACGTCTGTGAAAATGTTTTTTTAACCCACAGACCTTTCAGTATAAAATAAAAAATGAAAAATATATATACACTGTATGAGCAAAGTTTTAACTGACTGACTGAATCCTCATCTTTCCTTCTTTGTGGTAGGCTGAAATAGGCAAATAGTATCTGTAAGGAAAATCTTTCAATCTAGAATCTCTAAATTTTGATTTGACAGATAATGAGGAAATTAAGCATTCAAACGACAACATTGGATTTTTGCCTCATATAACTGCAGTGCCTTTAGTTTTGGTACCTTGGATGAGAAAACACCAAACCCTTATATAAAATAATCAATTGCTGACTATTAGCATTTTGATAATTATAAACATATTATTATATTTATTTGTATTAGTTGTGTGGTAAAAGCAACTGGTCACCTGATACTGCAGAGCATTTGTTGCAACCAAGCCATCCATCAATGCAATATATGAGCAAATAACACAGAAAGCTATTAGAATAATTTCTGTATTGATAGATTTAAATGTTTTACAGACCAGTAAATGTCCACTGATATTTATTAGAAAAGAAAAACAAAATATTGCTCTCAGGAGTGCCCTTGGGGTCAGGTTATGTTTGTATGATGTTTTAATACTCATACCGTGAGATAGTCCCAATCATATGTCAGCAGGGGTAGATACCATCACCACAAATACTTATTTATAGTGTATGGTTAGGGCTTATTGTGTATGAAAATCAGTGTCTACTAAAATCTTGTTGTGCACATTCTAAAACTTGTTGCGCATGTTCTCAAAGTTATTGAGAACATTCCATAATCAATATTCAGCTCCTAATTAATATTCATGAACCCTGCATTGTGCACCACTTGACTGGTCCAAAAATATCTGTTCAAAGAAAAATCCAAACAAAGTTGGCGGCGTCACTTCGCGAGCACTTCATCGAGACAGTCTCGACTTGGACATGAAGCAATCTGAAAAAAATTTGCTCCTCAGCAAAATAGAGTCTGTTGGTAAAAAGACTCCTGAAGTATTCAAAGCTATTCTGATTTGAAGTGGACTGCTATAACTGTGCTAATTTAATGTTTGAAAAGACAAACTGGGACTCTGGACAGGCGCAGTAGCATCAGCACTACTGCACCTGCCCAGATTCATGGCTTCCATTGTTAGACAGTAAATTACACTGAGAATGCTTGGTTTAAAATTGCAATCGCTTTCTTCATTTCAGGACTCTATTTACAAAGAGATGTATTTTACTAAACTGTGATTTCTTTCCCAGACTCCTTCATAACCAAGTGTACCGCTCGCCTCGCCACTACATCTCATAGTAGAGACATGGCAGCAGCAGATGACAGGACTTACCATTGGTCCCAGAACAAATGCATTTTTATCCAAAACAGTTAAATAATGTGATATTTTAGCACATCTAACTACAGAGTACAATTTTGTGAACACAATATTCACAGAAAATCTCACAGCTACCATATAAGCGGGACACTCAAGTCACATATACTATACTATATGGTTTCTCTCTATTTTTAAAACCATACACTATAACAAAAAACATATGGGAACGCATACACTACTCGCCATGTGTTTCCATCTTGGGGTTTAGACACCAGCATGGACCTCTTGAGTTTCGCCCTCAAAGTTCATATGCTGGTATTAGGGTTGCCACCTTGGGAATTTAAAAAAAAGCCACCTGCCCTCCACCCCCTGCTATCACCACCATGTATATTAATACACAACTACCCTTGTTTCAAATGCTGCACCACATTTTCCCTCTCCTCTCCTGGCCACTGGCTAGACATTATCACTTTGTCAGTTAACATTAACAACTTAATTTATTTATTTAAGAGTTTAACCAGGCAGGCATACTAAGTGGAGAACCACTCATTTCCAGATGCAGCCTGGGGGAAATAGGGTGGAGGGACATATAGGATGAGATACATACATTCATTTTTATTTATTTATTTTTATTTTATTTATTTAGTTTTTGTTGACCGGGTAAGTGCACTTGACAAATCCTGCCTATTTTCAGGCACGACCCAGGGGAAGAGGGATACAGATGAATGCCAGCTGACCTTGAACCAGATTAAGCTGTTGGTGGTATTTTTAGTGAATGAGGGAAATTTGGCCAGGACACTGGGGAAATTCCCTTACTCTTTTTTCGATAAGTGCCATGGGATCTTTAACATCCACCTGAACTACCACCAATCCAGGCAGATGGGACCTCGGTTTAACATCTCATCCGAAAGATGGCACCTCAGAAGTGCAGCACCCCTCTCATGCTGTACTACAGTGTCAGTACTGGGATATTAACCCAAGTGCCAGATGTGGGAACTGAACCCACAACCCTCTGATCTCCCAGCCTCAGAAGCGAGTGTGCTACCTACTGAGCCACTTACACTGACAACAGACATTTTCACATGATACAGATTATACAGTAAGAGGGCTAGGACAAACATACATTTCATGTTACCACATATACAGAGTTTACAATAAGTAGTTACTGGGTATTTACATCACATTCATGGTATTCAGCCACGAGGCCGGCACAATCTAGCTTGTGAGCCCTAATTGAACAGTTGCTTAGGGTATGATTATGATTTAGTGTCAGTGGCTCAGTAGGTAGCACACTCACCTCTGAGGCCGGGAGATCAGAGGGCTGTGGGTTCAGTTCCCACATGTGGCACTTGGGTTAATATCCCAGCACTGACACTGTAATGCAGCATGAGAGGAGTGCTGCATTTCTGAGGTGCCGTCTTTCGGATGAGACGTTAAACCGAGGTCCCATCTGCCTGGATTGGTGGTAGTTCAGGTGGATGTTAAAGATCCCATGGCACTTATCGAAAAGAGTAGGGGAATTGCCCCGGTGTCCTGGCCAAATTTCCCTCATTCACTAAAAATACCACCAACAGCTTAATCTGGTTCAAGGTCAGTTGGCATTCATCTGTATCCCCTCCCCGGGTCGTGCCTGAAAATAGGCAGAATTTGTCTAGTGCACTTACCTGGTCAACAAAAGCTAAATAAAATAAATAATTATCAGGTGGTGGTAACCAGAGGTCAGGAGGGCTTGTGCTTATGTCTGCTGGGAGCAAATGCACGTGGTGAAAAAGTGTGCAAGGAGGAGTGGGTTGAGGTGGCTATGGTTGGTGGAGTGGCAGATATCTGCAGGCAGGTCATTCCAAAGTTTTGGCAAATGATATCTGAACGCTGTTTAGCCCTTAGAGGTGTGCATGAGTGGGACTTGAAAGAGTCTGGACTCCAAGTGTCTGAGTGAGTAAGCAGGGGGAGGTTGAGCTGCTAGGGTGGAGCCTAGGTAAAGGGGAAGGGTCTGGGACCAGAATTTTGCAGCAACTCTGGTGCAGTGGATTTGTCTGTGGGCCATGAGTGAGGGTAAGGCTAGGGAGCTGTACAGGTCGCAGTGATGTGTCAATTTTGGGCATTCCAGGATGAGACAAAAGAAGGAGTGGAAAAGTGTGTCCAGGCTGGCCAGGTTGGATTGAGTGGCAGCTCCATAGACCACCTCCCCGTAGTCAAGTATCGGGAGTATCATCTGTTGAACAATTTCCTGCTGGACTGGAGTGGACATACAGCCTTTGTTGCGATATAGGGCACCGAGTTTGGGGCGTAACTTCTTGTGTAGTGATTCGAGGTGTGTGGAGAAGTCAAGGTATTGGTCGAGCCAGGCACCCAAATATCTGAAAGAGGTGCAGGACTCCAGGAGTGATCAGTCCAGGGTTAGGAATGAGGGGCGAGTAGCTAGGCGAGAAAGCCATGGCTGTTAACCGAAGGTTAGTGAGACTTTTTTTTGCATTTAGAAATAGTTGGTTGGTTCAGAGCCATTGTTGTACGGCATTGAAGTCCTGCTGTAGCACGTTGTACACTGCTTCAGTGGAAGGGCCTGTGGCGTATAGTACGGTATCGTCCGCATACATTTGAATAGATGAGTGTGAGCAGGCCAGTGGGAGGTCATTTAGGAATAACGAGAATAGTATTGGGCCCAGGACTGATCCTGGGGGGATCCCCATTGTGATAGGGAGAGGGGTAGATGTGTGGGGGCCAATTTTCACTGATTGGTGTCTACCAACCAGGTATGCCTGAAACCAGCTAGTGGCATGGTTAGAGAGGCCAGCAACACTTAGTTTGTCTAGTAGCATTGTGTGGGAGATGGTGTCAAAAGCCTTGGCCAGGTCTATGAAAATGGTTGAGGTGATATGGCCTTTGTCCATGCCTGAGAGAATATCATTGATGATTCTTAATAGGGATGTGATGGTAGAATGTGACTTATGGAACCCGGACTGATAAGGGGTGAAGAAGGAGGAAGTGTTTAGGTATTGGGAGAGTTGAGCAAGGGCAAAATGTTCTTGAATTTTGGCCAGAATTGGAAGTAGGGAGATGGAATGGTAATTCTCCGGTGTGGAGGGTTCACCACCCTTAGAGAGGGGGATGACAGTCGCCTGCTTCCATGTGCATGGGATTTTGGCCATCGAGAAGGAGAGGCTGAGTAAGTCGGCTATTGGAGTGGCTATGGCAGGGGAATAGATGTAGTAATTTGGCTTCCAAGCCAGAGGGGCATTTGCCTTTGTCAGGGTTAAGGGCTGTCAGTGCTTGAAACACTTCAGGCAGGGAAACAGGTCGGAAAGAGAGACTGGTGGTAGAGGCGTATTTCTGAGGTTTTGGTGAGGTAGCTGGCTTGTGTGAGACATGCGGGAGACTGGGTATGAGAGAGGCTGTGCTGCTGGTGAAGAAGGCAATGAAAGCAGAGACTACTTGGCCAGGGTCGGTGATGGACAAGCCAAGGATTGATAGTGTAGGGGTTGGTGGTTGGACAGGAGTGAAGAGGAGGGATTTGATGGTTTTCCAAAAGTTGGTAGGGTGGTTAAGATTTGAGTTCAGTGCCGATGTTGTGTATTTCTGTTTGGCCTGGCATATCGATTTGGTGCAGGAGTTACGGAGGGAACAATAGTTTTGTAGGGATTCTTGGGAGTTAGTTAATTTGTATTTTTTCCACGCCAGATCCCTGGTGTGGCATCGGCTAATGATATTGGCGGAGACCCAGGGAAGGTGGGAGCCCCTTACTCTTGTGCTTCTTAATGGGGCATGGTAGTCCCATACCTCTAGGAAACATGTTTTGAAATTTTCTAGAGCGACGTCAATGGATGGAGCCTGCAGAATGAAGGATCAGTCAACCTGAGCCAGGTCAAACAGGAGTGATGGTAGAGATAGGTTAATTTAAGTCAAGTTTAAGTGCTACACCTCGCACTGACTCCTCAGCTCTGAGCCCCTCACCTCACTTTCCCGCTACACTGACACCGAGCCAAATGAGTGCACTTGCATGTTGTGGCAGTGTGCTTAGTGGAGACTTGCCCTGGCTACCTACCTGGCTTAAAGCTATAGAAACATGCATGTCACAAAAAATGACACATTAAAGTGCTTCCACAGCAACCAGCAAGTCCATGAAAAAAATGACCATGCCAATTGGTTGAAAACAGGCCAGGTGGCAACCCTAGCTGGTATCACAACCTCTGGATGGAAATACTGGCTCATTGTGTATGCTTGCCCATACATTATTCCTACTATCTATTCATCTATATGTCTGTCTGTCTGTCTCTCTATCTATCTTATTTATTCATGCATTGTTTCAATTTATTACAGTTTTTCTCTGGGAATAACAATGCATGATATTGGGTTATTTTATGAGGCTATGTTAATTTCTACAGGGTTAGAAGTAAACAGTTGATGTAAAATCAAGGATATTCTTAAAAATCATGGGCAATTATGTTGCATGATAGAGTCAAAAGTCAAAAACCTGGCAAAATTCTGACCTACAGTGCCAAATCACCCCCACCAACAAAATGTTCAGAGACAAAGGAAAGTTTCATTACCTGTCTTGGATGTTTACTAACCATCAGCTAATCAATCAGTGTGTCACTGATTACTACATTAAAAAGAAACTGTGAACCACCATTTAGTCCTATAAAAGTGACAGACTGCTCAAAAAGAACATTAGTGCAGCTCTATATTAATCACTGAGATATCAGTAATTATTCCGTCATCAGTTAATTCACTCAACTTTCTGTGTTGGAAGAGCCCCTTTGATTTTAATGACTACAATTATTGTGACAAAGAGCCTGGATTTAGTGCTAATTGCTACATGTCTTCGTAAAATCATCATGTGGGAAGAGCTCCCTGGCTACAGGAGACTGTCAGATTCTGCCAAGTTTGTCAGAAGCTCAGATCTTCAGAGTCAGAAAAAAAAACTTCTAGGTACTCTTAAATTGTATGATAATAGAATAGGACATGCTAGGTCTTCCAAAATGGTTGCCATGGTAATGGATCCAGAAAAAGAAGTTAATACTGTCTATGAAACTAGAATTCAAACTTTGATAGCATACAGAAATTATCTCTAAACAAAGAAAAGGTAGGATGTCAAACCTTGGAAGAAGAAAGGCTCATTTATACCACGTCCAAAGGCTTGCTGCATGACCCCAAGCAACTCCTTGTACCTGTCAGGCTGTCAGGATTTCGACTTTTCAGGGCTGTAGACCTGAGTGGGAGTAGGAACCCAGTACAAACAAAATGCTACATATTAATAAGAGAGAATAAAGTGAAAAAGTAAAATTGTCTTGACGTTTTTTTATTGCTTTAAGTTACAAAATGATACAACATTTAGAATAAAGAAAAAGGCATCTATCATAGATTTCTAGTTTTAAGTATAATAAGTACTGAATGATTGGAATGTCCACTACATGTTTGTGACATTACACCTATCACAGATCCTCCGAGCCTACAGGTATCCTCAGAGGAAAAAATATGTTTAGTGCAGATGAATCTAAAACCTCGCAAGTATTGCTGAAGATGGATCACCAAGAGAAGTAAACAATGCACCCTAACTGGTAACTAAACCTAGGTCTCTGGAATGCTATCCTGTTGTTCCAGATAAGCAATCAGGCCTGTTCATTAGCCTAGGATTCTAAAAGCAATTTTCTTTTGGAAATCACAAATCCTGCAGCCAGGAATAGTTCAAACAGAAGAAAGTTGTTAGCATGGCATTCATCACTACTGGGCATCCATGCAAACAATTTCCTTCCATCTACAATTCCCGCTGAAATGATGGAAAACCAACAGGTGCAGTCCAACAGTCTGCAGACTATAACTAAGGATGGGGTGAAGAACATTTTTCTATTGTCATGTTTTGATACCTATGCTCTCTCCCTTCCTTTGTTTTTTGTTACACACACACATACACACACACACACACACACACACTCATTGCAAAAAAGATACATTAATGCAGATTAGGGTTGTTACCACACAACTCTCAAACCCTCAGAGTTTGGGAATGTGCTATTATGTGTTTCAATCAAATGCATACAATATTTGAAAATGTGCTACTAGGGTTGTCAAGCCTAATTCCCACCCCTTCCCCTTTCTCTTTTTACCCAAGACCAAGCCACAGGTATGGGGTCATGCATCAATGGTGTGATACCTGAACAGGGCCAACGTATTCAAAATTTGTAAATAGCACCACTAATCCCCATTCCATCCCATCACCCTGTTGGTACTGTGTAAATGTACTAAATCCCTTCCCTGGCAGTTTAGTGGACCCTCTCCCTCACCCAATCTAGTGTTGTGGAAATGTACTGATGCCCTTCCATAGCAGTATAATGTAACCTCTCAATCAATCACTGTTAAACCCCTCCTTCCCAGCCCACCCACTGAACAACCACCACTTTTACCCCCTATCAGTCTCTAACTCATCCTTTCATCTGTGGGTGAGTTCCATCAGGTCCTCAAACATCAATCAGCACAGACTGCCCTGCTCAGCACCTCAGCCAGCTGCCATCTGACTGATAGGCAGTGAGTGTGCACATACTGTAGAAACAGTTCTTTCTAGTGTATGCATGAATTCACTCCTTGTCAGACAGAAAGTAGCCAGTTAATGGAAATAGAGGTTGAGGAGGTGGAGGTCATGTGGGGGACACTCAAAAGAGCAATAAAGACTGCCACAGATCAATGTGCCAGATGGGTCAGCAAAGCAAAAAGGAAAATAAATCCTCTATGGTTTTCCAAGGAAGTGGCTACCACAGTCTAAGAAAAAAAGAAGGCACACAGCATATACCAGGAAATGAAACTGAGAAAGACTGTGAGTCATACAAGAAAAAAAATGAGAGAGTCTAACAAACAAATTAGAAAGGCAAAAACCCAGACAGAGGAAAAGATAGCAGAAGGGGCAAAGAGATGAGACAAATCAGTTTTTAGATACATTAGGGAACATAGGAAGGCAAAAGGGGGGATAGTAAAGATTGCTACTGAAGAAGGAAAATGCACCAAACATGACCCAGAGAAAGCTGAAATCATCAACAAATACTTCTGCTCTGTGTTTATCAAGGAGGACCCAGGGGATGACCCAGACCTGAAAAAACACAACACCCCAGGACCAAGGGTAGACATGAGTCCCTTTACAGCAGTCGAAGTATGGGAGATGCTAAATAAACTAAAAGCAGACAAAGCCATGAGACCAGACGAGATGAACCCCAGAATCCTTAAGGAAATGGAGGCAGAATTAGCAGCTCCTTTGGCACTTCTATTCATGAAATCCTTGAAGAGTGGTATGGTACCCAAAGACTGGAAAAAGGCAATAGTGGTTCCACTTCACAAATCAGGTAGTTATGAAGAGGCTAGTAATTACAGACCAGTGAGCCTCACATCTATAGTAGGGAAACTAATGGAGTCACTACTCCAACAGAGGATCATAGCATTCCTCAAAACTAGTGGCCCACAAGACCCTAAACAGCACGGTTTCACAGAAGGTAGGTCATGCCAGAAAATCTGCTTTAGTTTTTGACTACGCTACAAAAATGGTGGACCACAGTGGAGCAGTAGATGTGGTCTACCTAGACTTTAGTAAGGCCTTCAACTTAGTTCCACACAGAAGGCTGGTAAAGAAGCTTGACCACACAGGGGTTGGTCCAGAGGTTGTCAGATAGGTACAGAACTGGTTACAAGGCAGAATCCAGAGGGTACAGGTTAATGGAATGCAATCTACGGGAAGCAGGGTGACCAGAGGGGTGCCTCAGGGCTCAGTGCTGGGGCCTCTGCTGTTCCATGTTTTTATAGCAGACGTCGCTGACAGACTTGAAGGGAAGATGTGTCTGTTCGCAGATGACACCAAGATACATAACAGGGTGGACACCTCAGAGGGAGTGAGCAAGATGGAAGTTGGCCTCAAGAAACTAGCAGAATGGTCTGGAGTGTGGCAGCTGAGATTTAATGCCAAAAAGTTCAAGGTCATGCACATAGGAAAGAAAAATCCAAGAAAAGAGTATTGCCTAGGAGGCAAAAGACTGGCAGCCTCAAACCAGGAATGAGATCTGGGAATCATAATCTCAGATGACTTGAAGGTTAGTAAGCAATGTGAAAGGGCAACATTGAGGGCCAACAGAATGCTGGGCTGCATTGGGAGGGGAATCATGAGCAGGAGGAGAGAGGTGGTACTACCACTGTATAGATCGTTAGCCAGGTCTCACCTGAAATATAGAGTTCAGTTCTGGAGGCCTCACCTCAGTAAAGACATTGACCAGGTGGAAACAGTACACAGAAAAGTGACAAAAATGATTCAGGGTCTGCAGTACATGTCCTATGAGGAAAGACTTAGGGAACTGAATATGTACTCCCTGGAGCAGAGAAGAGAGAGAGGGGACATGATTGAAACATTCAAGTACATAAAAGGCATTAACAAGGTACAGGCACAGGAACTTTTTCACTTCAAGAAGGGCTCCAGGATCAGGGGACGTGACCTCAGGCTGCAATGAGGGAGGTTCTCTACCAACACCAGGAAGTTTTTCTTCACAGAAAGAGTGGCGGACACCTGGAAAAACCTGCCCCAAGAGGTTGTGGGGGTCTACACTGTGGGGGGATTCAAGAATGCATGGATAGACACAAGGGAGCCCTGACTACAAAGGGCAACTAGAGTGTCAAAATAGGTCTAAAACAAATTGGCAGACTAGATGGACCTAGCCATCTCCTTCTGCCATCAGCTTCTATGTTTCTATGTAGACAGTGGCATTCTGAGGTGGTGAGAGGAGGATATGTTCCATTTGTCATCTGAGAGCCAGAGGCAGCTCACCTATGGCTTGGTGGGTGAGTAAGGAGTCCACAGGAGGTGTGGGTGGTGGTTGCTCAGTGGATGGACCAGGAAGTGGAGATTTGACAGTGATCCATTTGGGGATAACACTAGACTGCCAGACATGGAATTCAGTACATTTCAATAATACCAGATTGGGTGAGGGAAGTGGGTCTAGTAGACTGCCAAGGAAAGGCATTTGTACAATTTCAAAGTAACAACAGGGATTGGATATGGAAAGGGGGTTTACCTGGATGCAGCGAAAGGGCTTTAATAAAGTGCCACAATACCGACAGGGTGCAATAAAGAGGGAGGGTCCACTAGACAGCCAGGCAGGGGATTTAGCACAGTTCCACACTACTGTCAGGGACAGGGTGAGGGGGAGGGGGGGAGGAGTGTCCTGCCAGGAAACAGATCTTTAATATTAAATGAATAATGCATGACAGGGTGTGTGTCATGATGGGATGATGCCACGCCTGGGGGGGGGGTTGGGCAAAAGGCCACAGGCCAAGTGCATCCAATGCCCCAGGCATGGCGTTATCTCAGCATGACACACACCCTGGAGTGCATTATTCCTATTATACAATGGCTTGTTGCGATATATAAAATAAAAAAATTATTTTAAAGGATGTTTTTATTAGTGTGGGAAAATATTTTTGTTTCTTAAGAGAAGATGAAAAAAGAGATCTAAATAGTCATCCAAACAATCCTCAATTGGTTCACAGTGCTGAGACTAGACCTGTGGCGTTATGCTGGGATAACGCCATGGGTCCAGCCCCAAACTGACCAATCGCAGTCCAAGATTCTTGCTTGCCATTGTATAATGCACATTATACAATGGTTCTAAATCCCTTGTCCCTGATTGGCTGGCTGGCACAATTTACAATGTGTAAATCGTGCTATCACCCAACAGGAAAAAGTGCTAGGTGCCAGTCAACTGGATAAGGAACCCCCAGAAATCACACCGAGTCCTCCTGAAACAGAAAATCTCCAAACTGACTCACACTTAGATGTTGCAGTGGGGTTCAAACAAACTGTGCCCAACAAAACACAAAACTCCCCATGTCACTCTCTAGTTGTTCTGTAAAAAGGGGTGGAGATTGCATTTCTTTTTTTAGCACAAAAGAAAAGAGACTTGATTTTTGTCACAGTTATTGATATTGTACCTGCCAGCTGCAGATGTAGTGGGAAAAGGAGCTCATAGTGACACTTATCGATAGAGGTTAGTCGGGTGCATTGTGTCTGTTTTGATGGAGGAGATGCTTTTGTTTTTCAAATCGTGAGAAATAATTACTTGTGAACAATGGTGTTTTGGGATATATTTTTTCCCAGTGGGAGTTTTGACTTGTGGTATAAGGGAGGTAGGAGGACCATGCGGTTTCAGCAGCTTCAATTGTTATAGGAATGTGACAGCCTGGTGTGGAAACTGAGTCCAATCAGAAGTGGCACAGAAGTGGTTACCAAAAATTTATTTAAAATGAAAAAAAATATATATATATATATTTTATTTTTTTTGTCACAAAAATAAAGGGTGGCATCGTATAATCGAAATATGCCCACTTGAGGGTGTGGGTGATGGCAATATTTACCCACTTCTGGTGTGCTTCACTCACTCGGCTGATGTCCTCATGACTGAACCATACCAGCGTGGGTAAATCCTGCCATAACCCACACCCTCTTGTTGTATATTGCTTAAGTAATGATGGCAATGGAGGTTAGGGGAACCACTAGACTGCCAGAATTAAAATCTGCACTGTAGCTCTGTACTAACAGAGGTGTGGTAGGTGGAAGCAGGGGGTTGCAAGCACCAGTGCTGCTCGGGGGGCATAGGTCACACACACCACTGCACACATTGATAAAAGCAGGGTTTCATAAGCATTTATTAGGGCTGCCTCAGCTGCCTGCTACTGCTTGCAAAAGCCTTGTAATATGCCATTGCATGCTTTATGCATGAGGGTACCCTCACTTGCAAAGTCACAGTGATTTAGTCTGCATATCAGTACTATCCACTATGTGTAGTACAGGTAATCCTTTGGATATGGTCCCCACCCTGCCCTGATGGACTGAATATGGTTAGCTTGGAGGTATTCTTGTTAATATTGCACTAACCTTCATAACATGGGAGACACTGTGTGTCTTGTTCTCCCTCTCCCTCACAAACACAAAAGTACCACCCTTAACATTCAAGTATTTAATAAATTATCTTACCTTATTCAGCAGGTAGATTTTAAAAACCATTGTGCAACATGCAGATTACGAAAGCCCTCACGCAGCCAGCACATTTTCAAAACTTTTGTGAAGAATTTCTGTTTTTTGAGAAACATTGTGCAGCAAGTAGATTTTAAAAACCATCGTGCAGCAAAAAGATTTTGCAAACTGTCATGCAGCACATAGATTTGAAAACCATTGTGCAGCTTGTAGATTTTGAAAGACATAATGCAGCTTGAATATTTTGAAAACCATTGTGTAGATGTTCAAAATATATGTGCAGCAGGTAGATTTTCAAAAAAAAATGTGTGAGGGATTCCTGTGCAAACGTTTTGTTTTTTAATTAAAGATATGTAAATTCAGCCTGCCCAGTGGTGTGGCAGTAGAGCCACTGCCCACCACACTGGAAACCTGTGATCAAGAGTGGTCTCAGGTTGCTGGAGGTCAGACGGGCTGAGGATCAAGCATCCAACGGACTGCTCTCTTCTCTGGGGGAGGGAGGGAGGGCCTGAAGTTGTTAGCTATGCTACATGACTGCCACCAGGTGGAAGCCTGTTGGTAGTGTAAGTCTGGAGTGGCATGATGGGAGAGAGCTGCGGAGTTCTGCAGTACATGACTGTCTCCACACCCATGCAGTCTTGTGTACACCCAAGCTGTGGGGCAGGTAGAAAAAAGTGCAGGAAAATGGATGGTGGGTCAGGTGTACATGGTGCTCTATGCAGTGACCCCTTTCCTGCAACACCAGCAGGACCCTTGTTGGCAGCAACTGGATTAGAGTCTCCTGATGGGGAGGATGGCCCTCTTCCTTCGGGTCCCCAAATGGGGGCAATCCATAGGGGAAAATGGATGGGAGGTGAGTCTTGGGGAACTGGTTGCCAGTAGGGGGTGGTGGTGGATGTCAAGGACAGAACCAAAGGGAGCCAGCCTTCCCCCAGCTGAGCAGAATAAACAGTTACAGAAAAAAAAGATGTCTTAATTCTACCTTGTGTATCTTTTATTAAGGTCTAGTATTTTTACCTGTGGCTTGTATTCAAGGGCAGCTTGTATTTGAGGGTGGCTTGTTTTGCAAATTCAAAATTTTAAGTGCTAAAAATAAAACATTCCACATTCTATATTTCACCAAGATAATTGTTGTTGTTCCACTTCTTATCAAAATAAGTAAAAGAAACATGAACTACGATAATCAGTTAAAAAAAAACTGCAATTATGATTATATTTACAGAGATAAAAATAACAGAGTTTCAACCTCAGGGTTTTGTCTGATGCGACTTCAACCCTTATTTATTTATTTATGTATTTATTTGTTTAGTCAGTCATAGGAATTACAACCCTTTGAGTCATAGACTCATTTACAAAAGCTCCGTGCCAGCATAGTCATACATTCAGAGATAGTACATTAGTGGGACATCACATTTCAAGTATTTACATATAATAGCCAGGTGGCTGAAGATCTATACATGTAGTAGCTAGGGTATTGATATTAGTACAGAGGAACAATTACAGAGCAAGTGCAGCCTCTGGGGCATTGTCATATAGTAGGAACAGTGATCGCTACATTAGTGAGACAACACAGTTTAAGCAAAGTATTTACATATAATAGACTGGGTGACTGTTGACCTATACATGTAGTAACTACGGTATTCGTGTTAGTACAGGTGATATAGTTACAGTGTGGGTGCAGCCTCTAGGGCATTGTCATATAGCAGAGACAGAGATCAGCAGCAAAGATGTCCTATACAGTTAGTCCTATACAACTGGTTGCAATGCCAATGGGGAGCGGCCTAGTGCAGCTCTGTGCAGGTCAGTTAGGAGGATTAGCAGTTGCACTGGCATTGGCGCAAGGAGAGAATGTGTATTTTTAGGATGGTCTTGAAGTGTTCTAGTTTGGGAATGGAGGTTATGGCTGGGGGGAGCTCATTGTACCAGGTAGGAGCTCTATAGAGGAATGATCTCTGAGCTAGGGAGGTTCTGACCCTGGGCACGGTCCACAGATGTTTGTTGGCAGAATGAGTGGTCGCAATGCAGGAACGTGAGAGTAGTGAGGCTGAGACCCCCAGTGGAGTTAACCCTAGGTGGATTTGTTTGGTGAGGAGACTGGATTGATACTGTAGTCTTTCCTCTATGGTGAGAATGTTCATAACAGCGTAGAGGGTGCAAGTATGGGAGCATTTATCTGCGCCTAGGAGGAGTCGGCGCACTTTATTAATTGTTATGTGAATTTTGTTTAGGGTGGTGCTGTCTGCAGCAGAGTAGATGGGGAGCCCATAGTCAACGAGAGAGAGGACAGAAGAGGTGACAGCCAGATTGAGAGTCTCTAGCGTCAGGCAGTCTTTGTGCCATTCTAGGAGGCCGATGCGGGTATTAATGGCTGAGGTCAGGATGTTAATGTGGGCATGGAAAGATAGGGAGGTCTCAAAGGTAAGGCCGAGGTATTTATAAGTGAGTACTTGTTCCAAGGAGAGGTGACCGTGGGAGAGGATTTTTAGTTCACCCTGACTAGAAGATATAGCTTATATTTGAGGGGAACTTATTTATTCGACCTGTAGCTGGTTTTTGAGGGTGGCTTTTTTTCCAAGGGTGGTTTCTATTTGAAGAAATGCAATATTTAGCTATATTGTTTTTCAATTAACTGAGCATGTGCAAACAATAAATCATTAATAACTTCAAAATGAATGAACCTTTTTTTTACCAAATCACCAAAAAGACCAAAAGCTCCATAACATCTCCTCTGCCTCTGTCCCATCTGCCTGGAAGCATGCCACAGTTATTCCCCTCCCTAAATGTGGTGATCCTTTTATTCCTTATAACTAACATCCCATTTCTCTCCTCCCTACCCTCGCCAAACTCTAAGAATATCTGGTGCTGGCTCAGCTCTACCCTTTCCTTGATTCTTCCTCTTTTTTCACCTCGTACCAGTCAGGATTCCACAAAAACCACTCCACCTCCTCTTCCCTCCTCTGACTAACTGATATCATTCTCACAGGGATGTATCAGGGCCAAGTCACATTAGCCATCTTTGTTGACTTGGACAAAGCCTTCCACACTGTTACCTATTTCCTTCTCACATCTAAGCTCTCTGCAGCAGGGCTGTCCTCCTCCTCAGCCACCAACTGGTTCTGCTCCTACCTCATGGGTAGGTTCCAATCAGTCTATATTGGTGACCTCCTTTCCCCTCCCCTTCCAATCACCACTGGGGTACCTTAAGGCTCAGTCCTTGGTCCTATCTTATTCTCTGTCTTTCTAAATTACCTTCCTGCACTTCAGCATTCATTCACATGTATGGTGATTAGCCATGGGCAAAAGGTTTTTTTCCGCCATAGCAGAACTTCCTTGACATTTTTCAACATTCGCAGAAATTTTCAAACCTCCACCTGTGGCAGAGTGGAAAACTTCTGAAAAATGTTGGGCAAAATTTTGCAGATGGGGGGCGTGGCTTGGACCCGGACAAGATGGCTACCTGACTCGATCGCTCTACCCCAGCCCGGCAAAAATCTGCCCTTACCCGATCACCATGATAGGTTGAAAATCCTCTCGTGTTGATGGGGCACGTCCTGACTCACTACTGGTACTCACCACCAAGGTGTTTTTGTTGAGGATGGCCACGCTTCGGTAATCGGTACAAAGTACGCAGAGCGCGGTTTCGGTACAGTGCAATCGATGTGAGGCTAAGCGCGTTTACTGGTGGATCAGTGGCTCCTAGCTACTTCTTCCTTCCCCCTCCCCTCCTGCTATCTGTCGAGAGGCGCTACGCGGGCAGTGGGTGCCCTAGCAGGACCAGTATTAGACCAGAGCTTACTTGATAATACTGCAGTTGCCTGTAATTTGGGAGCTTGAGTTAAGCAGATGGAGCAGGCCTGCAGCCCAGGTGAGGGCATGGAGTCTGGAGCAACCCTTAGTGCAGCAGAATGCCCGCAAGTGGGGGAGGCCCTGGTGAACATCACCAAGATGTTGGAGGCACTACTCAGCAGGGTAGACACAATTGGGGCATCCCTTGCTGGTAACGTCAATGATGTTCACCACTTGGAAGACCAGCATAACGTCCTTGAGCAATGTGTGGAGGAGCTAGAAACACAGCACTTGAACACACTTCATAGGCTGAGGGACCATAAAGCAAAGCTAGCCCAGTTGTGGCACAGGGCGGAGGACCAGGAAAACAGAAGTAGACACAACAACATCAGGATCCTTGGTGTGCCTGAAGGGGCGGAAGGCCCCAACATGGAGAAATTCCAGAACGATTTGGATCCCTCATCTCCTCGGTGAATGCTGGAAAGAGCCTATAGGGGTCAAGCATGCTCATCGCGTTCCTGGCAGGCCAAACAGCAGCAAGAACCCCCAGACCATAATAGCCTATATACTGCACTTCTCCACGAAAGAGAAAATACTCAGGGCTATGAGGGAAGCTGGGGAACTGACCTGGAAGGGCCTCACTATCTCATTCTATAGGGATTTCTCCCAAGAGGTTGCAGCTAAATGTAAGGCCTATAGTCAGCTTAAGAAAGTTCTGAGTGCAAATGCCATACAATACAGATTCAAGAATCTTACCTCTCTGTATATTTCAAAGAATGGCCAGTCCTTCCTAGCTGAATCCCCTCGGAATGCTGAATCCTGGATCTGGAGCCATTGGCCTGGCCTACTATCAGGGACTGCATCCCCCAGATGCCTCTGAGATCCATGTGACCATGCAGAACATGGAACAGATGGCAAGAGTAATGCTGCTTATAGGGACCCTGATCGTAGACGGAGAGGTCCCCATAATAAGGAACCCCGCACACAATGACAGTTTTGGGCCCCAGCAGTAGAAGAGGCCACTCAGTTTAAGCCTGATACACCGTGCAGGGGTGCAACAGCCAAAGCAGCGGACCCTCCTGATTCCTCCTGCCCAATGAAACAGCGCCAGCGGGCTAGAAGCCCCCGGTCCTCAGCCCCAGACAACCATGCTGAGTCCCCCTGGCTAAACTTCCCCGAGCGGATAGATCAATCCCGGATGTTGGAAAGTGCCTGGAGCCTGTGGAGAACTGGCTAGGGGGACACCTGGAAGACCCAGTCCCTTTGGACTGGGTGGAAGCCATAGAAGAAGCTGAAGAAGATGAAGCAGCGACTGAAGGCTGGCTTAAACCAGGACTTAAAACCTTTGCCGAAGCTCTAGCGATACCAAGCAAGGGAGAGCTGCTTAAAAATGTGTGATGCTTGGAGACTTGGTCAGATACAAATATTTTCTTTTGTGGCTGGTCCGGACCGCCATAGCCCCTAAGGGACATGGGCAAGGTTGGAGGTCTCGTTGCCCCCATTTTCCTCCCTCTCTGCCATTGTTTTAGAAGAGACCCGAACCGTGTCCCTGACAGCCCTGTTCCTTGCGATAGTGCGCATGCGACTATCCTTATGGGAAGCGGCAGACCTCTGCTACATGGCACTGCCCTGTATTGCTAGCTCCCGCTATGTCTTCCCCTGTCCACTGAAGGCATTGTAAGGACAATTGCCTGCTACAAATGTGGGTCTTAATGCTACCGTAAGACGGCCCTGCCTCCCTGGCAGACATTTTGCCTGGGCGCTTTCAATGCTCCCCCTTCCTCCATATTCCCCCCCTCTACTCCTCCCTCCTCTCTCCCCACCTAGCCTGCCTATCCTGAACTAGACTCTGGATACCTGATTGGCAATGGTACTAGGAAGCCACTTGATCCCCCCCCATATCCCATCCCGCAACCAGATGAATACATCCTGGCACTCCACAGACGAGGATGTCGTTTCTATTTTAGTCTGGTCAGTAGAGAGGGGACTACCCCCACTCTAGGAGGAAGGTCCCTGCTATAATCTTGCAGAGGCGGGCTGGGTCAGATCACCCATATCTGGCATGACCTTCCCCCTTTACATTTTGGTGTCTGAAGCAGTGTGGCTGCTGGGAGTATTAATTACCCTTCACACACGTTTACTCCAGCACCATAACTGAGATTACGTTGTGTTTAGTAAAATTGTATTGTGTGACTCTGGTATTGTTGTTAGATAACTGGTCTTGTTACTTGTACGGTTAATTTAGCTTTATAGCTAACACCTTATCTTTCTCTCTTTCTATGTTATTTAGATTTCCCTTGCAGTCCATAGACGGATCATCTTCTATTTGTTATTACTCTTTCTCTCTCAACTTTTACTTCCTGGGACCGCTGGTGGCAAGTATCTCCAATATAAGCTGCTACCCAGGTACCCCCCCCCTTTTTTTCTCTTCCTCTCCTCCTTCTCACTCGCTTGTCTCTACTGCTACCACTGGACTGGTGAGTACTTGGTTTTGTTAATACATATTTGGTGGGGTACAAAAGAATGACTCAAGCTGCAACTGGACCATATGGCTGGGAGTGCAACTCCTGGAATGTGCGTGGGCTGTACCATCCGGTTAAACGTACCAAAGTGCTACAATTTTTAAAATCTATGAAGGCGGACATTGCACTGCTCCAGGAGAAGCACCTTACCATCCGTACGGTCCAGTGGCTGAAGAAGTCTTGGGTGGGCACAGTGATAGCTAGTTGTGCCTTCACGAAATCCAAAGGTGTCATCATCCTGCTACAGAAATCGGGCCCCTGGATAGTGGAGGCTCAACGTAGGGATATGCAGAGGCATTGGGTGATAGCCAAGTTGTCATACCCAGGTGGCAAAGTCATAATAGCTAATGTTTATGGCTTTAACTCAGATACGGGGGATGTCTACCCTGACCTGAGCCAGGCATTGGCAGAACCTTCAGCTGAGGAACTTGATATTCCAATTTTGCTGGGTGGAGACCACAACCTGGTGAGAGATATCTTTCTAGACAAATCTCTCCCCACACCACATACTCATCCGAGAGTTTTAGAATCCCTAAACACTTTAATATCTGAATGTGGGTTAGGGGACCCCTGGAGACTTCGCCACCCGACTGGGCGAGACTATACCTTTTTCTCAAATGTACATGGAACACATAGCAGGCTTGATTTTTGGCTGGCCAACCATGTTGCTCTTCCAGGGGTGGTAGATACCTCCATTGGCAGTATATCGATTTCGGACCATGCCCCGGTGACAATCACCTTTTTGGCCCCGGGGCAGGGGCCGTCCTCAACAAGATGGAGGTGCAACCCACTCCTGCTGTAAGACGTAGCATTTTGAGATTTTCTGAAGGAAGAATCCCGTGCCTACTTCACCCTTAATACCCCAGGGAAAACCAGTGCAACGGTAGTGTGGGAGGCTTTTAAGACATTTATAAGGGGGAGGATTATTTCCTATTCAGTGGCTAAAAATAAGCAGCAGGGGCAACAGGTATCCGCATTGGAAATTGAACTTGCAAGTCTGGAAAGGCGGTTCAAGCTATCCTCTGCTAACCCACTTAACTCTCCCCTCCTAGCTGATATTACCGGTCTAAAATATAAAATCAATATTTTGCTAAATAGAAAAGTGGAGTGGCATCTAACTCGAGCCAAACACCGTTCCTGGGAGGGAGGGGACAAGGGGGAAAACTTCTAGCCCATTACCTTGGAAAGCAACAGGCGTTTTCTAGGATCCTGGCTTTAAAGACCAAACAGGGGAAGGTAGCGACTATGCCCAAAGCCATTAACGAAACCATGTATCAATTTTATCAAGAACTCTTTTAGTCCCAAACCACCCTGTCTGGCGAGGAGATAGCTCAGCACCTGCAAGTTTTCTGCCAAGAAGCCTACCTGCCGGTGCTCACTGACAAACAGGCCCATACTCTGGGTGCCCCAATTACCCAACATGAGCTACGGCTGGCTTTATCACATATGGCTAAAGGGAAGGCCCCGGGTCAGGACGGGATGTCCGTGGAGTTATGTCAACTGTTACAGGATGAAATTTCCACCCCCCTTTTAAATGACCTTCAGGAAGCTCAGAAGGACACCTCACTCCCTTCTACCATGCGGGAGGCCCTCATCACACTGATTCCAAAAAAAGCATCGGATGGGCTACTCTGCATGAACTATAGGCCCATATCACTCCTCTCAGTGGATACTAAGGTATTGGCCAAAGTGCTGGAGGCCAGGCTGTCCCCACTTCTCGGAGGGTTAATTCACCCCTCACAGACAGGGTTTTTAGCGGGGAAATCCAATGTGGATAACCTACAGCTCATCCTCAACCGTAAATGGTTGGCGCTACAGTCCGATACTCCCATGACTGCCTTGGCAATTGACTTTGCCGAGGCATTTGACTCTCTGGAGTGAACATACCTCCATCAGGTTCTCTGGTTGTATGGTTTTGGACCTTACTTTTGCTCTTGGGTATTGACTCTGTACAATCTGCCTACAGCCAGAATTCTTACTAATAAAGATATCTCCCCCCCTTTATCCTGTATAGAGGCACTAGGCAGGGCTGCCCCTCTCCCCTTTACTCTTCCTGGTGGCCCTTGATCCACTGATAAGGAAGCTTACCGCTACCCCGAGTATCACTGGCATAAAAGTAGGTAGTTCTTCATATCTAGTCAATGCGTATGCAGACGATATGCTGCTCACGCTTTCTTACCCACAAGTTTCTGTCCCCCTGGTTTTTCCCATCCTGCAAGAGTTCGCCTCTTTGTCGGGACTCCGGGTAAACCAAAAGAAAACCACACTCTCACCACTAAATAAGAAACGCAGTAGGCATTGTCTGATTGGCACAGATATTACCTGGGCCTCATAAAGTTTCCTCTACCTGGGTATTACCATTACGTCAGCTTGGAAGGACTTAGAGCCAGCTAACTTTTCCCCCCCTTTGGCATCGTTAGCGGCCGAAATACAACGGTGGAGGAAATTACACCTCACCTTGAAAGGGAAAGTCGAAGCTATTCAAATGTTTATTCTCTCCAGGGTTTCATATTTGCTTGCAAACCTGTCTATTCCCCTTACTCAGAAACCATTTCAGGCCTTGGATAGGCTGGTGGCACTGTTTCTCTGGGAGGGCAGGGCCCCCAGATGGGGGGGGGTGCGAAATTGTGTGCCCATTGGACCAGAGGGGGTTTGAACCTCCCCTGGTTCATGGGATATTAACTTTCCTTTTGGTGGCCCAGACGGTGTCCTGGTTTGCCACTCGCTCTTCCCCCCCATGGGTTCAGCTAGAAGCCGACCTGTCACCCAGATTTCCCCTTTACTCTTTATTGTCTGGTAAACAACCCCGGGGACAGCATTTGACACCTCTTATGAAAGAGACATGCAGGTCCTGGCGTAGGGCGATGGCCCTAGCTAAAGTTCTGAAAGCGGAGTATCTTCCCCCTCTTCGTTATGCCCCGATTTGGAATAATCCTCTTATCATGGTGGACCACAAGCCAATTATTTGGAAGCTCTGGGCCTCTAAGCACATCAACACAGTTGCAGATCTTCTCCTCCCAAACACATATGTACTGATGTCCTTTGAACAGCTCAGGGGCAAATACGACCTTCCATCCCAAGATTTTTGGAAGTTTCTCCAATTAAGGAGTGTTCTTAACCCCCTTCTCAAGTTGGCTATATCCCAGTCTAAATGGAGCTGCATAGACAATCTCCACCAACCCACTTGTGGCAGGGGCCTAGTAGGTGCCCTGTATAAAACACTTAGAGACATGCAACCGGACACCTCACTACCTAGCAAAGCGGCGTGGGACCGAGACCTTCCCCATCCGATATCTCCCCAGCAATGGTCAGATTGTCTTAGGGTGGCACATACGGCATATGAGGACTCCAGGAGCCAGTTGTTGCTACTTAAGATATTGCTCAGATGGCATAGGACCCCTACAGTCCTGTTCAGCCATCAGCTCATCCTGCAAGATGCGTGTTGGAGATGTCAATCTGCTCCAGCCCATCTATTTCACATACTCTGGTCCTGCTCAGGAATACATACTTTCTGGACGCATGTCCAGAAGGATTGCTCCATCATAGTAGGCACACAAATCACCCTTCAGCACTACCCCCTGCTATTGGGGGATGTCTCCCCCCTGGCCACTTTCCCCCATTACAGCAAAGCATGGGTACTGGCTGTAGTCATGGAGGTGAAAAGAGCTCTCCTGGTAAAATGGAGGAACCCCCTCGCCCCCTACAATTTCACACTGGCGTGCTGCTATAGCTAGACTGGCCATCTTTGAGAGACTCACAGCAGCAGCCAAGGGTAAACTGGCTGGTTACCACCGTAAGTGGGATGCATACCTGCACTCGCATATCTGTATGGTTGCACCCCCCCCGCTGCAAAACCCCCCTGTTGGTTAAAGATGGGCTAGGATAACAGTCAGGGTCCTCCCCCTTTCCGAGGGGAGCTCATGCTTTTGTTTCCCACCACTGCAAACTGTGTTTCCTGATTATCTCCTACTTCACTTGCTACTCCTTGATTAATTTTCTACTTCTTGATTTGGTTGCTACTCCTACCAATAGTAGGCCTGTCTAGTTTATCTTGACTAGTTGCCTTTTTAACTTATCACTTTAATACGTGCTTCTATGGCTGCTTATAATAAGATATTGATAGACAATGTAAGGTATAGATGGTTTTTGAAATCTATTATATAAGTTCAGAGACATGAAGATAAGCTGTTTCTTTCTTAAATCAGGTACATTGACACAGGACGTATAACCTGGTGGAAAGCTAATATCTGAATGTATTTGGACTGGCTTACTGTTGATGTGGATGGTACTGTTATATGTACTTTATCAATGCTGTGCTAAGTTTGAAAATTAATAACATGTTACATGATAAAAAACAAAATTTCGCAGATGTTCTGCTCACCTAGACAGCAGGCACAGAAGAAAGATAAAGGTAGACTGTTATGTGATGCCCCTGTCCAGTGCTGCTCCCCCAGCCCTGCCCAAAATAAAAAAATAATAAACCCTTCGTGGCTAGTTGTCTCAACCCCATCCCATCACCCACCCAACATTTAGAAAAAAGCTTCCCATATAAGCCCTGGTGGCTAATGGTCCCTCACCCCACCTGATAACCTGCCCGACATTAACATAAAATTCCCCAAATCCACTTTAATCCCTGGTGGCTAGCGGCCCCTCTCCCACCTATCACCCACCCGATATTAGAAAAAAAAGCTTCTCCTGTAAGCCCTGGTGGCAAGTGGCTCCTCCTCCCACCCAATTACCCACCCAACCACATCATGCCAACACCTCCCCACCCCGATCCCCCATCATACAGTGACACAAAATATAATCAACAAAATAAACAATTTCTCCCTGGTGGTCTAGTGACCCTACCTCCAACCCATGAATCAAATATTTCTTCCCTGGTGGTCTAGTGTACCTCCCACACTCCCACCCCTGCAGACAATGTCCCTTCTGTCCTACCCTGCTCCCCCATCCGTAAACCCAAATAAGCCACTGACACAGCCCTCCTCTCTCCTCCACGGCCAGCAGCCCACTGATATTATGAATGAATGAACCCATGCTGCTGTGCATGCGCTCACTCCTTCATAATATCAGTTGGCTGCCAGCTGTGGAGGAGAGAGGGGCTGTGCCAGTGGCCCACTTGGGTCTGGGATGGGGGAGTGGGATGGGACTGGAGAGGCATTGCCTGCAGGGGTGGGGGTGTGGAGGGTACACTAGACCACAAGGGAAGAAATATCTGATGCACAGGTTGTGGGTAGGGAGGTAGGGTCACTAGACCACCAGGGAGAAATAGTTTATTTTGTTGCCTATGTTTTGTGTCACTGTATGATGGGGATCAAGATGGGGAGGTGTTGGCATGATGTGGTTGGGTGGGTGACTGGGTGGGAGAGAGACCACTAGCCCCAGGGCATACAGGGGAAGCTTTTTTTTAATGACAGGTGAGTGATTGGTGAGGGGAGGGACTGCTAGCCACCAGGGATTTCGGGGGATTCTGGGAATTTTTTTTATTAATTTCAGGCAGGCTATCTGGTGGGGGAAGGGACCACTAGCCTCCAGGGATTACAAGGGATGCTTTTTTTTTATTGTCAGGTGAGTGATGGTTGGGGGGAAGGACCACCAGCCACCAGGGATTATGAGGGATTCATGGAATTTTTATTAATGTTTGGTAGTTTAATGGGTGGGGGAGGGGCCACTAGCCACCAGGGATTACCAGGGAAGCTTTCTTTATTTAAATTATAGGGGAGGTGGAATTTCCATGACAGTTCGGAAATGGATTTCCACACTTTCGCGGAAGTGAAAGTCAGACTTTCGCTTCAGTTCCACCAGCAAAAATTTTTTCATACACCCCTAATGCTGATGACACAGTCTTATTTGCCTCTGGTCATTCCGGTGCTGATCTGGTGACCAAACTTCAATGGGACTTTTACAATGTCCAGCTCTGGTTCTGCTCAAATCAGCTGGCCCTTAATAACCCAAAAATGGTCTCTATGACCTTCGGCACTCTGCAAAAGCTCACTAGGATTGGTGGTCCTCTCTCTTTCCATACTGTAGATACTGTAGGTCCACCATTGAGAATATTCTATCCTTGAAGTTGGATTTGTCAGTTTGTGTGAGCAGGACTGGAAGACTCTGTTTGCTGGTAGGTTTGTGAGTTTTTGGAATTGGCTGAGGCTGTACTTTAACTGCAGGTATCACATTTCAGCAGGAGATTAGGGAAGGTTGACATTCAAGTGTGTGTCTAACTCACATTCAGTTGGATTTGCCAGTTTGTGTGAGCAGGACTGGGAGGCTCTGTTTGCTGGCTGGTTTGTGAGTTTTTGCCCTGTAGTTTACAAAAAGCTGTCTATTTTTACTTGATTGTTTTTGTAGACATTGAGTATCAATGGAAAAGCCCCCCCAACCAATCCCATTTCCCAACCACCCCTGGGTGCTCTGCCTTTATAGTGGAAGGACAAGTCACACCTACATGGAGTGGCAGGAACAGTTAGACAGCACAGCACAAGCAATAGCCTAGCTGACATATATGCAGAATTACAAAGGGTGTAGCTAGCAATGAGGTCCAAAGAGCACATACAAGAGGAGGAGAGAGAACCTGTAAGTCCCTACAGAAAGAGAGAGTAAGAGCTTTGCAACACTACTACAGGTTTAGAGCTTTTATGAAATATGGATGCAATTCTAAAGAGCTGTGGAATATTTCGAGACTAAGAGAGATAGGGGGATATGGAGGCCAGGGCAAGGAGGCAGGTGGATGTATGGGGGGAAGAGTGGAGAGGTAGGGATGACTACGGTTGAGGGTACAGGGAGGCCAGGAGGGTTGTAAGCTGCAATGGGTGTGAGGCAGCACTGTTTCTGGGAACCTAGTGGAAGGTGGTGGTGGGGGGTGTCCAGTGTGCAGGATGTTCAAACAGCTTATGCTGAAGATAGAGAGCTTGAGATGGAAACTGGGGGAGGGGACAGGTATGAGGGGGTGAGGAGGAGATGGGTCCGAGGGACAGGGAGGGCTCTATCGCAGGAGATACCAGGCTGCCATGGGATGGAAGTGGGTGCTCTGCCAGGGGGATAAGTCCACAGGGTTCTGGGAGAACCAAAAGCAGGTGTTGGCAAGTGGTAGGGAATGCAGGTAAAGAGGCAGTAGAAAAGAAGTTCAGGGTAAGCAGAGGCAGGAGGAGCTTTCAGGGGAGGTCAAGGGTAGAAGATTGGAGACAACAAACAGGTACACAGTACTGGTTGATGAAACAGAGGACGGGGTTGGGGAAGGCACCATAGAACAAGAGTCAGGGGACCAGGATGGAGGGAGGAAATACAGGGTACAAGGAGAGAAGGAAGAATAGGGGGTAAAAGCGGGGAGGGGCAGGGAAGTAGGTCAAGTTGTCACAAACACACTAAACAAATGATGAGGAAGGCCAAAACATGTTTAGGGGGGAAGGGGAGGCACAATGTAGGGGGCAGTGGGAGGACGTAAAAGTAGTGGAGGGGAGGGATTGTGGATGGGAGTGAGCACAGATAGAATGAAGGAGGAGGAGGAGAGCAAATGGAGGTGCAATTGATGAAGAAGGGAGGTGGGAAGGGTAGGGTATGAAAGGAGAGGACACTGAGGAAAAGAGGCTCATAGGTGGGCAAACCATGGGGGAAGTGCAATGGATGGAGGAGTGAGTACTTGTATTAAGGGATTCTGTGCTCAGGGGAGTGAGATGGAGAGGTAGGGGAGCAAGGAACAGTCGAACCTGGGTAGAGTGTATGCCAGGTATGACAGTGTGGAGAGTAAGGCAGTTTGTTCAGAAATGTGTGGAGAAGGTGGGAGGGAAGCCTCATATCATTGTGCACCTAGGAACAAACAACCTAAAGGGCAGTACAGTGGAAGAAGTGCATGAGAGGTTCAGGGAAGTCGGGTGGAAAGCTTGGTGACATTCTCCGAGGTACTCCCAGTACCTAGGGCAAGCATGGTGAGGAAGCTAATCATATAGGAGTTTAATGGGTGGCTGAAGGGGTGGTGTGCAGAAATGGGGTATGGGGTAGTAGGGGTGGGGCAAGACCTGGAACAATAAGGAGCTCTATGCCAAGGATAGGCTGAATCTCAGCATCGAGGGTACAAGGGCATTTGGACAGGCAGGAGAAATACATTAAAAACAACATAGATTTAATCTGAGGAGGGGGGCTGAGTCAGATAGCAGGGAGGAGGCCCCTTTCAGGGGAGGGCAGAAGGCCTTGCTCCTCAGAGAGGGAGGAGGAGAATGAAGGGAAGTTACCAAGACAAAAGTGGAAGGGGGAGAGATAGGAAGAGAAGGGGCAGGACACAAGGTGGACTGTAGTATCCTTGAATGGAAGGAGCTTAGCAAAGAAGGTGGCAGAGTTACAGGTAATGATGGCAGAGAGGGAGGTAGATATTGCCTCCATCTCAGAGATCTGGGCCACCCAATACCATGTCTGGGATCTCATGATCCCGATATACAAGGTGTTCCTCAGGGACAAGGAGGGGGGAAGGGGAGGGGTGGCTATTTATGTCAAGGATGAGATACTGTGTACCAGGGAGGAAGAGGATGAGGGGAGTACAGAAGCCATATGGGTATTGCTCCAAAGCCCTAAAGATAAGAAGCTCAGGATGGGGGTGGTGTACAGGCCCCTCTTACAGAGTGAGGAGGTGGACAGGGAGCTGGGGGAGCAAATCAAGAAGGTCAGTGGCAAAGGTAATACAGTTATAGTGGGAGACTTCAACCTATCTGGGTTGACTGGCAGACAGTAACTACAACTCACACCAGGGAACAGGTGCTGCTGGAGGCTATCCAAGACAGCTACCTAGTGCAAGGGGTGATGGATCCTACTAGGGAGGGGAACACACTGGCCTTGTTGCTAACAAATGGAGATCAAGTCCCGAATTTTTATTTTGGTCTTTCGTAACCGGGTAAGGCCCACTAGGCACAAGTGCCTGTTTTCAGGGGTGACCTGGGAGCACTGGGCAGTTAAGTGACTTGCTGAGAGTCACACAGTATGTAAGTGGAGTTTGTGAGAATCAAACCCAGGTCTGGTCTGCTGTATGTACCAAGCCTGTTCACAGCTTGTTGCTCTAACCTCTAGGCTATATTGGCTATGTGGTAGTACTGGATCCTGTAGCAGGAAGTGACCACTGCTCAGTGTGGTTTCTCCTCAACACAGGGAGGGAGTCAGCTAAGACCAGGACAAGAGTGTTGGACTTCAGGAAGGCAGACTTTGCCAGAATGGGCAGCATCCTAGGGGGGTATTTAGTTAAAATTAACCCAGGGATCGATGCTGAACAGAAGTGGACAAATATTAGGAAGGGGCTGAATGAGGCCATGAACATGTGTGCCAAATCTCAGAGTAAGCAGTCCACGTCAAAAAAAAACCTAGCTGGCTCAGCAAGGAAGTGAAGGAGAAGGAGAGGGAAAAAAGTCTGGCTTTCATTAAGTTCCAAATATTGGACGGACTTCTGGCGATGCGTTGTGCAGAGTAGCAGCTTCCCTGCAAGCCTCAGCCACCGGATCACCAAAAGTCCCCTTACTGCACATACGCTAACCCCCCGATATAGCTGTCAGCTTTTAAAAACATCGGAAGTTCCAAGGCAGCACTGAAGATAACAACCATCCGGTTATTTGAAACTAGAGAGCAAAAAAATGCTTCCAAAGTGCACTCCGCCTGTTATGCCCGGAAAGGCCCCAAAGAAGCCTAGGACCTCAGGCTCTAGCCAGAACCTAAGTACCTCCACCACAATTGGGGACAGCGAGCCGCTCACCCTGCACAGATTCCTTGAGGAATTCAAGCCATTCTGAGATGATTTACACAAATATACTTCGGATCTTGCTACCATGACATCGCAGCTGAGTGAAGTTGCTCAAAGGGCCTCCGATAATTCAGCACAGCTCTTCTCGCTTGAGAAGAAACAAGATAAACTTGACCCAGAGCTTAGTGCCTGCAGACAGAGGCTGACTAAGTTGGAACTTAAGGTGGAGGACCTTGAGGGGCATAGTCACCGGAATAATGTTGTTTTAATTGGGCTCCCCGAAGGAGAAGAAGGGCCCGATACGATTTTATTCGTGCAGAAGCTGTTACAAAAGCTGGCTGGCCCCTCACCCTTTGGCGATAAATACATCATAGAAAGGGCTCACAGGGCTCTCCGTACAAAGCCAGCGACTGGTGCCCCTCCACGCCTGCTAATTTTCCACTTCTTAAACTTCTTGGAAAAGCAACACTTCCTGCAGAAATGTAAAGCGCCTCAAGATATTAAGTGAGAAGGTAAAACCCTCAGAGTAACCCAGGATCTGCCAACATCTGTGCACCTGAATAGAATGGCATTCCATCCACTGGTGGCTAAGTTAATTGCTGCTAGTATTAAATTCAGGATAGCATGTCCTGCCAGGCTTCACGTTCTCATTGCAGGAGTCTGGACCCCTTTTGATGATCCCGAAGTTGCAGCTTCGCAGCTTAAGCTTGCCTTTCCCGATTGCTTCAAGAGTCCCTAAGGGGAGACTGGGAAGATTTCTCTTGGTAATGCAGATCTTTAAGAGTGAAAGAGAAGTCCTCTAAAGGGAATGTACATTTTGAAGCTGAATATTTTGGCTACACTCATCTATTATGGGAAAACAGAAGTGCCCGGCTTGATAGCGCTCCTTAAACATGTTTCATGTTGACCAGATGAACGTGATCTGCCCTCAGGCAATAATTGTGTTGGCTTTAAGTTAGCCCTGTTATTTGGGTTGCAGCCCATATCCCCGATAAGTTTTTGTTGTTGCCCAGCACCTTGCCCCAAGAAGGAAAATGCAGACCCTGGTGGATCGTGCTCTCCCTAGTTGGAATCCTCTAAGGGCATAAACCTGGATTGGGAGGAAGCTGTATACAGTGCTAGAACATAAGAACTAATAAAAGAACATAATAACATAATATAAGAATGTAAAACATAATGTATGCAGGCAGGCAAGGGGAGGGACATGGCCAAGAATAGTCGCGCTACCCTATATTTAGCAGCTTTGCGCTGTGCAAAAGGGATTAGCACAGGCCTTTTGTACAGCGCAAATACCATCAATCAAAACCCCGATTTACTCCTGGCAACCCTAGTGGCTGCCAGAGGTAATGCAACCACCTAGCCAGTTGGTCACTGAAGGAGCCTACCCGCCCTCTGGGGTCATTGGCACCCCTCCCACACCGATCACCAGTCTGTATTGCATAAAGTAATAATCCATGGTGCTAATGGTGCCCCTCCACCAACCGCCAGCCTGTACCATATAAAGTAAAAATCTCTGATGCTAGTGGTCCCCCCTCTGCCTATTGCCAGCCCATACTGTGTAAAGTAAAAATCCCTGGTGCTAGTGGTCCCCCTCCTCCTATTGCCAGCCCGTACTGTATAAAGTAAAAAGCCCTGGTGCTAGTGGCCCTCCCCACCAATTCCCAGCCCATACTGTGTAAAGTAAAAATTCCTGGTGCTAGTGCCCTACCCCACTGATTGCCAGCTTATACTGTGTAAAGTAGAAATCTCTGGCTTTAGTGGTTCCCCTTCGTCTGATCGCCAGCCTGTACTGTATAAGGTAAAAATTCCTGGTGCTAGTGGTCCCTCTTTCCTCTTCCCTCTGATTGCCAGCCCGTAGTACAACCCAAAACTCTTCCTGGTGTCCAGTGGTCCCCCAAGGCACCAATCCACCGTAATGCCATAATCCCTGGTATCTAGTAACCCCCCCTCACTGTGGTCCTGAATAGCCCACCCAGTCATCTTACCAGTCCCCTTGATGACGTGGGTGCATATGGTGACCAATGCAGCCCTCCTCACACCCTCTCCATGGGCTGCCATATGTCCATGCAGGGAGCGCGCCTCTTATTTATAGGACAGGGCACCCTGTCCTATAAATAAGAGGCACACTCCCTGCCTGGACATATGGTGGCTGGCTGAGGAGGTGTAAGGAGGACTGTGCTGGTCCATATACACCCACAGCACCGAGGAGACTGGTAAGGTGACTGGGGGCTGGGGTGGGTGTTCGGTGCCACAGTTGGGGGGCTGCTAGACACCAGGAATTATGGCATTGCAGTGAATCAGTGCCTGTGGGAACCACTGGATGTCAGGGAGGATTTTCTGTTGTACCACGGGCTGGCATTTGGTGGGAGGGGAGGAAGAAAGACCAGCAGCACCAGTGGTTTTTACTTTACACATTATGGGCTGTCAATCAATTGGGGGGGACCACTTGCACCAGATATTTTTACTGTACACAGTATGGGCTGGTGATCGAAGGATGGGGGAGACCACTAGCACCAGAGAGTTTTACTTTACACAGTATTTGCTTGTGATCGGAGGGGGAACCATTAGCACAAGAAATTTTTTAATTTATACAGTATGGGCCGGCGATCGGTGTGGGCAGGACCACTAGTACCAGGTCCTTTTACTTTACACAGTATGGGCTGGTGATCAGTGGAGGGGGGGGGCACTACAACCAGGGATTTCTACACAGCTGTAGGACCAGGCAATTGGGACACCACCATGCTAACCTGCCTTGCTACCCATTCAAATGAGCCCATAATGGGCATTCAGGCTGGTTCCAGTAACTCTGGCTTGGAGGCAGAGAATGGCAAAGGATTCCCAGGGGGTGGATCTGAGAGTGCATACTTCCAGGCCTCAATAGCATTCTCAAGGCTGGGTTACTGCCACACCGCTACCAGGCAGAAATCAAAACTGTTACCAGCATGCATGTAAACCAGAAGCTGGACATGTTCATCATGGAATTCTGGGACTTCTGAAAAGAGGTCATCAATACTACTGCTGCCCTAGGTACAGGCATTTCCAAACTGGAAAAGCTCAGCAATAGCATGAGGCCCAACTCTCATCCACGGATGGCTGCATAAACACAGCAGAGACCATAATCCTCCAGTTTTACCTGCCATACAGCATATCAAGGACTAGCTGGAAGATGTGGAAAGCCTAACCACCGAAATCACCTCTGCCTGTATGGCATGCCAGAGGGGGAGGGGGGGCCAGGCTATTATCTCCTTCGTTCAGCATTTTCTGAGGGCCTCCTAGGACCTTCTACAAGATTGGACACTCGAGATAGAAAGGGCTGACAGGGCCCCAGGTCCCAAATCAACCTCAGCTGTTGTCTGCATGAGGTCAATAATAGCCATGTTTCCTAAATACAATGACAAACAAGATGTGCTCACCAAGGCATGGAGGAATACTGAAGTAATATAGTTCCCCTTGACCAGGGATCACAGCTATGCCGGATTGCAAGACTCACCCCCCCGGATGGACGGCATCCCTGGAGCTGCCACCCAAGACTGCAAGCCCGACCACCAGACCTAACTAGCTGAACCGCCCCTTGGCCAGGGCTCACAGCTCTGTTGGAATGCAAGACTCAGCCCCCCCGGAAGGATGGCATCCCTGGAGCTGCCACCCAAGACCACAAGCCCAGCCACCAGACCTGACTAGCTGAATCGCCCCTTAACCAGGGCTCACAGCTCTGCCAGATCGCAAGACTTGGCCCTCCCAGATGGACGGCATCCCTGGAGCCGCCACCCGAGACCGCAAGCCCAGCCACCAGACCTGACTAGCTGAACTGCTCCTTGACCAGGGCTCACAGCTCTGGCAGATCACAAGACTTGGCCCCCCCCGGATGGACGGCATCCCTGGAGCCACCGGCCGAGACCGCAAGCCTGGCCACCAGACCTGACTAGGTACTGCTGCTGCTCCACCAATCAGAAAGTGAGCGCTTTCTCAGGCTACGCTCCGATTGGTCACTTCCACTCCCTGCCTGTTTGCCACCTGGTGCTGACTTTACTGAATGCTTACATGTAATTCCGCCTAAAATGACCTGTAATTACTGCTGAAAGTTAGAGAATTGTTTAAGCTGTAGTATTTAAGAATCCTGTTTACAGTTTAAGTGATTCCAGCCCTTTCTTGAATATTTCTCTCGCTCAGCCCCTTTGGCGTCTAAAAAACCTTTGTCTTGCAAAGACTTCCGGTGACATCATCAAGCCGAATGGCAGCTTAGTTTTGAGCTACGCGGTGGTGGTGTGAAAATCCTTAATAATCTGGTGCTTTTAAATGACAGAGTACACTTCTAGCCGAGTCTACAAATAGAAAAATGAGCCAGCTATCGAAACCAAGAGGCAGAAGCTCCACTAAACCGTCTACTAGACGCAGATCGAAACCGGACTGCAGCCCAAGTGACCCACTGTTTAGGGCCTCAGAATCGGCTGCAGGCTCTGGTGAGGAGGAAGAAGAGGAGACTACTTCATGAGGAAGCTCCCTTGATGGCTGTGCGACGGCGCATATTATTAAGATGCTTCAGAGAGGATAGATAATAATGTGAAAGAGATAAAACAGGACCTGAAACATTTGGAACGGAGGATGCAGGAGCTTGAGTAGGCCTTAATGGGCTCCACGAGGATTCCATGTGGCTCAGCAGAGCAGTGATCTACTTGGCTACAACTCTGCCCAGCAGCGGAGCCTGAACTTGGGGATTACCGGAGCCTTTAAGAGGTAAAGCTTCCTGCACTACAGCCTGCCTGTTGTGTAGCACTTCCCGCCCCAACCAAGGGCAGTGCTTCATTTATTGCTGCTGACAGGTCACATGATGTGACACACCCTTCTTTTTACTAGAGTGTCCACTTTCCCATTTGCAGCTTATACACCCCAACCACTAGGGGTTGCTGCACTTTCCACTCTAGCACCACTATCCACTCCCTACTCCTTCCTAACAACTATTGCAATCCCTGTCCACTAGAGGTCTCTGTAAGTTCCCTCCTAATCCTTTCTGCTATTTTCTTTCCTCACTCCTTCCCATCAGCCCACCACTAGGCCCCCTGTAAGTCTCAAACCTTGCACCCCTTACACCAAAGTCTGCAGCCTAACCACCAAGCCAACAAACCATGCCAATATCTTTCTCTACTTTCAAGCTCTTAACCCTTCCTTCTTCTTTCTTAGAAACAAAATTTCTGTCCTCTATCCCAAAGCTGTTCTCAAACCCTGTACCGTTACTATCAGAGTCAGTGGCTCTACCTCTTAACCATTTTATCTGGCTATCTTATTCTTACTTTCTAAGACTTTCATAGTCTCTTACCCACCACCCACAGTCTGCCAAAATATTTTATCATTTCTGTCTTGTTGCTACTGCAGGCATTGAACCCTGCACTTTCACTGTCTCACTCAGCAGCCCCACCATTTAACTATCACATCAGTCTGTTGTTTGTGATAGGTTTTAAGACTCTTAAACCCTCTAACCCTCATAGTCTGCAAAAACATGCTATGAGTGTTACTGCAGGCTTTGAGCCCTGCTCCCTGCTGCTGCAGCTACTGTCTTGGGTCCTTTTCTATTACCCTGGGCAAGTCTTGAACCAGGTGCCCTGTGCACTGGAGGCAGGGGCTCTGCCACTGTACCAAGTTGGCTACTACACATAAGGATAGACCTTTCACCACCATCTTCCCCTCTATCATCCAAGTTCCCCCATCTCTCTTCACTTCAGCTCTCTCACCCTTACGAATCACGCATGCACACCTCCTGCCTACCTGCCTCTCTCTCCTCCTCCTCCTCCTTTTGCCTTCCACTAACCCTAATGTCCCTGTTAACCCTCAGCCTCGCTACTCTACTGCTCCTACCTGCCCTCCTGCCCTCCCCTCCTCCTATGCCACTGCTCTTCCCCCTCCCTCCTCCTTTACTCACCCCATATGCTTCTCTCCACCCCACCCCCCATCTAGACACTACCTTTCCTCCCCCCTTCGCTCCCTCGGTCATCTTATCCTCAAGCCTTCTCAGCCTGTGCTGCCCTACCCACCCCTGTGCTCACGATACACCCCCCTTCTTCTTCCCTATCGCTCCCGGCTAACTCCCTTCTGCTCCCTCTGTCCAGGCGGCTCTCCTCCTTCTGCTCCTGACTGGTAACATACATCCCAATCCTGGTCCAGCTTGCAAGGCTCCTCAAAGGAATCCACTGGGCTTCTTATTGCTTCCATGAACATATGTAGCCTCCTTAAAAATTAGACTCTCTCAGTTGCTGGGTTGCAGTTCATAAACCTGATGTTATCTCAATAGTTGAAACTTGGCTGCAGACTCTACCCCTGACTCCCTGGTCTCACTCCTAAGCTACTCCTCTTCGGGAGGACCGTGTTGGTAGGCGAGGTGGGGGCTGTGCCATTTATGTCAAAGAACCCTCTCATTGGACTAGCCCTCCAGCCCCGGTCCTTGACTTCAGGGCTCAGGCCCTAACCTAAAATTATCTCCTGATCCCTCTAGGGTCCCATCTACCTGACTACAGCATACATACCTCCAAAAATCAAGCACAAGCACTAGGCCCACTAATCGATTATCTTACCTCCTATCCCTCCCTCTGACCAAATCCTTGTGGGGACTTGAACATCAATTGGCTTAGCTCTTCATCCACTTCCTCCATGATGCCTTTACAGCCATCGACCTAGCAACTAGTCTCCCAACCCACTAGAGAGTGAATCCTAGAATGAGCTCCTAGCACACTCCTGGATGTGGTCCTCACAAACCACTTCTTGCATCCGCAATATCCAAATCCTCCGGACTGCCTTAGTGACCACTCCCCGGTTCTCTTCTATTGGTCAACCTCCCTGCCCAAACCCACAGCACAAACTACCCTTCGGCGACTTCTTAGACCTGGTGGGCTGAAAGGCCTTAAGCAACTCCTAGTCCTCATAGACTGGTCCCCTATACTAAACGCCCGGATATTGACACAGCCCTTACCTTCTTTATCCACACCTTCAACTCTGCTTGTGAAATTTTTGCACCCATAACTGCACGCCGGTCCAAAGTAAGGCATGCCCCCTGGATTACCCCCACCCTCGCCAACTTATTAAGCACAGGGACAATCTATGGCACATTGCCATGGAAACGGGCCACCCAGCTGACAGGCTGGCCTATGCTGCTGCCCGGAACAAATGTACATGGGCCACCCGAAAAGCGAAGGCTGAGCATTATCAAGCCTCCCTCACTTCCTCATGGGGGAATGCTAGGACTTTCTGGGACAACATTAAGCAGCTGAATGGTGGCATGTGCTCCCCCCCACTTTCGCTTATCAACATTAATGGTTCGGTCTCCTCAGACCCTGTCCTTAGTGCCAACCACCTCAACAATTCTTTCACAGACCTTAGCCCGGTGCTCCCTGATAATTTCTTCGCTCCCCCCCCTCCTCCAGGTCTGTCCCTATTCTCCCACCCCTTGTTCTACTTCGCCGAGTCACTGCCCAGGAAGTCAGACCTTACTTACTCAAAGCCTTAAAGAGTAACGCAATTGGAAATGACTCCCTTGATCCCAGTCTTCTCCGTCAGGTTCTGGATCTGGTTCTCTCACCAATCACCAGCCTCTTTAACAAATCCCTCTGCCTAGGTCAATTCCTCTCTGCCTGGAAGATAGCTACTGTCACCCCAATACACAAGGGTGGTGATAGGACCCTCCTTAGCAATTATCGACCTATCTCAATCCTCTCTCCTCTCTCTAAGGCCTTAGAAAAATTGTAGCACCCAAATCTCCTGAATACCTCGATAAATATAGCATCCTCTGCCCAGAACAACATGGTTTCAGAGCAGGCCACAGCACCAATACTGCCCTCCTGGAGTTCTCTAACTTTCTTCACACCTCACTGAACTCTGGCTCCCTAGCAGGTGCAGTGTTCATTGACTTATCAAAAGCCTTTGATACTGTCTCCCAACCCCTCTTGCTAGCTACCCTTAGTCACTTAGGCTTTGACACTGGGCCTGTTTCCTGGTGCTCCAGCTACTTGTCGGCCCGCTCACAACGTGTGAAAATCAATGGGAAACTTTCCAGCACCTGCCCTATCCGCTCCGGAGTCCCTCAGGGCTCCATTCTTGGGCCCTTGCTCTTTTCCTTTTCTCAACTCCTGCCCAGTGTATGTACTGGAAAAATCCTTCTCTACGCAGATGATGCTGTACTCTTTGCCTCCGACCGTAATCCCATCTCACTTCAGGATTCTCTGCAGGAATCCTACAATGACACAGAAGCCTGGTTTACTGAGCACAGGCTCTGTAATTAATCTAAAGAAACCAAAACCATGCTCTTTGCCCACCCCAAAATAAATCCAGTAACTATCCTCGCAGTCCATCCTCCACCTCTAAACTCCCTATTGAGCTAGTTCACTCTTATAAATACCTAGGTATAACCTTTGACCCTGCCCTCTCTTTTCATGCCCACATCTCTGCCCTTGCCTCAGTCTCTAACACTCGGCTGGGTATCCTCTATTGTCACAAAAACTGCCTCCCCACGGATGCCCTCCGACTTGCAGTCACATCCTCTGTTCTATCTCTGGTAGACTATGGTCTACCTGTGTATGGTGCAGCAGACCAGACTGCCCTGCACAAGATCCACCTCACCTTAAACAAGCCCTGCAGGCTCATAACTGGGGCTCCTAGTCTAACCCACACTTGCCATCTTTACACCATGGCTAATCTACTCAACCTAGATGAGCGCCTCAAATACCAAACCTGCCTCCTAACAAAAAAATCACTCCTTGGGCTATCCCCACCGGGTCTGTCAACCACTATCCACCATGCTAACCCTACAGTGCATACCCGCATATCCCGCAAAACTGCACTGGTTATACCGAGGGCGAGAACCTCGCAAGGTCAAAGGGCTTACCCCTACAGAGCCCCCTGTTGGTATAACACCCTCCCCGCCGGAGTCACTGATGCCGCCTCGTTATTGTACTTCAAAACTAGTCTTAGAAATCACCTGCTCTCAACACGCAGCTGTACCTGCCTCTAAGCCTCCTCCTATCCTCCCAGACAAAGCTCACTGAGCCACTCTCTGACCTTCTGTCCAGCTCTACCTTTACTTGCTACTATCTTCCCCACACTCCTCTTCTGATGTCTCCCACCCAGCCTTACCTTTATCTGCCCACTGAATCAATCTCCATGTAACTACTGTATATTGTCTACTCTGTAAAGTGCACATGTAAGCCTGTTTGTATACTGTATTTGACAAATGCCTGTATTTTTTGGCTGCTTCCTAAATGTTCTCAGATTTTTTGTCTGCCTTTATGTTTGTTTCCTGCACTGTTTTGTCCTCACTGTGATGAGGTACCTTTGTAAATGAGCCTCTGGCTCAAAGGTTGTTAAACTGATGTTCTAATAAATAAATAAATAAATAAAGAAGGGAGCGGGAACTCACGGCGAGGGCTGAGGATGCAGAGTCCAGAGGATGAACGAAGATAATTCTAATTTTTGGATTCCCAGAGGGCGCAGAGCAAGATGACCCAGTAGAGTTCGTCAGGACCTGGCTCCAGCAGGAATTAGATATCCCCAGCATTGAACCCCTGGAGCTCGAAAGAGTTCACCGTGCCCTGGGCCCAAAACCAAAGAGTGATGCCCCTCCACATTCAATACTAACCAAGTTTACCCGTTACCCGGTGAAGGAGATGGTTCTGCATAAGGCCTGGGGCAAACGTGATTTAAATCTAGACAGGAAACGGGTGTATCTCGACCATGACTTTCTGCCTGGGACCATGCAGAAGAGGAAACGTGTCCTGGCAGCAATCAAGCAGTTGAGGGAGCAACAAATCAAAGCTTTCCTTCTTTACCCGGCAAAGTTGTTGGTGCATTGGTCTATGGACAGCAAGCTTTATGACTCCCTGTTATATGTCAGTAAACTGCTTCAAAAAGCTGGACTCGCTCTTCCTAATCTTCAGTTGGACTTATCGGAGCAAACCCTGCTGCAATTATGCTGGACAATGGCGGGTAGAGGTTCCATGAGAGGAGGTGCGTCTAGAATTGCAGGCCCTGATGACCAGCTGTGCAAGGATTTGCTTCAACTTGGAAAGGGACTACAGGCTCGACAACTAAACTGAAAGTCGTCAATGTGAATATTATGGTTTGATTCTCTTTTTCCTTCTGCTTAGGGACTGCTCCTAAAACTGTAGGTTTCAGCCTGTATGTAAAGCAAATTGGCCAAGAGGCTTCTGTCTAAGCATCTGATGTGGGCCCTGTTTGGTTTGTCACCATAGGGTGGTGGTGGTTATGGGTGGTGAACAGAGATGCTTAATATTTGTGTTATGTTTTAAGCCTGGGAATCGTCGAGAGCCCCTGGGGTGATTCTGTTGCCAGTTAAGCCGGAGTCAAGGGTTGAAAGCATATTAATAGGCTGTCCCTCATGGTGAGGCTTTGCTGGGCCTGCCTTGGTTACCCTACCTTAAGAAGGTTCAATTTTGGCCCATTCGGCCCCTGCTGGGAAAGTCATTCATCAGAACGGGTGGAATGGTAGGCCCGCTCACGTATGGCAGGAGATTTGAGTTCTACCAGGTGAGGGGGAAGAATGGGCCGGTTGGAAAACTGGGCCAAATGAAATTTGGTAAAATGGAGCCAGAGAATGGTATTTAAGGCACTTGGCTATTAATCCTGGTCCTTTACAGAAGCTAATGTAAGCACCGGTCAAGGTTGAATCACTGCGAGGTGGGTGGGCTGGTATTTCCATGCTCTCCTCACGCTACCCACCTCATTTAAAGTAAAACCACTTGAGCCAGAAGCCAGTTCAGGGGATAGGTAGCCCAACTGAGGTCAGCTGGTCCTGTTTTTCTCTTCCGGACTGCGCTGCCCCCTTTTAGGGTCTAGCACCTTCCCGCTGAAAGCTCACCCTAGGAGACTACCTTCCCGGTTGCCTCTTACTAAGAGGGGTGGGGAGGTTTGGGGCTACTCAGCAGCCAATGCTCCTGGGCGGAGTGAGCTTCCCTCCGAATAAGGCCTTAAATGGCCTATCTGTATATAGTTCACTATTGAGAGTGAGGGTTTCCTGTTTGGGGAGTACACTTGTAAATAGTTATACCGGGGGGAAGGGGTATGGGAATCGTGATTGGGGGGTTCAGGGGTAAAGGGGGGGGGACCTGTGGTATCTCTGGAAGTGCAAGTGGTGTTCTGTGTGTTATCTTTCAAGGCAAGTGGGTTTTGGGAGGTTGGAGTTTAACCAACAGGCATGAAATGGGGCAGAGATTGAGAATCTATACGACTGGTTCATTATGGGGACCCTGAAACTGATTTCGTATAATGTCAAGGGGCTGGGCTGTCCTGTAAAGAGGCACAATATACTGAAAGATCTTGTGAGGGCTCGCTGTGACATCGGTCTCCTACAGGAGACACACCTCTCTGTAGCAGAGCACAAAAAACTATGCTGCATGTGGGTTGGGGAGGTTTTTGCCTCATCCCATAAAAATACAAAAAAGGCAGGGGTGGCTATCCTGGTACAGAAGGGCCTTGGTCTTACTCCGCTGGATTCTTTTTCAGATGAGGAGGGCAGACTTATGGTCCTTTCAGGAAAGGTTGCGGATAAGGTAATCCACATAGTGAATATTTATGCTCCAACACCTGTTAACCCCGAGTTTTATAGGTATGTCCTTGGAGTGGTTGCCTCACTCCCGGAAGGCCAACTTGTCCTAGGTGGAGATTGGAATTGCGTAGAGGACATAAGGCCTACCTAGACTTTAGCAAGGCATTTGACACAGTCCCACACAAAAGATTAATAGTCAAATTAACCAGCCTGGGAGTGGATCCCAGGGTGGTAGCCTGGGTAAAACATTGGCTGCACAACAGGACACAGAAGGTAATTGTAAATGTAGTCCACTCTGAAGAAAGAGAGGTTACTAGTGGGGTACCGCAGGGTTCAGTATTGGTCCAGTCCTTTTAATGTCTTCATCAGTGACATTGCAGAGGGACTGGAAGGAAAAGTATGCCTTTTGCAGATGACACAAAGATCTGCAACAGGGTTGATACACAAGGAGGCATGGAAAGGATGAAAAGGGACTTGTCAAGGTTGGAGGAATGGTCAAAGTATGGCAGCTAGGATTCAATGCAAAGGTGCAAAATAATACCTGGAAACAAGAACCAGGGAAGAATACACAATGGGTGGGAGGTAGTAACAACAAAAAAAGTAAAGGGACCGGGGTAATCATATCAGATGACCTTAAGGTTAGAAGCAATGTGAGAAGGCAGTAGGGAGGGCTGGGGTATACTGGGATGTATAGGGAGAGGCATCAGCAGCAGAAAACAGGAAGTTGTTATCCCTCTGTACAGACAGTTGGTGAGACCCCATCTGAGTACTGTGTCCAGTTCTGGAGACCCCATCTCCACAAGGACATAGACAGGATAGAGGTAGTCAGAGGAGGGCAACTAAAATGGTGCAGGATCTGCAGGAGAAGCCGTATGAGGAGAGACTAAGGGAGCTTAATATGTATACCCTTGAGGAAAGAAGGGGGGGACATGATAGAAACTTTTAAGTACCTCAGTGGAATCAACAAAGTCCAAGAGGGTAGCATCTTTCAGAAAAAGAGACTTGCAAGAACAAGGGGGCACAATTTAAAGATAGAAGAAGGATAACGGCAGTTCAGGGGCAATATGAGGAAGTATTATTTCACAGAGAGGGTAGTGAATGCATGGAACAGCCTTCCTGAGGAGGTTGTGGGGTCTAAAACTGGGGGAGAATTCAAGAATGCATGGGACAGACATAAGGCAATTCTTGTGGGGGGGTAGGAAGAAATAGGCTGTTGGTTAACTAGGATCTACGGCCTATCCTGTAGGTAGGAAAATGGTCAGACTAGATGGGCCAAGCGGTCCTTATCTGCCGTCAAAGTCTATGTTTCTATGGTTCTATAAGGTTAGACAGATCTGGGGGAAAGGGGAGTCGGGGAAAAAAGTGTGGGCTCCAGGACTCTTTCCCATTTGCGTGCGGAGATGGGGCTAGTAGACACATGGAGGAATATATATCCTTCCAGTAGGGACTTCAGCTTTTATTCACACCCACAAGATTCGTACTCACAGCTAGATAGATTCTATATGCCTAAAGCCTGGGTGGGGACTATTGTAGACCAGCAAATTTACCCCACATGCCTGTCAGATCATGCAAAAGTTAGCCTTACTATCTCCCTCGGACCGCGACACAAGCACTCCCTGTGGCACCTGAATGCTGGACTTCTCAGAGACGATGCTTTTGTCTCTAAAATCAAAGAGGTGATAGACAATTATCTTAGAGAAAATACAGGGTCCGTGTCAAAGGTGAAGTTCCTCTGGGATGGATTAAAAGTGGTGGTAAGGGGTGAAGCAATCTTGTACACAGCACAACAAAAGAAGGTTAGGCAACAGAAACAGGATAGCTTAGAACACAAAATTAGGGAGCTGAAGGATATCCATAAAAAGGGGGCTCCTGTAACATATTTAAGGAATTACAGTCAGCAAGGGAGCAATTGCAGCACCTCCTCTCGATAAAAACTGAGAACGCCCTTAGGTTTATAGCACAAAAATACTACATGGGGGGTAATAGAGAGGGCAGGTTGTTAGCATTTAGATTAAGGAAACAAGAAGCTGACAGGTTCATTTCCGGGGTGCAGGACCCAAGATTGCCTGGTAAGCTGGTAACAGGAGCTCCCCAAATAGCAGACTGTTTTAAAAAGTTTTATGAGGACCTATACAAGTCAGAGTCCAGTGTTAGCCAACCAGACATGATTATAAAGTTTCTTAATGGTTTAAAGCTGCCCAAACTCTCCACCACTCTTGAAAAAGAACTAGATTGGCCATTTTCGCAGTCAGAGTTAACGGAGGAAATTAAGAAGCTTAAGCACAATAAAGCGCCAGACCCTGATGGCTATATAGCAGAGTACTACCAAAGGTTCCAAGATAAGTTATCTCCGTTGTTACTTGACGTGTGTAACAGAGCCCACATATCCTCAGAAGCCCCGGATACTTGGGCACAAGCCCTAATAACTGTTATGAACATACAAAATTTGCCAGCAGATAAAGGCCTAGAGGTCTATCAAGTCTGCTCGAATGTGCAGCTAGCACCCCTTATTCTGCAGCTGCCCCTCCCTTCCACCCTTCCCCTTCATTAACCCTCCCCCCCCTTGTCCTGTCCCATCCTCGTTTGAAGCAGTCCACTGTTCTACTGCATACCACTTCTGCAGGTAACGATTCCACCCAGCCACCACCCTCTCTGTAAAAGTGTCTCCCTCACCCTCCTGAACCTTCCTCGCCTCCAGTCTCATATCATGGCCCTGGTGGCCCTCCCTCCCTTACTTTGAACAGCCCTTCTGTACCTGTCTTGTTTATTCCTTTCATGTATTTAAAGGTTTCAATCATGTCCCCCCTGTCTCTCCTCTCCTCCAGTGAGTACATGTTCAACTCCTTCAACCTCCTCTCATATGATAAGTCCCCCAGACCCTTGATCATCTTTGTCGCCCTGCGCTGCACTCTCTCCAGTAACTTATCCCAAAACAGGACAAGGATACCACCTTGTGTGGTAGCTATCACCCTATCTCGTTGCTAAACTTAGATGTTAAGATTTTAGCCAGGATGATAGCAAATAGGCTTCAAGGAGTGGTGACTCAGTTGATACACGCAGACCAATCAGGCTTCATGCCGGGGAGGCACCTCCACGATAAATGTCAGAAGACTGCTTACGGCAATGGCTCACTCTCAGTTTACGGGGAAGGGGAAACCAGGGGTGGTGATCTCACTTGACACCGAAAAGGCCTTCGATCGCCTTGAGTGGGGATACCTAGGTGAGGTTCTTAAGAGGTTTGGATTTGGCCCCAAATTTCAAGCATGGGTAGACACCCTTTACACCAATCCCTCAGCAAGGGTACAACTGAATGGGGTATTCTCCCAACCCCTCTCCATTAGAAGAGGCACTAGACAGAGCTGCCCCCTCTCGCCCCTTCTTTTTGCCCTAAGTATGGAGCCTCTAGCGGAGGCCTTCCGGTCGCATGAGGGCATAACGGGGATTACAGTGGGTGAGGTAGATAACCGTACATCTCTACATGCGGATGACGCCCTACTTTACTTGAAAGACCCCCAGTCTTCCCTACCAGCTGCAATGACTACTCTTAGAGAGTTCGGTTCCATTTTGGGGTTTAAAATTAATGAATCCAAATCAGAAATAATCTCATTGGGTGCCTCTGTCCCCCCATCGGTAAAATCTCTGACCAACCTAAGATGGAACACCACTAGCTTCAGATACTTGGGGATCCATATCCCGAAGGATCTTGGTAAGTTATACCAAGTAAATTATGTTAAATTGCTGGACAGCATGAGAGAGGACTGTGCCAGGTGGACCACTTTGCCATTTACTATTACGGGCAGGGTAGAATCGGTGAGAATGAATATCCTCCCGAGGATGCTCTTCTTGTTCGATGCAACCCCCCCTGTGCCCCCCAAGGAAGTTGTGGGTGGATATTCAAAAGTTGATAAGTAATTTTATATGGGCAGGAAGAAGACCCAGGCTGGGCTGTGCCCTGCTGAAGTTGCCCAAGGGGAGGGGGGGGGCTTAGGGGTCTCGGATTTTAAGAGGTACTACACAGCAGCTCAATTACAGCATCTGGCAGCATACGCATCCTCAGTAGCAGTGCAAAGTTGGTTCAAAATGAACCTACAGCTTTTAAAACCTCACACCCTTTCATCAATCCTTTTTAATAAAAGGAATCCTAGGGTGATACAGGGACTACCCAATCCATGGCTCAAGACATTAGTTACATTATGGTTGCATACTGTAAAAGAATTAAAATTACAACCCTTGGTGTTAAGGCAGGGTAGGATTCTTGACAGGGTAGATTTTCTGCCAGGAAGGGAGAACCCGATGTTCATAAGGTGGCAGAAGTTAGGGCTCGGAAGGCTCTCACAGCTATTCACCAGGGATACCATGAAGAGCTTCACCCAGGTTCAGCAGGAGTTTAAAATCCCATCCTCTGATTTCTATGGTTACTTGCAAATTAGACATTATTTGCAAGCAGAGGGGTAGGGGGGAAAGCAGAGCAGAGGCCTGGTGACATCAACCCACTCCTGGAACTCCTTCTTGAGTTACTTAATGAGCCTCTGTGTATGACTCATCTGATATCTAAGCTGTACTCGGCAGGGGAGCCGGTGGGTTCGGACGCTAGATCCTGGATTCAGACCCTCTGGGAGAGGGAATTGGGTCTGGGGGAGGGAGTTTTAAGGTCGGAGGTAATTTGGAAGATGGCACACAGAACTACAGCCTCGCCCACATGGAGGGAGTTTAGGTGGCAAGTACTCACAAGACTTTTTAAAACACCAGCGATAACCAAATATTTTGGACAAATCTGCTCAGATAAATGTTGGAGAGGTTGCGGGCAGGTTGGGACACACGAACATATTTTTTGGAGTTGTCCCAAAATCAGGAGTTTTTGGAACCTTATATGTCAAGGGCTGAGTACTATTTTACAGATAGAAGTTCTAGAACAGCCCCGCTATCTATTGCTGGGGGAGCCTCCTCAGGGATTGAAAGGTCCTAAAGCCAACTATTTATTTCCAATCCTGTTAGCCGTGGCCCAAAATGTTATCACCAGGCTGTGGTTATACGAGACACCCCCAGAGGAGGAACGGTGGTTGTTGTGTTGTAACCAAATTAAAGTAATGGAGCGGCTTATGGCCAACCTGAACCTAAAACCTGACCTATACAAATCTCGCTGGTTTCCATTTTTTGAGTATCTTGGTGCCAAAGAAGGGGTTACAACTCTGGAGATTCTGGCCAGAGAAGTCTTAGACTGATGGCTAGATATGGTATATATTCCAGCCTTCATGTGGAGCAGAGTCACTCAGGCCCCATTTGTGCATCCTGTGCTGAAAAAGGGATTGACCTTTATTCACCACGGGGCTCAGGAGGGGGAAGGAGGGTGGGGTGGGGGGTACTGTTGGTTTTATGTGATTGTGTGAGTACTGTTTAATTATTTCCCCTGTTTTATTCTCTCTTTTTTGTCTTCTGATGTTTTTGAGTAGCTATTAATTTGGAGGCTACAGATTTACACTAAAAGGGTAATTGAAGTGAGAAATGCACAATTCAGCCTAAGACATTCGAGCCAGCCTGAAATTACCTTATCAACTGTATATGGCTGTTCATTTAATTGTACTTGGAAATGACACTGTCTATACCTGGGCATGCATGGGATTTTAATTCTCGTAAGAGTGTAATTTCGCCTTTTATTTTTACCCTTTCCTGTAACCTGTCACTGTTTGAAAAATGAAATAATAAAAAATTATAATTTAAAAAAAAAAAACACCTTTTTCTTGCAAATTCTCCCTTGCTGCGACTGTCTGCCACACAGCTCTCGCCCTGCTCTTAAATACTCCTGTCTCTCTCCTGCAGCTGAACCGCCCTTTGACCAGGGCTCACAACTCTGCCGTATCGCAAGACTCAGCTCCCCTGGACAGATGGCATCCCTGGAGCCACTGCCCAAGACCGCAAGCCCGGCCACCAGACCTGACTACTTTCCCATTGGCTTCTTATATTCTCCTTATATTCTCCCACCACTAGAGGGGCTAAGGAAATTGACACTTAGTCTTTCGTTATCTCTGAATTCCTAGCACTGCTACCAAACCTTATCGCTTGCCACTATGCTGCCCTCTAACATGTGCCTGCAGTACCCATATCACCTAGTCTTGGCGATATTTTTTAGCACCTTTTTTTGTCCATCAGTTCTGCCTGCATCCCCTGCTAAATATCCCATTACTCAACCTGATGCCGAGACTGTAAACTACGCTGGAACGCTGCCTCACACCCTGACCCTGCTCCACTCTATCTACCCACATTACCCATTGCAACCTTGTGCCTCATTTACTGACCTGCCTGACCTACTAATCACGTTGCTCAAAATCACCTCAACTGCTCCCTATTGTGTACAATTACCTGGACACACTATTCAGTGCTACTCAATAACCCATAAATACTGGAGAACTAGATTTCTTGCTTTCCTGCTCCTCCTACTGCTTGCTGACGATGTCCACCTTAACCCTGAACCTCCCTCCATGAACTCCCCCACCCCCCCAGCTCACCCCCTCTACTCCCCTAGCCCTCCAAAGCAGCCTAAAAATTATCCACCTAAATGTCCGTAGCCTTGCTATGCTGCAGATTATGGTACTCGAATATAAACCTGACGTTATCGTCATCTCAGAAACTTGGATCTCAGAACATATCACGGACCAACAAGTTTCAATTCATGTGTTCAGTATAACTCGGATGGACAGACTTGGACGAGGAGGCAGAGTGGTGATCTATGTCTCTACCTCCCTTCAGCACACAATCGTGTTGAAAGCCACCTCTCCTTCCTCTCATGAGGCTATCCTCCTCAACCTGAAGCTACCTTACTCCTTCCCACTATTTGTTGCAGAAGTTTATTGTCATCCTGGCCAACCCCCCTCCCAAGTCACAGAACTGATCAAGAAGCTGACAACTCTTGCTCACTCAGGAGAGCTCTACATACTGGGTGACCCAAATGTCAACTGGCTCTCTAACACACTAGCCAAAACTTGCTCCTACATTGAGTCACTGAATTTGACACAGCTGATCCAGGAACTTTCTCGCCTGAACAACAAAACTAAAAACAATTCCCTTCTAGATCTAGTCCTCATGTTGCATCCCCATAGGGTCAAGGCTGCTGGCCTCCTGCCTGATGCCTTAAGTGACCACCATCCTGTGTATATGGTGCACAAAATACACTGGCAAAAAATACCACACAAAATCCTCCTCACCCATTCCTACTGCTCTCTTGACACGGAACCTCTTCATCATGATCTCGCCAGCACTGACTGGACCCCACTTGTCGCTTGCTCTTCAATTGATGCTGCTCTCCAGCTGTTCAGCGATAAGTTCCTTCGTGTTTGGAATCAACACGCCCCCTTGCATAAAACAAGAGTCTGAGGAAACCACCTACCCTGGATAACCCCTGAGCTCCTGTCCTATCAAAGAGCCTGGGACACTGCTTGGTGTAAACACAAGGTAACCAACTGCCCTAGGGATCTCCAACGATACAGGGAGCTACAAAACAAGTGTACCAAAGCTATTTGGCTGGCCAAAGCTGAACACTACCAGGCTACCTTCCAAGCTAACACAAACAAATCTTCTAAATTTTGGAAAGTTGTTCAGTCCCTCTTTTCCCCTTCCACCAAGCCCCCCACTCCTACCCTTAGGCAAAATCTCTCAGTCATCTCTGAACCTATGGCTGTCACAGAATGCTTTAATTACCATTTCATGTCCTGTGCCTCAGTGCTCCAATTGGCCCCCCAGATGCCCATGCAGCTTTCCGGCTGCCTCCCTTCCTTGGTGGACACCTGCCCTCCTGCTCGCTCCCCTTCCCTCCTTGCAGCCCCTCTCTCATCACCTAGCCTCTCTCCTTTGACCCCCACCCACCTCTCACCATCCCTGGCTACTACCCCCCTTCTTTCTACTACCTTAATGACTACCTGCCCCCCCACCTCTCTCTCTCTGCTCCAGTCCCTGCCGCCCTCTTCTCTGCTTCCTCTTCCTCTACCCCCTCAGTTCCCTCTTCCTCTACTCCCTTCTTCTTCACCCACATCTCCCCTGCTGCTGCCTTTCAAGCCCTTTTGGCCATTAACCCTGCCAAAGGTTCCTTTCCCAATGGTCTGGACCCTAAGCTACTCTCTCTGTCTGCTTCTGCTATCGCTTATCCTATCTCCCTCTTGCTAAACCTCTCCTTTGTCTCGTCCACTGTCCCTACAGCTTGGAAACATGCTACAGTTCTACCTCTCCCTAAAGGCAGTGACCTCTCCTCCCCTAGCAACTACTGCCCTATCTCTCACCTTCCTACATTGGCTAAGCTCCAGGAACACATAGTACTTGATCAACTCTCCTCCTATCTTACTGACTCCTCCTTTCTCACTCCATTCCAATCTGACTTTAGAAAACACCACTTCACCACCACATCCCTGCTGTGGCTGACTGATTCTGTCTCTATGGGCATGGACAATGGCCTCATAACCTCTGCTATATACTGTATATTGACCTGGCCAAGGCCTTTGATATGGTCTCTCACCCTAGACTCCTGTCCTGCCTCAGGTCAGCTGGTCTTGCCCCTAATGCCACTGATTGGTTGAAGTCTTATCTGTCAGGCAGATCACAATCTGTCTGTATAGCTGATGCCATCTCCCCACCCCTCCCCATTACCACGGGAGCCCCTCAGGGATTTGTACTTGGGCCACTCCTTTTTTCAATCTTCCTCAATGATCTCCCTCTGATTTGCACATCGACTAACATACACATGTATGCTGACGAAACTGTACTGTACACAACAGGTAAATCGGTCTCTGATGTCACCTCCAGGCTCCAGCTGGATTTCAACAATGTCCAACTCTGGCTTAGGGAGCACCACCTCTTTCTAAACTCAAAGAAAACAGTCTCTATGACTTTCGGTACTAGGCAGAGGTTGGTAAGGCTCCTCTCCCTGCTCACTTTTTACACCATTGATGACACCTCCTCCTTCCGCTACCTCGGAGTTTGGCTAGACAGGCACCTAAACTTCTCAGTACACATCGATGCCATTCAGAAGAAACTTTGGCCTAAACTAGGGGCCCTTTACCGCAACAGTAGAAGGATCCCACTTTCGGCAAGGCGTGAATTGGTACAAAAAAATGATACTGCCAATATTCGACTACTGTGACATAGTATATGGTGCGCCCCCTCAATCCTCCTTATTCAGGCTGGATCCTCTCTTTAACTCCTTCTGCCGGTTTGGCTTAGATGCCCTTACTCTGACCCACCACTGCACACTCTACCTCTCTCTAAATTTTCCCTCCCTTGACAACAGGAGAACCCTGCACGCTGCCAAATTTACCTCAAAATTCTGGTTAGGTTTTCTCCCCTCTTACCTCACCACCTTCTTATCTGTCCATCACCCCTCCAAATACTCCCTCAGATCTGATGACTTATGGTCTCTGACTATACCTTATAGAAGCACTACATCAGACCAAATGGCCTTCTTTCATTGCCTACCTAAACTTTGGAACCAACTACTGACCCAAATCCGACACTCCTCTTCAGTCAGTTCTCTCTCTCTCTCTCTCTCTCTCTCTACATCCCTCACAAACTACCTAGTGGCAAACTGCAACTGTACCTAGTCCCACTGGGCCCCAGTCTCAGCTGCTGGTCTATACCTCTTCCTTCCTCCAGCTGGGCCCAATAAGTCTCCCCCATCCTAACCCCTTCTGCAACCCAGCACTTTCTGCACTTCTCCTGTACCACCGCCCCCTTCCTTAATCTCTAATACTGCCCTTTCTGCCAAACTCCCTCTATATATTCTATCTGGAAATGCTAATACGCATGATGGCTGTAATCTCATACTGTCTGTCTTATGTACAGTTAACTATTACCTGATTCATGTATACTGTTTGTATTATGTTAAGCTCCCACTCCCCTTCCCCCAGGATGTACCGTGAGACAAGCATTTTGTTGCTCAGTGTAATTTTCCTGGTGAAACATTTCAATAAATAAGTAAATATACAATAGCAAGTGGATATACTTTGACAGTGATTATCTCTCCTCCACTGAGTATACATCCTGCTAATGGAAGCACTGAGAACCCAGCGACTAACATTTTTCACACCCTATCATGCTAAAATGGTGATCCTATTTCCAGAAGGCCAAAAACAAAGAAAATTGATACCACAGACCAAGCTAAAAATGAATTATGTGCCAGAAGAATACCTTTTCCATTTGCACTGGATAGGCCACCACAGTCAACTATACTGGGCAAGTTAACCCACCAAGTCTGGAAAACTGCAGATGCAAAGAGGAACCAATCAGCGGTCAGCTTGCAGCAAATCTTACACCTCAGAGGGAGCCAGGCACCCACTTGGAGATCCTTAGAGCCTCCCTGAACTTGTGCTCAAGCCCTTTCTGAATCCTATGAAGTGAACACCTTCTGTCTCTGGACCCCAGGTGAGCTGTTTCACTGGGTTCAGTGTTCCCCCCTCTCCCCCATCCTCATTATGATTGTTTGTTTGACAAGGCTTCCCAGTCTACCCTCATATGTCCCTTGTTTCCCGGGTCTGCTCCAACAGCTGGCTGAATTTGCAAACATGCAATGTTTTGAGAGAGTGTAGAACCTAATTTTCATGTGTTGGGGCCTGGGTACTGAAGAGTGCTGTGCGGAATGCGGAATTCTGCCAGCAGAATAAGCATGGAATGGCCATTCTGCCAGTGAAATTTCCACTGGAATTTTGCTGGTTCTTCAGTGGAATTCCACTTACTGTGATCCGCGGAATAATAATTCACAGAAAAGCAATTTTTCCATGGTACATTTTTCCTCAACAATTCCTTCAGAAAATATTGAGATCAGCAGAATAATATTCTGCAGAACTGCATCTTTTCCATGGAAAATCATTCCAGAACTATTTTTGCCACAGAATTTCACCATTCCATTTGTGGCAATATTTGGCAGAATTTTGGAGGAATTTTGGAAATTCTGTGGAATTTCATTCCACCAGAATTTAAAAATTCCACACAGTACTAGTACTGAACCAGCTGACACCAGTTGATGTCTGCACACTTCCTTTAAGATAAGCAATAACCTGAAGGACACATGAGTCCAGAGTTATCAGCCCCCACCCAAGGAAAGTAATCTTATTTAAGGCGAATGGGGCTGTCTACCCTGTGGGAGATCATGCAAGGTTAATACTTAATAATTAAGTTTAATAATTTGGTTGGAATCTTTAAGCAAGAGAAAACTGATATGGAAGCATCTAGACTGGTTTCATGGACTTTAAACATAAAGGGTGGGATATTCAGAAGGGTTCGCATGGCGCAACACAGTTGCATCATGTGCAACCCACTGATGTGTCCCGGCATGATATTCAAAAGGGGAAAGTGCGTGGCACAAATCCCGATGTGCCAGGGTGCATCAGTAATGTATGCGGCACAAGTAGGGGGGACGTGCCCATGCATACCCCCGCACATCCCGATATTCAGCCCATGCAGGCACAACTCCTACATGCGCTGCATACGGATTGTTCCAAAAATAAAGAAGCAACAGCTGGCCACCCCAGGTGAGCTGCCGTATTGCAGGGTGCAACGGCATGCCAGTAATGGTGGTGTCACCAGGCTCGGCGGCACCCTCCATGGTCGTGCGCCCCCATGCCCGATTGGGGTAGAAGTAGGAAATTAAACAATCCTATATCCCTGGTGGTCCAGTGGACCGGTCGCAGCCCAGTTGCGGGCATAAGTATAAAAATAATAAACTCCTATATCCCTGGTGGTCCAGTGGACCGCTCACAGCCCGATTGCAGGCAGAAGTAAAAAAAAAGATTAGATCCCATCCCTGGGGGTCCAGAGTACCCCCTCCCCACCCTCCCACTGGCCCCACCACCCTGCTCCCCAGTCAGCGGGTGGCAGCTCCCCACCTGCAAGCCGCCCAGCCACCGTAACTGACTGCATACAGTACAGCTCTATGCCCATTGGTCCACAGTGGCCAGGCCAATAAGTACGTCTAATTTTATACTGCTACAATCGAATATGAATAGATCCATTCACACATCTGAGACTTCATAATAATACAATCTGATCTGCATGCCCATGGCCCACGCTGTGAACCAATAGATACTCTTCCACACTGTATGCAGTCAGTTGACAGGCAACCAGGTGGCTTGCAGGTGGGGGCTGCCACCTGCCGCTGACTGGGAGGAGCGGGGTGGTAGGGCTCCAGTGGGAGGTGGGGAGGGGGTACTGCTGGACCACCAGGGATGAGGACCTAATATTATTTTAGACATCTGCCCACGATTGGGCTGTGAGAGGTCCACTGGACCACCAGGGGTATAGTAGTTTATTATTTTTATACTTATGCCTGCGATCGGGCTGCAAGCAGTCCACTGGACCACCAGGGGTATAGTAGTTTATTAATTTTATACTTATGCCCATGATCGAGCTGTGGGGCACTTTGCCGCTTGTGCAGGGGGCATCAGTCTCCAATGGCTGCAGCTTGGCAGGGCGCCAGGTGCAAGTCACCAGGGATGGGCACACCTGCATGCAAATGGTGCCATAATGACATGAAAATGGCCCCATTTGCACCTTGCATGCATTATGGCCCCATTTGCATGTGCACCTTTAAATATTGCAGTTGATGCACCTAGTGCAACAGCACTTGCACTAGCGCATCCCCCTGCCCCTCTCTGGCCACTTGCGCTGGTGCAGTGCCACTGTGCCATGCACAATGCGGGTGGCCACAGAGCGATATTCAATGGTGCTGAGCCATGGTGCAGCACTGTTAAATATCACCTTGTCAGCGCCCTGGCACATCCCAGTTGTGCTGAGCCAGGCTTGTGCCATAGCCTGGCACAGTCTGAATATCCCACCCAAAGTGTATATGTTTATGGTTTTAAAAAACTTAGTACTTACTAGTAGGGTTCACTTGCACTGTTCATTTTGATTGTCACACTGTTGAAACAAGGACAGAGTGGCCTATTAACATGACTGATGGCATAATACCTTACATTCTGTTCCCCTCATTGGTTCTACCAACTCTGATGAAGCACTTGGTAGGAGGGGTGAAACATTAGGTCGACGGGTGTTGTGGTGTCCGTTGCTGAACCTTCACTTTGTATACTGTACTTTCACTGTTTGTGCACTGCTGCAGATAAAGAATTACCAAGGGGCGTTTCACCTCTGAAGTACAGTAGTGCTCTGTTCACATGGGACAAGTGGTGAGTGCTGGCCTTAACTTGGAGTACTGCATAAAAATATCTTTTAAAGGCTTTTTTCCCCTCACTGATAGTGCAAAAATGGCTGAGTTCAAGCCTGAAATTTTTATTGCAGAGTTCCACATATGAATGAGTTGTTGACAGATGGCTTTACTGTTAACTTTGCAGTTATTATATAGAGGATACTGGATGGGCAACTGTGCACAACCAGTGTGTTCTGCCACAGAGGGGTTCTGATTCCCTCTGACCTCGAGAGTAAAGCTTGAGAGGTCCATGGGAATCAGAACCCCTAGGTGGCAGAACACACTGGTTATGCATAAAGATACTCATCCTGTATTCTTTATAGTGTATAGTATTATGTGAAATGAGTGCATTCTGTTTCTTTTCTCTTTCACAATGAAACTGACTTGTGAAGTCTCTAGAGGTTCTAGAATGCTATTCTACCACAAAATTGAATAGAGGAAAGCAACTGTGGCAGCATTCCAAGTTGTTCTGCTGCAGTAGCAACATCACTACTGCAGCAGAAAAAGCAAATTCCAGGCACGGAATTCCATGCATAACAGCATTCCACTATACACTATATTATTAAGAAATAATTCTATGCATGTGCAGGTCATGTTTTTTACTGATTTTTCATAAGGTGTTTTTTATGAAATCAGTAGCTTCTTTTATGTGACTTGCAAACACAGTTTCATGAGATATAACTTCCAGTTTTATGACATTAAGGACTTGATTTTCAAAGCCCAAGGAATGATGCAAGATGCCTGCATCAAAATTTAATGACGAAAGAGCACCTTGTGTCAAAAGATGCGGCATTCCCAATTTTTGAACGCAGTCTGCATTGAAAAGCAGAGCCGCTGCACCAAAGTCACACTGCACCACCCTTGCGACCTAACTTGGAGTGCACCAGATCACAAGGAGGCTTTCATCATGGCTTGGCTGCAACATCCACTTTGAGGGGATTTTGTAAGCCCCACCATGGATGCAGCAAGGGGCTCAACTAAACCAGCCAGAAGGCGGTCTAAGTGCCTTGTGCCAGTGTCACACACTACGGTGAGCTGGGGGGGATCTAAATATGGGGTAAGGGGGCAGAAGAGACATGGGGGTGTCTTGGGGTTGTTAGGGTGACAGTGGGCAAGAAAGGGACTGCTGTGCCACCTGGCAGGGTACGTATGCCTTTGTATTTAATGTGGTAATATCCATCACTTCGTGTAGATTACTACGAAGTACTGAACCATGTCATTGTACTGCATAAACATTATTAGAGAAGTACAACTGCAACACATTCACAGAGGGGCAAGTGTAATTTTTAAATAGCATCATATTGAAACGTAACATAGCAGACCACGCAACTGTCCAGTACAGACCATAATAATTGGACAGTTGTGCAGTCTGCTGTAAGGGTTTTTCAGGCTGTGGGACACCTTTCATATTTGTCTAGCTGTATAATTTTCATATATAAATGTAATAAAGAGTATTTTTACATTTTTGCACACATGCTTGTGATGTTTAGTTCTTACATGGGCTAGGAGTGCAAGCCTTTTTTTGTGCTGTGATGTCCAATGAAACCCCATTAGAGGGTTATGAGTATATAACAGTCTTGACCTGTGACCTCCCACTCAACAGGTTTTCTGCTAGGCTAAACTTAAAAATGGATATGTACAAAAAGACAGTACTCTTGAATCCTTACTATTTGTGCCCAACAACTACTTATAAATTGGCTTACAAATGAAGTACGTAAAAATGATTGCCAAGGACTTGTGGGAGGGTTTCCCTGCCACCTATAGGAAATTACTGGTCTTGCTGCAAGTGCAAGCTGCAGGGCATTTCTATGGCTATGCTATGCTCATTGAGTGGAGGAATGCCTTACACTGGACTTCACGTGCCTGTACATCTGATATCACTGATCCACACTGATGCACAGTATCAAGAGGAAGGGAAACAACCTGCTGTTTAGTTCCCCACAACACATCATTCCCCACCTGCAAAATAAGAACATATTGAGCCCTTCCATTGATGACCTTACACTTCCAGCAACCTTTAGCTTTAGAGCGGTCACACTTAAACAGGTCGAAGACCTACTAACTTCCCTAGACATCAATAAGAGTGTTGAAGCAGACTAACTCGACCCCTCATTTTTTAAAATTAGGCTATTACCAGCAAGCCCCACCCATTACACACCTCTTTAACCTGTCCCTAGCTGAAGGAGCCCTTCCTTCCATGTGCCCACATTATCCCTTTACTCAAATCAGGGGACTCCAGCGATCTCAACAACTACAGAGCATATTCCCTGCTACCCATTTTATCTAAACTCCTTGAAAAACTGGTCAATACTCAATTAAGACAGTACTTGGAACCCCAAAATCTATTAAATCCACTACAATCTGGCTTCAGGCCTAACCACAGCATGGTTTCTGTAGTAGCAAGAGTCACTAATGACTGGCAAACTGCCCTTGATGCTAAGAACCATGAAGGTGCACTCTTTAAGCAAGGCATTTGACACTGTGCATCACAAGCTATTGTTAATTATGCTACAAAGCCATGGACTAGATGACATCATCGTAAAATGGTTCTCCTGTTATGTTATTGGTCAACAGCAATAGGTGAAAGCTCAAGGTAACTTCTTCTCCCCTAAAACACTGCTGAGGGGGTCTCCCAAGTGCCCATCTTGGGCCACCTCCTATTTGTAATTTATATTAACAATATCGCTCACAAAATTAATTCAGCCAGTGTTCATCTTTTTGCAGATGGCACTGTACTACATGTTGCCAGACCTACCATTGAAGCTGCATGTTCTGAATTATAACGTGAATTTGATATCCTATGGCAAAACTTATTGAACCTAAAATTGCTACTCAGTGCTAAAAAAATGAAAGTTATGCTCCTTTCTCCTCTTACCAAATCAACTACTAACTGCACTTCAATTCCCAATACACATAATAAAACTATCCTGGGAGAAACAATTGACAAGGTTGACAAATTCAAGTATCTTGGCTTCTGGCTTGATTGCAATCTGTCCTTCATCCCTCATATTGACGAACTCTCATAAAAGCTAAAATAAAGGTTAGACCTATTTTTTCACATTAAACGCCTGCTCACCAACGAAGCCAAACTAAGACTGGTCCAAGCAACTTTTCTTACACTCCTTGACTACGCAGATTTTCTCTATAGTCATTGCCTCAAATCATCATTGGCTAAATTAGATGTACTCTACCACAGGGCCTTAAAATCTGTTACAAACTCACTGTACAGAACACATCATTGTTCCCTATACTCACACTTAGGATGGACCTCACTTTCTACCAGAAGGTTGAGAAACGTTGCTATGTGGGCCTTTAAAGCCATTACCAAAAAGCTCCCACATACATCTCCAACCTTTTCAAATTCACCCCTTGTGTATACTGATTTAGAAAATAGACAAGTATTCTGCTCAACAGCCCTAGGACAAGATCTCACTTTGGCACAGCTTCACTTAGCCATGCTCTGCCCTCACTATGGAATACCATTCAAAGCACCTTAAAATTGACACAACTTACCAGGTTATCCACCTTTAAATCACTCATAAAATCCTTACTAAAGCAACATTGCCACTGCTCTTCCTAACTTGCCTGTCCCTCTAATAATAATAATAATACATTTTATTTAATATAGCACCTTTTGAACATCAAGGCACTGAACAGGTAAAAGAAAATTAAAACAGTACAATAAATATCAGTTAAAAACAGCAGAATTCAGGTATGCTTTACCCCATAAATATGTCTTAAGTGCCTGCTGCTTAAAGCACCCCACAGTGCTGCACTCCCGAAGCTGACGGGGCAGAGAGTTCCAAAGGGCAGGAGCCACAAACCCAAAGGCATGAACCCTTGAATATTTTAAACTAACCCTCAGAATCTCCAGCAACCCCTCGTCAGCAGAGCGGAGCTGTCGCAGAGGGGTATAAGGAATGAGGAGCTCTTTCAAATAGTGGAGGCCATGACCATGTAGGGCTTTGTAGGTTAATAAACCTACCTTAAAGGTGATCCACCACTGAACAGGCAGCCAGTGCAGATCGTGCAGCACAGGGGAGATACGAGATCTTCTAGAAGCCCCAGTCAACAAACGTGATGCAGCGTTCTGCACTAGCTGCAAGCGGTGGATATCAACCCCAGGAAGCCCTAAGTAAAGGGAGTTGCAATAGTCAAGGCACAAAGTCACAAAGGTGTGGACCAAAACATGTAGCTTGCTAGGCGGAACAAGGTGCCTGACCCTGACATTGTTCCTAAGATGGTAAAAGGCCAGCTTGACCATGGCCGACACCTGATGATGAAGGGTCAGCCCGTCGTCAAGCACCACTTCCAGGTCACGCACCCGTTCAGAGGTAAGGGTCTGTGCCCCCCCCCCCAGGATTACACCAGAGGGGAGATCATTCCTCAACCCCTCAGTCCTGCGACCCGGGTCCACCACCAAAACCTCATTCTTTCCTGCATTCAACTTTAACCCGCTAGAACTCATCCAATCTTGGATTTCTGCGAGGCAATCATTTAGCACCGAGATAGTACTAACCTGGTCAGGGGCAAAAGACAGGTAGAGCTGGGTATCATCAGCATAGCAATGAAACCTCAGCCCAGACCATCTTACAATGTCTCCGAGGGGCAGCATATGCACTGCAAATAACATGGGGGACATCACCCAGCCCTGAGGAACCCCACAAGACAGAGAGAAAGGCTTGGAAGAAACAATTCCTGAGACAACTCTCTGAGTTCTACCAGTGAGGAACCTGTCTTCATCCTTATGTAGCACTTGCCTCCGAGCCACTTGGTATGCCATCATGCTTCTACACAAGTCCTTGCACTTCCTTCCCCCTCCACCCTCTGGATTTTCCCTCCCATTTAGATGCCCTATGTTCGTTACCTCCTTCCAGAACCCTGTTTGTATTATCTCTCTCGCCACCACAACTTTAAATATGTTTTCTACTATGTTGTCCTTCACCTTGTATAGGTGTTACATTCCACCCCCATTAAGTAGCCTGTAAAATCTAGCTCTACTCTGTAAATCATATACTCTGCTCCTACTTATATTCCTTCCTGATTGCCATGTAAATGTTACAATCATTGTCTATTCCTTGTACATTCCTTGTGCTACTCATGGATGAACTCTTTGTAACTGAGTTCCTCTATGGTGTATCCTCTGGTAATAATTTCCTGTCAGACTGAATTGTTCTGGTATTGCAATGTGCCTGCTCTGTATTGCATTACACTGACAGTAGTCAAAACCAAATTCTGATTGATACTGAACCTGGTGTACCAGTTTTTCCTCCTCTTGCTTTTTATCTGCTGTTCTCCACACATTGTTAGCAAATTGAACTTACCTGCACTGCTCTTATATTTTACTATCCTGACCCCCCCACTTGCCTGTAAATGTTACCATCATTGTATATTGTATGCCTATAAATGTTATCATCATTGTATATTGTATGAATTATAAGATTACTCCTTTGTGTTCATTTTGTGTCCTTCCAGGACCATCTTGTAAATTAGCTTGCTCAATGGTGCTGTTCCTGGTAAAATAAAAAATGAATGAATTCCCACAATGCGCATGGAGCCTAAATGGGCATTACTCAAAGAAAGGCACTGTAAGTACTGGTCTGCATTCCATGCAATTAATGTGCACTGCAGAGGTAAACAGGAATTTTGTTTATACGTGGTTGGAGCATAACTTTGCTGATATAACTAAGATAATCACAATTAGAGCACTAGCTGTACAAAATATTGAAACAAAGTGTATTGTTGCTTAACATTTAGGACCACTACCCTTGAAAATGTTTTGGGTGCACAACAGAACATTGGATTCCATAAATGTGCCCACAGATTAATTTAATATTAAATGAAATAAGACAGAAGTCTCTTTAACCTGAATATTTTGCCTATGTGTGGTATCTGGACCCCCTCATTGATGCAGCTTATGTTTCTCTGAAACTGGTCTGGCTCTGGCCTCATTAACTTACCATCTTGCTCACCCATGCTCATTATTACCTGCCTTCTGCAGCTCTGTTTGCTCCTCCATGCTGAGACTTCAAATTCAGCAGTGATCAAGAGCTGATGTGGTATGAATGGTCCAGGCCTGTGGCAGTGTCAGTGGCTCAGTAGGTAGCACACTCACCTCTGAGGCTGGGAGGTTGGAGGGCTGTGAGTTCAGTTTCCACATCTGGCATTTGGGTTAATATCCCAGTACTGACACAGTAGTGCAGCATGAGAGGGGTGCTGCAATCCTGAGGTGCCGTCTTTCAGATGAGACATTAAACCGAGGTCCCATCTGTCTAGATTGGTGGTAGTTCAGATGGATGTTAAAGAGCCCATGGTGCTTATTGAAAAGAGTAGGGGAATTTCTCTGGTGTCCTGGCCAAATTTCCCTCATTCACTAAAAATACCACCAACAGTTGAATCTGGTTCAAGGTCAGTTGGCATTCATCTGTATTCCCCCTCCCCTGGGTCATGCCTGAAAATAGGCAGAATTTGTCTAATGCACTTACCCAGTCAACAAAAACTGAAAAAAAAAAAAAAAAAGTGGTAAGCTCTTGATTATAAACTGAAGTAAAAGTTTGCACAGTAAGATTAGAATAGAACTTGAATTTAAAGGGGACAGGAAATTAATTCTAATCTATAGATGTTTGTAATGTTCCCATTTTTAGAAATGTTATTCGTACACTTAAAATGACTAACACCTCATGTGCCTGGGCAAATGCTAATGTGAAAAACTCTGTTTTGTATTTTTTACGAACAACATTCTATACAGTGTTATTCATACCTTTACATCCATATTTAACTGTGACTGGGCAAATGTTAATGTGAAAAGCTCTGTTTTGTATATTTTTATGAACAACATTCTGTACAGTGACTGGGCAAATGTTAATGTGAAAAGCTCTGTTTTTTATATTTTTATGAACAACATTCTGTACAGTTCTCTCCATGGAACAAATAGTTTGGAGTTGTGTCTCTGACACTGAGTGGAGTCAGAACTCTGATCACTTCACTGATTAGCCTGCAGCTCATGATCAGAATTCTGACTCCGTATAATGAAATTGTCACAACTCCATATTACTGGTTCCATGACAGAACTGTATAGAATGTTGCCCATAAAAATTCAACAATGAAAAACAGTTTAGGATTTTAGCTTTCATTCAGCTACTGTTAAATATGGATCGTTTGTGGAAGATAAATATCATTTCTAGAAATATTAATATTATAAGATGCTGCAAATTCACATAAGTTTCCTGTCACCATCAATGACTTTGGAACATTAATGTGTAGATAGTACTGTAGTAGGTGTACCACATGTCCTGAACTGACTACTACCCTCTCTGTTCTTGATCATGATGCTCAGATGCCCTAGACCCTGGTCCTGCCTACCGCCAACCCTAGACACTGTTCATGTCATGCATGCATCATAGATGGCATTGGAGGAATACAAATTAAATAGTCATTTTAACAGGTGATTGGGATCCAGGGTGGGCCTTGCTGAGGTAGATTCTGCATGGTCACTGTGTGCTGCAGAAAAGAGGATCAGGCGAGGATCTAAAAAGAAAGCCCCACTAGTGAGCCTTGCCATCACAGTGACAGTCTTAGTGTCAGTTCTGTATATCATATTTCTAGTTTGTGTATATATGTACAGTATATTGGGAAACTGGGTATTGAACATGTTGGTTGGGCCAGCTGCTAGCTGGCCCATGCAGAAGAGATTCCATCTTACTGCTGCTGATCCTGTCCTCCTGTCGAGCACTCCCTTGCCATACAGATAACAATATCCACTTGCTGCTGGTGGTCTCACCAACCTCAGGACTAATCCCTCTGCCTGCACAGAAGCTATCCACTGCCACCAAATCTATCCACATCCCAGTTTTGTCCACATAAAGACACTTCTCAACCCCTATTTGGGAACCCTAATTTTCAGATAGCTGGACGGATACTCTCTAAAGGGTTTTGTCCGGGTATGGGTGTGGACAGAGTTGGAGAGCTTACTCTCGATCAAAAATCGCTCTCTGTTAAAGATGCCCATACCTTATATAATTGGCCCACTTTCTCCTGTTTTTGATACTTCAAATTGTCACACATGCTTTTGCAATTTTTTGGTTCAGGCCCATGGCTTTGTGCCCTGGCAGTTCAATTTTTCATCTTCTTTAAAGGGCTCCTACCTCCCATCTTATTTCGTAGTACTACAAATCTCTACAGGAATATCTGGTTGCCAATGAAGGGCCAAGGTACCATTGGTGGGACCAAGCTCTTCCTGCTTCCAATTCCTCTAGAAATTGGCTGATGATCTAGAAGCATTTATACAAATTTATTAAGTTGGATAGATTCCGTCTTATGCAATTTCTGATTATTTACAACCTTTATTATACCCCAGTTAAATTGCATGGGATGGGTTGTTTACCCATTAATTCTTGCTCTAGATGTGGTAAAGAGCTGGGTACCTTACTCCATATCCTGTGGTACCGTGAAACAATAACTCCCTTTTGGAATTCTATTAGATCTTGTTTAGACCCCCTGCTGGGACTGTCCAATGCCTTTCTCCCTGAAATATGTATTTTGGGTGACTATAATTATAACCTGATTGGCAGCCAAAAACTGCACATGGCCTTGATTTCGGCATGTGTGAAAAACGTTATGCTCTGGCACTGGCTTGATTGGCACATGCTTCAGTTCCTGGAATGGTATAAGGAGATCCTGTTTGCTTTGCAAGCAGAGCGCCTTATAGCCAGTATGTATGGTAAGGTGCTTACATATAAACATGTCTGGGAACCATTATATGTTAAATTGACAGCATGAATGCATGGCTTTATCATCCCCATAGCCTTATATTAGTCAATGGGTGAATATCGGGTCAGGTTTCCCGACCTGTGTATCTCTGTTGTTTTATTTTTTCCCTCCAGTGGTGGGGATGGTGGGTGATATGGGGGGATAGGGTGAGGAAATGTTTGTTGTTATTCATTGTTATATGTAAAAAGTTTAAATCCTGGAATTGTTCAAGACTCCCTTACATTTTTCTGTGTGTCCAGGTCTTGGTCTGTTTCTGTATGTGGTTTTCCTATCTAATGTTTTTTCTCCATGAAGTTTATTCAATTTGAAAAATAAAATCTGCCTACATCCCAACTGATCCCCTGGCCCACACAGAAGAAACTGCCACCGACTGCTGCTGATCCTGCCTTTTGCTTGGCTGATACCCCAGTTTGGAGACAATATCTCACCACCTGTGCCAATGCTGACTGCCTCCAGACTGATCCCCCAGCCTACAGACAAAATGAACTGAGCAGCATAGAACACAGTGTGGGTCTTCCTGGTTAGGTGATTCTGACACCTGGGGCTCAATTTTCAAAACCCCCTTTGGGGTGATGCAAGCTGTGTTGTACCTGCCTTGCATCAAGCTCCACTGTGCCAGGGGCCCTGTGTCATATTTTGGTAGAAGTGGGGTCCCTGTTCCAAAGTCCCTGGATATGCCACAAGCAGGCTCGTGCAACATACAGTAGATGCAGGGGAATGGTTTGGTGGAGGTTGCAGCACCCCCTTGAATGCAAGAAACCAGCCTAATGTCAAGCAGCAGGAGCAAAGAGCAATGTGTAGACCACACAGTTCATAGCCCAATGTGCTGACAGACTGTAGGTGCTGTTGCGCCCTCCTGTGTGAAAATCAGTATGGTGCTATGCAGACCATACAATATGTATCCCAGCCATAGTCTTGTTTCATCTGGCCCATGTCCATTATGCACAAACCCATGCAACACCCACCTCAGTTATCATGCCGTCTGCCGACATGCTGCACTGCTCCCTTCTATGGTACCATCATGCACTCTCTGGCAGTCCCTCATCACATGTTCCCCTATGATGTCTTACAGGTCTGCCATGTAAGCCCCTGCTGCTGTGCATGGCAACTCAGTCTCAAGTGATGGCCACAGATGCTGTCCAGCAATGGTTGGTGTTGGCACATGGGATGTTAGACCAGCTCTGGGCTGGTCATACTCCAGGCTGGTGCTGCATACTTTGGGGACCTTGCAGAATCCCACATTAGGGGATATAGTAGCAAGGGTGGCACATGGCCCCATCTGCTACAGTGTACCACCATGTTTGGTGCACGGTGGCCAGTCTGGTGCAAGGGAACCTGATTTCAATGCAGCCTGCATTTGAAAATCAGGATTGTCTCAATGGTTAATGCAAGGTACCCCTTGAATAAATTCTGTTTGATGCAAGCACCTTGTGTCAATTTTTGGGCTTGGAAGATTGAGCCCCTGGTGTCTTATTTATCAAAGTTTTGTTTTTCCAGGCTGGTTTCTGGTGAGGTGTCATGTGACTTAATTACAGCCTTTATTGTTCCAATGTCACAGATATGCACACATCTAACAATGCTCTTTCATCACTCCCTCAATGCTGGGACAATACCACACATCTGGAAAAGTGTTAGTCACTAGAGATGGGCGAAGCTGGTTAAATTCACTTCACGGATTAATCTGCAAAGTTAGCACATTCGTGGACTGCATAATTTCACTGCGAATGGCAGAATTTCACCTGAGACTAGTGTTATTCCACTGTTCATGGTAAAATTCTGCAATTCGAGGGTGGTTCCTGCACTTTTGCAATGAAACTTTATGATTTTGGGTGTAGTCGAAGTTGCTGAGGGCAGGGAAAACTTCACAAAACTCCATGGATGCAAATTTCGGCAACTTCATGGCAACTTCACTGGCAAATTAAAACATCGGCACATCCGTATTAGTCACCCAGTTGCACAAACCAGGGCCTCTCTTTGAACCTAACAATCATTGTCTGATACTGGTGTTATCCATACTCAGTAACATTGTCAAATAATAGTACATACAGTGCTTCCATGGTGACCCGAAACATCAGTATGAAAGACAGTGGTTAAAACAGTAATCTAAGGTGTAAAAGAAAATAGATGGATGCCCTGTATTTGCGATTAATGTGTTATTCATGCTCTGCGTTCATGCTGCTATTATGTCTTGATTAAAACTCTCTTTCCTGCGAGTTGAAAATAATAATCTTGCCGTTTTACTTCAATAAATATGGGATCCTGTCGCTTTTGTTTATGTTCTGTGTGGAAAATTTTCATCGCACTCTTTATATTCAATCCAGGAACAGAGCAAAATAGACCCACCCACTGGAAGAATTTAATAAGAATTTTTTTCAAACAATTCATTCTCAGACGCAGGATGTATCAACTATGCCAACATTTCAGGACTACTAGTTACTTCAGCTGGGTAGCCTATAATTATGCAGTAGGTAATATAGCTTAGAGGTCAGAGTGACAAACCGTGCATGAGTTTGGTACATCCAGCAGACAGACCTGGGTTTGATTCCCACAATCTCTACTTGCATACTGTGTGACTCTGAGCAAGTCACTTAACCTCCCCAGTGATCCCAGGTCACCCCTGAAAACAGGCCCCTGTGGCTAGTGGGCCTTACCTGGTTATCAAAAAATAATTCAATAATTCTAACTGATCACAAAAACATTTTAAACTGTTATAGCCATTACATATCCATTGTCTCCCAACTTAATAAAAAGTCACATGTTCCATAGACAAATACATAATATCATCATCACACATCATTTGTCTTTATTGATCTCTTATTTCCATGTTTTCAGTCTTATTACAAATTCTTATACTACAAAAATTTTAAACCAACAATAACCACCTGTCCCACTGATCAATAAACACTGACCTTACCAGTTATTCAATTCTTCAAATTCTGTGTAGATTTGTTAAGTGTTGTGTCATTTTATGGGTGCCAACTAACTAGAAACATTTAAAAAAAATATATATATATATCATGTACATGCTTATTCATATTATTAAAACATCATTATTTCCATTTATTTATTTTAGTTGGTCTTTATATTCATACAGCAGGGATTAGTGCTGGAGTTCTGCCATAAGTGAAACTGAGGAATGAAGGCCATGATGACAACTGATAAAAAGGCAGTATAGCATAGTGGTTAAGAGCACTAAACTGCGAGCCTGGAAAACTGGGATTTTAATCCTGCAGCTGTCATTTGCACACTGTGTGATCATGAACAAATCACTTACTTTCCCTGTGCTCCGAGGGCACACCAGGAAACAAGCCTCAGCTTAGTGTGTCTTTTCTGCCCTCCCCCAAAATATCACTACATTTCTCACATTTTAACTTAGTACAAGAGAACCACTGCCTTGAAACAAGAAGATGACTGAAAGAGGCTGTCTTGAGACTCGAGATGTTTGAACTCAGAAATGTTGGGCAGTATATCTTATATTATGCTTTAACCTCCCCAATTTCTCCCAGGTTCTCCCTTTCTCATACACTAATTGATGGGTTCACAATGGCAGCTTCCTTCAACCAGCTGGAAAGGTGTTTGAGAAAACTGCCTTCAGCTAACTTCAATGCCATTCCTTGGTCATCTAGCAAGCAGCGCAATGGGTGCATGAAAACCAGGTAGCACACAACATATTCTCAAGAGCCAGGTATCCTTCCACATAATATGCCCATCTCCCATCCAATTAAAAATAAGTTCCAGTCGGCCCAGTGGCACAGAGGTTGAGGCACTGGTGCCTTACCTCAACCCACACCAGTGACCCGGGTTCGGGAACGGACTCAGGTCGTCGGGGGCTGGCAGTGGCGGGAGAGGATTGAGCGTTCATAGGACTGCTCTCCTCTCCTGGGGGTTGGTAGTGGGGTCTTGTCACGCTGCAGTGGCCTCTGGTGGAGACCAGGAGCACTGCTGACACATGCAAGAAAGAGGAGGGAATAACCATAAAAGCTGAAATACCGCTTCTCGGTAGCCAGATGATGGCTGCCCGGCGCTCTGAGGCCATCAAAAGATCCTACTGAGCTCCCCGCCTCAGCAGCATCCCTAGGGCTAAAAAGAAATAGGAGTGCTGGTTTGCCCCTTGGCTGGTGCCTTCCCCCTTGGAGGAGGGGGAACCATCCAGCGAAAGGGTTACGCCGGGTCACCCTAGGGATCGGCTGCGATCTGAGGCAGGTGGCGTCTCAGAGGACGGATGGATCAGGGGACTGCCTTGGCAAGCCTGAAGGAGTGGCTGCCGAGGAGCACATAGGGAGATGAGAAAAAGATCACTCAAAAAAAAAAAAATAAGTTCCAGGGATCACAACAGGATGTACATTTAAAATAGGGTGGGTATTCATGGGATTGGTGCAGGCTTAAGAAGTCCAGTTTTGAATTATAACACCTTGCTGTACTTTAAAAGCACAGAGTTGTCCAGGCCTGGCAGTACTGTTTCCTGAGCTTTTGTTACTTTCACTGGAAAGTGAATCAGAAATTATAAGACTGACAGAGGTTTGCTTTCCTAGGCTGCTACATTTCAAAAGAAGATGAAGGAGACTTAACCAGTCTAGTACATTTCTACACTTGTGTGCTATAGGCAGTTATGTGGTTTCACTAGAACTAAAGGTGCTGCCAAAGTCACCTTCACTCCTCAACAATAATTGGGGGAATGCTACAAGTCTCGATGGCTGAGAGGGACCTGGGGTGGTGTGGTGGATGTCAAGATGAACAACTCTGAGACTTGTAGGAGGGCAGCAGCCAAGGCCAACAGGATTCTGGGATGCATCGCTAGGGGGATCACCTCCAGAAGGAGGAAAGTGATAATCCCTCTGTATAACTGCTTGGTGAGGCCTCACCTTGAGTACTGCGTGCAGTTTTGGAGGCCACACTTAAAGAGGGACATTAAACTCCTGGAGAGGGTCCAGAGGAGGGCAACCAAAATGATTTGGGGCTTGGGGGACAGGACCTATGAGGAGAGGCTCGAAGCGCTAAATATGTACACATTGGAAGAGAGAAGGGATCGGGGGGACATGATAGAGGTCTTCATGTACATGAAGAGGGTAAATAGGGGAGGAACAGTCAGGGTGCTTCGAAGGAAGGAGGAGGGAGGCCATTAGAGGGCATGGGTGGAAACTGGAAGGGGGAAGATTCAGGGGAGTAAGGAGGAGGTGCTACTTCACTGAGAGGGTGGTGGAGCCATGGAATGTGCTGCCTAGGGGGCTGGTGGAGGTAGAGACAGTGGAGGGGTTCAAGAGGGGGTGGGACAGGTACAGGGGAATTGTTCTGGAAGCAAAATCCAATGCAGCAAGAATATCCGGAATTGGGAAGGGAGAAGCCAGAGAAGGCGAGGGGGCAGCAAGGTCAGCACCCAGGGTGGAGGCTGACCAAACGAGCAGACACGAAAGACCATTAGGCCTATTCTGCTGGCATTTTAGTATGTTAGTAATAATTCAATCATATTCAGTGAAATCATTTTTATGAGTTGAAAATATAATCTCAGACGTGGCAAGCAACTACAGTGGCATCAGCTGCAACACCTGGCTACCCCAAACAATGCCCCGATGACCCCAAATAATACCCCAAGTCTTCTCCTAAGGATCTAAAAAGAAGTATGGAATCTGAATCCTGGGGCTCCTGTTCAGGTCAAACAATTTGCCTTTGCAATACCCACAACATGAAAAGAATTTGTTTTATGTAAGCAATGTAACACAAGGTGTGGGTTCTTATCCTGAACCATGCACACGTATGTTGAGGCATGAGGTAGCTTGCACCAAGTAACTTCAACTGCCTAAAAGTGTAGTTCAGGAATAGGAATCCACACCCAGAAGTGTTCTATTGCACTTATAAAATGGGTGACTAGAAAGAAAAGGAAAATAATTGTCAGTAATAATTTTAGTGAAATAACACGTTTGGATTGATTTATGGAACAAATTATAAAACAATAATAAAAAAGTAGTTTGTGGCCATCAGTTACTATGTCCGAGGCACATCCTTCACTGTTTGATTTCTGCTGTTTCTTCTTTCACCCCCCACCACTACCACCACCGCCAACAATGCTGTTTTAACAAAAACAAGGCATACTTGTACTGGATTGGTAATGGTATTTTTAGGAAAATGTAACAAGACTGGACTGTGATGTTTCTAGTTGAGGTTGTGAGTGTTGAAAATAAGGATAATCCAAGGTCTATCATTGCTCCATGCTCCCCTTCTGGGGAGTGAATCTCATGAAGGCTGCAGGGCAGAGAGCATTTCAACTCCTCACCAAAAGGATTGAGAGTAAAGAAATTATACTTCAATGTTTTTTTTTTTACTTTTATTGGTGCATCATGAGGGCTGTCTTGTGATGCAAGGGACTAGAACTGTTGGTGTGGTGGGCATGTTTGGTCACCTCTGAGGGACTTAAAATATTGGGTTTGTATGCTTTAGTCAGAAAAAGCATCATTAACATATTTAAATATGCCAGTTCAGTGGTTTGTCCACTCTGCTTTGATGAAGTGGTTTGTAAAGTGATCTGGTGTCGTTCACAAGGGTGAGAGAACTGGAGCCTTTACAATGGTGTCTCAGCAGTGGGACTGATGATAATGGAGTGGGTTTTATATGCAACAGTGTGCTACATAGGGAGAAACCAGCTCCAGAGTTTTGAGACCTGTTTTCTAAGGTACATAAAAAATAGGAAAAATGGTGGAAGTTGGGGTTAAAATGTGATTTTTTTGTTGTTATGCGGATGAGGGTTGTTGGGTGGGTGTTTATTGAAATGTGGCAAAATAAGTGTTTTTTATGAGAAAAGGCAAACAAGAAAGGATTTTTTTCCTTACTTTACTAAGATGACTGTCATAATTTTTTTTAAACTTTCTGATTGGCATTACTATGATATTTCGAAAGTCATGTTTACATGGCTGCAGCGCTCTGACATTTGCGCTGTTCACTTCTCGCTGCTCTGCCAGCAATCCACTATTTACACAGCCCATCCTCACCACACTGCAGGTCACTCTGAGGAGGGGCTGTGAATGTGATGGAGGATGCCAGGAAACACAGGGAAATAATTGGAGCGAGCGCAGCAATGTGTCCACACTGCCAGCTGCAACACTAGCTCCGATGAGGGTACCGATAACTGAGTCAGTGCAGAAAATGCAGCAGAGCCACACTTGCAGCACTCCAGAATGTGTTTACACACCCAACTTTGCAGCGCATCAACCCATGTGCATGGGTTGATGCACTGCCCTGCAATGTCGGCGGTGTAAACGGGGCTAATGTGTCCTGGTTACCAGATGAAATGCAAACCAGTGCCATTCCAATTCCTGAACTTCACTGCTTTAGAATCCACTCAACCAATCAAGATACAGAAAATTCTCTAGTCATTTTTATGTTCACTGTGAGAAGATGCACAGTGACCATTTTGATAGGAGAGTGGCTTTTGAGGGGTGTGATGCTGTCAGTCCAATGCAGAGTGGTCTGCAAAGGGTTCATCAGTGTCACACCAATCATCAGCCAGGCTGGTCATGACAGTGTTCTGGCTTGTTGGGCAGAAACATTATGTATTTCAAAGGAAAGAGCTGACCTAATCATAGGTCGGCTCTTTCTTTCGATTTACGCTGCCCAGCAAGCACAGCTGATCTGTCACGATCAGTCTGCTGAGATTGGATTACACCATGTAACAAAGAAAACTGTCCATTGATATCTGTTGCTGCAGCCCTTAGTGTTTCCCCACCTGGCCCTCCCACTCAGCACCCACAACTCCACCCCAACCACAGCATAACACCAATACTGGGGTTGCCCAATTCCCAGTGTCGCAAGTTGAAATAAGGAAAACAGTCCCTCATAGTATTTTTGTTTTATATATACCTCGTAACAAAGAAAACCATCCAGTGATGTCTGTTGCTGGCCCCACCACAACTGTCCCCCCAGACGACCTCCCCACTGAGCACTCACCCCCGCACCCCCCACAGATATAACACTGACACTGGGGATGCCTAATCCCCCAGTGTTGCCACCTGAAATAAAGAAAAGCCTCCCTCGTAGTGATATATATATATATATATATATATATATATATATGTACAGTAGTGCCACTATAGTTAGGGTTGAGTAGCCCATTTAAGGTTAAAGTGTGAAATTTGGCAGGTTAATAACTTTACCACTGTATGACAGATATGCCTCAAATTTGGCAGGCACAGAGCGGTACCATAGATCTCTGGATCTGCCAGGTTTCGTAATGGTCGGGTATACTGTTGCGGAGCTATGAAGTGCCATAGAATGTGGTAATTATGCTTTTTTGCACATTCTTTGCTCGCTCCTACAGGCCACACAGTTTGTGTGACTGGTCCAAAACATTTAGGAAACATGCAGCCAGGGTCCTCAATGTGCGTTTTGAAGATTTCATGAAAAAATATTAAATGGTTCAAGTTATTCAAAAAACAAGTTTCCAATTATAGTCAATGGGAAAAGTTAACAAACTATTCGACAGTGTCGTAAATGCAGTTTTTAGTGTCGCAGATGACACCTGTAGTATTGCAAATCTGCCATTTTGTTTTTAGTTGCTGGCCACAGAAATGCTTGGCATTTATAGATTGTGCTCTTACTTTTTCCATACATATAACAAATGTAGCTAAAAAGGTTAATTCCAGACTAGGTGTGCTTAGAAGAAAAACTTTGATTCTCTTGAGAGAATCAAGAAATAGAGTGGCTGTTCAGTTACTTTTACCAACATTAGAATATGGTAGTGCAATATATCAATTTGCTTCCAAAACATTATTAAACTGTCTGGATAAAACATATTATAGAATGGCATGATATGTGGCAAAATGTCCTTTTTCTACTCATCATTGCACTCTACTTCAAAACCTAGACTGGGATTTCCTTGCAACTCGTTGAAAAAATGTGTAGGATATAAAGCTTATATTGAATATGGGGGGAAAAACAAGCATGGAATGAACTCTCCTGATGTCTCTATTCCCTATAAGTATAACTTGAGGGATTTGAAACGTAGATGTTTAAAAGTCCCTCTAGAAATCAACATTTATAGTAGAATGCAAAGATGTTTCTATTTACCAAAAACATGAAAAGAGATAGATCCATAAATTAGGATTATTGACAATTTAGGTCAATTTAAGCACTTTCTAGATTTAGTCTGGAGAGACAGATGTATTTATTACAATGATATTGAGTGACATTCTGTTTTGTCTGTTTAACTAGATCATATATTGTTTTCAAGCTTTTTCTCTTCTTACTTTTGGGTTGGGGTAATTTGGTAGTATTAGGGGATGAATTATTATTCCCCTCCCCTTTCCCTTTTTTCCGATGCCACCTTTTCTCAGACCTGAAATTCTAGAAAATTGCCTTGTACTAAAGTTCATACATATTGCCTTGTCTATTTTAATGGATAAATTCAATTTCCAGCATAAGATTCCATAATGTGACCTATGGTATATTGTGTGTATATGTCTTTTGTATGTAGTGTATGAAAAATTATGTGAGTGTTGTTTTTAAGATTGTTCCTGTAATACTTTATTACATGATGATTTGTACTTATGAAGCCGTGATCTAAAACAGGACAACTTTGATAAACAGGGCATGTTGGTCCTAAAAGTTATTTTCCAGTCAAAAAATGAAAGTTTTTATCTAGCTATCATTTAAATTTGGGACCCTCTAGGGACACAAATATTTCTGTGTTCACCTAGTTGAGCCCTGAGGATGCTAGCCATGTCTTTTTTGGGGGGTTAAACACCTCAGAAATATGTTTTTAAAATTTTTGTAAACTGTAGTGTCGCAAAGTAGTGTCGCACTTGCGACACTTTCATAATTTTTGGGGGGAAGTGTAATGATTTGCAACACTACTTTGTGACACTATGCCCAAAAGATTAGGAAATCTTTGCCACCCTGCTGCAAAAAAAAATGGTTTGGTCTTTTGGGATGAAATTTGGAAGGAAGACAGCCAAGATCCCACAGATGTGCCTTTTCGTGGTTTGGTGAAAAGAAAATTAGAGGGCTGCAATATTACAGTACTCCATAGTTGATGCTTTTTCCCATAGGATAACATTACGGCATCCACCGCATTACAGGAATTGTTGTCATTTTGCCATAGCCTGGAAAAGTAGTGTCGCAATTTACGAAAGCTTTCACAAAAATTTGTGACACTTTCGTGAGTGTGACACTACTTTGCAAAAGTACTTTTTCCAGAAACTTGAAAAACATATTTTAGGGTGTTTAACCTTAAAATAAAGACATGCCTAGCATCCTCAGGGTTCGACTAGGTAAACACAAAAATAATTGTGTTGCTAAAGGGGTCCCAAATTTAAATGCCAAGCATTTTTCTGATCACCAACTGAAAACAAAATTGTGGATTTGCAAAAGTAAAAGGGCCATTTGCGAAAGTAAAAACTGCACTTGCAAAAGTGTTGAACTTTTTGTTAACTTTTCTCATTGACTTATAATTGGAACTTATTTTTTGAATAACATTTGAACCGTTCAATATTTTTTCATGAAATCTTTAAAATGCACATTGGGGACCCTGGCTGCATGTTCCCTGAAGTTTTTGGACAGGTCGCGCAAACCGTGCGACCTGTAGGCAAGAGCAAAGAAATTGCAAAAAAGCATAATTGTGCAATTGGTTGTTGCTTAATAACTCCACAGTCGTATATCCGACCAGTACAAAACTTGGCAGATCCCAAGATCTACCATGCCCAATTGTGCATACCAAATTTTAGGCAAATCTGTTGAACAATGGCAAAGTCAGTAAGGTGCAATATTTGACCCTTTAACCTTAAAAGTGATACTCTACCATTATATATATATGTGTGTGTATATATATATATATATATATATATATATATTGCAAATAACTTCATTAATACATCAGTTAGGGTTGAAGCAGCAAAAGTAGGGAAATGAGGCATTAGGGTTTGGAACCCTAACACACACCCACCCCTACCACCCCACTCTGCCTCCACCCTCCACACACCAACAGGCATCATGGTGTGACTTCGGGCCATCAGCCCTAACTCTCATCCCATTCCATGTGTAAGGAAGCAGAGATGGGACAGTATAGCAGAATGGGATGAGAGTTAGGCCCAATGACCCCAAAACACACCCCGACACCTGTTGGTGTGTGGAGGGTGAGGTGGTAGAGGTGGGGAGTTGTTAGGGTTCAAAACCCTAACACCTCATTCCCTACTTTTGTTGCTTCAACCCCAACTGATGCATTAAAAAAGGTTTTGCAATAAATTTCCTTACTTTTTGAGAAAGTGTAATCTATAGTGTGTTGGGGTTGCATCTCCCTATGGGAGTGCAGGGCCCAGACTCCCATCATGCTTCCATAACTCAGTAATGGTATCCATTTGTGGGAGTGCAGGGCCTGGCCCTTCCATCCATAAGTGTAGAGACAGTGCAATGAACTGCACTCCCAGTACTACATAATGGCGGGCCGACAGTCGCATTACTGCAAAATGATATCCATATGTGGGAGCACAGGGCCAAGGAGCCCTGTGCTCCCACCTACCCATAAGTGTAGAGACTCAGTGCAGACCTAGAGATATTCCAAGTAACCCTTGTGGTGCAAATGGTGCAACATCTCAGTAACCATAGCAATACTGGAAAAAATTCCACTGCAGTTGTAATCATGTCCTGGCAACCTGCATGCTTGGTTAGTACACCTAAAAGTGAACTAAGCTGCATTTAGCAAAAAATCTGTATATTGAACCGTTTTTGTGATATAGGCACCAAAAGGTACTGTGTCCATCACAATGTTATCCTATGGGAAATTTCCAAATTTTGAACTGTTATAACTATGGAGGTGACGTAAATGTTATCGGCAAACCAGGAAAAGTCACATCTGTGGGACTAGCCATTATTAAGGCCTGAAAACTTCAGCCCTTAATTCCAAACCATTTCTTTGCAGTGACATGTAAAAGAAACAATAAAGTTTAAAAATCCCTTTCCGTAAGCTGTAAAAATTATTTTTCATGAGAAGAATCCCTTTTCATGAGAGAATCCCTTTTCATAAGATAGGGCCTTCTGGTAGTACACTCATGAAAAGGGATTTTGACAGCTCACAAAAAGGGATTGGCTCATGATAAGGGATTTTGACAGCTCACGAAAAGGGATTATAAAAAGTAATCCCTTTTTGCGAGCTGTCAAAATCCCTTTTTGTGAGTAAATCCCTTTTCATGAGCTGTCAAAATACTTTTTCATGAGCCAATCCCTTTTCATGAGGTAGGGCCATCTGGTTGTCATCTCATAAAAGGTTTGACAACTCATGAAAGGTTTGGCTCACTAAAAGATTTTGGCTCATGAAAGGGATTTTGCAACTTTATGAAAAGGATATTAAAGCAACCTTTTCACAAGCTTTCAAACCCTTTCATGAGCCATCCTTGTGTGAGCTATCAAAAACTTTTCATGAGTTAACCCCATTTCATGAGATAGGGCCATCTGGTTGTCATCTCATGAAAAGGGATTTTAACAACTTGCAAAAAGGGATCGGCTCGTGATAAGGGATTTTGACAGCTCATGAAAAGGGATTGGTAGCAAGTCACAAAAAGGGATTTTTAAATTTTAAAAACAAGCCTTTTTTGACCAAACTAAAGTAAACCAAGGCCACAGAAGTGTGCAGGATGTCCCCATGAACAAAACCCATACTTCGATGTCGACAGAAGGCATCCCTGTGGCAAGTTATAATATTTTGTTTAGACACAAACATTGAAAACAAGATGGCGACTCACGAAAAGGGATTTTTTTCTGATGAAGAGGGATTTTACGAATCCCTCTTCGTGAGTTGTCAAAATCCCTTTTTGCGAGCCCAAATCCATTTTCAAACCCATGCAGCTATCCAAAAGACTGAAATGAGCATGCTCAGAACCCAATATTTAAAAACTGAATAACTTCCGAACAGATTAACATTTTTTCACCACACCAATGCTGGCTTGTTCTTTAAGGAAAGCTATTTCTACCCTGAAAATGTCAGACCAAAATTCCAAACAGTGTGACCACAGTGTGAAGAAGAAACAAACAGCCAAAACAGGTGAGAAAAAATGACTTTTACACTTTTTTCACTATGCACAGCATGAAAACAGCAAATATGATCAAAACTAAACTTGGTACGTCAAGAGATCTACTCCACAGGACAGCATATACCAATTTACATGCAAATCCGTTGAAGAAGTGCAAAGTTATGAAAGTGCAAAATTTGAGGTTTAACACTGAATTGCCTACTCAACCTAACTATAGTGGTGCTATCACACCACTGTATATATATATATATATATATATATATATATATATATATATATATATATATATATATATATATATATATATATCTATCTATATACACACACATATATATATATATATATATATATATATATTACTGTAAAAGAAAACTATCCATCAATGCCTGTTGCTGCTGCCATAGTCCCCTTAACCTACCCTCCCAGTCAGCACCCCTCCACAAACATAACACCAATACTGGGGAGCCCAGTCCCCTAGTATTGCCACCTGAAATAAAGACAACCATCCCTCATAGTTTTTTTTTTACATAACCTTGTAAAAAAAAAAACTGTCCATCGATATCTGTTACTGCTGCCTTGTTAGTTCCCTCACTTGACCTCCTACTAACACCCCCAACCCGGCCTAAGTCCTTACTCACCCATTGGGGTCAAATGCCATAATCCTCTCTTGGATCACATATACATCTTTACTCTTCAACGCCGGACCAAGAACTGAAGAAATCAGTTTTGAACTTCATGGCATAACTTGGTCATTTTTGAATATTTTTGCCCCAAATTTTAAACATGCCTTTTTTGAGACCCCACCTCATGAACAATGACAGTGACATTAGGCAAATGTATCCCAAAAGGTGATTTCACAGTCGCTGCATAAAATCACCTTATGGGCAGGAGTTGAAATTTTCTCCGGCCTTGTTCATGATATGGGGGTCATAAGAAGGCAATGTTGAACATTTGGGGTAAAAAAAACAAAAAACAACAAAGTCATGAGCCTAAATTGAAATTTGTGAACACAGTTTCATAACTTTGGTAATTTTCATTATTTTGACCCCAGATTTTCAACATAGCCATTTCTTCACAACACATCATTAAATGTGACAGCTGTCAGTTTTCAAATTCTGGCAAAAATGTGTTTTTGTATCCTGAAAGGTGATTTTGCCATTGCTGCACAAAATCACCTTTGGGGCAGGAGGTGAACATTTTTTTCCACCATCGTTCATGATGTAGGGTCATAAGAAGGCTATGTTGAAAATATATATGTATTTTGTACCTGTTAGGGCAATTATGTATGTATCCTTTCCCCACATGTACCCTCCTCCCCCAGGAAGTACCATGAGATGAACAATTTTGATTGCTCAGTATACTTTTCTGGTGAAACTTTTCAATAAATACATAAATAAATATAAATTTGGGGTACAAATATTAATAAACAAGAAAGTTATGAGCCTACATTGAAATTTACGAATGCCGGCTCATAAGTTTGGTAATTTGGAAAGCACTTAATACACATTTCTCCAACCTTAGTACCTACTAAACTAAACCTACTAAACTCCCCCTCCATCCCCCTGCACACACCCCAACTGTCTACTTCCAGCAGTCCCCCTTTTTATTTTAAGACAATTTCCCCTCCTGGGATACTTAAGCTCCTCCTTGCCTACAATATAGAGGGAGTGCTGATAGTGACAGTCTATTCCCATGTTTCTTAAAGCTTGTGGCCCAAGACATTATCTATCCTGTTAGCTTTATCTTTAACCTCTCACTCAGTATGGTCTTTGTCCTCCCTTCCTGTGCCAAAATTCCACCCATTATAAAACAGGAGTCCATAGTCTCATGCACAACTAATGTTTAATCTCTATACTGTCCAACCCTGGAAAGCTCCTAGAGAAGGCAATAAACTCCCAAATCACAGAGCATATCTCCAAATATAATATCCTTTACCCCGAGCAACACAGCTTCAGGAAGCAGCACAGCACTACCATGGCACTTGCCCTCTTCACTGATCACGTTCTAAGGAACATGGACAATAGGAAACTAACTGGTGCAGTGTTCCTTGATTTGTCCAAGGCATTTAACCTTGTCAACTGCAACATCTTGATAGAGAAACTTGATGCTCTTGGTTTCTCCCCTTCCTCCAATGCCTGGCTCACTAATTACCTCTGTTAGAACCCAAATGGTTTGCCTTAGAGATACCACCTCCCCCTTTTTACCTGTCACAGTGGGTGTCCCCCAGGGCTCTGTGCTTGGTCCCCTCCTCTTTTCCCTCTTCATAAAATCTCTCCCAATGGATGGCCTCTCCTGTACTTCACTCCTTTATGCCGATGACCTAATACTATTCCAAAGTGACCCATACCCCTCCTCTCTGTCCAACTCGATTACAGCTGAGTTCTGCAAGGCCCATCATTGTCTCTCCTCCAATACATTATTGGTCAATGCTTTCAAAACAAAGGCCATGCTATTTGGCTCCAAACAAAAACTGTTCACCCTTGCCCACTCTGGTAGCCATCTCTCTGTCCTTTCCCTGGAGGGTTCCCCCCTCAACACAGTTCCTGCCTTCTAGTATCTGAGAGTTATCCTGGACCCATTCCTTACATACACTGACCACATAGCCTCACTGATCAGGCCCATTAATCAAAAGATTGGGCTTTGCTATTGCCTAATAGATCACCTCACACCCAAAGCCTGCCTAGCTGTTGCTGGGGAAACCTCTTCCCCCTCCTTGACTATTAGTGCCCAGTGTGCTCCCTTACCTCGACTGCCAACCTGAACCGGCTGAACACTATCTGTTATTGGCTATGCCACTTTACCCTCTGCACCCCTCTCTCCACTCACCACTGTTCTCTCTACCAATCCCTAAACTGGGTCCTCCCACAAGTATGAAGCTCCTACCTACTGGCCTGGACAGTTGGAGATGCCCTTACACAACCTCTCCTACTCTCTGCTATTTCTATTGATCCAGTCCAGAACCTTCAGACACAATCTGTGTCAGTCATCCCTCCTTCAACTTGACCACCCTAACGTAACCACTAGAATGGGTCAAAGAGCCTTCTCTGTGGCCATACCCTCACTTTGGAATGACCCCCCCTCCCTACTATACATTCCCCGACCCCCCTTTAAACCTAAATTCACTTTTAAGCAACCACTTCCTGTCCTCCATGGCCTGCCTCTGCCCACATGCAACTAGCCCTGCTGTTCCTCCTATGCAGCCCCCAACCTCCTCCTCCAACTAGCGATCTTCTCCCCCTTCCCTGAACACTTGCTCTCCAATTGCCTTTTTATGTTGCTGGCAGTCATTGTTTAACTTTGTTAGTTGACCTAGCTACTTGCCCTATTCCATGCATGTTATTTAAGCTTACTATACTCATCTTGTCAGATGGACTTTGTGCTGTTTACCTGCATTTTATTTTCCCTCACTGCTGTTTATCTGCTGACTTGTACTGGTTGCCTGTTATTGATCCTTGTATGATTATTGCTGTTTGTACTGACCGCATTTACCACTGTATGTGCTAGTAATTGGCCGTGCCATGCCTGAAAAAGGTTTTCAGATCAGTGCACCAACCCAGTTAACAAACGAATGAATAAATAAATACATTTTCAATATTCATACCCCAAATTTTCAACATAGCCATTTCTTCACAGCACCTCATGAATGTAACAGCTGTCATTTTTTCAAACCCTGGCCAAAATGTGATAAAAATATAGAAACATAGATACTGATGGAAGGTAAGGACCACTTGGCCCACCTAGTCTGCCCATTTTCCCCTACCTACTGTAACACCACAGACTCTACTTGGTCTCTGGCTTTAACCCCCACTTTCCCTACCTCTAAAGTTCCCTTATGACTATCCCATGCATTCTTGAAACCCATTACAATGTTTTCCCCCACCACCTCCACTGCAAGGCTGTTCCAGGCATCAAGCACTCTTTCAGTGAAGATGTACTTCCTCATATCTGCTTCAGTCTTTCCTCATAGGGTTTGTGATGTAGACCCTGCACCAATTTAATTGCCCTCCGATGGACTGCCTCTACCCTGTCTATGTCCTTCTGCAGACGTGGTCTCCAGAGCTGGACACAGTACTCTAGGGGAGGTCTCACCAGTGATCTATACAGCGGTAACACCATGTCTCTCTTTCTATTGGTGTTACCCCTCCCTATTTACTCAAGCATCCCACTAGCTCTCCCCACTGCCCTGTCACACTATGTGGCTACCGTTTGGTCATCAGATATGATTATCCACAGGTCTCTTTCCTGTTTGGTGGTGGTTAATACCATCCTCCCCATGTTGTACTCTGCTCCTGGGTTTCTGTGCCCCAAATGCATTATCCATACACACCCCGGAGTGCCTACTATATTGCAGATTTTAATGTCATCTGGAAAGAGGCATACCTTCCCTTCTAGACCCTTTGCAATGTCACTAATAAAGATATCAAAGAGAACTGATCCCAGTTTTGATCCCTGTGGCACCCTGATGGTCACCCTCCCTTCTTTACAGTGAACTTCATTTACCACCACCCACTGTCTCCTGTCCCCCTACCAATTTTTCACCCAGTTTACTACCTTTGGACCCACTCTAAGGCTTCCAAGCTAATTTACGAGTCTTCTATGTGGAACTGTATTGAAGGCCTTACTGAAATCTAGGTAGACTACATCCACCCCTCCACCTTGAGCTAATTCCCTTATCACTCAGTCAAAGAAATATATCAGATTTGTTTGACATGCTCTCCCCCCAGTGAATCCATGCTGCCTTAGATCTTGAAGGCCATTGCATTCAAGATATTTCACAATCCTCTCCTTAAGTAGTGATTCCATTAATTTAGCCACCACCAAAGTAAGGTTGACAGGAGCAGGACTGTACTTGCCAGCCTCCTCTTCGCTCCCTCTTTTGTGAAATGGGACTACATCTGCCCTTCTCCAGGCATCTGGAACCACTCCTGTCTCCAGTGAGTGGTTGAACAGGGCTGTTAGAGGTGCAGCCAGCTCATCCCTGAGCTCTCTCAATATCCTAGGATGTACCCCATCTGGTCCCATTGCTTGTCCACTTTCAGATTTGTGGGTTCCTTCATGACCCTCTTGTCAATAAATGGACTAGTGTCTACCTCCTTTCCTTCAATGCTCCTGGCCCTTGTCTGTGGTCCCTCACCTTCCTCTTCCCTAGTAAACACTGAACAAAAGTATTTAAGATGGCTACTTTTTCCTGGTCAACCTTCACTCACTCCCTCCCCTCCTTCCCTCCTTAGTCTTACTATTCCTCTACTGGTCTTTCTCTTTTTGCTTACATATCTGAAAAATACCTTTTCCCCTTTCTGTACTGCCTGGGCTATTTTCCCCTCTGTTTGCACCTTTGCACTCCTAATTGCTTTCCTTGTCTCCCTCTGTTTCTCCTGATACACCTCTCAATCCTCCTCTCTCTGTGTCTTCTTATACCTCCTGAATGCTAACTTTTTTGCCCTTACCTTCCCAGCCACCTCTTTTGAGAACCATAGCGATCTCTTTTTCCTCCTGCTTTTGCTTACTTGTCTGAGAGGTTTGTTGCCTTCTCTATCCCTCCTTTGAGACTCACCCACTGTTCCTCTACTCCCCCTAAGCCCCACCCCCGCATCAGGGCATCCCTCAGGCATTTCACCAACTTTTTAAAATCAGCCCTCCTAAAGCGCAGAACCCTGGTCTTTGTGTTGTTCGATTCTGCCACAGTACTTATACTGAACCACAAGGCATGGTGTTTTTGCACTTGTGATGTGAAGTCACCTTTCGGACAGGATTTGAAAATGTTCTCCACTCTTGTTCATAACTTGAGCTCATAAGAAGGTTACATGGAGTCATAAGAAGTCTATGTTGCAATGTTTGAATGCATGCTCACAACTGTGGTAATTTTCAGTATTTTGACCCCAACTTTTCAACATAGCCATTTTTTCACACCACCTCATGCATGTTTATTTATTTATTTAGCTTTTGTTAACCATGTAAGCACACTAGACAAAAACAGATGCCTATCTTCAGGTGCGACCCGGGAGGTTACAAGGAGATAAGGATGCAAGTAACAGTCAGGTAATACAATGCACAAGTAAACAATAAACAGGCAGTTCAGCAATGAGACAGAGAGGCAATTCAAGGTAACACAGAGTGAATGCACAAGGAACAGGTATGTGACAATCGTCATTTCTCAAATCCTGCCCAAATGTGTTTTAACACTTGTGGTGCAAAATTATGTTTTTAGCCATAGTTTTATAAATGACACCTATCATGCTCAGAAGAAGTAGTCATAAAAAGATTATGTTGGAAATTTGGGGTCAAAATATGAAAAACCAACTAAGTTATGAGGAAATGAATTACTTCAACATTTACTCATAACTTTATTTTTTGCAGATTTTGGCCCCTAATGTTCAACATATCTGTTGTCTTACCCCACCTCCTGAACATGGCAGATGTCATTTTTCAAATCCCCTCTGAAACTTGTTTCCACAGTTGCACAGAAATATCACATTTTGGATAGGATTTTAAATATTCCACCGGTCTTGACCATAACATCAGGTCATAAAAAGACTGTTGGATATTTGGGGTCAAAATGTGGGAACCCACTTAAAAGTAGATATTATGTCTCAGCTGCTCTATCCTGGATAATTACAATCTAACAATTTCCAAAGCAGGACATCACTGAAAAGGAGAGATTGCAACTATCTGCTCTATTCTGGGCAAATGCATAGTAAAAATATGTACAAGCAACACTCGGTATAGCAGCAGTACTAGCGGTGAACATTCAGCATTGACAAATGCTTGTTTTTTAAACAGTATTAGTCACAGCAAGACATGTGGAATACACATTGTAGTAAAAAAAGCTATAAATAATGACTATAAAGTGTTTAGCTATCCTTACAGTTTGGGATATCTGCAGAAAATATCCAAATCTTTAATCCCAAATAAGAGGGATGTTGTTGGAGTTTAAATGGAACCTAGAGGAAGGGTAAGCATCTTTATTTGATTTGATTAGATCATCTTTCAGAGCTAGCAATGGTGGGGTGCTGTTGTTAGGAAACACCCTGTAGGGATTGCAGCCACTCTGCTATCAAAAAGCATATAACCAAAGATACTAGGGTCTCTGGGGGTTGAGTGGATATTAATAAGAAAAAAGAGGTTTGTAGGATTGAAAAGAAATGGAAGTGGCCATTCCATCAGTGCAGTTGTAGGGATATCGCTCTCAATCTGTAACCTGAGTTTCGGGAATACATTTCTGCTGTAAGAGGCTGGCCAGGGGAAGGAAGATTGAGCAACCCAGAGGAGGCTGTCTTCCTTTTTTTCAATTCAATATACTTTATTAAAAGTATAACAGCAACAAACAAAAAATGCCATGCAACAGTTGACTCATTACAGGCATCAGTAAATCTACAACAAAAGATGGCAAGAATGATCAGGACAGTAATGACAATAATAATCAACACACCAATCCCCTCCGCCCAACCAGGCACCCCCCCAGAACCCCAACTCCCATCCCATCCCACCCAGAACACACAATAAGCAGCAATAACCCCCAAAAAGGAAAACAAGCCAAATGGGGAAGAAAAGAAAGGGAGAAAGGTGTGAGAGTCTACTGCCCCCCCTCCCAATAGTAGAGGAAGCCATCCTCACCTCCACCTCCAGCTAACACCCTCTAAGAAATCCATAGTATGGGAAGGAGGACTACCAAAAGGACCCATCTCTTCTGAAACCCCTCAAATGGCTCTCTTCCTTGGGGGGAGTGCAGATGCTGCCATCACAACACTGACTCCTGGGTGAACACACACATGACAGTGCAATGGTGGCACACTGGCAAGGTGGGGAGTTGGCTGGGCTCTGACCAGGTACATTCTAAGTGAACAAACATGGACCCCTAGAATGCCAGCATCCTAGAAGGTGGGGACCCATGAAAAAGGAAAAGTCTGACCTTTGCAGGATGACCCTGGACAAGCTCGGACCCTGACACTGTCCACTGGCCACTTATTGCTGTACCCAAGGAACTCCTGCCTTTATTCACAGGTTCACAGGGGGATGCATCATGTTGGACCTGGCATGGCCAAACCCTGACACAAGTGGGGGGGGCTGCCCTTTGGGTTGGAAACAGCCTGAGGTAAGTGGCAGAGACACTGAGGTGGGAAGGGCTGGGACTGTCCTGGGGGAAAGGGGACAAGTCATGAAGGAGCATATACAGCAAATAATAAAACAAAAAGAAGGCAAAGTAAATCCCAACCAAATGATGATGAGTCTTGTTCAGTGCAAAAATCCATACTACATTCTGCAGAACTCCTGTTACAATCTAAGTATTTGCAGCCAGTTACTTAGGCATTGCTTAAAACATCAATATATATTTTGCATTCACTCTGTCTCAATATTTCAGCTTGTATACATGCTTACACTTCCCTTTTTGTACCTTGCAATTAGTAGGTATATATTTCATAGACAGCCACTGCAATAGCAAGCTTTGCAGGGTTCTTTGATGGACTTGTAGGTGCTCCTACTGTTGGTACATCAGCAACAGAGGGCATGACATCCAAGACTGATAGTAATTCATCACACTGTCCAATTGCTGCATGCCACCAACTGCAGCACCGGTAGTGTATATGTATCATTAGGGACTGGTTAATATCACCACCATCCATCATGGGACTTACTTCAAAAGTAATTGATTACTAGAGCAGGCTTGTTGGAATTACTAGTATAAAGCCTGTAAAATGCAGTTACAAGCAGATATTCGGGGAATAGGTCTGGCAAAATAAAATTACATTTTTATGCTTCAAAAATTAAGTGTTTGAGTGAAATGTATGTTCATTTTGCATTGTAATCAAATGTTTCTGAGCACAAAGCTATAAGCATGCACCCAGAAATTACCCTCACCACCACTATGTACTCACTGTGTGACCTTGAGCAAGCCTCTTAACCATCCAGTGCAGAACCTCTTCTCATCCTCTTTGTTTTTGCCCAGTGACACCATACTTTTCTTAACCTCTGTAACCTCAAGTCAGACTCCCGGTGCATGCCAAATGGCTGCTGCGATTGTTCAGTGCTTGTGCAGAACATTGGGATTCACTGGCATGAAACAGATTATTGAAAACCACATTTCTTTCCTTTGAAGCATCACTTTCAATTTGAAAAGAGAAAGACATCTCGTAGCCATCTCATGTTTTGTATATTGATATGGAGGATATTATTTTACATTGTCCTGTATACATACTTACTAAAGTTACTTTAGCTTGGACAGCATGATACAGATGCGGCATCTTGCTTTGAGAGGGGTCCTGCTTCTACAGATATTTACAAATGAGGGGCCGAGGGCAGGCATGGAAAATCTAATGACTTGCTCTAGGTCATATGGTGAGCCTGTGACTGTGATGGTATTTAACCCAGAAGTCTTTGGTCCTCTTAAATCATGATGTTGCGCTCTAGACTTTTGACTACACTTTTTTCAATGTGGCCAGGAAATGTAGAGCAAAACATGCTTACCTGTGTCAATATTTAACATGGACAAGCAATTATTTTTGGCATATAGCAAAATCATACTGTAACTGTACACACTTGGGTCTGAAATGTCAAAGCCACATCTGGGACACAGGGCATGATGGTGCCTCATCCCCAATGCTTGTGGCCATAAAATAGACCAGCAAGAAGGTAGTCGAACATATACGTATGTAAATCTTCTGTGACTTGTAGTGCATCAGAAGACTTATAAGGATGCATGTGCCAATATTTGATGCAGACATCATTATTTTGTTGTTAAGTGGCATCAACTGTCATAAATGTAGTGAAACATTTGAAAATAGCATTCAAACATTTTGCAGAATTTACCCTGCACAGGTGTACCATAAAATCGGGACCTGCACTTGCTGCAGGAATGTTGAAAAGCCAGCACTTGTCCTTTGTAATACATTGAATAAAAGCAGTAGGCAGCCTGCACAATGCTAGGCAATGGTCTGTTTGTATTTTCTGTGGAACATACACTAATCTGATTTTTCTTAGCAGTGACCTCTGATGTAATGCTAATGGTCCCCACCTTTCCTCAACACCAAATTTACCACAGCAGCAAAGAAAACATGTAAGCTGGCTGATTAAATAAAAGGACACGCTAATAATATACTCTCAATAATTTTAGTTTAACAAGTAAAATTTATGAGCAAGGACAGATCTCGCTTGCTAGTTTCAAATTACAAGGAAATTAACAAGAAACTATTCAAAGGCTTCATGGAGAGGTTTTAAATGATTTCAACATTTCTCTGCTTGTGTTCTTTTCAGAATTTGCAACCCATTATGACTCATTTACTCAATCACATAGCTACTTAACATTTCAGTCAGGTGGGCCCTAGCAATGAATGTTTCTTTACAGCAACTGCCACCCTGCTATAAGTCAGCAAGGATAATTTTTATCTGACATTCCTGTAATCCCATTTTACAAAACAATTGCATTGTTAAAGACTAGATGACTGAACACTTCAAATGAAGAAACATACACATCTCTGCAAATGTCAGAAAACATTCTGACTTACATATTATTTTATTTGATGATACCAGTCCTTAATGATCTATCATGCTTGACAGTTCTAGAATTAAGAGGAAGTAATAAACTGAGCAGTCAGTAAAACAAAAATGGATAATACAGAGGAGTCCACCAAAAGCAGACTGAATTGAAGGGATTCACTCCATAAACTGATACACTATAGGACTAGACAATGCCATGGAATCATGTGTTAACTGACACAGACATTAATAGTAACTTCATATTCATGACATCCTTGATCTCTGATAATAATCATAGTAATACCACAAGATCTGATCTCTATAATCAGTAGTTCATGTTACTGCAAAACATAACATTTTATTCCATTTTGCATTGCCCCTTATACCCATTTGTAGTCTGCTTCAGCAGTTCTATCATGTGAAATACTTAATGGCAAGTTCCATTAAATCATTCTGCCACTGGTTTTTCATCAGTATTCTCAGCTGCATCTGAACACCCATTGTCTTGCATCTTTCATCTTGTGACTACACTAGATTAGCATGTAACACAAGGTGCACATTAACCTCAAGAGACTGAAGATATCATGGCTTCTTTCAGGCTACAAAACCTCAACTATTACATGGTGAACATAAAAGGAGCTGTGGTGTCATCTTGGAAACAAAACAGAATTGATCGCCATCAGCAGTTATTATCATGTATATAAAATACAAATCTAAATTTTAGCATGAACTGCAGGTTTAATGTTTACAAAGTGAAAGTACTGTGTGCTTCTTAACTAAACTTAAAATATGTCAGGTATGATCCACAGTCCAATGGGTATGGAGTTCCAAAATAAGGAGCAAACAGGTGCCATGTTGCAATCACATACTTAAAGGCTGTCTGCCAAAGGCCCACTCAACAGGTGCAGAGTTTCCCGAGAGAATAAGTTGCAAAACAAATTAGCCCTTCTAGATGTCAGTGTGCACAAACAAGGTCTGTGCATACTAAAACACAATTATGGCCACCCACAGATTTCTGTGGATGGTACAGCACCAACCACTTCGTGCTGTGTCAGTAGCAGAGGCTATGGGCACAGGTACTGTACAACTAACATACTGTTCCCTCCATCCACTGGCCAGACCCATAACATTTTGACCACTTATGGGAAGTGGTGAAGTCCATTCTTATGGACCCTCAATCATATTACTTAGAACTCCAGTGGCTCTCTTCCCCAACCCTAGTCAATAACATGGCTGTTGTGTCCAGCAGAACCCCCCTCATTAGCCCTGTTCTCTAATACACACATGATTCACATTAGTTCCTTGCCATTCTCCATCCCTTGATGGCTCCTTTCTTGTTGGTCAACTACTCAGTGACACCCTTGCCAACTGGCTGTAATGCTTCTACAGACAGGGGTGTCCCTAAAGGAGTAGCCATCCTTTTAGGTACCCTTTTTTATGCAGGATCCCATCCATTTCCTGCATGGTCACAGAGGTCCTACCGATCACTCTGGGAAGGGCTGCGACTCCATAATTGGACAGATCATTGGGCCATAGTCAGCATCTGCTTGTGGTTGTGACTCGTGCCCCAGCTGTTTCACTTTAGTTGGTAGTATGTTCCAGAAATAAAATCTGTGTTTAATAAAAACATATTGATCAGATTTACCATAGGGTCATTCCAATGTGGTCTTATTTATTTATTTCATGGTTTGGAAACAACTTTTGAGTTCAGGACTCTTTTACAAAGGTTCCACATCAAACAAACAAAGATAACATGGTACAGACATATTAAGTTCACTGAACATTTTGTTCCACACAAATATCTATTTAGGTGACTCCTGCCTGGAAGTTACATCTTATTTAAGAATACTGTAAACAGGCTGGAGTAGGATATATCAGAGTTCTACTAAAGATTACTGTGGGGGAGAGGCAAGAGATTACGAGGTGCAACCCAGCAGGTATTGTCAGAGATGCAAATAGGAGGTAGGGGTGTTTGAGAGAGGTGAAGATAGTACATTGGACAGGTGGGGTACAGACCGGCAGAAAGGAGTGTTTTGAGGGTACCAGGGGGAGTGATTCTTGGGTAGTGTAGAGATAGCAGAGGGGCTGGAGAGATGGAGATAGTGAGGGTGTGGAGGGCGACAGTGAAGGGAGAGAGAGAAGGAGGAGAGAGAGAGAGAGTGTAGTGGGTAGTGTGTAGAGCCATAGGGTGGAGAAAGGGTGGAGGAGGGGGTAGAGATAGCAGAGGGGCTGGAGATATGGAGATAGTGGGGAGTGGAGGGCTAGAGTGGAGGGAGAGAGACAGAAGGGGGGGAGAGACAGTGAGTGCCTGTGGGGGAGAGGAGAGAGAGAGAATGTAGTCATATGGAAAAGATGGGTAATGTAACAGAGTGATAAAGAGAGGTGGGAGAGGAGAGGGCAATAGGGGGCTGGGGGGTAGGTGGGTTTAATATCCATATCATATTTCTGAGACAGGTGAGTGCTGGTCCTGGGTGGTGCAACATGATGATTAGTGATGGCACAAGCATAATTGCCCATTTAGAATATGCTGCTTCAGCTCAGTTTTAAAAGCCCTAATGTTAGCAGTTGCCAGTGAGGCTGAGGGGACCTCTTTAAGCTAGAGAGGTGCTCTGTAGGAAAAGGAGCATTGATCCAAAGCAGTTTTGCAAAATGGGACATTAAGACGGTGTAGCTCCTTTCTTCTAGTAGTGTACAAATGGGTTGCCTTAGAAAACATTTCTGAGATGCAAAGGGGAGTTTGGCCAAGCAAGGCCTTCCTCCCAAGGAGGCAGGTTTGGAAGCTGACTCTGCTACTAAGGTTTAGCTGGTTGGACAACTCATAGAGTATGCAGGTGTGCGTGAGCTGGTCAGCATTGAGCAGGAGCCAGCAGGCCTTGTTTAAGGTTGTTTCAACACTCTTAAGTGCCGTAGCTGTGGCTGAATCATAGACTACCAAGCCATAGTCAACAACAGATAGGATGGAGCTGGAGACTGATAGCCTGAGGGCATTGAATGTCAGACTTTTCCAGTGCCTATAGAGGACACCCCATTTGGATTTAACAGTCTTAACCACCATGTCAATATGTTGCACAAAGGAGAGGGTGTCATCGATCTTGACACCAAGGTATTTGAATGAGTGTACTTGGTCTAGTGGGTCTGAGTTTAGATTAGTGATGGTAATGGTGTGGTATCTCCTTTTTGATTGGTGGCTGGAGATGAGAATAGTTTTAGTCTTTTTATGGTTGTGTAGCACCTTTTGAGTCTTGAACCAATTCTCCAGTAGCCCAAAAGTGGATTGCAGTTCAGTCTGCAGAGGTTCAGTGCTGGAGTGGCTACCGAATATTACAACATCATCGGCATATAGGATGACCTTACTGGGGCAAGCTTCATTTCACTGCTGTTCCTGCAGTCCCACAGTAATTTGATGGTGCCATTTAAGTTGCAACAGCCTTCGACTCACCTGGGCTGCTCTGGGACCCTCAGGGTAGTTCAGCACACACCTCTGAGGGGGCTGGTCTGGGTTCTGCAGTGGTAGCAAATGTGGTGCTGTGCCTCCACCTGGGGTAATGGCTGGGGACTCCTGTGGAAAAAGAACAGGTTACCACCCATCAGAAAATAATATACAGCCCCGGGAATACTTTTCCCCACACAATAACAGTTTCCACACAATAGCCCTACACCCCAAGCAATTCAGTACCACCATAAACCATGAACAGTAATGCTTGGACAGACTCAGCGAATTCCTACACACACAATTTCAAACAGTAAACCACAGCTTTATTTGGAGGTAAGGGATAGGGAAAGGGATACCTGGATGTGGGAGTGGTGTGAAGGCAAGAAGCATTAGTGAGATATGCAATTTTCAAACCTCTGGGCCCACAGGCCAAGCCCTCACCCCCTGGTACCAGATACCCCCTGAATTGTCCCTAGGGGTACCCACTAGTTGCAGGTCTGATTGGTGCTGTAGGGTGGCTGGCTGATGGGGCCCTGAAACAGTAAAGCTTGAAACTTTAAACTTGAAACAAAACAATTTCCCCCTTGACCCTTCCAAAGAACCAGATCCTGGGTACTCACAGTTTGAAGATCTCAACATTGGGGGAAAATGGAGCTCCTTGTAGTTGTGCAGCCAAACTAGAACTGGCCTACCAGGATTCCTCCGTCTGGATGTAACTTGCTTGAGGATCTCGCAGCTGGTAACCTTGACTGCAGTTCTGGCTGCTTGTCACCTTCGGCCACCTCTGACCTAGTGCAGAGCACTGTGGCAGGACCACATCAGCACTAGAAGACCCAGACCTGGGAGTGGCTCCACAGCCTGGCTCCCTGATCAGAGTGCCCTAGCACACAGGTGCAGGCCCCGTGACCTCCTGAGACAGTGAGTCCCACTTGAGAAGGGTTAGCGGTTCCTTCCCTTGCTCTGGGTGAGAACTCCCTAATGATGGGGGTTCTCCTATAGCCCTTGCACTGAGTTCTTGCCAAGTAGCATTATAGGCAGCCCCTCCAATGAAATCCAGTACCAAGTTTAGTAGGTGCTAGCTTCCAATTCACTCTGGGTTAATGAACTTCAACTGAAGGGTATTCAGCAACAACAGCCCCCCTGCACACCAGTTCACATGTTCAGCTTAGCAGTGTTCAACTCTTACTCAGCTGCAGAAAATCCTCCAGTCTCAGTCACTTTCATCAGTTCTCACAGGACACACACAATTTCTGGCTAGCACCCCATGACCTGAAGCATTCTGCCATTGTCAAGAAAATGCAGTTGCTGTCCATGCAAGAAACTGACCTCTCAGCAGCACTTGTACAGCTCAGATAATCTGCTCAGTCTTTTTGGGTGACTCAATTTCACAGTGCAGGGTATCTGTCACTTTTAGTTACTCCTAACAATCATTTAGCAACCTCTCAGTATGTGGGGAACCAAAATCTCAGGGCAGTCTCTCTTTCTTTCTCTTCCCCTTCACAATCCATTCCTGCTTCCAGCAGCTTGGTAATCCTTCAGCAAACACACACTTTGGAATTAGGGCTTGGATAGCCCCTTAAGTCCCCAAACTGCTCTTACACCACAGTCCTATCTCATATAGAGCCCAGCAACAGACTCCTTAATCCCAGAAAGTCTACACTCTTTCACCTGAAAACCCAGCATCCTGATATGCTGATGGAGCCTATCAATGATGGATATCCATGGAGATCAGTATTTCCTGCTTATTTATTGGGGCATGATCTAAGCACCTGAATTAGTCCCCTCCTTTTCCCAGGAGTCCCTTTGTATCCAGTTTGGGTGCCTAGATCAGTGATTGGCTGCTGCACTGAGGTTAAATGTCAAACAACATGTCTGCTCCCATTTGTTTACGTGGGGTCCCATACATCTTTATACAGTCTCTCCCTTTTCAGTTCTGGTTCAGCCAAACATGTCACTTTATTCAACCCAAACACCCCATTCCAGGTTCTAGCCCCAACAATGCCCTTTCAAGAGAGCCCACTCCTGGGCAAATAGTCCCCATACATGTTCTGTCGTTGCTGCCGAAACTCTGTCTCCCTAGACAGCAGCGACACCCTCATTAATATTCATGAGGTTCATGAATGATTCATGAGCCCTCGATGTCCCGATTCCAAACTTTTTATTTAAACTCTGAAGTGGCTTCTCTGCCACCTCCTCAAGGTCACCGGTCACCACTTTGCTTAAGTGAGCACTGGGACCACCAAGGAGCTCCCCAGAAGACCACAGAACTGTGGTCAGTAGACGAAAGGCACTGTGATGCACCTGCATGATTCCCATTTGCACAGTGTATACAGAAGAGCAGCAGCGGGTTGTGAACAAGAAGTCAGATCCAACTGGGCCAAAACCAAGTACTGGGCTGAATTGGGGAACCAGGGGTCCAACAAGGCTCACACCATGGCAGTGAACCATACAGGGATTTGGGGAGGAGTGGGGAAACCTTCAGGCAACAGGAGAAAAATGGGAGCAACATGGGGCAATTCAGGTAAGTCCAAATTGGGGGGCTTACATAGTCATCAGACTTCAATTATTTCTACTCCAGCCCATAATGAAATGTTGAAACAGCGAATAATAATATATAGATTTAGAGTTAGATAATTCCTTTTATATATAAAGGGGTTCTGTATATCTATTGTAGCAGAAGGAAAACTGTGCTGTGACTACAATGACCTCATGTGTCCACAAAATGTTGCAGCCTTGATCACTCGCAGTAGATAGTGTGACAAAAAAAAAGCAGAATACAAAGTGATACATTTTAACTTGCTCTATGTTGAAGACAATGCATTTTGTTACAAATATATTTCAGCAGCAAAAATAACATGGAGGACATGTTAGATGGTTAGATGTCTAGTGCTCTTTAAGGATGATGATCAGACACTGTGGAGCTACACTAAAGAAGGGGATGCTGTACTGTTGTAAGTGCGATAATTTGGATGAGACATTAAGCTGATTTCCCTTCAGCCTACAGTATCTCTGGTGGTCAGCAATGTAGAAGTTCAAGATACCATGGCACTTTATGAAAAGGTAGAAAGACATGACTGTGCCTTAGCCAACATTCTTCCCCTCCTTTTTTATTACAATGCAAAGTTTATTAAATTTCAGGTAATCAGGTACTTGCAGAAACAAATGTCCCACTTATATTACAACAAGTGATACAAGAATAACCTGACTGGGGTCAAACCACATGGAAATACAGGACTATATTGTATATTGAAAAAACAACAGGGTTATCAAGTTGAGGTATATGTTATCATTAGGTTTTATGAACAAGGATCAGCCATAACAGAATAGCCAATAGACAGTCAGCATTATATTAGCAGGCATTATCAGGCACCCATTGTTTCTGCTAGAAATCATACCAGTGTGTTCTTCAGAGTGGATGAGTTAAGAAGTGGGTGAGTTGCGTGTGGTCAGCTGCCTTGTAGGTGGTTAGTTACCACTCTCCCATAGTTTGAAATTGAATAGGTAGGGTGAAAATGTGGAGGCTAGGGCATTGAGTTGGTTATATAGTATCCCTGGTGAATAAGACAGTACTCAGAGTTGAGTTATGGTCCCCAGAGCTTCATAAAATCAGATTGCTTTCATTCACTATATAATGTATTCACTTAAAACTAGCCATCTTTCCCAATTCCTGTGACCAGTCTGATAAGTCGGGGAAGGGGGATTCTGATCCTTCCAGTATCTAAGCAGGTTTTGCTTAGCCTTGATGAGAGCTCCAAGCAGCCATTTGCAAGATGGAGGTGAAAGCACTAGTTCCACATTCCCATGGTCTACGAGTCCCAGCAGCACCAGACAAGATGTGACAGTGGTGGGAGTGTCCATAAAGTGGGAGCATGCAGTCTGTATGCCATCCCAAAAGGCCATCAGTGTTGTGCACCTCCCATCCCTCTTTTAACACAATAAGGCTATTTCCACAGAATTAGGGAGCTTACTGGCTACTGCATGTGTACTGTATACAGTTCCAGAACTACCAGTATCTAACTCGTTGCTTTCTAAAGTGCCCTGGAATACAATGTGTTTGAATAGTATTATATAACATTCTATTCTATTCTGTTCTGTTCTGTTCTGTTCTATTCTATATTATCTGTCTGCACATAGTCCCTAAACTACCAGTATTTAACTCATTGCTATGTAAGGTTCTTTGTGAATGTTTATGCACTTATGAAAGGAACAGCGTACAATCACATTTTAATCTTACTCTACCTACACTACATTTATCCATGTCCCAACACAGCTAAAATCAGAGATATTAAAATCACAATAAGAAAAAGCCTTTTTTTCCAACATAGGTTTTTATTCATAAATATTTACTAATCATACAGTAAAAGTGTTCACAACAGTGATGGGTTAATAGTTACAGTTTGACAATCCCATTCAGTGAATAAAGAATTAGAAATAGTTGATAAAGTGATAGTTACACTATTGTTTTGCTTCATGCCAGAAAGTATCTACAGTGTTTATTTATTTATTTAGTTTTTGTTTACTGGGTAAGGTGCACTAGACAACTAGACAAACATTTGCCTGTTTTCAGGCATGACCTCGAGACAGTATAAACATTTGTATTTAACAGTGCAGTCCAATTTAACAGTGACAAAATTGGTATAAACAGACATAATATCAGCTGTGGCATACACAGACATTTGTGAACCAACAATTAAAGGTCAATATTGAGCAATACAATTGCAAGTCCATCAGTAAACATGTAATTTGATTAAACAAAATAGGGTTAGACAGCTCAAAGCAGGGAGAGTTACCAAGACTAGTATAATAACCTCTTTGATTACACAGTGTCAAGTGCTATGTTGATACAATAGGCAGGATTGAGTAAAAGGATTATACTTATGAAGCTTTGGGATAAGAACATAGATTTGACTGTAATAGGTAAGATCAGAACTGATTCTGGTAAGCACCAGTAGTTGCAAAATGCCTAATATTAGTTGGGATATTATTCCACAGTTTCAGGGCAGATATAGCGAAACCTGCCTCTCCAAGCTTGGTCTTTGTCCTAGGTGTAATGAGCAAATCAAGATCCATAGACCTTAGAGGGTATGCATTTCTGTATGGCATCAAATAAAAGGATAGAGATAAGGAGAAGGAGTTATTTAGAACACTATAGATGACACCTATAAGGGAGAAGTCTCATTGACCAGCCGGAGACAGCCATCCAAGTTTTCCTTGGAAAGTTTTCCTTTCCTGGTTACCAATTTTTAACTAAATAAAAACAAACAAATAAATGCTCTAATTGAAGTTTAGATTGTTGGATGATTTTTCAGATTTTGTAGTAGGGGAACAAATAACATAACTGAAATCTGAGATGCTGAGATGGTATAGCTATGGATTTCTCCATTGATGCCTATAGTAGAATCTTTTGTCTATAATTAGAATTAAACCACAGTGAGGTTTCTTTGTATAGAAATCCATAGTGATATCCTTGCAACCATGGAAGGCCAAACCCTAATCTTCCTATTTAATCTTGGTGGTTCATTGTTCCAGATACATTTTGAGACCAAGCAATCTAATTTCTTGAACCATGTAATTCTAATGTTTATCCAGAGATTGTTTAAACACACAGAATATTTCTGGAGCAGTGATCATTTTACAGGAGTTGATCTTCCTCCATAGTGACAGCTGAAGTTTTCCTCATCATTTTAAATCTTTGCTAAACTCTTTAATGAGGTAAAGTTTGAGTCCACAATTTTCTCAATGGAAATGTGAATGGACATCCCTAAACAGGTTAGAACATTGTCTGCCCATGGAAAAGCAAATGCATTTGTAAATCTTTGCTCTTCAATCTGTGAAGGTTTGAGCATAATACCCACTGGCTTATTCCCATTAATCTGTAGGACTAAGTGTTGCTGAAATTAGTAAATTACCAACTGAAAAAGGAGTCATCAGCAAAAACAAGGTCTTTGTTGGATTTTCCTCCTAATTCTATGCCATTAGTGTTAGCTACATTTACAAGTGGCCCAATAGACAGTTTGAAAAGAAAAGGTGCGATAGGACATCCCTGTCTCTCATGCCTCTTTGTAGATACAGTTTGTCAGATTGCATACCATTGTTATCAGGACTGCTTTAGTGTTTTGGTATAGGGTTATGACCCATTTTAACATTGCATCAAAACTAGATTTTCCCAATACCTTATATAAGAAGGGCCATTCCAAGGAGTCAGATCTGTTGTGTATGTCTAGGGAAATGATGGTGAAGGAAGTAGAATATTTTTGTGGCACCCGATTTTTGGAGAGAAATCTTCTTATGTTAGCTAAGGAGTTTCTTCCCCTACAAATCATACCTTTTCCTTTCTATTGCTGTGTGTAATATATTTTGGCACGGGGTCATAATGTTGCCAAAAATAATAATACGGCAATCAATGCTGCAAGGAAAATATCCTGTGACAAAATAAGTTAGGGAAAAACACTGACCTGTCAAAAAAGTGCACACACATTGGAAACAATGGGACTTCTTTGTTTTTGCAGTGGTCCCCACCACCCATACCCTCCGGACTAAAAATAACCAACTCTGGGGGGTTGTGGACTTCATGGATGGGAGAAAATCAGGGGGGGGAACTCTGTTTATTAAACAAAAATAAAGTAGCAACACCTGGAGACCTGGGAGGAACTGAACCATGATCCTAGGTCTCCAACTCTGCCATGTGTTGGTGTCCTAGCCACTCCACCACAGGAGCAGCTTGATCAGGCACCACACACATGGCTACTTCATCCATTGCAAGTGAAAGTGCAGAGCAACAGGAATAGCTGTAGTTGCCAATCACCATTACACCCCTGTCACTCTAAAAGCTTTTGCACTTTGCACAGTATGGTTCTTGCAGCCCTATCCTTGTAGCACTATATTGACCCAGTACCATATATTTTGTAATCTATTTGCAAGTATTTTGGTTAATATTTTGTGGTCTACATTAAGTAGAGAAGTAGATTGTTGGTGCAAATCAAGGGGTCTTTGTTCTTTTTTGGCATAAAACAGATATAAGCATGATTCATGTGGATGCTAGACAGTCTTTTTTTAGGGATAATTCCAAGAATACTACAGTATTGTTAAATATTTTGTTAACGTTGGGCATATGTCTTGGTATAGCTAGCAGTCAAGCCATCTGGGCCTGGGTTTCTTCATTTAGTAAGGTTAGAAATGGCTTCTGATACTTCCCTTGGGGAAACTGTTTCTTTTAAGTGACCTTTTGTCCTTTTCATTTAATTTGAGTAGATTGATAGCTGTTAAAAAAAAACAAAAATGAAAAACAAATCTGTCATCTCTAATATATTTGTGGGCCTTGTCTTTTATATAGTTTCTGATAAACTTCTTGAGCGCAATTCTTTCTTTCTTTAAGATTATAGGTAATTGTGTTGTTAGGAAGGAGAAACCCCATCAATTGCTCTTTGAGATAATTTTTTCTTTGGTTGAAAAGTCAGTAACATGCTGGCTTTTTCTCCTGCTTCCCAATAATTTTGTCTTATATCAAAATGGGCATATTATGTCTTGGTTGACAGGTGCTTATTAATTTCATATTTAAGTTGAACAATTTGATAAGAGTTTTTTGATTCTCTGCTGAGTTTTGTTTAAATTGTGTTTTTAATGAAGTACGTTTTCTTTTTCTATAAGACCTAGTCTTTCTTTTCTTTTCTATTCTGTCTTTGCCAATAGGTGCTTATTAATTTCATATTTAAACTGAACAATTTGATAAAAGAGTTTTTGCTTCTCTGAGTTTGTTTAAATTGTGTGTGTGCAATGAATTAGGTTTTCTTTTTCCATAAGATCTTTTTGCCTTTCTGTATACTGTACCTTAAAAAGTTTTCTACAGGCATTGCTTTGTTGTTTCCCCATTATTATTTATGTCAAAAATAGGGACATTTCCTTTCTCAGTCATTCTTTAAAGGGGGTCTGACAGTAAGGAGTTATTAGATCTCCATCTAGGTTCCATACTAATGTTTCTTTCCACCACAATGGTGGTTTCAAACATGCTATGATCTGATATTAGCATATTTTCATATTTAGTAGAAAGTACCTGTACATTGTTAATTGTATTAAGGGAAAGAAACACAGAAACACACACACACACACACTTTTTACAGCTGTGCGCCTAACTGGTCAGCAGTGGTGATCTTGAAGGACCTCCTACTTTAGTAAGGGACATCATGTATACTCCACTTCTGCATCTGCTGGTAGTTGTAAATGGGATACAGGCAGGAAGACACAAAGGGATAGATTTTCAATGCCCCACAGCCATCCTTCAGAATGGTATAATTTAGGAGGGACTACATTTTCTCCATGCACCCTGCTGCAATTTTCAAAGAACAAACACAGGGTCCCCGACCAAGTCTTCTTGTATCAGACTGTAAATTTGTTGAAGACATCTCTACTAAATCCTTCTTTCATATTAGGGCAGAAACTCAGAGTGAAAAGCCTTTAAAGACTATTTATCATGAGAAATCTGATGGCTTAGCTCCAAATTGATTTTGCTTGCTACTCCTATGATTGCAAAGCCCCTTTGTTTTATTTTCAATTTGTAATTTTTCCTGCGTAAAATCTCTGACTTTTGGAAACATTCTTATGTTATATCTTGTATTTATTCCACTGCAAATGTGTTATGATATTTGTTACATTAAATCTCTGTTCTGTTGTTTGCTGTATCATTCTTGTAAGGCACCCAGTGCCTGTCAGATTAGGCACTAAATCAGTTAAAACACTTGGAATTATCAACTCTAATGTCCATCTCCTCCCCTATCCCATAGCTTCCTGTCTGAAGTACAAGGTAAAACTCCTAGCAACAGCTTCATAGTGATGAACTCTTTGGAGGTGCAAGAGCATGGACAGCCAAATGTTACCAACAGAATAAGTCATAGCTTTCTTCATGCAGGGCCCTCATGTCAATCATGTTTGCTCAGGGGAGGGGGTGGGCATTAAGACTGACAACACCAAGGGACGCCCTAACACTGATTCACCAAGAAACTGGAGACCCAAAACATGAATGATTTTTTTCATTTACCTACTTTGTGTACATTGATTTCTTCAAACCCTAAACGCTGCATTAACATATTTTTTTTGTAATGAATTTCCCTTTTTTTTGTGACAGTGGAATTGTATCCTCATTCATGCAGGTCAAAATAAACAGAATAGTGGAGACATTACTAGACCTGCTTCACCAGCCTACAAGTGAAAGATAACCAGGTCTTAATACTTGCAGTTGCACCCTTACACCATGTCATCCTATTTTAGACAGAGTACTAATAATAAAGATTTCTTACCTGGGTCCTGGGGATTGTGGGAGAGGTTTTGGGTAGCTTGATGGAACATCCATTGGTACCTATAAAATACAAATAGCTATGGGTTCACAAAATACCAAGTCCTCCAATACCAGGCTTGGCATCCGGTTGCACCATCTTCACCATTCCATTGAACTTGTAGACATAAAGTGGAAAATGGGTTAGTATGAGAAATAAAAATACCAGTCAGCAGTGGGAAGGAACTGTAGTTGTTTTTTAGGTGTTTAAAGTGTTTTTTTGGGGGATGGTAGATACCAGTACCACCACAGTGACTCAGGTTTGAGAATGGATGTGTGTCACTTGTGGAAGTCAGCATGGGGGATGTGGACAGACGTCAACATCCCTGGGTCCACTCTTCTCTCAGGGGGCAGGGGGCCAGTTGCTCCTCTCATTGGCTGCCACCAGGGAAGGATAAAGCCAGAATCTTTCACATGCCCTGCAAAATTGACCAGGTGATGGACTGCAATAATGCTGACAGTCAAAGGATCAGATGTTCCTCTCCTCCTATCCCAGTCATGGGAGGAATCTGTTGGTGGGGGGGTACCAAAGGTACAAGGTAAGTTCTGGAGATGGAGGGTGGCATGACTGGGTTGCTGACAGCAATAGAGGGCTTGTTGGTAGCACAGTGGCCTGCAGTGACCCAACCTTCATCCTGATAAGTACTCATTTCCCATTTTTATTGCCACTCCACTTTTTCCAATGCAGTGCATAGGCTCATCTGACTTCAACATGGATGTCATCCCCTTGTGAGGGAAGGCTTCCTGGCTTGCCACAAGGTGTTGTCTGTGCTCCAGAACACTGCTCTTTCCCTCACCTGTGCAGATATAACAGCTGACATCTAAAGCCGTAGTCTTTCTTACAATCCATGACAAACACTGTATAGCAATACTCACTGCATCAGACCAGCTGTTTGCTTTGCAAGTGGTTATGCAAGCCTCTCACAAAGCAACTGCAAAAAGGCATATACTGTGCTGTTTGCTGTTGCAAAGCACATAATGTACATCATTGCACACAGTTCTCAGACTTGTAGTGGACTTTGCGAGTTAGTGAGCAAGCTCCTCTCTAAGCAACTGCATCATCAGACACATCACCCTGGATCGGTCGTGGACTTCACAAGTGAGCCAGCAGGCCACTGAAAAGGCAGCTGCATCATCACACACATCGTACTGGGCCTGTGGTGGCTCAGTTGCATTATTGCAGACTGCACCAGACCTGTGCAAGTCTTTGCAATTTTTAAAATGGCCATAACATGACACATTTTTAAACTCTTTAGCCCAAACTTGTGAGAGTTAGACAAGTTCCTTCCCCATAGCCACATAAAAGTTGGAAGTGGAATCCCTCACCCAATGAGTTTTCAGGGAGTAACAAAAACTAGATCCATATGTATGCATAGTTTGTTGGTTTTCAGATTTTATGTTGCATCTTTTGCAAAATATTAAATAAACTAAGTCTGTGAAAAGGTTCTCTGCTCTTGTGACTGAACTTAGTTTTCCGCATCACTTTTTCCATTGTCCATAATACAGTATGGCCACATCTTAACAGTCTGGCCTCATACTTGTGGGTGTACATCAGATGGCCCCCCTCTAAAGACCACATAAATGGTTGCCCTCAACTCTCTGCAAAATGTTTTTTTTTTATCTCCCCACTCCCCATCCAGCTCCATCTCTTCAGGAACCCCTGGGAGTCTACCCCTACACTTTGCCTTACCTGATCCATCATACGGTCCCCCATGGAGCTGCGAGCTATCCCTCCCCTGGGTAGGGATCGAGGTGGGGCCCATACACCCTGAACATATCTTAATTTCATCAGTCCCATAGTGGAACAGCAGGCAGAGGCACATGAGGGCTAGCTCCGGGGGCTCCATCTACCCAGAGCTGGAGGGCTTTTTCCATTTTTCTTATGGGCTTTGCTGGTGCCCTGATGTTATGAGTGAGTGACGACACCTGTGATGTCCTCCCCCGTTGTGTGAGCCCTGGAGCTTGCTGATCCCCAGACCTTCACCTGTGGCCAGTCAAGCCCAAGGTGCCAATGTGCTACTGTGCCCCTGGCCTCCACCAGGAGTCAGCACACGTCAAGCCATGTCCCCACCTTCCCCCCAGAGAAGGTGAGCTGTCGTTGGATGCTCCAACCTTCTCCCTCCGGTGGCCCTCCAGCAGCCTGAGTCTGCTGCTGTACCCAGGACACTGGAATTGCAGACAGAAATCCAACTGCTGTGCTGATGGGCCGGCTTCCAAAATGTTTTTTGATGGCACTTGATTTCCCCATTTTCGCAGTCACTGTGAGTTACAAAAATGGTACAATCTCATATAAAATGACATTGTTTGCCCACAAAACTGGTGTAAGGTGCATATGTCATTTTCACAACATTCCAGTTATGACTATTTAGTGAAAATAGCAACTCTGCATGTGCGATAAGGGCATTTCATTTGCTAAATAATTTGAAATCCACACATTTTTCAACAATTCAATCTATCAAAGAATTATCTGTCAGCTAAAGTATAATGGACCTAAACATTTCAGATTCAGCTCTCAAATGTTTCTGTGCTACAGGTGACCAAAACAAAGATATTAAAATCCATATTTTTATCTCCATATGTGTTATATTCCTGGTGAAACTTTTAAAATGAATAATTGAACAAAAAAATTAAATATTATCATATATTTTCAACCTTCTAAACTTTGAAACTGCCCAGTTGACTACCCCCAAACTTACTGGATCCAAAGCTCTGGGCACTACAATACAAGGAATCTGTTTAAATTATATATCATGTATACCATAACCAGATGAGTTGCATCTGAGGATACTCAGGTAATTATCTGTGGAGCTGGTTGAATCACTGGTATGTCTGTTCAACAGCTGAGTTAGGTCTCAGGAAGTTCCAAGAGATTGTAAGGTGGCAGACGTTGTCCCGCCTCATGAGGGGGGGAGGGATAAGGAGCAACCAGCAAACTACAGACCTGTCAGTCTAACCTCTATCATAGAGAAACTGATGGAGTCACTGACCAAAGAGGACCTCATAAACTACCTGGAGAGTAACAAGCTCCAGAATAGTAAACAGCACAGTTTCATGGCAGGAAGATCTTGTCAGACTATCTGGATAGTTTTCTTTGACTGGGTGACAAAGGAATTAGACAAGGGATATGCTGTGGATCTGCTCTACATTGACATCAGCAAGGTTTTTGACACAGTACCTCACAAATGACTGCTCAAGAAGATGGAAGACCTGAGTGCAGCTAAAACCACAGTGAACTGGGTAGATAAGTGACAAGAGGGGAGGAAGCAGAGGGCAGTGGTCAATGGGGTTAAATCAGAAGAGAGGTTTGTTATAAGTGGGGTTCCACATGGATTGGTCCTTCTTATGTCCGATCCTCTTCAACATATTCATTAGTGACATTGGAGAAGGAATCCAGGGCAGGTTGTGTCTCTTTGCAGATGACACAAAACTATGTGGGAGGGTGGATAGTGATGAGGGATTGAGGGAAATGCAGAGAGACCTACAAAAGCTAGAGGGGTGGTCAAAGGTCTGGTAGGTAAAATTCAGTGCTAAAAAGGGCAAAGTAATGCACCAAGAGAAAAAGAACCCCAAGACAGTACTGAATGAGAGGAGAAAAACTTAGCATTACTGATCAGGAACTGGATCTGGGAGTTATCATTAGCAACTCATTTAAGCAATCAAGCCAGTGCAACAAGGCCTACTGGATAGCAAGTCTAACAGGATGCTGGGATGCATCAGCAGGGGTATTGACAGCAGAAGAAAAGAGGTGGTACTTCCCCTCTACAAATCACTGGTGAGACCTCACCTACAGTACTGTGCCCAGTTCTGGAGTCCTCACCTCAGAAAGGATAAGGTTATATTGGGGACAATACAGCTCAGAGTAACAAAAATGATTCAGGGCCTGCAGGCCAGATCTTATGAGGAACATCTCAAGGCACTAAATATGTAATCATATGAGACCAGCAGGAAGAGGGGAGTTATGATAAAAACCTTTGAGTTCCTTGAAGGAATTAACAAAGTGAACTGCAGGGAACTATTCAGCCTGAATACCAGTTCGTGGTCATGTGGACATGAATGGAAATTAACAAGAGGTAGGTTTCAGAGGGATGTTAGGAAGTACGACTTTACAGAAAGGGTGGTGGAACCTTGGAACAGTCTGTCGACTAAAATGGTGGGTGTGAAAACAATCAGGGGATTCAAGCAGGGCTGGGACATAATGAAGGGAATAGTGGTTACCGGGGATGACAGGACCAGGGAGGAGAATAGAGGGATGATGGGGAGGGTTAGTACCCTGGAGAAACAGTAGGTTCCAGGGATTATAGGAAACTTGGGCAAGCTGGATGGACCTCTCATCTTTTTCTGCCATCATTGTCTATGTTTCTGTATGTTTTTATGTGTTATGTATTTTATGCATACTGAGTTCAGAGCTGTTGATTATAACTGATTTTATGGCTGTATGTTTTTATGTATTTTGTAAAATTGTGAACAGGCACTCCAAGTTTTCGAGGGGTGACTTATACAAATAATAAAACCAACCAACCAACCTACCAACCAACCAACCAACTAACCTACCAACCAACATGCACAATGAATTTTGGATTATTTTGTCCAGGGACAGCAGTGATATTATGGTACAAAAATCTAAACTTACCATAGAAATGTCTACTCAGCCTCAATAATATTCACCATTTATTTACAAAAATGGAGAAGATGGCCTCAACAAATACTGCTCTTTAATTGGATGAACCCTGTCACCTGCAGTGCCTTTACATACTCATGAATGCATACTAGGTCATTTTATAAGTGCAACAATACACTCAGGAGAAAAATAGAAAATGCTGGCCACAAGAATACCAATGGTCCACCATTTTGCCCTGCCTGCTGGCAGAAAAAATGCCATTAGTCCATCCATTCTGCCCAGCCTTACCCTATCCTATCCCAGCACCTATTGTCTAGTCAGAGTTATTGCCTTCACTTCTCCACCTTGCCCTGTGCCTCACTGGTTTCCTATTATGTAACTACTAAGACTTTTAATCAATCCCAGCCATACTGGAAACCATAATGGGTCTTGTTTTCACCAGGTCTGCTGGTAGGCACACAGATATAGGCATTCCTCCAGTGTTTGCTAAGAAGAACATATCCTGTGTTTTCATGCCACAGCACACACTAGAGGATTACTTAATTCAAACAAAACAGGGCTGAGTACACTCAAGCTTACCAAAAGAACTCCCTGAGACAAAGAAGATAATCTTGTCTAGAATGTTTATTTCATAGAAAGAAATCTGAAACACACTGAGGCTTGAGGGAACAACATTTTGCACCTTAATCCCTCAGGTGCTTTGTCAAGAGAATTATTTATATCTCACAGTGAATGGATACTCTCTCATCTGTTATTGCCCATATATAGCATAAAATGTCATCCACCAGGATGAAGCATTCTGCGTGAGATTGCAAAGTTTATTGTGTGACAAACTGGAGTAATTACCATTGGATTACATTAAGTATCTGCAGTTTCTTGCAAGATTGTGATACTGCATTTGATCCTGGCAGACAGTATTGTACAGTATGTGTATTTGATGTGGACAAAGCTAAAAAACTTTGGCTTACAGACTTTTCAATGCAAAGTTCTTCTCTTTACACAGTTTCCCACTTTGTGAAGTGCACACATCTTGGGAAAAATTCCACTAACTGCACATTTTCTTTTTGCAATTAATCTTTTTCTCTCCTGGCTGTAGGCAGCCTTCTGGATACTAACCACCCCAGCCCTGGCATCCTGATTTTCTGTCAGCACTTAAGGTTGTGCTGAAGTAGCATGACCTGATTGTTTATCGGGTGTGGGGTCTGTGGGTAGCTTGTAAGTCAGCTGACCACCCAGGAACTCATTTTCTGGTTTCTCCCTGCCCTACGGAGTAGTGGGCTTGCAATGCCATCCAGACAGACCCACACATATATCTGTACTTGGGATGTCAGCAGCTGCCACTCCTCCCCCTCCCTGTCTTGAAAGTCCCTGGCTGATATGCCCCTAGCCAATGCCAGAGGCCAGGCTAACAGTCAGCACCATACCCATCCCTTCCTAGGAGAGGAGAGGAGAGCAGTCCTCCAGATGCCCTTTCCATTTTCAGACCAGGTAACCCCAGTGGCCCAGATATGCTCCTGAACCAGAATTGTTGCTGTAGTGGCAGGTGTGGTGTCCAGGGCCACAACACTCCATGCCACTGGGCCAGTAACTGGGCATTTAGTGGAAAAAATGCAAAGTACTAACACAGTGTTTAAATCATAGTTGTGACTAGGCATGATGCTATCTGAACAAGATGGAAGTGCTATTGGTAGAGTATGAATGCTGGAAGCAGTAGATTAGCTGGGCACTCGAGCTTCCTGTCTTTGATGGAGCAGTTTGTAAACCTCTGAAGAAAGTGCATAGCTGTTGAATCATCCCAGATGATATGCTTTCACTGGAATCCCTGGTGTCTGCTGTTGTCAGGAGAGGCTAATGCTAACAATTGAACACTGCAAAGTTGATCTTGACAAATGGTAATTTAACCACTCTAGTTCATCCATTCATCACATCATGCCTTGAACATTGCAAAAGACATTATGATAGCTTAATAGTACTTGCAAGTAAGGAGTGTCTCTCTGTGTAGTATGTATTACTACATATCACAAGGAACCTTATATAATAATTAACCCCCAAGTGTTAAGAACGGGCAGATTCTTAACACCAAGCAGGTTCTGTGACATCACTTGAGTTCAAGAACAGAACGCATGAGGAGAGCAAATCAGCCTGATATTAAAGGAGAACAGTCAGCAACAAGAGCCCCACACCTAAGTGTGGAACTTGTTCCAGTGTGCATGTTGTGTGCAAAAGCATTTTGTTTTACATATTGTTTACTGTAGTACAGTAGATTGTTTGAGACTAATTTTCCTTACTTCCAGGCTGACATCTTCTGAAACTACAACTCCTAGAATCCCTTGCAGCTGACATCAGAACAGGGCTGCAGGAGTGGGAGATTCAATGGCCTGTAATGCATGGTAGAATTTATATAAACTCTGATCTTTTGTTTGCTGGTCTTGCTGTCCTCCCAGTGCTAAGTTCGACCACAGAGGACTGCAATTAGGCCCTAGAGAAAAACAGAACCAGAAGACATCTGACTGGAAATAATAGAAGCTCTAACAGGCACTGGAGACTATTGAATCTCCTACTACTGCAGTCCTGCTCTGATATCAGCTACTGCGGATTCTGGGATTTGTAGTTACAGAAGATGTCAGCCTAGAAGTAAACAAAATTAGTGTGATACAATCTTCTATATTACAGAAAACAGTAAGGAAAACAAAAGTTGTTGCACACAAAGTGCATATTGGGACCATCCCCACACTTGAATGTGGGTCCCTTTCTGCTTACAGTTCCCCATACCATTTTTTTTTAATTTTGAGTAACATGAAGGTTGTTTGTAGCAACACAAAGGTTGTTTGTAGCAACACAAAGGTTGTTTTGTAGAAATGTTTACTGGAATCCAACAAAAACAGTACTAAAAAATAAATGAGGTAAATATAATTTCCATTTAAAACGGCAACTGTATGCGCTTGCACAGTAATTGCAGTTTTGATGTACAGCTTTAATGGAAACATAGAGGATGTCAACAGATAAGTACCTCTTGGCCCATGTAGTCGGCCCTATTTTTCCTTACCTACAGCTACACCGCAGACCCTACTCAGACTTTTGTCTTCAAAACCTACCTTACTTCCAAGATCCCCTTGTATCTATCCCATGCATTCTTGAATCCTGTAACCATTTTACCCTCACCACCTCAGTCAGGAAGCTATTTCATGCATTTACCACTCTGTCTGTGAAGAAGTACTTCCTTACATTTCCTCTGAGCCTCCCCCCTTCCACCTTCATAGTGTGACCCTTTGGACTCGAGCATCTTTTTCTTTGGAAAATTGTGCCTTTCTGTACCCTGTGTTTACCTGTAAGTTATTTGTGCATTTCTATCATAGCCCCCTTCCTCTCCTTTCCTCTATGGAGCACAAATTCAGCTCCTTACGCTTTTCTTCATAGGACTTTTGATGCAGGCCCTGCACCATTTTGCTTGCCCTCCTTTCTACTGTTTCCACCCTATCTATGTCCTTTCAGAGATGGGGCCTCCAGAACTGGACAAATTATTTGAGGTGTGATCTCATCAGTGACCTATACAGGGGTAACACTACATCCCTCTTGCAGCTGGTGATTCCCCTTCCTATGCAGCCCAGCATCCTATTAGCCTTCCTCACTGTCTTGTCACACTGTTTAGCTACCATCAGGTCATCAGCAATGATTACCCCCAGGTCCCTTTCCTGCTTTGTGAATGCTAATTACATGTCTCCCAGTTGGTGTGCTGCCCCTAGGTTTCTGTGCCCCAAGTGTATGATTTTGCACTTTTTGCATTGAAACCCAACTGCCAGACAAGTGACCATTCATACAGCTTTTTTAGATTATTTTTCTTTCGCCCTCCCCATGTGTCTACTTTCTTGCAGAGCTTTGTGTCGTCTGCCAACAGTCATATTTTCCCTTCTAGTCCTTCTGTAATGTCACTAATAAATATATTAAAGAGGACTGGGCCTATTACTGACCCTTGCAGCACCCTACTGGTCACCTTGCTTACTGAAGGAAAAATATATGAGTTCACACAAGGCTGTGGTGCACTGGTTACATGAAAACATGTTACTCCAAAGAAAGTGAAGGCACTCACTACTACATATACTGCTGACACTGCATGAAGATTTAAAAAAAGCTTTATTAAAACATATTGCTCGCCTAATGCTTTTCAGGTCTCCACCGGACCCTTTCTCAAAGGTTAAAGCAAAGTTAGTCAAGCATTTAATTTATACACATCATTCTAAGAAATCACTATTACATTCATTCAAATGTACCAATCACATAGCTTAATAAATATCTGTTTAAAAAAACACCAATTATTTTTAAAACTCATGTATGTAAAACATCTGAACACCTCAGAAACCTACAAACAATAGTGCACATGATAAGTGACACTTTAATTTTGAATAAAATTAAAAAAGAGGAGAAAAGGGGAATATTTCCATTTTAAAATATGGGGGGGGGGCTCTTGTACTGAAATAAAGGAAAGGGGAAAAACTAATAATTCATGCTAAGCAAATTAATGTCTTCTTTCCTCCAAATAGGGTTTAATTTCAAAACCATAATTCAAACCAGTACTTTTAGTAGCTTTTAATTATAAAATCCAAAAAGTTTCCCTTTTCAAAATAAGATTATTAAAGTTACCCCCCCCCCCCCCCCTTGGATTTGGGCATACTTTGTCAGTTACCATATATGTAAAGTTATGTATCATTCCATCATGTTTATTATTGCACACATGGGCTGCTGTTGCATATATGAGATCACCTCTGGATATCGCTCTCTGGTGTTCCCCCACCCTTGTTTTAAAAGATCTCTCTGTATTTCCCACATAGAAGGCTTTACAAACACATGTGGCCATATCAAATTCCTTAGTATTGTTAATAGTGGAGAAAGTTTTGCCCACCTTTACCATATTACAATATATGCAATTATTGCACTTCAAGTATCCCACTGGTCTGTTTAGCCAATAGCAGTTCTCTTTTTTTATCCATGAAATGGCTATGGACAAGAGAATCGTTCAAACTTTTATCTTTATGATATGATAGTCTGGGTTTCAAATGTGCCACTTCTTGTAAATCTTCCCTCTGCAGCCAACTGACCCCCAATGTATGTTAAGGATATTAGCAAACAAATTGGCATGAGCAGAATAAGTTATTGCTACATTCATTCTTTTTCAACCATTTAGCACCCTTTCTTGCTCTTCTAATAAAGTGCTCCCTTCTACTTGCTCCATTTCAGTTCTAATTTTCTGAACTTTTCTGACTGTAACCCCTCTCTGCAAATCTTTGCTGTCGGATATCTACACCTTTATCAAAACTCTCCTGTGTGCTACAGTTCCTCTTTGTCATTAAAAATTCTCCTTTAGGAATATTCTCTATAGCATGGGCCTGATGGCAATTCCTCCTATTTGGAGGAATGAAGACGTTAATTTGTGTAGCATGAATTATTAGTTTTTCCCTTTCCTTTATTTCAATACAAGGTCCCCCCATATTTTAAAATAGAAATATTCCCCTTTTCTCCTCTTTTTTAATTTTATTCAAAATTAACTTGTTTCTTATCATGTGCTATATTGTTTGTAAGTTTCTGAGGTGTTCAGATTTTTTTACATACATGAGTTTTAAAAATAATTGGTGTTTTTTTAAAAGATAGTTATTGAGCTATGTGATTGGTGTATTTGAATGAATGTCATAGTGATGTCATAGAATGATGTATATAAATTAAATGCTTGACTAACTTTGCTTTAGCCTTTGAGAAAGGTCTGGTGGAGACCTGAAATGCATTAGGCGAGCAATATGTTTTAATAAAGCTTTTTTAAATCTTCATGCAGTGTCAGCAGTATGTGTAGTGGTAAGTGCCTGGCTTTCTTTGGAGTTACATAATCACCTTGCTTACTCCAGATTGGATACCATTCACCACCATCCTCTGATTCCTATTTCCTAGCCAACTCTCTACCCATTTGATTACTTTAGTCCCTACTCCTAGGCTCTCCAACGTATTTATCAGTCTTCTATGCAGAACAGTGTTGAAGGCCTTACTGAAATCCAGGTAGGCCACATCCACAGCTCCTCCCAGATCCACTTCCTTGGTTACCCAGTCAAATAACTTGATCAGGTTAGTTTGTCAAGACCTGCCACCTGTGAAACCATGCTGCCTTGAATCCTGTAGATCACTCAAAACAAGGTATTCCTCAATCCTTTCCTTCAGTAGTGATTCCATTATCTTGCCCTTCACTGACATCAAGCTGACAGGCCTGTACGTTCCTGCCTCCTCCTTATTTTTTCTTCTGTGGAGTGGAACTACATCTGCACTCCTCGAGTCCCTTGGTACCTCCACTATTTCCAATGACAGGTTGAACAGGGCTGTCAGAGGTGAAGCCACCTCCTTCCTGAGTTCCCTCATTATCCTGGGGTGTATCCCATCAGGTTCCACTGCCTTGTACAATTTTAATTGCACTAGTTCCTTAAGGACTCTATCCTCCTTAAGGGGACTAGTGTCCACCTCTCATCCCTTAACGCCCTTCTCCTTTACCAGTGGTCTGTTTCCCACTATCTCTTCCATAAATACTGAACAGAAGTATTTGTTCAGTATGTCTGCTTTTTGGTGGTCTTACTCTTTTTGCTTATGTATCTAAACAATGTTTTATCCCCTTTTTTGTAATGATTTTGCAATATTTTCCTCTTTTTGTGCTTCTAGACCCCTAACTGCCTTCCCTGCCTCCCTCTGTTTCTCCCAGTAACTCTCCCTATCCTCCTCTTTTTGTGTTCTTTTGTGCATTCTAAATGCCATTTTTTTGCTCCGACTTTTTCTGCTTCTTCTTTTGAGAACCATAGTGGTCTCATTTTTCTCTTGCTGTAGCTAACTTGCCTGACACATAGATTGGTAGCCTTTTCAATGCCCTCTTTAATTTTTTTCCCATTGGTCCTCGACTCCCCCCAGTTTCCCTATCCCTGCTAGTGTGTCCCTCAGGCATTCCCCCTTTTTCTGAAAATCAGCTCTCATGAAGTCCAGGACTCTTGTGTTGTGTGGTTTGATTCTGCTCCCATTTTTATATTCAACCAGATGTTGCAGTGATCACTGGCCACCAGGTGGTCCCCACTGTGACTTCAGCAACATTATCCCCATTTGTCAATACATGGTCCAGTAATGACCCCTCATGATTGGGTTCTATAACTAGTTGTCCAGGGAATGCCCCTTGCAGGGATACCAGGATGTCCGGTAGATTAAAGTCTCCTACTAGCAATACCTCTCCCTTGAGAGTCAGTTATAAAAGTTATTCTGAACAGTTAGCTGTTAAGTACAGTGATAGCCATTGCCACAATCATGGTGTTGACAGAAGCACCATTACTGGTAAATATCAGAAAAGCCACATTCATATGAATGTGGCTTTTTTGACTGATATTGGGATATGGTGTGCCAGGCGGTGAGCTGTAATTCTTTGTTGTGATGGCTACCACTGTACAGAAGTTGCAAAGTTTTCTTCATCTGTGAAGTTCTTGCGAAGCTATAAAATTCACTTTTGTGAACTGTTTTACGAGGTTCCCACTCCACCACTTCACAAAGAATTCTCCTGGCAAAGTGGCACTTTTTTAAGTGAAGTTAGGTGAAGTTATGGAAACGTGGCAACCATACCAGCAAACTGAGGTCAATTCCCATAGAAAAGGGCCACTTCACCTTGTAAACAATTTGAAAAGTTGACATTTCCCATTTTGTGACTTTTGACAACTTTGCAAATTCATTTGTGATGCGAATTTAGACCTCTTTATCCATCTCTACTGTTTAGAACACCTTTTTGAAAAAACTGGCAAAGCAAAATAGCCATGTATTATATGTTATACTGAGGCAATGCCTCTGGCTGCCCCAAAATCTGTCCTGAAAATAAAAGACATATTTTCAGGCTAGATCTTGAAAATAGAAGAAGCATGCTTGAACTTGTTACACACTACTAAACTGATTTTGTTTTCCGCAAAATCATCTCTTAAACTGACCACCAGAACCTTCTAATACAAAATGTACTATTATAATTTTTATATCCAGATTATGCAAAATATTTAAAACAGCTCCAACTCATCATTAGAATCAAAAGCTTGGATCTATTCCAGTTTTATTATTATCAAGCCTGCCATTTATTCTTTACATCCTTGAATACTATATGAATCCATTTTCTATATTACTACCATCATTTCCATTTGCTTTCCTAATTTCTTCAGCATTTCACTATTGAGCCCAAATTAAAAGTTATTTTCTCACCATCTTCATGCTATTTCTCTTCATCATTCCCTTGGCCCAGCAGAACAATTGTTTCAAAATAATTATCCATATTGCACACTGGGAAACAACACAAGAGAAACCATAATTAAATTAGTCCCTCATCTTAAACTCTAACTTCTTCAACATATTTAGGGACTGTCACATATTGTATTACTACAGCTCCAGATCACTATTCATGGATGGCGCAACTGAAAGACTTGATTTTGATCAATGCTGTGCTTTCCCAAAATTTCAGTGAGATACAATGCTGGATTATTCAAAACAACCTGAAAGGACCATCAGTCTCCTTCTTCCATCAACATTTCTACTGTTTGGAGGAGTTAGGCAATCAGGAGCTGAAGCTGAAACTTGGTTGCTGACACTAGGATTTGATTTTTTTTTTAATTTTATTTATTTTTTGTAATTGGATGAATACCTTTGAGTAGACATGCTCATTTGCAAAGGTTCCTCATCATAAACTAAGTCTCTACAATAAATCTTTGGTACATAAAAAAGGAAGATTACAATACATATCAATCAACCAGAAGTGGCAACCTGTGTAGGCATTATCAGAGAAATCAGGATTAAGCCATGTAAATGATGGGGAGAGAACAGCAGTGGCAGAGCAGAAATTAGAGAACAGGGAAAATGCTAGGAATAACAGTGCATTAAGGACAACAGTATACTCTAACAGAGCATACTGGGACACAGCAGAGACAGTATATCAAATTAAGATTCATGGTGCAGTCATGAAATCTAAATAATAGTACACAGTGCATTAAGGAAACAGTTGAAAGTGCAGAAAAATAGTGGGAATCCACAGAGGCAGTACATCAAATCAAGTCAATCAGTACTAGTTGGCTGGCTGATACCTGCTGCACCCCGTGTGCTGAAAGAGCAGCTGCAGCAGCTGTTAGTTAAGTGGCACTGAACATTGTTCTGGGAATCTGCTGAAGCTGTATCCATACCTGTTTGCTGGTGGCTGTTCAAGGGGCAGTTGGGAAGGGCTGAGTTCACCTCCCTCATGACCCACAAAGTCAAGGACTGTTTGTAGTGGCTGGTCAAGGGGCAGTTGGGGAGGGCTGAATCCACCACCCACACAACCTATGAAGTCAAGGACTGTTTACCATTGACTGTCTAAGGGGCAGTTGGAGAGGGCTGAGTCCACCACCCTCATGACCCACAAAGTCAAGGACTGTTTGCTGGTGGCTGTTCAAGGGGCAGTTGGGGAGGGTTGAATCCACCACCCTCACATCCTATGAAGTCAAGAACTGTTTACTGTTGACTGTCCAAGGGGCAGTTGGAGAGGGCTGAGTCCACCACCCTCATGACCCACAAAGTCAAGGTCTGTTTCCTGGCAGTTGACCAAGGGGTGGTTGGGGAGGGCTAAGTCCACTGCCCTCATGACCCATGAAGTCAAGGTCTGTTTTCTGGTGGCCATACAAGGGGCAGTTGGGGAGGACATAGTCCATCACCCTCAAGACCCACAAAGTCAAGTTGTTTTTCTTTATTTTTATTGTTTTAGTCTAACTTAGTTTAGATTGATTAGTTAGCTGATTATTCTTTACTTTTACTTTTAACTTTTAATTATTTTAGTTGTTTTGTATCTGGTGCAACTTATCTGGCTGGAAAGAGCTAAAACAGTAAAGCAACCTTGAGAAAAGCATTTAGTAAATGCTTTGTCACTGTTGAAGCTTGCTTCTGTGGTTCTTTGTTTTTCTTCCCCATCTCTTTTATATGGGTTTTGTTTTGGGGGGATAGCAGGGAAACAGGTTTGTTGGTTCCTATTATGTCCGTTACATTGCTCTTGACCAGAAGCACCAAGTTTGGTCAACAGTGACAATGCCAACCTCTCCCACAGTGATGGCACAATACCGATGCAGGTATTGTGCCACCTGTTTCAAAGGTGTTTTCTGTAGGGGGCTCTGCCCCCACCCACCCAGACTTTAGGATTCCAACTCCAGGTCAGAGTTGGTCTGGGGAGGGGGCTGAACACTGGGGGAAGGTGAAACACGGAAAAAGGACCATTACTGCGAATGTCACCATAATGGTCTTTTTTCCTGTTTCGCCATCGGGGTGTCGACCAAAAGGGCTGCACCACTCTTGACCCTTGCCTCTTCACTATTGGCTTGTTAACTGAGGTAGAAGTGCAGTTAGGAGTACAGCTATTCGTGTGTTAATTGGTAAGAGCAGGCAAGAACCAGTGTGGTAAGAACAAAGGACTAGGGAGTTTGACAGTTTTATTTTTATTTATTGAAATGTTTCACCAGGAAGGCACACTGAACAACAAGTTGCTCGTCTCCCGGTGAAATTGGGAAGGGACTGTACAATTGGATGAAGAATTAGACATACAGTGTAACATTTAACATATCCGAGAAATTAAACATTCAATTACATTTGTAACATGACACACAGTTCAAAATATCATAAATAATCATATAGTCGCATTTGTGACATAACATCCAATTACATATATCATACCTGTGGAATATGCATTTAATTACAAGTGGCATATCTGAGGAACATAGTACAAAAATGTATTGTAGCCTTGGAGCTAACTCCTTGCAGGAATGGATCACAGTTAATAAGCAGATTATTTAGCAAATATTGAATGAATGAGGTCCAGTGGGGGGACATCAAGGAGGGTAGAGGGGTAGACAGGGGAAACCAGCTGGGGGAAGAGAGGATAAAGATGGGGGGATCATTACCGAAGAAAAGTGAGCAAAAAAAAAAATCTGTTGTGAAGGGCAAGTTAGCACAGTGCTAGTGCAATCTGGGAGCACCTAAAACAGAGCAAAAAATGCAAATTATTAGCTCAAGTGAACTAATTCCTTTAATTAAATGCAGGGGGTAGACAGGGGCAGGAGAGAGAGGTGGGGATAAGTGATAGGGAAGGGAAGGATGAGTCATACCTGTAACTGGCCCCTTCAGAGTGCAGAGATAGCTGCTAGTAGCGGGATGAGGTGAGGACTTAGAATAAGGGGCAGGAGTAGGCAAGGACAAGTTAGGTAGAGATAGTAGAGGGGATGGTAAAGGGAAGGGGGAGGACATAATCAGCAGACATAGCAAATTGTAAAAAACAGGATTTGTGATCCAAGCTTGGTTTCTTTCTTTCCCTTTTCTGTTTTTTTTTTTGCTCCTTTGGTAGCTTCAGTGATCTAAACATTGTTTTTTTTTTTTGGATTCTTAAAGATAGCACTGTTTTTCACTACCTGTATAGCACTTATTACTTTGTAACTAATTTGATTGTATATTGCAATGTACTGATTTGTTCTTGTCAAGTAGATATGCCATATAGAATATTCCTATACAGACCGCAATTGCACTGTATCATATGTTATGTTATTTTTTACCTTTCCTGGTTGTAATGTGTATTTTTACTTGGATTGTACTAAGATATGTATTGTAATGTCTTTCTGTTGTGTCCATCCAGGACCACCTTGAAAATAAGTTTGCTCAATGGTACTAAATCTATCCTCCCAACTACATCATCATCATCATCATCATCACTGACAGTGATGGCACAGATAACTGACCTGGCAGCAGCTGAGTTGCTGTTTCTAAGCAGCGGTGATTTCACAGTCAGTGCGGTCACAATGCCAATGATGTAGTGGGGGGGTAGGGTAGAGCTATAGTAGATATGCCAGCTGCCAGGCAGAGTGCTGTACCATGCATCACACCTACAAGTACTACCATCAGGTAAACAATTTTCTCATTAACCAATGGGAAAATAAAAAGTATCTCAGATATAAAAAGTAATGGTTAACTGCTTTTAGCAACAAATATTAGTTTTAGACAGTATACTAGCTCTTTAAGATTGATCATATTTCTTCAAAACCCATTAAGTGCATTGAGTTTCATACTGTTCTTTCTATAAAGATTTTGAATATTTAATTTATTTTGATAAATATATATGTCCCTTCATAGTCTTCAAAATATTTTGTTAATAATCCTTGACTATCTAATTGGGAGATCTGATCAAAGATCTTTTTGAAAAATGTTATGTCTCCCAGATTCTTATTATATGAGATTTTCAAGGGTCAATGTCAGCTGTACACTAACATTTTTTTGTCCCATTATAGCAAAAGTGCCTTTACCCTCAGAGGCCTTCTTAATGGTTCTAAAATATAAATGACTGCTTGGGATGGGCATTAATTAAATATTTTCTGTCCTTTTTCATTCAGTTTAAAATGTTCTGATGCACACTCACATACTTAAAATGAGCAGAAGCATGGGAGGCTTGTTCATGGACCAGAACAGTGTCAACTTCTGGGGCCGAGGAACTTGTACATGCATGAGCAGTTCATATACCCACACCCCTAGCACTGAATGTAAATGGCTGATAGTTAAAATCTCACTGGGCTCCCAAACCCTGAGGGTTTGTTGTGTTTACAATCTTTTGTTTTATTATTTATTATACTTTTTCTGCTGCCAGCTGCCCTGTACCTCTGCCCGGTCATGAACCCCTGCTTCCACTCCCATATTGGCCACGGCCCTTCGATACCCCCTGGCTTACCCCCAGGGCGGTGTTGTGGCACTGCTCCCCTATAATGCCACAGATGATGCGATAGGTCAAAGGGCCAGTCTGGGAGTTAATTGAAGCCAAGGCAGGTTTCATCTAAGGCTGCCAGCAACATTTTTCCCTGGTGTGCGGGGGCGGGGATGTGCAATGTCGTCCAGCATCCACCCCACCCCCTGAGCTACTTGATGTCAGTGTGATCAGTACACTCAGTCTCTACTAGGTGTCTGTATGGCACCAAACACTCTACCCCCTCCCCACTGAGAAGGACAGCAGTCATTGGACGCTCAATCTTTCTCCCCCGGCTGGCCCTCAGATGCCCTGGGTCCGTTCCTGAACCCAGGTCGCCGGAGTTGCAGGTAGGCTACCTGCCCCTGTGCCAGTGGGCCAGCCGTTGTGTTTACAATCTACCTAAGGTGGGTCTAAATGGTCTACATGAACTAATGCACATGTTCAGAGGTTTTCAGTAGTCTGAAATAATTGTTCTAGGGGATTTCAACTTAAACTGGCAGGACCTCAATTCCCAATAAAAAGATATACTCAGTTTTCACCAATTGCATCAAATCATACAAACACCAACTAGACTGAATCATAAATCTGGTAATCATTCCTTAATAGACTGGACCTTAATCAAAAAGGTTGAAAGAATGCTTGCTTTGAGGATTTTAAGTGATTCAATCAGAGATCATCTAGCAACAATTCAGCAGGCTACTGTGTAGAAGGTGCTAGCCGACACTCTAAGTATACTGTGTGTGACATTATATTTTAATCTTAACTTTTGGGCACTTTTGTTTGGATGGAGCCCTGTCTTTCACTACAAAGGAAGCAGGAAGATAATTCAGGTAACCAAAGTAAATGGGAATGATTAAGATGCAAAACAGATATTGTGCCACTTTTACTTAAATTGAAAGTGCTCCGAATGAGGGGCCTTTTCAAGCTTTTAGTTCATTACATACGTATTTTAAAATCCCTCTATTTTTTGGAGCGAGTGACCTGTGGGAGCACATCTAGGTCACATACTAGAGTAATATAAATTCAGACCTCTGCAGGCAGGGCACTGTTAAATTCAGCAAGCTACTGTGTGGGAGGCATTAGCTGGCACTCTAAATATACTGTGTGTGACATTATATTTTGAACCAAACTAAACTGGGACAATTATGCTGCAAAACAGATATTGTGCCACTTTTACTTAAATTGAAAGTGCTCCGAATGAGGGGCTTTTTCAAGCTTTTAGTTCATTACATATTTTAAAATCCCTCTATTTTTCAGAGTGAGTGACCTGCGGGAGCACATCCGGGTCACATAGTAATATAAATTCAGACCAATGCGAGCAGGGTGAGCAGAGTATGGTGCACATGGCTCCCTGCAAGGAAATGTGCACTGAGACACATGTATCTTGACACGTGTCAAGCATGTCCAGAGTGAATGGAGGGTAGGAGGCAATGAAATTGTAAGTGTACACAGTGATATTATTGCTACACAGTGTTTCATTTCAACAACATAGACATGGAGGACTAACACGAGATCAGTGTTCTCCTGAAACAAATGTATGAAACAGGGAAACTAGTAAAATGTTATAAATTGACATGTATTATCCTATAAGTAAACAGTCATACATAGTACAAGACTGTGACAAATGCACACAATATGAAGTTATGCAATATAAATTGAACAACGCTCTAAAGGAAATTCAACATTTAAAGGACATTCTGAAGCTAGAACAAGACTGTGGCATCTTAAATGAAATTGCAGGACCCAGCTCATTACACAATCCACACTTACAGTCAAAAAAAGTCTAGGGAAGACCTCCATTTAGAAGTAACAGAAAATCACCACACTGAAAGCATAATAAATTGCAATAAGAGACAAAAACAAATAGGAACTGACTCAAACAATGGATGGTGTATAGTAAACAAAAGAAAAAGCATAAAAAAGGTAGAAGGGCCCTAACAACTCAAGAAATATCAACTCAAAACAGGTTTAGTTGCCTACCTGATGATAATGACACCTCAACTGAACTTGTTTCAGACACGTCAAAACAAATTGAAATGACTGTAATTGGTAACTCGATTATCAGAAAGTGCAATACAAAAATATGCTGCCAGTATAAAGAAAACAGGATGGTACTTTGTTACCCAGGAGCACAAGTTGTGGATATATGGGGAGAAATACACAAGGTCATTACAAAAAAAGTTACCAGCAGGTGAATTGTAACTATCCATGCAGAAATTAATGATGTGGGAAAAAAACATGATAAATGTATCTGCTTTTAACTAATAGAAACAGCTAAACATGTAAAAACATTAGGATCAGAGATCATTATATCTGGGTTCCTACCTCTACCTAGAACAGTAAGGGAAAAAATAAAACCATTGCTAGAATTAATGCCAGATTGGGAAACTGGTATGGCAAAGAACAAATTGGTTTTATTAATACATGGCATGATTTTTTTGGAAGAAGGAATCTTTATAGTACAAATGGCCTTCATTTAAACAACAATGGTGCAAATTTATTAGGCACATTAATAAAAACAAAATGGAATTGATAGCTTTAAACTAAGCTCATGGGGGAATGGGCTGCCAATAGTTTGTAATTCACTATCAACAAATAAAAAGGCTACATGTAAGAAAAACATTGTCCGATTTCTTCTCAGCAATATGAGAAGCCTGCAAAATAAATTCAATGAGCTTAGATCTTTATTACATACTGTAAAAATCGATGTTGCATTATTGACCAAAACTTGGCTGGATGGTAAAGATAATTGGGGAAAAAACATTGAGGGATATAACATTATACATAAAGACAGGAAATGTAAGAAAGGAGGGGGAATTGCTATTTACTTATCAGACATAAAGTATGTGGATATTACAGATAAAATAAAAAACACAGATGACACAGAAACTTTATGGATACAGATTTTAAATAAAAACAGAAGAGAGTACATACTAGGATTATGTTATAGACCACCAGATACCAGAGTTGACACAAATACAAAAATTCTGGATGAAATTCAGTGAGGCTTAGAGAAAGGAAAGGTTATTCTGGCTGGTGATTCTAATTTCCCAGACATAAATTGGGTTATAGAGGATGCACCCACTAAACAAAGCAAAGAATTCTTGGATTTTTGCTCTGAAAATAATTTAGTACATCTTGTATTACATTGAGGAGTACCAGGTCAATATGTCACTTTAAAAACAGTGCGTCAAGAACTGCGCTGTGTGAAGTGCTAAAGCATTTAGAGCGACAGGGGTGTAAGAGCAGTAGGGAATTACTGCTACCCCTGTCACTGACTGCAAAGTGGAGGAATGGGTGAAGAAGCCCGTGCTGCGGTGCCTGGTGAGCCTCTCCCATGGTGGAGTGGCTGATGCACCAGCACACAGCAATGATGGATACCTGGGACCACAGTTTGGTTCCCCCCAGGTCTCCTGGTGTTGCAACTTTTTTTTAATAGAAAAATGTATTTTTCCCCTCCTGAGTTTCTACCCATCCACGAAGTCCACACAGTCCTTGGAGTTGGCTATTTAAATCCTGTGGGGTGTGGGGGTGAAGCCCCCTACAAAAAAGAAAAAGGCCCATTGATTTCAATGGGGTGTGTGCGTTTGTTGTGTGGTCACTGTTTTGCCTGACATTATATTGGAGTACAACATTTTGCTTGTGGCATTAATGGCTACACTGTTTTTGTTTTAGGCATTATGACCCCATGCCTCATCGAGGTAGGACCAGCTGATAAAGGGCAGCTCAGACAAGAAGGATTCCTCGTTGAAATGGGTGCAGTTCCTGTATGTGATTAATCTGGGTGGGGAATTTCTAGAAATGCTGTTGTGTTATAGGCAATATGTTTCACTTAGTTTGTAGGAGCAAAAAGAGGTCAAAGCCCACAACTAGC